>JAVANC010000015.1:8056193-9427026 GCA_033319125.1 Parnassius glacialis | reverse complement strand
TATTAGGCGTTAGCATATCACCTTTTTGTTGTAAAGTAGTCGTAATATCTGTTTTAGCTATATATTCTATCGCGCTCAAGGTTTGTTCGGTATCCGAATCAATGTATATACTTAGATATTTTACGATTCGGCGGCTTAGAGTATTCGGCGGTTTCGGTTTTGACTAGATATTAGATATTCTGCGATGACTCATATCAACACGGTATCGTAAAATCGTAATATCTAATACATAGTTAGTTTGTCGTCGGATATATAGATATTGGATATTGTACTGATATATAGATATTGTATCTATATACGATTTGTATCGCCCACTCCTATTAGTAACCTTCAACAACATTATCGATACTTTGGTATCGAAAGGGTAACATTCCTAAAACGATCTTATATTGTAATCTTTCAAATCTTTGAAGTACACAAGGGGCAGTCAAAGTCAAATGTCACCTTTGTAGAACGCTCCATAGAGTATGGTAATATTTAGAAAGGACCCTCAGAACCTAAGAGTATATATATGATAACAACGTTTAGTCAGAACCATAGTTAAGAGTGCTCAGAACAATTATTTTTTAAATGTTATTTATATGAATTATAAAACTAATATTTTATTAGAATTAGTTTCGTTACTAAATTACGCTTCTCTAAATTAACAGAATTTACTTTAAATGACGAGTTTCCGTCGTTACGCGCTACGCGTCGCGTTTACGTCACATACTTTAGTGCTATTTCCTTCGCCGCATGAGTGTAAGAGGCAACTACAAATTTATAAAATATTAAGTGGGTTCAATAGAAATTTTTGTTAGTTTTTATATAAAGGGTAAGTAATTACACTGTCTTTTGAAGTTAATTCCTTATATTTTGCTTCGTAACAATTTTATATACTTTATAAAATTTCCATTTCAAGTACTGTGTCGTTCACGTATCACTATATTTAATAGACAGAATTAACTGAAAATTAAATACAAGGTGTGAATGATCACTATAAATCATGTGTAATTAACACAAATTTTCATATTCCACAAAGTTTTAAAATTACGTTTTATGTTATAATTTCGATATATAATGAACATTATGGCGAAGTTGTTTTCAACAATAATTAAAAATTTTGTTCAACCAACTTCAATATAAATTATTAAGAATAACAATATTAGACAGACCTTGATCAAATTTATATGGAACAACATGTGAAACACCAAATTTCAAATAAAAAAGAATGATCGAAATCAGTTCACCCAGAAGGAAGTTATGAGGTAACGCACATAAAAAAAACATAGAGTCGACTTGAGTACCTCCTCCTGTTTGAAGTCAGTAGAAAAATGGCGTTGGTCAAAGATTTCATAATAAAGTATATACCTATGATTAAATTTTTTTTTGAGGCTCCTACTGAGTATATCAATATAATCTTTGTATATAAAAATTACATGTCACATTGTTTGTCCGCGACTAACTCCTAAACTACTGAACTGATTTCAATGAAATTTTGCACACTGTGTGCAGTTTGGTCCAACTTGAGAGATATGATAGTTTTTATGACGATAAGTGACCCTCAATATTTTTTATTAGGAATTTAATAATTTTTATAGGACACAGGGTCATCGGAGAGTGCCGAACAACGTCTGCCTGGCCAGCTAGTAATATTATATATTTCTTTTCTTTATGAAAATTGAGTGTTTCTATATTTTTGTTTCTTTCTTCATAGTATTTATTTGATTTTAACATTTGACGATTCGTTAGATTTGCTTTAGTTGTAGAAGTGACATAGTATGTTCTTTTTTTCTTTTCAGTGGAATTGTTTGATTTTGTTATTTATTACTGTTCTAACCATTGAACTTTTTTACGCAACTTTTGTTTAATAAATTGTTTGATGTTTGATGACTTTTTTTACAGTCAAAAATATTGTTTCAAATAATAAAATTAATCCCTCCCTCTCCTTACAGTTTCCTTCCACTGCTGGTCATGGGCCATGGAAATAAAGGGGAGCACAGAATTTTCCTGCCACAAATATCACCCACCTTTGCAACCCTGCCCTAAACATCGCACGGAGTATCCGCATTTCACCGAGATTAAATTTAGAAAAAATGTTCGCCTTTTCCCTCCAACATTTTTTTCTTATCACTATTACCACAAACACCGTTACATCCTAAAAAAAAAAAACCCACTGAACATAAGCCTCCACTATATTCCTCATAGAGGGTATACTTGTCATAGTTGCCACGTTCTGTTCCACGGTACACATACCTTGTCACTTTGTAACAAGGTACGTGTACCGTGGAACTTAAGAGTGGATCAGTCGCCTCTTACGACAGCCACGGAATTATATGAATATTCATACACCGCCACTACACAGCAATTGATAATTTCTCGAAACATTTCATTTATCGACAAATCGTCTTGCAATTGTCTTTCACTAGCGCTCACTTGACCTTCATACAAATCATTCGATATTTTAATTGTTAATATTTTTTTAATTTTTGGATAAGAACATAGTAATGACTCTAAGTTATATTTACCATCTTTAAAAAAATTGTCTTTGGCCTGACCTACTATACTCTTAGGCTTGACCATAGTTCTAAGTATGTCCAAAAAATGTCGAAGCGTCACCTACTGGGTAATAGCTAAAATGTTGTCTTAATAAATGATAGTGTAGTTTTGCTATTTTTAGCTAGAGGGCGTCACACACGGACGAGCTTAAAGTTTTTGTATAGAAATTGCCCCAATGCCCGCTCTATAGTATATATATATTTTAAATCTCTTTGCATACATTATAAAGACAAAATACATTGACAAGTAATAATATATTAAGATGACAGGTATCTTCGTTTATAGCAATTATGAATAAGGTTGTATATTATAACAAAGAGGTAAGTATACTACAATCAACCGTCCTTGAAGTTCCAACATAATCGCGTAGATATGATGGAGGTCGTCTGTCACGAGTGGAACGGCGAAGTCCGCTATTTTCAATATCATGCTCTGCACTGTTATTTTGAACATTTCCGGTTTGTTCAGATTGTACAGGTTCTACTGGCTCATTGTTTGTACTTATATAAGTACAAACAATGAGCCAGTAGCAAATATTATTTCCATTATCTTGGCTATTTTCATTTTCCTCTTCACTAATCCGAACCATAGGTAGAGGCGCCAATTGCCTATTGGATACAGTGCATATTATATATACAACATGTAACATAATTAACGCACTTTAAAAGTAGTTTGTTCAGAATCGTTTACTGAATCGATTTCTATCATTTTTAATATAGGTAATTTTTTATCCCAAAAATAAATGAAACTACGTAATTTACAGTCACACTAAACCTGTAACAATCAAAACAAACTGAAATGGACCGTAACTCAAGGCAATAAGACTTTTAAAAGTGCAGTTTTATTTGTATTAATACAAATTACGTCATCCAATACAAAATAAAGAAAAATGAACCTTATTTCCTGGGAACTTGGGATAGTGCGAGATAGCACGTTACCGGCGCGGGCGCTCCGCGCTAGCCGGCTACGATGAAAGCTAACTTAAACGAAAACAATATTTATTAGTCACGCGCAGACATTATGAGTGGAAAGTACTTACGAAATTGTTTGCAAATAATTTTTCGCGCGCGATGTCTTCCCAATACAGCAACGTTCAGTACACCGAAATGGTAAGGACTTTGGCACAGTGTGGTGATAATAAGGCTCTAGCTTGCAAAACGTTCAACCAAAGGTATGGTACAAGAGTAGACCGCAGGACTATGTTAGCTGCTACTCAACGACTTCGCGACCACGGAACGTTCCGTCCGAACACGGCCATCGACAGGGGAGCCAATGTGCGTACACGTACTCGTCTTCAAAACGAAATACTGGACTATTTCGATGAGAATCCCCATGCCAGTACTCGAGAAGCAGCCCCACGCTTTGAATGTAGTCATATGCATGTGTGGAGAACACTTCGTGGTGATAAAGAACATCCGTTTCACCTCAGAAGATGCCAGGAGTTGACTCCAAACGATTACGCGCCACGCTTGCAGTTCAGCCGCTGGTTATTAGAAAATTGGCAGCGGAACATAATTTGGACAGATGAAAGTACATTCACACGTGTGGGGATGTACAAGCAACACAACACACATTTATGGATGCACGAAAATCCTCACGCATGCAGAGTAGATTCCTTCCAACACCGTTTCTCAATTAACGTCTGAGCCGGTATCATTGGTAAACACATATTGGGGCCTGTGTTCTTACAAAGATTAACAGGAGACGCATATTTACTGTTTTTACGAGAAACTCTACCTACGCTGCTAGAAGACATACCTCCTAACAATTTACAAGAGGTATACTACCAACACGATGGTGTCCCTGCTCATTTTACTAGGAGTGTTCGACAGTACCTTGATAATGAGTTAGGAGAGCACTGGATCGGACGCAGCGGCCCAGTTCAGTGACCTCCCAGATCAGCTGATTCGACGCCTCTTGACTTTTATTCGTGGGGACGTATTAAATCAATAGTTTATTTTAGTGAGACAACAAGTGCCGAGGACCTAAAAATAGGATAGTGAACGCTTTTGAAATAGTGAAAAATTACACTGAAGTGCTTTCTAAATTAAAATACCAATTAAGAAAACGCTCATTAAAATGTATTGAACAAGGTGGTGGACATTTTGAAAGTGTATTAAAAACACAACGTCGCATGAGTGTTTAGGCTATCAGTAAGTTAAGTACCTGTTTGTTTTATTTTTAATTATTGTAAATATTTTGATTCACATCTTTTAAACATGCCGTCTTTGAATTATGGTGGAAGTATGGTCGCCTCTTATTTTTAGCAGTTCCTTATTATTTACAATTACAATTAAAATGTTATGCTAATGCATAACATTTTGTAACTAATATTGCCTATTAACATTGTATCATTGTGATGATCATCAGTGTGATGTAAAAATTGAATCAAATGTTTACTAGACCTAATAAACAACTCGATGCTCGGAGTACGAACATCAGTTAGTGTTCATAGGTAGATATTTTTTAACATAAACAATCGTATATTGTCGGCTTTTTTTCAAAACCTATACCTACGTGAGCGACTGCGTGCGTTTGTAGATTTATACTGTGACCATAACACTGCTCCGGAATTAGTATAAGTAATTTAATAAATAATCAATGCATAACCATGTTTAATTAAAAAGTCAGTGTATGTATAATGATTATAACATAATATACTAATTGCGGTGTCTGAGGGTGTGCGTTAATTACGTTACATATTATATATATAGGTACTAGCTCGCCAGGCAGAGTGAAGTTGCAAGAAATTTTAAATCACGGACCTATTGGTTTGTTTTACTTTTCACTTAATTAGTGAAAAACAAGATGGACTGATCTAAAAGTTTACTTTATTGTGTAAAAAGTGCTATTTAGAATTTTATGCAAATGATAATTAAAGTTTCTATGTAAATAAGTGTAACATAGCGGGTATTATATTCAATGGTACCGGCCATCCATATTTGCAAAGCCAGTATCATTTTCTATACAGAAACCGGCAATGAGTTGCTCAAGACACTATAAACAAAGCAGCTGATAAAATGTTACACTCATAACTGTTAACAAAAACTGTTTCTGCAAATGGTCTTTTAGATTACAATAACTATTCCGCCGTGTTAGGCGCAGGAGCTATTATTAGAAGGAGAAGAGGTAAAATTTTGTTTTAGAAATGCGCAATCAATATTGTTTTGTCTGCAATTGAGCATAAAATAAAAAATAACTTCAGCCAAACAGCATAACTGACATTATACCCAGGCCTATCAAAGTGGTATGGAAAAAATAATTTTACCAGGTTTCGGAAAATCAATCAAAATTAAAAAAACATAAATATTTAAATCAAAAAAATGTATATATATATATACATATATTGATTATACATATAATGATAATACATACATATAATGGTTTATGGCCGCTTAGTAACTGACCACCCGGAAAAGAAATTTACTCTAGACCTAAAATAATAGAGATAGCAACTAATTTCTATAAAAACTTATATGCAGAGCAAAAAAATTCTCCAATGAACACTTCTGAAGTAAATGCTGGACATTTATCATCCCCACATTCACACCAGCTTCAAATATTTACAATAGCTGAGGTCATTAGGAAGATAGAGACTCTAAAGAAAGACAAAAGCTGCGGGCCAGACAATATACCCAACGAGATATTTATAATAGGGAAATATCTATTAGCGCCAATTCTCACAACACTTTTCAATAAAATCCTAGAGTTTAGAAGGATACCAAAAAAATGGGCAGAATCTGACATAACATTATTATATAAAAAAGGAGATCCTGCTGATATTTCAAACTATCGACCTATTAGTTTACAACCAAGCCTCTATAAGTTATTTGCCTCATGTTTAGAACAACGCATCAGTAATATCACTGAAAAATACCAACCAATAGAACAAGCAGGTTTTAAAAAAGTTTCTCGACTATAGACCATTTACATACTGTTGAGCAGGTCATAGAGAAATACGAAGAACAAAGACGTCCGCTATACCTAGCTTTTATAGACTATACAAAGGCTTTCGATTCATTATCCCACATTAGTATGTGGAAAGGTCTGATAGAATGTAAAGTACCATTAGAAACGATTGAACTTCTGCAAGACATCTATAAAAAAAGTATAAGTAGAGTAAAACTAGACAAAAAAGGTCCGGAAATAAACATTTGTAGGGGTGTCAGACAGGGAGATCCCTTATCACCAACAATATTTATCACCGTGCTTCAAAGTATCATGAAGAAACTTAACTGGTCCAAAAAAGGGATAAATATACAAGGAAAATACTTAAGTAATTTAAGATTTGCTAACGATATAGTCTTATTTTCAGAAACAGCATCACAACTCGAAGAAATGATAAAAGAACTTCACTCTGTCAGTCACGCTATTGGCTTGGAACTAAACACAGATAAAACAAAAATATTGGCCAACAACTTAGAAAGGCCTATTGAAGTAAACAACCAAGCATTGGAGTATGTTCAAAAATATGTATATCTAGGTAAAGAGGTATCTTTTAGGAAATCTAGACACCGTGATGAACTAAACAGACGTGTAAATTTGACCTGGGCAAAATTCTGGAGTTACAAAGAAATCTTAAAGTCGAACTTTCCTCTAAAACTTAAAAAGAAAATTTTAGATTCATGTATTTTACCTTGTCTGTCCTATGCAAGCCAAACTTGGATATACAACACCTACACGAAAACAAAAATTGAAACATGCCAGAGAGCTATGGAACGAAGCCTACTTAAACTGAAACGTAAAGACAAAAAACGAAATACTGAAATTAGAAAAAGAACAAATGTTATAGATGCTCAATCTCATTGTAAGAAACTTAAATGGAAATGGGCGGGGCATATTGCACGTATGGAAGATAAAACATGGACTAAGAAGGTCACTACATGGGCTGGCCCTACTGGAAAACGAAAAAGAGGTAGACCTCTAGAAAGATGGACGGATGAAATTGAAAAGTTTGCTGGAGACGATTGGATTTCAGTGGCCAAGGATAGGGAAAAGTGGAAAAATCTGGAGGAGGCCTATACTCGTAGAGAGGTCCTTAACAATAAATAGATAAATAAAAAGAATGAAAAATTATTGATTGTAACGATAATTTTATCTTATTTAAATGTATTTTCTTTCATGATCTGATTATGTTTTGTTTCTAATTTTAAATTATTTAATGAAATTGATAATTAATGAAATGTATTTTAATAATTTTGTTAAGGAAATAAATGGCTTTATAATATAATATAATAATATTGATTATACATATAATGATTATACATACATATAATGATTTATGGCCGCTTAGTAACTGACGGTGACTCAGTATAACATCCTATAGTCGCGCCGAAACTAAGAGGAGAGAATCACTGTAGAAAAAGTAATAATTTATTGCAGAAATTTTGTGATAAAATTAAAAAAATTACAAACTTATCCAAGTTGATCTAACTTATCCTTATGCGTTACAAAAAAAAACAAATAATAAAATAGTGAGATGGCGTCCGTTTTTAAGAAGATATAACAAAAATAAATTTCAAAAAAGTTCAGTATTTAATTGATTAAATACCGCTGACACTTAATCACGCTTTTCGAAACCACGCCAGTTGTAAACAATACTTGTGTGGAAAGACAAAATCTTCTTTTCAAATTTCCACCGAGTTGTAAGTAGAAGGCCAAATAGGTCATGTGTCAATTTTAATTAAATATATTTTATATGAAGTGATCTTGACTACGTTTCGTCAATTAAACATTGGTAAAAATTAAAACAGGAATTTTACAATTGTGTTTACAAGAAACATTATTAGTTGAACCTTGCAGCTTGTTCATTATTTTTATTATAAATACCTATAAATTATTAATAAATAGTTCCCATAATATTTTGTATTATTTTTTATTTTGCCCTATCTGCAATGTTTTACGCTCTATAGAAAATGTGCCGTATGACATGACTGACAATCTCTCGAACGTTTTATCTAGATACAAAGATGTTTTACGTTTTCGTCGCCTCCACATGATATTTTTGTCAGCATAAGGTACCCTTCTGTATCTGTAACGAATAAGAATATTGCTACAAAGTAAAGTAATAGGCTATACAAGTCCCTCTACTGGGCACAAGCCCCTTTTTTATTTCTGAGAGGGTTTTAGGGCAAGGAAATGTCCGCCGCGCTGCCCCAATGCGTATTGAAGAAAATTGCAATTACAAATTTCATTCGTGCTGTCGGGGATCAAACCCGGGAAAAATATACAGCGAACTTTTAGACCCAGATCTACTAATACGACACAAATAAATACGATTTAACATATATAATAAAAACTCTTACGTACTTGAAACGTGAACACTTGATAGCTTGTGACGCCTACCGGACAAAGCTACAGTACAATGTAATTGAAGATGCGCAACCGCGACATAATTCTCAGTGATGCGCAAGCATAACAGGCAGTATGTCACTTATATAATTGTCATCTCTGCAGTCTATTAATCTTTGCACTTTTATAAGTAATACAGAACGTAGTTGCTAGACGGTGTTGACGTCGGCTAAAATCTCTGCGATCGCCGTTTCGTCAAGGTCATTCAGACTAGTTAAAGCCTTAACGGGAATGCTCCTTGCATGCAAGACGGTCGTTGCAGTAAAAGATATCCAAAAGCATTAGTGGATGAAACTGTAACAGGACATGATGGATACCCATTATATCGTCGCCGTTCAAGAGACAATGGTGGTTTTACTGTTGAAAAGCGAGGGTCTGGACAACAGGTTACTTTAGATAATAGGTGGATCGTTCCGTATTCGCCTGTGATGTCTAGAGCATTTCAAGCTCACATAAGTGTTGAAATGTGTAATAGTGTAGAGTCTATAAAATATATTTGTAAGTATATTAACAAGGGCAGTGACCAAGCTACATTTGCGTTGAGAAATGAACATGATGAAGTTACTAGATTTCAGTCAGGCAGATATATCAGCTCTTCAGAAGCTGTGTGGCGGATCTAAGGATGGAGTTTCGACATTCACGAAAGATATCCACCTGTGACTCATCTGGATGTTCATCTTGAAGGCGGTCAACGTATATATTTCAACGCCGAAAATGTTACAGAACGATTAGAGAACCCTAGACAAACAACTTTATTAGCATTCTTTCGACTTTGCTAAACTGATGATTTTGCAAAATCTCTTTTGTATGAGGAAGTTCCATCGTATTATACCTACGATAAGCAACGAGGTGCCTTTAATCGTAGACGCCGTGGCAGGCCTGTAGATGGCGAGTCAGGTATTTTCAAAGAACATGTTCTTGGTAGAGAGTATACCGTTCATCCTAACAACGCTGAGTGTTTCTATTTGCGATTATTATTACATACAGTGCGAGGATTAACATCATTTATAGATTTGAGAAAAGTAGACGATGTTGTTTATCCAACTTATCATGCAGCTTGCCAAGCGCGTCGTTTGCTTGAAAATCATCAGCATTGGGATGACGCTTTAGCAGAATCCTGTGTTAGTGATAATCCACGACGGTTACGCCATTTATTTGTAACATTACTCACATTTTGTAATTTGTCAGATGCTGTACAATTATGGGAAAAATATTTTATTTTTATTTATTTATTTAGAAAACCAACAGCTTTAAAGAAAAAAGATTACATCAGATTGAAATAGCTTAACATAAGCCTTATTACAGGTTTTCCTATGTTATCTTTACATAATCAAAAAGAAAGAGCGACGCTCGGTACCAAAGTATTAAGCAAAATAAATAAAATAACACTGTACATTTAACATGAGTGTGTGTGTGTGTGTGTGTGTGTGTGTGTGTGTGTGTGTGTGTTTGTGTTTGTGTGTGTGTGTGTGTGTGTGTGTGTGTGTGTGTGTGTGTGTGTGTGTGTGTGCGTTTGTGTTTGTTTGTGTGTTAGTGTGTGTTTGTGTGAAATTGTGTGTGTTTGTGTGTGTTTGCGTGTGATTGCGTGTGCTTGCGTGTGTTTGCGCTCGTGTGTGTGTGTGTGTGTTTGTGTGTATGCGTGTGTTTGCGTATGTTGCGTGTGTTTGCGTGTGTTTGCGTGTGTTTGCACGTGTTTGCGTGTGTTTGCGTGTGTTTACGTGTGTTTGCGTGTGTTTGCGTGTGTTTGCATGTGTTTGCGTGCGTTAGCGTGTGTTTGCGAGTGTTTGCGTGTGTTTGCGGCTGTTTGCGTGTGTTTGTGTTTGTGTGTGTGTGTGTGTGTGTGTGTGTATCTGTTTAATACCTTAATTATAAATAGCTATTAAAAAGTTTTTTGCATACTTCAGTTTTAAAGGTTTCTCTCTTTTTCGTAAAAATATATATGTTTGCAAAAAATTGGTTATAAGTGCAACACATCTGATTTGTTGGTGAGTTTTTGCTAGGTCATACAGTGTAGGTCATACAGTGCCATTTGATCAAGCATTTTTCTTCTATCTTCTAATGAGAGGAATTTATGATATACACATCTTTCTTTGTATGCCTGATGCCGTTCTTTAATTTTGTAGTCCATGAACTTTAAAAATTTATTTTGTTATACTTCTATTTTGTTAATATATGTATGATATTGTGGACACCATATGTTGCTACCATATTCTAAGATACCGCGAACATAGGCATAGTATAATAAACCTAGCAAGCTAACAGCATAGCAAAGTGGCGAAGCAAGCAGCTTTTTTTTCTGCCGTTGAGCAATCAGTTTCAAAATAGGAGGTTCAGATGCCTGGGTGATCAGTAATCGATTGCTGAAAACAGAATTTGAAAATTCGAAACCGTTCTCGAGATAATCGTGGGACAGACGGACAGACACCGTGAAATCAATAAGTCTCTTCGCAAGCTTCGCCACTTAATAATTTAATACAAGGTGATAAAGTAAGTCAAAACCAATGGATATTTGGTTTTATTCAACATAAAAGATTACATACATTATAAAGACAAAATACATTGACAAGTAATAATATATTAAGATGACAGGTATCTTCGTTTATAGCAATTATGAATAAGGTTGTATATTATAACAAAGAGGTAAGTATCGCGCAGATATGATGGAGGTCGTCTGTCACGAGTGGAACGGCGAAGTCCGCTATTTTCAATATCATGCTCTGCACTGTTATTTTGAACATTTCCGGTTTGTTCAGATTGTACAGGTTCTACTGGTTCATTGTTTGTACTTATATAAGTACAAACAATGAGCCAGTAGCAAATATTATTTCCATTATCTTGGCTATTTTCATTTTCCTCTTCACTAATCCGAATCATAGGTAGAGGCGCCAACTGCCTATTGGATACAGTGCATTCTCGGCCATCAGAGAGACGAACATGCGAGTAAGTTGGATTTGCTTGAAGAACTTCTGCTTCTTCAACAAGCGGATCATATTGGGATGTTTCCATATTTTTCTTTATGAGTACAGGTCCAGAGTTTATAAGCCGCGTAGGTAAAGATTTTCCATTAGGCAAACGACGTGGATGATTGAACATTCTTTCATGGGGATTGTGACGTTTGTAGTCGTACATAAAAGTGACCGAAGTGAGTGTAACGCATTGGATAAGACTCTTTCCCAGTTTGAAATGTCCATATTCTTTGAACGAAGACTGAGTTTGTATAGCTCTCCATAATGTGCCATTAAGTCGTTCAACTTGGCCATTTCCTTGAGGATTGTAAGGTGTGGTTCTGCTTGTAGCTATTCCAAGTGGTGTTTTGAGCTCTTCTGATAAAAAAGTCGTACCTCGGTCGGAATGTACATATAATGGAAACCCGAAAGTGTGAAAAAGATCTTTCAAACATCGTATTACTGTAGCCGCCGATAAATCACTGCAGGGATACGCAAACGGAAACCTCGAGTACTCGTCTATAATTGTCAGTAGGTATCTGTTTTGATTATTCGATGGGAGTGGGCCTTTAAAATCGATATTTATTCTCTCGAATGGAGCAATAGCTTTTATCAACTGGCCTTTTGATTGACAGAACCGTGGTTTTATTTCAGCACATACTTTACAAGATGCTGTCATTAATCTTATTTCTTCAACAGAATATGGAAGATTCTTTGATCTTATCCAATGTACCATTCTGGTAACACCAGGATGACATAGCTGGTGATGTAGTTCATACAGCTTATTTGGATTCATGAAAGCACATACTCTTGATAATGCATCAGCTACAGTATTTTGTCGTCCAGGACGATAAATTATGTATTTGTAACAAGACAGTTCTAACCGCCACCGTTCAATTTTTTCATTTTTTATTTTGCTTGAATGTTTTTGATTGAACATCTGCACTGCTGATCGGTTATCAAAATAAAATTTCTTCCAATAAGATAGTGGCGCCATTTACGAAGTGCTTCCACAATTGCGCTTGCTTCTTTTTCTATAGATGAATGGCCGCGTTCAGTTTTCGACAAAGTTCTTGAAAGAAAAGCTACAGGGCGACCATTTTGAGAAAGGGTTGCAGCTATTGAGTGCTCGGATGCATCGGTTTATACTGTAAAAGTTTCATCATTGTCAATAGCTGTCAGGGACGCTTTGGCTATTTCTGTTTTAAAATTTTAAAACAGTTTATGGCTTCTTGGCTAAGTGGGAATCATGTGTTATCAAACAAAGGCTTAATAAGGTATGAAAAGTTGTAAATCCACTTCGAATAGTGAGCTAACATACCCAAAGTACGTCTTAATGAGGCTGCATCTGTTGGAGTAGGGAAATTCAATTGTGGTTTTAATCATTCTTTGTCTGGCTTTATAACGTTGTTCTCAATGGAATATCCTAATAGACTTATACTTTTTGATCCAAAAGTGCATTTCTTCTCATTTAACGTAAGTTTGTATTTCTTTACAGCATTCATAAATTGCTGCAAGTTTTTATCGTGTTCGTCTCTATTTTTGCCACATACAGTCACGTCATCTAAATAACAGAAGGTGCCTCTTAGATTTTCAGTCTCAATTATGAACTGTAGCGTTCTCTGAAAAGCAGCCACGCCATTAGTGACTCCAAATGGTATACGAGTAAATTGATATAGGGCCCCACATGCTTCAAATGCTGTATATTTTCGTTCAGTCTCTAAAATCGGCACTTGGTGGTAAGCGCTTTTTAAATCAATTTGGCTGAAATAGTTGTATTTTGTAACGTTGGAAACCATATATTCAATGTTGGGTAGTGGATACGCATCGAGTTCAATGAATCGATTAATTGTTAAGGAATAATCAATGACAAGACGTTTTCGATGTGTAGTGCCTCCTGTTACTAGTACTTGCGCTCGCCAAGGAGAGTTACTTGGTTCAATCACTCCATCCTTCAACAATTTAGAAACTTCTCCTCTAATAAATTGTTCATCAATTTTTGTATAACGCCTTGACTTTATTGCAATTGGCTTTATGTTTGGAGAAAGGTTCGTAAACAACGATACAGGAGGTACTGACGCTTCCATAACACATATTTTTAAGGTATCCCTTGAACCCCCAAAGTTGAATTCTAATGTCTTATGACTTTTCAATAAATCATGTCCTAGGATAAAATCTGCACATAGGTTATTGACAATTAGTAAAGGTTGGTGTGAATATGTATGCTTGTCTAAATTTATCGTTGCATATGTAATGCCTTCTACAAAAGAAATATGACTAAGGGAAGCCAAAGATATAGCTTGCTTATGAGGTCTCATCTTTAAGTTCATATTTTGGGCTAATGTCTTATTTATAAAACTGACAGAACTTCCGGTGTCAATCAAAGCTTCAGCGTGGAATTCATTAGTCATAATAGGAACTGTCGCTTTCCTTAAGCTAGATGGAGATGCAGCAGATATACATTTGGTTTTAATAACATGCGCAACTTCACTGTCTACAGCATTTACAGTTGGTCTACCACTTTTGCAAACAGTAGCGAAGTGACCTTTCTTTGAACATAATTGACATATTGCATTAAAAGCAGGGCATTTTATGCGTTGATGTAGATTTTTACTACCACAAAAAAACATCGCTTGCGTTGACTTGCTGCAATGGCATTGCTATAATTCTCCGTACTACTTTCTGCTTTCTCATTGTAAGTATCAGTTACAGCATGTAATTGCATTTGATAATTATTGCAGTTAAGTTAAAGAATTTTTTTCAGCAGTTTCTAAAGACGTAGCTTGATTTTGGGCTTCCTCCAATATCAAAGTTATGTTTTCTAAAAGCCTTTGTCGTATCTTCTGACTTGCGATATCAGATATGAAGGCATCACGAATATAGTCATTCTTATTTTGCTCCGCCGTTACGTTTTTGAAATTACAGTATACGGCTAATTGCCTCAGAGCTCGAATATATTCAGTAATAGACTCCTCGGGCTTTTGTTTTCTGGTTGCTAGAGTATATCGTGCATGTATTTCATTTTTAGCCTTTATATAAATGCTATCAAGCAATTGAATGGCAGTCGCATAAGAAGAACAGTCACGTATTAGTGTGAATAGACTGTCTGTCTGTCGGCGACAGATGGTTGATGAGCAATTTTAACTTAGTTGAATCAGAAATCTGATTTGATTGTTCGTGGCATAAAAAATTTAAAAACGTGTACCGCCAGTGACTCCATTTTAGATCTGCTGCCGGTGTATCAGGCTCGACGTCAAACCGGTCTGGTCGAAGAAATCGCGACATCGTGTTTATTTTCGAAGAAGAACAGCTTGTATCGTTTATCGACATTTAAAAAAATTATGTTGAATAAATTGATAAAGAAAGTCAAAACCAATGGATATTTGGTTTTATTCAACATAAAAGATTACATACATTATAAAGACAAAATACATTGACAAGTAATAATATATTAAGATGGCAGGTATCTTCGTTTATATCAATTATGAATAAGGTTGTATATTATAACAAAGAGGTAAGTATACTACACAAGGTAAGTTTGAGAAGGGTTGACATGTACGTATTACGAATCCTAAGTTTCTGTATGCTTTATTTGTTATATAATCAATATCATTACTAAATGTAAGCTTGGAATCTAATAAAATGCCAAGGTCTCGGACTACCTGTACTTTTTGAATTGTTGTTCCATTCAATCTGTAAGTATATTCTTCTAGTTTACTTTTGCGTGTGAATGTGCAAGTTTGACATTTTTTGACATTAACAGAGATACGATTATTTATGTAGAGCTTATAACAATCCTCTAAATTTTTTATTTTAAAAAATATATTTTTATCATCTGCATACAGCATGAACGAGGAATGTTTAAAGCATGTATATATATCATATAGATAAGCGTTATATAGGAGGGGCCCTAAGTGAGACCCTTGTGGTACGCCAGATGTGATTTTTATAAAGTTTGATTTCTGTCCTCCTACAACTACTGCCTGAGAGCGATTTCTTAGGTAAGAATCAATCCATCTCAGAAGGTCCCCATGTATTCCAAGTATTTTTAACTTACGAAGCAAGATGACGTGATCCACGCGGTCGAAGGCTTTTTCGAAATCGACATCCATATGATGCATAGTCTCTGTGATAAAGTGTGTTAAGTTACTAATGGTTGATCTCCCTTTGAGGAAACCGTGCTGAAATTCTGGTAAGCCCCGACTTATGGTAGGGTAAATGTAATTAAAGACTAATTTTTCAAAGGTTTTCGCGAATATATTAAGTATAGATATGGGTCTATAATTTTCGACTTTAACACGTGCTCCTTTTTTAACCTTTAACTGGTGACGTGATTTTTTTGTAACATAACTGGTGACGAGCGGCCTGACAGGCCGCTGCTTTATCTGGTCTATAATACATATATTAAATATGGTAGGTTATTCTAATGTATATTTTGTATTAAATTATATACTAAAGTAAAAATTAAAACAACTTCATGTAGTCTAAATAATTTTTTTAATTATGTACTGGTAGTTACAAAGTTTTTGGTCTCTATAATCGAAAAACTAGGCTCAAGATCAACAATTGCTTATAAAATAATAAAAATCAACATAATCATAACATATATGTATATATTATCAAAGTTCAAACACTAATCAACTTAAAAAAAATTAAACTCTTATCACAAGTGTCGATGTATCAAAAATGACAACTGTCAAACTTTAGTATTTTTATTGACAGTTAGGGCATAATTGCTTCGTACACTGTAAGCACACATATTTTTCGCATGACATACATTGGTAATTCGATTTACGGTTCAATTTAGGAGGACAACTAGCACAGGTTTTCCATGTTTTCAGTCTGTTTTCAGGATTTTGTGGTTCAGGTGGTAAATCAGAACCCAGAATACGCACTAAGTTGATTTTTATATCACGTGGAATATGAGTATTATAAACTCTGCGCTTCATGTGTTGTAAAACCGTGTTTCTCGCCAAAATCTTGATGAACTGTCCCCGATCAATGGTATTGGCACCATCAGCTTGATAAAGAACATGGGCATTTACTGTACTTATGTCTAACATTCGATAAAAAAGTACCATGGGCCACCTTCGCGATCGTCGACTGCAGGTGTAGATGGAACATTTTTTGTCTATTTCGTCAACTCCTCCTTTTGTGGAGTTGTAATAAGCTATAATTTCAGGTTTTCCTGTCTTCTCGTCAATTGCTTCACAATGATGCATTGAAGAAATTAAACACACAGCTTTTCCTTTGTTTGGAACGTGAGATATCAGAGTCATATTATTAGTAAATCCATAAAGTGTAGATCCCACATCTCTTGTTTTAGATGGCTGGAAATCCTTGGGAAGTTCTCTTTTATTCTTTTTAAAAAGTACCTACACACGTCAGGCCTCGTTTCTTTAGCGCATCTACCAATTCAATCGATGTAAAGTAATTGTCAAACGTTACATTGCGATTACTGTTGTGAATGGGTTTCGTCAAGCGAATCACTGCTTGTGACGGAACTAGAAACTTCTTTTCTTCATTTGTCAAAGTTTCACCATCAGATCCTTTTCCACAATAAATATAGCCATTATAAAAATAGTTAGTCTTAGAATCGCACATACACATCATTTTCAAACCATATTTAGCTGGTTTGTTTAGAATATATATGACAAAAAAAGAACGACCTCTAAATGCTATCAACATTTCATCGATCGTTGCACACTCTCCAATATTGTACAGGGTTTGACAGTTATTTACAAATATTCTGAATATGTTTGAAATTGCAGCCAGCTTCTCATTTTGTCTTCTTTCATCTCGGTCAGCCCCATTATCAAACCGTAAGCACAGTAACAGATTCAGAAACCTTTTCTGCGACATTACACATCTGAAAATGTCCCTTCCCGTCCCATCAGTGGCAAATAGGTACTCACAATTTTCGTGGTTGGACTTGAACACAGCTGTATACGAGTACATAAGAAGACCAAGAAATGCATGCAATTCGACCATATCCATGTCTTGTAGCTCAGGTCGATTATCTCTAATGTACTTTAATCTCAGTTCACCAATTTTCACATTTGTCCATTTCAAAATTTCTTCTAAGATATCTAAACTTATAATTTTCTTCCACAAAGAAAAAGGGTCTTTTTCATAGTGTTCATTCAACCTTAACTCAGGCACACGAGCTATAATGTTATGTTGACCTGTCCTCACAGCTCTGTTTGGTGGATCTTTTGCCCATTTGAACCGATTTTTCCCATAGAAACATCTAGATAATCTTGACAAAGGTTCGTCACTGTCACTTTCTGAAAGCTGGTTTTCCTGAAGTATTACTGGTTGTTCATCTTCAGAAGCACTTGCTTCCGTTTCCGTGTTGTGGTCGCTATGCTCCGGGGCATAATTTTCGGGAACGTCTTCAGCTTCCGATCCACTTGAATCTTCTTGGGCTAACCATTCTACAATTTGGCGATCGACATTAGAATTTACGACTGATAAGACTTTTCTACTTGTACTTGGCACCGCAAGTTTATCAACAAACTCTCTACGCTTTTTTCTAGGAGGTTCAGGGTTATTCATTGTAAGTAATATCTGAAAATAACCGCAATAAATCAATATGTTGTGATTCCAAAAAAGTTGCGTAAGTGGTGACATAAGGTCTGAGAGGCCGCTCGAGAATTTTAAAACGATCTAACTTACCGATTTGAGCCTGGCCGACGCAACTATCCCCCTCTAGTGCACTGGCGATACTAAACTCGAAGCTAATCAGGCGCTCAAACACGGGAAGTGCGGGGAAGGGGGTGATATGATGTTTCGCTAGCGCCGCTCGGCCTGTGAGACCGCACGTCACCAGTTAAAGGTTAAATATGGGTACTACATGAGCTTCTTTCCAGATGTACGGGAAATAGCCTTCCTGAAGAGATCTATTGAATAAAATGTGAAGAGGCTCCGATAGTGACAGCGCATTTAGATATAAATATAGATGGAATTTTATCACTGCCCGGTCCCTTTTTTAAGTCGACTTGCTGTAGCGCTTTAAAAACCTCTTCCTTAGAAACTCGAAAGCAATGTAGATGTTGGTCGTTGCTACTAGAAGGCATTGGTAATTCAACATCGGGATACGAATTAGCAGGTGGGCTACAAACACTTTTCAAAAATGAGTTTAAGGCTTCTACAATTGCGGGGCCTTCGCTATACGTTATATTATTATACGAGATTCTATTTGGGGAAGAAGAAGTACTACCACGTTTTGATTTAATATAAGACCAAAAACATTTAGGGTTATTTAATATGGCTTGTTGAGTAGTCTCCAAATATTTGTAATAACACTGTTTACTATATATTGATGCACGCCTACGCAATAAAGAGAACATGTTGTAATCCGCTAAGTTAAGAATTTTTTTCCAGATTTTGTGAGCTTTAGCTTTTTCATACATACATAACATACATAAACACTCACGCCTGTCACCCAGAGGGGTAGGCAGAGACTATGGACTTCCATTTGGCACGATCCTGACAGACCTCTCTCGCTTCCTCCACATCCATATACCTACGCATACACGCTCGTCGGTTAAAGGTACTCTTGATTTTGCCCATTTTCAATATATCGCCAATTTGGTCGATTAACTTTCGCCTAGG
The DNA here is from genome assembly GCA_033319125.1 of Parnassius glacialis. Taxonomy (NCBI): domain Eukaryota; kingdom Metazoa; phylum Arthropoda; class Insecta; order Lepidoptera; family Papilionidae; genus Parnassius; species Parnassius glacialis. Next base: position 9,407,575 of record JAVANC010000015.1, on the reverse strand, counting down.
GCGACCCTTCCCGACTCTGCCGTTTAGCTTTTTCCTTTAATATATTAATCAATGTTTTATTATACCATGGGGGCTTTTTTGTATTGTGAGATAGAGATGGTACACTTGGTACATATTTGTCTATACAATAATTTAATTGTTTGTAAAATAAATCTACAGCTTCATCAATATGTCCAGTATATAAATGAGTGGCCCAGTCGATTTCACATAAATGTGTTTATTTTAACAAAATCGGCTGAATTAAAATTATATTTATTAATAATAGAGCATTTAAGTGGTGGGATAGACACATTTAAATCAAATTTTAAAGGAGGATGAAATGGATCTATCGTAGTTAATGGTTTGTCACATAGTATTATTTCTGTGTCTATATTAGAAAAAATTAAATCTAATGTGTTATTGCAACTATTTTTAAAATAAGAGTATTGTCGCAATCCATGATAGGCAAGTTCGTTAATTAATTGCTCCCCTATTATTTGTAGCTCGGTAGAACCCTGTCTTAATATTGTAGGTTCACTTTCATTCCAGTGAATATTAGAGAGATTAAAATCAACCGCAATTATATAAAAGTCGCGCGAGTTAATTGTATTACAAAACGATTCCAAAAACAAATTAATATCTCTAGCGTGAGTTTCGTCCGTACGACGATCCTTGATGATTTACCCGGTATATAGGTAGTTATTAAATGCACATTTTGATGCGGCGGGGTATGAGGGGTGTGAGGGGCGCGATAATCGTGTGCGCTTCGTGTTGTGAACGTATGACCCAGTACCGATATTGTTATCCAGAGCGTCTCGATAGAAGCGCACGGTTGTTTACACAATTCGTCAATAGTCGCACAAAGTGTACGACGAATTATGATCGCCACACCTCCACCTGATGATTTGCCTGTTTCTGATAGTACACGATCCTGTCTATACACAATATATCGATTATCACAGATCTCCCCATCTAAGATACCATCGTGAAACCAAAACCAGGTTTCTGATATAATAATTATGTCATAATCATTATTCAATATTTCTAAATAAAGCGAATGAAGTTTTGTACGTAAACCTCGTGCATTTTGGTAATAGACAGATATTGGTGTATTATCCATTGAGCAAATTATTATCATTAGTCCTTATTAATTTTAACATTGTGTATATTATATAAAATAATAAATATATATGCACATATATAAATACATAAATAAACATATTTAAACTTAAGCATGTACCCATACATAAAACATAATAATATAGTTTGGCTTCTGTAAGGTAGTTAATCGTACGACAGAGTTAAAGAACTGTCATCGTAGAAAACGAAGAAAGTGACTGTGGAAGGAGACCGTAGTTTGGAGAGGTGCTGAGGGCCGAACTGCTGCAGAGGGTAACGGTCTAATAAGGTCAATAACACTACCAGCCACACCCAGTTACACATCACTGACCCTTACTTTCCTAGCACTATACATCCACACGCGACCTGACCGAATCCTGAGGGACCAGTCGCCTTGGATAGAGGTAAGTAAGCTCTGTTCAATAGAAGGTAACGCTCCCCCCTGATCGTTTAATGTAATTAGAAGCTTTTCACCTTGGCCTGTAGCAGGCCTGACCAGCATCTGCTTGTAGCTTCTCCGTCTATGGGCCCGTGGGGGACCCTACTCCTGGGATAAGCAGCTGTTGACCGTAACATTTGGTAGCAGAGCGCGATTCTGGGATCGATTCCCGGTCGATCCACCGACCATAGTGTTTGATAAAAATTAAACAATTTTGGTGGCAGGGAGCGTTGGGTTGATTGGTTTAATTTTGTGTCTACAATCACGCCCGTCCGTAATACGTAAAAATATATATTTTTTTAAATTATATACGTAATAATAAAATTCCTTTCTTTGTTGGCTTGCTTTGTTGTTAGCGGGTAAATTTGAAAAGCCGCGCCCGTTTAGCGCGCAAGCGGGAGGTTGCGTCATGTAGGTAGATGGTTATTTTTACGTAATCGGTTAATTATCGTTGTCGGATAGTTGTAGTGGATTATTTATCGAAGGGTCGATTTCCGAGCAAGGCATTTTTTGTTGATCATTTTTTGTTGATGTGTATCTTATGTATCTTTCGTATTGTAATTTGTATTTGAACTAAAGAGTAGTAATTTGTATTTACGTAATTTGAATTTAACTTGATTTGATCGCACTAGTATTTGTTATTGCTAATTTGATTTGTCTTTTCCTTTGTACTAACTTGTATTTGATTTGATAAATAGCGGTTCTTATTTGTGTAATTTTTTTCAACTCGATTTGATAGGAACTGCATTAGTTAGCTGTTAATTTTTTTTGTATTTGTTATTTGTTATTTTTGTAATTTCGCGTAGTAAATTGTATTTAGTAGTGATGTCCTCGCCCGAGATGCTAATCCGTTGCCTGCGGACTGAGTTACGCTGGGCCACCAGCGCCCATGCTTTGATAGGTCGACCGGAGAGGGTCCATAACTTGATGAAGCGGTTCGAGCAGATCGATGCTCGAAGGGCTCCAGTGGAGGAGCTTACGCTGAGCTGGAGGATTCGGATGTGGAAAAGGGAGTCCTGGACTCCTGCTTCGCAGACTATGAGCAGTTCTTTTCACTCACGGACAAGTTGATCGAGGCTGAAGGCAGGTATGCCGAGGAGGCGCGTGAAGCTCGGACGAGTGGCCTGCCCGAGTCCTTTCGGAAGCAGCCTCAGCCGGAGCTGTTGGGACGACTCCCAACTCTGGACTTGCCAAGGTTCTCCGAAGTCCTTTCCGAATGGCTGACCTTCGTTGGTCTTTTCGACGGCCTAGTGGACGCCCGGAGTGACTTGACCCCGAGCCAGAAGATGGCGTACCTCCTGGCCTCACTGGAGGGGGAGGACCTGGGCGTTGTCAGCCATTTGAGCTTGTCGGAAGACGCCTACCAGACTGCTCGGGACCTCCTAGCCAGAAGATACGCCAACGTCCGGCGAATTGCGGACGAACATGTTAAGCAGCTTCTGAGCCTCCCGCTGCTTAGTGACCGGGCCAGACTACGTCCGGACCTGTTGCATCCAGTCTTGGTGGCCTGTAATACGTTGAGGCGGCTGGATTTACCAGTGGGCGAATGGGCCTTCTTGTTGCTCCGCATCGTGCTGTCCCGCCTACCTCTCGACCTTAGAATACTTTTTGAGGAGAGGTACGGCGGGGACGAGGCCTCCTATATTCCGCCCTTCTATGACCTGCTGCGGTTTTTGGAGGAGCAGTGCCGGCAGATTGAGAACGCGGCGGTCACCGTTGACGACTTACGAGCCGTGCCCAGTGAGAGGCGGAATCCGCCGGGCAAGTCGTCGTCAACCCCCCCCCCCCCCCCCCTGTTCCTATTGTCGAGCATCTGATCACCGGGTAACGTCTTGCCCGAAATTATTAAGTAAGCCGGTTCCGGCGGTGCGAACTATCGCCAAGGAGCGCCGCTGGTGCTACTCATGTGTGGAAGGGCACCTCCAGCGAGACTGTCCGCACCGGCGTCCCTTTTTGCATTGCCAGGGCAATCACCATGCCGTACTGTGCCTGGGTGCGAACGGCGTCTCCTCTCGGGGCGCTGCCAGGCCCTCGACTCCCACGGGCGGGGGCGCTCCGCCACGCACTCTGACGGGCGACGCTCGGCGCCCGCCGGCTAGCCAACAGGCCCCTAGGTTTGAAAAGGGTCCCTCCCCCGACCAGTCGGGAGGTAATTCCCCCAGGGGCGGGGGTGTCATCACCCCCCCTCAGAGTGCGGAAAGGAACTTCACGGCCGCTCATCGGTCCGCTGGACCCTTCTCACTCCCGTTAGCTGAGTGGCCGCGACTGGTGTACCACTGTACCCCATTTGCTGGAGGCTGCCCTAGCTAGCTGCCGCCTTAGCTCCCACCACGGCCGCCTCTACTGAGCCTTAAGCCGTCAACAGTCCACTTGTCAAGCTGTTCTGTTGCCGACGGCCTCAGTGAGGGCGTACAACCCGAGTGGCGACTGTTGGCAGTTTGCGCTCTGTTAGTCTCGGGTTCACGCGGTGTGGCCCCCTGGAGCGTTGAATCACGCTCTCAAGGGGTATTAGATTTGGTTTGGTCAAGCACTTAGTTAAAAATTCTTTAAATTAAAATTAAAATGCCTTTGGGTTTTCCGCGAAATTCATATTGTAGCGATTGTGATTAAAAGAATTGAATTTAAAATACTCCTTTAAATGCTGCTGCATATGTTTTGTAAATACATTTGATCACTGCGTTTGTTGTTGCACGGAAAATTGAGATTAAATTGTGTGCCCTTTTTTAATGCTTGTACGTATGCTTTGTAATTGTATTTGATTGTCGCGTCTGTTGCTGAAAGGAAAGTTTGAATTCATTTGAAATTGAATGACGCGCTATTTTGAAAATTATGTATATTTTTGTGATAGTGTTTAATCATTTTGCTTTGTGATAAGGAAGGTTGAAATTAGATAACCCTGTTTGTGCCGAAGGGAATAAGAGTCAATTCTCTTTTGGTTTGGATTTTGTTGGCACTGTCTAAGATATTTATTTGAAATAAGAAATAGGGCTGTCTCTTACGTTTATTGTTTTGTTTACTTTGTCAAGCTGACCTATGTGCATCGGTGATTACTTGTTTTAAATAATTCTGTAATTGAACGTTGATGCTTTTGAAAAATTAGTTGAAATATGAGCATAGGACTACCTGCCTAAAGGGCTATCTGGTTTGTAGATTATCAGATGGAAATCAGCTGTCACACCATTTGGTAAATGATTATAGGTGGATGGCTTGGTTATGCCTACTTGTTTGAAAATTGATACTGGGGACTATCTGTGCGTTTCGTTCGGCTCTCCACAGACGACGTTCAATAGGAATTTGGGGGTGCTCTCTGCACTGAAGCTTAGAAGGTCCCTCTGGGCCGCTTCGTGTCGCGTCGCTGTTTGCAGACCTGATCCGGTCGGATTGTGGAACTAATCATAGGAGAGCAGATAGGTGTTTGAAGGAGGTCGTCGGACTTCTGTCTAGGAATAGGACTTATCTATGTGCTGCGATGTCCAGGAAGGGCATCCAGTTTAACTCTCCGGCTAGCCCACGTTGGGGCTGTAATTTTGAGGCGTTGGTTAGGGTTGCAAGATATGATAGGGTGCGTAAGGTGGCCTAGTTTGGTTGTAGATTCGGTCTTGCAACTTGCCGTCGCGACCCTGTCCCGCTGACCGGTTTGCTCGTGGACCTAAATCCTTATGTCCGGGATGGGGGTTTGTTCGCGCAAAAGCGCTAATGTCAATAATGGACGACAGAGGGCGCGCGCGCCTCGGCGATACCGGTTTGACGTCCCGCCGTCTCGAGGACGCGCGAGAAAACATGGGAGTCCAGATTCGTCGCGGCGAGAGATCGCACGCGTTCTTTTTTGTCGGGAGCTCGTTTATGATAGGCGCGTATAGTAAATATACCACTGGGAATTGTAGCGCGTGTCCCTTGCTGAGAGTTTTACCCGGGACTTTTAGGTTTAACGCAGAATCTGTATAAGTGGATTCGACTGTATTAGTTACTAGTGCGGTATTTGATATTCTAGAAATAACGGTGACCTTTGATCCGTATGTTCTCTGTTCATTTCGCGAGTCAGGCGTTATAACAAACGAGAGTTAGTGGCTTCTGTAAGGTAGTTAATCGTACGACAGAGTTAAAGAACTGTCATCGTAGAAAACGAAGAAAGTGACTGCGGAAGGAGACCGTAGTTTGGAGAAGTGCTGAGGGCCGAACTGCTGCAGAGGGTAACGGTCTAATAAGGTCAATAACACTACCAGCCACACCCAGTTACACATCACTGACCCTTACTTTCCTAGCAATATACATCCACACGCGACATGACCGAATCCTGAGGGACCAGTCGCCTTGGATAGAGGTAAGTAAGCTCTGTTTAATAGAAGGTAACGCTCCCCCCTGATCGTTTAAAGTAATTAGAAGCTTTTCACCTTGGCCTGTAGCAGGCCCCACCAGCATCTGCTTGTAGTTTCTCCGTCTATGGGCCCGCGGGAGACCCTACTCCTGGGATAAGCAGCTGTTGGCCGTAACAATTGCTAATTGATTATGGTTGCAATTGGTAAATAGAAGAATGGTATTTGTGTTGTGTTGTGTGTTAGTGTGTGTTTGGTTTTTTATACAATATTTTGAAATAAAATGACGTACCTTTTTGACAACAATATAACAGATTTACGCATTGCTTCAGTACCTTATAAAAATTGCTAAGTAAGTATATACTACTACCGGTACCTAATACAGTATAATTTATTTTGTAATTTATTTCAACTTTTTTAAGTCTATTTCTGAACTGACAATAATATGTGGTGATGAATCGTTTTGGCGAACATATATTTTGCAGTTTTTTATCCAGACATACCTATAGCTTAGCTCGGTGGCTATCTCACGACACTTTTTGTATAACCTCTTGTTGTCTAGGGTTAGGTGCTCGTTAACAAATGTTTTCTTGTGTTCACCTCCATGCCCGAGATCTCCAGTGGTGATGCCACGATGTTTTTTAACGCCAGCAATAAGATTATCCTTGTAAATACGGGAGCGCATTTTTATAATAATATTACGAGGTCGACCTTTAACGGGATTTTTAGCTTGCACTCTTGTGCAGCTTTCTATATCTCAGGCGCTCATCACAACACCCACTTTTTCTGCGATGCGTAATACTATACTGGTTAGATCTTCATTTTTACTTTCTGGTACTCCCACCGTTTCTACATTCAATTGACGTGCTCACTGTTCTTGTCTTCGGTTTTCTATAGAAATCTTATCTAATATCACTTGCATTTCCATGATTTCACGACTTTGTATCTTAAGTTTTTCTTCGGAAGAAGTTGCGCGTTCTTGTAGGGTATCAATGCGTTTGGATGAGAATTCTAAGGAGATTTGCATTTCGGTGATTGTGGCAGTTGTGGCCTGTTGAGCTGAGTGTATAGCAGTTAAAGTGTCCTTAATAGTTACTTGGTCCTGAGAAAGATTGTCTGATATATATTTTAAATTACATAGTTGTTCCTTTAATGACGATACTTCTTCATATATTTTTTTAATATTCTCATCCTGGGAAGTTTTGAAATCGGTAAGAAAGGACATCATCTCTTTCCTAAAGTCATTTAATTCTAATTTCATTGTTTCTTCTGGTTGTTTTCCTTTGGATCCTCGGTATCACATTTAGCAAGATCGGGCTGGCAGCTAGCAAGACCAACTATAGCCACAGACGGAGATCTTTGAACGTTCATAATGTATGAGAACAAGTTTAATGACATCTGTAATGCAGTTGTTTCGAACGTCGAGTAGGATAAAAAATTAAGAGCATGTGCTCTTTACTCGAGGTGGTGAGGTGTGGGGATTCACTAAGCGAAAAACACTGCTAAACAGTTCGCACAAATAATGACGGAGTTAAATTCTTTATCTTGTGCATAAGATTGTCGTCTTTACTTTAGACACTTTAAGATTTATATTTGATTATTGTCACTATCAGATAAAATTAGAATGACAAGTAACACGTCCGCTCAGTACTAAAGGTACGGTGTATAAAGAAAAATTTGCAGAACACTTTCTTCGGAATATATCTAACAATGATGAAGGTGCAACTAATGATAATTTCCGTGATCTTGCCATAAATCTGTGCTTATTAGCTCTTCAGGAAGACTTAACAGTAGTAGGCGGTAAATCACTCTGTGAATATGGTTTGCCAACACCAACCTCAGTCGGAGAGGTTACCAATAGGGAATATTCTGCAGAGATTGGTTACAACTCAATGGAACTGCTGGCAACATTAGAAAACGGTGTCCCAATGATGACTGCAGAACAACGTTCGGTCTATGATCGCGTGTGCGAGTGTTCAGAATAATTTGGGAACAATATGGTTTTTAGATGCACCTGGAGGAACTAGGAAAACCTTTTTGACTAAATTAATATTAGCTTATGTTCGAAATCAGCGTAAAATTGCTCTTGCCGTGGCTTCATCAGGTATAGCTGCAACGTTGCTACCAGGAGGTAAAACTGCTCACACTATGTTTAAAATACCAATTGATTTAGATCGAACGGAAAGTCCAACCTGTAGTATTTCAAGAAATAGCGACAAAGCTAAGGTATTACGTGAGTGTAATTTAATCATATGGGATGAATGTACGATGGCCCACCGAAAAGGAGTAGAAGCGGTAGACAGAACTTTAAGGGATATAAGACAAAATGATCGACCAATGGTTTTATTTTGTGGTGATTTCCGACAAACCTTACCGGTAATATCATGGGGAACCCGAGCGGATGAGGTTAGGGCTTGCCTAAAAAGCTCTTATTTGTGGCGTGATATACAATCGGTACATTTGACTATAAACATGCGAGTGAGAACTGGAGATAACCCGCATGATCGTCAATTTTCTGATAAATTATTAAAGATTGGGGAAGGTACCTATCCACAACTACACCAAGGAAAACTTATTCTGACGCCTGAGTTATGTTGTATAGTGCAATCCCAACCACATCTTATATCGTAGGTTTACGGTGACGTAACAATTATATTAAATAGGGACAATTTTTGGCTATGCGAAAGATCCATTTTAACTCCTCGCAATGACCAGGCATCTGAGATTAATAACAAAATACTGTCGAATATACCGGGGGAAAGAAAAGTTTATAGTTCAATAAATAGAATGGTCGATGAACAAGAAGCCACTAATTACCCGATAGAATTTTTAAATTCTTCAAATATGCCCGGACTTCCTTCTCATGAAATTTGTTTAAAAATTGGCATTTCGATTATTCTGCTCCGAAATTTAAGACCACCACAACTTTGCAATGGAACTCGGGTAAAAGTAACCCAGTTGCAACAAAATATAATCGAGACTCAAATTTCAACAGGTTGCAGTGCAGGAGAAACCGTCTTTATTCCCAGAATTCCCATAATACCAAATAATGTTCCATTCCAATTTAAAAGAACGCAATTCCCAATATCATTGTGTTACGCAATGACAATTAATAAGGCTCAAAGGCAGACTTTTCAGAGTAGATCTCGGTGTCAGTTGTTTCTCGCATGGTCAGTTGTACGTCGCTCTTTCTCGAGTTAGCAGTTCTAGAAATCTTTATGCTCACGTGCCGGACGGGTCAACAGTCAACATAGTTTACCCGGAAGCTTTGCGCTGAAGTATTTTTGTTAGCCTCATGTGAACGTGATCTAAACAATATTACCAATACAGGATGGTCCAAAAGGTGACGTCCAAAATTTTTTTTTGGAATGCTGACCTTTCGGGCTACATGAAAATACCCCATGTATGTTCCGCGATTTTTCTTAGTTTACGACATATGATATTTTTGTATTATTTTGAAAAATGTCGACTTAGCGATTCAAAATTTTTTTTCTTAAAAATTCTGCTCATTTTTCTACTTTTTTATTCTTAGCGTAGTCTTCATGAGTTGGACTCTTTGACATAAAAAAATAAGCTGCCTACCATTAATACAAATTGCAAAAATTTTAATCGAAAACAAATTATGCAGATATGATTGAATCAAAGTTTAATTTTGAAATTTAAACTAAAAATTAAATAATGAGTTCCATGACTTTAAAGTAACACACACAAAAACTTCGCAAGACCCTAAGCTTTAATTATAATCTAAAAAAAGTGGTGGTCAATGGGCCTTGTTTAGCCGTAATCAGCCTCTAATAGCACAGAGGCGAAAATTTTCAACATTATTATTTAAACACCTTATTTCTAAAAATAATTAGGTTCGCCATAGAATCTAATCAAATGAAATAAAATAAAATGAAATGTAAATCTTCGGGTTAGGGATAGTACCACTTCAGTAAGTAGCACAGATGGTTCACAAAAAACAACGAATTTCCCCTGAGATAATGAATAATAATAGTAATAGGCAGGTTGACGGTTGCAGATCACAAAAAATACCACGTGTCGAACAAAGGAAGCAGGAGTGAGAAATACTATGTCGTGTGTAGCGCGCTCTCTCGCTCTGGCCATAGCTCGCGCGCATAAGGCGATAGGCGTAGCCTCAGTCATAGAGTGCCTCAGTTGTTCACAGCTATCACTCGCGTAACTACTACTCCTGTTTTTGTTCTCGATACTTCCTAATTTACCACGACTGCTTGCTAACTGGATTCTGTTTCGCCTTATAACTGATTTGACTGTGCTTGTGTTTCGGACTTTGATTGATTACCTTGTGATTTGGATTTATGTGTTGCAAAATGAGTTATTCTTTGAAGGAATATGCAGAAATGCATTATTTTTACGGCGTTGCCCAAGGCAATAGCCATTTAGCGGCAAGGCTTTACCGAGAGAAACTAGAACGGCGAGGAGAAGAACGGGAACTTTATCCCGATTACAAAGTGTTCATAAATACACATAATACATTTATGGACGAACGAATTCCGGGACGCAGTTCCCACTAAGGAGTACCCAGAGTGGATCCAGATGTCAGAGTTGAAGTCGTGGAACAAGTGCAAAGATATCCTTTTACTAGCACCAGAGCTTATTACGAGAACGACTGGTGTACCACGAACCTCAGTTATAAGGTTATAAATATACTTAAGTCAGGTAAGTACATTTTGTCTTTAAAACTTTTACTTTGACACCGTATTAAAGCGCACCTTTGAATAGCGACGAGCGATCAATTAATTTTAATTACTTTAAAACCACATTTCATGGAATAAAAACAGTGGTTCCTGGAAGTACAATTTCGTTTTTTTTCAGAGGGATACCACGCTTATCATATTCAACGCGTCCAAAAATTGCATCCTGCAGATTATTCAAGACGGGTGACTTTTTGTCGAACAATGCTGGAAAGAACTGCGGAGGATCCAGGTTTTTTTGATAAAATTCTGTGGACAGACGAGTCTAGATTTGAAAGAACAGGAGTCTTCAATATCCACAATTACCATAGTTGGGCTGTTGAAAACCCACACAAGGCAAGGCCTTCAAATTTTCAAACACATTATAGTGTAAACTTGTGGTCAGGAATTTTGAACGGGGAACTTATAGGACCTTTTGAATTGCCTGCTAGGTTAAACGGAGCCCAATATTTAGACTTTTTACAAAACAATTTAAACGGCTTATTAGGCGATGTAAACTTATTGACAAGAAGGGATATGATTTACCAAAATTATGGTGCTCCTTGCCACTATGCAAGAGAGGTACGCACCTTAATCAAAGATTCCCCAATAGATGGATTGGGCGTGGCGGACCGATTCATTGGCCTGCACGTTCACCAGATTTGAACCCCATAGATTTCTTTCTCTGGGGATATTACAAAGAGATGGTGTACGCAAGCGAAACAAACACCGAAGCAGAACTGCGAGATAAATTAACGGAGGCGGAAATAAAAATCAGACAATATTCAAATGCTTTTAGAAGACTGAAACAAAATTTTCTAAGGCGTTGTAGACTGTGTATTGAAGTGGAGGGGGGGTACTTTGAGAATTGGTTGTAAAATAAAATAAGTATTAAAAAACCAAATTGTTTTATTTATTATGAAAGATTATGACATACCATAAAAATCTAATTATCGTTAGTAATAAACAATAGGTGGTAATAAAACGATTATTTTTGAACTTTTTGGCTCTGTGCAATTAAAGGCTGACTAGGGCTAAAAAAGGCCCATTGACCACCACTTTTTTTGTATTATAAGTAAAGCTTAGGGTCTTGCGAAGTTTTAAAAATTACTTTAAAGTCATGGAACTCATTATTTAATTTTTAGTTTAAATTTCAAAATTAAACTTTGATTCAATCATATCTGCATAATTTGTTTTCGATTAAAATTTTTGCAATTTGTATTAATGGTAGGCAGCTTATTTTTTTATGTCAAAGAGTCCAACTCATGAAGACTACGCTAAGAATAAAAAAAGTAGAAAAAAGAGCAGAATTTTTAAGAAAAAAAAAATTGAATCACTAAGTCGACATTTTTCAAAATAATACAAAAAAAATCATATGTCGTAAACTAAGAAAAATCGCGGAACATACATGGGGTATTTTCATGTAGCCCGAAAGGTCAGCATTCCAAAAAAATTGTTGGATGTCACCTTTTGGACCATCCTGTATATTAACTTAATAACACACAAGGAGTTACACTCCATCCAAAGCCCCGCGACACTATAACTTAGATACTCGTAGGAATGACGTCTTAGCAAAAGTTGTTTAGTCTGATGGGCATTTCCTGTTGACTTACAAAAATGAAAAATCTAGAACGTCTCGAATCGTCTCGCGAATCACATTGTTTTCCCGTCCCCGGGCTCTTAGAATTCAACATCAGACGTTTCAGATCTTCGATTTTGACGACCCCGTTGTCGCTGGCATAAGCAACAGGATCCGCGTACGAAGTCGCGGCAGAAGCTAGTGCAGTAATATAGTATTATAAATGTCTAAAATTACATTCTTTCTATTCTCATTTATTTCTATAATGTTTATACCCATATTATTTTAAAGTGAGACGTAGGATCAGAGTTTGATTTCGAAGTTTATAATTATACTATATTCATAAGTAATAAACATAATATATATATATATATATATACATATAAAACAAATGTACAAAATGCAAACAAATGTTACAAATAAATGCACAAACGCAACGTCATAAATTAATAATTTTACATATAGTTTCTTAGTGAACAGCACACGCCACCAATTTCAAGTGTGTAATTGCTAATTGTTAGGTTTGAAAAAAAATCTAATTGTAAACTTTCATATAAACAAAATATAATGTGATCAAACAAATCTAAGTCTTGTGCCTAATGTCCTAAAGATCATTTAAATCTGACAACTCTCACAACTACACAAACTTATAAAATTAGGCAATTTTAACCATTTAAAATTCGACCTTATTGTTAAGGATCTTATAATTATATTTCACCACGTGCACCGTTTTATGATAACTACCAAAACATCGCAATGAAATCGCGATACTGTCGCTAGAACGAGAAACAACGAATATCAAAGGACATCGGTTAGTTTTGGGCCGTTTTGGCATTTGGCAGTTTGCGTTTTACGTTTCGTACGTTGGTTAGTTGGTTTTAGGTTTTGGTTGGATAAGTGATAACGGTTATGTACTTAGGTTTATCGATATGATATGATATTTGATAACATAACGTTATTAGTTACGTTTTGATATATCGGTCTCATGACTACTAGTTAGTATACTGTCAATGTTCGTCCTGTGCGCTAATTTTCTTCATCAGTTAATATTTGGAATCCAGGGTCTTCACTATCACACTTCAGCCACTCTTTGATATTCTCTTCATCGCACCCTTCACCAATGCTAAGAATTTTCATTGCTCCTGTTATTTCTTTGAAATCGTCGTGCGGTATAATTGAAGGATTAGATGGAGTTAATTTCAATAATTTATTCCATGCCCTTATTAATGTTTGCGATTCCACAGAGTTCCACGCTTCTACCAGCATATAACAACAATCTTTTAAATTAATTTCCTTAAAAAACTTTAACATTGTTTCTATTTCACTGTTGTCTGCTGATAAAAGACGACGTAGTAGCTGCTTTCTGTATAACCGCTTTAAAGTTTCTATGACACTTTGTTCCATAGGTTGCAAAATCGATGTTACGTTAGGGGGCAAAAACTTAACTGTAAACTTCCCGTTTTCTCGACTTAGCGTTTCAGCGGAAGGGTGCGTTGGCGCATTATCTAATAACAACAATACATCGCCATCTTTTCCCACGTCCTTTTGAAATTTCTTCACCTCAGGAATAAATGTTGCTTCATACCAAGTAAGAAAAATATCCGTGTTCATCCACGCTTTTTGTTGGTTAGCATAAGTTAAAGGGATTTTAATATTTTTGAAACAGCGCGGATTTTTTGATTTACCAATAAGTAACAGTGGCAATCGATGTGTTCCATTAGCGTTCGCGCAAACCATAACTGTGACTCTATCCTTACTCACTTTGTGCCCCGGTGCTGCATTTTCACGACGCGATGCTAATGATCTGCTTGGTAGAGATTTCCAATTAAGACCTGTTTCGTCCGCGTTGTATACAAAATCTAAATCGTATTTTTTTGCATTTAGAAATGCTTTTAACTCGTCTACAAAATAATCGGCTGAAGAAACGTTAGCAGACAGTTTTTCTCCTTGAATCTCCAGTTCTCGAATACCATGTCTAGATTTGAATCTTGCTAACCATCCACAGCTTGCCTTGAAAAAAGTATCGCCACCAAGCTTCTGATTAAAATCCAATGCTTTTTCACATAAAATAGGTCCAGATATGGGCTGTCCGCATGCTCTCTTTTGTAAGAACCAAGTAAAAACTGCGTTCTCCAGAATTTCATTTTGAGATTTTTTCATTACTTTACGTAGCGAGCTTCCGTCTTCTTTCTCAAGCGCGCAGGTGAATTTCATTATGGAATCAGAATTCTTTTTAATGTCTGATATCGTAGAAGTTCCTATACCATATATTTGCGCCAACTTACTGCCACATTCACCGTTTTTTATACTTTCAATTATATTCACTTTGTCTTTAAGAGACAACACTACTCTTTTTCGCTTGGACATTTTATATTTCCAGCGCTATTTCCTAAACAAAAATAAAAGAGAACCTATCAGTTGAACGTTATAATAGGAAGTGAAACAATAACAAACACTATCGCACAAACAAATGGGAACGGGTGAGCGGGAGTACACAGTCGGAGGCGGGAATAAACTCGTCGTAACATATCTCGTTGCGCCGTCAAAACATTTTTAAATCGGCAATTAAAGCCGTGACGAATGAGTCCGGATAATCGGATGTTCGGATAGTCGATGTTCGGATAATCGGGATTCTACTGTATTAACCCATTCAATGCGGTTCGAAAAATCGCCTTTATTACGCAGGGGCGGGCGGTTCAAAGAGCTAACTCCGATAGGCGTCGGACGCATCTCATATTTAAACACTTTGACACCGATCGGCGTTTCCCGCACATGAAAATGATTCTTGCTTGTTTAGACAGAATTTTAAATATGACCAGGGATTGCAAATCTTTTTTCTGATTTTTTAAAGTTAAAAATACTTTTAATAATAGTATTTAGTCTACTATTTTAAATGTATTAAGTATAATAAGTAGTGTTTTCAATTAGGAGTTGAGAGGAAGAGAGGGGTTTTAAGTTATATACTATTTCTAGTGCAGCGTAACTTGTTTCGCTTAATAATTAATAATGACTTTCTCTTGGTGGTCTTGGAAGGTGAGGCTCGACCATCGTCACCGAGTTTATTGAGTGACGGTGTGAGACAATTTGGTTCGCTAAAAAGAAAGCCATGTGATGATCAACATTATCATCTTGATAATGTTGATGCGAAAAAAGTCACATCTAGACAAAATAAAGAGACACAGGTATCATCACAGGACATTCAGGGTGCATATTTATATAAACGCAACATTTTCGATTCTAATGAGTATAAATGTGACGTATCACAATTACCCGATTTTGAATTTTGAAAACGGGGAACCAACTGACCACCGAAACAAAGCGTTTGCTCAACTGATCGCTTAAGAATTAGATCTTGTTCCAATGAAAAAAAGATCTGTAACATATGTTAATATGATAAATCTTGTGAGGAAAGTACGTCACCAATAGGATGTAGACGTCATAAGTTTACCCAAGTAAGAAGACTCGGAATAATGTTTCTGGCATAGGTACGCTGTGAGCCTACATGTTGTTTGATGATTGTTGATATTATTAAATAAGTATTATGAACACTTTCGTAGTTGTAATTTTGTTTAAGTACCTACTCTCACAAGTATGCGAAGCAATGATTACCAATATGAACGGTTTTAACAATCCAAAATGTTGGATTTTATTAATAAGTCGTTTTCGTTTTAATTTTCTGGCTGCCCTTTTTTTTCCTTTTTACACTAGAGATGATGAAGAATATAAAAAAAAACTAGCGAATCATATCAACGCAGCAAAATGTTTAACTATCAACTATGAAATGAAGATTGTTCGTAGTATGAACCTATTACTGTTCTCTAATTCTATAAAATAAAATACCTAGCTAAAATAAATTATATAAATATTTAATCCAAATGTTTTCAATGTTGATAACCTCTGGAAGACGCCGTTCGGCGTTATCCGCGCCTGAGGATAGTTTTGTTATTTTTCTAAAGTCATTATTTACAGAAACGGACACTATAATGATGTAGTATGTATGTAAAACATGCACATATAAAAAGTATATCCCTTTAGAATAGAAATTGGCCAAGTTATGGCTAAAATATAATTTACGCCGATCGGTGTCATCCGCCTAAGAATGACAATTTTAATTACGCCGTTGTGCGTGCACCGCAACCAATGGGTTAAAAAGAAAAGGATGAAAAAAGACTACTCAGATTGACGCTCTGATGCTATGGGTGGCATCACATTTCATTTGTAAGTAATTTTATACCCAATTTATTAAAATTGTTCTAGAAAAATCGTTCTAATAATAATAAGTGCAGGCACATTAGGCACGGTAAGGTTTTTTCACTCGGTCTATAATAATTTCATAAGAAATTCATAAAATTAGATTTTATATGGTACACTTTTAGATTTATAAAAACATAAGTAATTTATTGTGCTAGTTGTAGGTTTGAGAGATTTAACATTATAGTAATTAAGTATCACCACAACCTCACCTTAACAGTGGTAGAGCCACGCGGCAGCTTTTGCTGTCGCACGGATGGGCCGGCTCGACCCGGGGTAGTACCACGACCTCACTGAAAACAAGCGTGAAGTAGAGGTTTACCTCTGCGTTTCGCTCGGTGAGTGCAGGTGGCCGGAGGCCCTTTTTGCTGGAAATGAGGCATTCTATCTTAGTCCTCACGGGTGACAACGCATCTGCATTTTGATTTGTAATAGAGAATAGAATAGAATAGAATAGAATAGAATAGAATAATTTTTTATTCAATATTGATAATTACATAATTCTTATTGAAAGTCATTTTTTATTTACCATTTACCACTGGTTCGGAAAATACCTCTGTCCTGGGAAGAACCAGCAAGAAACCCAGCGGGACTTTTTTTTTCAAACATATTTCACTTAACAATAATTTCATTTATACAATTTTTAAATAATTTTTAATAGAACCAGCATGGTGGCGAGCACCTTATTCCCAGGGGTTATTTTCATTCATGTATTCCTTGATATTATAATAACCCTTTTTGTACAGTTTTTCTTTAATAAAACTTTTAAACTTGTTTATTGATAAACTTTGAATATGTTCTGGGATTTTGTTGTAAAAGCGTATACATTGCCCCATAAATGAATTACTGATTCTGTGGAGTCTAGTAACTGGTATTACAAGCTTATGTTTGTTCCTAGTGTTTAAAGAATGCACATCCTTATTCTTATTAAAACTATTTATGTTTTTATGTACATACATTAGATTTTCATAAATATATTGCGATGCCAAAGTTAATATGTTTATTTCTTTAAATTTTTGTCTGAGGGACTCTTTACAATTTAGGTTATAAATCGCTCGAACGGCTCTCTTTTGCAAAACAAATATAGCTTCAATATCAGTCGCATTACCCCATAGCAAAATTCCATAAGACATTACGCTATGAAAGTAACTAAAATACACTAATCTAGCTGTCTCAACATCTGTGAGACTTCTAATCTTTCTTACAGCATATGCTGCAGAACTAAGTCTGCTTGCTAATTTAGATATATGGGGGCCCCATTGAAGTTTCGTGTCAATAGTAATACCGAGAAAAACAGTGGTATCCACAAGACTCAACTCCTCCCCATTTAATAGCACATTGGTATTCGAATGTTTTACATTAGGTATTGTAAATTTAATACACTTTGTCTTATTGCCGTTCAAGAGCATATTGTTGGCGTTAAACCAATGTACTAATTTTGATAGAGCATTATTTACATCGTCATAATTAATTAACTGCCGTTTGAGTTTGAAAATTAAAGAGGTATCGTCAGCAAATAATACTATATCGTGATTGTCCCCTACAAGATAAGGTAAGTCATTAATATAGATTAAAAACAGGAATGGGCCAAGAATCGAGCCCTGAGGAACGCCCATTGATACTACCGATCCGGAGGAACCTTTACCATTTATCACGACTTTTTGAGTTCTGTTACTTAAATATGAAGTAATAAGTCTAAGCGCCAAATTTTTTACACCGTAATGTTGTAGTTTCCTGATTAATGTTTCATGATGAACACAATCGAAAGCCTTGGAAAGATCACAGAAAACACCTAAGGCATCCTGTGAATTCTCCCAGGCATTAAAAATATATTTCATAAGCTCAACGCCAGCATCAGACGTCGAGCGACCCCTTGTAAATCCAAATTGGTTTTTATGAAGTAATTTATTTGTATTAAAAAAAATTAACAATTGATCCAAAATAATTTTTTCAAAAATTTTACTAAGAGTTGGTAGTACAGAAATAGGTCTAAAATTAGCGGGGTCCAATCTACTACCAGATTTAAATAAAGGCATTACTTTACTATACTTCATTAAATCAGGAAACACACCAGAATCGATACAAGTATTAAAAATAATAGCAAGATGAGGTGCAATTAAATCTATTATGGACGCAATAACTGTCACGGAAATCCCCCACAAATCTGCGGTTTTCTTTACATCAATGGTTTTGAAGTATTTTACAATATCTTGCGGTAATACTTTTTCAAATCTAAATTCTTTTAAACAGATATTAACATTCTGTTTGAGTAATGACTCGGCGACAGTTGGAGAAGAATTCAAAGACTCTGTTGTCAAAATAGGAATATCAGTGAAATATTTCTCAAACACCGCTGCGACTTCTTGATTTGATTTAGTCAATTCATTGTTAATTTTTAATTGATAGTTTGAGTTACGAGGTTTTTCATTACCGGTTTCGCTGTTAATTATACTCCACGTCATTTTAATTTTATTCTTAGCCGTCTTAATTTTGTTGCTAATATGTAACGATTTGGCTGTGGAGCAAACTTTTTTAAACATTTTAGAATAATTTTTGACATATTCTTTAAAAGCATCAGAAGGATTATATGATCTTTCATGGTAAAGGTCATATAACCTTCGTCTGCTTTTATGAATTCCCACTGTCGCCCACTCATTAAATACCTTGCGACTGTTTCCGGAGAATGTTTTAGAAGTAAATGTTTTTTTAAATTCATTGCTTATAAGGGTAAATAATTCTCCATATAAAAAGTCTGCATTGTTCTTATAAGAAAGCGATGGAAGGTTTTTTACCATATTACTTCTAAATCTCTCCAGGCGTTTTGCATTAATAGGAACAAACACAATTTTCTCAATTTCCTGTTTTTTGTGCATATAAGGTAATGAAACCAGTTGTCCACAGTGATCTGAACTAAGTTTTTGAATTATTGATTTGTTGATTGGTACAACACCTGTAAAAATATTATCAATACAAGTTGCACTACACCCTGCAATTCGTGTAGCTTCAAAGAATAAATTATCAAGATTATAGGATTTGAACAAAGAGCAAAATTTAATACTGATGGAAGAAGTTTCCAGGAGATTGATATTGAAGTCTCCACACACTACAAGAGATTTATTCTGTTTATTAAGCTTAACTAAAACTTCTTCCATAATTTTTTCAAAGGTATCATAATTTGAACATGGGGGTCTGTAAACACTGACAACAATAAGGTGCTCAAGCTCAACACATGCCATTTCTACAGTACGCTCAACAGAGAGGCTCACAATGTCTTTACGTTCTTTACATGATAAGGATTTATTAGCTAATATTAAGGAGCCACCACGTAATTTAGTATCTCTATTGAACTAAATGAAATATATGTAGATGTAATGAGATATATGTATGAAATAGATGTAGATGTCTATGGGCCGCAGTAACCACTTACCATTAGACATGGGCAATGTGTATCACTTAAAAGAAAATATTGATATGTATCTTTTGATCACTTGGATATGTATCACTCTTTTATATCTTTATATCCTTATGTATCAGTAGATCAAGCTCGCTTTCACGACATGCATCGCATTACATTGCGTTTCTCACTCGCTTCGCTCAACTCAATCCTATCAGTAAGAGTGATAGATAAGTACTTATAGAGCTGTTTGCTTGGTCGTTACATTATGTATCTTTCTGATATATTTGGCTCAAAGATGTTTTATAGGTCCAGATACCGTGTACGCGCGCCTAAAACGCTTCCATTTCAAAGGCGCCAATATTGGCGTATTCGTTCGATCGTTCCGCCATTACGCCAGCGACGTTTGCTGTGAACATACGTCACGCACTGGTGTTTTTAATTTCGCAAAATGACTGTTTGTGCTGTGAATTCATTTAAAAATTACTCTTGGAAAAAAGATAAGGATAAGAACATCACTTTTCATAAGTAACTATACAATTTTATGGTGTATTTCTTTGTAAAAGAATACGAAAGCTAAATGTCAATACAAGTAATAATACTGCGCAATAATATTCGAGTGTTGCCTAGTCTATGAAATGATTTTACCATTTTTTAATGTCATGATAATCGCAAAGGTTATTTGTATAGGGGTTTTAAACAGTATAATTTTACAGATTTTACCGAACCTATAGAGTTAAACCGTTTTAAGGGTTAGGGTTGAACTACATCTGGCAGCATGAAATTGCACTTTCCTGTGCTTCTATCCTTTTTGGTCACTCAGAACCGTTATTTACTAGAGCGAGAAAGAGAGCGCGAGTGTATAGTTCCACCCTCAAAAAGCCGATTGTAAACCGGTTTTAAAAGTTTATCTATCATTCTTGACAATCCATAGTAATATAATATTATAAATGTGAAAGTGTGATTTTTTTGTTTATTTATTTTTGTCCTTCCTTCACGCAGCAACGGAACGGAGCAATTTAAAAAAATTAAACATTTTTCTATCTCTTGGCAGAAGTTTACGCTTAACCAAACTTACTTTTTTTCGTAATTTTGCTTAGGAATGAAAAATAATTTAATGTCTTCGTAAAAAGCGGCAATATTTTGTGTTCTACAGTACAAAAGTGTAGTACTCTGTATATATTTAGTAATAATAGATTATAAATATATGTTACATACATAAATATCTACTGTTTTTTTTTTGTTTATTTTAACTGTTACATTAATTATAGGTTTTATTACATATCTTCAATATTTTAGTGCGTTGTTCGTACCTACATAAAACACACATAAGCAACCATATATACCCCATACACACACGCACACAAATGCACACGCCACGCACACACATTTTATACTCTTAGAATCAATAGGTACGTCAATATGAATGAAATATAAAATCTCCCACATTTTTTGGGTAATCGATTCGCACTGTTATTACCGAAGTCACGCACATTAATGCAGCCATGGTACGTAAGATATGCGCGTCACGTGGTACTCATGCACACATGAATCAGACTGTCTTCACTATGAACATTTCGGTGTGTTAGCAACACGGTATCTGGACCTATAAAACATCTTTGATTTGGCTGCTGTTTCTTTCTAGGTATCTATTTGTTATGATTAAAAAATTAAAGTTTTCCTATTTTTCAGACATGCAGGTTTCCTCACGATGTTTTCCTTCATCGCCGAGCACGTGGTAAATCAGCACTTAAAATTGCCATTAACAATTTCATTGGTGCCGGCGGGGATCGAACCCGGGTTGCTCGCGTACTGTGAAACTAACAGCGAGCGCTATTATTGTATTGATAAATATTAATAGGCACTTATTCGAGAAATTAACTTAAATTTTTAGTTTAAAATAATAATTAAATTAATGATTAACGTAAATAACGTAGGTAGGGTAGGTATTGTTTGTATTAATTTGTAGAAAATATATAGGTATTATATAGTTTCGGCTTCTTGAAAACATGCCTGCTGCGTTGGTTGTCTTTTAGCTACGAGGGGTACTGTGGGGTGTTTACTTTGTAAATGTCTACCTAGGTTACCACAATTTCCAGCGGCTACATTTAGCATGTTCGCACAATAAATGCATTTTGCTTTTTTTGGTTCTACTTCCTCAAAATGATTCCATACTGCGCTTCGTTTTCGTGAACCCATTTTTTTATTAATAAAACACTAACTGCGCAAAATTATTAATACTAGAAATAAATGAAACAGTCACTAACTGTACGTACAGAACAAAAAACACTTTAAACTATTTACACTGAATGTCTTATTTACCTACATTTAAATTAAACAGTCACTAAGTGTACAAAACTACTTAAAATATTTTTCTACTCGATTCAATTAACGCAAACAATCTTTGATTATATACATGTCTAGATAGAGCGTTGCGCTGCAATTGCAACAAAAACGACCGGCCCGTTTTGAAGCGCTTGTGTGCATATTACGCACACAAGTATGCGTTACTACTATTGTTTAACAAGCGCGCTGCGTCACTCGGGGGCGAGCCGAGTGATACCAGCTCTTGAATATTTCCCATTAGATTAAGTACATACTCATTTGACTTTAATTTTTTTCTATATATACTTATTTCATTTGCCTAGTTATAAAATAAATTGAATTGTAATTTTAATTTAATTTCATTTTAATTATCAGTCAATATATGTACATTTTAACTTGCTCACTTATAAAAATAGTGATTTAATATATTATGTTAAATCATTTTCGTATGTGTAATATGTACAACTATTTGTCATCTTTGTGTAGGTACCATGTTTAGCGAATACATAACTAATCATTTTTTGGTATTTATATTACTTTTGGTATTTATGTATTTTAGTTATAGTTTTGTAAACAAATAAATGAAAATTTTATATACATAAATATCAATAAAATAAAATACAAAAATTAATAAATAAAACCCAACCAGATGGGAACCCTCGGCAGGGTAGACGAAACGGCTGAGACTTTGATTATATACTTTGCTTAATAAGGAAATCTGAAACCCAAAATATTAGAAAGAACTAACAAAAATACTATTTAGTGCATAACGTCACGGGTTTCCTTTATTTTTTGTAGGTAAATTATCATGTACTGATCAAATAAATACTGAAATTTTTAAAATAATAATGTTCTCTTGATCGAAAGATGATGTAATGATATTTGTATTTTGTCTCCCATAGTTTCGCCAAATCTCCTTAGTAATAAGCTGACAACACCGGCTAATGAAACAAACCTACAAAATAACGAATTAAAATATTTTTTTTTTTTTTTTTTTTTTTTTTTTTTTATAGGATAAGGGTGACAAACGAGCACACAGTCCACCTGATGGTAAGTGGTTGCTGCGGCCCATAGACATCTACATCTATCCTCTTTTACAAATCAAAATGTAGATGCGTTGTCACCCGTGAGGACTAAGATGGAATGCCTCATTTCCAGTAAAAAGGGCCTCCGGCCACCTGCACTCACCAAGCGAAACGCAGAGGTAAACCTCTACTTCACGCTGGTATTCTGTGAGGTCGTGGTACCACCCCGGTTCGAGCCGGCCCATCCGTGCGACAGCAAAAGCTGCCGCGTGGCTCTACCACTGTTAAAATAAAAATATCGTGTTTTCTTAATATAATAGCGGTTAAATAACAAAACTTGCTGATGAAAAGTGATCATGGTGTTAATATACGGTTTTCCCACATAATTGCGATACAATTTGACAGCAGAAACCGGCATAATTAATTATTTTTCGTGAGCACGTTATCCTTAAGTGATTCAAATGACACTGACGTAAGGGAGAAGCGAGTCTACCAATTTTAGTAGACTTTATTTGCGCCGTTTGGTACGGTCAATGTGGCATCTAGACATGTATATAATCAAAGGCAAACAATATTACTCTCCTGAGTTAAGGTTGAACTAATGAAGCAAACTGATATCTTTGTTTATTTTTGTAAATCACAAATCTTTTTTCTACTTTTTTAATGGATATAAACGACTACTAATTTCGCTTATAAAACTTTCTTAAAAACGATGGTTTTATAACTGAAATTAGTTTGCATTGTTTACTAAAAAATTTATAAGCAAAGTACACATAGGTTCAGTTCAAACCAGTATAATACTTAAATTTTAATGTACCGCTTAATGACTTTAAGCCCTATGCACCAGTCATAGAGTTATCAATTTACCTTTTTGTGCCAACGTATTACAGTTTATAATGGTCAAACAACTCACTATCTCCGTCTTGCTAAAGCGCGACAGAACATTCTAAATAGTGACCTGCGAAAGAAACGTCTATACTATGGACTTTCCGAAATCTTCCTAGAACGACCGGCCGTGCCGGCCCAAAGCAGTGTGCGCAATGTGCGACACAGATGTTAGATAACGATAAAAGATGCATTGAGTGAATAAGTTGTAAAGATACAGTGATACATTCGGATGCGAATGGATATAAAGAGTGATTGATGTAAACGGATTGATTCATATCTTTTGTATCTATCTCTCCTGAGTTACCCATCTCTACTTACCATCAGGTGGACTGTGTGCTCGTTTGTCACCCTTATCCTATTAAAAAAAACCTGCCTATATTAAGGCTTACAATATTATTAAAATCTTGGAACTTAGAACATTATCTCATTATTAATTAAATTAAATCAAATAACACGGAAAATAAATTATAATGTCATACAATGAAATGTTTCAACAAACATGGACAATAAATAATAATGTCAAAAGTACAATGGAATTACGCCAGTGTAATCTAAGTCTATGAATGGAATATTAATATCCAAAATACATGTCAGCTTATAACTAAAACGTAGTGATTTTAATACTCTTTGCTTAAAAAATAATTCAGAAAATATTTCAAATATCAATTAATTTAGAATGTAAGATTGTAGCTCAAATAATCTTTTAAGGTGACACTAGTCGACATTATTTCCATAGAAATTTCGGAGGGGTTTTACTCCACTGTTTGACAGTGTACATCAATGAGTTATACAAAACTAGAGAAGCAAACCACATTGCCGCGCGTCGTAAAAAGTGTAACCACTATCCAAACGCGACGACGTAGCTTTGAAATCATTAAAATTTTAAAGTAAACATATATCTGTCTCACTCACACAAGTCGCGAAAAACAATATCGTCCCTAAGATTAGATAAAGATAGACACACAAACATGCAGTGGCGGGTTGGTGTTGCATACTTTATGAAATTTTACCCAAAATGAGCAATATAAAGGAGATTTTTTAAAGTTGCAGTAAATTGTTTTTTTTTTTTAATTTGTATATTTTCTTATTAGATGAACAGAAGTAAGCATAACTAATGAAATAAAAGATGTTTTCATATATTATTTTTATTTTACTAATAAATCAAACAAAAAAATAAAGCAAATAAAAAAAACAATTTAAGGTTTCTGAAGCGAGATCTGTGTTGAATATGCATAAGTTGTGAAATCATCAGCAAGTTTTCGTCTCTTAAATTTAGTCTCATGACATTAACTACAAAAACTTTGGTTATCAATAAATTTCGTTGATTTTCTTGTTTATAAAATTTCCATACTACTTAACAACTTTCAAAAAATTTATATTTTTTTTGCAACAATACTGAGGATAGTTAATGGATTCAGGCGTGACTTTGCGGAAGATTATTTGTAAGATAATATAAATGGTTTAGTCTGTAATACTAATCCGCTTAAATATGCATAATAGTCCATACTCCGCTATGAAGCATCAGTTTGTTATATAATTGCCTTTTGGATTCATTTTTGTGTGTTTGAGTGTATAATTTACTTTCGTGGTACAATTTTATTTTTAAGTACTTATAAATAATGGCATTTATCAATAAAAAGGAATGATCAACTTGTATTGAAGATAAATGATCCCCCGGGTGTATTGCAAATTCTTTTAATTATTTATTTCCTTAAACCTCTTTTAATATTTTTGTAGCTAATGTCATAAGACCAAATTTAGTAGACAAAGACTTAGTTTCGGAAAGTTTGCAATGCAAATTTATTAATATAAAATAAAATAATAAAATATAATTAATAGACCATTCATGAATAAACTAAAATAAGAAGAATTAATTATTTTGTATAAAGGTTGAAACATAGTTTTTATTTTTAAACAAACAATTTTACTTGTTTATTTAAAAACAAAATTAACTTATTCCATAAATTATATAGTCTCCGATTAATGTGGAAAAATCACAAACACAGAAAAGTGGCAACATTGAACCTAAATTGCAATATTCGATATTTTATTTTATTTTTTAGTGTTTTAAACGTTAGTATGAATATATAAATAAAAACTTACGTGTGGAAAGTGATTCCGCTTGATTTATTATGTTTTTGTGACCTTGAATCGCATTCTTTCACTACGCATTTACCAATTTTTTGTCGTGAATCGTTCGGCTCAACTCGGTCGGCGTCGCATTGGACACTGAACTGACGTTCGCTGAGTATAAGGCTGTGGCCATATGTGAAGTGGCAACGCTTTGGCGCGGCAATTACTTATCTAGTGCAACATATAGATCAATGGTGTACATCCAAAGTTAAACATGATATCGTTTTGTCTCATTATTAAATTTGTCTGTACGGAAACAGAATAGGAAATAAAATGTTATTAAAAAGTTACGAGCTACCAAAGATTCGTTTTTATTGCCAATTTTAACACAACTTTGGGCGTAAATTAGTAATAAAAGAAATGTAAAATTTCCAAAACAAAGTCGGTACCGACACAGCTCAATTATCGAAGAATTCAATAAATTTTATTTGTAATTGATTTATGCAGTGGTTTTTTCATAAAACCCCTTCTTCCAAAGGCCTTTTCGTATTTTTTTACGCGCGCATGTTACTATGAATTATCGTGCATCTCACGAATAATGTTTCCCCCGGTGCGGTGCGGGAGGACGACGCTTACACACACATGCACGGGCGGTGACGCGCGCTTATTCCAGTTTTATTCGAAACGAAAAGTTTTGCTATTTTGTAATTTGGACGCCAAAGACAAAAGACGGCATGGAATTTCATATAATTGAAAGAGATGATGCGTTTTGGACGACAGACAAAATTTTAAAATTTTCGTCTGTAATATAATATAATTATAAAAGTAAAAAAGTAGTCTATATACGATTACATTTATATAAAATTGCAACAATTTCATTGGTGCCAACGGGGATCGAATTTTTTTATTTTGTAAAATAACGTTACCCCCACACTAGGATTTTCTCCTGTATCGTGGAGGCAGTTTACAAATATCTAGACCCGGAAAAATTATTTGTAGGCCATACAAATACTTGTTCCGTGCGGGTTTCGAACCCGCGGCTCCCAGTGCAACAATTCATTGCTAAGCCACTGCGCCACGGAGCTGTCAAATAACCGTTATTCCGTTTATTAAGGTATTTCGTTCCCGTGGGATAATTTTCGAGTTACACACGTTTGAAGTCGAACTTTTGAGTGATCGCTGCATGACCACTCGGGAAAAACTAAACATAATAAAATAAGCAACCTATATTAGGTATATAGAGCCACAGCGCCTAATAATTTCGCGGTTTCACCCGCGTCATCACGTGTCTGAGATGCGTGGCATGACATGACATCTAGTTCAAGCATTTTATAATTGCAATCAAATATTTTATTTAATAGTAATGTATGGAAAAATTCTCATAATTAATGGAGTGCTTTTATTTTATCTGTAGGCATATTATGCACGGTTTTTTTCAGTTTTAAAGAAAAACGTACACGATACATGAAAAGTGTGTAGGCAAGAAATGATTCGTGATAAATTTGCTATCAACCTCTTATACTTATTAATCAATTAAACTTTCAAAATACCATAGCAACGTGAAATGAAAGAGTTCAGAAATAAAGATGTAACTAATCATTGTTACGCTCACCCGGGAGATATATAAAAGTACTCAATTAATTTTGAATTTATTTTAGCTACTAGCACTTCGTCCGCGTTTAGTTAAGAGCGGTAATGTTGTTGCACGGACACCTAAAAATTTTTCTAAAATTTAAGCAGTCTAAGTTACTTCTTATAACATGAGCTATCTACTAGTGAAAGTCCCGTCAAAATAGGACCAGCCGTTTTGGAAATTAACCGGAACAAACAGACTGACAGACATACAAAAATGTTAAAAATTGTGTTAATGTTATAAATACCGTATATAATTTCATATGCAATTAGTAAAAAGCTGTTATTTTGACATTACAAACAGACACTTCAATTTTATTTATTTGTGTAGATATAGATAATGATTGAACTAACGGCTAACGGCTAACCTAACCTCGCTTTCAATACTGGCTTCTCAGTTCGCACCGGGCTAGGGGTTATGCGTTGTTTGCGCGTCAAGCCAGGTATTGAATTATTTTAATTTTACATTATCCCTTAAACTATGTACTATATTAACATGGTATAAAGAACAAAGTTTATCTTCATAAAATTATCTTGATAATGAAGTAACTTTCGTTCGTAAGGATAAATATGCCATGCCTAATAATTAAATTTTCATTTTTTTTTTGTTACAAAATGCCTAACTGTGGCTTATATATAAGAAATAGACATATGGTATCGCGTACTTTTTTTAGACGGAGTAAAAATCTATGTTTTTCTATATATATTTATCATTTTGGGAGCGCTTTTTCTTCTGACTTACTTAACAAATATAGGCTAGCTGAGATTATAGCCTAATGCTATATAGCCTATACCATTTAACATGAATCTGGCTATAATATCCAAAAAGATTTTTCAAATCGGACTGGTAGTTCCAGAGAATAGCACGTTTAAACAAACAAAAACACTCTTCTGCTTTATTATATTAGTATAGAAGTATAGATGTTGCATCGTGTTCGTGTAACTTCGTTTTTGTTGAAACGGTTCGGAACGCCGTACGAACAAGACCTGCGTGAATACTAGTGTCGATATGCTCATCACTGATACTATCTCTGTCGGGCACTGATGCCAGGTGAGACAGCGTGCTTTTTGGCCGCGCCCACCAGCGAATTCAAGCCCGCGACTTGTGCCACCTTAAGGAGTAAAAACATCTTTCAGTCAATAATTCTAATAATTTACTCTTAATTTTTTTTATTTCTAAATCTTTTAATTTGTCAGGTAAATGATTATATATTTTTGGCCCTAAGGCATAAGTTTTTTTTAAAGAAAAAGGCTGTCCTAGATGTGTGAAATGGTATAATAATAACATTATTCTTTATATGCCTCGGGTGCTTAGCAACATGCGAGTTATGGTGGCACTTCACATGGCTATTTGTGTTTGCGTATTTGGAGTATTCGACAAATAACTTCCATGTATGGAGAGTATATTTGCCATAATTATTGCCCTATTTGCCTATTTGGCAAATATAGCCAATAACAAATACGGCTTACCGATCGTCTGTCGGTTTTTCAAGGCTCATCAAAGGAGACAAATAGGCAAATACGCAAATATACTGGCCACACATGGTCGGGCTCATAAGCGCGCGAACTGTCAACCAGTACGGACGGACCTGTTTATAACCTTTTATAAGTGATTATTTAGGTATCTACGGAAAATGAATTGGAACAAAGAAACCGTTGTAAGGTTTCTAGAACTTTACCAAATGAACCCATGCATTTGGGACCCTGGAAACGAGGGGCAGGTCAAAAAGGAGTCACTTATGTCTATAGAATAGAATAGAATAGAATAATTTTTATTCAATATAGATCATATGTAATTCTTATTGAAAGTCATTTTTTACTTTACCACTGGTTCGAAAAAAAATCTCTGTCCTGGGAAGAACCAGCAAGAAACCCAAGGGGACTTTTTTTAAAAGCAAATTTTACATTAATGGTTGTACAAACTATATAAGAACAAAATTTATTTTAGAAACAGCTTGGAAGCGACCACTTCATTCCCAGGGGTTATTATTAACCATGTATTCATTTATACTATAATAACCCTTTTTATACAGTTTAAACTTAACATCTGCGTATCGAGGTTACAAAACCAAAATAAAGAAAAGCGAACGATCCAGATCAAGTGCAGCCGATGTGTACCAACCAAGTTGGTTTGCACTTTCATTTACGGATAGTTAGATTTTTATGCAGTCAGCATCCACCAACGCCTTGCTATTGGTCGTTTTTTCATCACTGTATTTTTTTTACGCATAACATATAATAGTAACATGCGTTCAAATAATAAAATCCAGCTGCAAGTGCAACGTCCATTTTGTAGGTACAACTACTTTCTGCTAGCAAACATTTTTAATTTTTTGGTATTTGGCTCCATGTGTGGACGGTTGTATTGTTTATTTGCCCGTACGTCAAATTTTTTGCCAAATACGGCACCATACAATCACAAATACAAATAGCCATGTGAAGTGCCACCATTAAAATAATGTAAATTACTTTTTACGAATAAGCAGGCTTGGTATATGTACAATGAGGGCAAATTTAGGATTCTTAATTTTACAAACAGAGGTCTGCAACTGTCTGTTTGTTTGGCACCAAAAAACTGCTCTGAGACAATTTTTTTGCATTCGAAATAATGGCTACAGGTTAACATCAGCTGCGCCTACCCAATGTATGATACCATATCTTAAGTTGGTGGCAACGTATCCATGATAAGCAGTAAGTGCAGCTTTTTGTGAGACAGTTTGTGTTAATTTTCTTAGAGGATAAACAAATTTACTAATTTTACTTGTAAGATACTCGGTATGCGGTTTCCAGCTTACAGATTCATCAACCACCGATATCAACCGATTTTAACGCCCACCACGCCGAATGGCTCGGTTCACGTTTAACCGATCATGAGGGGAGATTGTTTATGACTTTGCTTTGGCATATGGTCTGACACAAGTGGTTACTTCGCCTACGCGGATTCCAGATGTGGAGGATCATACACCTTCCCTGTTGGACCTTCTGCTGACCTCTCATCCGGACGGATATCAGGTTTCCGTCGATGCCACTCTCGGCTCTTCGCACCATTGTCTGATCCGGAGTGTGGTGCCACTCACGCTCCCCTCGCGGTTGCGTTCTGCAGGTTGCCGCCGTATTTGGCATTACAGGTCGGCGGATTGGGACGGAATACGATCTTTCTTTGCATCCTAATCATGGGGGCGGGTTTTCTCCTCGCCGGATGATCCCAGCGCTGTTGCTGACTCTGTCACTGATGTGGTGCAAGAGGGAATGGAACTATTTATTCCATCATCTGTAGTACCCATCGGAGGCAGATCTCAGCCTTGGTTTGGTCGCTCTTGTAAGACTGCATTACGCAGTAAGTAGGAGTGTTATCAAGCCTGGGCTGCGGCTTCAGCGACTCGGGATGTAAACACCAGTAGACTTAAAGAGAAGTATAACTTCGCCTCCAGGTCCTTCAAAAGAGTTATTGCCAAGGCAAAGTCAGAGCACATAGGCAGAATTGACGAGAAACTAGTTCGCCTTCCTTCAGGAACCCGTGCATTCTGGTCTCTCGCCAAGGCTGTCCCATGGAATTTCTGTAAGCCATCACTACCATCTCTGCACAGGGAGGACGACTCACTGGCCCAAGACGCAAAAGACAAAGACGACCTTTTAGGCTCCTTTTTTGCGTCCAACTCGACTCTTTATGACGGGGGGAAAACACCGCCGACCATCCCGCGGTGTGAGTGCTCCATGCCGAATGTGCTGTTCTCACAGCGCTCGGTTCGCAAAGCACTCCTCTCGCTGGACATCTAGAAGTCGAGTGGGCCTGACCGAATCCCCCCAATTGTGCTGAGGACGTGTGCTCCGGAGTTGGCACTGGTCCTAACGCGTCTTTTCCGGTACTACTACTCCCAAGGCGTAGTGCCGAATTCATGGAAGACAGCTTTTGCCCACCCGATCCCTAAAAAAAGCGACCGCTCAGACCCATCCTACTATAAGCCTATCGCGATCACCTCCTTGTTCTCCAAAATAATGGAATCCATTATTAACTGCCAGCTCATGCGGTACCTTGAGCATCACCAGCTGATTAGTGACCACCAATACGGTTTTCGTCGGGGTCGATCAGCTGGTGATCTTCTGGTCTACCTGACTCATAGATGGGCGAAGGCAGTAGAGTCCAAGGGGGAGGCGTTAGCCATTATTTTGGACATTGCGAAGGCCTTCGATCGGGTTTGGCACAAAGCGCTTCTTTCGAAGCTCCCTTCCTATGGGCTTCCCGAGAAATTGTGCGATTGGATCACCAGCTTCCTTGCAGATCGGAGCATCAAGGTCGTTGTAGACGGTGCATGCTCCGACTACAAGCCTATTAACGCTAGTGTTCCACAAGGCTGTGTGCTATCACTAACGCTGTTTCTTCTGCATATCAATGATATGTTGCTAACTGGTAACATTCATTGCTATGCGGATGACAGCACTGGTGATGCTCTATACACCGGCCGTGCCAATATTTCTCGGGAAAACTTCGCCGAGTACCGCAACAAACTTGTGTCTGAAGTCGAGTCTTTGCTGAACAAAGTCTCGGATTGGGGACGACTAAATCTAGTCCGGTTTAATCCTCAGAAGACACAAGTTTGCGCGTTTACCGCTAAAAAGAACCCCTTTGTCGTATCTCTTCAGTTTCAAGGCACTCCCCTTCTTGCCTCCGCCAGTATCGGAATCCTCGGAGTCGACATATCGAGTGACGTGCAGTTTCGTGGTCACTTGGGAGAGAAGGCCAAATTGGCCTCTTAAAGGCTTGGCGTGCTCAGCAGAGCGGGACAGTATTTCATGCCGGCACATCGCTTGCAACTTTACAAAGCGCAAGTTCGGCCTCACATGGAATACTGTTCTCATCTCTGGGCCGGGGCACCCCAGTGCCAGCTCCTTCCACTTGACCGCATCCACCGCAGAGCTGTTCGAATCCTCGACGACCGAGTTCTTTCTGATCGGCTCGATACACTGGCACTGCGTAGAGATGTTGCATCTTTTTGCGTATTTTATCGCATCTATCACGGGGAGTGCTATGAGGAATTGTTCGGATTAATCCCAGCTGCCAAATTTCACGAACGCACATCGCGGCAGAACTCCCGATACCATCCACACCATCTGGATGATTGACGGTCCACCACTGTGCGATTTAGAAGATGTTTTCTTCCTCGCACGACTTCCTAGTGGAATCGTTTACCATCTGCGATTTTTCCGGACCTATACGACTTAGGGACGTTCAAGAAAAGAGCGTACTCCTTTTTAAAAGGCCGGCAACGCATCTGCAATTCCCTCCCTGGTGTTGCAGTTGTTCATGGGCGGCGGTAGTCGCTTACCATCAGGTGAGCCGCATGCCCGTTTGCCCCCTCTCCTATAAAAAAAAATTGCATGTATACATAATTTTCTCAAAAATTTTGGAAATGACAGAAACCAGAGCAATTGGGCGATAATTTCTACAATCTTCTTTATCCCCTTTCTTGAAAATCGGTTTGATTACTGTTATTTTTATCTCAGATCTCTCACGAAAAAGATTTTTCTACAATGTGTATTTTCATATGCCTTATGAAACTTCTTTTTGTATTACATGTAAATTCACAGATATTACACGAAAAAGGGTTTTCTCCGGTATGTATTTTCATATGTGTTTGCAAATCACCTTTTCTAATACTTTTATAATCACAGATATTACACAAAAAAGGTCTATCTCCGGTATGTATTTTCATATGTGTTTGCAAATCATATTTTCGAATACATTTATATTCACAGATATATATTATACACAAAAGGTTTTTCTCAGGTATGTATTTTCATGTTTTTGCAAATTACATTTTCGAATACATTTATATTCACAGATATTACAAACAAAAAATATTTAACAGTGGTAGAGCCACGCGGCAGCTTTTGCTGTCGCACGGATGGGCCGGCTCGAACCGGGGTGGTACCACGACCTCACAGAATACCAGCGTGAAGTAGAGGTTTACCTCTGCGTTTCGCTTGGTGAGTGCAGGTGGCCGGAGGCCCTATTTACTGGAAACGAGGCATTCGATCTTAGTCCTCACGGGTGAACAGGCATCTACATTTTGATTCGTAATAGAGGATAGATGTAGATGTCTATGGGCCGCAGCAACCACTTACCATCAGGTGGACTGTGTGCTCGTTTGTCACTCTTATCATATAAAAAAAAACATATATAAAAAACAAAAGGTTTTTCTCCGGTATGTAATTTCATATGTGTTTGCAATTTACTTTTTTGAATACATTTATATTCACAGATATTACACGAAAAAGGTTTTTCTCCGGTATGTAATTTCATATGTTGTTGTAAATAATATTTTCTAATACATTTGTATTCACAGATATTACACGAATAAGGTTTGTGTTCGCGTCAAACGCTAATTTTAAGAATTGACGCTAGAGGGCGCTCGGCGCGGTGCATTCCTACCGGTTTAACGTTCGCGCGAAGCGGGAGTTGGTTTTGGGCATGGCGCGTCGGAAGTCGACACAATGCAGTGCAGTCACTAGAACGGCGTGGTCGCGTACCGTATAACCTCTAAATAGTGTCGGTTTTTGTTAGCAAGTTTATGCAACGACGAGGAGTTTTGTTGAGTCTAGAAAAATAGATTGCCTGCGCGGACGCCGGTTTCTTCGCAAGACTCATGAGGTCGCTTTAAGATCGCTTCCCTTTTGAGTTATCATTTAGTTCGTTTACGTGATAACGAGGCCTGCCTAAGTGTTGAGTGATTAAATTAACTTACCTTTGTTTGCAAGTAATTTACGTCAATTTGTATAGTGATTGCATTTTGAAGCGCATTGGCAATATTTAATTTGCTTGTGTGGCCTGTTAATATCGTACGAAAGAATATTAGTTGTTGTGTGGAACGCTGAACTTTGTGACCCGAGAGAAGGTCGCGTTCGGTTTCTAGAAATAATTTGTTGCTAAGTGAAAATGGAAGTTGAACTTTGGTCGACCGTTCATTAGATGTGCCGTGTGTCACGTGTTTGATTACGATTAACGGGGATTTAGTTGAATTCGAAGTTAATTAAATGTACAATAAAGTTGATAGATTGAAATAGTGTACAATAAAGTTGATAAACTGAAATTGTGAAATGACCTCAGACTTGAGTTTAGATAAAGTAAACTATCACTGGAGGATCGCACATTTGGAGAAACGCAGCGCCTGCGGATCTGCAATTTGAATGAGAATTTAGAATTTAGAAGAATTAAGAATTTAGAATTTAGATTTGAAAAAGTATTACCGCAAGATATTGTAAAATACTTCAAAACCATTGATGTAAAGAAAACCGCAGATTTGTGGGGTCCTTGACAGTTATTGCGTCCATAATAGATTTAATTGCACCTCATCTTGCTATTATTTTTAATACTTGTATCGATTCTAGTGTGTTTCCTGATTTAATGAAGTATAGTAAAGTAATACCTTTATTTAAATCTGGTAGTACATTGGACCCCGCTAATTTTAGACCTATTTCTGTACTACCAACTCTTAGTAAAATTTTTGAAAAAATTATTTTGGATCAATTGTTAATTTTTTTTAATACAAATAAATTACTTCATAAAAACCAATTTGGATTTACAAGGGGTCGCTCGACGTCTGACGCCGGCGTTGAGCTTATGAAATATATTTTTAATGCCTGGGAGAATTCACAGGATGCCTTAGGTGTTTTCTGTGATCTTTCCAAGGCTTTCGATTGTGTTCATCATGAAACATTAATCAGGAAACTACAACATTACGGTGTAAAAAATTTGGCGCTTAGACTTATTACTTCATATTTAAGTAACAGAACTCAAAAAGTCGTGATAAATGGTAAAGGTTCCTCCGGATCGGTAGTATCAATGGGCGTTCCTCAGGGCTCGATTCTTGGCCCATTCCTGTTTTTAATCTATATTAATGACTTACCTTATCTTGTAGGGGACAATCACGATATAGTATTATTTGCTGACGATACCTCTTTAATTTTCAAACTCAAACGGCAGTTAATTAATTATGACGATGTAAATAATGCTCTATCGAAATTAGTACATTGGTTTAACGCCAACAATATGCTCTTGAACGGCAATAAGACAAAGTGTATTAAATTTACAATAAAATAAATAAATAAAAATAAAAAATAAAATAAAAAAGCCTTTTATTTCTTGCTTCAAAGTAGAAATTTACAATTTTAAAACAGTGTGCATGCAAAAAAAATAATTAATCTAGTGTTACAAAAAAACTTAGTATTTTGGTATATATTACTTTTAATAGTTAGGAATATAACGTTTATTTAGTAAGGAATATACTTAATTTTGATAGATAGATATGTAATAGAATAATATAGAACAAGATAATTTATCTTCTTACTTCTAGTAGTTGTCTTAGACAATTATAACAATGCATAATGAAAGTTTTTTTTGTTTTTGTACAATTGCAAGAACCCCTCTCAACGGAGGGTAAAGGCCTCCTCCAGAGATGACCATTGTTTTCTGTCCTCTGCTACTCGCATCCAGTGGGTACCTGCTATTTTTATAATGTCGTCTGCCCAGCGCGCAATTGGCCTACCCCTTTTCCTTTGGCCCAATGGCCCTACCCATGATGTGGTCTTTATGGTCCAGCGATTGTCAGTAAGTCTGGCTACATGTCCAGCCCATCGCCATTTTAGCTTCTGTGAGTAGCTGAGAGCGTCAATGGCTTTTGTTTTCTGTCTTATGGTAGTGTGGCGGATTTTTTTGATCTTCTTAATCTTCAAAATGCTTCTTTCCATACTTCTTTGACTTGTTATGATCTTATTTTTTATTTTCCTAGTATATTTCCATGTTTGACAGGCGTATGTTAGTGAGGGAAGTAGACAGTTGTTCATGACTTTGCTTTTTAGCCTTATGGGCAAGTTGCTTTTTAGAATCTCTTTGAGGCTCCAGAACTTCCAAGTAATGTTGACTCTTCTCTCTACTTCTTGTTCGTTGTTGTGTTGGTTAAATGAAATTTGTTTACCCAGATAAATGTATGTATCAACATAGGTTAAAGGCAGATTTTTGAGATATATAGGTATTTTAGTGTGATTTGTCATGATATTAGTTTTATTTAAGTTGATTTCTAAGCCTACTTTACTACTTTCTTCATGTAGAGAGTTTATCATCACTTGTAGTTGGTTTGTGCTTTCTGATAGCAGAACTATATCGTCAGCAAATCTGAGATGACTCAGGTAACAACCGTTTACGTTTATGCCGACTTTCTCCCAGTTTAGTTTGCGAATGATGGACTCTAGCACTGCTATAAAGATTGTTGGTGAGACTGGGTCTCCTTGCCTTACACCTCTTTTTATTTGTATGATTGGCCCAGTGATCTCCAACTTCACTCTACTATTACTGTTATCATAGATGTTTTTTAGGACTTGTATGTAGTCCAATGCCACTTCTTGAGAGAGTAGAGCTTCCCAAATCGATGAGTGGAGTAGAGTATCGAAGGCTTTTTGGTAATCAATAAAGACAGCATAGAGTGGTCTGTTGAACTCTTGGAATTTTTCTATTATCATCTCTAGCGAATGTATATGGCCAACAGTGGAAAAACCTCGTCTGAAGCCCGCCTGTTCTATAGGTTGGAAGTTTTCTGTGGTTTCTTTTATTTTTTTTCTCAAGTATGGAGGAGAAAAGTTTGTATAGTGAAGGTAGCAGGCTTATTGGTCTGTAATTACTAATACGAGGGTGGATTGAAAAGTACTCGGCCTAAACAAGAAAATAAACACATACTAAATCAGTTTATTTTTATTTTTCTACATAATCACCATCAAGTTCAATACACTTTCGCCACCTCCCCTTCCAAGCATTTAGACCGTTGAAAAAAAATGATTCTTCCTTAGAGTCAAAATATGCGTCTACAGCTGCTTTGACCTCGTCGTTTGTCGAAAATCTTTGACCTCCCAAGTGCTTTTTTAGGTCAGGGAACAGAAAGAAGTCTGATGGTGCCAGATCAGGTGAATACGGCGGATGCGGTAACAGTTCAAAGCCACAGTTGTGAATTTCAGCCATTGACTGTACTGACGTGTGAACACGGGCGTTATCTTGATGAAACAGGACTTTTCTTCTGAGCATTCCTCGACGTTTTTCTTTTATTTCCTCTCGTAAACGACGTAGTAAGGTGCAGTAGTAATCAGAGTTTATAGTCTGACCCCTTTCAAGATAATCAATCATAATCACACCTTTCGAGTCCCAGAATACTGAAGCCATCACCTTATTTGCCGACAAAATCGACTTAGCTTTTTTAGGGGGTGGTGAACCAGGTCTTCTCCACTGTTTTGATTGTTGTTTTGTTTCCGGTGTACAGTAATGAACCCATGTTTCGTCTATAGTAACAAAACGATTCAAAAAATCATCTGCTTCGGCTTCAAATAACTCCAAACAGTCGCGTGAAATAGTCAATCGCGTCCTTTTTTGTTCAACTGAAAGCAGTCGCGGAACCCACCTCGCAGACACCTTGTGGAAACCCAACTCGTTGACAATGATGTTTTGAGTTCGTTCATAAGAGATGCCTATAATCTCGGCTATCTCTCTAATTTTTAATCTGCGGTCTCCCATTATTAAATCAAGTACTTTTTTAATATTTTCGTCAGTAGTTGACGTCGAAGGCCTTCCAGAGCGGGGTTCATCTTTCACACTCTCTCTACCACGCTTAAATTCTGCTATCCATTTTTTGACGGATGAATATGACAGAGCACAATCGCCTAATGTACTGACCATGTCATCATGGATGGCTTTTGATGATAGCCCCTTCTTATGGAGGTACTTAATGACGGCACGCTGCTCGATTTGCTCCATTCGCGGAAATTATGTCCGATTACTTTGTTAATAAATTTATAAAATCACAACTAATTATCGCACACGTTTCGAACTTCACACAATGAACTAGTCTGAACTGAACTAAATAATGTGGGTAGATTTGATTTTTAGAATTGAATGGACCTGTGTTAGGCCGAGTACTTTTCAATCCACCCTCGTATTGTTTGGGTCTCTTTTTTTGTAGAGCAAAATTATTTCCGACTCTGACCATTGACGTGGGGTGTTTTTGCAATTCAGTATCATGTTGAACAGTCTGGTTAGAGGTTTAACTAGATACTTGTGTCCTGTTTTTATAGCCTCGTTGGTGATTCTGTCGGGCCCTGGGCTTTTATCTATTTTTAGTGCCTTAATTCCTTTAACCACTTCGTCTTCATCAATGGTTGATTTCGCCTCGTCTGCACTACTGCTCGGTAATTTATATGCTGGTAGCTTAGGTGTGCTATAAAGATTTTTGTAAAAATCTGTTGCTATTTTGAGTATTTCCGTTCTATTTCGTGTGTTGTTTGTATTACTTTTCAACTCTTCGATCCATGATTTATGTGTTCTCAGTTCCTTGTATGCTTTTTTGGCGCTCCCTGTGGCAAGAAGGCATTTTTCTATGGTTTGTGTGCGGTGTGCCTTATAGTCTTGGTTAATTCGTTTACTTATAAGCTTGTAAAGTGCTTTTAATTCATTTTTCATAGCCCTTGATTTTGGTTTTGTTTTTTGTAGTTCTTGTCTTCTGCTGATTAGTGCTTTTGTGCGTGCTGATATTATTTGGTTTTTGTCTGTGTTTATATTAGATGTTGGATCATGTGCTTTTTTTAGGCTGATATCTATTGCGTGTGTTATTTTATCATAACAATTCTGGACGGTGTCTTTGTCATTCCAGTAGTCTAACAGATTTGCTGAGCAGCTGTTCAGCGATTCAATGTAGGTTTTCACTTCTTCATCGCTCTTTAATTGGGATTGGGGGCGTTTACCAAACTTGCTACGATTTTTTAACCTTGAAAGAATACTGAACGCTGCCCTAACAGGTCTGTGGTCCGAAGGGTAAGTGATGTTTAAGACCTGTATATTGTTTACGTTTCTCGGTAGGTTTGTTAAAAAGTAGTCTATTTCGTTTTTTGTATTACCATCGGGTGATTTCCAAGTCCATCTCTGTTTGTTGTTCTTTTTGAAAAAAGTATTCATAATAGCTAGATTGTTCTCGTACGCAAACTCGATGAGTCTGTCTCCTCTACAGTTTCTATTACCATAGCCGTAACTTCCCGTAATGGTTTCGTTTGGTTTGGGTTGACCAATTTTGGCGTTAAAGTCACCCATGACTATTATATTATTTCCTGAAAGTTGTATGGCTTTGTCGACAGTACTGTAGAATAGCTCTAGTTCTTCTTCCTTCGAGGCCTCTGTTGGGGCGTAAACTTGAATGATGATTAAGTCTAAATTGTTGGTATGCATTCTTAGCAGGGCCACTCTTTCTGACAGTCCATTGAAACTTTTTATGTATTTTTTCAGCTGTTTTTTGACAATAAAGCCTACTCCATATAATCCCGGCGTTTCTCCAATGTGGTAGAAAATAAACTCATCATGTTCTTCTATTTTGTTACCGAGTTTTCTGACTTCTGAGAGACCAATAATATCGTACTTTACGTTTTTTAATGATTCTGTTAGTTCCAGTAGTCGTGAATAAGTCGATAGGGTTTTAACGTTGTAGGTCGATATATATAGGTGGTTATGATACTTGTTTTTAGTAGTCTTTGACGAACCTGCTAATGTTTCCTCTGGAGGGTTTCGGTCGTAATCTTCCACGGGGACCAGCCGGCTTGGAAGATGTGGTTTAGTGTTTGTTATTATTTGTAGTGTGTTTTCCGTGAGAGAGGGCTGTAATTGTTATTGTTCGTTATTTTTGTTTGTTTGGTCGTATGGTAGGTTATTTTGGTTGTTGGTGGTTTGGTTTTTAGTTGTTAGGAAACTAAGTATTCCTGGTTTCATAACTCCCTCTGATAAACTCGACGATCTTCGTAGTCCTGTTTGAGTTTTGTTCTTTTTATTAGCTTGTGTCTTTGGTTCTGGTTGCGTAAAATCATTGTAGTTTGGTGATGTTGGTAGAGTTCTTTTCTTGTTGCCTGATGTATTTGCATTTTTGTAGTGTATTATCAGTTTATCGTACTTGATAGTGGCGGAGTTTCCTTTCTCTTTTTCAATTTTTGCTTGCTCTTGCAGTTCCCTTCTTTTTTCTAAAATATGTTGTGGAAAGTCTTCTTTTATGTAATAAGTGGTATCTTTCAATACTCTCCTGTGTTTAAAGATTTCTATTTTCGTGCCCAATGAAGTAAACGTTACGGTAATCGGCCGTGGTTTTTCTCCTTTCTTCCCTATTCTCCTAGTTTCTTGTATATCTCTGTGTTCTAGTCCTACAGAGAAGTATTGATTTATGAAACTTAATACGGTTTTTTCTAAATTTGCATATGATGTATCAGTTTCCGCTAAGCCAAAAATAACGATGTTCCTCTGTCTTGACTGTTTTTCTAAAAAGTATAATCTTTTTTCCTGGTTTTCCAGCTTCTCTTTAAGGTTTTCGTATTTTATATCTATTGCTTTGAACTTTTCCTCCAATATGGAGTTTATATTTTGCGTAACTTGTTCCGTAACTTTGTCAGCTGATTGCACAATTGTTGCTTTTTGTTCATTCAGCTCATTTTGAATTTTTCTAAGCATATTCATTACTTCCTCCATATTTGTTGGATATATTTTACGATAATATAGTGTTGTGAATATTTTTTTGTCGTTTTGCAACTTGTACTGTCCTCTGTTGGCTCGATTAGGAACTAGAGGACGGGACAGTTGTTTGGTGCGTGATAGTCTTTATAGTTTTGAGTATTTTCTCTAGATGGCACTGTTTTATTGATCAAAAATGCAAAATCATGCCTAATTTAATTGTGTTTTGTAAGTTTTGCACTTGAATAATGTAAATTATAGTTTTGCACTTCGTTCATTTGTTTTTAGACTACTGTTGACAATCTAATGTGGGAAATATTGTTAATAGTTTAGTTTTGAGGTCTTTTTCACTTCACTGTTTTGCACTTGTAATAGTTTGCTATTCACTGTTTTCGGACCTTGTCCACAATGTTTTTCGATAGTCACTTGTTTATTATTCCACTCCACTTGTTTTTAATGTCAAATATCACTTGTTTTTATTTTTATATTACACTAAATACGGAACCGATGTTTATCATGGCTCAGTAGCGCCCTCTCTCCAAACAAAAAAAAAATTTACAATACCTAATGTAAAACATTCGAATACCAATGTGCTATTAAATGGGGAGGAGTTGAGTCTTGTGGATACCACTGTTTTTCTCGGTATTACTATTGACGCGAAACTTCATTGGGGCCCCCATATATCTAAATTAGCAAGCAGACTTTGTTCTGCAGCATATGCTGTAAGAAAGATTAGAAGTCTCACAGATGTTGAGACAGCTAGATTAGTGTATTTTAGTTACTTTCATAGCGTAATGTCTTATGGAATTTTGCTATGGGGTAATGCGACTGATATTGAAGCTATATTTGTTTTGCAAAAGAGAGCCGTTCGGGCGATTTATAACCTAAATTTTAAAGAGTCCCTCAGACAAAAATTTAAAGAAATAAACATATTAACTTTGGCATCGCAATATATTTATGAAAATCTAATGTATGTACATAAAAACATAAATAGCTTTAATAAGAATAAGGATGTGCATTCTTTAAACACTAGGAACAAACATAAGCTTGTAATACCAGTTACTAGACTCCACAGAATCAGTAATTCATTTATGGGGCAATGTATACGCTTTTACAACAAAATCCCAGAACATATTCAAAGTTTATCAATAAACAAGTTTAAAAGTTTTATTAAAGAAAAACTGTACAAAAAGGGTTATTATAATATCAAGGAATACATGAATGAAAATAACCCCTGGGAATAAGGTGATCGCCACCATGCTGGTTCTATTAAAAATCGTTTAAAAATTGTATAAATGGAATTATTGTTAAGTGAAATATGTTTGAAAAAAAAAGTCCCGCTGGGTTTCTTGCTGGTTCTTCCCAGGACAGAGGTATTTTCCGAACCAGTGGTAAATAAAAAATAACTTTCAATAAGAATTATGTAATAATCAATATTGAATAAAAAAATATTCTATTCTATTCTATTCTGCATTCCGACTTCACCGGGGAAGTCAGGTGACACATGTACACACTACTTACATGCACATACTTAACGCCTGACCGCGCCTTGGGGTCGGTCCTCGATTCGGAACCCGGTAAGTTCGTATTAATTACCTACCCTTATATATTAATTATCCATAGGCATTTCGAGCCTCACCCTTAGTTGTCCATCGAATTTACAGCTGTATGGGCCCCTGTATAGTCGAACTTTGTCGGGGCAACTAGGAGCGTGTACAGTTTGTCTCCGGTATGTATTTTCATATGTTTTTGCAAATTTCTTTTTTGAATACATTTATATTCACAGACATTACACGAAAAAGGATTTTCTCCGGTATGTAATTTCATATGTGTTTGCAAATTACATTTGTGAATACATTTATATTCACAGATATTACACGAAAAGCGCTTTTCACCAGTATGTATTCTCATATGTGTTTGCAAATAACGTTTTCTAATACATTTATATTCACAGATATTACACGAAAAAGGTTTTTCTCCGGTATGTATTTTCATATGTGTTTGCAATTTACTTTTTTCAATACATTTATATTCACAGACATTACACGAAAAAGGTTTTTCTCCAGTATGTAATTTCATATGTGTTTGCAAACTACATTTGTGAATACATTTATATTCACAGATATTACACGAAAAGCGCTTTTCACCAGTATGTATTCTCATATGTGTTTGCAAATAACGTTTTCTATTACATTTATATTCACAGATATTACACGAAAAAGGTTTTTCTCCGGTATGTATTTTCATATGTGTTTGCAATTCACTTTTTTGAATACATTTATATTCACACATATTACAGGAAAAAGGTTTTTCTCCGTTATGCATTTTTATATGTCTTTTCAAATTACTTTTTTGAATACATTTATATTCACAGATATTACACGAAAAAGGTTTTTCTCCGGTATGTATTTTCATATGTGTTTGCAAATTACTTTTTTGAATACATTTATATTCACAGACATTACACGCAAAAGGTTTTTCTCCGGTATGTATTTTCATATGGCATATCAAACTTTTTTTATTTGTACATTTATAATCACAATTATTACAACAGAACACTTGTTTAGCAACATGCGCTTTAAAATGTGCCAAAACGCTACGTTTATGAGATGTTTTAAATTCGCAAATATCACAATTAAATATTTGTGTCCGAATTGCTGTGATGTCAGAGTTCTTTTGCGTCTTATGACTGTGTGAAATGAGTTTGGCGAGAATGTCTTTTGTTGATGCCCCTGATGATTTTTTCGTAAGTATACTTATACTCTTTTGTTTCAAAATTTTCTTTTTCAAAATCTTTGCAGGATATTTCCCTTTTTTAATAACTGGTTGACCATAATTTTTCAGGTTTTCGTTACGAACATCGTGTATATTACAATCAGTAGAATTTGATTTATTTGTTTGTATGCGGTGTTGTTCTGAAATACACACAAATTAAACATTTTATTTAAATCATTGTATCTTTATTGCAAGATACCTCAGACAGTTTACAATGGGCG
Organism: Parnassius glacialis; assembly: GCA_033319125.1. Classification (NCBI taxonomy): domain Eukaryota; kingdom Metazoa; phylum Arthropoda; class Insecta; order Lepidoptera; family Papilionidae; genus Parnassius; species Parnassius glacialis. Next base: position 9,363,355 of record JAVANC010000015.1, on the reverse strand, counting down.
GAGTTTATGCCTTATGGCATTCTCTATGGTAGGCATGTTAAGGAAACTAAATTCGAATGATATAAATGACGTTCTTCTGCCATGTTATAATTACATTAATCTAATAATCGCTGTTTCGAATTCCACACGGAAAAAGCGTTATACATAATAATTATAATAATAACGGACTGCATCACTATTGGCTGAAGGGGTTTGTGGTGTGTCACGCTGTGCTCGCCCCACAGTTTCAAGCGGCTCTCTACCAAAAGTCGCTTCCGAACCTCTTCACTACTGGGATCACTCAATTGGTTCCTAAAGAGCGGGATTCCACAGACCGGAGCAAATATCGCCCCATTACGTGTCTACCCACCATATATAAGACACTGACATCCATTTTGAGTACGCGAATCATTCGTCACCTGGATTTAAATCAGGTGATGTCGCGTGCTCAAAATGGATGCCGGGGCGGTGGTCGTGGAACCAAGGAACCACTCCTTGGCGGTCACTGGCAAAGTAGTTCAACGCAACCGTCGGAACTTCTCCGCCACCTTAATAGACTATAGAAAGGCATTCGACTCGGTGCCCCATACATGTATGGGCTAAAGAAGGTCCTCGAGCTGTACAAGGTTGACTGTACAGTTAGAGACTTCCTCGGGCAGTGTATAGAGCAGTGGAGTACAATCCTTTGTCATCTAGGCGAGCGGATGATGGATGCGGAAAGCCGCATAAGGATAAGAAGGGGTATCTTCCAGGGCGATTGTTTGAGTACAGTCTGGTTTTGCCTCTCCCTGAACCCTCTCAGTACCTTACTGGAGGACTCCGGGAGGGAATTTCAGCTTCGGAAAGGAGGGACAAAAGCGACCCACCTTTTCTATATGGATGATCTCAAATTATTCGCCTCCAGTCGCTCCCGTCTATGGAAATGCTAAACATCACTTTTGATTTTAGTCATTCTATTAGAATGTAGCTGGGGACGGATAAGTGTGCGGTTCTCCATGTTGAAAGGGGAAGGGTTGCTAACTCTGAGGGCTTATCTATGCTCTCCAACATAAGGACCCTTTCCGAGGCTGAAACATACCGATACCTGGGTATGTCACAGAACATCGGTGTAGATGAGGCGGGTATGAAACGGTCAGTTTGCGATGTTGTTTATGCACGCTTGACCAAAGTGCTTAATAGCCTTTTGTCCAGTGTGAATAAGACGCACGCATATAACGGTTGGATTATGCCTGTTCTCATGTATACCTTTGGCATACTCAGGCGGACTCAGACCGAACTGAAAGCTCTGGACAGAAAAGTCCGCTCTATTATGACGTCCCACAGGATGCATCATCGGAGATCGTCAGTAATGAGGCTGTACTTGCCGCGAAAGCATGGTGGGCGCGGGTTTTTAAGCGCGTTTACCGTGAAAACTTCCATATTATAAGTACTTGCCGGAAACTGTGCTCGAAAATGACCACGCCAGGCTCTACTAGGACCGGGCCATCATCACAGACAGGACTATTCTTGCGAATAAGTCTGATACTGTGCTGATGGACCGGGCACAGTCAAGAATATTTTTGGTCGACATTACCCTTCCTTATGACGAGAAGCTATAAGGTGACAAAATATCTGGACCTGGCTCACGAGGTGACCGACATGCGAGGTGGTCTGCCGGCCGAAATTATTTCTGTGGTCGTTTCTGCGAACGGGTTAACCCCAGTCAGCCTCTCGGGTCATCTCAAACGACTGGAACTCCGTGACGGACCGCTCCAAGCTCAAATACAGAAGACGGTGCTCTTTTTTTTTAAGAGAGGGGGGCAATAATTATTGCAATATAAAAAAACTGCACCTTGCTTGAAATTTTTTTATAGGAAAGATGGCAAACGAGCATGCGGCTCACCTGATGGTAAGTGACTATCGCCGCCCATGAACAACTGCAACACCAGGGGAACCAGGGGAATTGCAGATGCGTTGCCGGCCTTTTAAAAAGGAGTAGGCTCTTTTCTTGAAGGTCTCTAAGTCGTATCGGTCTTGAAAATTCGCTGATGGTAATCGATTCCACAAGGAAGTCGTGCGAGGAAGAAAACATCTTCAAAATCGCACAGTGGTGGACCGCCAATCATCCAGATGATGTGGATGGTATCGGGAGTTCTGCCGCGGTAAATGCGAAAGAAAATGCAAAGTGATGGAACATCTCTTCGCAGTGCCAATGAATCGAGTCGATCGGAAAGGTCGACGATTCGAGCCGCTCTGCGCTGGATGCGGTCAAGTGGAAGGAGCTGGCACTGGGGAGTCCCTGCCCAGAGATGAGAACAGTATTCCATGTAAGGCCGAACCTGCGCCTTGTAAAGTTGCAGGCGGTGTGCCGGCATGAAATACTGTCCCGCTCTGCTGAGCACGCCAAGCTTTTAAGAGGCCAATTTGGCCTTCTCTTCCAAGTGACCATGAAACTGCACGTCACTCGATATGTCGACTCCGAGGATTCCGATACTGGCTGAGGCAAGAAGGGGAGTGCCTTGAAACTGAGGAGATACGACAAAGGGGTTCTTTTTAGCGGTAAACGCGCAAACTTGTGTCTTCTGAGGATTAAACTGGACTAGATTTAGTCACCCCCAATCCGAAACTTTGTTCAGCAAAGACTCGACTTCAGACACAAATCGATACCGTAATAAATAATCGTGCTCCTCGATACCGCCCGCATCGTCCGCCGGTTTCTTTCCCTTTCCCCCTAAACCTCGGCCGTTTGGTCTCCCCTGCATCTCCCATGTATTTTTTTATGTATTTATTCTATTTTATTGATATTTATGTATGTATATCTTTCGTTTACAATTATATATTTAAACAGCCCAACCACATGAGAAAACTTTATAGATAACCCAAATAATAATACAGTGGAACCCCGGTAATCTGACAAACACTTTGCAGGGCAGTGTCGGACTCTCGAATTTGTCGGATTATAGAGTACTGCCTAAGACCCCCTTTAACCCGGAACTTTTTATAAAAGTGTACCTTGTAATCCGACATATTCCAGATCCAATAATAAGATTCTATATGTTATATATGTACTTTGAAGTACAAATTATACTTCATTATGTATGTCAAATTTAGTAAATTAACACATTCACTGTCCGGTTTCCAGACACAATAGTAAGACAATAGCAATGATCTATATGTAGTGCACAGGAAAGCGCAAGGGTTAAACAACACAATAGGGAGCTTACATTTTATTATAAAATTAACGTCATTAATGCTATAGAACTTATAAGAAATATGCAATAAGTTTACATTAAGAGATAATTGTGTACAAACAAATGTACATACTAAAATAATCAGAAATTATGAATCAAGTTATAACTTGTTCAATCATGCATTTGTGAAGATTGTTAAAAAAATATCTAATAATAAATAATAGACCATGTCGGATTACAGGGGGTGCCGGATTAGACAGGGGCCGGATTACCGGGGGTCCACTGTAATAATAATAATTTATTTCAAGAAACTGTACAATTAATTTAAATAATGTCTTAATTTAAAATAGTCTACAATAAGAGACACATACTTAGTCCGGTCATAAGTTCTGTCAAAACCTTATTATTTAAAATATTTGAATACTGGCTAGATAAACTTCACCAATTTTAAAAATACAACGTTTGCGCTTGCCGAAAATAAAAAAGACATTAATTTTCATTCATTTTCAAATATGGAGTGGTCGAAGAAAGAAGATAGAGTAGCGGTTATCGCGTTGCACCGCTGTGGTTACGCGCGAAAAGAGATTTTCATATTCTACAAAAATTTAAAATAACCCCAAGATTTGTTTATTGCACTATCAAATGATTCACTGAAGATTCAAGCTTCGAAGATCGTAAGAGGACCGGTCGACCTCGTACAGTTACAGTGAACACCCGCGGTCATCAAAACAGTGAAGGCGCGAATCCAACGAAATCCTGTTCGTAAACAAAAAATCTTAGCTCTTCAGATGGGACTAAGCAGAACCACGGTCAAAAGAGTGATCAATAAAGATCTAGGACTACGAGCTTATCGTAAGAAGACCGTACATTTTTTGAACGAGCTTTTGACGGCAAAAAATACTGCGAAATTTTGTTTTCGGATGAAAAAATTTTTGACATCGAATAAAGTTATAATAAACAAAATGATAAAGTATGTTGCCCACAATAGTGAAGAAGGCAGCATACTTTATCGGAGGCGAGGCGAGCACATTATCCTTCGTCACTCATGGTTTGGCTTGAAGTCTCATATTCAGGCGTAACTGAAGTGTTTTTCTGTGAAAAAGGTGTAAAAACCAATACTGAGATGTACCAAAATACTGTCTTAAATTTTTAATATAATTGTTAAAGATGTTCCACTGTCATTGGACAGTGGAACATCTTTCTCAAACAAGATTCAAAAACAGTGATTGGATATTCAAACAGGACTCTGCACCAGCTCATAGGGCACGAAGCACGCAAAACTGGTTGACCGCCCGTGGAATTGACTTTATCGGACATGGAGACTGGTCCGCTTCTAGTCTAGATTTAAACCCACTGGATTACAAGATATGGCAACATTTGAAGGAGAAAGTCTGCGCTAAACCTCATCAGAATTTGGCATCTCTCCGAGCATCTTTGGCTAAAGCAGCGGCAGAAATAGATATGAGTGTGGTGCGTACTGCGATTGATGATTGGCTGCGTCGATTAAGGGCATGTATTCAAAATAGGGGAGGGCATTCTGAATAGTGTAAATAAAATTGTATTCTAAATTAAATAACCTTTCATTTCATATATATTTATCATATAATTATCAAAAAGTGTATCATTAATTTTGTAAAAAGTTTTTGACAGAACTTATGACCTGACTAGGTACACACATATTGACCAGTATTTTTGTAGATATATTAAGAATATAGTCGAAGTTGCCTTGTAGGTGCGGCGTAACAGAATTCATCAGGGTTTGCCAGAAAAGTCTTACGGCTTCCGGCAGATGGCGGTATAACCACCTCGTTTACTTCAAATGTAAAATAACCAGACCAGCCACAGGCAACATTGTCAGAGGTGCTCACGTATGGTTCTGTGATACCCAATCCTTTTTTTATAGGATAAGGGTAACAAGCGAGCACACAGTCCACCTGATGGTAAGTACCTGTAGCCCATAGACATCTACATCTATCCTCGACTACGAATAAAAATGGAGATACGTTGCCACCCATGACGACTAGGATTGAATGCCTCGTTTCTAGTAGAAGGGTTCTCCGGTTCTCTACACTCACCATACGAAATACAGCAGCATTAGGCTGTTATTTTACACTGGTAATGTGTGAAAGCGTGGCTCTTCCCTGGTCGAGCCGACCCATCTGTGCTACAACCATACTACTAATATAGCTACACCATGTCTCTACCACATATAATCCTATGTCAAACGTGAATATTAAGGCAAATTTTCCCTACATCGGGAGAGATTCATCCATGTTCAGCAGTGGAAGTTTATGGGACGATTAAGATGGAGCCATTAAAAAACAACACCAAAAACGCCCTGGCAGCTCAGGGTCTAGGTGTTTGCTGTAAAAACATCACAGTACTGCTTGCATACTGCACCCAGGTTCAATTTCCGCTGGCACTCACAATATTGTTGATTGAACATTCTTTTTTACACTAACATTATTTCTGTTGTGCGTGCGTTTTGACCGGCAGTGCCATTGTGGAAAATAAACATGATGGGAATCATGGTTAGCACAGTTTTAATTTTCGATGTTTTGATGTCATTATACTGATTATGTATATATAATATCAGTATAGATTATAAGCCAACGACATTTTTATATATATTGTTGGGAATGAGAGTAAAACAATAAAAGGAAATTCGACCAAATGAAGGTAGAATGATAATCTCCCACTTGTTTTAGCAGTATAAAGTACGCACAGGCGACTAAGAGGCATCAGTCGGTAATTCTAAGAGTTTCACTGTCGTTACTATGCCTGGTGGGGTATTCTACTAGTGTAGGCAAGGAAGGTCGTGATGCTGAGAGGCTGCCCTGTGTTACATAGAGATTTGCATACTTTGGTGTTATCATGTAATTGGGGTCCTGATAGTAAGCAGGGTTTGTTACAGACTAGTGTTCTTTTATTTAAATACTTTTGACGATAATTTCTAACATCAGAAGTGGAATAGTTTGTTACAATATAGTATTTTACAGACTATGACTAACGGGCACATAGTCCACCTAATTGTAAGTGGATGTAACCAAAGACGTCTACATCCTATTAAGAATCAAAATGTAGATGCATTGTCTAACGAAGCTCATTATAATGTCCATGTTTAATATGCTTCTTTTAAAATAATTATTTAATTTGTATTTTTCTTATTCCATAAGAGTGCTTTCTACATGCACTTTGAATTTAGGCAAAGCAAATTAAAGCAAAGCAAAAAAAATTTAGATTTGAAATCAGTACCTATGCATATGAAGCCCTCTTATTTTGTGTCCATGGGCTACAGTAACAAATTGCTTGCCACTTTACCATTAGGTAAACTGTACCTTATTTTAACCATATCACAAAATGTGTATATCCTTACCTGTTTCATGATTCCAATTTTCTTCAAATTTGGAATTCTCATCTTCAATATTCTCTTCCTCAACTTTAACAGATTCAAGGCTAAAAATTTCGTCATTACAATCATTTTCAGTGTCACACTCAACTGGCCTGATATCTATATGACAAATTGGTGTGAATTGAATCTCGTATCTAGGCTCATGCGGTTTTGGTATTGACTGAAATCAAATTCTTTTTTTAAATAAGAAAAAAAGTCAGTGTATTGGTGGCGTAGTGGAATACATACTACCACATACCATCCTGCAGATGTCGTAAAAAGGGACAGAGGGAAACTGAAACAGAAGTTGGGCAGCAGGCAGCATCTTACTGACAACAACTCAGATCAATATAAGCTGCCGATGCCAATCAAATTTGTCAAAATCCCTCCAATGGAGCTATCAAAATATATTTTACGTGGCAGAGCCATGCTAAAGCTATATTACTGGTAGTTGTAGAACGAATAGGTCGGCGCGACTGGGGAAGGCCCACACTCTCACAGAATACCAGCATAAAATAGTAGCTTAACGCTGCTGTGTTTTGTAGGATGAGTGTACAGAACTGGAGACCTTTTTTTACTGGAAACAAGGCATTTCATCTTAGTCCTCAGAAGTGACAACACATCTGCATTTTGACTTGTTATCAAAGATAGATGTAGATGTCTACGGGCCACAGCAACCAGTTACCATCAGGTGGGCTGTGTTTTTTTATGTTTTTTTTTTAGGATAAGGGTGACAAACGAGCACACAGTCCACCTGATGGTAAGTGGTTGCTGGGGCCCATAGACATCTACATCTATCCTCTATTCCAAATCAAAATGTAGATGCGTTGTCACCCGTGAGGACTAAGATGGAATGCCTCATTTCCAGTAAAAAGGGCCTCCGGCCTCCTGCACTCACCAAGCGAAATGCATAGGTAAACCTCTACTTCATGCTGGTTTTCTGTGAGGTCGTGGTACCACCCCGGTTCGAGCCGGCCCATCCGTGCGACAGCAAGAGCTGCCGCGTGGCTCTACCACTGTTAAAACTGTGTGCTCGTTTTGTTACCCTTATCCTATTAAAAAAAATGGGGTGACCCATCAAGTAGTTAACTTTTATTTAAAAGAAGTATAATATGGTTTATCGTGTAGTCAGAGAGCAAGAATATCCACTGCCTTATATACCTACCCACGGGATGGGTGTCGTAAGGGGTCACAGAGGAAAACAGAAACAGGTGTTGGGCAGCAGCATCTACCTGATAACAACTGAGATCAATATAAACTGCGGTTGCCAAACAAATTTGTCAAAATCCCTCCTATGGAGCAATCTATGAGGAAGGCCTACGTTCAGCAGTGGACTTTTATAGGTTTTAATAGATGAAATGGATAATACCATGGACGCTCCAGCAAGCAACTGCTCCAGAACTGCATTCGACCCAATAGCCTGTTGTTGTAAACTTCTGCAACGATTGAGTCTTGCATTACAAGTGAAACAGACTATTATGGGCCCCTCATTCTCATCCATCTGAAAATATGAAAGTTCATAATAAATATGGAAAACTACTTAAATATATAAGATTGTAATAAAATCTCTTGGCTACCACAATTCTCTTCATCAACATCATTTTTTATAATATTGAAGTGACAAACTTACAATCCACCTGATGGTAAGAGGCAACTGCAGCCCATAAGAACCTACTTTCATATTTTAACATTAAACTACTAGCATCACTATTAACATTACAAACACCTCTTATTTGCTCCAAGTAAACTGAAACTGCTTGCCCTAGGAGTAATTTCCAACAATAGTTAAATATCAGATTTCAACTTACTACTTTCTTGAGTTTGCAGTTTGCACCCTTAACTACTAGGCCACTGTCACTTAGTTTCAAATGGATGTTAATAACAATATACATCCCCTAGCAGTTTTAACCTTTTTAATTTAATATCAATAGCAGTTTGAAGTAAGTTCCAGGTGGGTTTGGACATCTAACAATTAGATTATTTTATCTCATAAGGCTATGGGCAGCAGGATTTTCCTCGTAACAGATAAAAATAATAAAAAAAACTGCAGTTGCAACAAAGGTAAATAATAATAATAATACCAGAATTGATACTAAAAATATTTATTTTCAACCTGGAGAGTTGAAGCTTCAACACAGATATTCACTACATGAGGAAAGTCTGAAAACACTTAAACATACAACTCAGAAAGATCACAAAGAATGAGGAGACTTGATTGAAACATATAAAACAATATTTGGACATTATGATCAAGAAAATTTCGATAATCATTATTGTAGTATTCAAACAACACAACTTAGAGGCATCACTTCAAAATGACTAAAGCAGTGTCGTGTAGAGTTTAGATTCGAAATAGCAACCCAAGAGCAATTGAGAAAAAAATGTTATAATAAAAATATACATATTATAGATAATTCTCGTGTAGTACTCGCTGTGTGACAGGCAGGCAGCGAATTGTCGCTGCGAGTAATATTTGCAACGAATATTCGCCGTGTGTGACCGAATCAAAATGCAGATGTGCTGTCACCCCAGAGAACCTAGATGGAACACCCCGCCTCAGTAAAAAGGGTTTCTGGTTCTCTAAACTCACCATACAAATCAGAGCAGCATTAAGGTAAGTTATAATGTATTTCTCCGGCGATAACAACAAATTACCGCAACTGCAATTTGCAATATTTAAAAAAAAAACTTACAAAAGTGTCCGTCAATGTTTTGTATAAATTTTTGAGACCAGTCTCCTTTAGTACAAACATGCGTACATTAACGCATAAACAAATTCTACAAACTTCACTAAAGGCCATTGCTTTAATATTATTGAATTCTCTTTCTTCTTCTTCTTCTTCTTCTTCTTCCTTTATGGCGGTTACGATGAATTCGCCAATGACATGTTATAAGCGAAAAGGTTTAATGGGGACACAAACTCTGCTTAAAAAGGGAAAATTGATAATACAAGAGATGGTAACAACAAATATTATGTGAATGATTTTGGTCAACTTATCTGTTGAATTACCTAAAACAAAAGACAGACAATGTTGTTAAAACAATACTAATGTGTTATTATATGACAAAAAAATTACAGTTTAATATTGTTAGAATTAATAAAATCACATAAAATATATACAAAAGAGGTATTTGTGAAGATTAGAAGGGAGTTAAAGTCTATGGGACGAGGGATGTCAGGGGGCAGATAATCGTAAAGAGATGATGACAATTTGGTGCAGTTAAAAAAAATATGGTTAGTGTTTCCCTCATCTAAACCACATTCGCACAGAGAACTATCCCTAATCCTGAGTTTAGCTAGGTGCACATAGGTACAGGCGTGTCCAATTCTCAACCGGCAGACAATAGAAGTAGCATGTTTGTTTGCTTTATTAAATAAGAAAAACCAAGGTCTTGATGGAATATTATCTTGTATAGCAGCATAGTGCTTGCCTTTTAGTATCTGTGATGCTTTCCATATCTCATTCCATGTGTTAACAAGCTTTTTCCTAGCAAGGGGAAGCAAGTCATGGGAATAGGCAATATTTAGTGGAGTGCCATTTCTAGTGGCCTCTTTGGCACACATATCTGCTTTTTCATTTTCACAGATACCACTATGGCTAGGTATCCAGGCTAAACAGACAGAAATCCCTTTAAGATGACATCTATACAGAATGTTTTTAATATCGAGAATTAGGGGAAATTTATATTTACTTTGAAATTGGTTAGCCAAAATAGCAGACAAACAGCTCTTAGAATCACTAAAAATCACTGTCTTGTCTAGGATATGTGATTCAACATATTTCAGAGCTTCATGGATTGCAATTGTCTCAGCAGTAAAAATGGAACATAATGAAGGGCACTTAAAGCTAAGGATTATTTTAAACCTGGGGATCCAGACAGCTGCACCAGTACAGCCATCATCAGTAATTTTGGATGCATCTGTATACATGGTTATCCAATCTTTCCAATTTTTCCCTATGGCTTCTTTTAATTTTAATTCTGCCCCAGGGGAACCTTTTCTAATATCTAGGTCGAGGTGAATGTTAGCTTGATATATAATAGCTTCAAAAGGAGTATTAAAGAGTGGACTTGTATTGAATGAGAAAATGGGCCCAGGAATTTGGAGAAACGTAACTAAGCTATTAATTAAATGTGGACAATCTTTATGGAGCCAGTATCTACTTGTAGATAAGAATTCTGAAAGGAGGTGCAGCCTGGGAATTAGGGGATGAGAAGAGAGTTGACAGACCTTAAAGAAGAATCTGTCTGAAAGATATTGTCTTCTTATGTTGAGAGGAGGATCAACACACTCTACCTGAAGGGCATTAATCGGGGAAGATTTCATTGCACCAATTATAATGCGGAGACATTTATACTGTATCTTGTCTAAACTTTTAAGTGATGATTTATTGCATGGCTCTAAAAGAAAGCATCCGTAATCAAAATGACTACGAATTACAGCATTATATAATAGCTTTTGTGAAAAGGGGTGAGATCCCCACCATACTCCTGAAAGGGAACGAAGAATATTTACATTCTTCTCACACTTTTTGGAAATGTATTCTATGTGGGGTGTAAAGGATAATTTATTATCTAGTACCATACCTAAAAATTTTACCTTGTCCCGAATAGGAATAGGTAAGCCGTTATATAAAACTGGAATATTAGGGACATTCTTATGGCGAGTAAAGATCACTATACTGCTTTTGGAAACAGATAGAGATAGACCATGATCAGTTAACCAGCATTGTAAATATTCCATAGTAGAATTTAACTGGGAAGTAGCTGTAGTTAAGTGGTCTGTAGAAATATATAGGGCTAAATCATCTGCATACTGTAGGACATTACAAAATGAATTGACCGCAAGATCTAAATCGAAAGTGTATATAGTATAGAGAATAGGACTGAGGACTGAGCCTTGTGGGAGACCTTTCCAAATATGTCGGGGGGGAAGTAGTGAGTTTTGAAAATTTATTAAAATAGACCGAGAAGATAAAAAGTTTGATATATAGTTTACTATCTTCACTGGTATACTCAGCTTCAGCATTTTCTGCCTGAGTACAGGAAGAAGTACATTGTCGTATGCCGACGAAACATCGAGAAAGACTCCAACAAGATATTCATTTTTCGAAAAAGCAATACGAATGTCAGTTACCAGTGTACTGAGGCTATCCATAGTGCCTAAGCCTTTTCGAAATCCAAATTGGCTTTTTGGTAAAACATCCTTACTCTCTAGGAACCATTCTAACCGATTTTTTATCAGATGTTCTAATATCTTTGCCATTGTACACGACAGTGCAATGGGTCTATAACTTGAAAAGTCCTCACTGGCTTTACCCGGTTTGAGGATAGGAAGTATTATTTGGGTCTTCCATTCTTTGGGAGGAATTCCTGAGTCAAATATGTGGTTCAGAATGTCAAGAAATGCAGTTTTAGTTGTTTTACTGCTATTAATGATAAATGAGTACGGAATTCCATCTACTCCTGGAGAGGAGTCCTTAAGACCCTGAAGAACTGTAAATAGTTCCTCATAAGAAAAGGGGGCATCAAATTTATCTAGAGACTGTATACAACGAGAATGAAAGACTAAACATTCAGCTTGCGTAGGCGCTGAAGGAGGGGCGAGATTAAGAGCAAATTCTTCAAGCCAAATTGAAGGGTCATTGGAAGATACATTCTGTTCAACTGCCTTAGAACCGCGATATCTTTTAATATTTTTCCAGACTAGAGAAGAAGGTGTGGAAGGAGATAAGTTAGAACAAAACCTATGCCAGCCGGATTTTTTTTTCTGAGATAACAATTTTACCGTTTTAGCTGCTATTTGTTTATAGAAAATATAGTTTTCCATGGTCATTGATGAAGAGTATTTTTGTTCAGCTTCTTTCCTTTTTTTGCAAGCAGATGTGCAATCCTGGTCCCACCAAGGAGGAGAGGCCAAATTGTTTCTGTAGGGTTGTTTTAAAGGAATAGTCTTATTGGCGGAAGATAATAATGCATTTTTGAATTCTGTATAGACGGAATGTATATTTTCATCATGCAAAGAAGGAATTGTTGATATCGCTTGATCTAAGACAGAAGAATAATGATGCCAGTCTGCCTTTGACAGATTATATTTTAACCTGGGGTTGAATTCCGAATTTGCTCTTGTAGAGTCAACAGAGGTGATAAAAATTGGATAGTGATCACTACCATGTGAATTTGGTAATGTTTTCCATGTTAGAAAGGAAACTAAGCCAGGAGAACAAAGAGTCAAGTCCACCGCGCTTCTTATATTCTGAGATGGTGAAACACGACGGGTAGGAGAACCATCATTAAGAATACATAGATTTAAGTTGTCTATCATATCTAGAAACACAGATGATAGTGAGTCGCAGTGATGTGAGCCCCATGAAGTATGGTGAATATTAAAGTCTCCCATGATAACAACAGGGGTAGTTAGAGAAGAAATAAGATTACAAAGTTCATTTAAGATGGTAACATTAGGATTAGGAATGTATACAGACAGAAAAGATATGTTGAGAGCTTTGACTGCAACAGCATTAATTGAGGAGCTGTGGGTAGGAAGCGGTATAGAAGAATATGTGATTTTTTTTGAGATCAGAATGGAGGAACCAGCATGTCCATCACTCCTATCATCCCGAAGACATGAATAACCTGAGATCCTAAATTGGGAGTCAGGTTTAAGCCACATCTCCTGGATGGCAAGAACAATTGGACTAAATTTGTTAATAAGAAATATAAGTTCATTCTTTTTATGTTTGATACTCCGACAATTCCATTGTAGAATTGTGAATGTTGCTAGTTATTGAAGTAAGCTGAGTAAGTTTTTGACGTAGACTAAGAGGAAGTTCTGCGTCACTAAAACGGGAAATCATATTAATTAACATTGATATCATAAGTTCACAGAAGTTATCGTTATTAGAAATGTTGTCATTCCCCAGTAAAGCACACCCATTTGGAAGGGACAAAGTAGGATTCTTAACAAGTTCCTGATGGGCTGCCTTATCATATCCAGAATTTAATGATTGTCTGTAAGTACGTTGAGGAATAAAGATAGTTTTTTTATATGACGTAGATTGTGAAGGCTGAGCCGTAGGAGTTGAAAGACTGTCATTTGTGAGATAAGGGGTCTGTTGAGAAGTATTACGAGGCGGGCTTCTTGTTGTGTCAGCAAAAGATCTACGTACGAAAGGGAATCTAGCTGCAGCTTCTAAATATGCTATATTTTCTTGGGACATAACTAGCTTAATAGATTTTTGTCTTAGATGTTCAGGGCAGGTAGGGTCTTTTGCTGTATGGGGTCCTGAACAGAATAGACAAGTAGGAGTTTGCCTAGTACATGATAAACCTTCGTGATTCTGTGCACATACAAAGCAGCGCGGGGATGATCGGCACTGGGAAGTAACATGGCCAAATCTGCAACATTTATGACACTGGATGAGTGGCAAAACATATTTTTCTACTGGCATAGAGGTGTAAAAACAGTAAATGTGGGATGGAAGTTTTTGTCCAGAAAAAGTTAGAACTACTATCTGAGTTGGAATCCATGAAATGTTGTTGCTGTCACTCACTGATCTTCTATTGAGTCGGCGAGCTTTAATTATAGCACCATATCCAGAAGGAATTTCTATAGCTGCTATTAACTCTTCTAATGTCCACTCTATGGGAACTTGTCTGACTAGCCCCATACGAGTGATATTATATGAGGGGATAGTTGCTTCATACTTAGAGGTCTGAAGAGCTGGGTGATCAATAAAAGTGTTTGCATCCGCTGCTGTTTTAAACTCAACCGATATCCTGTTTCGTCCAACTTTTTTGACTCCGTCACTAACTATATTTTTAATATTATTATGATACAGAAAGTGACCGAATTTGATTGGTTTCAGAGTTACTCCGGATACTTGATCATTTGACGTTTTACTTACGTGAACTAGAAAAGGCGCGGTATCATCTTGCGAGTACTTTACTTTTTTATTAATAAAGTCAGGATGGGTATATGATGATTGTACTGAAGGAAACTGTTGGTTTGGATCAGTAATAATTATTTTTTGTGGATGGGCGGACACATTACTTACTTGGGCGCGTTTACGGTTAATAGGATCTACATTATCAATGGGTAAAGAAAAGGAGTCATTGCGAACCCTTTCGGGATCGGGAGGTTCGTCCTCCATTATATTTCTACAACTAAAACTTACATAAAAACGGCACAACTAAAAACACTTACTAATCTACAGATGTTAAAACCAACACCAAGACAAAAAAATACTATAGTAACTCAACAGCACTTAACAAAACAATTAATTTAAGCGAAAAAACTACGGCACTTGTATCTCTCACTTAACCTCAAAGCAAAGTCGAATTCTCTTTTTCATCAATAAACCGGGATTAAAATCATTAAATTTTTTATTGTTGTTGTTGTTTTTTTTATTATACGCTCGAGCGAGCAGGCAAAGAAACTATGCCATACAGCCTTGTCTTTATGTATAATTATCCTTCATAGTTCACTGCTTCACAATATTATGTTGATGCGTCACATTGTGCAGCCCTTGGGAGATTTTGACGGTCTCTTGAGCAAACAGGCAGCTGACAGTTGGCGATGGTATCTAAAGGCGCCTATGCAAACAAACAGCTTATCTTGAGAATCCATCACCATCAGAGCACTTGTTTCACCGTTTCCACTAATAGTTCACATGCGTAGAATGTTAATACATAAAATCGCACCACTTTTATATATCAAAATCCACTTCAAACTATTATTTAAACTATAATACAGGAGCAGCAAACCACCGCCGGTCGAGTTCCCGCCAAAATCCCTTAAAAATTTTATAATAACTTTAAAATATTTAATACTTTTTTATAACTGGCTTTACGGCTGTGGGTTCGAGCCCTTCTGAGCCTTAAGTTTACAATTTATAATTATCCTTCATAGTACACTGCTTCACAATATGATGATGCGTCACATTGTGCAGCCCTCGGTAGATTTTGACGGCAACTTGAGCCAGCAGACAGCTGACAGTTGGCAATGGTGTCTCAAGGCGCCTAAGCAGACACCTTATCTTGAGAATAACATCACCATCGGAGCACTTGTTTCACAGTTTCCAGTAATACTTCACATGCGTAGACACTTAATACACAAAATCACACCACTTTTACATGTCAAAGTCCACTTCAAACCATTATTTAAACTATAATAGAGGAGCAGCAAACCACCGCCGGTCAAGTTCCCGCCAAAACTCCATTTAGTATTTAATAATATAAAAATATGGAGTGTAGAGTAGAAGGAGAACCATCTTATAAGGTGCGAAAGTTGAAAATGTGTCCCACTATATACTGAAAATAGAGGTTCCAAAACCTACCACAATAGCGCTGGCGTTTGAAAAACTACGATATGAAGATAGCTGTTGTAGACGGAGTGAAGTCAGCTGAATTCAAATATTTAAAAAATTTCATGACTATAGTAGTTAGTAAAATGCCAGTATACTAAACCTCAACTATTTACGTAGTACAAAACCAAGCGGATTGGTCGGTCCTTATTTATTTCTCCATCTTATTGTAACTAATTTTGGCACTTTTTTTAATTTATCTTATGCTACTGCAGCGCCACCCTTATTGGACGCTTTTTCAGGGACACTTTTCATATATAGAGATGGTCCTCCTTGTACTCTACACTCCATATATAAAAATACGGTAGACCAGGCCATGAGGCCACAGACTAACTAGTAGATTCTAGACCAGGCATTGACATTCGGTACTAGGCTTGGGCAAAAAATATCGATATATCGATATTTTTTAATAAAATTATTGATATATCGTCGAATATTTTAAATCGCGATATTTCGATATATCGATATTTATTTTAAAGCTTCGAATTCGTATTAATTTCGTACAAATATTTAAAATATTGTATTAATGACAAAACATGTAACAACAGGCCAGCAACGCATCTGTGATTCCCTCCCTGGTGTCGCAGCTGTTCATGGGCGGCGGTAGTCACTTACCATCAGGTGAGCCGCATGCTCGTTTGCCCCCTCTCCTATAAAAAAAAACAAAAGAAGGTATAAAAGTATTAATGTGTGGTTCGTTCTTTTTTTCGTCGTCCAACCAGCAGAAATAAAAATTTTGTACCTTTTGTTTACATCATGCAAATGATGACGATACATCGATATTTATAACGCGATATATATCGATACTGTTTAAACACATCGATTCTATATATATATAGATATATTTGTTTCCCTTGCCCATCCCTATTCGGTATTGGTATATCGGTAGAATCTACTAGTAAATTAATATAGCGCATAGCGTCATATTATAGCGCGCTATCTTTCCATGGCGCACAGCGCGTGCTATATAAGTAGGTGTTGTGGCGCTATTGCGCTATGAAATATAAATATCGCGCGATAGCGCTCGGCGTCAGCCAGCGTGAGCACGTGAAGCTATCGAGATTCATAATTTCGTATAGTAGGGTACCGAGTCTCGAAACAAAAAATAAAAACTAAAAACGAATCTATGGTCATAGATGCTATGGTTGGTTTAGTTCGGCGTTGGCCGAGAATTCCCCGTTTCCTGTTGCTCTACCACAGATTACTCATTAAACCAAAATATTACGCGCTACTCGTATTCCACCTTGTGTTGTTTTCTACCGACTTCACAAAATGAGAAAGTACTCAATTCGACTATGCATTTTTTTTGTGTGTTACCTCATAAGTTTTTACTGGGTGAACCGATTTCTATGATCTTTTTTTATTTGGAAGCTGGTGTTTCACATGCGATTCCATATAAATTTGATCAAGGTCTGACCAATAGTTTTTGCGTTATTTTTAATAACTTATATTGAAGTCGAATGCACAAATTTTTTAATTTTAAATTATGTTTTATCCGTTTATCTGTTGAATTTTATTTGAAAATGGATTTATCTTCAAAAAAAGCGTGCGCACAGAAATATAGACCGAAATGGGAAAATATGGATGAATTTAAAGATTGGTTGAGTCTGATAACTCTGAACTCAATCCTCTGCATTAGAGACTCCCTCAGAAAAAGTGGTTAAAGCTGCCATAAATGTGTTTTGCCTTAAGATGTACTGCATAAAATGGGCACCGCAGAAAAATATTCGGAATAAACGATGAAAGACACTGAACCCATTGTGGCAATCATTGACATCTTCTTCTTTGATTGATTAATTTTAACCTTATTTTTTTATTCAATAACGTACAGTCACGAGCAATAATATGTAAACAACATAGAACTTTGTCACATTAAGCGTTCCGAAACAAAACTATTTGTGCCACAAAAGTCGACAATAAATATAATATAATATAGTCCTATGTTGTTTACATATTATTGCTCGTGAGTGTACGTTATTGAATAAAAAAGTAAGTTTAAAATTAATGAATCAAAGAAGAAGACATTTTTAACTCTCTTGTTGAAAATTAGAAAATGATTGTCAGAAATTGACATTTTATTATAATCTACCTACGTATTGTAACATTTAGCTACTTCTAGCAACTTTTTGGGGTTAAAAAACCTGGCAATCTAGCAACATTTCCAAAAAGTCTAGCTACTGGGTAAAGCTAGCAGTTGGCAACACTGCGTAGTGGTGAGAGATTTAAGTGAAAATGTTGATAATTAATAAACCATGCCACTTTAACATAGTGTTTTATTTGTTTGTTTCATTTTGTTCAGCAGGTATGTATGTAAGTATGTACCATAGGCCAATGAAATGTGTTTGGTTGATAAGTGATCATTTTGACAATACAAGATGAACTAAATGTAGTTGGTAAGTATTTATGTGTGCCGAATAAATAGCAGATAGAGCTAGACACTCAATTTATGGTGAAAATCATCGAGAGTAAGTAGTGACTTAGGGGCAGTTGGTTTCAAGAAATTCACAAAGTAAAAAAGACGTTTTAGACCATAACTAGATAAGTATTGATATCTTAACTTCGAGCGTTAATAATAAGTTATAGCACATTTATTTCTTTATTACCTATTTGGTTACGGCAAATCCTAACCTAAAAGTGCCATTTATATTTTTTGGAGTTCGTAGCGTTTAAATCGTAAAAATTACTATATGACATTATTTTCTAAGCTTACATGTAGTTTTTCTACTATACTTTATAATTATACATCAACTTTCACTATCAGGTTTTTAAATGTATGGAAAGTGGGCATGATTCTTTGTTTATATGCCAACACGGCCCACGAACTAACCGATGTCCTTCGTTAATGTTCGATATTCCTCTTTCTTGCGACAGTGTCATAAATACGCATAGAAAGAGATGAAGTGAATATGGATTTCGCATTTGTGCATTTATGTGTAATATTTGTGTGCATTTTGTACATTGGTTTTAAAACTTTTCTGCTAGTCCTAAGCCTAGTTAAGTATGAAGGAAAATCGACAACTTAAATAATCGTTAATAAATAAACTACCTAAAATATTTTTTTATATAATATTTAAATTATGTTTACTTCTTATGAATACACTTTAATTCATCATCATCGTCATCATTACAGTCTTTCATAAGTCCACTGCTGAACATAGGCCTCCCCCAAGGAATGCCACAAAGCACGGTCCTGAGCTACCTGCATCCATCGACCTCCTGCATGTCTTACCAGGTCGACACTCAATCTAGTGGGGGTTGCCCTACACTTCACCTACCGGTACGAGGCTGCCACTCGAGAATCTTTCTTCCCCATCGGTTGTAGGTTCTTCGAGCTATATGGCCGGCCCATTGCCACTTCAGCTTACTAATCCGTTGGGCTATGTCGGTTACTCTGGTTCTACTGCGGATATCCTCATTTCTAAGTTTATCACGCAGGGAAACCCCGAGCATAGCCTTCTCCATAGCTCGCTGAGCGACCTTGAGCTACCTCATACGGCCAGCTGAGAAGGACCACGTCTCAGATCCGTAAGTCATCACTGGCAACACGCACTGGTTGTACAATTTCGTTTTCAGGTTTTGAGGTATGTCTAACGAGAAGATGTGTCGTAGTATCCCGAACGCTGCCCAGCCGAGTTGAATCCGTCGATTGACCTCTCGGTCGAAGTTGGACTTACCTAGTCGGACTATTTGTCCGAGGTAAACATACTCGTCAACAACTTCGAGTTTAGTGCTCCCAACAACTACCGACATAGGTGTGACATGGACGTTAAACATTATTTTTGTTTTGTTCATGTTCATCTTAAGACCTATCCGTTGGGAGAAACTATTGAGGTCATTGAGTAAAGTGCTTAGGTCCTCCAGCGATTCTGCCATAAGGACTATATCGTCAGCAAATCGAAGGTGAGTGATGTACTCGCCATTGATGTTAATACCGCATCCTTTCCAGTCCAGTAGCTTGAAAACGTCTTCCAATGCAGCGGTGAAGAGTTTCGGGGATATAACGTCACCCTGTCTTGCACCTCTCTGCAGTTGGATAGGTTTCGTACTCTGATTCTGTACTCGGATAGCCATCGTAGCTCTACTGTACAAACACTTCAGCACTTCGATATACCGACAGTCAACTTGGCACCGCTGAAGGGACTGCAGCACCGTCCGAATTTTGACGGAATGAAAAGCTTTCTCATAGTCCACATACGCAAGGCAAAGTGGCAGATTATACTCTTCTGTCTTCTGTACAATTTGCCGAAGAGTAAGTATGTGGTCTATTGTACTAAAGCCTTTTCGGAAGCCGGCTTGTTCAGGAGGCTGGAAGTCGTCAAGTCTGCAAGCGAGACGATTCGTAATTACTCTCGAAAACAGCACGTAGACCCGGCTCAGAAGGGAAATCGGTCTATAGTTCTTCAAGAGAGCGTTGTCACCTTTCTTGAAGAACAAGACCACCGCACTTCTGCTCCACGCCTCCGGAGTAGTGCCACCATGGAGGGCGGAATTAAAGAGCTTCTGAAGGACTTCAAGTACCGGTTTTACACCCGCTTTTAAAAGCTCCGCTGTAATTCCATCCTCACCCGGGGCCATACCATTTTGAAGGTGCTGGAGAGCCATTCTAATCTCGCTCAGACTGACGTCCGGGATATCTTCGGAATAGTGTCGGATAAGACTCGCTCTTGGATCGTTACTCGCACTTACGTGTGGCTCCAACGATAATGTGAACAGCTGCCCATAGAACCTCTCAATCTCACTTAAAATCTCAGGTTTCCCGGAAACGATGCTGCCACACTCGGTTTTCAGCTTTGACAGTTGGCTCTTTCTGGCAGACAGATCTCTGGCAAAGACTTCGGAGCCTTAGTTCCGCTCGATCGCTTCTTCAATACAAGCTGTATTGAAGTTGCATAAGTCCCGCTGCATGCATTTGAAGATCTGTCTGTTCTGAGGCCCTGCAGGACCGAAACTTCGTTCCCGCACTGAACAAGTGTTGCTACGCTATAAAATAAGTGGATGCTTGTTCTCAACGTTAGTTTTTTTTTAAAGAGTAAAAAGATTGGGTTTTTAACACTGATTGGATTAAATTGCTTTTAAGTGTAACAAATACTATGTACAAATCGCTAGGCTTCTTCACAGAGGTGCCAGTGTACATATTACTCGCAGAGATGGTTTACTAATTGTCACTTTCAAAATGAGGGCTCATAGCTAATGTTTGTAGATGAATAAAATAATGATTTAGTTATAAAATCTAAGTCTTGCCAAAATGTGACTTTAGAGGGATATTATCTTTTGCTACATCTAAATGAAACCTAATTAACATACACATAATTGTGGAAGTTTAAATTAAGTCCACTGATGAAATAACAGTTCGTTATAGTTGGGTTCAAATGGAATGTTAGCCACAAATATTTTGTTTTAACATGTGAATCTTTTCAATTGGTGCATGTGCCAGCTATTTTACCCATTACTTGCATCTGAAAAAATAATATAAATAAAATCATATTTTATTGAACAAATAGAATGTTAGCAGTCATAATTGGCAATGTAGTTTCTAAGTATAGTTAGTTTCGGATTGGCATCCCATTGAACTATCAGATTTAGGAAATAGTGTGTTTGTATTTTTGCACACAATCGTACACTATAAAAACCTGTCCTATGTAGATGGCTCTTAGAGTATTCAACTAACTAGTTAGTTAGTTGAATACTCTAAGAGATGGCTAGTCCAAAAATGTACTGGCGTTAAATATCATATTACAATTAAAGTTGAAATCACCACATATGTGGGCTACACACGATCACTTTTAACTGTCAGTTTTGACTGACCAGTTTTAACTGACAGTGAAAACTGAGTGTGAAAACTGTCAGTTTTTTTTATTATCAGTTAAAATTGATGATATATTGTTGATACATATTTTTTAACTGAAATGACGGAACTGATCAGTTCAAACTGTGCGTGTGTAGGCGGTGTTTCTTCAGTCGTGTTGCGATCACGAGATTGAGGTAAATTTCTTCACTCATTCTGAGATAGTTGTGCCAATCCTTCGAAGCAATTTTTAGTTCGGTTAATAAATTAACATGGGAATAAATTTTCCTTTTTTTTAACCACTCTTTACACCACTTTTTGCGTAAATTTTTTAAATTTTTATATTTTAAAATTAATAGTAAACCAAAGAACGGCTAAAGCGTCGTCGTCGGCTGATGACATCTTGAGAACTTGAGATGGTAATGTTGTTTGTGGTCATAGAGAACAGTTAAAAATGAACGTGTGTGGGTGTAAAGGACGTCAGTTTTCACTCTCAGTTAAAACTGGTCAGTCAAAACTGACAGTTAAAAGTGATCGTGTGTAGCCCCCAATAGCTTTCATCATCTAAGGGAAATATTCCTAAGAGCAAAGACATTTAAGTAGTAGTAGTAATAGACCGGACATCAGTAGCAAAATTGTCGTCTGTAACTTATCTCCTATAGGATATATTATTATTATTATTATTTTTATTATTTAAAAAAAAACGTTACCACCACACTAGGATTTTCTCCTGTATCGTGGAGGCAGTTTACAAACATAAATTGCACGAGGACAAACATCCAGACCCGGAACAATTATTTGTAGGCCATACAAATACTTGTTCCGTGCGGGATTCGAACCCGCAGCCCCCAGCGCAACAACACATTGCTAAGCCACTGCGCCACGGAGCCGTCGAATCGGATATCTCCGATTTTTGTCATTTAGTCTTAGTCACAGAGTACTTTTGTCTTAGTGACATCGTCAAAAAGTCAAGACGCATTCGTTTCATATATTTGATAAATATTTTTAAAGAAAATATGCCCGTTTGTGCATTAAGATATTATAAGTCACGATAAGGAGCAAAAAATGAACGTGATATCGGTTTATTATCGTTAATATAACATATATTTACCGAATAATCTTTAAATTTTATTATTTCTAGTAGATTGTTCTAGAGCATTTATTTTTATTGTAATAAGCACCCTCTGTTATCCAGTAAACGTCACTATTTAGTTACCAATTTTAAAGTTTTTTTCGTGTGATGGAAGTCATGATAAATATATTTATACAATAAAACAATCATGTATATTCCCTATTATTATATCGAAAAGCATTTCAAACTTAATAATCTTCAACAACGTTATCAATACTTTGATATCAAAACGGTAACATTCCTAAAACGAGGCTATATTTATTAGCGTCACCTACTGGGGAATAGCTAAAATGTTGTCTTAATAAATGTTTAACGTTGTTTTGCTATTTTTAGCTAGAGGGTGCCACACGCGCACTAGCTCAAAGTTTTTGTATATAAATGTTCCTAATGTCCGCTCTATAGTATACCTATATACTTAAATCTCTTTGCCTAAGAGTATGTAGTCTTTTCTTGTTATAATTTTTTCCGCTTCTTGCACCATTTAATTGGAAAGTTTTATAATGCATATTTAATTTTTTAACAATTATGTGATTGATCGACGCTTCCTATGGCAAAATTAAAAGTAATCTTAATAAATAAAATATATACAAATGTAATTGTTTGATTTGACATTTGAACCTATTTGATTTGACAATGTCGCTATTAGACATATTACGAAAAGCAGAAAGAAGAGAAAACCGTCATTAAAATTTGACCCCTGTAGTATATAATATAATTTTTACCATGGAAGTTGCGCCAGCCTGCTATTAATTCATGGCTTCTTTTAATAAAATTCTGTTTAGAGGATGCGTCTCTAAATGGGCCACTAGATAATTTGTTTAATTAGCTTAATTGCGGGAATCGAAGCACAAACGTTTGCATACAAAGGTATGCGGGGTTGACCAGGAAAACTCAGTTTATGCGGGAGGTGTGGCTCAAGAGGCGCCCACGCGGTGGGGGCTTTTAAACAGTTTCCTACGATAGCTCAGGCCCCCAGGTAGAGACTGATTCAAGTTAAGGTAGATAAATTCGAAGGACCAGCGGGTAATTGCATGTTCATAAGACCAAATAAGCTCACCTGCGATCTTCGGTTGCGGGGTGGCGCGGCGAACTCCTTACTTCAACAGCTGCGATGTGGTTATCTTCAGCACGATTAGCTGATTAATACGAATACGTTCTTGCGGTATCTCACAGTCTTGCTGGCGACAGTTTGCGGATTTTACTGTTGCGACACGCGCACGGCGCGTGTTTCTTGCTAGCGGTAAAGCAACGAACGCTTTACTATGCGGTTCGTTGCGCGACAAAATGGCGCGCGCCTGAGCCGACGGTTCGGACGTGACTCTCTGTGTCGACAAACGGAATGCGACTGACATGCGCGTGCGTGGACCGTTGACAATTGTGACGCGACTGTGTCGACAGAGTTTGCCCACAAGGCCATGAACTGCAACTCCCAAGGTGAAACAGAGTATTTAAGATAATGGCAGGAAGCGACCTCTGGGCGCGTCCATTTCCACCGGCCTTGAAAGGTTTCACTTTCAACATAAGTGAAAACGTCGAAAGATTGCGGTAGAAAATAAACTCCAAGCGGTAAATGAAATATAGTGCGGGAGTAGAATCCCTATGTGGATAAATAGTCCTGTCGACTATAATAAGTAAAGTAATATTTTACAAACAAAACCTTATTGCGAGTGGACGATATGCGTCCAAAAGAAATGCAAAGAAAACTTGATAAAGTCTTTAAGCAGTGCGTTGCGTTGTTGCTGTTTAAAACTTAAGAGTATAATGTGCGGTAATATTAAAGTGTGCGTTTAGTATTATAAATGCGGTTAGTATAATACAAATACATAAGTAATCTAGCGTATTCTAAGTATTAACAATAAAATAACGTGCGAGAGAGAAAAAAAACTAATAAATCTTACTACTAATTTAGACAATTGCGTAGGTAGCGGACACAGCTTTTTTTGCGCCCAAAAGCAATTGAAAAGGGCTACTCTCCGGAAAGCGAGGAAGGGAGGTAGTGAATGCTCTAAGCACACCACGACAGCCGGCTGTCGTGGTTATGTGGGACTCACTGCGACTAGCCTAACCTAACCTAAGTGCCTACCCACTAAACACCACCTGTGAGACTGGCATTGGTTTATGAGGCCTTTCTGCCGAATCGGAAGCGACCCTCTTTAGGGAAAAGCGGGCGCAGCGGACACAACTTTACAACTGGCTGTTAAAATACACCTTTTATTACATTATCTTGTAAACAAAAGACAATCATTCCTTCTTTGACGGGATTGGCTGGCGTATTCCATTTTTTCCTTTGCTGGAGGGTGTGCAAGTATTCATTGCACCACCTCTTCCAAAATGACTGGACCAAATTGTTCAAAAGTTTTTTTTTATAGGATATGGTGACAAACGAGCACACATTCCACCTGATGGTAAGTGGTTGCTGTGGCCCATAGACATCTACATCTATCCTCGTTTGCGAATCAAAATGCAGATGTGTTGTCACCCGTGAGGATTAAGATGGAATGCCTCTTTTCCAGTAAAAAGGGTCTCCGGTTCTCTAAACTCACCATACGAAACACAGCAGCGTTAAGCTGCTAATTTACGCTGGTATTCTGTGAGAGCGTGGTCCTTCCCCGGTCGAGTCGATTCATTCGTGCTACAACTATACTACTAATATAGCTGCAGCAGCATGGCTCTACCACGTACAAAAGTTCATAACGGGAGAGCAAACTAATTTTCTCAGATGTGTCCGGAGCGGGTAAATATTTAAGCGGTAATGCTTTTTTAATTTGCTGCGTTTCTTGCTGGTTCTTCCCAGGACAGAGTGGTTTTTTTTCGAACCAGTGGTAAAGTAAAAAATGACTTTCAATAAGAATTACACATGTAATGTATATTGAATAAAAATTATTCTATTCTATTCTAATAATGTATTTAAAAAAAAGCGAAGGTTTCAAAGCAGTTGGATCAGAAGGATCCGAACTAAGAGCGTATAACGTCCATGAATTAAGTAATGCCTCAATTTGCGTTAAAACGGTGTCAAGTTCCTCATAGGTAAGAACTTGTAGACCAATAACCTTAGTTAAATGTGTTTTCACACATTTAATTGTGCTTTCCCAGCATCCCCCAAAATGTGGAGCACTGGGTGGAATAAATTTCCAAGCAGTCCTATTCTCAGTCAGTTCCTTTATCCAATACGAATGAAATTCATCATTTAAAAAAGGAGTATAACTCGCGAAGGTAGGATTTGGCACCAACGAAATTGGTTCCATTCAATTATCACCAAATCAATTAAAATTAAAAACAAGACCTCTGCGCGATAAAAATCTTTTAAGTGCAGCGAGGAAGCTTGCGGTACTTAAGTCTGCAAGTACAGCAAGTTCTATATGAACTGCGCGGGTTGTCAGACATGTAAAAAGACAAATATCAGCCTTGTGGGTATTCACTCCCCGTCTGCGCAAAGGGGTAAACATAACAGGGCCCGAGTAGTCACAACCTGTATGCGAAAAGGCTTTCAGTGACGGGGATACTCGAGGACCTGGAAGGTCATCCATCATACGATGAACTGGAGGCAGGTTAGCTCTAAATCAAAGGTTGCATTGAAACATTATTGTCGAATGACACGCCTCGCGGTTAAGATGCACAATTTTTGTCTCGAGTAAATTTGGACCTGTATGAAAATTTTACTAATGATAATGTTTAATAATTAAATCGACTATAGAGTCTCGTTTAGGCAATAACACAGGGTGCCTAGCGTTGAAATCCAAATTGGAGCAAGAAAGGCGGCCACCAACGTGAATAATGCCGTTGTAATAGTGGTGAATGGTGTCCACTATTAACAGACTCCGAGTAGTCTAGGAGCGGAGAAATAAGACTATCTTTCCGATATGCCTTACTATGTGCAGGCGAATGGAGTATAATGTCTATTTCATATATATCATATATATCAACTTAATATAATATGTTGCTTTTCAAAGGGTTTATTGTTAAGTTTTAATTCAGCCTTTTTTGGTTTATGTAAATCAGTGTACGTGTTCATTACACATGAAATCTTTAAGTGTAATTTTCATTGTCTCGTTAGTATTTGTGTGTCTGACAAAAGCGTTCATACCAAAGAGAATATAACCACTAGTTCATACCGTGAGTAATCACATTTTTATTTTACTATATTTTGCCGGGTCATTAGTGGTACATGCAAACAGATCCTTACGTTTTTTATTCTACTTACATAAACGCAATTTTAATTTTGTATTTATTTATAGACACACACATTTTTATTTTTGTATTTTAAACGTAAATAATTTTAATATTCGGAAAGAATTAACTTTAATATTCAATAATAATGAGTGTAATCTATCAAAATTTATATATGTCTTGTCAATATATAATTTATATGTAACGTGTTGTCAGTTTAGTGTACAAAGTAAACATACATCATGTCTTAATAATATTCATTTATTATATGTAAATCCTGAGATGTACTATTTATTAATAAGATTAAATTTACAATATATAATATTTGTTAAAATTAGGAAAACCGTATTTGGTATTCTATACTCATTATTACTTCATTACTATCTGTTAACAGTGGATAAATCTTATTATTCGGCCAACGTGAGTGGTATTTCAGTTAGCAATGATTAAGTTTAAAGAATTAAAAGTTGGTTTCTTTAAGGCGGGTTCATTGGGTACGAAACACGAGGAATTCCTCGTAGCCATGAGTCGACATGATGTTGATCTTATGGCGATAAATGAGACCTGGCTACGGGAAGACGAAGATGGGCGCGCTCCGCTCGTACCTGGTTACCGCCTACGTCACGTGCCGAGACCACACTCTGTGCGCGGTGGCCGTGGAGGGGGTGTAGGCTTCTACGTCAAAAAGGGAATCAACTCCCGAACATTATCTAATCCTCACCACAACTGTGTAGAAGAGATGTGGCTAGCCCTGCATATCAACTCAAAAAAAATTGTGATAGGCACGGCTTACCGCCCACCATGGCTTAGCGTTGAATTATTTCTTGATGCTATTACTGACAGCCTTAGCACACGATTATGTACTGATTTTGGGAGATTCTAATATTAATTTAATTGACACAGAAGATGTGAAGACCAAGCGTTTTATGGAATTTATAAATTATGTTAATATTAAACAATTAATAGATAAACCAACACATTTTACCGAAACTAGCCAAACTCTAATTGATGTTATCTGTACTGATGCGCCAACACGAAATGTCACAAACGATCATATAGCTGACTTAGGTAATCATGCCTTTCTTACATGCGAGTTACATTTTAAAATAGACAAAATATTACCTCGGACGTTAGTATATCGCCCCCTAAATGATATCTTACTTGATTATTTTGAACGAGACCTCCAGATAATTCCATGGGATGTGATCAGTTGTACCGATAATGTCAATGAAATGGTGCACTTATTTTTTTTATAGGATAAGGGTGAAAAACGAGCACACAGTCTACCTCATGGTAAGTGGTTGCTGCGGCCCATAGACATCTATATCTATCCTCTATTACAAATCAAAATGCAGATGCGTTTTCACCCCGTGAGGACTAGGATGGAATGCCTCATTTCCAGTAAAAAGGGCCTCCGGCCACCTGCACTCACCAAGCGAAACGCAGAGGTAAACCTCTACTTCACGCTGGTATTCTGTGAGTGGTATTTAATCTCTACATCCTAAATTTATTTGACTTGCATTCACCTATTAAAACAGTTATACTTAAAGATCGCCCTTGCCCCTGGATAACCAAAACCATAAAATTAATGATGAGTTTACGCGATGAAGCACGCAACAAATATCGATGTTCACAGTCGCCCAGTCATAAAAATTATTACAAACAATTAAAACATCAAGTAAATGTCGCACTATACCATGAGAAAAAAGCATATTACAAAGTGTTCATTAATAATAATATCAGCAATCTAAAGAAACTATGGTCAAATCTGAAGGCGTACTCGTTACCACCAAAAAACGAATACGACCTACCGCCACATTTATCGGATCCTGATATTATTAATTCACATTTCTCAAACATACCAGGTTCCTATAACGTAACTATATCAGATCTTACATATTTTGAATTTAATAGATTTACTTCTAAAACTTTTTTGCTGAAACCGGTATCTCAAGATATAATTTTGAATATAATTAAAAAACTAAAATCTAATACACTGGGAGTTGATGGTATTAACTTAGATATGTTATTAATGACTCTTCCACAAAGTCTGGAAACTATCACCGCGTTGATTAACCTATCGATATCTACAAGCACATTCCCTGACATCTGGAAACTAGTCTTAATACGTCCTCTTCCAAAAAATGCCAATCCTGCTACCGTGACAGACTTACGGCCCATAAGTTTGCTACCCTGTATATCTAAAATATTAGAAAAAGTTGTGTATCAACAATTAATTTCATATCTAGAAAATAATGCTATACTGCCCGATCTTCAATCGGGTTTCAGAAAGGGACGAAGTTCTGCTACTGCCCTATCTGATGAAGTAGGTAATATATTGGAGGTCCAAGATACAGGTCAGGGGACTATACTCGTTCTATTAGATTATTCTAGGGCTTTTGACACCATAAATACGCCTTTACTTTTGTCCAAGATGTCGTTTTACGGATTTGACCCCAGGACTATAAAATGGTTTCACAGTTACCTTAGTGGACGTTCAGAGCAAATTACAATTCAATTAAATGGTCAAAACTGTGTGTCTTCTCCGCAGCGGATCACGCGTGGTGTTCCTCAAGGATCGATTTTGGGTCCCGTACTTTTCGCGTTATATACATCAGACATTAGTAACTGTTTCCAATATTGTAAATATCACTTATTTGCAGATGACACGCAGATTTATAAGTCTTTTAAGCCTAGTCATACTGTAGAAGCTGTTAATCAACTCAACGAGGATTTGGAGAAAGTAGTAAAGTGGTCAGAGAGAAACTGTTTAGTGTTGAATCTATCAAAGACAAAGTTTTTAATTTGCGGAACGAAATAACAGATTCAAAAAATAAATAAATTTGTCCCAACACTGTATATAAAAGGCACGGTATTAGAAAGAGTCGATAAAACACGTAATTTAGGAATCATGATTAGCCCTGATCTCAGATTTCAAGATTATATCAATAACATTGTTAAGAACTGTTTTTATATGTTAAAAATCCCGTACAGAATGCGTGAACACTTAAGTATAGAATTACGAAAAAGACTATTGGACACCCTAGTACTATCAAAATTTAATTATGCTGATACGGTTTATGGGCCTTGTTTACTGTCACGTACCGCACACCTTATTCAACGGGTCCAAAATGCTTGTGCGAGGTTTTGCTTCGATGTACCGCCAAGAGGTCACGTAAGCCCATTTCTTGACGACAATAATATTCTTAAAATGGCTGCCAGCCGCAAACTTCAATTAGCTTGTGTACTTTTTGGCGTCATAAAGACAAAAAATTCAAAGTATCTTTTTAGTAAGTTAGACTGGTCTCGCGAGCATAGCAAGTATCTCACCCGCGCTTCATCTTATAATAGGCTCAGTATTCCGCGACATACTTCTTCAGCCTTTCGAGGTTGTTATAAGTATGCAGCCTCCCATTGCTGGAATAATTTACCTCCTCCACTGCGTGACCTAAACACAATAGGCACGTTTAGAAAACACTTAAAATATCTCCTAATAAACGAACAGAAGGGTATAGTTAATAAATAGGAGTATTGTTAAGAGGTTAGATGTTAGCTGATTTTCCGTTTACATAATATTTATTATCCTATTACATATTATTATTTATTACAAAAAGCCTATTAAACGTATGTATGTATATATATATATATATATATATATATATATATATATATATATATATATGTATGTATATATATATATATGTGTTTATATTTATGTGTGTGTGTGTATGTATGTGTGGTGTGTATATATAACAAATCATACATTATCTTTATATATAACACTTACGTGTCACGTTGTTTATCAGCGATGAACTTCGAAACCACTCACCCCAAATTTGTACACTCTGTGCAGTTTGGTCCAGCTTGAGAGATAGGATAGTTTTGATCCCGATAAGTGAACCTTATTTTTTTTATTGCAAATTTAAGGATTTTTATAGTACAAAGGTTCGCCGCTAAGGGCAGAACAACGTCTGCCTGGCCAGCTAGTGAGTTTATAATATACACTGTTAAATTAAATTATGACACTTACTAATGTTTTTAATGTTTAAAACAAATGTTATAAATATAATAAATAATGATAAATGTTTTTAACAGTGGTAGAGCCAAGCGGCAGCTTTTGCTGTCGCACGCATGGGCCGGCTCGAACCGGGGTGGTACCACGACCTCACAGAATACCAGCGTGAAGTAGAGGTTTACCTCTGCGTTTCGCTTGGTGAGTGCAGGTGGCCGGAGGCCCTTTTTTTACTGGAAATGAGGATGAGGCATTCCATCTTAGTCCTCACGGGTGACAACGCATCTGCATTTTGATTCGCAAACGAGGATAGATGTAGTTGTCTATGGGCCGCAGCAACCACTTACCATCAGGTGGACTGTGTGCTCGTTTGTCACCCACATCCTATAAAAAAAAAAAAATGTTCCCGTCACATCTAACGTAGCGTTCAGTAACTTGCATTCAGCACAACTATACAAAACGCATTTTCCATTTTGTTATTGTCATTCATCAGTTGTTATTGTCATATGTATCTACTACTCGCTTAATGTCGACACTTACGGCCTGGCCACGGGGATCGGCGGCACGAACGGCGAAGCGGCAGGCGGGGCGACAATTCGCGCGGCGTGGTTTGAGGGCCACGGGCAGTCAGGTTCGCCGCCACGACCAGATAGGCGAAGAGCGAAATGTCTTTATCAAAGTTATCTCGATATTGCTTAGAAAGTAATCGTTTTTTGGTTCAAGACATAATATTTGGAAGAGATTGTGGAGTACATGATTTGAATAGGAATCGGGTGATAAATAGAGAACTCCACAAGAAGTACGAGAAGTACAGAATGTATCCAGAAATTTTTTTCGAATATACCAGAATGAGTGTCGAAACTTTCGAGTATATTCTTGTTAATAATAACTACTATTTCCAAAGCTGCTAGCAGGCCTAGCATACTTGCCGAGATACTTCTCGGCAATAAAAGTTTCACTATTTATTTTTCGCCGCGAAAACAACTAAAATATTTTGTTTCCTATACTATTCGCCGCGTCTGCCGCTCGTTTCCGTGGCTTGCGTCGTGCTAATTCATGCCTTTGTTTCAGTCGCCCGCCGCGCCGCCAGTCGCCCGTGCGATTCGCTCGGTAAATTTCGCCGGTCGCTTCGCCACTCGCCGCTGCGCGTGGCTTGACCCGTACATTTCTATACATTTATTTTAGTCGCTAGACACCTCGCCGTTCGCACCGCGCGAATTTTCGCTATGGCGAATGTCCCGTGGCCAGGCTGTTACGGCACGGTCTCCGTAGGACTGTATGGGGCCGACTGAATGGACTGAAAATCAGCGTCGCTATCCCGCGGCTTATGCTGAGGCGGTCCCTTCCGCCACTTCATCTGTTTCGATCAAAGTCATGAATTGTTGTTACATCATCTATTTTTTTTTGTTTATTCATTTTCATGTGTTTTGTTTTTAATTTTTTAATTATTATTTTATTCTTATTGGTATTAATTTTGTTTATTAATTTGTCATTGTAATATGAAGTGTCGGAATAAATGTCTTTATGTCTTTATTTCAATCTACCCTGCCTATATTTATATGCCTGGCTACATCCTTAGTTTACCAATAGTAATATTATTTATTTACTTAGCCAATTACAATTCATACATTTTCACCAATAAAGATTAATCAAAATATTATGTACAACTATTGTGTGTCGCGCTCCATTTGCCGGCGTAAGACTTGTGGATCGCTTCTCGTAGCCGCGTTGCTGGACGGGGCTATAAAAGTGATGCAGACCGGCGCGCGCGCGTAATCTGGGTTGACGTAGATGATGGGTTTTCAAGCTTCCTCGCTGGTGGTTGAAATGATGATGATGATGATGATAATGATGAATCCTCTGAAGTATCCTGGTTAATAATATAAGCAGGCTTTAGTCGGTCGATCGATATAATTGTAGATTTCCTTCCAGGTATTTGTAATTTAAAAGTCTTGCTATTTCGCTCTAATACTTTATACGGTCCATCGTAGGTAGGTTGAAATTGTTTCTTCACTGCGTCGTTTCTTACAAAAACTTGCTTGCATGTTTTCAAATCTTGGTGAATGAATACTGATTTATTTTTTCCGTGTGATGATGTGCGTTTCGACGATAAGACTTTGTTGATTGATTCTCGAAGTTGAGTTACAAAGTCGTAATTCATTTCTTGATTATTTGACGATGTTGAAGTGAAGAAGTCACACGGTAGTCTTATGCTGCAGCCGTAGGTTAGCTGAGCGGCACTAAGACTAGTGTCTGCACGCGGTGTTGCTCGTAGTCCAAGTAACACTGTAGATAGCTCATCAATCCACTTTGTATGTTGAGATAAACGAGTTTTGAGTGCGGTCTTCAATGTATCATACATCAGCCATCGTTCGACTATTCCCTTTGATTGAGGATGGTATGCCGTTGTACGTGTCTTCTGTATACCCATAGTTTGAAGAAGTTTGAGGAATATGTTGCTTTCGAAGTTTCTTCCTTGATCAGTTGTTATGGTTTTAGGTGATTCGAAACGAGTAATCCAATTTTCACAAATTGTCTTCGCGACGGATTCAGCTGAAGTATCATTGGTAGGTATTAGATATGAGCGCCGAAGGCCAATTCCACGGCGGCGGCGTGGCCTCAAAATTTCCTCGGCGGCGGCGGCGTCGCGGCGGCGCGACGTGGTCCTTAGATATTTTTTAAAACGGAAAAAAATTCTTAAAAAAAACTTAAAGGAAACCATTTTGTTGTTACCAAACACAGCTTTATATTTTTTAATAAAGCTCTGGGGAGCCCCAGTCCATAGATGGGAACAGTATATCATGTGAGGCCGAACCTGCGCCTTGTAAAGTGGCAGGCGGAGTGCCGGCATGAAATACTGTCCCGCTTTGCTGAACGCGCCAAGCTTTTTAGATTCCAATTTGGCCTTCTCTTCCAAGTGAACACGAAATTGCACATCACTCGCTATGTCGACGCAGAGGATTCCGATACTGGCTGACGCAACAAGGAGAGTGCTTTGAAATTGAAGAAATGCTCCGATCTGCAAGAAAGCTGGTGATCCAGTTGTACAATTTCTCGGGCAGCCCATATGAAGGAAGCTTCGAAAGAGACGCTTTGTGCCAAACCCGATCGAAGGCCTTCGGAATATCTAAACTAACGGTCAATGCCTCTCCCTTTGACTCTACTACCTCCGTCCATCTATAAGTCAAGTAAACCACAAGATCACCAATTGATTGATCCCAACGAAACCCGTATTGGCAGTCACTAATCAGCTGGTGGTCCTCAAGGTACTGCATGAGCTGGCAGTTTATAATGGATTCCATTATTTTGGAGAACAAGGAGGTGATGGCGATAGGGTTGTATTTAGACGGGTCTGAGCGATCGCCTTTTTTAGGGATCGGGTGGACGACAGTCGTCTTCCGTGAAATCGAGACTACACCTAGGGAGTAGGAGTGCCGGAAAGGACGCATTAGAACCGGTGCCAACTCTGGATCACACGTTATCAGCTCAATTGGAGGGATTTTCAGGCCCACTCGACTTGTGAATGTCCAGAGAGAGAGAGGATTGCTTTTTGAACCGAGGGATGTGTGAACTGCACATCCGATATGGAGCACTCACACCACGGGATGGTCGGCGATGTACTCCTCCCGTCATCGTGAGTCGAGTTGGACGCAAAGAAAGAGCCTAGCAGATCGGCTTTCTCCTTTGCGGCATGGGCTAGTGAGTCGTCCTTCCTTTGCAGAGATAGAAGAGATGGCTGACAGAAGTTTCCTTGGACAGATTTGACGAGAGACGAGAATGCACGGGTTCTCGAAGGAAGGCGAACTAGTTTCTCGACAATGTCTGTTGTGTGCTCTGACTTTGGCTTAGCAATGACTCTTTTGAAGGACCTGGAGGCGGAATTATAATTATTTTTAAGAGCGCTAGTGGTTACATCCCGGGACGTTGAATCGTCAGCCCAGGCTCGGTAGCACTCCTACTTATCGCGAAAAAATCATGGCTGAGATCTGCCTCCGATGGGCACCACAGAGGAAGGAATAAAAGGTTCTATAGCCTAATTTACCACATCAGCGACAGAATTAGCAACAATGTTGGGATCGTCCGGCAAGAAGAAAACCCGCCCACAAGGGTAAGATGCAAAGAAGGACCACATCCTATACCAATCGGCGACCTATAGTGCCAAACACAGCGACAGCCTGCAGAATGCAACTGCGATGTTAGTGTGAATGGCACCACACTCCAGACTAGACAATGGTTCAAGGAGCCAAGAGGGGCGTCGGAAGAGACCTGATATCTATCCGGATGAAAGGTCAGCAAAAGGCCCAACAGGGAAGGCGCATGATCATCCACATCTGGAATCCGCGTAAGCGAAGTAACCAGTTGTGTCAGACCATATGCCAATGCAAAAACATGAACAGATCTTCCCGCATGATCGGTTAAACGATAACCGAGCCATTTGGCGTGGTGGGCGTTACAATCACCGAGGATCACGATCTCTACGGATGGGATCTGCTGTTGCAAGGAATCTATAGCCATTTGGACGTGGTCCATGAGTCGGTCTGTTTCGACATTACCGCTATGGGACCTATAGAGGCAACCGTAGACGCGTGATGGTCGTCGTTCTTTACGCGTTGCCAAAGGTTGGACAGATCCGAACCTTCAAGACTGCCGAGGCGTCGAGAACAGATGTCCTCTCTGATGTATACGCAAACTCCAGCCCTAGGCACATAGGGGTGTTCCAATATGTAGCCCGGATAGGAGAGATACGAAGTATCAGCTGGAGAGGATGCCTGTGTTTCGGTCAGTAAGAGCAAGGCTGGCTTCGCCATCTCGAGATGGTAGTGGACAGCATTTAGGTTCGAGAGAAGTCCCCTGATGTTGCAGAAATTCACGGATAACGTGGCTGAGGTCGCCTTGGCCTTGTTGCTCAGCTTGCCCCGAGCAGTTATTGTCTTGAGCGGAATTTTGCCAAATGAAATGCAGAAGCAGAACTTCTACTTCATGCTGGTATTCTGTGAGGTCCATTGTTAACACCACACAACAATACACATTCACTCGGTGAAATATTCGACTCGACTGGTGAGCGACAAGGGTGGCGAGGCGACAAGGCAAACTAATGCAGTCGGGTCGCGCGTGTGAGTGGGAAAGGAAGTTGCGACTCGTCGCGACGGCGCGCCGCGTACTTCACGCGGCGGCGACGCGCCGACATGAACTCACGGCGACGACGGCGCACCGGCGCGGCGCTCATATCTAGTAGGTATGGCTTCTGGCCATCTTGTTGTTCTGTCGATCATTGTTACGAGGTAACGATGTCCTTGCGGTGAAGTAGGTAATGGTCCAACAATGTCAACGTGCAGGTGTTCGAATCTCTCCGTTGGTGGAACTGAAGCTAGGCTGCTTGTTGTATGCCTTTGTACTTTGCATTTTTGGCATTGAATGCATTGCTTAGCCCAGTTGCCAACATCCACTTGTATTGAAGGCCAAAAGAATTTTCCAGTGATGAGTTTTCTTGTTGCTCTAACGCCTGGATGACTGATGTTGTACAGTGCATTGAAGACTTCGCAACGACATTCTTCGAAAAGGTATGGTCGCATGGTTGACGTTGAGGCTTCACAGTAGATAGGTAGATGCGTCATTGGCATTGTAACTTGTTTGATGGACAAGTTACTTTGCTTCGATAGATGTTTGATATTGTCGCTATCTTTGTGTTGTGCTTCGGCGATGTTATGATAGCCGATTGATGTAGGGCACGTTACACTGTCGATCGGTATGCGGCTGAGTGCGTCGGCGACTATGTTATCCTTCCTACTGATGTGATGTATATCGGTCGTGAATTCGCTTATGAAAATGAGTTGTCTTGCTCGTCGAGGTGTTTCCGATGGTGATGGTTTCTTCTGAAGTACATAATATGTTAATGGCTTGTGGTCGGTAAAAACGATCAGGTTTCGACCCTCGAACGTTTTTCTGAAATGCTTGATAGCCGTGTAGATAGCGAGTAACTCTCGATCAAATGTACTGTAGTTACGTTGAGTATCGGAGAACTTCTTCGAAAAATAGCCAAGTGGTTGCCATTTCCCAATGATGTATTGTTGGAGTACAGCTCCTGCTGAGAGATCGGACGCGTCGCTGAAGATAGCAAGGGTTGCTTCGTGTGATGGGTGAGCGAGCAAAGCTGCATTTTGGATCGCAACTTTACAAGCTTCAAATACCTTCGTGGCTTCATCGTTCCATGCGATTGACGTTTTATCTTTTTTCTTCGTGTTGTGAAGGTAGGCGTGAAGTGGTGCTTGGATTTCAGCGGCTTTAGGTATGTGTTCTCTGTAAAAATTAATCATCCCAAGAAAACGCCTTAGTTCTTCGATTGTTTTAGGTTTTGCATAATCGATGATTGCTCTAACTTTTTCAATAGGCGGTTTGATTCCTTCCTTGCTGACGGTGAAACCAAGAAATTGAACTTCTCGTTGTCCAAATATGCATTTCGAAGGGTTGATTGTGATTCCATTGTCTTCTAATCGCTGTAGCACGGTGCATAGATGGGTTTCGGGCCTTGCAACAAGGAGATCATCAATGAATGCGAAAACGAAATCCAGTCCATGAAGTACTTCGTGTATGAATCTTTGAAAGTTTTGACCAGCGTTCTTCAGTCCTGGGGTCATTCTTGGAAATTCAAATAATCCCATTGGGGTAATTATTGCGGTCTTCTCTATGTCTTCATCGCGTACTTTTATTTGTTGGTAAGCTCGGTTGAGATCGATGGTGGAGAATATAGTCTTGTCTGACAGTTGATGAGTGAAATCCTTGACTCGCAGTATTGGGTAGCGGTCAGGAGTGGTAATAGAATTCAGTATCCTGTAATCTCCACAAACTCGTAATTCTCCATTCTTCTTCAGTAAAACTTGAAGTGGTGATGACCAAGGGCTTTTGCTTGGACGGCATATTCTTTGCTCGATCATGTTTTCGAATTCCTTTCGAACTTACTCGTATCGGTGTGGTGCGATTGAACGTGCACGGTAATGAAGTGGTGGTCCATTGGTTTCGATGAAATGTTCAACGTACGTGCTTCGGTGTTAATTTAATTGAAGTTATTCTTGTGATTCCAGGATATTTTTCAAGGATCTTGTGATACGATTGTTGAACATCTATGCTTCTTATTGTGGGCAGATTGGTTGCTTAGACGAAAGACTGAGATGCAAGATTGGTTTTCCCGTCGATGATTCATCTATTTTTAATGTCGACGATCAACTAGTCATTGTAGAAGCGTGCTCGTCGCGACCCCTGCCAGCCCTTTTCAGGGCTGCAATTCTACACAGCTGCGCACCCATGCCAACGAGGGTTAGGGCGTCCCCCCAAGGCGACGCACACCAGCTAGTCCTCGTTGGTGTGGAATGCAGCGCGCAAAGCGGCGATGGGGACCGCCACCCGTCACGCACAGCCCGACACGGCGGAAGGTGGAGGACAGAGTGCAGAGTTGGCACGTGGAATGTTAGAGGCATGAAAGATAAGACGAATGAGTTGATTGAAATAATGAAAGAAAGAGAATTAGATGTCGTGTGTATGTCGGAGACCAAACGAAAGGGCAGTGGTACTGAAGAGCTTCCTGGCGGGGCGTTAGCTCTGTGGTCCGGAGTTCCGGAGAGTGAGAACGCCTGCCAGGGAGTGGGGGTGCTGCTGTCGTTTCAGTTGGTCGATGTTATGACTGAATATAAGGTTGTGAACTCAAGACTTCTCTGGGTTCGCTTTAAATTGGGACTGACGAAGTTATTCCTTTTGGCTGTTTATGCGCCGGTAGCTTCGTCGTCCAGGGCTGAGCTGGAGGAGTTTTGGGAGAATGTAAAAGAAGTTCTAGATTTGGCTCGGGGAAACGGAAGAATTGTTGTGTGTGGTGATTTGAATGGATGGGTTGGTACCACTCGACCAGGGTACGAGTCGGTGCTTGGAAAGTTTGGCGATAAAAGGGTTAATGATGCTGGCAAGCTTATACTGGCGGTATGCAAGGAAAAGGGTCTTCTTGTGACAAACACTATGTTTAATCACAAGAAAATCCATATGTATACTAGAGAAAGAAAGAATGAGAGAAGTATGATCGATTTGTTTCTGGTGGATGACCGACTGCGAAAACATGTGATGGATACGCGAGTGTTCAGGGGTGCTGACCTGGGAACGGATCACTATCTAGTGATTACTAGATTTAGGGGTCTGTTCGCGGGTTGGCGCTATCGGACGGCAGTAACAGAACCACAGTCGGTCTGTCGCATCCGAAGCTGGAAGCTTCAGGAAGCGGATACTAGGGACAAATATTATGCAAGGGTAGCCGAAAAGCTTGACACCATCGATGGCAGAAAAGAATGTGTGGAAAGAACATGGCAGAACCTTAGGGATGGAATGGTAAGTGCAGCGGAAGAAGTGTGTGAAACAATAAAAAGAGGCAGTAGTAAAAGAAGAGATGCATGGTGGAATGATGAAGTGAAAGAAGCTGTAAAGAAGAAGAAGAAAGCATGGTTAGACTACTTGG
Source organism: Parnassius glacialis (assembly GCA_033319125.1). Lineage (NCBI taxonomy): Eukaryota > Metazoa > Arthropoda > Insecta > Lepidoptera > Papilionidae > Parnassius > Parnassius glacialis. Next base: position 9,323,863 of record JAVANC010000015.1, on the reverse strand, counting down.
CCTCTAGTAATGATAAGGATATGAGAGAGAAGATGAAAGAAAGGTATAAGCTGCAGAAAGTTCACACGAAAGCATTGATTGAGGAAATGCGTGAAAGGTGTAGAATGGAAGCGGACGAAAGGTTGTCGCACAACTTTAAGGAGAACTCCAAACTCTTCTGGAAAGAGGTTGGAAGGACCCGAAGTGGTGCGACGGCCTTAAGAATGAACAAAGTGCTTTCGAGAACTAATGACGTCCTCACAGAAAAATCGGACGTCATGCAGCGATGGAGCGAATTTTATAGAGAAATGTATGCGTGTGATGATCTTAGTGAGGGATCCGGGGATGACGCCGTGACTGGTACGCCAGACCCGGACCTCGATGACACTGAGGTCATCAGTATGAAAGAGATTGAACGTGCGATTCGAAGTTTGAAATGTGGTAAGGCTGCGGGACTAGACAGAGTTACTGCTGAAATGGTCAAGTATGGTGGGCCTCGCGTCTGGGACAGCTTTCATCTGCTGTGCAATTTGTGCTGGCGGACGGGGGATGTCCCAGATGATTGGCGATCCGCGGTCATTGTGCCTTTATATAAAGGTAAAGGTTCACATTTTGACTGCGGGTGCTATCGGGCGATCAGCTTGACCAGTTTAGCAAGTAAAGTTTACTCGAAGGTTTTAACACGTAGGATGCAAGAGAAATCGGAAAGATTTCTATGGGAGGCACAATGCGGATTTAGACCTGGAAGAGGATGCACGGATCAAATGTTTTCTCTACGCATGATCACGGAAAAGCTTCTGGCTGCTAACCAGAAAATTTTCTGTGCTTTTGTGGATCTTGAGAAAGCATTTGATAAGGTTGTAAGGAAGAAAATGTGGGAACTATTGCCGGGGTACGGTGTGGATGGTCGATTGCTAAGGGCTGTGCAATCACTTTACTGTGACTGTAAAGCCTGTGTGCGGGTAGGGCATGACCTGTCACCCATGTTTAGCGTCCAAACGGGCGTAAAACAGAGTTGTGTTATGTCTTCCTGGCTGTTCATACTGTATCTCGACAGCTGTTTACGGAAGCTGAAAGATAGCTGTTTGGGTGTGAAATTGGGTGACATAAAAGTAAATTGTCTGCTGTATGCTGATGATGCAGTGCTTATTGCACCATCAGAGGCAGAACTGCAGGCATTAGTCACGTGTATGAAAGAGGAATGTGAAATTAAAGGTCTTCGTTTGAATGCTAATAAAACGAAGTTTCTGGTATTTGAAAGGGACGAAGAGAGAACGAAGTGTGAAATATGGGTAAATCAGGAATGTCTAGAACAGGTAAATGAAATTGTATACTTGGGGAGTACTTTTAGCCGAGATGGAAGATGTAATTTAGATGTGGACAGGCGTGTCGCTGTCGGGAACAAAGTCAATGGTGCCCTGACTGCGTTAGTCAAAAGGCAAGGCGTAGTCAAGAGTGCACGCCTTGCAATACATAACGCAGTGTTGGTACCGACTTTGTTATATGGCAGCGAAACCTGGGTATGCCAGAAGAAGCATAAAAGCAAGTTGAATGCAGTGGAGATGCGATCTCTTCGTAAAATGTGCGGCGTTACCATGGCCGACTGAAAGCGAAACGAAGAGATTCGCAATATGGCAGGTTTGAAAGATGACCTTATCACAAAAATTGATAAGGGTGTGCTTCCATGGTTTGGACACGTTGAGCGAATGAGTGAAGACCGAATGGTGAAGAAAATATATAGCGCGAAAGTTAATATTAAAAGGTGTCGAGGTAGACCGAGACTAACTTTCGAAGACCATGTGAGCAAACTGCTCGAAGAGGGGAGGGTCAAGAGTACTCGGATACCTAGGCGTGCATGTATGAAGAAGATAATGAATCTGAAAGAAGCGAAAGAGGTATGTAAGGATCGTGACATTTGGCGATCTGTTCTCTCTGGCTACCCCGTCAGGGATTGTGCGTGAAGATAAGTATAAGTATAAGACGATCAACTAGTGATGTTGAAGAAAATCAGCACCGATGATTGGTTTGCTGACTTTAGCGACGATAAATCTCCATTTGAATGGTCGGCGTAGGTTTCTGGGGGGGGGGGGGGGGACGGGGGGCAAAATTCCGCTCAAAAACATAACTGCTCGGGGCAAACTGAGCAACAATACCAAGGCGACCCCTGCCACGCTATCCGTGAATTTCTGCAACATCAGGGGACTTCACTCTAACCTAAACGCCGTCCACTACCATCTCGAGACGGCGAAGCCGGCCTTGCTCTTCCTGACCGAGACGCAGGTTTCCTCTCCGGCTGATATTTCGTATCTCTCCTACCCGGGGTACAAATTGGAGCACTCCTTTGTGCCTCGGGCTGGAGTTTGCGTGTATGTCAGAGAGGACATCTGTTCTCGACGCCTTGGCAGTCTTAAAGGTTCGAACCTGTCCATCCTTTGGCTACGCGTAGACAGCGACGACCATCCGCGCGTCTACGGGTGCCTCTATAGGTCCCATAGCGGTAATGCCGAAGCAGACCGACTCATCGACCACGTCCAAATGGCTACAGATTCCTTGCTACAACAGGTCCCATCCGCAGAGATCGTGATCCTTGGCGATTTTAACGCCCACCATGCCGAATGGCTCGGTTCACGTTTAACCGATCATGCGGGGAGATCTGTTTATGACTTTGCCTTGGCATATGGTCTGACACAACTGGTTACTTCGCCTACGCGGATTCCAGATGTGGAGGATCATACACCTTCCCTGTTGGACCTTCTGCTGACCTCTCATCCGGACGGATATCAGGTTTCCGTCGATGCCCCTCTTGGCTCTTCGGACCACTGTCTGATTCGGAGTATGGTGCCACTCACGCTCCCTTCGCGGTTGCGTTCTGCAGGCTGCCGCCGTGTTTGGCATTACAGGTCGGCGGATTGGGACGGAATGCGGTCTTTCTTTACATCCTACCCAGGGGGGCGGGTTTGCTTCTCGCCGATGATCCCAGCGCTGTTGCTGACTCTGTCACTGATGTGGTGCTACAGGGAATGGAACTATTTATTCCATCATCTGTGGTACCCATCGGGGGCAGATCTCAGCCTTGGTTTGGTCGCTCCTGTAAAACTGCATTACGCAGTAAGCAGGAGTGTTATCAATCCTGGGCTGCAGCTTCGGCGACTCGGGATGTAAAGACCAGCATACTTAAAAATAAGTATAACTTCGCCTCCAGGTCCTTCAAAAGAGTTATTGCCAAGGCAAAGTCAGAGCACATAGGCAGAATTGGCGAGAAACTAGTTCGCCTTCCTTCAGGAACCCGTGCATTCTGGTCTCTCGCCAAGGCTGTCCAAGGGAAATTCTGTAAGCCATCACTACCATCTCTGCACAGGGAGGACGACTCACTGGCCCATGACGCAAAAGACAAAGCCGACCTTTTAGGCTCCCTTTTTGCGTCCAACTCGACTCTTGATGACGGGGGGAAAACACCGCCGACCATCCCGCGGTGTGAGTGCTCCATGCCGGATGTGCTGTTCTCACAGCGCTCGGTTCGCAATGCACTTCTCTCCCTGGACATCCAGAAGTCGAGTGGGCCTGACGGAATCCCCCCAATTGTGCTGAGAACGTGTGCTTCGGAGTTGGCACCGGTCCTAACGCGTCTTTTCCGGTACTCCTACTCCCAAGGCGTAGTCCCGAATTCAGGGAAGACAGCTTTTGTCCACCCGATCCCTAAAAAAGGCGACCGCTCAGACCCGTCCAACTATAGGCCTATAGCGATAACCTCCTTGTTCTCCAAAATAATGGAATCCATTATCAACTGCCAGCTCATCCGGTACCTTGAGGATCACCAGCTGATTAGTGACCGCCTATACGGTTTTCGTCGGGGTCGATCAGCTGGTGATCTTCTGGTCTACCTGACACATAGATGGGCGGAGGCAGTAGAGTCCAAGGGGGAGGCGTTGGCCGTTAGTCTGGACACTGCGAAGGCCTTCGATCGGGTTTGGCACAAAGCGCTTCTTTCGAAGCTCCCTTCCTATGGGCTTCCCGAGAAATTGTGCAATTGGATCACCAGCTTCCTTGCAGATCGGAGCATCAAGGTCGTTGTAGACGGTGCATGTTCTGACTACAAGCCTATTAACGCTGGTGTTCCACAAGGCTGTGTGCTATCACCAACGCTGTTTCTTCTGCATATCAATGATATGTTGCTTACTGGTAACATTCATTGCTATGCGGATGACAGCACTGGTGATGCTCTATACACCGGCCGTGCTAATATTTGTCGGGAAAACGTCTCCGAGTACCGGAACAAACTTGTGTCTGAAGTCGAATCTTTGCTGGATAAAGTCTCGGACTTGGGGCGACTAAATCTAGTCCAGTTTAATCCTCAGAAGACACAAGTTTGCGCGTTTACCGCTAAAAAGAACCCCTTTCTCGTATCTCTTCAGTTTCAAGGCACTCCCCTGGTTGCCTCAGCCAGTATCGGAATCCTCGGCGTCGACATATCGAGTGACGTGCAGTTTCGTGGTCACTTGGAAGAGAAGGCCAAATTGGCCTCTAAAAAGCTTGGCGTGCTCAGCAGAGCGGGACAGTATTTCATACTGGCACACCGCCTGCAACTTTACAAGGCGCAGGTTCGGCCTCACATGGAATACTGTTCCCATCTCTGGGCAGGGGCTCCCCAGTGCCAGCTCCTTCCACTTGACCGCATCCAGCGCAAAGCGGCTCGAATCGTCGACGACCGAGTCCTTTCCGATCAGCTCGACTCATTGGCGCTGCGAAGAGATGTTGCATCTCTTTGCATTTTCTTCCGCATCTACCATAATCCGAACAATTCCTCAGAGCCGCCAAATTTCACGAACGCACATCGCGGCAGAACTCCCGATACCATCCACATCATCTGGATGATTGGCGGTCCACCACTGTGCGATATAGAAGATGTTTTCTTCCTCGCACGACTTCCTTGTGGAATCGATTACCATCAGCGATTTTCCCGGACCGATACGACTTTAGGACCTTCAAGAAAAGAGCGTACTCCTTTTTAAAAGGCCGGCAACGCATCTGCAATTCACTCCCTGGTGTTGCAGTTGTTCATGGGCGGCGGTAGTCACTTACCATCAGGTGAGCCGCATGCTCGTTTGCCCCCTCTCCTATAAAAAAAAAGGTTTAAATGTAGTTCCATTGTTTTTTCTCCAAAGGTAGGAATCACCGTATTGTTTGCTGCGTAGAGTTGAAAATCCAGTGGCTTCATCTTCTGACTTTGTCTCGGCGGTAAAACTGAGATATTCGTTCCGGTGTCGATAAGGAAGTTAAGCTTGCTTTTTTATCGGTGACGAAAAGACGGTATGACTTTTCTGTTACGCCGGATCCCGTCGCATCAAGCGTATTAGTTAGTTTACCGACTTCATATTCTCATTTTTGAACTTACACGGTGTTGTGCATTTTCTTGCCTCGGAACCGAAACGTCGATGATAGTAGCAGTAAAGGGATCTTGTTCTTGAGCTTGTACGACTTCTACTTGCAGAGCGGTTGCAACGAAAAGTTGATCTTCGGTGTTTCTGATTGCGCTGGTTGTACTGTTGCTGGTAACAGGTTTGATGCTGGGAAAATTTGAGCGCGGCGACTTCGAATGATAACTTCCGAATTTCTTCAAGAAACTGGGTATTATTGGCCTTGGTTGGAGTGCCTTCGATCATCGATATTTGTCCTATGTAGATGGCTCTTAGAGTATTCAACTAACTAGTTAGTTAGTTGAATACTCTAAGAGATGGCTAGTCCAAAAATGTACTGGCGTTAAATATCATATTACAATTAAAGTTGAAATCACCACATATGTGGGCTACACACGATCACTTTTAACTGTCAGTTTTGACTGACCAGTTTTAACTGACAGTGAAAACTGAGTGTGAAAACTGTCAGTTTTTTTTATTATCAGTTAAAATTGATGATATATTGTTGATACATATTTTTTAACTGAAATGACGGAACTGATCAGTTCAAACTGTGCGTGTGTAGGCGGTGTTTCTTCAGTCGTGTTGCGATCACGAGATTGAGGTAAATTTCTTCACTCATTCTGAGATAGTTGTGCCAATCCTTCGAAGCAATTTTTAGTTCGGTTAATAAATTAACATGGGAATAAATTTTCCTTTTTTTTAACCACTCTTTACACCACTTTTTGCGTAAATTTTTTAAATTTTTATATTTTAAAATTAATAGTAAACCAAAGAACGGCTAAAGCGTCGTCGTCGGCTGATGACATCTTGAGAACTTGAGATGGTAATGTTGTTTGTGGTCATAGAGAACAGTTAAAAATGAACGTGTGTGGGTGTAAAGGACGTCAGTTTTCACTCTCAGTTAAAACTGGTCAGTCAAAACTGACAGTTAAAAGTGATCGTGTGTAGCCCCCAATAGCTTTCATCATCTAAGGGAAATATTCCTAAGAGCAAAGACATTTAAGTAGTAGTAGTAATAGACCGGACATCAGTAGCAAAATTGTCGTCTGTAACTTATCTCCTATAGGATATATTATTATTATTATTATTTTTATTATTTAAAAAAAAACGTTACCACCACACTAGGATTTTCTCCTGTATCGTGGAGGCAGTTTACAAACATAAATTGCACGAGGACAAACATCCAGACCCGGAACAATTATTTGTAGGCCATACAAATACTTGTTCCGTGCGGGATTCGAACCCGCAGCCCCCAGCGCAACAACACATTGCTAAGCCACTGCGCCACGGAGCCGTCGAATCGGATATCTCCGATTTTTGTCATTTAGTCTTAGTCACAGAGTACTTTTGTCTTAGTGACATCGTCAAAAAGTCAAGACGCATTCGTTTCATATATTTGATAAATATTTTTAAAGAAAATATGCCCGTTTGTGCATTAAGATATTATAAGTCACGATAAGGAGCAAAAAATGAACGTGATATCGGTTTATTATCGTTAATATAACATATATTTACCGAATAATCTTTAAATTTTATTATTTCTAGTAGATTGTTCTAGAGCATTTATTTTTATTGTAATAAGCACCCTCTGTTATCCAGTAAACGTCACTATTTAGTTACCAATTTTAAAGTTTTTTTCGTGTGATGGAAGTCATGATAAATATATTTATACAATAAAACAATCATGTATATTCCCTATTATTATATCGAAAAGCATTTCAAACTTAATAATCTTCAACAACGTTATCAATACTTTGATATCAAAACGGTAACATTCCTAAAACGAGGCTATATTTATTAGCGTCACCTACTGGGGAATAGCTAAAATGTTGTCTTAATAAATGTTTAACGTTGTTTTGCTATTTTTAGCTAGAGGGTGCCACACGCGCACTAGCTCAAAGTTTTTGTATATAAATGTTCCTAATGTCCGCTCTATAGTATACCTATATACTTAAATCTCTTTGCCTAAGAGTATGTAGTCTTTTCTTGTTATAATTTTTTCCGCTTCTTGCACCATTTAATTGGAAAGTTTTATAATGCATATTTAATTTTTTAACAATTATGTGATTGATCGACGCTTCCTATGGCAAAATTAAAAGTAATCTTAATAAATAAAATATATACAAATGTAATTGTTTGATTTGACATTTGAACCTATTTGATTTGACAATGTCGCTATTAGACATATTACGAAAAGCAGAAAGAAGAGAAAACCGGCATTAAAATTTGACCCCTGTAGTATATAATATAATTTTTACCATGGAAGTTGCGCCAGCCTGCTATTAATTCATGGCTTCTTTTAATAAAATTCTGTTTAGAGGATGCGTCTCTAAATGGGCCACTAGATAATTTGTTTAATTAGCTTAATTGCGGGAATCGAAGCACAAACGTTTGCATACAAAGGTATGCGGGGTTGACCAGGAAAACTCAGTTTATGCGGGAGGTGTGGCTCAAGAGGCGCCCACGCGGTGGGGGCTTTTAAACAGTTTCCTACGATAGCTCAGGCCCCCAGGTAGAGACTGATTCAAGTTAAGGTAGATAAATTCGAAGGACCAGCGGGTAATTGCATGTTCATAAGACCAAATAAGCTCACCTGCGATCTTCGGTTGCGGGGTGGCGCGGCGAACTCCTTACTTCAACAGCTGCGATGTGGTTATCTTCAGCACGATTAGCTGATTAATACGAATACGTTCTTGCGGTATCTCACAGTCTTGCTGGCGACAGTTTGCGGATTTTACTGTTGCGACACGCGCACGGCGCGTGTTTCTTGCTAGCGGTAAAGCAACGAACGCTTTACTATGCGGTTCGTTGCGCGACAAAATGGCGCGCGCCTGAGCCGACGGTTCGGACGTGACTCTCTGTGTCGACAAACGGAATGCGACTGACATGCGCGTGCGTGGACCGTTGACAATTGTGACGCGACTGTGTCGACAGAGTTTGCCCACAAGGCCATGAACTGCAACTCCCAAGGTGAAACAGAGTATTTAAGATAATGGCAGGAAGCGACCTCTGGGCGCGTCCATTTCCACCGGCCTTGAAAGGTTTCACTTTCAACATAAGTGAAAACGTCGAAAGATTGCGGTAGAAAATAAACTCCAAGCGGTAAATGAAATATAGTGCGGGAGTAGAATCCCTATGTGGATAAATAGTCCTGTCGACTATAATAAGTAAAGTAATATTTTACAAACAAAACCTTATTGCGAGTGGACGATATGCGTCCAAAAGAAATGCAAAGAAAACTTGATAAACTCTTTAAGCAGTGCGTTGCGTTGTTGCTGTTTAAAACTTAAGAGTATAATATGCGGTAATATTAAAGTGTGCGTTTAGTATTATAAATGCGGTTAGTATAATACAAATACATAAGTAATCTAGCGTATTCTAAGTATTAACAATAAAATAACGTGCGAGAGAGAAAAAAACTAATAAATCTTACTACCAATTTAGACAATTGCGTAGGTAGCGGACACAGCTTTTTTTGCGCCCAAAAGCAATTGAAAAGGGCTACTCTCCGGAAAGCGAGGAAGGGAGGTAGTGAATGCTCTAAGCACACCACGACAGCCGGCTGTCGTGGTTATGTGGGACTCACTGCGACTAGCCTAACCTAACCTAAGTGCCTACCCACTAAACACCACCTGTGAGACTGGCATTGGTTTATGAGGCCTTTCTGCCGAATCGGAAGCGACCCTCTTTAGGGAAAAGCGGGCGCAGCGGACACAACTTTACAACTGGCTGTTAAAATACACCTTTAATTACATTATCTTGTAAACAAAAGACAATCATTCCTTCTTTGACGGGATTGGCTGGCGTATTCCATTTTTGCCTTTGCTGGAGGGTGTGCAAGTATTCATTGCACCACCTCTTCCAAAATGACTGGACCAAATTGTTCAAAAGTTTTTTTTTATAGGATATGGTGACAAACGAGCACACATTCCACCTGATGGTAAGTGGTTGCTGTGGCCCATAGACATCTACATCTATCCTCGTTTGCGAATCAAAATGCAGATGTGTTGTCACCCGTGAGGATTAAGATGGAATGCCTCTTTTCCAGTAAAAAGGGTCTCCGGTTCTCTAAACTCACCATACGAAACACAGCAGCGTTAAGCTGCTAATTTACGCTGGTATTCTGTGAGAGCGTGGTCCTTCCCCGGTCGAGTCGATTCATTCGTGCTACAACTATACTACTAATATAGCTGCAGCAGCATGGCTCTACCACGTACAAAAGTTCATAACGGGAGAGCAAACTAATTTTTTCAGATGTGTCCGGAGCGGGTAAATATTTAAGCGGTAATGCTTTTTTAATTTGCTGCGTTTCTTGCTGGTTCTTCCCAGGACAGAGTGGTTTTTTTTCGAACCAGTGGTAAAGTAAAAAATGATTTTCAATAAGAATTACACATGTAATGTATATTGAATAAAAATTATTCTATTCTATTCTAATAATGTATTTAAAAAAAAGCGAAGGTTTCAAAGCAGTTGGATCAGAAGGATCCGAACTAAGAGCGTATAACGTCCATGAATTAAGTAATGCCTCAATTTGCGTTAAAACGGTGTCAAGTTCCTCATAGGTAAGAACTTGTAGACCAATAACCTTAGTTAAATGTGTTTTCACACATTTAATTGTGCTTTCCCAGCATCCCCCAAAATGTGGAGCACTGGGTGGAATAAATTTCCAAGCAGTCCTATTCTCAGTCAGTTCCTTTATCCAATACGAATGAAATTCATCATTTAAAAAAGGAGTATAACTCGCGAAGGTAGGATTTGGCACCAACGAAATTGGTTCCTTTCAATTATCACCAAATCAATTAAAATTAAAAACAAGACCTCTGCGCGATAAAAATCTTTTAAGTGCAGCGAGGAAGCTTGCGGTACTTAAGTCTGCAAGTACAGCAAGTCCTATATGAACTGCGCGGGTTGTCAGACATGTAAAAAGACAAATATCAGCCTTGTGGGTATTCACTCCCCGTCTGCGCAAAGGGGTAAACATAACAGGGCCCGAGTAGTCACAACCTGTATGCGAAAAGGCTTTCAGTGACGGGGATACTCGAGGACCTGGAAGGTCATCCATCATACGATGAACTGGAGGCAGGTTAGCTCTAAATCAAAGGTTGCATTGAAACATTATTGTCGAATGACACGCCTCGCGGTTAAGATGCACAATTTTTGTCTCGAGTAAATTTGGACCTGTATGAAAATTTTACTAATGATAATGTTTAATAATTAAATCGACTATAGAGTCTCGTTTAGGCAATAACACAGGGTGCCTAGCGTTGAAATCCAAATTGGAGCAAGAAAGGCGGTCACCAACGTGAATAATGCCGTTGTAATAGTGGTGAATGGTGTCCACTATTAACAGACTCCGAGTAGTCTAGGAGCAGAGAAATAAGACTATCTTTCCGATATGCCTTACTATGTGCAGGCGAATGGAGTATAATGTCTATTTCATATATATCATATATATCAACTTAATATAATATGTTGCTTTTCAAAGGGTTTATTGTTAAGTTTTAATTCAGCCTTTTTTGGTTTATGTAAATCAGTGTACGTGTTCATTACACATGAAATCTTTAAGTGTAATTTTCATTGTCTCGTTAGTATTTGTGTGTCTGACAAAAGCGTTCATACCAAAGAGAATATAACCACTAGTTCATACCGTGAGTAATCACATTTTTATTTTACTATATTTTGCCGGGTCATTAGTGGTACATGCAAACAGCTCCTTACGTTTTTTATTCTACTTACATAAACGCAATTTTAATTTTGTATTTATTTATAAACACACACATTTTTATTTTTGGATTTTAAACGTAAATAATTTTAATATTCCGAAAGAATTAACTTTAATATTCAATAATAATGAGTGTAATCTATCAAAATTTATATATGTCTTGTCAATATATAATTTATATGTAACGTGTTGTCAGTTTAGTGTACAAAGTAAACATACATCATGTCTTAATAATATTCATTTATTATATGTAAATCCCGAGATGTACTATTTATTAATAAGATTAAATTTACAATATATAATATTTGTTAAAATTAGGAAAACCGTATTTGGTATTCTATACTCATTATTACTTCATTACTATCTGTTAACAGTGGATAAATCTTATTATTCGGCCAACGTGAGTGGTATTTCAGTTAGCAATGCTTAAGTTTAAAGAATTAAAAGTTGGTTTCTTTAATGCGGGTTCATTGTGTACGAAACACGAGGAATTCCTCGTAGCCATGAGTCGACATGATGTTGATCTTATGGCGATAAATGAGACCTGGCTACGGGAAGGCGAAGATGGGCGCGCTCCGCTCGTACCTGGTTACCGCCTACGTCACGTGCCGAGACCACACTATGTGCGCGGTGGCCGTGGAGGGGGTGTAGGCTTCTACTTCAAAAAGGGACTCAACTCCCGAACATTATCTACTCCTCACCACAACTGTGTAGAAGAGATGTGGCTAGCCCTGCATATCAACTCAAAAAAAATTGTGATAGGCACGGCTTACCGCCCACCATGGCTTAGCGTTGAATTATTTCTTGATGCTATTACTGACAGCCTTAGCACACTTTCACACGATTATGTACTGATTTTGAGAGATTTTAATATTAATTTAATTGACACAGAAGATGTGAAGACCAAGCGTTTTATGGAATTTATAAATTATGTTAATATTAAACAATTAATAGATAAACCAACACATTTTACCGAAACTAGCCAAACTCTAATTGATGTTATCTGTACTGATGTGCCAACACGAAATGTCACAAACGATCATATAGCTGACTTAGGTAATCATGCCTTTCTTACATGCGAGTTACATTTTAAAATAGACAAAATACTACCTCGGACGTTAGTATATCGCCCCCTAAATGATATCTTACTTGATTATTTTGAACGAGACCTCCAGATAATTCCATGGGATGTGATCAGTTGTACCGATAATGTCAATGAAATGGTGCACTTATTTTTTTTATGGGATAAGGGTGAAAAACGAGCACACAGTCCACCTGATGGTAAGTGGTTGCTGCGGCCCATAGACATCTACATCTATCCTCTATTACAAATCAAAATGCAGATGCGTTTTCACCCGTGAGGCCTAGGATGGAATGCCTCATTTCCAGTAAAAAGAGCCTCCGGCCACCTGCACTCACCAAGCGAAACGCAGAGGTAAACCTCTACTTCACGCTGGTATTCTGTGAGTGGTATTTAATCTCTACATCCTAAATTTATTTGACTTGCATTCACCTATTAAAACAGTTATACTTAAAGATCGCCCTTGCCCCTGGATAACCAAAACCATAAAATTAATGATGAGTTTACGCGATGAAGCACGCAACAAATATCGATGTTCACAGTCGCCCAGTCATAAAAATTAATACAAACAATTAAAACATCAAGTAGATGTCGCACTATACCATGAGAAAAAGCATATTACAAAGTGTTCATTAATAATAATATCAGCAATCCAAAGAAGCTATGGTCAAATCTGAAGGCGTACTCGTTACCACCAAAAAATGAATACGACCTACCGCCACATTTATCGGATCTTGATATTATTAATTCACATTTCTCAAACATACCAGGTTCCTATAACGTAACTATATCAGATCTTACATATTTTGAATTTAATAGATTTACTTCTAAAACTTTTTTGCTGAAACCGGTATCTCAAGATATAATTTTGAATATAATTAAAAAACTAAAATCTAATGCACTGGGAGTTGATGGTATTAACTTAGATATGTTGTTAATGACTCTTCCACAAAGTCTGGAAACTATCACCGCGTTGATTAACCTATCGATATCTACAAGCACATTCCCTGACATCTGGAAACTAGGCTTAATACGTCCTCTTCCAAAAAATGCCAATCCTGCTACCGTGACAGACTTACGGCCCATAAGTTTGCTACCTTGTATATCTAAAATATTAGAAAAAGTTGTGTATCAACGATTAATTTCATATCTAGAAAATAATGCTATACTGCCCGATCTTCAATCGGGTTTCAGAAAAGGACGAAGTTCTGCTACTGCCCTATCTGATGTAGTAGGTAATATATTGGAGGTCCAAGATACAGGTCAGGGGACTATACTCGTTTTATTAGATTATTCTAGGGCTTTTGACACCATAAATACGCCTTTACTTTTGTCCAAAATGTCGTTTTACGGATTTGAGCCCAGGACTATAAAATGGTTTCACAGTTACCTTAGTGGACGTTCACAGCAAATTACAATTCAATTAAATGGTCAAACTGTGTGTTTTCTCCGCAGCGGATCACGCGTGGTGTTCCTCAAGGATCGATTTTGGGTCCCGTACTTTTCGCGTTATATACATCAGACATTAGTAACTGTTTCCATAATATTGTAAATATCACTTATTTGCAGATGACACACACATTTATAAGTCTTTTAAGCCTAGTCATACTGTAGAAGCTGTTAATCAACTCAACGAGGATTTGGATAAAGTAGTAAAGTGGTCAGAGAGAAACTGTTTAGTGTTGAATCCATCAAAGACAAAGTTTTTAATTTGCGGAACGAAACAACAGATTCAAAAAATAAATAAATTTGTCCCAACACTGTATATAAAAGGCACGGTATTAGAAAGAGTCGATAAAGCACGTAATTTAGGAATCATGATTAGCCCTGATCTCAGATTTCAATCCTGTACAGAATGCGTTAACACTTAAGTATAGAATTACGAAAAAGACTATCGGACACCCTAGTACTATCAAAATTTAATTATGCTGATACGGTTTATGGGCCTTGTTTACTGTCACGTACCGCACACCTTATTCAACGGGTCCAAAATGCTTGTGCGAGGTTTTGCTTCGATGTACCGCCAAGAGGTCACGTAAGCCCATTTCTTGACGACAATAATATTCTTAAAATGGCTGCCAGACGCAAACTTCATTTAGCTTGTGTACTTTTTGGCGTCATAAAGACAAAAAATCCAAAGTATCTTTTTAGTAAGTTAGACTGGTCTCGCGTGCATAGTAAGTATCTCACCCGCGCTTCATCTTATAATAGGCTCAGTATTCCGCGACATTCTTCTTCAGCCTTTCGAGGTTGTTATAAGTATGCAGCCTCCCATTGCCGGAATAATTTACCTCCTCCACTGAGTGACCTAAACACAGTAGGCACGTTTAGAAAACACTTAAAATATCTCCTAGTAAACGAACAGAAGGGTATAGTTAATAAATAGGAGTATTGTTAAGAGGTTAGACGTTAGCTGATTTTCCGTTTACATAATATTTATTATGCTATTACATATTATTATTTATTACAAAAAGCCTATTAAACGTATGTATCTATGTATATATATATATATATATATATATATATATATATATATATATATATATACATATATATATGTATGTATGTATATATATATATATATATATGTGTGTGTATGTATGTGTGTGTATATATAACAAATCATACATTACATTATCTTTATATATAAAAATTACGTGTCACGTTGTTTATCAGCGATGAACTTCGAAACCACTCACCCCAAATTTGTACACTCTGTGCAGTTTGGTCCAGCTTGAGAGATAGGATAGTTTTTATCCCGATAAGTGAACCTTATTTTTTTTATTGCAAATTTAAGGATTTTATAGTACAAAGGTTCGCCGCTAAGGGCAGAACAACGTCTGCCTGGCCAGCTAGTGATTTTATAATATACACTGTTAAATTAAATTATGACACTTACTAATGTTCCCGTCACATCTAAAGTAGCGTTCAGTAACTTGCATTCAGCACAACTATACAAAACGCATTTTCCATTTTGTTATTGTCATTCATCAGTTGTTATTGTCATATGTACCTACTACTCGCTTAATGTCGACACTTACGGCACGGTCTCCGTAGGACCGTATGGGGCCGACTGAAAATCAGCGTCGCTATCCCGCGGCTTATGCTGAGGCGGTCCCTTCCGCCACTTCATCTGTTTCGATCAAAGTCATGAATTGTTGTTACATCATCTATTTTTTTTTTGTTTATTCAGTTTCTTGTGCTTTGTTTTTAATTTTTTTATTATTATTTTATTCTTATTCGTATTCATTTTGTTTATTAATTTGTCATTGTAATATGAAGTGTCGGAATAAATGTCTTTATGTCTTTATTTCAATCAACCCTGCCTATATTTATATGCCTGGCTATATCCTTAGTTGACCAATAGTAATATTATTTATTTACTTAGCCAATTACAATTCATACATTTTCACCAATAAAGATTAATCAAAATATTATGTACAACTATTGTGTGTCGCGCTCCATTTGCCGGCGTAAGACTTTTGGATCGCTTCTCGTAGCCGCGTTGCTGGACGGGGCTATAAAAGTGATGCAGACCGGCGCGTGCGCGTAATCTGGGTTGACGTAGATGATGGGTTTTCAAGCTTCCTCGCTGGTGGTTGAAATGATGATGATGATGATGATAATGATGAATCCTCTGAAGTATCCTGGTTAATAATATAAGCAGGCTTTAGTCGGTCGATCGATATAATTGTAGATTTCCTTCCAGGTATTTGTAATTTAAAAGTCTTGCTATTTCGCTCTAATACTTTATACGGTCCATCGTAGGTAGGTTGAAATTATTTCTTCACTGCGTCGTTTCTTACAAAAACTTGCTTGCATGTTTTCAAATCTTGGTGAATGAATACTGATTTATTATTTCCGTGTGATGATGTGCGTTTCGACGATAAGACTTTGTTGATTGATTCTCGAAGTTGAGTTACAAAGTCGTAATTCATTTTTTGATTATTTGACGATGTTGAAGTGAAGAAGTCACACGGTAGTCTTATGCTGCAGCCGTAGGTTAGCTGAGCGGCACTAAGACTAGTGTCTGCACGCGGTGTTGCTCGTAGTCCAAGTAGCACTGTAGATAGCTCATCAATCCACTTTGTATGTTGAGATAAACGAGTTTTGAGTGCGGTCTTCAATGTATCATACATCAGCCATCGTTCGACTATTCCGTTTGATTGAGGATGGTATGCCGTTGTACGTGTCTTCTGTATACCCATAGTTTGAAGAAGTTTGAGGAATATGTTGCTTTCGAAGTTTCTTCCTTGATCAGTTGTTATGGTTTTAGGTGATTCGAAACGAGTAATCCAATTTTCACAAATTGTCTTCGCGACGGATTCAGCTGAAGTATCATTGGTAGGTATTAGATATGAGCGCCGAAGGCCAATTCCACGGCGGCGGCGTGGCCTCAAAATTTCCTCGGCGGCGGCGGCGTCGCGGCGGCGCGACGTGGTCCTTAGATATTTTTTAAAACGGAAAAAATTTCTTAAAAAAAACTTAAAGGAAACCATTTTGTTGTTACCAAACACAGCTTTATATTTTTTAATAAAGCTCTGGGGAGCCCCAGTCCATAGATGGGAACAGTATATCATGTGAGGCCGAACCTGCGCCTTGTAAAGTGGCAGGCGGAGTGCCGGCATGAAATACTGTCCCGCTTTGCTGAACGCGCCAAGCTTTTTAGATTCCAATTTGGCCTTCTCTTCCAAGTGAACACGAAATTGCACATCACTCGCTATGTCGACGCAGAGGATTCCGATACTGGCTGACGCAACAAGGAGAGTGCTTTGAAATTGAAGAAATGCTCCGATCTGCAAGAAAGCTGGTGATCCAGTTGTACAATTTCTCGGGCAGCCCATAGGAAGGAAGCTTCGAAAGAGACGCTTTGTGCCAAACCCGATCGAAGGCCTTCGGAATATCTAAACTAACGGTCAATGCCTCTCCCTTTGACTCTACTACCTCCGTCCATCTATAAGTCAAGTAAACCACAAGATCACCAATTGATTGATCCCAACGAAACCCGTAACCCCGGAAGAGACCTGATATCTATCCGGATGAAAGGTCAGCAAAAGGCCCAACAGGGAAGGCGCATGATCATCCACATCTGGAATCCGCGTAAGCGAAGTAACCAGTTGTGTCAGACCATATGCCAAGGCAAAAACATGAACAGATCTTCCCGCATGATCGGTTAAACGATAACCGAGCCATTTGGCGTGGTGGGCGTTACAATCACCGAGGATCACGATCTCTACGGATGGGATCTGCTGTTGCAAGAAATCTATAGCCATTTGGACGTGGTCCATGAGTCGGTCTGTTTCGACATTACCGCTATGGGACCTATAGAGGCAACCGTAGACGCGTGATGGTCGTCGTTCTTTACGCGTTGCCAAAGGTTGGACAGATCCGAACCTTCAAGACTGCCGAGGCGTCGAGAACAGATGTCCTCTCTGATGTATACGCAAACTCCAGCCCTAGGCACATAGGGGTGTTCCAATATGTAGCCCGGATAGGAGAGATACGAAGTATCAGCTGGAGAGGATGCCTGTGTTTCGGTCAGTAAGAGCAAGGCTGGCTTCGCCATCTCGAGATGGTAGTGGACAGCATTTAGGTTCGAGAGAAGTCCCCTGATGTTGCAGAAATTCACGGATAACGTGGCTGAAATCGCCTTGGCCTTGTTGCTCAGCTTGCCCCGAGCAGTTATTGTCTTGAGCGGAATTTTGCCAAATGAAATGCAGAAGCAGAACTTCTACTTCATGCTGGTATTCTGTGAGGTCCATTGTTAACACCACATAACAATACACATTCACTCGGTGAAATATTCGACTCGACTGGTGAGCGACAAGGGTGGCGAGGCGACAAGGCAAACTAATGCAGTCGGGTCGCGCGTGTGAGTGGGAAAGGAAGTTGCGACTCGTCGCGACGGCGCGCCGCGTACTTCACGCGGCGGCGACGCGCCGACATGAACTCACGGCGACGACGGCGCACCGGCGCGGCGCTCATATCTAGTAGGTATTGCTTCTGGCCATCTTGTTGTTCTGTCGATCATTGTTACGAGGTAACGATGTCCTTGCGGTGAAGTAGGTAATGGTCCAACGATGTCAACGTGCAGTTGTTCGAATCTCTCCGTTGGTGGAACTGAAGCTAGGCTGCTTGTTGTATGCCTTTGTACTTTGCATTTTTGGCATTGAATGCATTGCTTAGCCCAGTTGCCAACATCCACTTGTATTGAAGGCCAAAAGAATTTTCCAGTGATAAGTTTTCTTGTTGCTCTAACGCCTGGATGACTGATGTTGTACAGTGCATTGAAGACTTCGCAACGACATTCTTCGAGTAGGTATGGTCGCATGGTTGACGTTGAGGCTTCACAGTAGATAGGTAGATGCGTCATTGGCATTGTAACTTGCTTGATGGACAAGTTACTTTGCTTCGATAGATGTTTGATATTGTCGCTATCTTTGTGTTGTGCTTCGGCGATGTTATGATAGCCGATTGATGTAGGGCACGTTACACTGTCGATCGGTATGCGACTGAGTGCGTCGGCGACTATGTTATCCTTCCTACTGATGTGATGTATATCGGTCGTGAATTCGCTTATGAAAATGAGTTGTCTTGCTCGTCGAGGTGTTTCCGATGGTGATGGTTTCTTCTGAAGTACATAATATGTTAATGGCTTGTGGTCGGTAAAAACGATCAGGTTTCGACCCTCGAACGTTTTTCTGAAATGCTTGATAGCCGTGTAGATAGCGAGTAACTCTCGATCAAATGTACTGTAGTTACGTTGAGTATCGGAGAACTTCTTCGAAAAATAGCCAAGTGGTTGCCATTTCCCAATGATGTATTGTTGGAGTACAGCTCCTGCTGAGAGATCGGACGCGTCGCTGAAGATAGCAAGGGTTGCTTCGTGTGATGGGTGAGCGAGCAAAGCTGCATTTTGGATCGCAACTTTACAAGCTTCAAATACCTTCGTGGCTTCATCGTTCCATGCGATTGACGTTTTATCTTTTTTCTTCTTGTTGTGAAGGTAGGCGTGAAGTGGTGCTTGGATTTCAGCGGCTTTAGGTATGTGTTCTCTGTAAAAATTAATCATCCCAAGAAAACGCCTTAGTTCTTCGATTGTTTTAGGTTTTGCATAATCGATGATTGCTCTAACTTTTTCAATAGGCGGTTTGATTCCTTCCTTGCTGACGGTGAAACCAAGAAATTGAACTTCTCGTTATTCAAATATGCATTTCGAAGGGTTGATTGTGATTCCATTGTCTTCTAATCGCTGTAGCACGGTGCATAGATGGGTTTCGTGCGTTTCTTTATCAGGGCCTTGCAACAAGGAGATCATCAATGAATGCGAAAACGAAATCCAGTCCATGAAGTACTTCGTGTATGAATCTTTGAAAGTTTTGACCAGCGTTCTTCAGTCCTGGGATCATTCTTGGAAATTCGAATAATCCCATTGGGGTAATTATTGCGGTCTTCTCTATGTCTTCATCGCGTACTTTTATTTGTTGGTAAGCTTGGTTGAGATCGATGGTGGAGAATATAGTCTTGTCTGACAGTTGATGAGTGAAATCCTTGACTCGCAGTATTGGGTAGCGGTCAGGAGTGGTAATAGAATTCAGTATCCTGTAATCTCCACAAACTCGTAATTCTCCATTCTTCTTCAGTAAAACTTGAAGTGGTGATGACCAAGGGCTTTTGCTTGGACGGCATATTCTTTGCTCGATCATGTTTTCGAATTCCTTTCGAACTTACTCGTATCGGTGTGGTGCGATTGAACGTGCACGGTAATGAAGTGGTGGTCCATTGGTTTCGATGAAATGTTCAACGTCGTGCTTCGGTGTTAATTTCATTGAAGTTATTCTTGTGATTCCAGGATATTTTTCAAGGATCTTGTGATACGATTGTTGAACATCTATGCTTCTTATTGTGGGCAGATTGGTTGCTTAGACGAAAGACTGAGATGCAAGATTGGTTTTCCCGTCGATGATTCATCTATTTTTAATGTCGACGATCAACTAGTCATTGTAGAAGCGTGCTCGTCGCGACCCTTGCCAGCCCTTTTCAGGGCTGCAATTCTACACAGCTGCGCACCCATGCCAACGAGGGTTAGGGCGTCCCCCCAAGGCGACGCACACCAGCTAGTCCCCGTTGGTGTGGAATGCAGCGCGCAAAGCGGCGATGGGGACCGCCACCCGTCACGCACAGCCCGACACGGCGGAAGGTGGAGGACAGAGTGCAGAGTTGGCACGTGGAATGTTAGAGGCATGAAAGATAAGACGGATGAGTTGATTGAAATAATGAAAGAAAGAGAATTAGATGTCGTGTGTATGTCGGAGACCAAACGAAAGGGCAGTGGTACTGAAGAGCTTCCTGGCGGGGCGTTAGCTCTATGGTCCGGAGTCCCGGAGAGCGAGAACGCCTGCCAGGGAGTGGGGGTGCTGCTGTCGTCTCGGTTGGTCGATGTTATGACTGAATATAAGGTTGTGAACTCAAGACTTCTCTGGGTTCGCTTTAAATTGGGATTGACGAAGTTATTCCTTTTGGCTGTTTATGCGCCGGTAGCTTCGTCGTCCAGGGCTGAGCTGGAGGAGTTTTGGGAGAATGTAAGAGAAGTTCTAGATTTGGCTAGGGGAAACGAAAGAATTGTTGTGTGTGGTGATTTGAATGGATGGGTTGGTACCGCTCGACCAGGGTACGATTCGGTGCTTGGAAAGTTTGGCGATAAAAGGGTTAATGATGCTGGCAAGCTTATACTGGCGGTATGCAAGGAAAAGGGTCTTCTTGTGACAAACAATATGTTTAATCACAAGAAAATCCATATGTATACTAGAGAAAGAAAGAATGAGAGAAGTATGATCGATCTGGTGGATGACCGACTGCGAAAACATGTGATGGATACGCGAGTGTTCAGGGGTGCTGACCTGGGAACGGATCACTATCTAGTGATTACTAGATTTAGAGGTCTGTTCGCGGGTTGGCGCTATCGGACGGCAGTAACAGAACCACAGTCGGTCTATAACATCCGAACCTGGAAGCTTCAGGAAGCGGGTACTAGGGACAAATATCATGCAAGGGTAGCCGAAAAGCTTGACACCATCGATGGCAGAAGAGAATGTGTGGAAAGAACATGGCAGAACCTTAGGGATGGAATGGTAAGTGCAGCGGAAGAAGTGTGTGAAACTGTAAAGCTGTAAAGAAGAAGAAGAAAGCATGGTTAGACTACTTGGCCTCTAGTAATGATAAGGATATGAGAGAGAAGATGAAAGAAAGGTATAAGCTGCAGAAAGTTCACACGAAAGCATTGATTGAGGAAATGCGTGAAAGGTGTAGAATGGAAGCGGACGAAAGGTTGTCGCACAACTTTAAGGAGAACTCCAAACTCTTCTGGAAAGAGGTTGGAAGGACCCGAAGTGGTGCGACGGCCTTAAGAATGAACAAAGTGCTTTCGAGAACTAATGACGTCCTCACAGAAAAATCGGACGTCATGCAGCGATGGAGCGAATTTTATAGAGAAATGTATGCGTATGATGATCTTAGTGAGGGATCCGGGGATGACGCCGTGACTGGTACGCCAGACCCGGACCTCGATGACACTGAGGTCATCAGTATGAAAGAGATTGAACGTGCGATTCGAAGTTTGAAATGTGGTAAGGCTGCGGGACTAGACAGAGTTACTGCTGAAATGGTTAAGTATGGTGGGCCTCGCGTCTGGGACAGCTTTCATGTATTGTGCACTTTGTGCTGGCGGACGGGGGATGTCCCAGATGATTGGCGATCCGCGGTCATTGTGCCTTTATATATAGGTAAAGGTTTACATTTTGACTGCGGGTGCTATCGGGCGATCAGCTTGACCAGTTTAGCAAGTAAAGTTTACTCGAAGGTTTTAACACGTAGGATGCAAGAGAAATCGGAAAGATTTCTATGGGAGGCACAATGCGGATTTAGACCTGGAAGAGGATGCACGGATCAAATGTTTTCTCTACGCATGATCACGGAAAAGCTTCTGGCTGCTAACCAGAAGATTTTCTGTGCTTTTGTGGATCTTGAGAAAGCATTTGATAAGGTTGTAAGGAAGAAAATGTGGGAACTATTGCCGGGGTACGGTGTGGATGGTCGATTGCTAAGGGCTGTGCAGTCACTTTACTGTGACTGTAAAGCCTGTGTGCGGGTAGGGCATGACCTGTCACCCATGTTTAGCGTCCAAACGGGCGTAAAACAGGGTTGTGTCATGTCTTCCTGGCTGTTCATACTGTATCTCGACAGCTGTTTACAGAAGCTGAAAGATAGCTGTTTGTGTGTGAAATTGGGTGACATAAAAGTAAATTGTCTGCTGATGATGCAGTGCTTATTGCACCATCAGAGGCAGAACTGCAGGCATTAGTCACGTGTATGAAAGAGGAATGTGAAATTAAAGGTCTTCGTTTGAATGCTAATAAAACTAAGTTTCTGGTATTTGAAAGGGACGAAGAGAGAACGAAGTGTGAAATATGGGTAAATCAGGAATGTCTAGAACAGGTAAATGAAATTGTATACTTGGAGAGTACTTTTAGCCGGGATGGAAGATGTGATTTAGATGTGGACAGGCGTGTCGCTGCCGGGAACAAAGTCAATGGTGCCCTGACTGCGTTAGTCAAAAGGCAAGGCGTAGTGAAGAGTGCACGCCTTCGGGCGTGCTTCAATGGTTTGGGCACGTTGAGCGAATGAGTGAAGACCGAATGGTGAAGAAAATATATAGCGCGAAAGTTAATATTAAAAGGTGTCGAGGTAGACCGAGACTAACTTTCGAAGACCATGTGAGCAAATTGCTCAAAGAGGGGAGGGTCAAGAGTACTCGGATACCTAGACGTGCATGTATGAAGAAGATAATGAATCTGAAAGAAGCGAAAGAGGTATGTAAGGATCGTGATACTTGGCGATCTGTTCTCGCTCTACTACTACTGCTCGGGGCAAACTGAGCAACAATACCAAGGCGACCCCTGCCACGCTATCCGTGAATTTCTGCAACATCAGGGGACTTCACTCTAACCTAAACGCCGTCCACTACCATCTCGAGACGGCGAAGCTGGCCTTGCTCTTCCTGACCGAGACGCAGGTTTCCTCTCCGGCTGATATTTCGTATCTCTCCTACCCGGGGTACAAATTGGAGCACTCCTTTGTGCCTCGGGCTGGAGTTTGCGTGTATGTCAGAGAGGACATCTGTTCTCGACGCCTCGGCAGTCTTGAAGGTTCGGACCTGTCCATCCTTTGGCTACGCGTAGACAGCGACGACCATCCGCGCGTCTACGGGTGCTTCTATAGGTCCCATAGCGGTAATGCCGAAACAGACCGGCTCATCGCCCACGTCCAAATGGCTACAGATTCCTTGCTACAACAGGTCCCATCCGCAGAGATCGTGATCCTTGGCGATTTTAACGCCCACCATGCCGAATGGCTCGGTTCACGTTTAACCGATCATGCGGGGAGATCTGTTTATGACTTTGCCTTGGCATATGGTCTGACACAACTGGTTACTTCGCCTACGCGGATTCCAGATGTGGAGGATCATACACCTTCCCTGTTGGACCTTCTGCTGACCTCTCATCCGGACGGATATCAGGTTTCCGTCGATGCCCCTCTTGGCTCTTCGGACCACTGTCTGATCCGCAGTATGCTGCCACTCACGCTCCCTTCGCGGTTGCGTTCTGCAGGTTGCCGCCGTGTTTGGCATTACAGGTCGGCGGATTGGGACGGAATGCGGTCTTTCTTTGCATCCTACCCATGGGGGCGGGTTTGCTTCTCGCCGGATGATCCCAGCGCTGTTGCTGACTCTGTCACTGATGTGGTGCTACAGGGAATGGAACTATTTATTCCATCATCTGTGGTACCCATCGGGGGCAGATCTCAGCCTTGGTTTGGTCGCTCCTGTAAAACTGCATTACGCAGTAAGCAGGAGTGTTATCAAGCCTGGGCTGCAGCTTCGGCGACTCGGGATGTAAAAACCAGCATACTTAAAAATAAGTATAACTTCGCCTCCAGGTCCTTCAAAAGAGTTATTGCCAAGGCAAAGTCAGAGCACATAGGCAGAATTGGCGAGAAACTAGTTCGCCTTCCTTCGGGAACCCGTGCATTCTGGTCTCTCGCCAAGACTGTCCAAGGGAATTTCTGTAAGCCATCACTACCATCTCTGCACAGGGAGGACGACTCACTGGCCCATGACGCAAAAGACAAAGCCGACCTTTTAGGCTCCCTTTTTGCGTCCAACTCGACTCTTGATGACGGGGGGAAAACACCGCCGACCATCCCGCGGTGTGAGTGCTCCATGCCGGATGTGCTGTTCTCACAGCGCTCGGTTCGCAATGCACTTCTCTCCCTGGACATCCAGAAGTCAAGTGGGCCTGACGGAATCCCCCCAATTGTGCTGAGGACGTGTGCTCCGGAGTTGGCACCGGTCCTAACGCGTCTTTTCCGGTACTCCTACTCCTAAGGCGTAGTCCCGAATTCATGGAAGACAGCTTTTGTCCACCCGATCCCTAAAAAAGGCGACCGCTCAGACCCGTCCAACTATAGGCCGATCGCGATAACCTCCTTGTTCTCCAAAATAATGGAATCCATTATCAACTGCCAGCTCATCCGGTACCTTGAGGATCACCAGCTGATTAGTGACCACCTATACGGTTTTCGTCGGGGTCGATCAGCTGGTGATCTTCTGGTCTACCTGACACATAGATGGGCGGAGGCAGTAGAGTCCAAGGGGGAGGCGTTGGCCGTTAGTCTGGACATTGCGAAGGCCTTCGATGGGGTTTGGCACAAAGCGCTTCTTTCGAAGCTCCCTTCCTATGGGCTTCCCGAGAAATTGTGCAATTGGATCACCAGCTTCCTTGCAGATCGGAGCATCAAGGTCGTTGTAGACGGTGCATGTTCTGACTACAAGCCTATTAACGCTGGTGTTCCACAAGGCTGTGTGCTATCACCAACGCTATTTCTTCTGCATATCAATGATATGTTGCTTACTGGTAACATTCATTGCTATGCGGATGACAGCACTGGTGATGCTCTATACACCGGCCGTGCTAATATTTCTCGGGAAAACGTCTCCGAGTAGCGGAACAAACTTGTGTCTGAAGTCGAGTCTTTGCTGGACAAAGTCTCGGACTGGGGGCGACTAAATCTAGTCCAGTTTAATCCTCAGAAGACACAAGTTTGCGCGTTTACCGCTAAAAAGAACCCCTTTGTCGTATCTCCTCAGTTTCAAGGCACTCCCCTGGTTGCCTCAGCCAGTATCGGAATCCTAGGCGTCGACATATCGAGTGACGTACAGTTTCGTGGTCACTTGGAAGAGAAGGCCAAATTGGCCTCTAAAAAGCTTGGCGTGCTCAGCAGAGCGGGACAGTATTTCATGCCGGCACACCGCCTGCAACTTTACAAGGCGCAGGTTCGGCCTCACATGGAATACTGTTCCCATCTCTGGGCAGGGGCTCCCCAGTGCCAGCTCCTTCCACTTGACCGCATCCAGCGCAGAGCGGCTCGAATCGTCGACGACCGAGTCCTTTCCGATCGGCTCGACTCATTGGCGCTGCGAAGAGATGTTGCATCTCTTTGCATTTTCTTCCGCATCTACCATGGGGAGTGCTCTGAGGAATTGTTCGGATTAATCCCAGCCGCCAAATTTCACGAACGCACATCGCGGCAGAACTCCCGATGACATCCACATCATCTGGATGATTGGCGGTCCACCACTGTGCGATATAGAAGATGTTTTCTTCCTCGCACGACTTCCTTGTGGAATCGATTACCATCAGCGATTTTTCCGGACCGATACGACTTTAGGACCTTCAAGAAAAGAGCGTACTCCTTTTTAAAAGGCCGGCAACGCATCTGCAATTCACTCCCTGGTGTTGCAGTTGTTCATGGGCGGCGGTAGTCACTTACCATCAGGTGAGCCGCATGCTCGTTTGCCCCCTCTCCTATAAAAAAAAAGGTTTAAATGTAGTTCCATTGTTTTTTCTCCAAAGGTAGGAATCACCGTATTGTTTGCTGCGTAGGGTTGAAAATCCAGTGGCTTCATCTTCTGACTTTGTCTCAGCGGTAAAACTGAGATATTCGTTCCGGTGTCGATAAGGAAGTTAAGCTTGCTTTTTTATCGGTGACGAAAAGACGGTATGACTTTTCTGTTACGCCGGATCCCGTCGCATCAAGCGTATTAGTTAGTTTACCGACTTCATATTCTCATTTTTGAACTTACACGGTGTTGTGCATTTTCTTGCCTCGGAACCGAAACGTCGATGATAGTAGCAGTAAGGGGATCTTGTTCTTGAGCTTGTACGACTTCTACTTGCAGAGCGGTTGCGACGAAAAGTTGATCTTCGGTGTTTCTGATTGCGCTGGTTGTACTGTTGCTGGTAACAGGTTTGATGCTGGGAAAATTTGAGCGCGGCGACTTCGAATGATAACTTCCGAATTTCTTCAAGAAACTGGGTATTATTGGCCTTGGTTGGAGTGCCTTCGATCATCGATATTTGTGAGCTACTGCTGTTTTCGATCATCTTGTGCACCAGGAGTGCCAGTTCGTCGAGCTTCAACTGCGTGCTGAATGTTTCACTCACTGCTAGTACCGATCGAACTTGTGGGGGTAGGTCGTTTACCCACATTAGCCGTAGCGTCGAATCTGGGACTTTATCCAGCGCCAAGGTACGCATTCTGCGTAGGAGTTGTGTGGGCTTCTGATCTCCAAGTTCTATTTCTGATAGAAGTTTCTGTAGCTGGCGACTGCCAGATTCTTCATATGCAGAGATTAGACGATCCTTCAGCGAATTATACTGGTCTGTTGCCGGTGGGTTGTACAATAGGTCCGAAATTTGTTCGATGTCTTGTTTCTCAAGTTGGACGATCAACATCTGTGCTAGTTGCGCTTGACTCTTCTTTAAACCATTCGTTGCGGCTTCAAAACTGACGAACCAAAGTCGGGGTTTATCTCTCCAAAACGGTGGTATTCTCAACAATAGAGATATACCGGCGATTTCTTGTTCCTTGGCCGGGTTTGATGTATATGCGTTGGATTTCTTCGCTTCTCGCTCCATAATAACGTCTTGATTACACTGATTTTATATAATGAAGTCTTCCTTGATATTTTTCCTACTATTGTTGCAGAGATCTTCCTTCTCGGTGTTCGTAACGGGGTCACCAATGTAATAGTGGTGAATGGTGTCCACTATTAACAGACTCCGAGTGGTCTAGGAGCGGAGAAATAAAACTATCTTTCCGATATGCCTTACTATGTGCAGGCGAATGGAGTATAATGTCTATTTCAATCAACCCTGCCTATATTTATATGCCTGGCTACATCCTTAGTTTCATCATCATCATTACCGCCCTTCATAAGTCCACTGCTGAACATAGGCCTCCCCCAAGGAACGCCATAAAGCATGGTCCTGAGCCACCTGAATCCATCGACTTCTTGCATGTCTTACCAGGTCGTCACTCCATCTAGTGGGGGGACGCCCTACACTTCGCTTGCCGGTACGAGGCTGCCACTCGAGAACCTTTCTTCCCCATCGGCCGTCAGTTCTTCGAGCTATATGGCCGGCCCATTGCCACTTCAGCTTACTAATCCGTTGGGCTATGTCGGTCACTCTGGTTCTACTGCGGATATCCTCATTTCTGAGTTTATCACGCAGAGAAACTCCGAGCATAGCCCTCTCCATAGCTCGCTGAGCGACCTTGAGCTTCCTCATACGGCCAGCAGTGAAGGACCACGTCTCAGTTCCGTAAGTCATCACTGGCAACACGCACTGGTTGTACAATTTCGTTTTAAGGTTTTGAGGTATGTCTGACGAGAAGATGTGTCGTAGCTTCCCGAACGCTGCCCAGCCGAGTTGAATCCGTCGATTGACCTCTCGGTCGAAGTTGGACTTACCTAGTCGGACTATTTGTCCCAGGTAAACATACTCGTCAACAACTTCGAGCTTAGTGTTCCCAACAACTACCGGCATAGGTGTGACATGGACATTAAACATGATCTTTGTTTTGTCCATGTTCATCTTAAGACCTATCCGTTGGGAAACACTATTGAGGTCATTGAGCATAGTGCTTAGGTCCTCCAGCGATTCTGCCATAAGGACTATATCGTCGGCAAATCGAAGGAGAGTGATGTACTCGCCATTGATGTTAATACCGTATCTTTTCCAGTCCAGTAGCTTGAAAACGTCTTTCAATGCACCGGTGAAGAGTTTCGGGGATATAACGTCACCCTGTCTTACGCCTCTCTGCAGTTGGATAGATTTCGTACTCTGGTTCTGTACTCGGATAGCCATCGTAGCCCTACTGTACAAGCACTTCAGCACTTCGATATACCGATAGTCAACTTGGCATCGCTGAAGGGACTACATCACCGCTCAAATTTCGACGGAATCAAAGGCTTTCTCATAATTCACATACGCAAGGCAAAGTGGCAGATTGTACTCTTCTGTCTTCTATACAACTTGCCGAAGGGTGTGTATGTGGTCCATGGTACTAAAGCCTTTTCGGAAACCAGCTTGTTCGGGAAGCTGGAAGTCGTCAAGTCTGCGTGCGAGACAATTCGTAATGACGCTCGAAAACAGCACGTAGACGCGGCTCAGAAGAGAAATTCATGTGTAGTTCTTCAAGAGAGCGTTGTCGCCTTTCTTGAAGAACAAGACCACCGCACTTCTGCTCCACGCCTCCGGAGTAGGACCACCATAAAGGACGGAATTAAAGAGCTTCTGAAGAATTTCAAGTACCGGTTTTCCACCCGTTTTCAGAAGCTCTGCTGTAATTTCATCCTCGCCCGGGGACTTGCCGTTTTTAAGGTGCTGGAGAGCCATTCTAATCGCGCTCAGACTGACGTCCGGAATAGTGTCGGATGAGACTCGCTCTTGGATCGTTACTCGCACTTGCGTGTGGCTCTAACGATGATGTGTACAGCTGTCCATAGAATCTCTCAATCTCACTCAAAATCTCAGGTGTCCCGGAAACGATGCTGCCACACTCGGTCTTCAACTTTAACAGTTGGCTCTTTCTGGCAGACAGATCTCTGGCTAAGACTATGGAGCCTTGTTTCCACTCGATCGCTTGTTCAATACAAGCTGTATTGAAGTTGCGTAAGTCCCGCCACATGCATTTGGAGATCTGTCTGTTCAGTTGCCTGTATGTTGTCAAATCTGTTGAAGAATGTAACTTCGTCTCCCGTCTAACAGCCATGAGATTAAGAGTGTGATCGGAGAGTTTTTGTGTTCTTCTGCGGCGAGTCTTACAGAACTTAGCTCCGACCGCATGAACAGTTTCCACGAGCTTATCATTTATATCGTCCACTTCATTGCAGTCTTTCAGGCACTGAAAACGGTTTTGTAACTCGAGCTGAAAGGTTTCGGGAATTCGGACTAGAGCACGAGGGGGACGGAGCGATGACTTCATTAGACGAGACCTCTCCAACTTAACGTTTAGGTTCAGTGTTCACCTCCTCATCGGGGTGTGCCGAGGTTGGTGCGTAAACCTGTATGACCTTCAGCGAATACCGTTTGGTGATTCTGAGTATAAGGTACGCAACCCTTGTCGACACACTCCCAATCTTTACAACGTTGTTAACGGGAGACTTGTGGACGATAAATCCGACACCTCCTTGGAACAGATGGTCGCCCTCCCGGTGATAGAACAAGTTGCCGCATTCGAGGATTACCATGTCCTCCCCCTCTCTTCGGACCTCGGATAATCCTATAATATTTCAGCGCAACTTGTCTGTCTCTTCTTCCAGTTCCAGGATCTTCTCGTCAGTCCTCAGGGTGCGTGCGTTATAAGTTGCCAGGTCGAGTCGTCGTAGGTGGCAACGGAACCTCCACCGGAGATTCTTTGCACCCCCTGCCCCGCCGTTACCATGGTCGCCACTGTAGCCAGGAATAGCGGGGTCGCCGGGGACTGGGGGCCGTCTTTTCGTAACATTTTTCATTTGGGGATATATTGCCATAGTTGCCACGCTTGGCGAGCGGGTTGGCCACCGCAGTTTTTTTATTGGGATATTGTTGTTATCAGGAAGATGCTGCTGCCCATCTCCTGCCTGTTTCCCACTGTCGCCGTTTACGACACCCACGGGAAGATATGGGGTAGTGGATATTCTTAACCGCTACTACACGGTTCAAAGAAACGGAAACAGATAAGCGAACAAAATATCTGGACCTGGCTCATGAGATGACCGACATGTGGGGTGGACTGCGACCGAAACTATACTTGTAGTCGTCTCTGCGAAAGGGTTAATCCCAGTCAGCCTCTCGGGTCATCTGAGGCGACTGGGACTCTGTGACGGACCGCTCCAAGCTCAAATGCAGAAGGCGGTGCTCGCCAATACCGCCCGCATCGTCCGCCGGTTTCTTAACCTTCCCCCCTAATCCCCGGTCTCCCCTGCCGAGGGCTTACATCTGGTTGGGTTTTTATTTATTTTAATTTATTGATATTTATTATTTTTGGAACCGATAACAGTGGTAGAGCTACGCGGCAGCTTTTGCTGTCGCACGGATGGGCCGGCTCGAACCGGGGTGGTACCACGACCTCACAGAATACCAGCGTGAAGTAGACGTTTACCTCTGCGTTTCGCTTGGTGTGTGCAGGTGGCCGGAGGCCCTTTTTACTGGAAATGAGGCATTCCATCTTGGTATTCGCGAGTGGCAGCGCATCTGCATTTTGATTCGCAAACGAGGATAGATGTAGATGTCTATGGGCCGCAGCAGCCACTTACCATCGGGTGGATTGTGTGCTCGTTTGTCACCCTTATCCTATAAAAAAAATTAATTTACAACAATATATTTATACAGCCCAACCAGATGAGAAAACTTTATAGATACCCGATATAATAACAATAGAAAGGATTGCATAACAATGTCTGTAAAGAATTAAGAGAATCTGAAAATATCACGAGGGATTTTAATTTAAAACTCTCATCACCATTATAGCCCTTCACAAGTCCACTGCTGAACATAGGCCTCCTCCAAGGAATGTCACAAATCACGGTCCTGAGCCACCTGCATCCATCGACTTCCTGCATGTCTTACCAGGTCGTCACTCAATCTAGTGGGGGGACGCCCTACACTTCGTCCGTTGTTACGAGGCCGCCACTCGAGAACCGTTTTCCCATCGGTTGTCGGTTCTTCGATCTATATTGCCGGCCCATTACCACTTCAGCTTACTAATTCGGGAAATTACGGCACATATTCTCGTCAGGTATACCTCAAAACTTGAAAACGAGACTGTACAGTCAGTGCATGTTGCCAGTGATGACCTGTGGAACTGAGACGGTCCTTCCCTGCTGGCCGGATGAGGAAGCTCAAAGTCGCTCAGCGAGCTATGGAGACGGCTATGCTCGGAGTTTCTCTGCTTGATAAACTTAGAATTGAGGATTTCCGCAGTAGAACCAGAGTGACCGACATAACCCAACGGATTAAAACTATACTAATATTTTATTGCTTGTAAAATGGCTAACATTTCTCCTATAAAAACTGAAGATTTGGGAGGACTTTTCATTTTATGAACTATTCCCCAATTTTGATGGTATATTGCGTAGCCAGTACAACCTTTTGAGTTAATTTTAGAAGCATCTGTAAAAATATAACGATAACCTCGGAAATTCTTGTCCAACGTAAATACAATTTTTTTATTTGATTCAATAGAAAATTCCCTTTCCCCAAGGGGTAATCATTTCCGATTCGGCAGAAAGGCCCTCCAGGCCAAAGTCAGTCCCAGGTGGTGTCTAGTAGGTAGGCACTTAAATTTCATTGTGAGTTCCACATAACCACACGCAGCCGGCTGCGTGGTATGCCTACAACATTCACCACCTCCCTCCCCCGCTTCCCGGAGGGTAGTCCTTTATGTTGCTTCTGGGTTCAAAAAAAGAATTATATTGTTCATAGCTTTTTACTAGGTTAGGTAATTATTTTAATAAATTAATTAAAATGTAATGAGTACGAGGGGTGATCCAAAAGTAATGATAATCGGTTACTTCAGGTCTGCATAAAAATCCAAAACAAATATTTTTTGCTTGCTTATATACTCACTACGTCAGCCTAAAATAAATCATATAAATAGATCACGATTTCCGGGAGATACATTCATTTGAATACGAACTGTTAAAGAGATAACATCAACATGGAGAAAAACGAAATTAGAGCTGTCATCAAGTACCTCTGTTTGAAAGAATGTCTTCAAAAGACATACACAGTGACTTAGTGGAAACATTGGGGGACTCTGCTCCTCCATATTCTACAGTTGCACGCTGGGCCAAGGAGTTTAAATTGGGCAGAACATCCACTGAAGATGAACATCGCGAAGGACGCCCATCCACGTTCCTCACTGAAGACAACGTGAAAAAAATCGAAGATGTTGTGTTGGCAGATCGAAGAGTGACCATCAGGCATGTAGCTGAGGCCACAGGGATCTCATATGGCAGCGTTCAAAGAATCCTTGCGAACGAGTTGCGTATGAAAAAGGTCTCTGCGCGTTGGGTACCCAGAATGTTAACCGACGAGCAAAAGAAAAATCGAGTTGACATTTCGAGGGTCAATCTCGAAAAGTTCCAAGCAGATCAAGAAAATTTTTTGTTCCGTTTTGTGACTATGGACGAAACCCGGATCCACCATTTTGATCCTGAAACGAAACAACAATCGATGACTTGGAAGCGAGCCTCCTCACCGACGCCAAAGAAATTCAAAGTTTCAAGTTCGGCGGGAAAGGTTATGGCATCTGTTCACGCAAAAGCGTTAGTGTCAGGCATCGACGTTAGATGGCATTCGGCTCGGTCGATACGGAATGACGTTCGTGCGTGTTGAACGTCCGAGCTTGCTGAAAGGTGGGAGTTGAGAGCGAAAGATTAGAAGTCTTCTTCGCGTCGAAAGAGAAGGCAGTCTGTTTGTTTGGGAGCTCTTAGATCTAATTTATGTTAGGCGCGTATAGTAAATATACCACTGGGAATGATAGCGCGTGTTGAGAGTTTACCCGGGACTTTAGGTTTAACGCAGAATCTGTATAAGTGGATTCGACTGTATTAGTTACTAGTGCGGTAGTTAATATTCTAGAAATAACGGTGACCTTTGACCCGTACGTTCTGTGTTCATTTTCGCGAGTCAATCGTAACAAAGGAAGAAAGTGACTGCGGAAGGCGACCTTAGCTTAGAGAGGAGCTGAGGGCCGAACTGCTGCAGGGGGAACGGTCAAATAAGGTCAATAACACTACCAGCCACACCCAAATACACATCACTGACCTTTACTTTCTAGCACAATACATCCACACGAGACCTGACCGAATCCTGAGGGACCAGTCGCCTTGAATAGAGGTAAGTAAGCTCTGTTCAATAATTGTAACGCTCCCCCCGGATTGTTTAGTGTAATTAGACTTTTAACCCGTGGCGTGAGGACGCCCGACCAGCATCTGCCTGTAGCTTCTTCGTCTATGGGCCGCGAAGGATTCTACTCCTGGGATAGGCAGCTGCCGGCCGTAACATTTGGTAGCAGAACGCGGTGCTGGGATCGATTCCCGGTCGATCCACCGACCATAGTATTTGATAAAAATTAAATAATTTTGGTGGCAGGGAGCGTTGGGTTGATTGGTTTAATTTTGTGTCTACAATCACGCCCGTCCGTAATACGTAAAAATATTTTTTTTTATTATATACGTAATAATAAAATTCCTTTCTTTGTTAGCTTGCTTTGTTGTTTGCGGGTAAATTTGAAAAACCACGCCCGGTTCGCGCGCAAGCGGAAGATTGCGTCATGTAGGTAGATGGTTATTTTTACGTAATCGGTTAATTATCGTTGTCGGATGGTTGTAGTGTATTACTTATCGAAGGGTCGATTTCCGAGCAAGGTATTTTTTGTTGATGTGTATCTTCGTTATGTATCTTTCGTATTGTAATTTGTATTTGAACTAAAGAGTGGTAATTTGTATTTACGTAATTTGAATTTAACTTGATTTGATCGCACTAGTATTTGTTATTGTTAATTTGATTTGCCTTTTCTTTTGTACTAACTTGTGTTTGATTTAATAAATAGCGGTTCTTATTTGTGTAATTTCTATTCAACTCGATTTGATAGGAACTGCATTGGTTAGCTTTTTTTTTTTTTTTTTTTTATAGAATAGGGGGCAAACGAGCATGCGGCTCACCTGATGGTAAGTGACTACCGCCGCCCATGAACAACCGCAACACCAGGGGAATTGCAGATGCGTTGCCGACCTTTTAGAAAGGTGTAAGCTCTTTTCTTGAAGGTTCCTAAGTCGTATCGGTCCGGAAAATTCGCTGGTGGTAATTGATTCCACAAGGAAGTCGTGCGAGGGAGAAAACTTCTTCGAAATCGCACAGTCGTGGACCGCCAATCATCCAGATGGTATGGATGGTAACGCGAGTTTTGTCGCGATGTGCGATGGTGAAATTGAGCGGCTGGAATTAGTCCGAACAATTCCTCAGAGCACTCCCCGTGATAAATGCGATAAAATACGCAAAGAGATGCAACATCTCTACGCAGTGCCAGTGTATCGAGCCGATCAGAAAGAACTCGGTCGTCGACGATTCGAACCGCTCTGCGCTGGATGCGGTCAAGTGGAAGGAGCTGGCACTGGGGTGCCCCGGCCCAGAGATGAGAACAGTATTCCATGTGGGGCCGAACTTGCGCTTTGTAAAGTTGCAAGCGATGTGCCGGCATGAAATACTGTCTCGCTCTGCTGAGCACGCCAAGCTTTTTAGAGGCCAATTTGGCCTTCCCTTCCAAGTGACCACGAAACTGCACACTATTCGATATGTCGACGCCAAGGATTCCGATACTGGCTGAGGCAGTAAGGGGAGTGCCTTGAAACTGAAGAGATACGACAAAGGGGTTCTTTTTAGCGGTAAACGCGCAAACTTGTGTCTTCTGGGGATTGAACTGGACTAGATTTAGTCGCCCCCAATCCGAGACTTTGTTAAGCAAAGACTCGACTTCAGACACAAGTTTGTCCCGGTACTCGGCGACGTTTTCCCGAGAAATATTGGCACGGCCGGTATATAAGGCATCACCAGTGCTGTCGTCCGCATAGCAATGAATGCTGCCAGTTAGCAACATATCATTGATATGCAGGAGAAACAGCGTTGGTGATAGCACGCAGCCTTGTGGAACACCAGCGTTGATAGGCTTGAAATCAGAGCATTCACCGTCTACTACGACCTTAATGCTCCGATCAGCAAGGAAACTGGTGATCCATTTGCACAATTTCTCGGGAAGCCCATAGGAAGGAAGCTTCGAAAGAAGCGCTTTGTGCCAGACCCGATCAAAGGCCTTCGCTACGTCCAAACTAACGGCTAATGCCTCCCCCTTGGACTCTACTGCCTCCGCCCATCTATGAGTTAAGTAGACTAGAAGATCACCAGCTGATCGACCCCGACGAAAACCGTACTGGCGGTCACTAATCAGCTGGTGATCCTCAAGGTACCTCATGAGCTGGCAGTTTATAATGGCTTCCATTATTTTGGAGAACAAGGAGGTGATGGCGATAGGCCTGTAGTTGGACGGGTCTGAGCGGTCGCCTTTTTTAGGGATCGGGTGCACCAAAGCTGTCTTCCATGAGTTCGGGACTACGCCTTGGGAGTAGGAGTACCGGAAAAGACGCGTTAAAACCGGTGCCAACTCCGGAGCACACGTCTTCAGCACAATGGGAGGGACTCCATCGGGCCCACTCGACTTGTTGACGTCCAGGGAGAAGAGTGCTTTGCGGACCGAGCGCTGTGTAAATCGCACATCCGGCATGGAGCACTCACATCGCGGGATGGTCGGCGGTGTGTTCCCCCCGTCATCTAGAGTCGAGTTGGACGCAAAAAGAGAGCTCAACAGATCGGCTTTCTCCTTTGCGGCATGGGCCAGTGAGTCGTCCTCTCTGTGCAGAGATGGAAGAGATGGCTGACAGAAGTTCCCTTGGACAGCCTTGGCGAGAGACCAGAATGCACGGGTTCCCGAAGGAAGGCGAACTAGCTTCTCGCCAATTCTGCCGATGTGCTCAGACCTTGCCTTGGCAATGACGCTTTTGAAGGACCTGGAGGCGGAATTATACTTCTTTTTTAATGCGCTGGTGTTTACATCCCGAGACGTTGATGCGTCAGCCCAGGCCTGGTAGCACTCCTGCTTATAGCGTGATGCTATTTTACAGGAGCGACCAAACCATGGCTGGGATCTGCCTCCGATGGGCACCACAGAGGATGGAATAAAAAGTTCCATACCCTGAAGCACCACATCAGCAACAGAATCGGCAACAACGCTGGGATCTTCCGGCGAGAAGCAAACCCGCCCCCAAGGGTAGGATGCAAAAAAAGACCGCATCTCGTCCCAATCAGCTGACCTATAGTGCCAAACACGGCGGCAAGCTGTAGATCGCAACTGCGATTGGAGCGTGAGTGGCACCGTACTCCGGATCAGACAATGGTCCGAAGAGCCCAGAGGGGCATCGACGGAGACCTGATATCCGTCCGGATGAGAGGTCAGCAGAAGGTCCAACAGGGAAGGTACATGGTCTTCCACATCTGGGATCCGCGTAGGCGAAGTAACCAGTTGTGTTAGACCATATGCCAAAGCAAAGTCATAGACAGATCTACCCGCATGATCGGTTAAACGAGAACCAAGCCATTCAGCGTGGTGGGCGTTGAAATCACCGAGTATCACGATCTCTGCGGATGGGACCTGTTGTAGCACGGAGTCTGCAGCCATTTGAACGTGGTCTATGAGTCGGTCTGTGTCGGCATTACCGCTATGGGACCTATAGAGGCACCCGTAGACGCGGGGATGGTCGTCGCTGTCTACGCGCAGCCATAGGATGGACAGGTCCGTACCTTCAAGGCTGCCGAGGCGTCGAAAACAGATGTCCTCTCTGACATACACGCAAACTCCAGCCCGGGGCACAAACGAGTGTTCTAATTTGTACCCCGGGTAGGAGAGATACGAAGTATCAGCCGGAGAGGACACCTGTGTCTCGGTAAGAAAGAGCAAGGCCGGCTTAGCTATCTCCAGATGGTAGTGGACGGCGTTAAGGTTTGAATGAAGTCCCCTGATATTGCAGAAATCCACGGTAAGCGTGGCAGGGGTTGCCTTTGTCTTCTTGCTCCGCTTGCCCCGAGCAGGTTTCGTCTTGAGCGGAATTTCGCCCCCCCCAGAATACGCGGGGCAGCCTGAGCACCCACGCCCAGGAGTGGAGTAGTTTGGTCGTGGATGCTCAGCGAGGGATTCTCCAGGGGTGCTGGTACCCTCCTGGGGTAGTCTTTTATTTAATTCCACTACCATGTTGATGGGGGGGGGGGGGGGGAATTGGGCTGTTAATTTTTTTGTATTTTTTATTTGTTATTTTTGTAATTGTGCTCGAGCGGCGTCGTAATTTGTATTTAGTAGTGATGTCCTCGCCCAAGATGCTAATCCGTTGCCTGCGGACTGAGTTACGCTGGGCCACCAGCGCCCATGCTTTGATAGGTCGACCGGATAGGGTCCATAATTTGATGAAGCGGTTCGAGCAGGTCGATGCTCGAAGGGCTGCAGTGGAGGAGGCTTACGCTGAGCTCGAGGGTTCGGATGTGGAAAAGGGAGTCCTGGACTCCTGCTTCGCAGACTACGAGCAGTTCTTGTGGCTCACGGACGAGTTGATCGAGGCTGAAGGCAGGTATTCCGAAGAGGCGCGTGAAGCTCGGACGAGTGGCCTGCCCGAGTCCGTTCGGAAGCAGCCTCAGCCGGAGCTGTTGGGACGACTCCCAACTCTGGACTTGCCAAAGTTCTCCGGGGTCCTTTCCGAGTGGCTGACCTTCGTTGGTCTTTTCGACGGCCTAGTGGACGCCCGGAGTGACTTGACTCCGAGCCAGAAGATGGCGTACCTCTTGGCCTCACTGGAGGGGGAGGCCCTGGGCGTTGTCAGCCATTTGAGCTTGTCGGACGACGCCTACCAGACTGCTCGGGACCTCCTAGCCAGAAGATACGCCAACGTCCGGCGAATTGCGGACGAACATGTTAAGCAGCTTCTGAGCCTCCCGCTGCTGAGTGACCGGGCCAGACTACGTCCGGACCTGTTGGATCCAGTCTTGGTGGCCTGTAATATGTAGAGGCGGCTGGATTTACCAGTGGGCGAATGGGCCTTCTTGTTGCTCCGCATCGTGCTGTCCCGTCTACCTCTCGACCTTCAAATGCATTTTGAGGAGAGGTACGGCGGGGACGAGGCCTCCTATATTCCGCCCTTCTATGACCTGCTGCGGGTTTTGGAGGAGCAGTGCCGACAGATCGAGCACGCGGCGGGCACCGTCGACGACTTACGAGCCGTGCCCAGTGAGAGGCGAAATCCGCCGGGCAAGTCGTCGTCAACCCCCCCCCTGCTCCTATTGTCGAGCATCTGATCACCGGGTAACGTCTTGCCCAAAATTATTGAGTGGGCCGGTTCCGGCGAGGCGAACTATCGTCAAGGAGCGCCGCTGGTGCTACTCCTGTTTGGAAGGGCACCTTCAGCGAGACTGTCCGCACCAGCGGCTCTGTCTGCATTGCCGGGGCAATCACCATGCCGTACTGTGCCTGGGTGCAAACGGCGTCTCCTCTCGGGGCGCTGCCAGGCCCTCGACCCCCACGGGCGGGGGCGCTCCGCCACTCCCTCTGACGGGCGACGCTCGGCGCCCGCCGGCTAGCCACCAGGCCCCTAGGTTTGAAAGGGGTCCCTCCCCCGACCAGTCAGGGGGTAATTCCCTCAGGGGCGGGGGTATCATCACCCCCCCTCAGCGTGCGAAGAGGAGCTTCACGGCCACTCATCGGTCCGCTGGACCCTTCCCACTCCCGTTAGCTGAGTGGCCGCGACTGGTGTACCACTGTACCCCATTTGATGGAGGCGGCCCTAGCTAGCTGCCGCCTTAACTCCCACCATGGCTGCCTCTACTGAGCCTTAAGCTGTCAACAGTCCACTTGTCAAGCTGTTCTGTTGCCGACGGCCTCAGTGAGGGCGTACAACCCGAGTGGCGACCGTTAGCGGTTGCGCTCTGTCAGTATCGGGTTCACGCGGTGTGGCCTCCACTTGGTGGTGGGAAGATTAGGGCCCCCTGGAGCGTTGAATCACGCTCTCAAGGGGTATTAGATTTGGTTTGGTCGAGCACTTAGCTAAAAATTCTTTAAATTTAAATTAAAATGCTTTGAGTTTTCCGCGAAATTCATATTGTAGCGGTTGTGATTAAAAGAATTGAATTTAAAATACTCCTTTAAATGCTGCTGCATATGTTTTGTAAATACATTTGATCACTGCGTTTGTTGTTGCACGGAAAATGGAGATTAAATTGTGTGCCCTTTTTGAATGCTTGTGCGTATGCTTGTAATTGTATTTGATTGTCGCGCCTGTGCTGAAGGGAAGTTTGAATTCATTTGAAATTTGAATGGCGCTTTATTTTGAAAATTATGTATATGTTTGTGATAGTGTTTAATCATTTTGCTTTGTGATAAGGAAGATTGAAATTAGATAACCCTGTGGTTGCCGAAGGAAATAGGAGTCAATTCTCTTTTGGTTTAGATTTTGTTGGCACTGTCTAAGATATTTATTTGAAATAAGAGATAGGGCTGTCCCTTACGTTTATTGTTTTGTTTACTTTGCCAAGTTGACCTATGTGCATCGGTGATTACTTGTTTTAATTAATTCTGTAATTGAACATTGATGCTTTTGAAAAATTAGTTGAAATATGAGCATAGGATCACCTGCTAGGGACCATCTGTGCGTTTCGTTCAGCTCTCCACAGACGACGTTCATGGGGAATTTGGGGGTGCTCTCTGCACTGAAGCTTGAAGGTCCCTCTGGGCCGCTTCGTGTCGCGTCGCTGTTTGCAGACCTGATCCGGTCGGATTGCGGAACTAATCATAGGAGCGCAGATAGGTGTTTGAAGGAGGTCGTCTGACTTCTGTCTAGGAATAGGACTTATTTATGTGCTGCGATGTCCAGGAAGGGCATCCAGTTCAACTCTCCGGCTAGCCCACGTTGGGGCTGCAATTTTGGGGCGTTGGTTAGTGTTGCAAGATCTGATTGGGTGCGTAAGGTGGCCTAGTTTGGTTGTAGATTCGATCTTGCAACTTGCCGTCGCGACCCTGTCCCGCTGACCGGTTTGCTCGCGGACCTAAATCCTTATGTCCGGGACGGGGGTTTGTTCACGCAAAAGCGTTAGTGTCAGGCATCGACGTTAGATGGCATTCGGCTCGGTCGATACGGAATGACGTTCGTGCGTGTTGAACGTCCGAGCTTGCTGAAAGGTGGGAGTCGAGAGCGAAAGATTAGAAGTCTTCTTCGCGTCGAAAGAGAAGGCAGTCCGTTTGTTTGGGAGCTCTTAGATCTAATTTATGTTAGGCGCGTATAGTAAATATACCACTGGGAATGATAGCGCGTGTTGAGAGTTTACCCGGGACTTTAGGTTTAACGCAGAATCTGTATAAGTGGATTCGACTGTATTAGTTACTAGTGCGGTAGTTAATATTCTAGAAATAACGGTGACCTTTGACCCGTACGTTCTGTGTTCATTTTCGCGAGTCAATCGTAACAAAGGAAGAAAGTGACTGCGGAAGGCGACCTTAGCTTAGAGAGGAGCTGAGGGCCGAACTGCTGCAGGGGGAACGGTCAAATAAGGTCAATAACACTACCAGCCACACCCAAATACACATCACTGACCTTTACTTTCTAGCACAATA
Organism: Parnassius glacialis; assembly: GCA_033319125.1. Taxonomy (NCBI): domain Eukaryota; kingdom Metazoa; phylum Arthropoda; class Insecta; order Lepidoptera; family Papilionidae; genus Parnassius; species Parnassius glacialis. The sequence continues at coordinate 9,283,017 of JAVANC010000015.1, read as the reverse complement.
CATCCACACGAGACCTGACCGAATCCTGAGGGACCAGTCGCATTGAATAGAGGTAAGTAAGCTCTGTTCAATAATTGTAACGCTCCCCCCGGATTGTTTAGTGTAATTAGACTTTTAACCAGTGGCGTGAGGACGCCCGACCAGCATCTGCCTGTAGCTTCTTCGTCTATGGGCCGCGAAGGATTCTACTCCTGGGATAGGCAGCTGCCGGCCGTAACAGCATCTGTTTTTTGGGACGCTCAAGGCATAATTATGGTGTAACATTTGGAAAAGGGAGCCACTATTACGGGCTCTTACTACGCAGACCAAATAAGAAGATTACGAGAGGCCATTAAGCAAAAAAGACGCGGCAAACTGCGAGCTGGAGTGCTGTTTCACCAAGACAACGTACCGGCTCACAAAGCCGCAGTTGCGATGGCTGCCATTCAAGAAACGGGATTCAAACTGCTCGAACACCCCACCTATTCGCCAGATCTAGCTTCTAGTGATTTCTACCTCTTTCCTCGGCTCAAGGAACGCCTTCGAGGCAAGAAATTCGAAGACGATAGCGAAGTAATGGCCGCTGTTGAAGCGTTTTGGGAGGGTCAAGACAAAGAATTTTGTCAAAGGCAATCCTGGGTTTAGAAAAAAGATGGACTAAATGTATTGATTTGTTAGGACACTATGTAGAAAAATAGATTATTATTTTAACTTTAATTACCGTGTTTTATTTTCATTATCATTACTTTTGGATCACCCCTCGTAAGTAAACGAATTGTATGGATTAGTGGGTGATTGGAAAATTGAAGAACCAGAAAAAAGCGTCCGACAAATATTGTCGCCTAATAAAAACTGGAGGACCACCGCATTTAATCTGCAAGGCATTGATAGGCGATGAATTCACAGCGCCTATAAGTAATCTTAAAGACGTGTTCTAAAATCTAAAATTTTTAATCCTTTTCTATTAACAGGTTCAAGAAGAAATAAGATGGAGGGCGCCCCACCATACCCCGCACAAACTCTTAGAATGTTTATATTTTTTTCGCATTATTTTTGGGTATAAATGATATGAGGCATACCCGATAATTTATTATCAAGAATTGCACCAAGGAATTTCACTTGATGAATGTTTTCGAGTGGATAATTAAAAAGGCGAACCTCTATTTCTGGTAAAACTCTTTAGCGGGAAAAAAATACTGTATTACTTTATTTGGGGAAAGTTCTAGTCCATGATCACGTGGCCATAGAGAGGAGATCTTGTTCTATCGCATTAGCACAGGATTCTATACATTTATCATTTACATAAACTAAGATCTCATCAGCGTATTGCAAAATTCTACACTTTGAAATGGACTGGTGTAAATCTGACGTATAATTATTGTATAATAAAGGACTTAAAACCGAACCTTGCGGAAGGCCTTTGAAAACCTTGCGAGCATACGAGGGCGGCACTGAAAATTTCGGGAATCAAGGAAGTGACACAACATTACTATTTAAAAATGTATTTATTGTTTTTCGAAGTATTCTCCGCGAAATATGACACATTTTTCCATACGATGGAACCAATCATTGAAGTAACCATTCCATTCGGAAGTTGTGGTCTCCAAAATGGCCGTTTTGTAGGCGTCCACAGCTTCTTCACGTGATGAAAATTTACGCAATTTATTCTTTATTTTAGGGAAAGTATAGAAACCATTAGGGCTTAGATCGGGGCTGTACGGCGGATGGTCTAATAATTCTATGTTTTCTTGCTCTAAAAACTCTTTTGTTCTGTGTGCGGTGTGAGAACTCGCATTGTCGTGATGGAGAATGATGCGGCGGTTGCAGTTCTCTTTACGGAGTTCAGAAACGACCTGTGGCAAACAAATGCTAGCATACCATTCTGCATTAACCGTTCTTTGTCCCTCAAGAGGAATAGTCGTAACATGGCCGGTTTTGGAGACAAACGTGGCCACCATTTTTTTTGCAACACTCCGTGAACGAACAATTTTTGTTGGCTTTAACTCATTTTCGAGCACCCAAACTCGTGACTGGTTTTTTGTTTCGGGTTCGTACGCGTATATCCAGGATTCGTCAACTGATACGATGTTGTATACAGCATTTGAGAATCTTGCGTGGAATCTTTCGAGAGTTCTGATGCACCAAGTAACGCGAGCCGCTTTTTGCTCTTCACAGAGCGAATGCGGTATCTATTGGGAAAACAACTTTTTTACACCTAATTGTTCATGCAAGATTATTTGTATTTTATTTTTATTTATTTTATTTTATTTATTTTAACAGATACACCATTGGCTTATCACTAGACATTGTTAAATATAACACAATTGGTTTTGTTCAAAATGATTCGCCTTTAAAGGCATATACAGCATTCACAAAAATAGTGCAGCTACAATATGACAGTTGTTAACTTACTTAACTAGAACAATATTATTAATAAATTTACAAGTAATTTGCTTACAATAAAACTAATGCTAAACTTGAAGAAGAGAGAAAGAGTTGTAAATACTTATTACATAATCTAGCAAATTCTGATACGTTATCCGTATGGAAAATGTCGACATCGCCGTTGGTGGTTATGTCGTTATACGTTTGCATTAACCTATTTATTGGGGCTCGTATACCTAAATTTGTTCTATGGTTAGGTAAACAGAAGATTTTGGTAATCGGATGTCTTGGTATAGATCTTGGAACTCTGATACTTATTTGATTTAACAGTGCCGGTGATAGTAGGAGGCCGTGAATTAGCTTATAAAGTGTTTTAAGATCGCTAAGTCGACGTCTTTTTTCGAGAGACTCTAATTTGAAGTGGGATAGCCTAGTATTATAGTCAGCACGGTAAGGACAAGTTTGATCTTTAAAGGCTAAGTAGCGGGTAAAATTGCGCTGGATACGCTCTATTCGATCACTGTGAATTTGGTATGATGGGTTCCAAACAGGTGATGCATATTCTAGTGTACTACAAATAAGAGCTTTGTATATAGTGAAAATAGATATAGGGTTCCGCAAATCCTTACATATTCGCTTTACGAATCCTGCCATATTCCATGCTTTGGATGCAATATTATCAATATGGATGTTGAAATTTATTTTTTTATCGATCATTACGCCAAGGTCACGGACTACTTCAGATTCTGTTAATTTTTCTCCGTCTACAAAATAACTGGAGCGAATAATGTTACTCTTTCTGGTAATTTTTATAGACAGACATTTCTTAGGATTTAGTAGCATTTAGTTGCTTTTGCACCAATCTGAGATAGAGGTGAGATCTGTCTGTAATCTAACTACATCATCTGGAGACTCTATAACCTTATACAATTTTAAGTCATCTGCAAATATTGAGTAATTACTAAAGGTAATGTGAGCAAAAATGTCATTTATAAATAACAAAAAGAGAACAGGGCCGATATGCGACCCCTGTGGAACGCCTAAAGTTGGATAAAACGAAAAAGACTTGAAACCCTGTATTGTTACTCTTTGAATTCGATTAAATAAGTAGGATTTTATCAAATTCAACAGGTTTCCGTGAATACCATAATAATTTAATTTGGACAAAAGAATGGCGTGGTTAACTTTATCGAACGCGCTACTAAAATCGGTGTATATAGCATCAACCTCTTTATTTTTGTCAACATATCTCGCCAAGTTCGAGATCTATTCTAGTAGGTTACTAACTGTAGACTTATTTGCGCAAAAACCATGCTGAAAATTATAAATTACTTTTGATAAATGAGAAGACAAAATGGGGCAGAGTATTTTTTCTAAAAGTTTAGGAAACAAGCTTAATAAAGAAACAGGTGGGTAGTTTTCAATATTGCTTTTGTCACCTTTTTTGTAGATGGGAATCACATTGGAAATTTTCCACTCGTCAGGAAATTTTGCAGTTTTAATTGATTTATCGAAAAGCAATTTAAGTGGGAGAGTTAAATATTTATAAGTTTTTTTTAATAAAGTAGGGTGGGATACCGTCCGGTCCAGCACCTTTATTAGAGTCAATTGACTTTAATACTTTTTCGACGTCTCGCTCTGTAATTTCAACATTGCTTAGAATTAATTGTGGATAGCAATCTCCTCGATCCGGTTGCATTGAATTGTCAGGGGGAGAGTAAATCGAAGAAAAACGTGTTGCAAAAAGATTACAAATTTCCTTACTACCACGCGCAACCTTGTCGTCTAAATACATCTCAGACAGTAAGTTAGAAAGACCTCCACGTAAGGATTTGACAAATGACCAGAATTTTTTTGGGTTTTTAATGAGAGCATATTCAGTGTTTTTTTTAAAAATATGTATTGTAGAAAGATGACATTAATGACTCTACGCGTTTATTAGATAAGATAAGTTCAATCTTATCTCTAGGATTCCGGTAAATCTTGTATCTTGAATGAATTCTATTTCTTTCGGCTATTAATTTTATAAGGTTTCCTGTAAACCAATGTGGATATTTCGTATTACGGCGTTTAGTTCTGGGTACAGTTGATTGAATAACATCATGTATAAGTTGATAAAATTTTGAAACAGCGATGTCAACGTCATCCAGATCGGACAGTTCTTTGACGCAATCGATGTGACTTAATTTACTTTTTACAATTGCATAATCAGCTTTTTTGTAATTATATGTTGCAAATTGCTTGTTACGTAAAGAGTGATACTTATTTAAACTGAACCCAATCGACAGAGCTGGATGGTGTGAATCTAATTTGCAGAGCGGATTAATACAATTATCGACTATTATACTGTCTAAGTTACTTAGGACGAGATCTAAGATACGACTGTTATGGTTTGCAATATGATTAAACTGAGACAAATTATTTAACGACATAAAGTCAATCAATAAGTACCCTAAGCTACACTGATAACTTAATAGAGTCAAGTTACAACATCCACTTGAATCTTTATTCCAGTCTATAAATCTGAGGTTGAAATCACCTAAAACAATCACATCACCGGAATGAGATAAAATCACATCACTGCAGTTGTCGATAATAGGTTCGAGTGACGACACGGTTATTGGTGGTGGTATGTAAATGGCACCAATTCAAATCGCTTTATCTGTCGATGCATTTACTGATATCCACAAATCCTCTCCAGTGCTTTCATAGTGAAACATTCTCTTCGAGTGGTACTTAATGGAAACGGCGATCAAAACGCCTCCACCACCTTTTCCGGCCAGGCTGGTTGATTGGCGATCTCTACGGTATACATAAAAGTTGTTGCCAAATAGCTCGTCATCGTAAACGCTGTCATCCAACCAGGTTTCAGTCCCAACAATAACATCGTAGTCTCCCAACAACGTTGCAAGTCTCAAGTCTTTAGTTTTAGTTTTCAGGCCTCTAAAATTTTGGTAATAAATCTTTAAGGTAGCCATTTTTATGCGTTAATCAATTCCCGTTAAAAATGTCCAAGTATTATTATAGTGTGTTTAGGTTATCGTAACACCTTATTTGTTATGCAGGGGACTGGTCATTTTTTCTAACAAAAATGCGGCCGTTACGGATCCAGACGAAATCGTATTGCTTCTCTCGAGCAACTTGATGAGTCCGCGCATGTAGAGCTTTAAAATACGGCGCTAGATGTTCGGAGACGAAAATAGGCGACTTGCTTTCTATATATCCCAGGTGTCCTGTGTTTAGTTTATTGGATGTGTTCTTTTTATTAAATTGTGTTACCGCTGCTACTCGTAGTATCTCATCACGAGTTTTTACTGAAGGAAGTTTTATAATAATTGCGCGGGGCCTCTTATTTGAGTCGTTCATCTTTCTAACTCTGGTACAGGTAGCTGTTTCGATGAGATCGGTAGGAATAGATACAGTATTGCATATTTGTTTGGCAACATTAATTAAGTTCTCAGTCTTACTTTCCGGAACACCATTCACTTCAATATTCGTCTCACGCGAGTATTGCTCAATTAAAACAAGTCTATTTGATAATTCTTTCACTTTTGTATGTAAGTTGCTATTTTCAGCTGAAAGCGACTTTATGTCGCTGCTTTAATTCGACAGTGGCATATAACCAAATGTGTCAATTTTCTGTTTTTGCTACAGTTCAACGCAAATTGACATGTAACATACTGTGAGTAAAACTCATTTTGCTATGTGTAAACTATAGCGAATGGCGTGACAAAGTGTCATTATCTGATTGGCCGAAATTCGCCGCCATTTTTTAGTTACATTGACGCAACGCCAGTTGCTTCAAGTACACGGAGGATAACGCATAGAATTTCTCTCGGAAAAAGGCATAAAACGAAATAATTCATAGTAATTTGCAATATATTTTCTTAAATATAGACATATTTAAGATTGTGACGGTATCGAAAAAATTTTGGGCGGACAATTGTGCTTTGTTTTATACGAAGAAAGTGGTATCTAGTTCTGTGGCAATATCAAAACAAGTAAGTGATAAAGCTAAATAGCACATTTAGTAATAAGTCTATATTAAAATATAATTGTTTGTCTGATAATGTACCCAAAACGAAAATTTACCATTTCGTATATAAAAACCATTAATTTCCTTTGACTATTTTCGAAATATGACACTTTCTTGTATAACTATTCAATAATTTTTATAAAGGTGTCATTTTTCAGCAAAAGTATAGATATTTGTTTTTTAAAGCATCAGTTAACTAACGACACAAAAAGAAGGCTAGTAAGTTTGAAAGCCATTCTTTCACTATGTGTCTGTGTATTCTTTTGTATTTTCTTCTGTCCGGTCTAAGTATTTTACATCTGGCGTAAACGAGATGGTTGTATCGGAATCATAAGATTTTTCTGCCATTTCCCAGAGTTACCTCATAAGATACGCACGAGACGAAATGGGGTGGTGGATTCACTTACGCTGACACAACTTGGCGCGATGGTTTTGTATAGTACTGTAAAGTAAAGTACAGTTACATCCTATATATATGTCCCGCTGCTGGGCACAAACCTTCTCTCGTTTCTAAGGGGATACAATACTGACTATTATTTAATTTTATATGTATCGATGTAGTGATGTTTTAAATAATTATTATTCATTTTTGCAGTGTTTAATCAACGTACTCTCAAGATTTTTAAAAATATGAAAATGGATCTAAGTATAAAAGATATCAACACAAAACCAAATGATATTCCCATAACTGTCATTCCCAAAAATGTCCTCCACGATTTTTCCGTGGAAGAACAAGATTTTTATTCAGACGATAGTGTCAAGAACCCTGACTACGAAAATACTTACTTAAATGATTCATCTAGTTCTGAAACTAATGGTCCAAAAAGTCACACACAACAGCGGAAAAAAAGGTTTTCTAAAACCAAGGATATGGTTAACAAAAGACTTAATTTTGATCGTAAATCTTTACAGCTGTTAATAAATGAAAATGATGCTGATTCCCTGAATACCAACTCAGGTGTATTTGCCTCACGAAATAAAGATTTAAAAGTTTCCGTAGTTGACCCACAGACCTCCAGCAAAGTAAGTAAGAACTCTAGCTCAATCAGAACATCTAGCACCGATAGTTCTTCAAATTCAGGTAATAGCTCATCAGATTCAAGCAGTTCCTCAAAAACCGAACCTGAAAAAGATGATGTAATTGACGATCCCCTATTAAATAATTTACCAATCGGAGAAAATAATACTTCGCCTTGCCATTCAACGGAGACTCTATTTCGTAACCAGATATTTGAACTTGCAAACTCGCCTGAAGTTCCCGGCTCGTTATTATTTAGTGACACTTTGCTTGAATCTTCTTCAAGCCTTGTTCAAGATGCTATTAGAAACCCTCCACAAGAAATAAAAAGAGCACGAAAACGTAAGCCAAACCCAGAAAAATGGACTTGCGTACAAGCAAAGATCTTGAGAAATAGAGGACAGGAATATATATCAAAAGACCGAAAAATTGTACCGAAAAGGTCAATGAAATCACCATGTGATGACAAATGCAAACAAAATTGTACGAAAAAAATTACTGAAATACAACGAAAAGATATTTTTGAATCATATTGGTGCTTGGGAGATTTGCAAAGGCAACGTGAATTTATATTGCGTCATATATCGACTGTAAAACCACGATATTCGTACAAAGTACATCACAGTAACCGCGGAAATAACAATGCTTTCTATCTGACAGTGGATAATGAACGAATTAGAGTATGTAAAAAATATTTGAAAAGTACGTTAGATATATCAGATCGTACAATCAGAACTGTTATTGAGAAAATTCAGAAATCTGGAGGATTGGACCTGGATCAACGTGGTAAACATAAAAACCATTATTCATTAGACCCGGCCATTAAAGATGGTGTTAGAAAACACCTCGACTCTATACCTAAGATTGAGAGTCACTATTGTCGAATGATTGATGGTGGAAAGACTGTGGCGGATTTACATCGAGATTATGTTACTGAATGCCAATCAAAAGGTGTACCGAGTGCAAACTATAATATGTATTACAATATATTCACATACGAATACAATATATCGTTTTTCCAGCCTAAGAAAGACCAGTGCGAAGATTGTACATCTTACGCTAATGCTACTGAAGATGATAAACATGATCTTAAGGAAAAGTATGAAAAACATTTAAAAGAAAAAAACCTATCAAGACAAGAAAAAGATGATGACAAAAACTTTACACCGGATAACTCAATTGTATGTGTCTATGATCTCCAAGCTGCAATGACTTGCCCAAGAGGCGAGGTGTCCAATTTTTACTACGTATCAAAATTAAACTGTTATAACTTTACTATATGTAATTTAAAATCGAAACATGTGAGTTGTTTCATATGGCATGAAGGCGAAGGAAAAAGAGGAGTTATTGAGATTGGGACATGTATTCTGAAATATATTGCCAGTTTAAAAGAAATCGCTGAGAAGCTTGATTCTAAATTAAATTTGGTATTCTATTGGGATAATTGTTGCGGGCAACAAAAAAATCATTTCATGATAGGTCTTTATATATACGCAGTTTATCACTTAGATTACATTAATTCAATTACCCACAAGTTCTTAATCAAAGGACATACGCAGAATGAGGGCGATTGTGCACATTCAGTAATTGAGAGGCAAATTCAAAAAACCCTAAAATCAGGTCCTATCTATACTCCTGATCAATATACCCACATAATTAGAAATGCAAAGAAAACAGGAAAACCATATCAAGTGATTGAACTGAGCCATGAAGATTTTATTGACATAAAATGTTTAGCATTATCCATAGGTAAAAATTATTTTAAAAATACAGATAATGAAGCCGCTAAAATAACAGAAATGACAATTATAAAAGTAGAATCAGATGATACGGAAAACTATTCATACTATTATAAAAACTCGTATGAAGACAAAAAATTCAAGAAAGTTATAGTTGACAAGATTGGAAAGACAAGAAACAGTAGTAATAATAATAAAAAAATTATATTAAAAAATATTTACAAAAACAAAATGGCGATATGTGAGAAAAAGAAAAAAGGTTTACTTACTTTGCTACACAAAAAACTTATTCCGAGATTTTATGCCTCGTTTTTTGAGAATCTTTAAAGATTATCTTTGTTGGAATATATCACAGTCATAATAATATGTCTGTAGAATATGAAGTTCTTATTTCATTTAATGCTGTTTTGATTGATGTTTTGTTTTGTAAACTTTTTATCATTGATTTTATTTGAGCACGAATTAAGATATTCGTTACTTTGTAAAAATATTTTTAATATAGTTAAAGCTAATGATGTAGTTATTAGCTATGAAAAAGCTAGATATGTTGTTTTTAATGTAACTGTGATTTTTATTTTTGTATGTGGTCTATTATAATATTTAGCGTAGGCAAATAAATAGATTTTTTTTGTGATCTCGTTGAAAAAAGTCTTAAAGTATTAGCAATGCAAAACAAATTATGCCAGTTCATAATAAAACGGATGTTATTTTTGTAGTCCTTATATTGTCAATACAAACTTAACCATAATTATGTCATTATTTTATAGAACAAAACTTTGTAATTTTGATATAAAAGTAAATAAGCCACTGTTAAAAAATAAGTGTATTTGAGAAACCTGTCCTATTTGCCGATGTGTCATTGTATATTAAAAGATGGTGATAAAGTAAATGACACAAGATGTTTTATGTTGGTATTACAAAAAAATAAAATAATAGCCGTTTGACATATGTCTGAAGCATGTTAAGTTTTCATACATTTTATGTTATTTCTTTCCTGAAAGAGTTGTAAATATGATATTTAGTTAGCATATGTTGTATAGATCATTATAATAAAGAAGTATTTCGTATAATTAAGCACGATTCAAAAGTTATAGGATAATTAAAGAATTAATATGCCCATTTAGTGTAAAAGTTTAGGACATTTTACTTAATAACTTTGTTGAATGTAAATATATTAATTATCCTTTATCACGTACTAATGAAGACCAAAAGTGTCTATTTAATGATGTATAGCGTGTTAGAATTAAGATTAGTATTATATAGAAAATGTTGCAATTTGTGCCATTTGCATAAAGAAAAATGTTTGAAAATAAAGAGGCAAATGGGAAATGGCAAGCGGCTCCCTTAGAGTATAGCCGAAGTCTACCTTATGGGGGCGAAACATTGTAATATTGTAGTAGGAAGAACTACCAGTGCCCAGCAGTAGTATCCGGTAGTAGTTGCAGTGACTAGCAGAAATATATAGTGAATAGTGAAAGTGTTAGCTAGCAGAAAAAAGTGGCAACTGAAAATTCGGTGTTGCATATAGTAAAAAAGTGTTAGCTAGCGGAAAAAGGTCGTAACTGAAAATTCGGTGCGGCATATAGTGAAAAAGTGTTAGCTAGCGGAAAAAGGTCACAACTGAAAATTCGGTGTGACATATAGTGAAAAGTGTTAGATAGACGGAAAAAGTGATAACTGATATTCGCAGTTACACAAGTGTTAAATTCAACTAATTTTAGTTGATTAATAGCTGCTAGTCAGTAGTGTTAAAGAACCAACTACTCCGGACAGATATTTTTGTACTACCGCTCATTTGAATTAAATATTTTAAAATATATAGTGAACAACCTATAGTGAACAACCGTAGTTGACCAACCGTTTTGAATAATAGTGATAAATAAATAATAGCTGTAAAATTTCGCGACAAATTAATTAGTCGAACCGCTGGCCACTCCCTTGCTATTTTAATTTATAATCGTGCATTTTAATTTTGAACCTCAGTCCACAGTTTATCCGCAGCAACCGCAGAGACGGCAGTGAAAGACGGCAGTGAAAGACGGCAGTGGGAGGATTCCGGAACCTACAGGTGTAGGACGTGAGCGACTCGCGGAGTATCTTCGACAACATTTACTCCGAAGAGTTACGCCCGTCCGGCACATTTTATGGTCCTTCGAGCCGGATTCTTCCGATTGAACTGCCGGCTGGACCATTTTATGGTCCTTCGAGCCGGATCCATCCGCCTGTACTGCCGACCGGACCATTTTATGGCTACGGAGCTCCCTTTAAACAAAACTGTAATAAGTTTTACATAATTAATAGCAATACTAAAATGATTACGGATATTAAAATAAAATATATGAGCAATTTATTATTACGTTTTTTTTAAACTGTCCTCTTGAAAAAAGTATATTTTCAAGATGTGTCACCGTCAAACTAAACCAGCGATGTGCTCTTCTGACGTTTTTAATTCTTTTTTCATTCTATCATATTCCGCACTTAAAAATTCAAGCCCGCTTTTGATATCTTTTAAGGAACTTAACTCCTCTTTTATAGTTCTTAAATCCATTTTTATAGATGACTCCTTTATAGCTTGATTTTAAAAAAAATCCATTGATGATTTAATTTCTGATCTAATTGTTAGCATTAAAGATTCCTCTCCGGGTTGTGTAGGTGAGCTCACCTTCTGATTACTAGGTAGTTGAGGTTTTTTACGCTGTGTTATGTAATCATTGTTAGGAGTACTAATTTCCTGCGACGAATCACCACGGTCGCGCGGGCCCGTTCTGGACTGGATGGGGGTGTTTAAATTGTCACCCTTTCGCTCTTTATTCCTACAACCAGGGCAGATCCATTTCTCTTTCTTGTCTTTCTCCAGCAGCATAAGGCGTTGGTGAGAGATATTAGCGCAAATGTGTCATATATATCTTTGCAAAGTGAACATGTTACAAAGTCCTTATTAGTTATTTTATTTAAACATCCCGCGCACAATTTTGTTTTTGAAGCCATAGCACCATAAGTATTTAAAACTCCCTGTGTACGTTAGTTGTTGGTTCCTTTAGCGAAACTGTGTTATCGGAGTACTTTCGCTTAAAATTAATGGCAAAGTAAGACGGTCTGACACTAGGAGTACTAGGCGCACATAAACAATAATTCTTAAATAAATCAAAATTATTATAATTGCAAAGTAAAAAGGTCGACACTTTGAGTACTAGGCGCACATAAACAGGTAAGTGAATTATGACTGACCAAAAAGAGCATAGCTAAGAAGATGGCCGCTACGAGTTGCGTAGCAGATGGTCAGTGCGAGGCTGGGCGGTGCGTGCGTAGCCGGGTCAGCAATGATTGGTCGCCGCGATTTCCGTAATGGCACTTGGACGGAGCGCTGCTTGTTGTTTATGATAGCGCGCTGAGCAGGTGACGTCACTAACTGAGAGCTCTTTTTACTTTATGCGCTCCTATTTTTTTAATATAATTAAAAACTGTTTTAAATTTAACTTAATTTTTAAAATAAAATGACGATAACTTTGAATACGTGTGCTCGCTGCCGAGGTCCGAGGGAGAAGGGGACTCATGCCAATGTCCAAAGTTGCCTGAATTTCGCGGTATGTCACATGTCGATCTTCCTCAATCAGCTTACGCACAGCATCAACGTTTTCTTGGGTGACTGCAGTTTTTGGACGACGTTGACGGGGATCGTCACAGAGCTTGACACGTCCACGTTGAAATTCAGCAAACCAGCGATAAATTGTGGTTTTGGATGGGGCTTCATCACCAAATGCAGAAATCATCCGGTCAACACACTGTTTTTGTGTTAGACCACTTCGAAAGTCATAATAAATCATCGCTCTTGAATTTTCTCGAGTCAATTCCATTTTCTCAACGACTAAATAAACAAAAAAACAACACAACCTTTGATGAACCTTTGACAAAACCTTGTGACAAGACCGAGAATCTTTTTTTAAATAAATAAATGGTATTCGATTTTTAAAACCAAGGAGTTTTCAATTAAAAAGATTTTAATATGACAGGAACAGTGGAAATATTCCACAAAGAGAATATAATCACTACGTTAATATTTACGTTGATATTCCATTCCCGATACTTTTAGTGCAGCCTATGTATTTGAAATCATCATCAATTTTGATATGTATATACTGATCTAGAAATAAATTGATAATCAAATTTTTAAGTTTTTTTGGATGTATTAAGCTTAAACACGGAATTTGGCCCCTGTTTAGAAATAATAGGCCCATATTTTGTTATAACTTGTTTTCCTAGAGTATTATACCATTTTGGAATGTTGGTTAGTTGCGTCAATTTTTAAAAAACTTGCCATACTAGTTGTGCCGGACGGGCGTAACTCTTCGGAGTAAATGTTGTCGAAGATACTCCGCGAGTCGCTCACGTCCTACACCTGTAGGTTCCGGAATCCTCCCACTGCCGTCTTTCACTGCCGTTTCTGCGGTTGCTGCGGATAAACTGTGGACTGAGGTTCAAAATTAAAATGCACGATTATAAATTAAAATAGCAAGGGAGTGGCCAGCGGTTCGACTAATTAATTTGTCGCGAAATTTTACAACTATTATTTATTTATCACTATTATTCAAAACGGTTGGTCAACTATGGTTGTTCACTATAGGTTGTTCACTATATATTTTAAAATATTTAATTTAAATGAGCGGTAGTATAAAAATATCTGTCCGGAGTAGTTGGTTCTTTAACACTACTGACTAGCAGCTATTAATCAACTAAAATTAGTTGAATTTAACACTTGTGTAACTGCGAATATCAGTTATCACTTTTTCCGTCTAACTAACACTTTTCACTATATGCCACACCGAATTTTCAGTTGTGACCTTTTTCCGCTAGCTAACACTTTTTCACTATATGCCGCACCGAATTTTCAGTTACGACCTTTTTCCGCTAGCTAACACTTTTTTACTATATGCAACACCGAATTTTCAGTTGCCACTTTTTTCTGCTAGCTAACACTTTCACTATTCACTATATATTTCTGCTAGTCACTGCAACTACTACCGGATACTACTGCTGGGCACTGGTAGTTCTTCCTACTACCATATTACAATGTTTCGCCCCCATAAGGTAGACTTCGGCTATACTCTAAAGGGAGCCGCTTGCCATTTCCCATTTGCCTCTTTATTTTCAAACATTTTTCTTTATGCAAATGGCACAAATTGCAACATTTTCTATATAATACTAATCTTAATTCTAACACGCTATACATCATTAAATAGACACTTTTGGTCTTCATTAGTACGTGATAAAGGATAATTAATATATTTACATTCAACAAAGTTATTAAGTAAAATGTCCTAAACTTTTACACTAAATGGGCATATTAATTCTTTAATTATCCTATAACTTTTGAATCGTGCTTAATTATACGAAATACTTCTTTATTATAATGATCTATACAACATATGCTAACTAAATATCATATTTACAACTCTTTCAGGACATAAAAATATTCACATTATTTTTTAGCATAAACTATTACGCAGTTAATTTAAATTTCCAGAAAGTTCTATAGCGCGGCGCGCTGTGATTGGTCGGTTTTTTCTTAAACAAAATAAAGTTGTTTATATTAACTATTGTCAAAACGACCCTTTATACAAACATATTGAGAGTTGTAAATACATGGTAAAACTATATTAACACGTTATTTAATTGATTTTTTCCGTATTTTCACTTTTTAAACAAATTAATATTCTTTAATCACTTTTTTGTTTAAAGTCATTTTGGCCGTCTCGAACACTAGTGTTCATACTTTTTCTTTACACCACCATAAGTTAAATTTGGTTAAAAGTAAAAGTCTTCAAAAAATTTAGGAAATAAAATAAGTTTCATTAATTTTCGTGATAAAACAAGAGTTATTCTGGAGTTTTTAAGAATTGTGGTAGATAGCAGTACTATTCATGTTGCCTATAAAAAAAAAAGAAAAAAATATTTAAAAAATTGTGGTCATGGTAGTGAAAAATATCATAAACGGTCTCAATTTCTGAAGAATTTCATTTTTTTTATATAACTTAAAATATAATTGGGATATATTTTTTTTTTCCCCGATTAGTCCGGGGCAGGTCTATCCTCCGGTGTTGGCTTATCGTTGAATTTTGGGACACGTTTTATATTAATAATAAATTAATTATTTCATATTTTTCTACAATAAAACATGGAAAAATCTTTCTAAAAAACACAAAATAATTAAAACACAAGTGAAATGAATGATTCCTAATATTTCATAACTTTTGTGCATGGAAAAATTATCAACTCCATGGATAAACTTACTGAACGCAGCCGCAATTCAATAAACCGGTAAATACAGTTCCTGAACGAATACAGACAACAAATACAACGCCATCTTGAAAATTTTTGACAGTTTGTCTGTGCTGGGATAATAATTTTTGAGGAAAAACCTATAAAGTAAGATTTTTTTTAAATTAGCATGCTATTTCAGTCACTTTTGTGGATTACTTATCACAATGTATTAATTTAATTAAGGTCTATCGAATATCATAAAATGATGGGCCACTATATCCGTTATCTTGGTATTTCGTCATTTTTAGTAATCAGCATTTGAGATTACGAAAAAACGGTATCTAAGTTTAAAATCTCAGTCACCTACGTGGATTACGGTTATCCACGGAGGTGACGTAACGTCCATGGATGTGACAGTACTGTGATCGCTCTTTGGTAATTTAAAAATTATCAATGTGATTAATTGTAATATGTAAATATTTCTTAATCCAGGGTAATTATAGTACAAAAATCAGGAACAGATCAATCACAAGACAAAAGAATGCAAGAGGCGACGTCGGAAAAAACAAAGTCCAATCCACAGTTGTACGAACAGGCTAAAGCTACAGAAAGAGAACGTTATAGAAATCTAAAATAAAATTATATCTATTGATCAAATGTCAGAAAGAAAACAAAAAAAAAAACAGAAAAAAGAATGGCGTAAGAGGCAAAAAAATTGTAGAATATTTATTATATGCAAGGAAAGATTTTTATCGAGTTTGCGTGATGATCGCCTTAAAGTGACATTGAAAATGATCCAGTTTCAGTTAGACATTTAAACATTAGGCATTCTCTAAATGTTTCAAACAAACATTCTCTTCCGGTCTTAAGTAGATGATCTCGTTCTGTCTGAAGCCGTATTTCATCATCTTACAGAGACCTATCTCCATCAGTGTTAGAAAATTACTCGCCTAGAATACTTGATTCATCAAGTAGTTGTAGTAATTACTACATCATACAAAAACAAAACTAGACTTAATACTTTTAAGACGACTTAGCTGGCAAAATGTGATAGCAATTGATCTTATAACGGAATAGGAAAGTCATATAAACGAAGTGCCATCGTTAAAGAATCTCTTCCTGGCTCAAGTCATGACATTCCACATAGAATGCCAGAAAATAATGTGATAATAACTGAAGAATCTCTTCCTAGCCCCAGTTATGATATCCCACATAAACTGCAAGAAAATACTATGATAGTAACTGAAGAACCCAACACATTTGACAGAACCCAAATAACAGCTGTAACTTCTTTTTGGGAATTGATCGAAGGCAACTGATTAAGTTGGTCTGCAAAAACACAAACATATTTTACAATGGTTAAATTGTCACTGTACTGAATTATGATTCTCTAATCTTTTACGTGGTAGAGCCACACTGCAGCTATGTTTTGGTTGTAACATGAATGGGTCAGCTCGACTGGGGCGTACTGGGACAACGTAAAATAGCAGCTTAACGCTGATGTGTTTCGTATGGTGAGTGTTATAAAATCGGATACCCTTTTTACTGGAAAAGAGGCATTCCATCTTAGTTCTCAGGGGTGACGACGCATCTCTATTTTGATTCGTAATCGAGGATAGATGTAGATGTCTATGGGCCACAACAACCAATTACCATCAGGCGAATTGGGTGCTCTTTTGTCACCCTACTTCTATAAACAAAAAATTTAGTATTTCATCAAGTTTGATTTCAGTTGACAAATGTGATGAAGAATACACGGAGTTCGTTTGGCCACAGTGTAAACGATGTTTCGGATTGTAGTTATTACTGTTACTTTATCACATTGCGGTCGAAGAAATGTTAAAAAAATATTATTACGTTCATTCCCTCATCTTTGCCAAAATTATTCTAACGAATAAGATTCATTGCTTGGTTTTATTTTTTTCTAAAAATGTTTAAGTTGTTACTATATTTCATTATTTTATTATGGTTTCTCATTTATAATAATTTAAATAGTCTCAGTTACTTTATTTCGTAAGTTTTGCAAGTTATATGCTAACTAAATAATGTTGATTAATAATAATTTAATTACTATTAAAAGGTTGCTTATATGACCACACGAATAAAAGTTTTGTTAACCAACATGTGTTTCTATATAACTTATTAGTAATAGATATAATTAATACAATAATTATTAAGCGTAAATACGTACTTAATTAATACTTAAAATTTATAAATACTAAACTGATAGTTATATACAGATAATAATTAAAAAATATCGTTTTTTTCGTCCATAAATCATTAATAATTTATTAAAATTATACAAATATGTCACTACCGTGGAGTTGTGTCACTTCCGTGGAAAGGTGTTTTCATTTTTCATGTTTTTCGTGAAAACTACAGTGAAAATAGCTGGGCTTTTATGTGCTCCATTTAACAAAATAAGATACCTTTCATTTGAGACTACTTTGAATCATATCAAAATAAAAAAAATATTTTAGAATTTTAAGTCCGTTTTTGAGAATGGCCCATATTGTGGAACAAAAGGCATGTCAACTTGTTGTTTTTTTTGCGCGACGAGTATTTTTAGTCTAATATGAATAGTTTTCCGAACTCATGTCTAATTTATATTGTTTTTCGGGTTTTTTCTATTACGAATCGCCTCAGTACATTCTTAAACAACCCCCCCCCCCCCCCCATCCCCCCGTGGAGGGATTAGTTTTAATAGGAATTGTTTGGGCTGCTAATTGCGTTTGTAAATGCTTCTACAATTGAAGTTAAATTATTTTTAATTATTATTAAGAATCCGGTTTCATTCATCTCTGAAATAGCAGCGATACAAACATTTTATTTTATTAATAAATAATTTATTTCAGTGCATATATCTAAAATGCTTCTACAATTACATCGAAGGATCCTTGTGAGAATGAATGCCATGAAGAATTTCAGGTATAGAATTTAGTAAGCGAGCAACGTGGGACGGTAACTTTGACGAATACTAATATATTATTATGTTAATAAGGGAATTTATAATGCTTTCTATAGAGTTCAAACTACCACGTGAAGTATCAGGTGAAACCCGAAGAGCACAACCATCCTCTGGTTATGGAATTGAAAATTCTTCAATAATTTTTTGATGATTTTTTTTGTCGTATCCTGTTTGTGTATGGTGACGGAATGATTTAGGAATAAATAATGATTTCTTATAAGAAGCTTTATTAGATTTAGCAGGGTGTGAAGAAAATGATCCATTGTAGGATTAGTAGAAAGCGAAGAATTTACAGGGTTTTTGAGATCAGAACATCAGCATATGATTTTGATGAAACTTTGGGATATTTTTGGGATGCTTCTAAGTATGAGATTGAATTTTGTGCCATTTCGATTTTAATATTATTTTGTCTTGTGTGTTCAGGGCATCCAGAATCCGTAGCTTTGTGGTGACCTGAGAAGAATAAGCATCGAAAGGGAAATCTTTGTCGCAAGACGAAGAAGAGTGGTCATCGCCACATTTTGAGCGTCGTGGCTTGGAACGACATAGATCTTTAGTGAGTCCAAATCTGCAGCACTGAAAACATTGAATCGTTGGAAGCTTATAAATTGCAACAGCTGAACAGATAGAAGAATATAAACCGTTGAGGGTAGAATTTGACCGTCAAATGTGATAACGACATTTTCAGAGCTTTAATATCTAGCTTTGTCTTCATTGCGTACTCGGTAATTTAATCTTCTTATTTTTAATACTTACTATAGGTATGGTGTTTGGATAAGTAGATAATTCAGAAATAATCTCTTCTGATGGTCTAATATTTTGGTACGCCTGTTATAACACTCATACGAGATACGTGGAAGGATTTTTTAAAAATAGATTTGCATCAATAAATTTAGAGAATACAATCGTTATTCTATTCCTCCCGACACGTTTTAGGCCTTCATTAACTATATTTTGAATATTTATTTTTTCAAAAAGTGACCAAATCTATCACTATCCTATGTCTGTGGTTTGTATAGTGACGAATCATACAATCTGTCTACATATATATCTTCCATGCCTCTTTTATATCTTTCATGCCTCCTTATTCTCACGAAATTATCACTTTTTCTCCTGTAGACGAAGGCGAGATACGCAAAGCACTTTCTTCTATTAAATTGAAAGCCATTGGTTGTGATGATGTCAGTAGGGTAATGGTTATGCACGTGTTGGATGCTGTTTTACCCGTAATAACTCATATCATTAATTTTTCGCTGATGAATGGTGTTTTCCCAACTCTCTGCCGTAAAGCCTTTATTATTCCTATTCCTAAATCCAGCGATTGCAACGCTATATCCAATTTCAGACCAATTTCTATTCTGCCTTTTCTCTCTAAGGTTCTGGAAGCTGTTGCTCATAAACAGATTTCTTCTTTTGTTTTCTCAAATAATATTCTTTCCCCTTATCAGTCGGGTTTCTGCCCTGGTCATTCTACTATTACTGCTCTTCTCAAGGTGACGGAAGAAGTCCGAGAGGGGATGGAAAAATCAAAACTGACCGTCCTCATCTTAATTGATTTTTCTAAGGCATTTAATTCTGTTGATCATGATATCTTGTTGGCCCTTCTTTCTCATTTGAATATCTCGTCTTCGGCTCAGGAATGGTTCTCATCATATCTTCGAGGGCGCCAACAGGCCGTGCGCACTGGACATATATTATCTGACTGGTGTGATGTGTCTACTGGCGTCCCTCAAGGCGGTATAGCCTCTCCTCTTCTGTTTTCAATTTTTATCAATCTCATCACATTAAATCTCAAGTGCTCTTACTATCTGTATGCTGATGATCTGCAGTTATATGTGCAAGTGGAACCCTCAAACATCTCTAATAGAATAGAATAGAATCTAATGCTATCTCATTATTGAATGATGACTTGAAATACATCTCCGAATGGTCCACTGTGTATGGCATAAACGTGAACCCATCTAAGTGCCAAACAATAATCTTAGGTAGCCCACGATTATTATCGAAACGAGATATTCCCACCCTACCATTAATTATGTTTAAAAATAATGTCATACCATTCTCTCCTCATGTAAAGAACCTTGGTTTGTACGTTGACGGTTGCTTAACATGGAACAAACATATACAAGAGGTGAGTCGCAAAACTACTGGAACTTTGCGATCCCTATATCGATTAAAAAATTTTCTTCCCACCAATACCAAGATTTTACTTGTCCAGTCACTTATCTTACCGATTATTGATTATGTCGATGTGTGTTGCTCAGACCTGTCTCAACATCATCTTAATACATTGGATCGTCTACTTAACAACTGTATTAGATACATTTATGGTCTCCGTAAATACGACCATGTATCTTCTTTTCGTGCTCAGCTAAATTGGCTGCCTGTCCGTCAGCGCAGATATATCAGAATACTCTGCAACATTTTCACAATTCTGAACGATCCATGTGCTCCCGAGTATCTGAAATCCAAATTTCAATACCTGGGAGATTCTCGTAATCGCTCTCTCCGTTCATCGGTTAATCTTAAGTTGCTCACTCCTTTACACCGTACTGGTTATTTATCTCAATCTTTCGCCCTCACGGCCATCAGACTCTAGAACAGTGATGGGCAAAGTACGGCCCGCGGGCCACCTCCGGCCCGCGAAAGCATTTCATCCGGCCCGCCGACAGTCCTTCGACATGAAAAGTATATGTACCGCGATAATTATATTTTGACGGTCCAGAAATATAAAGTCGTAGTATAGTAGTAGAATAATAATCGCATAGGTAAAGGAGCCATAGACTAGCCGCGTAGTTCATGTGTTGCGGGTCGCGGGGCGCTGGGTACAAAGCTACATTTTTATAGAACACTGCCTAAAGCTGAATTACCAGACATAATTTCTCACGCCCAGAAAACTATGGCGATATTTGCGTCGTCGTATGTGTGCGAATAGACTTTTTCGACAATGAAATTGCGGAAAAACTCAAGCAGAAAACGACTTACTGATGAACACCTTTTCGCGCTGTTCAAAGTTACCTCGTCACAGCTCGAACCTGCATTTGAAATTATTACGCCTACCATGGCTAGACCTTGGAATTAAAGTTAAATTGTAATGTTTAACATTTGTGCAAGCGTGTAATGCTGTAATGTTTTTATATGATTAAAAGTTTCAACACAAACTGTATTTTTCCTATAATTCTGGCCCTCTTATGATTTTTTTAAACTTTCTGGCGCCCCATTAAGAAAGTTTGCACACCACTGCTCTAGAACGACATCCCTCTTGATATTAAATAAGTTTCCAACAAGTTTCTTTTTAAAAATCAAGTCCTTAAGTATGTGAAAAAATTGTTGCAAGTTTGAACTAACATAGCTTTTATTTTCATACACACATGTATATTTCATATTTGTTCTGACATAGATAATATTTATATGTATTGTGTATATATGTAGTATATGCGTGTATGTGTATGTATGTGTGTGTATATGTATATTTATATGTATATACAATATTTTTTAGCTCTTTCTATTTTGATTACTGCTACACCGCCTCTTGTTTGTATATCTCTGTTTAGCCTAATGGTTGACTGGGAGAGAATGCCCTATGGCATATGGAGAGAATGTCCGCCATATGTAAAACTTTGTGCATGACAGCTTAAATAAATAAAAAAATATATATCGACGCGTCTAAAAATCCGTTGAATCGAGAGTAAGCAAGAGTTTGCTTTACTCTAACTGAGTATCATAACGATAGTGGTGTGGTGGAATTGAGGGAATATCTAGAAACCCCCCACCCGTTTGTGCAGTGCTACGTGTTTATTTCATGAATGCCGTTACCTCTCGCCGCGCTCGCTCATACCGCGCCTGTAGCGTCGCCATAATAGTACAGATAGCAACGCTGAAATATATCTACGTCCGTAGTTTGTTACTGTTTTTGTTGTAATTTATTTGTTTCTGTTGACTTTTTACGTTCGTTAATTTGTGATTAACACAGAATGGAGTGATGGCAGTGATACAAAAACGAACGATTTCGATAAAATAACTGGTATCGAAGTTATGGATGCGTAATTATCTACCTACCAGTTTTTGTTCGTGACTTCTGAAATAATTCACTTAAAATGTATAATAAACTATATTAAAATATTTTATTTTATCGGACACATTTCTATCCAGTGTTATTATTTTACTTTACTAAAGAAATAAATCACTCAATAATATAAATTATATCTACTTGCTGCCCTCCTAGTACAGAGCAACAACCTAAAAATCGAACTTCTTACACTAATAGTTTTATCTACGGTACATCAGCTATGACGTCATAACGGTCGACGACGGCAAACTCGAAATGACGTAGTATAAAATATTACGCTGTGCGTGGGAGAGTCCGTCTAAGTCATTCTACGTAGTAGTTGTGCTAAGGCAGTATAGTGGTTCTGTCTGTTGTGGTGATTCTTCTGGTGCAGGCGAGGAATATGGTGTTGCTGAGGCTGCTCTGTGTTACATTGCGATGTTGTTACTGTTGATTTGCATACTTCGGTGTTATCATGTAATTATGTCATTCACGTTACACCAGTGTGTTTTATTGCTGATAATGATTCATTGCGTAAGCATGAGACCAAAATGAACATTCGCTCTCACACTTAATATTTTTAACAATTAACCTTATCCTGATGTATTTTGGATATCAGAAGTGGGATCTTGTGATGAAGTTCCGACAAATATATTACGTCGGGTTCGCCTCAAGGCATCATCAGGGAAAAACTAGTTATTGTAAAGTTCAAATAATAATTAAATTAATCTTGCAGCGGCGGTGTAAGAATATCCACTGCCCATATCGTCCCGTGCGTGTCGTGAGAGGCGACGGAGGAAGATAAACCAGGAGGCAGGCAGCAGCGTCTTCCTAATAACAACTAAAATTAAATTTGGGGGACCATGAGCAAACCATGCGGGCCTGTGTCCAGCAGAGAACTTTTATAGGCAGTAACGGTAACGATAAACGTCGAAAAGGAAAACATAAGCTATCCTTTAAAAACATGAATGCCTGGTCTGTTTCCACTAACCTCCCATTTCGTTCATATTTTAAAGTATTGTTATATATTTGTTTCTAAATTAGCTTCTTTAGAATAATTGCAGTTTCAATTAGCACACAAGGGCAGGCACACTAGGCACAGATGAGGTTTTCTACTCGTTCTATAATTTCATAAGAAATTCATAAAAAATAGATTTTTATATGGTACACTTTTATATTTACATAATATGCTCACATTTTACCAGATTTTTCACGAAAAAGGTTTTTCTCTAGTGTGTATCTTCATATGATTATACAAACTACTTTTTCTTTCACATCTAAATTCACAGATACGACATGAATAAGGTTTTTCTCCGGTATGTGTTATCATATGATATTGCAAATCACCTTTTCTAATACTTTTATATCCACAGATATTACACAAAAAAAGTTTTCCTTCGGTATGTAATTTCATATGTGCTTGCAAATTACCTTTTTGAATACATTTATATTCACAGATATTACATGAAAAAGGTTTTTCTCCAGTATGTATTTTCATATGTGATTGCAAATTACCTTTTTGAATACATTGATATTTACAGATATGACACGAAAAAGGTTTTTCTCCGGTATGTATTTTCATATGTGATTGCAAATTACCTTTTTGAATACATTGATAGTTACAGATATTACACGAAAAAGGTTTTTCTCCAGTATGTATTTTCATATGTGCTTGCAAATTACCTTTTTGAATACATTTATATTCACAGATATTACACGAAAAAGGTTTTTCTCTGGTATGTATTTTCATATGTGATTGCAAATTACCTTTTTGAATACATTTATATTCACAGATATTACACGAAAAGCGCTTTTCACCAGTATGTATTCTCATATGTGTTTGCAACATATCTTTGCTAATACATTTATATTCACAGATATTACACGAAAAAGGTTTTTCTCCAGTATGTATTTTCATATGGTATATCAATTTTTTTTTATTTGTACATTTATAATCACAATTATTACAACAGAACACTTGTTTAGCAACGTGCGCTTTAAAATGTGCCAAAATGTAACGTTTATGAGATGTTTTAAATTCGCAAATATCACAATTAAATATTTCCGTTAGTTGTGCTACTGGAGTTTGTTCAACTTGTGTCCGAATCGCAGTGATGTCTGAGTTCTTTTGCGTCTTATGACTGCGTGAAATGAGTTTGGCGAGAATGTCTTTTGTTGATGTTCCTGATGAATTTTTCGTAAGTATATTTACACTCTTTTGTTGCAAAATTTTCTTTTTCATAATCTTTGCAGGATTGTTTCCTTTATTAATAACTGGTTGACTATCTTTTTTCACGTTTTCTTTCCGAACATCGTTTATGTTACAATTAATAGAATTTGATTCATTTGTTTGTATGGGGTGTTGTTCTGAAATACACACAAATTAAACATAATTAAATTATACAATGGAAATGAAAAGGAAAGTATACAATACATGCATATTACCAATCCTTACCTATTGGTGGCAGACCTGGGCAAACACACAAAAATAAAACCATAAACTGATTACATGCCAAAGAGCCATGGAGAGGAGTATATTGGGTTACACAAAAAGAGATAGAAAGAGAGCTGTAGATCTAAGACAAATTACCAAAATTGAAGATGTAGTAGTTAAAACTAGAAAACTCAAATGGAGATGGGCAGGCCACATGATGAGAGAGAATAGAAATAAATGGACGAAAGATGTAACAGAATGGACCCCTAGATACTAAACAAAAAGGAAAAGTGGAAGACAAAGAAAACGTTGGTCTGATGACTTAATAAAAGCATGCGGGTCCAATATGGCACAGAACAGCTAAAACAAGAGCACAATGGAGAAAGCTGGAGGAGGCCTTCGTGTCGCAAAGACACGCCGACGCGACGCCCGATAACAATGACATACTTACCTAATAATATAATATCAACCAAAATTACATACATAGCATAGATAATGTTAATGTTAATAATGAATTTAATGTTAAGGTCAATTTTAATTTTAAAGTTATATATTTTAATTTGCATGTTTAATTTTTAACTATGAAATGATAAATTATGTATATTGTGTTGGCAATAAAGGCTTATAAATAAAAAAAAATCTTTATTGTAAGACACATTAGACAGTTACTATCGGCGGAGAATATGCCTTATGGCATTCTCTATTAATCAACTCAGAGATAAATAGAGAAATTATAATATTTTACATAACTATACTTTTAAAATATTGCCAGAAATAAAGTATTTTAGCCAATTACTCTGGATAATGTCTCTCATATTCAAGTTTGGGGGTAAGTAATGGTAAGGAAACTAAATTCGAATGACTCTTTTATTTCAGATGTAAAATAACCAGACAGGCGACAGGCAACATTGTCAGAGGTGCTCACATCTCGTTCTGTGATCCTCAATCCTTTTTTTATAGGATAAGAGTGACAAGCGAGCATAAAGTCCACCTGATGGTAAGTGGTTGATGTGGCCCATAGACATCTACATCTATCTTCGATTACGAATCAAAATGCAGATGCGTTGTCACCCGTGAGGACTAAGATGGAATGCCTCGTTTCTAGTAAAAGGGGTCTCCGGTTCTCCACGCTCACCATACAAAATACAGCAGCATTAGGCTGTTATTTTACGCTGGTAATCTGTGAAAGCGTAGTTCTTCCCTGGTCGAGCCGACCCATCTGTGCTACAACCATACTACTAATATAGTTGCACCATGTCTCTACCACATATAATCCTATGCCAAGCGTGAATATTAAGGCAAATTTTCCCTACATCGGGAGAGATTCATCCATGTTCAGCAGTGGAAGTTTATGGGACGAATAAGATGGAGCCATTAAAAAACAACACTAAAAACACCCTGGTAGCTCAGGGTCTAGGTGTTTGCTGTAAAATCATCATAGTAATGCTCGCATACTGTACCCAGGTTCAATTTCCGCTGGCACTCATAATATTGTTGATTGAGCATTCTTTTTTCACTAACATTATTTCTGTTGTGCGTGCGTTTTGACCAGCAGTGCTATTGTGGAAAATTAAATATGATGGGAATCAGGTTAGCACAGTTTTAATTTTCGATGTTTGATGTCGTTATACTGATTATGTAAATATATCAGTATAGATTATAAGCCAACAACATTTTTATATTTGTTGGGAATGAGAGTAAAAAAATAAAAGGAAATTCGACCAAATGAAGGTAGAATGATAATCTCCCACTTGTTTTAGCAGTATAAAGTATCGCACAGGCGACTAAGAGGCATCAGTTGGTAATTCTAAGAGTTTCACTGTCGTTACTATGCCTGTTGGGGTATTCTACTAGTGTAGGCAAAGAAGGTTGTGATGCTGAGAGGCTGCCCTGTGTTACATTGAGATGGGTAGTGATGCTGTTGGTTTGCATACTTTGGTGTTATCATGTAATTGAGGACCTGATAGTAAGCAGGGTTTGTTACTGAGTAGTGTTCTTTTATTTAAATACTTTTGCCAATAATTTCTAACATCAGAAGTGGAATAGTTTGTTACAATATAGTATTTTAGAGACTATGACTAACGGGCACACAGTCCACCTAATTGTAAGTGGATGCTGTAACCAAAGACGTCTACATCCTATTAAGAATCAAAATGTAGATGCATTGTCTAACGAAGCTCATTATAATGTCCATGCATAATATGCTTATCTTTTAAAATAATTATTTAATTCGTATTTTTCTTATTCCATAAGTGCTTTTTACATGCACTTTGAATTTAGGTAAATCAGTAAATCAGTACCTTGCATATGAAGCCCTTCTATTTTGTGTCCATGGGCTACAGTAACAAATTGCTTGCCACTTGCCATTAGGTAAACTGTACCTTATTTTAACCATATCACAGAATGTGTATATCCTTACCTGTTTCATGATTCCCAGTTTCTTCAAATTTGGAATTCTCATCTTTGATATTCTCTTCCTCAACTTTAACAGATTCAAGGCGAAAAATTTCGTCATTACAATCATTTTCTGTATCACACGCAACTGGCCTCATATCTATATGACAAATTGGTGTGAATTGAATCTCGTATCTAGGCTCATGCGGTTTTGGTATTGACTGAAATCAAATTCTTTTTTTAAGTCAGTGCATTGGTGGCGTAGTGGAATACATAATACCACATACCATCCTGCAGATGTCGTAAAAAGGGACAGAGGGAAACTGAAACAGAAGTTGGGCAGCAGCATCTTACTGACAACAACTCAGATCAATATAAGCTGCAGTTGCCAATCAAATTTGTCAACTACCTACGGAGCAATCTATGTGGAAGGCCTACGTTCTGCAGTGGACTTTTATAGGTTTTAATAGATGGAATGGATAATACCATGGACGCTCCAGCAAGCAACTGCTCCAGAACTGCATTCGACCCAATAGCCTGTTGTTGTAAACTTCTGCAACGATTGAGTCTTGCATAACAAGTAAAACAAACTATTATGGGCCCCTCATTCTCATCCATCTGAAAATATGAAAGTTCATAATAAATATGGAAAACTACTTAAATATATAAGATTGTAATAAAATCTCTTGGCTACCATAATTCTCTTCATCAACATCATTTTTTATAATATTGAAGTGACAAACTTACAATCCACCTGATGGTAAGAGGCAACTGCAGCTCATGAGAACCTACTTTCATATTTTAACATTAAACTACTAGCATCACTATAACATTACAAACACCTCTTATTTGCTCCAAGTAAACTGAAACTGCTTGCACTAGGAGTAATTTACAACAATAGTTGATATAATTAATAGAATCAGGCGTTACTTTGTGGAAATCCATTATATAAAAGATTTTAGAAAAATTTACTTTGCAAATATCCGCTTTAAATTTACTTTAAAAATAAAACAATGTGTCTTACCTAGTTTGAAGAATTTAGCGGTTAGCCGCCGTAGAGTCCATATCACCTGAGGATGCCTAGTGTAGAGGCAAAACACATGTCAAATTATCGTCAGTGGTGTGTCTTGCCTAGTGTAGTGGTGTTGGGAGTAGCGGTGCAGGGATTAGCGGTGATGGAGATAGTGCACGCAATTGAGGGAGGGCGGGAGATGCTCTTCAAACTAGGTAAGACACATCATTTTATTTTATAACGCAGATATTTGCCAAAGTAAATTTTTCTAAAATCTTTTAAACAATAGTTGAATATCAGATTTGAACTTACTACTTTCTTGAGTTTGCAGTTTGCACCCTTAACTACTAGGCCACTGTCACTTAGTTTTAAATGGGTGTTAATAACAATATACATCCCCTAGCAGTTTTAACCTTTTTAATTTAATATCAATAACAGTATGAAGTAAGTTCCAGGTGGGTTTGGATATTTAACAATTAGATTATTTTATCTCATAAGGCTATGGGCAGCAGGATTTTCCTCATAATAGGTCAGAATAATAAAAAAACTGCAGTTGCAACAAAGGCAAATAATAATAATAATACCAGAATTGATACTAAAAATATTTATTTTCAACCTGGAGAGTTGAAGCTTCAACACAGATATTCACTACATGAGGAAAGTCTGAAAACACTTAAACATACAACTCAGAAAGATCACAGAGAATGAGGAGACTTGACTGAAACATATAAAACAATATATGGACATTATGATCAAGAAAATTTCGATAATCATTATTGTAGTATTCAAACAACACAACTTAGAGGCATCACTTCAAAATGACTAAAGCAGTGTCGTGTGGAGTTGGGATTCGAAATAGCAACCAAAGAGCAATTGAGAAAAAAAATTAATAATAAAATTCAAATTCAAATTCAAATTTTATTTATTTGTGAATACAGGTAATGAGACACAATAGATCTTAAAAAAAAATGATGTTCGCTGCAATAATAATAAAAAAAAATAAAAAAAATATACATATTATAGATAATTCTCGTGTAGTACTCGCTGTGTGATAGGCAGGCAGCGAATTGTCGCTGCGAGTAATATTTGCAACGAATATTCGCCGTGTGTGACCGAATCAAAATGCAGATGTGCTGTCACCCCAGAGAACGAAGATGGAACACCCCGCCTCAGTAAAAAGGGTTTCCGGTTCTCTAAACTCACCATACAAATCAGAGCAGCAAGTAAGTAATAATGTATTTCTCCGGCGATAACAACAAATTACCGCAACTGCAATTTGCAATATTTAAAAAAAACTTACAAAAGTGTCCGTCAATGTTTTGTATAAATTTTTGAGACCAGTCTCCTTTAGTACAAACATGCGTACATTAACGCATAAACAAATTCTACAAACTTCACTAAAGGCCATTGTTAACAACCGGGGTTAAAAATATTTAATAAATAATAATATAAAAATAAGATAGACATGGCGGCATTGACATTCGGTACTAGAGTATTTAAGTTGATATTGATAAGACAAGTTGCACGCGCTGACGCTCGATACCAGTTTCTATATAGTTTGTGGGTACTAGGCACAGAGCCACAGAGTAGAGAGTAGGCGTGTGTATCTCTTTACGGAACCGACTCACTGATACGGTTCACTGAAGTGTTTAAAAGATTGGTTCAATAACAACGTTTCAAATGTATCATTTGGATCTGAAACAGTGAAACATTAGGTGCTCGTAGGTGAAACATTACTTTGCTCTGTGCTCATTTCGCGCGACGCGTCGCTTGCGAAGTGACTGAGCCACGAGCGCGTAGATTGAGGATTAACGATAAGATACAAAGTCTATGCACGAGCGAGAGAGATATACTGAGACAATGATTAACTTAACTACTGACTCGCAAGTGGCGAGTGAGCGGGCGAAATAATTATAATCCATACAATTCAGATAGAGATAACAAATGAGAAGTGTATCACTCAACTTGTACGGATTTTCGCTGACGTTATACCTGCACGTAAAAATTACCACTAAGGTGCTTACTAGGCTTGCCAACCGTCCCGGATTTTCCGGGACGTCCCGCTTCTGGGTCAATTTTCGACCGTCCCGCCATAACCCCTTGCGGGACGCCTTTTGTCCCGGAAATCAGTGATTATATGGTATTAGTATCTAGCTCGTACCAACTACTCCTTAGCCGCAGCTTCGATAACACTTTCAAATGCATCAGCAGAGAGTGTTTTCTCTCTGTGTAAATGCATGGACAGACAGCAGAAATAAGCTGTTTAATGACCACGTCAAGGCAGAACTACACATTAATATTAATTTTGATCATAAATGCAGTGAATTTTATAACCAATGTGTTTTTTTCTAACCAGTTTGTATGTGGTGTGTTGTGTCCCGCGTAATATACCCAAGTCCCGGATGTCGGGCTGGGAAATGCCTTTTTTGGAGTTGGCAAGCCTAGTGCTTACGTATCAAATACTATACGGTCGTTTTTTGTATGTAATGTTTGCATTAACAAGTTGTCATTTTACGTACACATTGTTTATGTTCCAAAGATGTTTTATAGGTCTAAAACATCTTTGTTATGTTCATTAGCGCCAGTTAATGAAAAGATACTGAGTTCTGTTTAGCATTTCTTTGCGTACATTGAGCTATTATGTACTACGTACTAGAGGCGACACTGCATTATGTTACGCTGTTCCATTCAACTGCGGTAATATTGCCGCACTTTACGCAGTCGCTCGCTAGGTGCTAGTGAGTTGACACATGTTTTGTTGATTATATATAAAAAAAAACTTGATAAAATACGCCATGGTGTGTTTTAGATTTTGCACAAATAATTCAAGAAATGTTAGCAAATACCAAGGAATAACTTTTCATCGGTGAGTAAAATACTTAATAAAAAGTATTATAGATTAATAATTAATCAAACAAATTATTCAAAAGACGCCATCTCGGATCATGAAATATAGATTATGAAATTAATTTGTTCAGATGCGACGTTTCTGTAGGTACTTAAGTCTGAGAATAATTATGCATAATATAATATGTTTTTTGTAGAAACAAATGGAAGTTTTCATAATTGGGCAAAATTTCTGATATTTAAATTTGCTGATTATTCTTTTGTTTTATTTTTAGATTTTCACGTCCAAGCCATGAAAACAGGGAAAAATGGACCAAATTCATCAATTTTTTAACTCGTGCCCAGCATTTATGAACGACTCTTATTCTAATCTAAATAAATATATTTGTAAATTATATGTTATATCAATAAGTTTTGTTACAAATACATTAAGTATTTTTTTATATTTTACATAGTTACCTTTTAAAATATTCAAATAAAAATATCATTTAAATGTAATTCAGAAATCAGCAGTACCATACGATAACGTAATTATATTATTATATAACATGGCTGGGATTTTAGTTTTTTTTTCTGATTAGACGACGAACGAATTTTTTGTAATGTTCAGTATATTTACGGGACTTAAGAGAGGTGGAACCCTCGGCACGCGAGTCACACTAGTATATGGCGGTTTTTTAATACTTACAGAAGTTTTACAGGCTTCCCAAATAATTAGTATCTTTTTTTTTTCACCTAACAAAATGTGGTATCATAACCGTTGTCTGAATCAATAAGTAGTTCAAATTCAATTTTTGATAGTCTGAGCAAAATTGTACTTACAAATAAATTACGCAAGTGATGTCACCTAAGCCTAATTTGAGTGATGTATACGAAGCCTAAGTTTTTCAATATAGTTCTACCTTAGTAACGGAATCAATAATTCTAGGTCATTATAAAAATAATAAAATATGAGCACGTTATAATATTGTGTTTGTATTTAATAGCAAGGAATCTGCAGATAGCCAAAATATTTATCTAAAGAAAAAATGCGCTTCTTACAAATCAATTGGACAAAATTTTAAACATAAATTCGGTCTCAAACTAAGTGTTGAGATTAATTTAATGGCTAAAGCAGAAGTTGTGAAGTTACATGAATCTTTAATGAAAAAGAATAAACAGATCACGCATTATTTATTAATACACTGCATGAACCTTAACGTAAATTCGCATTGATTTCACACTATTATCCACCAGCTGCGTATAAATACGTTAGAGAATTCTAGAAAAGTAATAATAATGATCTTTGAAAATAAATTCATATTTTTATATTTTACATATTTACTTTTAAAGTATTAAATAAAATATCATTAAAATGTGATTCTGTCATAATATTATGTCATATTATATTAAATTAACACATAAATGCAAAATAAATAACAAAAAAATGTACTCGATATAATTTACAATACAATCTAAATAAACATTTACTTATTACATAGGATCTGATCATTCTACCTACGTATAATCTATGATGACAAAAACCGCGCATGCGCGACTCTACTATCTCCCGCGCATGCGCGAAGACATAGAGTAGCGCACATTTTTTGTTTGGAATAGCTTCTCTAATACGTAGTACATATAACTCAATGTTTGCGTAATGATTATTGTGACTTACTTTCTTCATTTTCATCATAAAGTTAGAGTGATAAGACTTTACGAGAGAATTATGTGTACATAGACATTGTTGTTTTGTGTAAATGCACAATTTTGTAAATAATGAATTGACATAATGACATTTTTGTTAAAGTATGAAGGAGGATCGATTTTATACACAATCTTATTACGGTCATTGAGTTATATGTACTACGTACTAGAGAAGCCATTCCAAACAAAAATCGTGTCCTACTCTATGTACGCAACTACTACTCCCGCGCATGCGCGAAGGTTTTAATTTGATATAAAATAAGATATTAATATAAAATAGATATAAGAATTTAATATAAAATATCAAATATATAAAAAAAATATAAAATATGGTAAAAAAGTTTTGGTGGATACAGCCACCGAAGTATGTGGTGTAAGTAAGAGAACGAATGAAAGGAAAAGTAATACGTTGTGGTGGGATGATGAGGTACGGATGGAAGTTGAAGCAAAGAAGAGGGCATGGCTAGATTTACTAGCAACCAAAGCTGGTAATTCTGGCGGTATGAATGATGAGATAGAAAGAAAAAAGGCAGACTTTAGACGTATAAATAAGAGAGTAAAAGAAGTTGTCGAAAGGAAAAAGCAAGAAAGGATAAATAAGAATGATAGACGAATATCTGATAACTTCCATGCAAATAGTAAAATGTTCTGGAAGCTCGTAAGAACTGCCAGGGGAAATTCAAAACAGCCTAGAATGAATGCTATACGAGACGAGAATGGCTGCATGCTGAATGATGAAGTTTCGAATTTAAAGAGATGGAAGGAATACTTTGAAAGCGTGTTTAAGAGTGAAGAGTCGTCTGAAGTAAGTGAAATAGAAATTCCGGAAGAAGTGGAGAGAGGTAGAGAAATAAGTGTAGATGAAATAGTGAAAGCAATGAAAAGCATGAAAGCAGGTAAGGCAGCCAGATATGATAGAGTATCACTCGAAATGCTAAGGGCTGGAGAGGGTGTAGTTGCAGGCCTGCTGTACACCTTGTTTAATTTATGTTGGGAACTGAAGCGGGTACCGGAAGACTGGTGCAAAGCCGTTATAGTTCCAATATATAAGGGAAAGGGGTCGCAGCAGGACTGTAAAAACTACCGTGGTATCAGCTTGCTTAGCATTGTGGGAAAACTGTATGCTAAGGTGTTAATTGAAAGAGTTATGGAAGAAACTGATGGAAAAATTTGGGATGTGCAAGCTGGATTTAGAAAGGGGATGGGGTGTACGGATCAAGTCTTTACCATGCGCATGATTGCGGAGAAATTTTTGGCCAATAACCAGAAAGTTTTTTGTGCGTTCATGGACTTGGAAAGAGCTTATGACAGAGTGGACAGGAACGTGTTATGGCAAACACGGACCTCATTTGGGTTGAGCGCTGGTCTGATACAGGCATTGAAGTCTCTATATAGGGACTCTAGTGCTTGTGTCAGGATCAACGGGGCTTACTCGGACTGGTTTGGCATCCATAAAGGTGTCAGACAGGGCTGTGTGGCTTCCCCGTGGCTGTTCAACCTATTTATGGACAGTTGTTTGGAAAATTTGAAAGTAGAAGAATGCGGGTTAAGAATGGGTGAGTTAACCGTCAAATGCCTTTTGTACGCCGATGATCAAGTCATACTGGCGTCTTCGGCGGCCGAGTTGCAAATGATGGTTACATTAATGAACAGGACATTAAAAGAAAAGGGAATGAAAGTGAACGCAAGTAAGACGAAAGTTATGGTTTTTGAAAGAGAAGAAAGTAAAACGGTATGTAAAATAAGAATAGAAGGGGAGTTGGTAGAGCAAGTAGATGAGTTTGTGTATTTGGGATGTGTGTTTAGCAAGGATGGTAGATATGATAAGGATATAGAACGACGAGTGAATGCAGGAAATAGAGTGAATGGGGCTCTACACTCTATTGTGAAAAGTCAGAATGTGTCCAAAAAGGCACGTATGGCAATTCACAATGCTATGTTAGTGCCTACTTTAATGTATGGTAGTGAAAGTTGGGTGTGGCAGAAGAAGCACGAGAGTAGAATAAATGCTGTAGAAATGCGGTCATTAAGGGGTATGTTAGGGATGAATTTGAAGGGCAGAGTGAGAAATTGTTTAATAAGAGAAGAGTGTGGTTTGCAAGATGATGTTGTGACCAGGATTAAGAAAGGAATGCTTCGGTGGTTTGGTCATGTAGAAAGAATGAATGAGGAAAGAGTGACAAAGCAAATTTATGTTGCAGAGGTAAACGCCAGAGTCGGGAAGGGTCGCCCTAGGCGAAAGTTTATCGACCAAATTGGCGATATATTGAAAATGGGCCAAATCAAGAGTACCTTTAACCGACGAGCGTGTATGCGTAGGTATATGGATGTGGAGGAAGCGAGAGAGGTCTGTCAGGATCGTGCCAAATGGAAGTCCATAGTCTCTGCCTACCCCTCTGGGTGACAGGCGTGAGTGTTTATGTATTATGTATATGTATAAAATATCTTAATTTAATCTAAACAAACATATTTCTAAAGAAAATGTAATAATAATTATTTAATGGAATTCACAAATCTTCAATTTACGCGATATTTAGTTTGTACGGATTTCAGTACAGTTCAGTTGAACATAGTCAATGTTCGGAATGGCTTCTCTAGTACGTAGTACATATAACTCAATGATTACGGTACACAATAAAAATAACCTAAGCACTTTTAGTATTGCCACATAACATTTCACTGACTCAGTCAGTAATAAACGCCCGCGACGCAACTTAATGTATTCGGAACATTCTGTATTTTATATCATTTGAGTCGATGATCCAAATGAAACATATCAGTGTTTCGGAACATTTCAGTAATCAAGATGCAAATGTTCCAATCGCAAAAATTATACACTTTGCCCACCTCCAGCACAGAGTACTTTTGGTTGGCTTGGAATATTTTAAATCGCGATATTTCGATATCTCGATATATATTTATGGTATCGAACTCGTATATATTACGAACAAATTTTTAAAATGTTGTATTAATGACAAAACATGTAACAACAAAAGGAGATATAAGTATTAATGTGTGGTTGGTTGTCGTTTTTTTTTCATCATCCAACCGGCAGTAATATAAAATTTTGGACCTTGTGTTTACATTATGCAAATAATGACGATATATCGATATTTATCACGCGATATATATCGATACTGTTTAAACATATCGATTCGATAATAATCGATATATCGGTGGAATCTACTATTGAATTAATATAGCGCATTGCGTCAGCTACCCTACCTCAGCCTATGAATTCGGGATATAGATATAAATAAAAATACGCACAGATGTGTTTTTAATAGCACTTCTCAAAAATGTTTATTATTTAAACCGCACCCCCGTAGTTTATGAATAAAAAATAGGTAAATATCGCACATCTTATAACGTCGATATCTCTTCAGATACTTACAATTCGGTACTTCTTATAATTTAAAAAAACTGCACCCTGCTTGAGTCATGTTATAGCGCGCTATCTTTCCATAGCGCACAGCGCGTGCTATATAAGTAGGCGCTGTGGTGCTATTGCGCTATGAAATATGAATATCGCGCGATAGCGCTCGGCGTCGGTCAGCGTGGAAACTATTTCTAGCAGCGGCGCTAGCGCCCGGCTCACTGTTGCCGTTTTAGTGCTTATCGCACTAAATCTAGCGCTGTTTTAAACACTTCAGCGCTTTTTTCAAAAAATGACGCTCTAAACATAATTTAGTGTAATCTGGTGGAAAATTTAAAAAGATATTGTCAACCTCCAACTAGGCCAAAAAGTCAGGGTCCAGAACCAAATAAAAAGAAAAAAATAATATGAGTTCATTCTGTTCGGGTATTCCCCAACCATAATGTTTGATTTAGTTTATTGTTTTGTCTCTTTTTACATTAAAGGATTTTACTATGGCTGTCTCACTCGTGTTACTAACAGAGAAAAACCGGTTTATTTATCTTATTTACTACGTACCTATTACGACGGCGCGGAGTTCCTTTCTTATTAGAATTTTACTTTGTGTTTTCGTGAAAATCTTAAATGGAAGTTTCACTGAAGAAGAAGGCTTATAGCCAAAAATATCGTCCGGAATGGGAGGTGATGGAAGAGTTCAAGAATTGTTGACCTGCGAAAATAAGGCCATTTCTTTACTAAGTCATACAGAAATGTTTGCAAAATTTGCCGATTTACGTAGGCACGTCTACACTAAAAAACATAAGAATAAATGTGAAGAGGTATTAAAAAATCTGTAACTATGTTTTGAAGCTGCACCATAGGAAAATATTAGTAGATGCCGGAAAGCAGAAGGAAAATTCGCATTATTCATCACGGAACACTTTGACCATTTAATCGATCTAAGTAAAGATATATTTTCCTAATTCAAAAGTTGTAATAGATCTTAAACTACACAGAACCAAGTGTACTCAAGTCACTAATCAAGTGTTGCCACCAAATTTAAAGAAGAACTTTTGAAAGATATTGGAACGCAAAAATACAGCATTATTCTTGATGAATCCATCAATATCAGCGTGACAAAATTTATGGGGATTATGGTGAGATATTTTAGTCTGATATTAAATGCAGTTTTTTCTGCGTTCCTGTCTCTGGAGTCTGTGGATAAGGCTGACGCCAATGGACTCGTGACAAGTTTAGTGAAATGCCTTAGTTCCAATAATCTGCCAATTGCCAACTTGGATGGTATTGGTGCAGATAATGCTGCTGTAATGACAGGGCAGCACAACAGCGTATATGAAATTCTGCGAACACAATACAACTTACCGAACTTAATATTGATAAGATGTGTTTGCCATTCACTACAGTTGGCTGTTAGTTGTGCGTCAGAACAAACGATTCCAAAACACATCGAATTTCTTATAAGAGAAACATACTAATGGTTCGCACTTTCAGCGAAGCGCCAAAAATAATATGAGGAAATTTATAATCTCATTAATTGTGGAGAGCAGCCCCTGAAAATCTTAAAATTATGTGACACGCGCTGGTTGTCCGTTGAGTCCGCGGTAGCTAGAATTTTAAATCAATGGGAAGAGTGAAAGGTCCATTTCCAACTCACGAAAGACAATCTATTGATACACTTCCGATCTATTATCGCGTATGTATGCAGACGAAGCCAACCGATTACGTTTATTATATTTGAAAACCATTTTGAATGACGTTCAAACCGGAATAAAAATGTTTGAAGGAGAAAACACAGATCCCGTCAAATTATTATCATCATTAATTAATCTGTTTAGATCTGTTGTTACCAGGGTCTTAATACCAAATGCAGCTGTTACTAATAAAGACATTTTAAACGTTAATGTGCGCAACCATCTGAATCCCGTTCCATATCTTGGATATTTATTTGAGAACCAAGCCCAAAGAGTAAATATACCACCAGAAAAACTAGCTGGAATTAGAAGAAGCTGCATTGAATTTACAGACGGCCGACCAATTGCGTTGCTCTAGAAAAAATGGCTCATCTATCTAAAGAAAATACACTGAAACAAGTCAAAGATAATTCAATTACTGTCCTTGCTAAAGAATTGGGATTTCACGACGAGAAAATTGATAAAATACTGACGCAATGGCACGGGATTCAATATATCCAATGGGACAATAGTAGTGAGAATACAGTGAAGTTTTGGGCTTAAGTCTCTAGATACAAGAATGCGGCAGGATTTAATGCTTTCCAGGATTTAGTGGACCTGGCTATCACTGCTTTATCGCTTCCACATTCCAGTGCTGAGATTGAGCACTTATTCAGCGTAATGAACATTGTCAAGAGCAAGATACGCAACAGAATGTTAGCTGTTACATTGAATTTTATTTTGCTTATACGGCACCAAATGAGATTATTAAAGAAAACTCGCCATACCTACGAATTACCGGAAAATATCCTGAATAAAGTGACAAACACTAACAAAAAAGGAACTTTAGCTGGCGAAGGTACATCACAGACAATGATACCTAAAAATAATGACGAAACTGACCACGAAAATGTGACTGAGTTATTGAACATGGTTGATTTTAACAATTAAATAAAATTATTATAAAGCCATTAATTGTGTTTTTCTTATCTTTTCAATTATAACCAAAAATTTAACCATGCGAAAAGTTTAGTGGATATTAGCGCTTTTTTAGCCCCGGTTTTTTCAAAATATAGCGCTTTTTGACAAGTTTGGTGGTTTTCTTTTTTATCTAACGGCAACACTGCGCCACACATGTACGGTATTTTT
Source organism: Parnassius glacialis (assembly GCA_033319125.1). NCBI lineage: Eukaryota > Metazoa > Arthropoda > Insecta > Lepidoptera > Papilionidae > Parnassius > Parnassius glacialis. Next base: position 9,244,018 of record JAVANC010000015.1, on the reverse strand, counting down.
CCGTACGAAATTTTCTCCGATTCGAGATTCCGTATGACCGCCTGTGCATTCGGAATCCCGAACAGAAAAAAGCCGCTCGGAACGCAAGTCTTCCAAATAAAAATATCGCTATTTTCTCATAAAAATATCGATTATATTTTTAATCGAAATATATCGATATTTATTTTATAGTATCGAATTCATATAAATTTGTGTCTTTCCTAGTATAGTGGTGTTGGGAGTAGTGGTGCTGGGATAAGTGGTGACGGGGATAGTGCACTCAATTGAGGGAGGGCGGGAGGTGCTCTTCATACTAGGTAAGACACATCATTTTATTTTATAGAGCGGATGTTTGCGAAATAACTTTTTAAAACCTTTTATTTAAATGGTTAAATATCCCACAACACAGGAACCTTAAAATTCTTAGCACTCTTTTCACTATCCTTAACGATCCATTGGCCTTAGAGTATTTGAAATGTAAGTTTCAATACCTGGGTTCTTCCTATGATTGCAATCTTCGTTTTCATAACAATCTCGTACTGCAAATTCCCTCTCACCGTACTAGTTTCCTCTCAAACTCTTTCGCTGTTACAGCTGCACGACTCTGAAATGCGCTTCCCATAACAATAAGAAAATCCCCTAACAAGTGGATTTTTAAAACAAAAGTAAAGGAACATTACTTGGGTTCATCTGACACATAAATATGTATAACATATAATCTGTTATATCCTTATATATGTTTAAATAACTTTGATCTACATGTATGTGTGTGTGTGTGTGTGTGTGTGTATGTATGTATTTATGTGTATGTGTGAAATTTATCAATTTTAGGTTTTCATCCTAGCCCACTGCGGTAGGTACACACATCTCTCACTAACTTTCCGGTTGGCTGGTAGAAAATGTCATATGGCATTAAGTCCACCGTTTGTACCTTTAGTACAATAAAGTTTATAAATAAATTACTAAGATTTAAATTCTTATTTTAGTCGAATGTTAAAATTAATATAAAAATTGTATTTAATTATTAAATGCTTGTAATTATTAAAAGTAATAGTTATAAGGAAAATAAAGCAGCCACCAACCATTATGTACTCCGTGTCCCGTTTTTTATTCCAATAGCAATACATTTAACAAAATATAAAAAGTATAAATAGGTATATACTTAATTAAGTATCAGCCTATTTAAGTATGGTTGATTAACGTTATGTTAAAAAAGAAATTCCAGGGAAACTGTCCATGGCTATCAAGTTTTCTCCAAAGACTCGAAAATACAACTTTCCGATCTGATTCTTGGTGAAAATTGTTTAAATTTATCGGTAGACTCACCTGTTCAGAGATTATTGGGACGTTGTACATTTTGAATTAAAATCCAACAAAAGGCTTACAGGATTATAGCTGATTCCCGGGAACATGTTATTTGTATATTTTTTAATTATTTTAGAACTATCAAGGTAAACATTGAGTAAATTTTTCAAGTTATTCAATTACGTGCACTAAACCATTTTTTTTATCTTTTTTCCGCTTCTTTAACAATAATTTTTCGACAGTCCTTGTACATCACTAGTTAGTGCGCACAATTACATATCAAAATTGGTTACACATTTTAGGCTGTCAGGTGGTCACTGACCTCTATATATACAAGTACGCACCCCCCACCCCACCCCGGCCTGCAAAATAATGATATTTGTAGTAAAAAAAATACTAGTCGACGTATTTTTAACAGCACATTACGATTATACTTGTATTTGTAATTGCACACTCTCCAGTTTTTTATACAAAATCAAAAAGTAAATTATGGTTTTTACTAGTACTGCAATATCGATATCTCCGTAAATAAAGTTTTTTCTAATTGCACAGAGTGCCAATAAATTGCACATATCTCGATTGTAATTGCACAATAATGTATTGTTATTGCACATACTTATTTAGTTACAAAAATTAATAATTAAGTAAAACTGACGGTCGCCGCCAATATGCGCTATACGCAGCAGACGACGGGCATAGTGCATACCATCAATGAAAACGGGTCATAAGTCGTTCTGCTTTTTAACCACAACACAACACGTTTCAATCCATTTCGGAATATTTGATTTTAAGGAAATGAAAAGCAGTATGTATTATTTTTTGTTATTTCATATTTATTATAATAACAAGTATATTTATGCCAGGCTTTTTTTCAATTATTTGCAGATGGTGCTGTCTAGAAGTCATCTCAAATTGTTTCAATTGACTGCGGTGCAAAAGGTTAATCCTGACACATACAGCTTTGAAGAGGAGTCTCTCGAGGCTATGATATTGAAGAAACTTTTGATAATTCGTGACCATGCCGAAAAAGTCTGTTTGAAGGAACTGCATCCCAGCAACAGTCGACTAGTCATGGTCCTATCTCGATCCAAAGGAAGTTTGATCAACATATCTCTGATGATTGCATGTGTAGGACAACAAGCCATCAGTGGTCATCGCGTAATGGATTCGAGGACAGAGCTCTACCACACGTTGAAAAGTACTCTAAAGTTCCTGCTGCAAAAGGTTTTGTTGAGAATTCCTTTGACTCCGGTCTGACCCCAACTGAATTTTTCTTTCATACCATGAGTGGTAGAGGTCTGATGGATACTGATGTGAAAACAGCTGAAACTGGATACATGCAGAGAAAGTTGGTGCAGAGTTTGGAAGATCTTTGCCTGCATTACGATTCGACAGTTAGAAATTCTACAAGAGACATTGTTCAGGTTCTCTATCGTGGAGATGCCATGGACCCAACTTACATGGAAGGCAAAGATTGTCCTGTTGATCACAAAAGTGTCCTTGATGACGTCAAGCCTAGATGATGAAAGCAGTTGCCATAAAAATTGCCCGAGTCAGACAGCACATCAAATCAAATAATAACCATCCAGTCTACAGATACCTTGAGCGCTTAACAGTTTCTCAGTTGGCAGAATTCATTCACACGTGTAAAGAAAAATACATGAAGGCAAATATAGAGCCAGGTACTGCAATTGATGCTTTGGCTGCACAGAGTATTGAAGAGCCAGGTACTCAGATGACCTTGAAAACTTTCCATTTTGCTGGTATAGCTTCCATGAACATTACACACGTGTACCACGTATCAAGGAAACCATCGATGCCAACCCAAAAATCAATACTCCCATCATTACAGCTGCTTTAGGAGATGACTGGATTCTATTTTCCCTTAAAAATTTACATACTATGTCACCCAAGTATATAGAAGTTCTTCAAGATAAAGCTCATTTGGTGATTTGAATTTTGTAACATAAAATTATGAAAGAACTTTTTTCACAGGTGAATTTTCCCCATTTATAGCATAAAATTTACACTATTTTTAATAATTTTATTCTGGTTAATGGTCTCAGATGTTAATTAGTGCAAACGTGTTTACAAAAGCTATTGGTATTCATAGATCTATGGGTCAGAATTGGAGGTCATGCAAAATTTGATCACTTTAAGTTTTGTATTAATAAAAAAAGGTTTGTTGCATTTTTTTTATAATTAAGTTTACTATTATGACTGTTATAATATAATTTTTCTATTTTAAAATAGAAACACCGTAGTTTGACAAAAAAAACACCAAAGAGAAATTAGAAAGTATGTTCATTCTTTATTAGAATGATAATTATAATTTCAACTGTCAATAATAAATACTTCTTAGTTATATAGTGTTAAATCATTTCATAAAATTATTTTACAGTGATTCTCCAGAGACTAATCAATTGAAAATTTGAAAAGGCGCCATTTGACCCGTAACAAACTTCATTGCAGACTGTAGTCTGCAGCTGCATATGTAGTCTGCAGTCTCATTTTGGAGCAGTTCTATTGGCATAACCATTTTAGTATAAAAAATACTATAGTTCGGCCGTTCAGAGAATGCGTTCCTGACACGTCGCGATTGAACTGACGACGTAACTTTGTAATGGCGATGCAGTTACGATAAAAATATTTTTGCTGGTTGTTTACCGGTTTAACAATTGATGAGCATTAAAACAACATTATTATATCAATAATCAATTAATGTTATAATTTTGTGCCAAACTGAGTGTCAAATAACTTGGTAAACAATATTTTTCTAAATCTATACTGCGCTATTACAAGGTTATGTCAGCGCTTTATATTTGTAGTGCTGTGGTAACAATAACAGGCAATAACAGTATCGTAATCTGTTCTTATACAGTTATACTTTATAAAATAATACGTTTTGTTTTTCTTTTTAAGAATTTGAAAATAATGGACTATAAGATAACTTTTATTAAATATAAAAATAAAACTACGACCAAACCGAACGCGCGAAAGAAAGTAGCATTTTTATATTTAGGTTGAAAATGGTAACCCCAAATGGCGTTATGGGCCGCCGTTTTGTGACGCTAAAACAGTCGACTGTTGCCGTTTCGTGCACATACACCACGTTCTTCAAGTGTTTTCGATCTGTTTTTATTTGATTACCCGGCTTTCGTTTAATGGACTGTTTCTGCTTTTCAAACTGACATCGGCGCTAAATCGGACTTCGATTGTGTTTTGTATTGCGTTCTTTTTACTTTTGGTGCATAATAATGCCTAAACGTGGACAAACATTGAAAAGTGGAGTCCAAGAGTAGAGTGCAAGATTACTTTGAGCGGGAGCGGCAAAATGGCGGACCCCTGTTACCTGTCGAACAAGTACAAGAACGCGTCTCTCAGGCGCTTGGAGTTAGCAAACGAACGATAACAAATATTAATAAAGAAAAGTTCGGCTCTACTGGCACGGAAGATAATATTTTACGTACTCCGAAGAAGAAACGTAGAACTAAACCCGTGACAGATATTGACACCTTTGGCGCCGATGCAATCAGAAATCATATATATGGTTACTATTCCAGAAATGAATATCTCAACAGGAAAAAGCTTTTGGCGTCGTTAAGACAAGCTGGACTGTTTAGCGATGGTAAAACTGCTTTAACCAAAATCTTAAAAGATATTAGTTTTTCGTATAAAAAAACAGACAAAAGAAAATTTTTATTAGAACGATACGACATAATTTTAAAACGGATAAGTTTTTTGAGAGAAGCAAAAAATATTGATAACTGGGATAACGTCGTGTTCATTGACGAGACATGGCTAAACGCCAATCACACGGTTTCCCGTTCTTGGACGGATGATACACAAGCGTCGACGTCGAAAGTACCAATGGGTAAGGGGGCCCATCTGATAATATGCCACGCAGGTTCTGCAAAATACGGCTTTGTGGAGAACGCGTTACTGACATTTCAATCAAAAACCACAAATGACTACCACGAGGAAATGAATGCCACTACATTTAAAGAGTGGTTCCAGAACGTGCTTTTGCCCAGCCTACCAGAGCCTTCTGTAATATTCATGGATAATGCCTCCTATCACTCGGTTCAAATACAGAAACCACCTACCCAAGCTAATGAAAAAGAAGAAATGGTGGCTTGGTTACAAGCAGAAGGCATTGACGCAAACATGCAGATGCTAAAACCAGAGCTAATTAAATTAGTTAAAGAAAATAAAGCGGCAAATGTGCGATACGAAATCGATGAACTGGCTCTGGAGTACGGTCATCGCGTTCTAAGAATTCCACCGTAACATTGCCAATATAACACAATTGAGCTAATCTGGGCTCAAATAAAAGGTTACGCCGCCCGCCACAATACTTCCCCGCCATTCAACACGAAAAAGATGATGACCCTATTAAAAGAAGCCTGCGGGGAAGTCACAAGAGATGACTGGGCAAAGGTTGTTGAGAAGACAAAAACCTGATTGTGGAACATTTTGACCGAGATATCAGGATTGATTCTGTTATTGATAATAATATAATTATACATGTAGGCGAAGATGATGATAAAGACACCACCTCCTCAAGCGAATCGTAGTCTGATTAATATTCTGTACAGTATTCTTTGTTACAAAGTACAGATTGTAACTTTGTAACAAAGAATAAATAAAACAATTTTATTATATTAATATTACCTTTTTTTGGTTTCCACTTAAATTACTAAAATATAAATTTTAAATGATTCCGCCAATTTAAAACGAAAATAATCTTAAAAATAACGCGGCGGTTCATTTTGGAGGAACGGTAACGAACTCAGTGTTATGTTGTGCCCATCACTAGTCGTGACTAACTGATAGGTGTCAGGAACGCATTCTCTGAACGGCCGAACTATAGTCGACGTATTTTTAATACCACATTACGATTATACTTGTATTTGTAATTGCACACCCTCCAATTTTTTATAAAAAATCAAAAAGTAAATTGTGGTTTTTACTAGTATTGCAATATCGATATCTCCGTAAATAAAGCTTCTTTATAATTGCACAGAGTACCGACCACCGACGGTTACCGCCAAATACTTGTTAGCGCGGTGCATATTCCCGTGCAAGTGTGCTCGTACGTATCCACAGCGCGAATATTCAAAAACGTTTAAATTATTTTGTGTATTTCTGTTAAAAAGATACTTACCAATATTTGCCTGGGCATCGATCACAATCGTAGTTGTAATCGTCTGTCAGTTTGTTTGTTTGTCTTTTTTTTAATTTTTTATACTATACGACTTTTTTTCAAATTAAAATGTTTAAATTGTGCAAACTAAATCTGTGAGATTCGTTATTAAATACTCTGCACCAACTTTCTCTGCATGTATCCAGTTTCAGCTGTTTTCACATCAGTATCCACAGAAATAAAAAAAATGATATACATACTGCTTTTCATTTCCTTAAAATCAAATATTCTGAAATGGATTGAAACGTGTTGTGTTGTGGTTAAAAAGCAGAACGACTTATGGCCCGTTTTCATTGATGGTATGCACTATTCCCGTCGTCTGCTGCGTATAGCGCATATTGGCGGCGACCGTCAGTTTTACTTAATTATTAATTTTTGTAACTAAATAAGTATGTGCAATAACAATACGTTATTGTGCAATTACAATCGAGATATGAGCAATTTATTAGTACTCTATGCAATTAGAAAAAGACTTTATTTACGGAGATATCGATATTGCAGTACTAGTAAAAACCATAATTTACTTTTTGATTTTTTATAAAAAATTGGAGAGTGTGCAATTACAAATACAAGTATAATCCTAATGTGCTAACAAACAAACAGATACATCACTCCCATACAAAAGCGAAAATACCTATGCTATAATAGCCTACAAAATCTTAATAATAATATCTGCTGTTCGCAGCGAGAGGAAAATGTACCATAAACACGCGAATATAGTCGAGATTGTGTTGACCGCCGTGCGACTCACGTGCAAGTGCGTCATCGCACGAATGCTCTAGGGTTGTACCTATGATGATTATTGTAATAAAACGAATCTTGCGAAATTACCATATTTTTTATTTGTCAATAAAATATGTTTGAGTTTTATAAAATTATTTATACATTTTTTGCCTTCTCTGAATTCTCGGTTATTAAATTTTATCGTTGAAAATGGTTGTCACTCAATTTATAAATTACACCACTGTTATGCTTTGTTTCGATGTAAACTTATAGTTAAGAAAAAAAAGACAATTTTTCGTTTTTTTTACTCTGACACCCATCCACTGCACAATAATTACGTGGTTTCGGCATTTCGACGAGTAAGCGCGGGAAACGTGTGCACAAGCGCAAGCACTCATGCGGGCGTGCGGCAGCCCAATGTCGGTTGTATCGTGGGCGATACGTAAAACGGTAGACATATAACAAAGGGTCTTGAACGAGTGACGGAGGCCTGATAATATGCCAAAGTCTGTCGTATTATTTAAATAATATCTCTGTAGTTTGAATTCTTAAACTAAAAAATGAAAGTATTTTATGTGGTTTGATTATGTTTGATTTTAGTTATAGCCTTTATCACAAGTATTTTTTATTTTAGTTTAAATTTTATTGTGAATTGACGTCCGAAACAAAATGATTATCTTTGTTCTAAACACTTAGAAAACGAACTGGAAGGCAACACTTAGAAAAAGTGCAGTATACGGTATACCACGGAATATTAAAAAAAATTATATTCCGTGCGGTATACCCACAATATTTTCTGGAAGTACTAGTACGAGTTAGTATAAGTCTAATACTTTATACTTATTACTTATTATTTCGAATATTTTTTATTTTTCTCTCCTTATTTTGACCCAGAATAAAGGGCCACAGCCAAGTGTAGAAATGTTTAGGTGAGAAATAACTACTCCCTGAACCTGAACGGATTCCCGTCTTGACGTGGCGGGAGGAGCGGTGGGATAGTAGCCATGACTTGATAACCCATGATAAACGTAGGGCGAGTCACATGGCTGGCCCAAAGTGGCTACTCTGAGTGGGCTTGTCCAGCCCTTGGATGTGTGTTAGTGCGGCTAGAGGAAAGTCTTCTCTCTATATCGCTGCAGCCGAGGTAGTGTCGCAAGAGAAGAGGATTGTTGGTATGGTAATGCGCCACTCGACTATCCTCCGCGACTTTGGTGGGACTGTACCACTTGGTGCTTCAGTGCTCGTTTTTTCTTGGCTCCATGGCCTCCACATATCGGGCTCGGGAAATCGTGAGGGAAGTCCTCAACTAAGGAGGGGTCCTCGCTGGTGGGACCGCGGATGTGCTTGAAAGCGTTTCCGTGACCCTATCAATGTGTGGTGAAGGTGAAACATCATGGGGTTTAGTAGGTGCAAGTGCGACAATCATTTCTTGCCCCCGCAATGCAGATATGCGTAAGCATTTTCTCATTTGAAACACGAAACAAAATCCGTTCTATATTTATGAATAAAAACGTTGATAGATCAACGCAGCATCAGCGTCAGATTCTTGTTTTATATGAAGTATAAAGATTGCGTCTAAGGCCTAGGTATTAATTGATACATTTATTTATTGTATGGCATTATATTAATATGATACATAAATAAATGGATGTTACGGGTAGGCCTGGATATAAAATTCTTATCGATATATTTTTTACACCGTCTTATCTCTATTATTAGTTCCGTAGACATTCACTTCTGCTGTCAGCGCCAAAATGGCGAAAATCAAATTGCCTCATTTTGTCACGGTTATAGCCAGTCCATAAATAGAGGTCAGTGCAGGTGGCCTATTATATTATATAGTACGCCAGTATATTCTAAGTATATGATACAATCTGCCTACATATTGTTACGAGTCGCTACCGGAAACACCCGAGTAATGCCGAGAGCGCCGGTGCCGCCCAGTCGCGGCGGGACATCATGGTCACTTCACTTCGTATCGAGCACAAACTATATAGAAACGCTACGCGTTCAGACGGACGTCTCTGGTACATTTAATTTGGACCGTAGATATGGAGTGTAGAGTAGAAGGAGGACCATCTCTATATATGAAAAGTGTCCCTAAAAACGTGTCCAATAAGGGTGGCGCTGCAGTAGCATAGGATAAATTTAAAAAAAAGCGCCAAAAGTAATTAGAATAAGATGGAGAAATAAACAAGGACCGACCAATCCACTTGGTTTTGTACTACGTAAATAGTTGAGATTTTGTATACTGGCATTTTACTAACAACTATAATCATGAAATTTGTTAAATATTTGAATTCAGCTGACTTCACTCCGTTCACAACAGCTATCTTCATATCGTAGTTTTTGAGACGCCAGCGCTATTGTGGTAAGTTTTGGAACCTCTATTTTCAGTAAATAGTAGGACACTTTTTCAACTTTCGCTCCTTATAAGATGGTTCTCCTTGTACTCTACACTCCATAACCGTAGAGCAAATCAGAACATGACATTTCGTTTTTTTTAATATGAATTGGATATAGGCAAAGGAATAATTTTATTTCAGCCTAGTATATATATATATATATATATATTAATATACACCTATATAATATTTTTATATATATATATATAATTATAATTACTATTTTTATTATTATTTTATTATGAAGAAGGAGGATTCGTAGAAATAAAATGCATTGTATATATTATTTATTATATGATTTATTTCTTTAACCTTTTTTATAATAGTTTAAGGCTTTTTTTGCATTGGTGGCAATGTACGCTTTTCGATTCTAGTGATGTCCGTGCCTTTCAGAATCCCATCTGTGGTATGTGCTATAGAGTAAACATTTAATTGCTCTCTTGCTGCTTGCACTTGAATATTTTCAGTGGAAAGGTTCTCTTCAATACATTCGATATCCAGTGTATTGAGCTGGAAAAAGGAATATTTAAATATATAAATTACAAGTTTGAATATGTGCGCTAATTGTAATTGTTGTCGTTTATAAATGTTTGCATAGAAAATGTTAAGACAAGAAGAGGCCATTGTAATCCGACAAAGTTACTTTCACATAAATCTAAGAAGCTTTCACAATTATACACAAATTTCCAATAATTTTTGAACATAATTATCATTCATACCTAAGATAATTAAGTATACTGTAGCAATTTTTGATAGAAGGTTGGGAGGATAAAAGTATTTGTAAAGTAGCCAATTATCTATTAGAATCTACATTCATGTTCTACTGTTGGGCACAGACTCTGTCTCATTTCTCAGAAGGGTATGAAATAATGAGTTGGGCAAGGTGCTTATTGGTAGACTACATCTTTAAAATATTTTTATTCCTTGAACACGATAAAAAAATTGGTAAATCCAATTCGGCATGCCTTAAGCGCCTTAAAAAAATTACGTATAACATGATTATACGGATTTTTTAAAGTAGTTTAAATACATTTCGACAGCACTATCGGCTTCAACACCCTCGAAACCCATGATGAAAAAATTGATACCTATTGCAGCCGCCACCTTGGATTTACATTTCGACAGCACCATCGGCTTCAACACCCTCGAAAACCATGAAAATGACACCCATGATGAAAAAATTGATACCTATTACAGCCGCCACCTTGGATTTACATTTCGACAATCCTATCGGCTTCAACTCTCTCGAAACCCATGAAAATGACACTCATGATGAAAAAATTGATACCTATTGCAGCCGCCATCTTGGATTTACATTTCGACAGCACTATCGGCTTCAACACCTTCGAAAACCATGATAATGACACCCAAGATGAAAAAATTGATATCTACTGCAGCCGCCATCTTGGATTTACATTTCGACAGCCCTATCGGCTTCAACACCCTCGAAAACCATGAAAATGACACTCATGATGAAAAAATTGGTACCTAATTCAGCCGCCATCTTGGATGTACATTTCGACAGCACTATTGGTTTCAACACCCTCGAAAACCATGAAAATGTCACCCATGACAAAAAAATTTATACTACTTACTTTTAGTATGTACTACTATTATTTATTCTGTACTTTTAAAATATTGTAATAAAAAAATCTCTTATTATTATTATAATCAAGTATTGCATGCCGAACGCAAAGCACATAGGTATGTTCTACTAGCGCCTAAAAATCAATATTCCAAGTTTTGTCGCATGAAATCGTATATAGCAATCATATTATACATATAAATGATATAAAAAGCACATTGTCAGAAAGATAAATGATTGTTGAACTTATTAATATTTTTTTAAATCAATTAATTACTATTTTCACATTAAAAAAGGGGTTTTAGTGGCTTATGGTGTGGATTTATCAAGTCCGCAAGGCTTGTAAACACTAACTTTTGAAAATATCAATTGTTTAACTTAATCTATTTTTTTATATCTTCATCTATCATGTGGGAAGCCACTGAATGTAAATGGCAGTGTAATTCTGTTTTGTTTAGCTATAATTAATTTTTTTCGGCTCCAAAATGGCGAAATTTTCGTTGATTTGGTAGGTTTGTGTTAGAATTAATTCAGTAAATAGAGACTGCTTGTGCCTCCTCGCTTAGTTCGGCGTCAACCACCGTTGTGAGTGGATACTGTATCGGTTGTTGGCAGCGGCTCAAAAAGATCACTGTACAAATAAATACAAAATATTCAAAAAACAAATTTTATACATACTTGATTATTATAATAATCAGAGATTTCTATTACAATATTTTAAAAGCACAGAATAAATAATAGGAGTACGTACTAATAGTAAGTAGGATGTAATATTTATACTTGAATACGTCTTGGACTCTTTGGAGTGACATGAATGATGATATGATGATCATATGAGCATTATGAGTCGTGCACTTTGGATTTTCCAAACTGTTTCAAATTGAAATTTGACATAAAATTATCGGAAAATTTAAAGTATAATAAGGTTATTAGTGAAAACATGTGTGTATTTAAACTACTTTAAAAAAAATCCTTATAATCATGCTATACATATTTTTTTAATGTGAAGGCATGCTCAATTGGATTTACCAATAGTTTTTAAAAAATTTGGTTATACGAATATTGTGTATTTGTACAGTGATCTTTATGAGCCGCTGCAAACAAACAACCGAAACAATGTCCACTCACGACGGCGACTGATGCCGAACTGAGTGAGTGAGTAAAGTACTCTGTGGCTGTAGCTCGGAGTGCGGCTTCCGCCTATTTAGAAAAGTAATTTACATACAAGGCTACCAAATCAACGAAAATTTCACCATTTTGGAGCCGACAAAAATTAATTATGTCTAAACAAAACAAAATTACACCACCATTTACATTGTTTACAAGCCTCGCGGACTTAATAAATCCACACCATAAGCCACTAAAACCCCTTTTTTATTTAAAAATAGCAATTAATCGATTTAAAAAAAATATCTTGCGCTTTCGCTTAAGACATGCAATTAGCATTTAAAATTGGAATTAACATTAATTCATTTATTTCAGTGGTGTAGACAGAGATCAGATTTGCTCAAAAATATAAACATATTACTAATCCTAATAAAAATATTATCTGAACTAAAGTTTTAGAATGGCAATTGTTTTGCAATTTAAATTTTACATGATTATTACCTTAATTTTCTTACTTCATTGGGCATCACATGTTCATCATTTTGTTTATGTAACAAGCTCAATTGAGTACGATTGCAGTCTGTTTAGTACACGTCATCTTGCCATTTTGATACGTTTCCATCAGTTATTATGTGTTTTGACAGCAAAATTATTCCTCATATCTTTATGATGGCTGATCAAATATCACACTAAGTTTATTTGAACTGTATCATCTGAAATAAAACCATAAAAGATTGTTTGTCATTGTCATTCAGACAACCTTGATTTTGTAATTATTAAGACTAGTGGTGTGCTATTGTGGTTAAAATAATGTTGACAATTAATTATTTAAAATAATAGAATTCTATAAAAATACTTCAGCCATTAACTTAAAATTTTAATAAATTATTATTAAAAGAATTTATTATTATGTTTCATTCATCATTAATTCATTGCAGACTATCATAAAGCTACTGGTAAACATAGGCCTTTATAGGTTATCGTATAAAGTGTACATTTTCCATAGTTGTAACACTTGGCAGACAAGTTGGTAACCAGTTTATTATTATTACTAAGTTGTTATCAAAGAGATCACTTGAAATGCCAGGAATTAAGTAGTTTTATTCAATGTATAATACTCCCGTACATCTTTATTACAATTTTTTAAATTTTATATGAATACTGAATATACTGAGCAGTTATGTTTAAGGAATAATTAAATGTACATACCTTTGTCATCTTTGATGATAAACCTAACTCAACTTACTCCAACGAATAGTGTTGAGTTTATCCAACCTTTTTTAGCCTTATTAATGTCAGATTTAGCAGTATGAAACCCTTTATTCAAAAATTTTGTTACTAAGCAAGTTTCTTGAAAAGGTTACTAGAATGCAGCATACTTTTAAGTTTGTCACAGTTTATTAAGTCCAACCACTTGTTTCTTTGGCCTTCGTCAGACTCTTTTCTGTTACTTGCACAATTGGGAATGAAACACTTAAAAATACATTTTAAAACTAAAAATTATATACAAAATACACTAAAGCTATAAAGAATACGTCCCGTCGAAATATATAACCTATTAAACAATAAATACCCTTTCGTAAAATAGCAGTAAAATGCCAATAAAACTTTATTTATAATTTATAGTTAGTTCATACTTCATAGAAAAACAAAATAAAAATTTCCAAGAAAACTTCTAACTTGACAGCTACGCGACAATAACATGCTATCATGACAAAATGGCGGCGGCAGGAAGCGGCAAGAGGTGGGAGGGACGAGGGAAACGTCATGTTCTGGATTGCTCACTGCATTTCATACGGTCAAAGATTTTTGTTCAAAGATTACCAGCCGTGGTATCGAGCGTCAGCGCGTGCAACTTGTCTTATCAATATCAACTTAAATACTGCAAATATGAGTGATTAAATGTATTGAAGCATTAAGTTTTAGTTTATTTTACATTCAGAAGTGGGATATACAATTAGAACTTAAAAGAAAACAAACAATACAAAATAGGGACAGAGTTTTTAAGCAGTAACGACAAAAATCTAGATTTCATTTGGATATGGCGACAAGTGTTGGAACGTGACATATAGTAGATCAAATACATAGTCATGTGTTATCCAATCACGACGATTCTGAAGAAGACATTTATAAAAAAAGACGAGTGGGTAGATGAAAGAATTTTCTCTGGAAAATACAAAATAACGAGCTAAGCAGACGCTAAAATTCTACAACACGATTCCTTATTGTGGAAGTAAAGATTGTGAGGAATACTACTGATTCTGATGTTTGTACTTAACCGAGATGACAAAAACTTCGCGGTACCTGCTAACATGACAAAATGGAATAAATTCCCTTCCTTGTTAACGTCACATAAACATAATCTTCGAATAGTGTGAGGGTTATTAAGTTGTGAAGGACTAGGATGCGGTTTGCTTTGGTGCTTTTGTTCTTATTTTAAATGTTATAGTGGAATTTGCTGTTCCATTTACGGCTTGGACGTGCCACTAAAGTGTAGAGTAAAAGTTTAAAGCAAAATGTTTAAAAAAAAAAATTCCAAAGTTACATAATATTTTTGTTCAACTTATACTGAGGGCCCACAAGTACTTTTATGAATTCGTAATGTGCCCAAATATGTTGGCCAAGGTTGAAAGAAAATTTGAGGGCGTTCTGGATGATTTATGGTTTTGCATTCAGTGGAAATTTCAACTGCTTCAGTTATGTTGTAATTTGATAGTTCATACGATTTAAATAGGCTACATTTTGGGGTTCGAAATGTTTGACGATGTACCAAAAAAAAAAAAATTTTAATGTGCTAAATAAAAAAAGTAGTCCTTTTATGTTCTAATGTGTTGTTATGTGTTACAGTTTGCGCCGAATATTGAGCGGTCGACGGGATTGGGGTTTGATGCAGAGGGCTTAGTAGAAAGCGTGATGTTGTGCTGGTCGCTCTGGGATGGAAGTATGCTGTCAAATTAAGACGCCGCGGACACATTATTTGTCGCTGCTGCCGTCCCCCATTTGATATATGAGTAACTTTGTCTTAAGCATTGCTTTAACCCTTAAATGCATCTTGTATCGATATTGATACATTGCATTCTAATCGTTTATACCGGTTTTTTATTTGAAGTACAGCATAGGCTGAATGTTTACACGTTTCTTTGCCTTATTGCCCACAAACGAAAAAAAATGTCATGTGTCAATGTTATTTCTGAAGGATGATTTTCTTGTCTGTGCTAAGGACCATAGATAAATATATATGTAGGAAGCTACAGATACGACAGTGACTTTTAGTCAAGTTTCCCAACTATGCGTTTTGGCGCTGCAGTCGCCCATTTTGACAGATGAGTAATAAAAAAAAATAAAAAAAATATAGCTTAGAGATTGCAAGCACACATCCTTCAAATCATCGATATCGATGTTTAGTGGTGTTCTTATTTTATCGATATCGACAGAAGTGCATTATACAGGAATACTATTACTTAATGAAACACTTATAATACATTAACATTTATTTTTTATTCAAGCACACCAACATCATATACATACACACATAATCTTAGGATTAAATTATAGGTACAATTTGACAAAAACAGAGCAATATTTATTGTACATTATATAAAGTAAGTATCAAATTCACAGGAATCATATTTAATCATAGTGCTCAATATTTTACTTTACAAGTTACTTTTTATATTAATTTTAAAACAGCTATAATTCAAATAGTTATGAATAAGTGAGTACCTTCCCTGTATAAGATAACGAACTTTTCGCTAGGATATGCTAAATTATTATTTGGTCTATATAACATTTGTTTGTTAGACAAGACAAACATTTTTTCCTTAAGTTTGTAGTGTTTGGAGTTTTGTTTCATTATTAGAAATCCTATTAATTTTTCATCTAGGGTAAACCTGGTCATTTTGTTTTTTTAAATTGTTTTAATTATATTAATAATAAAGTTATTTGTTTAACATTCAACTTCTCTATACTTCGACAGAGATTGGACATTAAGCAAGCCTTTGTGAGGCTTAGTCACCAAAATTTTAATATTTTTATTTTTTCATGAATGTCACCTTTCAATATTTTATTATTTGTTGCACCAATTGTGCCCGTGTAACCTAATAAAAACTTTTTCAAAGCAAGCCAGGAAAACCTCAAAGTGCTTAATATTTTACTTTTCAAACTACATTTTACATTACTTCCAATACAGCTATAATTCAAATACTTATGAATAAAGTGAGTACCATCCCTGTACAAGATAAGTAATTTTTCATTAGTGCTAATGTTTTGATGCAATCCTTACAACGGACAAAATGTATTCAGTAGTGTAAGCTGAGCAGTGGTCTATAATTTTTTCCATGACTACATCACCCACCAGCAATTTTTCTTTTGCACTTGATGATGAAGGGGATAGGAAACTACACTAACATTTAATAATGTGTCTCCATAATCCTCTTCACAATTAGAGAATGTGAACTAACCATGTTAGATAATATCAAATATTTAAAGGCATATATAAATATGTTTGCATCTAGGTCAACATTTCTATATTTTATAGCTATTATACATCCAAAAATAAATTTCTAAAGGGTCTTGGTTAATATTTAATGGATAATAATATTCTACATTATACTGTTCAAATAATAATTTGTAGACCCTTATAAAACTTTCAAGTTATCCATCCTTGTCGGGATGGTACGCGCACAAGTCGAGGTTTTCCTTCTTGTATAGCATGTTTGCTATTATATAGAACGGAGTCTACTAAACCATTTTTATTTTATTTTATTAATGGCTTCAATCCAAAAAGTATGAAGTTGTGAAGTTTGTTTAATCACTCGTCTTAACTTTGCTCTTTGCACACCACCCGGTTATCCACTGACGCTGTCAGTGTGTTGAAAAATTCAACGACTTCTGCTGTTGAGGCCATTGTTGCGCCAGAGTTTGCATAGTGAAAATCATCTAAAAAAAAGTACTTTTTAATTGAATTACTTTTACAGTTATTGCACCTGCAAGTCTTTCGCCAAAAGACACTTATTTGCTTACAACAACAGACTTTGTTAACCTTTATACAATTGTAGTGTGGCTCACGGTATCCACTAATGTAATACCAATTATAAATTTAATGTTACTAAACAGCACTTGGCAGATATAGGTTATCTCATTTAATAACGTCATTACATGGCGACCTTGCCAGGCGAGCTAGCCACCGATAGTAATAAACTCATAATAAATATAAGACTTAATAAATACACACATTACCAAAATGAGGAAAATATTGCATAGAGCTATAAAAAGTTTTAAATAAATATTTAAAAAATAAAGCAAAACATGTAAAATTATAACGCAAAGAGACAGCTAAGAAGACTTGAGATGAGAAAAGAGGATTTTTTAATAGGATAAGGGTGACAAATGAGCAAACAGTCCACCTAATGGAAGGTGGTTGCTGTGGCCAATAGACATCTAATCTATCCTCAATTACGAATCAAAATGCAGATGCGTTCTCACCTGTGAGGACTAAAATGGAATGCCTCATTTCCAGTAAAAAGGGTCTCCGGTTCTCTACACTCACCATACGAAACCCAACAGCGTTAAGCTGCTATTTTACGCTGGTATTCTGTGAAAGCGTGGTCCTTCCCTGGTCATGCCGAACCATTCATGCTACAACTAAACCACTAATATAGCTGCAGCATAGCTCTACCGCTTAAAAAATGGATGACAGAGATTACTTTTTATTTCCTCAGGTTAAAAAGAATATTGGTTGAGAGAATATAAATTGAAGTACACAGTGGTATTCACGAAGGGAATTTAATAACATTATCAAACCAACCGTGGAGCAAACCAAATAAGAACATAATTATCAATTATGTTCCTAAAAAATTATCGAAAAATTTATTCAAGTGATCAGTTTTAGTACTGAATTTTTTGTGTTTTATCTATAAGAAAACAGGAAAAATGTTAATTTCAAGGAAAACAAAACACAATAGAAAACAATGTGAAATATATGTTTGATGTATCTACTAAATAATTACTGTATAAAACGCAAATTATATTTTGTATTATACATATTTTGAAATGTCAGATGAGTAATCTTAAATTCTCATTTAAAATTGCAATTTCATAAAATTAAAAATATAATAAATATAATAACTATAGTCTTCAATCTTTTACCATTACTCATTTTATAGATGGAAAACTATTAACACAAAGCAGGTGCTACTTGTATATTCATATCCTTATTATTTAAGCATGATTATTTTGATTTCAATGTGTAATGAAAAGTAAATTATGTGATTTATTACATATCATTTTTTTTAAGGTCAAAGATTATTTTATAGTATATTTTAAGTGGCTTAGAATATTCCATAATGAAATACAATTTTGTTTCTAAAATTTGGAAACCATTTCACATTTTAAATAACTCCCGGATCTAGGTACAATTTAAATTAGAAAAGTTAAGTTACGTCTGTATAGGATTTCTCTGTACAAAATATTAATTTCATATAGTAATTAATTGTATTTCTATACCTGGTTTACCTAGTATTAGTAAAGATATTAGTAAAAAAAAATGTAATTTATACCAATTTTTTTTTCAAAATTTCCGATAAGTGTTTATTTCTTGACAGCGATTGGGCTTTAACAAGTCTTTGTGAAACTGAGTCATCTAAAGTGTTAGTTGCAATCTTTGTCAAAATATTAACCAAGTTTCTCTTCTTTGATACTATTTTCTTCACTAATGTAACCTGTAATGAAATAAATAAAATAACTAAGTATCATATTTTGTTACTGAATGATAAACATAGAAATATTAATTTATTATTTAGAACTTTTGATGTGTTTGATTTGTTTTGACCACCCTATAAAAGCCCTTGCATTTAGAATAACACTCATTATAGTTCTCATCGTAGTAATGTAATCATGTAGTTAAGGAAGTCAGTATTGCACTGAATTAGTTTTAATACATTATTGTAATGTAATAGTTATTAAATGTCATCGAGACATATTTGTAGTTTTTAAAAAGCTTCAGCACCACTCCCGAAACTTATATGGCGCAGCCAGCACACAGCTTACAACTGAGTTCAAGTACACTCAAATTGGTCTTGTCCACAGTTCCGGATATCCTCGAACCAAATAAGTTTATTAAATCAGGAGCTGAAGAAACCTTCCTATCTAGACAAGAGCAGCTCTACGGGTAGACATGGCAGTGAGCGGACTTTAAGTAAAGCTTTAACTATCCTGTCCCATTCTAGTTATTTCCTGCGGTTATTTCTTTATGGCTCTATGTTGTAACTTTTGAACTAAAATCGTTGAAAGTTATTTGACTTCTGCACAAAACTTGACAGTTATTAATTAAGTAAATGTTATTATAAATAACATAAATTGAATTAAATAAAAACAAAATATATAATAGTAAGTAAATATAAAAAAAGAATAATTAACAGAATATTTTTGTATACGTGGTACGTATAACGTGGTAGAGCCATGTTGCAGCTATATTAGTAGTATAGTTGTGCTCTCACAGAATACCAGCGTAAAATAGCAGCTTGACACTGCTGTGTTTCGTATGGTGAGTGTAGAGAACCGGAGACCCTTTTTACTGGAAAAGAGGCATTCCATATTAGTCCTCACGGGTGACAACGCATCTGCGTTTTGATTCGCAAACGGGGATAAATGTAGATGTCTATGGGCCACAGTAACCACTTACTATCAGGTGAACTGTGCTCTTGTGTCCCCTTATCCTATAAAAAAATATACATGTATTGATTCTTTTTTTAATAAAAATGGAACAAGGAAGACTATGTCACTTTCTTCAAATTAGACCTAAGGATCTAACAAGCTTGATCATCATGTTTGATGGTGATCAATGTATTTCAAGTTTATTTATTAAGAAATGTGAATATATTATAAGATTTTTTATGACATAAACAAAATTACATATACAAACAATATACTATATATTTTATTGTGTAACAATTACATTATAGGAAAAGATGCATCTCTTTTTAATATTCTGGTGATTCTAGATCAAACTGGAACTGAATTAGAAAATATTCTTAGTGGTTTCAATAGCTAATTAAAAAAATTTAAATAAATTATAGTTAACCAACTTCAGAATCCACGCATAATAATTCAGAAGGTTTTAGATATCCATTCATTTTGCAAATAATTTTAATTAGATTTAACCACAACATTAAATTGAGAATTACATGGAGCAGAAAATAATTCCTATGGCCTTATAATATTAACACTTTCACTGTCCGTTTTCCAGACACAATAATAAGACAATAGCAGTGCCCTATATGTAGTGCACGGGACAGCGAAAGGGTTAATATTGGTATGATACTTAGAGATGGCCATATTAGTGAAAAGTGATGAAAAGTAGATTATAATTAAGGTTTCAGATTTAAATGTCACGCATGAGCAGTTAGAATTTAATATTAATAGATACATGAACTTAAATACTTAAATAAGCATGTTAGAATTATATTGACAAAAAAAACTCTAAACATTCAATTAATATAATGTTTCAAACTGAATTTGAAATAAATTCCAGTATTGAACAATTTGAACAGTTATCACTTTCATTTAGAGTCAAACCAGGCATTCTAAACTCCCTAAGATATATTATTAAGATTATTACTGGTAACTTTGATTATAAAAATGCTATTAAGTATGATAATATGATTGGTAATTTAAAAACTCGTCGATACACACTAGTGAACAAGATTACCTTAATGAAATAAATAGAATCTCTTGTTAAAATAAGTACCATTTACAAGAAATAATTTTATCAAGATTGATTCAAAATCAAATTTGAATTATACTACAGGTAACATCTTTGAAAAAGATACATGTCATTGTTATGTGCCTATTGATGCATTGCTTAAATATTAATTAATTGAGTAATAACATTTCTTAGTTAGATATGTTTTAAATTATTTTTAAATTTCTGAATATTCTCCATTTGTGAAACATAGATGGAACTTTATTGTTGATTTTAAACAGCGTGCCAAAAACGCTTTATCTAAATAAAGCTGTCTGATGAAATTGTATAATTTTACTGTCAATTACTAAATAATCATTAAATATTTCCAAATTAGTTTTTATAAATGTTACATCTTGATAAATATGCAGTGTTGGAAATGACAGTAATTTAAATTTTTTAATTCTTGATATATTTGAGAGTTAATAATATGTAATTTTATTAATATTTACAATTTATTTTTACACAATTTCCAATCAATCTACACTAGATGGAATGAAATCGAAACTTCTGTAATCTTTAGCAAATTAGGAAGTTTACTTATAGATATTGAAGAATTGTTAAAATTATTAAAATCAGCAGAGTTAACAAATTAATTGATATACCCCATAAGTTATAACAATAAAGTAAAAATAGAATAATATATAAAATTGAGGGAAGTCAAATAACATTTGTTTTAGATACCAATTATACAAAAAATTAATACCCGTCACGTTACCACTTCCTCTTAACTATAATTTTAATTGTTTAATACTCATACCTACTAGTAAAAAGTTCTGAAACAGTCTCGTTCGCTCAGTCTTGCAACTACCTATATTCCTCCACTATGACGACAAGTCACAACTTTAAGTTGAAGATGCTTGTATGAATGCTTTAATGAGATTCTCAGATAGTACGAGCTCCTGCCTTCCAGTACCAGCTGAAAAGCAGATCTATCATCTTGGACATTAGTGATTTAATAAATCTTGAACATTTAAATAACCTTTTAAAATAAGGAAAGTGAAATAAAATATAACTGTGAAAAATTTATAAATGTAAAAAGTGTTGTGATTTAGAAGATGTCAATCACATCATTATTTGTTAAAACAGAACTAAAATTTAACCATATTGGAGCAGCATCTTTGAAAATTTGTAATAAATTGTTGCTTTTTTTGCAAGGTTTGTTCTTGTGATATTTTTATAACGATTTAAGCAATCAGCTATACAATTTTTTGTCTTTCAATAGTTACAGAGACAATTTTTTTTAAGTGACTGCCACTTTATACTATGTAGTGATAATTAAAAATGGCTGGTGAAGTAATCAAAAAGTGATGCAATGTTTTTTAATAAAAATGTATGGTTCAATACTGCATTACTGGAGTCCACTTGATACCCACTTAGAAATTACAACTTTCAGCAGTCGAAATTGTACCATGATAAGTAATAAAATTACTCGCCTGTTGCTGTCAGAGGCACACCATGAGCTATTTAATCATTAGTAAGCAAGCATGGATAAGAGTACCTATCGAAGTTTTCTGTCTTGTCAAGAAACTGTTCTTTGGAAAGTTCAATGATCTGGGGACTTATGGATACTATGAAATACATCCACAAGTTTCTTAAATTATCGTTTTTAGGGAATCTGCACCAAGACAGCACTTTTCGTATTCCATACAATATGCACTAGACCAGCACAAAAAGAGAATATTGTTATTGTCACAAATAGCGGAGGAAACTTTGCGTCCAAGATCTCAACGCAACATAAATGCGCGGAAATACACTTCAATACATTTGCGATCGTAAAAAACTCATAACTCGGACGACAATTAGATAAATATTAAATAATGGCGGCGATTAATATCGATAATTTTGACAATTTGCTTTGACAATACAATATGGCGTTTTTTTTTAAAATGGCGTCCGTAGACAGAGAATAAACTAGCGACGGTAGCGCCAAATGGCATAGAATGGAACTAAGCTGTCACGGGCCTGCTAAGGACATCAACGAGGTGCGCATAATCATAAGACTGAGTTTTTCATCTAGCGGCGAAAACGAAAATAAGTCGAATTTTTACCAATAAAAATCACAAAATGGATGGTAAGTCCTTCATTTACTTGAAAACATTTGAAATTGCACGACTTTTATGTGTTTACGTGAGCAAATATCGCATTTTATGTTTGTATCGAAAACGATACAGCATGCATTTGATTCCCGCCTAAACCCAATTCAATTGTTTGTTCATAACGGTTTTGCTTATGATTTTGCTTGCTTTTAGATACACTAAACTATACGTTTACGTTGTTAAAAAAAGCTGAATGCATATTTTTGCTTTTCAGAGCAACAAATAGAGGATATGCTTAGGAAGTTGGAGAATGGTGACATTTCGGAAGATGATTTAGAGTCAGATGGAGAAGATATTCCTTATAACCCATATCTAGGAGCCTTAGCAGCTGAATTAGAGGACAATCAAGACGTTCTTACGGGACAGGACCATTCAGAAGATTTTCTGGACCAACCATTGATTCAGGATGAGCAGCTTGTGCAAGGCGCACAGTCGTTGGAGCGAGTGGAAGCACAACCGACTGAATCTCTCATGAATATGAGGAATTTACTGTGGAGAAAAAAACTCTTTTCTATTTGATGAGAATAACATCAAATTTGGTGGGTCTGAAGAGTTACCTTCATCTATAATGGAACTGCAAAGTCCGTATCAGTTTTTTACCTACTTTTTCACGAATCCGTTTATGGAAAACATTTTTACTGAATCAGCACGCTATGCTGTCCAGAAACAACCTGACAGACCTGATATATTCACAGGGGGTGAACTTCGCAAATATTTTGGTATTTTAATATTTATGTCTGTTTACCATTATCCGAGCACAAGGTTGTATTGGTCTAATAAATTTGGCTTCAGTCCCATCAAAGAAGCAATGCCAGTAAATAAATTTGAGAAAATGCGAAAGTTACTGCACTTCAATAATAATGATGATTATCTGCCAGTAGACCACGCGCAGCATGACAGGCTTCATAAGTTACGTCCTATAATCACCCATTTAAATGAAAAGTTCTCTAGCGTGACCATCGAGCAGCGATTATCCATAGATGAACAGATGTGCGCCACCAAAGTTGGACATTTTCTCAAACAATATCTCCCTAACAAACCCCAGAAATGGGGTTTTAAATTGTTTGTTGTATGCAATTTGGGCGGTTTTGCTTATAGATTCTTAATCTACTCTGGGAAAGAAGCTAATGAAGGATCCTCAAACAGTCAAAACCTGGGAGTTGTGGGACAAACAGTTACGAATTTGCTGAGTGTGGTACCCAGGCAAAGAAATCATATTGTCTGTTTTGACAATTACTACACATCTTTGCCATTGATGTGTATACTTGTTAATCAAGGTATACATTCCCTAGGCACTATTCAAAGAAACCGACTGGGAAAAACTTGCAAGTTGCTAACTAAGCATGATGTTATGAAAAGTTCAATTCCAAGAGGGTCTTATGAAGAGTATGTTACAAATTTTGAAGGCATTGACATGACAACAGTAAGTTGGAAGGACAATAAGCAAGTTGTGTTAGCGTCGACATACGTTGGAGCATGTCCCGTAGGTAATATCGAAAGATTCGATAAAAAAGAAAAAAAGAGGATTCTTATCACGTGCCCAAAGTTAATCAGGGAATATAACATGCACATGGGTGGTGTAGACCTCATGGATTCCTTTTTAGGAAGAAATAGGATTCGAATGAAGAGCAGAAAGTGGTACATGAGAATCTTCTATCACCTGCTTGATTTGACTGTAATAAATTCGTGGGTGTTATATAAAAAAGTTGAAGGAAAAAAGGAAACTACAAAAAAATCATGACCCTTGCAGACTTTCGATCAGAGTTGGCAGAAACTCTTTGCAAATATAGTCCCGCTAACAACAGAGGGCGCCCAAGCACCAGTGCAATTAGGGAAGATCAACCCCCACTTAAAATGCGAAAAGGGAAACCTTGCCAAGTTTTGCCACCCCTTGAAGTTAGACTCGACCAAATGGATCATAACATCATGAGAACAGAAACACGTGGTCGATGTATGATGCCATCATGTAATTTATTAAGTATAATTAAATGTTCTAAGTGCAATGTTCACTTATGTAGTAAGAAATACAAAGATTGTTTCACCCATTTTCACAATTCTTCAACTTTGTAAAATCATGATTATTTTGCAAATCTAATGCATACTGTATCGAAAACGATACAAAAATATTTTAATAAAAAAATAAATGTTCCCGTTAATATAGATTTTTTATTTTATTTTATTCAGTAAATGTTACGCCTTTATGAGACAAAATAATTTTTTTTGGGTAAAAATCTTTTATCATGCATTTAAGGGTTAAAGAAATGTATTGCCTTAAGAGATTACAAAGACTCACATATACTACTACTATTTAATACAAATAGGTTGTGCAGTGAGCATGCATATATACGAGTGAATATTTTAAGCTATTAAAGTTCGTATAAAAAAATATAACGCAAATTGTATTTTCTATTACATATAGCTTAAGCTTATTTTTACAATCATTGTCAGATCTAACATGGCATTAGGCAATTTATTAACAGTATTTAATTTAGCTCCTTCATACATCAGATTTTTATTCCCATATTGTGTTCTGGCAATAGAGTAAATTGTTTTAGTCGCTGTTAGGTATTTATAATGAAATAAGACTTTTATAACTTTATTTTCTTTACTTTGAAGACCTTTCGGACGTCGCTGCATTACCCCAAACTTTTACTAAATAATTTAAATGTGGCCTTTCTAAAGAGTTATAGGTATATATTGAAACGGACTTGTTTAAGCAGACAGTTCACTACTTTACACAGAGCGCCTGTTAAAGAAGTAATTTTAGGGTGAATATATTCAACACATGTCTTTCATGGTATTTCTTAACAACATCGCAGACATCGCAGAATCTAGTAAATAAAAAACATAAAATGATCTTCAAATCAATTAATGTATGCTGGATCCAGAACTGATTAACACGTTGCTGTCTCTCCAGTGGAGTAGTTTTCTTCAATTTTGTTAATGATACAATACTCAGGCTCCTCTATTCTATTCTTATATTGTAATGTAGTTTGGTCGATGAACAGTAAATCTATATTGAAATCTCCAAATATAATAGACCTATTGTGTTGTTCAAGTTGTTTCTCAAATATATTGAAAAATTCTGTAAAATTAGTCCGTCCCGGTTTGTATATAACTCCAACATTAAGCGATAATATGTTGAGCAATATCCAGTTTGTGCCGTCTGTGTAGTCATTTTCATTCATGGTGTACTCTTATTACAGGTATCAGATCTTAAGTTGTAGCAATGATTATATATATCCAGTCATTTGTAACAGCTCCGTCTCATTATCCGACTTTGTCCACGTTTCAGTTAGGAGTATCAGATGTGTAGTTTTCGGAATATATTTAATACTACATTGTAGTTCATCAAATTTTCCAGGAGCAACTACATCTCGTACGTTAGCTCAGAAAAAGGTGAGTGAATGTAAACTTGGAGCTATTTGTTGATAATTACCTAATGTAGCATATTTAATATTGCAATGTCTATATACATCAAAATTATTGTCCCAATGTAAGTTTAGTTTTTTGGCTGCTACATGATTATTTTCGGTGTGCTTTGATAGTAAGATTTTCTTCGCTACTCTATTGGTGACGTACCAATTCCGTATTCAGATGTTTCATGTAGTTACGCTGGTTGTGAGTTTTATCTGTGTGGGCGATTCTTCTCTGTTTTGCTTATTCTGAAAATTTTGAGGGAAAGCCCCTAAAAACTTTTGTCTATCATATTAATCATATTAAGAACTTCGCTTATCGAAGTCGGACCTTTCGGTTTTGTTTGCGCTTGTAAGTTCAGGTATTCCTAAGATAATCATGTTCTTTTGTCTATGATTACGTTCCTGGCATTCTTTTATAATTTCTTCATAGGTGAAAGATGTCATTTGTAACTGTAATGAAGATGAAGGCATTCTACTAGTATTGTTTATACTATTTTCAAGAAGTTTTATATTATTTTCGTTTGTATTACGGAGTTTTTAGGCGGTCCAATTCAATTTTTCATTATATTCTGTTCCTCAATCACTCTATCTGGACATGTCTTAATATCATTTAGTTGTTCCTTAATTTCTGTCATATCTTGTTGCATTTTGACCTTATTTTCTTTTCGAATATTTGCAAAACTCGTAATCAAAAGTATCAAAGTTCGGCTCTGGTTCTCTGCGATTTCTGGATTTGACTTGAGTTTTATCCGTTATTTTCATCTTCTAACTTAGATAAGTCCACCACAGGTCAGCTTTGGAGATTGTAAAACACTCATGTTGATATTTGTGATACAATGATAATAAAAGAAAAAACATATATATCCTGCACTTTATTTTTTTTGGGTAATATAGTATGCGTTTCTCTTCGTAGTCCGTTTAATAAAACTGAGCTATATTGCAAGTAAAGAAAATGGACTGATCTTTTGTTTTCTAAGAAGCAAAGTTATGAACAACACGGCAACGTAGGGTCTTAACTTACGACTTGACTTATGTTCCATATTCTATCCTGATCACTGGGACGCTGCCATCCGAACCAAACCTTAAAATTTGGAGAAAGGATGATTTAATTACACGAGGAATGCCGTGTGAACCTATGCAATAAGCTTCGGCGGCGAAGCGAGTGGAAGATTGCGCCATTGCGAGACTACAGGCAAATAAAATGAAGGTGCGTAATTATTTTTACATATTTAATCTGTCTGTGGCTTCGAGCCTTCTGTCTGTATTACAAATTCTGTCTATTCTGTATAAGTCTGTTCTGTATAAGTCTGTTCTGTATAAGTTTGTTCTGTATAAGTTTGTTCTGTATAAGTGCTGTTCTGTATAAGTCTGTTATGTACAGGTCTGTTCTGTACAGATCTATTATGTGCGGACCTGTGCTATGCATGTCTGTTCTGTTCAGGTCTGTTTTGTGCAGGTCTATTCTGTGCAGGTCTGTTTTGTATAGGTCTGTTCTGCACCAGTTTCTGTCTGTTCCACATCTGTTTCTGCCTTTTGAGTGTATGCTGGAGTGTATTATTACCCTACTTTCGTAAAAGACATAATTTCTGTGCGAGTTTATACTTATTAACTTGGCTATTACACATTATTCCTTTTTACTGACACTGTAGTCAAACCGTGGTATCTCCAGGGCTGAACACTCGCCGTAGAATTCACGGTGCGTGAGCGACTCAATCGATCTGCAATCTCATATGCTGAGTGAGCTATGTGCTCGTTGATAAAAGAAGACATGTCTGCGATGGGGTGTGTGTGAGCTGTCGCGTTATTTATGGTGTATGTAATTAATAAAATACAGCACAATTCTGACTGCTCCTGAAGGGCTACTGTGTGTGCTGTTTCGCTTCTTTCACCTGGTTAAATGGCGGTTTTAATAGATTTTGCTTATGTGCTTCCACAAATGCCTGTCTTTCTAAGATTCAAGGCTGCAAAATTAATGCAAGGCGACTCTGTTCAATATACCCTCTAAGAGGCAGTCTGTGGGGGGAGACCTAAGTGTAGCGGTAGATTTTGATAGGCTGTAACGATACCGGTCTTGACGATCATTACAAGATTCGTAGTCTGAAGGAGATTAAAGAGTTTCGTAGCTGAGTCGTTGCGGCCGTACAAGGGTTCTGTCGGTAATGCAACAGATTCTGCTGGTAGTGGTGAAGAGGTGGTGGATGCGCCGTATCTGATTTGATCTGTTAGAAAGTTAATCCGTCATGAACTGTTGGTAATCGATGTGCATCGGTCATTTCAGCTGTAGCAAATGTTCTGAACGTTATCTAATGCCTCTTCGTGAATACCTTATGGTATTCACTTTGCAGGATGGCCGATGTTACGAGTCGCTACCGGAAACACCCGAGTAATGCCGAGAGCGCCGGTGCCGCCCAGTCGCGGCGGGACATCATGGTCACTTCACTTCGTATCGAGCGTCAGCGCGTGCAACTTGTCTTATCAATATCAACTTAAATACTGCAAATATGAGTGATTAAATGTATTGAAGCATTAAGTTTTAGTTTATTTTACAATATGATATATTGTAAAATAAACTAAAACTTAATGCGTCTAAAAATCGGTTGGATCGAGAGTAAGCAAGAAGTTGCGTTACTCTGGCTGAGCATCATATCGATAGTGGCGAGGTGGAATTGAGGATATATCGAGAAACCTTCCACGCGTTTGTGCAGTATAAAATTTTAATTAAAAGATTAAAATTATAAAGTTCACTGCGCTAAGATAGTAACGTGGTTCTGCCTGTTGTGGTGAGTCTTCTGGCGCAGGCGAGGAATATGGTGTTGCTGAGGCTGCTCTGTTACATTGAGATGTTGTTACTGTTGATTGACATACTTTGGTGTTATCGTGTAATTATGTCCTTCACGTTACACCAGTGTGTGATTGCGATTTTACGCTGTTTTATTGCTGATAATGATTCATTGCGTAAACAAGAGAGCAAGTTGAATATCTGCTCTCACTGTTTTAATATTTTTAACAATTAACCTTATCCTGATGTACTTGTGAGATCAGAAGTGGGATCTTGTGATAGTTTCGACATATATGTTACGGCTAAAAGCGGAAAATCGGTTACACTGAGATTTAGCCGGCTACAGTTAGGTGTAGCCGATTGCGGTTGATTAAACTTAGGTGTATTAGATTTATTCATGATTAAAATTAGCTGTGGCCGGTTGCTTTTAAGTAAAATTAGATATGTTTGTGATTTGCATAAACACTTGTACAAGTTTCACAATATTTATTTTCATTTTCTATAAAAAAAAAAACGTTATCCCCACACTAGGATTTTCTCCTGTATCGTGGAGGCAGTTTACAAACATAAATTGCACGAGGAGAAACATCCAGACCCGAAACAATTATTTGTAGGACATACAAATAATTGTTCGGTGCGGTATTCGAACCCGCGGCCCCCAGCGCAACAACTCATTGTTAAGCCACTGCGCCACGGAGCCGTCGATTATTAATATACTAATTATAAAAACCGACCGGGTTCGTCTCACGGCATCATCAGGGAAAAACTAGTTATTGTAATAATTTAAAATTAAAAAATTTGTACAGCCGACTTCAATATAAGTTATTAAGAAGAACTCAAAAACTATTGGTCTGACCTTGATCAAATTCATATGGGACCACACGACAAGTACCAGCTATCAAATAAAAAAAGAATGAAATCGGTTCACCCAGTAAAAAGTTATGAGGTAACACACATAAAAAAAAGTCAAACTGAGTACCGTCTCCTTTTTGGAAGTCGGCAGAAAAATAATAATTAATAAAAATTTAATTAATCTTGTAGCGGCGGTGTAGAAATATCCACTGCCCATATCGTCCCGTGGGTGTCGTAAGAGGCGACGGAGGAAGATAAACCAGGAGGCAGGCAGCAGCGTCTTCCTAATAACAACTTAAATTCAATTTGGGTGCGTGCCTATGTCCAGCAGAGAACTTTTATAGGCAGTAACGATTAACGTCGAAGAGAAAGACATAAGCTATCCTTTAAAAACATGAATGTCTGGTCTGTCCACTAACCTCCCATTTCGTTCATATAATTTAAAGTATTGTTATGTTTTTGGTTTTTGAATTAGCTTCTTCATAAATGCAGTTTCAATTAGCACATAAGGGCAGGCACATACATACATATAATCACGCCTCTTTCCCGTAGGGGTAGGCAGAGACCACTTCTTTCCACTTGCTACGATCCTTACATACTTGTTTCGCTTCGTCCACTTTCATTATTCCCTTCATACATGCTCTACGGTTTAGGGTACTCTCAATCTGGCCTTTTTTCAAGACGTCCCTAATTTGGTCTAGAAATGTCCGCCTAGGTCTACCCCTTCCAACACTTTCATTCACACTCGCCTTATAAACTTTTTTCGTCAATCGTTCTTCATTCATTCTCTCGACGTGGCCAAACCATCTCAGCATACCTTTCTCAATTTTTGTCACTACATCTTCTTTCAGACTACAACGTTTCCTTATCTCACTATTTCTTATCCTGTCACTCAGTTTAACTCCTATCATACTTCTTAATGCTCTCATCTCAACTGCATTTATTCTGCTTTCATGTTTCTTCTGCCATACCCAACTTTCACTTCCGTACATGAGTGTCGGAACCAACACCCCCTCATGCACAGCCAAACGAGCTTTGTTAGACACCTTCCGACTGCTCATAAAGGAGTGCAAAGCTCCATTCACCATGTTTCCTGCATTCACTCTTCTTTCGATATCACTCTCACACTTTCCATCTCTTGTAAACTTTGACCCCAGATACACAAACTCTTTCACCTGTTCAATTTGTTCATCTTCAATCACGATATTGCAGTCTGTCACTGCCTCATCTTTTTCAAACACCATCACTTTCGTCTTCCTTACATTCATCTTCATTCCCTTTCTAACAAAAGCTCCTCATAGCAGTTACCATCTCCTGCAACTCCTCGGCCGAAGACGCAAGTAATACCTACTTGGTCATCAGCATAGAGAAAACATTTGACGAGTAACTCATTCATTCTCAACCCACTTTCATTCTCTTTTATATCTGTCAAACAATTGTCCATGAACAGATTAAACAGCCACAGTGACGCTACACATCCCTGTCTAACACCTTTTTCGATATTAAACCATTCAGTGTATGCCCCGTTTATCCTTACACAAGCACTAGAATCCCTATAAAGAGATTGCAATGCTCGTATGAGGATACTGCTCACACCGTTCATGGACAGTGCTGACCACAATTCATTCCTCACCACTCTATCATAGGCCTTTTCTAGATCTACGAAGGCGCAGTAGACTTTCTTGTTTTTAGCCAAACACTTTTCGGCTATGCACCGCAAGGAAAAGACCTGATCCGTACATCCCATTCCCTTTCTAAATCCCGCTTGTGCATCCCATACTTTCTCGTCTGTTTCATTCACAACCCTTTCAATCAACACTTTCGCATACAATTTACCGACAACGCTAAGAAGGCTTATACCACGGTAATTTATGCAGTCCTGCCGTGACCCTTTTCCCTTATACAATGGCACTATTACGGCTTTGCACCAGTCTCCCGGTACTTGCCCATTTCGCCAGCACAGATTGAAAAGGCGGTACAGCAGACTAGCCACCAGGCCCTGTCCAGCCCTTAGCATCTCGACGGTAATCCTGCCATACCCTGCAGCCTTACCTAATCTCATACTTTCAACGCTTTCACTATTTCATCCATGCTTATCTCATTTTCATCAACATTTATATTAGTTTCCGTGGAAGGTGGCAGATGCTGTACCTGCACTTCCTCTCTTTCAAACAAACTTTCAAAATACTCTTTCCATCTCTTTAACACACATTCTTCTCCTTTTATAATGCTCCCATCTTGACTCCTGATTGTACTCAGCTCCGAGGTAGAAGTTTTTCCTCTGGCTGTTTTGATGGTTTTCCAGAAAAACTTAATGTTTGACTGGAAATCTTCAGTGAGCCTCCTATCGAAATCATCTTTTCGTTCTTCTTTCTTTCTAGACACAATTTCTTTCGCTGCTGTTTTCAATCTTTTATACTTCGTTCTTGCTTCCTTTATCTCGTCAGCCGTTGCCTTTTGAACTTTTTGGTTAGCTTTTGTTGCTAACCAATCCAACCACGCTTTCTTCTTTTCTTGCACAACCCTTTGTACATCTTTATCCATCCACACGTTATCATTCTTTCTCCCTTTCCTTCTTTTAGCTATCCCGCATACCTCAATCGCAACATTTACAACCCCTTTCTTAAATGTCTCCCACAAATCTTCAATCACTCCTATCTCTTCTATCCCTTTAAAACTTTCTTTCAGTTTCTCTACATACTCGTCTTTCTTTTCTTTTTCTTGTAGATTTTCCACTTTTACTCTGTCCAAAACACTCGTAGGCTCGGCCCCTCGGTGTCGCCACCGTTTAAAGAGGCCACGCATTCGGGCTATGACCAGGAAGTGGTCTGTGTCGAGGCCTACACCGCGGTATGCCCGAGTGTCTAGCACTTTCTTCCTCAGTCTTTCATCCACAATTACAAAATCAATCATACTTCTAGATTCACCCTCATCTCTTGTATACAAATGGATATTTTTGTGGTCAAACATTGTGTTGGCCACGCACAGATTCCATTCCAAGCATACTTCAAGCAGGCTTCTCCCATTGTCATTCACTCTCTCGTCCCCAAACATACCCAGAACTCCTTCATACCCATCCCGCTTTACTCCAACCCATCCATTAAAGTCCCCTAACATCACGATCCGTTCATTTTCTCCGCATTTATTCAAGACCTCTCTCATGCTATCCCAAAATTCCTCTCTCTCTTGTTGTGATTTTAATGACCCACCTCCACGCATATCCGTCGGTGCATAGACCCCAAGGATAAACAAGCGAGTGAGTCCGACTTTTAACCGAATCCAGAGGAGTCTTGGGCTTACACATTCATGCTCCATCACACATTCAACCATTCGAGATGAAAGAATCACACCAACTCCCTGACAGCCTCGGCTGGTTTGGGGGACTCCCGACCAGTATGCCGTGTAGGGGCCATGAACCGTGGTGTCACATCCTTTCCTCTTGGTTTCGTTCACGCACAGAATATCAAGGCAACGTTCATCCATCATCTGACATACTTCATCTACCTTACCATCCATTCCTCCTCTTACATTCAACGTAGCGAAGCGGCTCTCCGTGGGCCGCTTTTCGCCCCCGCGAGAAACGAGACGTGATGGGTGGCGAACCACATCGCCGCCATTTTGGTTAATTTTATGGTTATCCATTGCGTTCCCACGAATAGCGAAGGAAAGGTTTGTCCCCCCCAGCAGAGCCCCGCATGCCAGGGTAAGGCTAGCCTAATTCTGGGGTCGCCCGGTCCCAGGACAGTGTGGCACGCTAACGACTAGGCTCGCCCCTAGCCATGCATCCATCCGCGCGGCCGACGTTGGATTGGCGGAGGGTAGGAATAGGAAAACGGGAAGGATAGGTGGTGTGAAAAGGAAGAGTAAGGTAAGTTAGGGTAGGAAATATGAAATGTAGGATATTACCGTCCATGAGGGCAAGGGATATGACAGTAATAGCTAGGGAAGCCGGGGTCGCATACCCGTATACCATACCACAACTACCGGACAGGTAAATTGGGATGAGTATCCCTCGACTAGGCACAGATGGGTTTTTCTACTTGTTTTATAATTTCATAAGAAATTCATAAAAATAGATTTTTATATGGCACACTTTTATATTTACATAATATGCTCACATTTTACCAGATGTTTCATGAAAAAGGTTTTTCTCTGGTGTGTATTTTTATA
This sequence comes from Parnassius glacialis, assembly GCA_033319125.1. Classification (NCBI taxonomy): domain Eukaryota; kingdom Metazoa; phylum Arthropoda; class Insecta; order Lepidoptera; family Papilionidae; genus Parnassius; species Parnassius glacialis. The sequence continues at coordinate 9,209,649 of JAVANC010000015.1, read as the reverse complement.
TGTTTTTGCAAATTATTTTTTTGAATACATTGATATTTACAGATATGACACGAAAAAGGTTTTTCTCCAGTATGTATTTTCATATGTGATTGCAAATTACTTTTTTGAATACATTGATATTTACAGATATTACACGAAAAAGGTTTTTCTCCAGTATGTATTTTCATATGTGATTGCAAATTACTTTTTTGAATACATTGATATTTACAGATATTACACGAAAAAGGTTTTACTCCGGCATGTATTTTCATATGTGATTGCAAATTACTTTTTTGAATACATTGATATTTACAGATATTACACGAAAAAGGTTTTTCTCCGGCATGTATTTTCATATGTGATTGCAAATCACCTTTTCTAATACTTTTATATTCACAGATATTACACGAAAAAGGTTTTTCTCCAGTATGTATTTTCATATGTGTTTGCAACATATCTTTGCTAATACATTTATATTCACAGATATTACATGAAAAAGGTTTTTCTCTAGTGTGTATTTTCAAATGTTTTTGCAAATTATTTTTTTGAATACAGTGATATTTACAGATATGACACGAAAAAGGTTTTTCTCCAGTATGTATTTTCATATGTGATTGCAAATTACCTTTTTGAATACATTGATATTTACAGATATTACACGAAAAAGGTTTTTCTCCGGCATGTATTTTCATATGTGATTGCAAATCACCTTTTCTAATACTTTTATATTCACAGATATTACACGAAAAAGGTTTTTCTCCGGCATGTATTTTCATATGTGATTGCAAATTACTTTTTTGAATACATTGATATTTACAGATATTACACGAAAAAGGTTTTTCTCCGGTATGTATTTTCATATGTGCTTGCAAATTACCTTTTTGAATACATTTATATTCACAGATATTACACGAAAAGCGCTTTTCACCAGTATGTATTCTCATATGTGTTTGCAACATATATTTGCTAATACATTTATATTCACAGATATTACACGAAAAAGGTTTTTCTCCAGTATGTAATTTCATATGTGTTTGCAAATTATATTTTGAAATACATTTATATTCACAGATATTACACGAAAAAGGTTTTTCTCCGGAATGTAATGTCATATGTGTTTGCAAAGAATATTTTCTGATACATTTGTATTCACAGATATTACATGAAAAAGGTTTTTCTCCAGTATGTATTTTCATATGTGATTGCAAATCACCTTTTTTATTACTTTTATATTCACAGATATTACACGAAAAAGGTTTTTCTCCAGTATGTATTTTCATATGGTATATCAATTTATTTTTATTTTTACATCTATAATCACAATTATTACAACAGAACACTTGTTTAGCAATGTGCGCTTTAAAATGTGCCAAAATGTAACGTTTATGAGATGTTTTAAATTCGCAAATATCACAATTAAATATTTCCGTTAGTTGTGCTACTGGAGTTTGTTCAACTTGTGTCCGAACTGCAGTGATGTCTGTGTTCTTTTGCGTCTTATGACTGTGTGAAATGAGTTTGGCGAGAATGTCTTTTGATGATGCCCCTAATGTTTTTTTCGTAAGTATATTTACACTCTTTTGTTTCAAAATTTTCTTTTTCTTAATCTTTGCAGGATGGTTTTTCTTATTAATAACTGGTTGACTATCTTTTTTCAGGTATTCTTTACGAACATCGTTTATGTTACAATTAGTAGAATTTGACTTATTTGTTTGTATGCAGTGTTGTTCTGAAATACACACAAATTAAACTTTTTTTTTATTTAAAGCATCTTTATTGTAAGACACCTTAGACAATTTACAATGGGCGGAGTTTATGCCTTATGGCATTCTCTATTAATGAACCCAGAGAGAAATAGAGAAATTTTAATATTTTACATAACTATACTTTTAAATATTGCCAGAAATAAAGTATTTTAGCCAATTACTCTGGATAATGTCTCTCATATTCAATTTTGGGGGTAAGAATGGTAAGGAAACTAAATTCGAATGATACTCGTTTATTTCAGATGTAAAATAACCAGACGGGCGACAGGCAATATTGTCAGAGGTGCTCACGTCTGATTTTGCGATCCTCAATCCTTTTTTTTCCTTTTTTATAGGATAAGGGTGACAAGCGAGCATACAGTCCATCTGATGGTAAGTGGTCACACCTCATCTACATCTACACATCACAGGACATCTACATCTATCTTCAATTACGAATCAAAATGCAGATGCGTTGTCACCCGTGAGGACTAAGATGGAATGCTTCATTTCCAGTAAAAAGGGCCTCCGGCCACCTGCACTCACCAAGCAAAACGCAGAGGTAAACCTCTACTTCACGCTGGTTTTCTGTGAGGTCGTGGTACCACCCCGGTTCGAGCCGGCCCATCCGTGCGACAGTAAAAGCTGCCGCCTGGCTCTACCACTGTTAGCTGCCACCTGGCTCTACCACTGTTAAAACTAAAGTTCTACATGCACTTTGAATTTAGGCAAAGGCAAATCAATAAATCAGTACCTTGCATAAGAAGCCTTCTTATTTTGTGTCCATGGGCTACAGTAAGAATTTGCTTGCCACTACCATTAGGTAAACTGTACTTATTTCAACCATATCACAAAATGTGTATATCCTTACCTGATTCATGATTCCTATTTTCTTCACATTTGAAATTCTGGTCTTCGATATTCTCTTCCTCAACTTTAACAGATTCAAGGCTAAAAATTTCGTCATTACAATCATTTTCTGTATCACACTCAACTGGCCTGATATCTATATGACAAATTGGTGTGAATTGAATCTCATATCTAGGCTCATGCGGATTTGGTATTGACTGAAACCAAATTCTTTGTTTAAATAAGAAAAAAAAGTCATTGTAGTGGTGGCGTAGTGGAATACATACTATTACATACCATCCCGCAGATCTCATAAACGGGACAGAGGGACTCACAAATGCCATAAATTGACAAAGATCTATCTTTGTTTATTGTGTAATATTACCCATAGATAATATTTTGTATGCCACTTGTAATGTAATCAACGCACACACTCAGACACCCCAATTAGTTTATTTTTATAATCATAATACATACACTGACTATTAGTTAAACATATTTATGCATTGATTATTAATTAGTTATACTAATTCCGGAAGAATGTTGTGGTTACAGTACAAATCCATAAACGCGTTGTAAATAATAATTACTGCTAAAAATGAGAGGCGATACGACAACATTATTCAAAGATGGCGTGTGTAAAAGATGTGGATCTAGATTACAATAATTTAAAAAATCAAACGCTTAACTTACTAATAGCCTAAGCACTCATTTATACAATTTTGAAATGTGTACCACCTTGTTCAATACATTTTAATGACCGTTTTCCTAATTGATATTATAATTTAGAAAGCACTTCAGTGTCATTTTTCACCATTCCAAAAGTGTGCACTATCCTATTTTTTTTGGTCCTCGGCACTGGTAGTCTCACTAAAATAGTTTTTTTTAGAATAAGAATTTAGAGTAATATGGTGAGTGTAGAGAACCAGACACCCATTTTACTGGAAAAGAGGCATTCTATCTTAGTCCTCACGGCTGACAATGCATCTGCATTTTAATTTGCAAACAAAGATAAATGTAAATGTCTATGGGCCACAGCAACCACTTACCATCATGTGGACTGTGTGCTCGTTTGTCACCCTTATCCTATATAAAAAAAATCTATGAGGAGAAAGCCTACATTCAGCAGTGGACTTTTATAGGTTTTAATGAATGGAATAGATAATACCATGGACCCTCCAGCAAGCAACTGCTCCAGAACTGCATTTGACACAATAACCTGTTGTTGTAAGCTTCTGCAACGATTGAGTCTTGCATGACAAGTGAAACATACAATTATGGGCCCCTCATTCTCATCTATCTGAAAATAGCAAGTTCATAATAAATATGGAAAACTACTTAAATATATAAGTTTGTAATAAAATCTATTGGCTCCCACAATTCTCTTCATCAACATCATTTTTTATAATATTGAAATGACAAACAAACTTACAATGCACCTGCAACAAATTTCAAGCAAAGCCTACAGATGCGATGTTTCCACTGAGCACTAAGATGTAATGCTTCACAGCCTGTTAGTATACTGACTCAATGTCCTTCACACTAACACACGCCGCTGCTTGGTGGCAGAAATAGGTAAGAAGATGATAACTCCCCAGACAGAGTTCAATGCAGAAGAAATGAAGGAAGTGCAACAACCCAGTGGACAATCATCACCACAACAACACAGTTCTAAGCCACCTACAGCCATCGACTTCCTGTCTTACCAGATTGCCACTATCTAGTGGGGCGCCACTCTACAATTTGCATACCAGTACGAGGCTACCACTCGAGAGTTATGTTTCCCCATCTGTCTTAGTTCCGCAAGCTAAAATGACACAATTCTCTAGAAGTTCGTAGGTGTCTCCATAACAGATATAATTTTAAAAGCTGTAGATTCAAACACACAATGGCATTGTTATAAACTAATTTGCTTAATTCCACATAAAGAAGTTCCATTATAATGGATTTCCACAAAGTAACGCTTGATTCTATTAATTATCAAACTCACAATTCAATCTTACTAAAGCTACTTTCAAATATTAACATTAAACTACTAGCATTCTATTAACATTACAAACACCTATCTTTTTTGCTCCAAGTAAACTGAAAATGCTTATTTTCAGTTCAATTGTGCTACAACAATAATCGAATGACAGATTTGAACTTACTACTTTCTTGAGTTTGCAATCTGCACCCTTAACTATTAGGCCACTGTAAGTTAGTTTAAAATTGATATTAATAACAATATACATTCCCTAGCAGTTTTAACCTTTTTAATTTAATATCAATAGCAGTCATAACAGAAGGGCTTTGTGTCTATTTAGACACCATACAAACTGCTCAATATCAATAATCGAAAATCTCGGTGTCAATATCTACAGACGTCAAGCCAAAAGTAATCGGAGAACTAATTACAGGAAATTTTCCAATAAGAATATCCAACTCTTCTTCCAAAGAGATCTTCGTCCTTTCATTACTAGAAGGTTTGACAAAAATTCCCATCAAGTTTCCACTTTTCCTTTATGCCAAAGTTCTTACAGGCTTTCTTATGTATGGATTGTCTTGTTCTTGTAGGAAACTTGGAAACCGAAACATGACTCCTTTTTTTAATAGGATAGGGTGACAAACAAGCACACAGTCCACCTGATAGTAACTGTAGCCCATAGACATCTACATCTATCCTCGTTTGCGAATCTAAATGCAGATGCGTTGTCACCCGTGAGGACTAAGATGGAATGCCTCTTTTCAGTAAAAAGGGTCTCTCCGGTTCTCTACACTCACCATACAAAACACAGCAGTGTTGAGCTGCAATTTTACACCGGTATTTTGTGAGTGTGGTCCTACCACGGACGATCAGACTCATTTGTGCTACAACTATACTACTAATATAGCTGCAGCATGGTGGTCTACCACGTACATACATGACTCTTTTAATTTGGTCTTAGCATTCCAAACCTCAAGTTTTGTGTAATAGTTCTTGAATTGGTTAAGGTATTCTTACCCTTGTAGTGGTGGGTAAGAATACCCACTACCCCATATCTTCCTGTGGGTGTCTAAGAGGCGACAGAGGGAAACTGAGGCAGAAGATGGGCAGCAGCATCTTTCTGATAACAGAAAGAACCAAAATAAAGCTGTGTTTGCCAACCCGCGTGCCAAGCGTGGCAAATATGGCAATATACCCCCATGAGCAAAGACACAGATAAACGGCCTCCAGTCCCTGGCGGCTCCGCTATTCTTGGCTACGGTGGCGACCATGGTAACGGCCGGGCAGGGGGCAAACCATAAAAAGTAAAGTTTGAGCCCACGGGCTCGTAAAACATGTTGCAAACAACTAAGTCTTGGTGTCTCTTCTAGTAAGTGGTGGACTTCAGGCTAATTATTGTTTTTTAAGTTCTGGTTGTATTTGTCACAATATTTAACAGTGTACCTTAGCCTAGCCCCAACCCCGATCTATCGCATTTTATATCCGGCAAGTTATAATGTATTTGTCCGACGAAAACAACAAATTACCGCACCTTCAATTTACAATATTAAGGAATATTAACAAACTTACGAAAGTGTTCGTCAATGTTTTGTACAAGTTTTGAAGACCAGTATTCTTTAGTACAAACATGCGTAAATTACCGCATAAACAAATTCTACATACTTCACTAAAGGCCATTGCTGTTTCCTATAGCATTAATATAATTGAATTGAATTCTCGTTTTCTTCAACAAACCGGGGATAATATTTTTAATAATAATACAAAAACTGAAAATGAAAATCACAGAATACTTTTACTCCTAGTCCTAGCGGAGGTCATAGATAAATATATATGTAGCAAGCTAGCGGAGGTGATCAAAAAATACATAAGTAGACCTATGTAACACGGGGGTTGCCAACTTTATTTTTTAGGAGATCGTACCATAAACTGGAAAAGATCGTATTTTGCTAAAAACTCAACAAAAAAGATAGTACGCATCAATATTTCAATAAAATAATATTATTATAACGTCAAAGCAAAATTTTACATTTAGGGTATAACCATATAACATTTAAGAATCTGACACTAAACTTTACTACATTATTTATTTTTAAAAAAATGGGCTCGGAATGTGTTCATCTATTACAAAAATATGTAATATATGATTATCTGCGTAGGTAGTTTAATATTATTTGGATTAGAACGAAAAGAATGACGTAAAACAAACTCGAAGAAAGAAGGTTAAGGTGAAAGCTCCAGGGTGGCCCGCGAAATTCAAATTTTCTTACGGTTTTTGGAATTTGCCGGTCAGGATGAGGTTGAATGTTTAATAAAATACGAGGGTGGATTGAAAAGTACTCGGCCTAACCAAGAAAATAAACACATACTAAATCAGTTATATTTTTATTTTTCTACATAATCACCATCAAGTTCAATACACATTTGCCACCTCCCCTTCCAAGCATTAAGACCGTTGAAAAAAAATGATTCTTCCTTAGAGTCAAAATATGCGTCTACAGCTGCTTTGACCTCGTCGTTTGTCGAAAATCTTTGACCTCCCAAGTGCTTTTTTAGGTTAGGGAACAGAAAGAAGTCTGATGGTGCCAGATCAGGTGAATACGGCGGATGCGGTAACAGTTCAAAGCCACAGTTGTGAATTTCAGCCATTGACTGTACTGACGTGTGAACACGGGCGTTATCTTGATGAAACAGGACTTTTCTTCTGAGCATTCCTCGACGTTTTTCTTTTATTTCCTCTCGTAAACGACGTAGTAAGGTGCAGTAGTAATCAGAGTTTATAGTCTGACCCCTTTCAAGATAATCAATCATAATCACACCTTTCGAGTCCCAGAATACTGAAGCCATCACCTTATTTGCCGACAAAATCGACTTAGCCTTTTTAGGGGGTGGTGAACCAGGTCTTCTCCACTGGTTTGATTGTTGTTTTGTTTCCGGTGTACAGTAATGAACCCATGTTTCGTCTATAGTAACAAAACGATTCAAAAAATCATCTGCATCGGCTTCAAATAACTCCAAACAGTCGCGTGAAATAGTCAATCGCGTCCTTTTTTGTTCAACTGAAAGCAGTCGCGGAACCCACCTTGCAGACACCTTGTGGAAACCCAACTCGTTGACAATGATGTTTTGAGTTCGTTCATAAGAGATGCCTATAATCTCGGCTATCTCTCTAATTTTTAATCTGCGGTCTCCCATTATTAAATCAAGTACTTTTTTAATATTTTCGTCAGTAGTTGACGTCGAAGGCCTTCCAGAGCGGGGTTCATCTTTCACACTCTCTCTACCACGCTTAAATTCTGCTATCCATTTTTTGACGGATGAATATGACAGAGCACAATCGCCTAATATACTGACCATGTCATCATGGATGGCTTTTGATGATAGCCCCTTCTTATGGAGGTACTTAATGACGGCACGCTGCTCGATTTGCTCCATTCGCGGAAAAAATGTCCGATTACTTTGTTAATAAATTTATAAAATCACAACTAATTATCGCACACGTTTCGAACTTCACACAATGAACTAGTCTGAACTGAACTAAATAATGTGGGTAGATTTGATTTTTAGAATTGAATGGATCTGTGTTAGGCCGAGTACTTTTCAATCTACCCTCGTATGATTCGCGACCGTAACGAGTATGTGTTTACAGAATTACTATCATTAAAATCACCAATACAACCCCCAAGTTCATATAATCCCTTTGACTGAGTTTTTCTGGAAATAGCCATACAATGCGATTATATGAACTTAGAGGGTTGTATTGACGATTATAATGATTATAATTCTGTAAACGCATACTTGTTACGACTGCGAATCATATTTTGTTAAACATATTACCTGACACTGACCTGCAAATTGTAAAAATCGTAAGAAAATTTGAATTTCGCGGGCTACCCTGCAGCTTCCTCCTTAAACTGCGCGAGGAATAGAGTTTAAAAAAAAACGACGGGTTGCACTCCGGGAGTGCCGGCAGAAGTGAAAACATGAATATTAACGTTGTGCATTTTTGATATTTTGGAATGGCGGAGATTATTTATTATTATCTTATTTCATTTATTTTCATTCGAAATTATTTGTTTGGTAAACCTACACCGCACATGTGCTTATTGTGATGTTATGAAAATATAGGTTAATGCTATAAAGTATAAACATATTACAAATATTACATCTATTATGTGTAAGTACATATGTATCTATATTAATAATTTCGTCAAGCAGTACAGCAGACTCGATCGAAACCTAATCTTAATAATAAAATTATATTAATTAATAAATGCAAATTAATTAAACATAACCTACTTCCTCTGCTACGCCGCGCCGGCTGTCTACTCTCCGTCCGTCTTACGAATTTTCGATCAGGACACGTGACCTGACGCGAGTTTAACATTTTTTACCCATTACAAAAAAAGTGCACAACGCTGCTAAAGAAGTTTTCACTTCAAAATTATTAAAAAATATTTAATTATTGTTAAATATTATAGGATGCGTTTATGAAAAAATGCAAAGACGAAGTTTAGAGCTCGTTCAATTTTGAAATTATTGATTTTTCATATCGATAAAATGAACTTAATTAATTATCATTTTTATTTTGTTATAAAGATTATAAGATTTGAAAAGATTGTATATTTTGCGTACGATTTCGAATACATGGTCGTACATCGTACTCGGGCCAAAAAGATCGTATGAATACGATTTAAATCGTACGGTTGGCAACCACGGCTGGTAATCTTCGAGCAAAAATCTTTTATCCACAAACTATATAGAAACGCTACTTTTATCCACTAAGTAGTCTGTGATGAAATCACAGAATACATGTACCCTGACGGGTATGAAATGCAGTGAGCACTGAGCAACATGACGTTTAACAACATTATTCAGAACATGACGTTTCCCTCGTCCCTCCCACCTCTTGACCCTTCCCGCTGCCGCCATTTTGTCATGAACATGTTATTGTCGCGTAGCTGTCAAGTTAGAAGTTTTCTTGGAAATTTTTATTTTGTTTTTCTATGAAGTATGAACTAACTATAAATTATGAATAAAGTTTTATTGGCATTTTACTGCTATTTTACGAAAGGGTGTTGGTACGACTTTCCATTACCTTCCATCGAGTTTGGTGTTGATACGTATTTTTACAGAAAGGTTACCTACATTTTTATAAGCACACACACAAAGTTTCAATTTCCTATATATAATAAAGTACTCTGTGGTTTTAATATGCGGAAAAACGTACCTACTTTTTGAGAAATAAATTAATAAAAGTCACTTATTTTAACAATATTTTGTTGTTTTTTTTTAAAATTGGCTTACGGCTCTGGGTTCTAGCCCTTTTGAGCCTACTTTATTACGAATTTCCATTGACATTTGTCGCATTGAGGGGGGGGGGGGAGAAGAGGTGTAGGAGGATTAATTCAGAGGGATTTCTGTATCTATTTTGAGACTGCAACGTCTCCGGCACTGCGGGAAGAGCAGCCTCTACGCTTTTGCGTAACAAATCGCTTAATCGTTACAGCAGGCGGAGGCTGCTCCCCCTACGCGCCTCCGGTCCTATATAACCACTCTAGGGGTAGGACAGACTCGTACCACGTGGAGTCGGGGTCAATAAATTTGGTTCTTTGACATAAGTAGAACCTAACCTATTTTATTTATTATCTGCCCTAATAGGTACTGTTAAAATAAAACAAATCAAATTAAATCAATAATTTATTAATCAATTTTATACACATATTGTATCGCTTTAATTAATTCCTTAGCTGTCCATAGAAATCCCTCTGAATTAGTCCTCCTACACCTCCCCCCCTACCCTGCCATTCTAAAACTTTAGTTCAGATAATATTTTTATTAGGATTAGTAATATGTTTATATTTTTGAGCAAATCTGATCTCTGTCTACACCACTGAAATAAATGAATTAATTTTAATTTCAATTTTAAGTGCTAATTGCATGTCTTAAGCGAAAGCGCAAGGTATGTTCTACTATCGCCTAAAAATAAAGATTCCAACGTTTTATCGAATGAAATCGTATCTAGCAATCATATTATACATATGTATGATATAAAAAGCACATTGTTAGAAAGATAAATGATTGTTGAACTTATTAATATTTTTTTAAATTGATTAATTGCTATTTTTAAATAAAAAAGGGGTTTTCGTGGCTTATGGTGTGGATTTATCAAGTCCGCGAGGCTTGTAAACAATGTAAATGGCAGTGTAATTTTGTTTTGTTTAGCTATAATTAATTTTTAACAGCTCCAAAATGGCGAAATTTTCTTTGATTTGGTAGCCTTGTATGTAAATTATTTTTCTAAATAGGTGGAAGCCACACTCCGAGCTACAGCCACAGAGTACTTTACTCACTCACTCAGTTCGGCATCAGTCGCCGTCGTGGGTGGACATTGTTTCGGTTGTTTGTTTGCAGCGGCTCAAAAATATCACTGTACAAATACACAATATTCGTATAACCAAATTTTAAAAAAACTATTGGTTAATCCAATTGAGCATGGAATTTTTTTAAAGTAGTTTAAATACACGCAAGTTTTCACTAATACCTTATTATACTTCCAATTTTCCGATAATTTTATGTCAAATTTCAATTTGAAAAAGTTTGGAAAATCCAAAGTGCACGACTCATAATGCTCATATGATCATCATACCATCATTCAAGTCACTCCTAAAAGTCCAAGTCGTATTCAAGTATAAATATCACATCCTACTTACTTTTAGTACGTACTCCTATTATTTATTCTGTGCTTTTAAAAGATTGTAATAAAAATCTCTGATTATTATAATAATCAAGTATGTATGAAATTTGTTTTTCGAATATTTTGTATTTATTTGTACAGCGATCTTTTTGAGCCGCTGCAAACAACCGATACAGTATCCACTCACAAGGGCGGTTGACGCCGAACTAAGCGAGGAGGCACAGGCAGTCTCTATTTACTGAATTAATTCTAACACAAGGCTACCAAATCAACGAAAATTTTGCCATTTTGGAGTCGAAAAAAATTAATTATAGCTAAACAAAACAAAATTACACTGTCATTTACATTCAGTGGCTTCCCACATGATAGATGAAGAGATTAAAAATTAGATTGAGTAAAACAATTGATATTTTCAAAAGTTAGAGTGCTTACAAGCCTTGCGGACTTGATAAATCCACACCATAAGCTACTAAAACCCCTTTTTTAAAATAGTAATTAATCGATTAAAAAAAATATTAATAAGTTCAACAATCATTTATCTTTCTGACAATGTGCTTTTTATATCATTTATATGTATAATATGATTGCTAGATACGATTTCATGCGACAAAACATTGGAATATTGATTTTTAGGTGCTAGTAGAACATACCTATGCGCTTTGCGCTCGGCATGCAATACTTGATTATAATAATAATAACAGATTTTTTTTATTACAATATTTTAAAAGTACAGAATAAATAATAGTAGTACAAACTAGATGTGGGCGCCGCGCCGGCGCGCCGCCGCCGCCGCCGTGCGGGGTGATACGGCGTGCGCTTGATTCCCCGCACGGCGTGAGTGGCGTAAAGACGTTCGTTTGTTTTAGTGATTTTTCGATTTAACTTAACTAAAAATTAACGGTGTTATTGAGGACATAAAGAAGAGGTTTATATTGGACGGCAAAGCGATTGTTGCAGTCACTAATGCTGGAAGTAATGTGAAACGAGCAGTTGGAATCGCCAATTTGACTCACCATCTATGTCTAGGTCATGGGTTTCACAATCTGGTGACAGTCGACGGCATAAACTCGGTTCCAGAAATTGCACTACTAGTTCAGAAATGCAAAAAAGTCGGCAAAGCTGTGAGATATCGCGCCCCAGAGTTGCAAGCTGAAGCCGAAAAGGTACAGCAACAACTAGTTTTTGGAGAAAATAGAAGACGTTGTTGAAACCTTGGAAAGTGACGAGAGCGACGCTGTTCCTGAAGTTGATCTAATACTGGAAAATACCGAAGAAACCGAAATTGAAGACAGGGCTTTACCATCAGGATCAGGACCCGAAAATTACAAACTTATTCAAACAATCAAAACCGCAACCCCAACTCATTATCATAGCATTTTAGAAATGCTAGAAAGTGTAATCCACATATGCAACCGAGAACCAATAAATAATATTGTAATGTTCTCACATAGAGGGTAAGATGAAAAACAGTCGGTCGGTTGTCCGAGCATTAAACGAAGCATATACGTTAGCAAATTACTTGTGTTTTATTCTAAATAATATCACAAATACAACATTTTGGCGACGAGTTTCGTTATCTACGTGTGTAAAAAGTGTTATTAGGAAAATAAATTATGGCTAGCAGTGCTAATGTAGTGTTCGGAGGCAGTCTCAATTTTGACCACCGAATTCACGAGTGGAGTATTTTTAAATGCCGTGTATTCCAGTTTTATACCGCTAATGATATAACGGAACAAACGGACAAAGCTGGTATTAAGCGTCGAGCAATTTTACTGTCGTCATTATCAGAAGACACGTTCCGCATCCTCAGAGATTTAGTGGCACCGAATGAACTTGATGATACAGAGTACAAAGTGCTTATACATTATTTAGACAAGCATTTTATGCCAAGGAAGTGTACGTTCGCAGAACGTTTTAAGTTTTATAAGGCTGAGCAACGTCCAGGCGAGGGATTGGCTGAATGGGCGGCCAGAGTACTAAGTCTTGCACAATACTGTGGATTTAAGAGCGAGCTTGATATTGCATTGCGTAACCGATTCGTATTAGGACTAGAAAACATATCAGAAAAAGAAAAGTTATTCTCAGAATGCATCGACACCTTGACGTTCAATAAAGCGTTGGAGTTAGCACAGGGGGTGCATTGCGCGCGATCAGCTTTGCAAAGTACTTTGGAGACTACGCGTCACTCATCACCATCACAGCGGACGATATTTGCTGTGCGCGCGAGTACATCACGGTTGGAAGCACATCAACAACAACAACGAAAAAAGTTTTGTGAAGTATGCGGTTATAAGAACCATGTTAAAAATCAGTGTAGATTTATTAATTATACATGTCAAAAATGTCATCAAATAGGACATTTGAAACGAATGTGTAAAACACAAATAGAGAATAATAATTTTGTAACGGAGGAAGGGGACGACATTGTCGAAGGTGAGAAATTTTATAACATTAGGTCAGTAAATGGTGAGCCTATGCAACGGATGGTAACGATAGCGGACGAAAGCATTTTATGTGAAATAGATAGCGGTAGTGCCGTTTCGGTGATGCCAGATAATGTCTATGAAGCGTATTTTAAAACAAAGTTTAGAATGCGTTTTTCTAATATCGTTTTAAATTGTTATAACGGGAGTAAGATAGCACCCAAGGGTTCCGTGGAATTACCGTTAACGTATGAAAAATGTACACAGCGAATAATATTTTTTGTAATCGATACAATACATAGACGACCTACTTTGTTGGGACGTGATTTTTTGAGCTTGTTTAAGTTACAGATTTGTGGGTCATGTTATTATAGTGCAAATGAGAGCGATTTAGGTTCTAAGTTTTTGAAAAAAATATGAAAAATTATTTTCTGACGAATTGGGGAGATTTAATAAATTTAAAGTTACCTTGAAAATCGAACCAAATGTACCTTTAAAATTTTTTAAGCCACGCCCGGTACCGTTTGCTCTAAAAATAAGGTAGAAATTGAAATAAAACGGTTGGTCGAATTAGGTATTTTAGAAAAAATAGATCATTCCGACATCGCTACACCAATAGTTCCGGTGTTGCGGGCCGATGGAAATATTAGGATTTGTGGGGATTATTCTGTAACCTTAAATAAAGCTCTGTATGTAGATAATTATCCAGTACCGCGTATTGAAGAAATATTTGCCAAACTTCATGGAGGTGAGGAGTTTACCAAATTTGACCTCTCCAGGGCCTACAACCAGTTGGAACTGGATGAGTCGAAACAGCTGACTTGCATTAATACCCACAATGGTTTATACCGTTATAACCGGCTAGTTTTTGGATTATCCAATGCTCCTTTTATTTTTCAGCAAACTCTTGAACAATACCCTTTTTCCATGTATGTTTATTACCGTTTAAAAGTAATGTTTAACCAACACTTGATCTCCTTTTTTTAATTCAACACTGCGTTGTCCTCCATAGTTTCTAGTTTGTGAGATCTGTTTAGAGCAAACATTTTGATTAGATTTAAAAGACAATGTTGAAGGTGAGTTTGAGGAATAAGATATAATATCTTATTCCTCACGGGTGACAACGCATCTACATTTTGATTTGTAATAGAGGATAGATGTAGATGTCTATGGGCCGCAGCAACCACTTACTATCAGGTGGACTGTGTACTCATTTGTCACCCTTGTCCTATAAAAAAAAATATGTAAGATGGATAGAAATGAAATTAATTAGTATGTTAAAAAACTGTTTATGAGGCTATTAAAGTAAGCGTTCATTTGTAACATTGTTTTTTTTGTACCTAATCTAGACAAGGTATGTAATATACTGACATTTTCCTGTCGTCCACCTGAATTGGTGTTAATAAGCAGCGTGTTGAGATTTAATCCAACTAGGTGAAGAGGAGTAGATTGCGTGTTTTATAAAAAAAATACAGGGAAAGTAGCCACGCCGCCGGCGCTACGCCGCCGCCGACTGAAATTTGACAGCACGCCGCCGCCGACAAATTTTAAGGCGGCGCCCATATCTAGTACAAACTAAGAGTAAGTAGTATATTTTTTTTCTCATGGGTGACATTTTTATGGTTTTCGAGGGTGTTGAAACCAATAGGGTTGTCGAAATGTAAATCCAAGATGGCGGCCGCAATAGGTATCAATATTTTCATCATGGGTGCCATTTTAATGGTTTTCGAGGGTGCTGAAGCCGATAGTGCTGTCGAAATATAAATCCAAGGTTGCGGCTGCAATAGGTATCAATTTTTTTATCATGAGTGTCATTTTCATGGTTTTCGAGAGAGTTGAAGCCGATAGGATTGTCGAAATGTAAATCCAAGATGGCGGTTGCAATAGATATCAATTTTTTCATCATGGGTGTCATTCTCATGGTTTTCGAGGGTGCTGAAGCCGATAGTGCTGTCGAAATGTAAATCCAAGGTTGCGGCTGCATTAGGTATAAATTTTTTCATCATGAGTGTCATTTTCATGGTTTTTGAGGGTATTGAAGCCGATAGTGCTGTCGAAATGTACATCCAAGATGGTGGCTGAATTAGGTTCCAATTTTTTCATCTTGGGTATCATTTTCATGGTTTTCGAGGGTGTTAAAGCCGATAGTGCTGTCATAATGTAAATCCAAGATGGCGGCTGCAATAGGTATCAATTTTTTCATCATGGGTGTCATTCTCATGGTTTTCATGGGTGTTGAAGCCGATAGTGCTGTCGAAATGTAAATCCAAGGTGGCGACTGCAATAGGTGTCAATTTTTTCATCATGGGTGTAATTTTCATGGGTTTCGAGGGTGTTGAAGCCGATAGTGCTGCCAAAATGTAAATCCAAGATGGCGGCTGAAGTAGGTACCAATTTTTTATCATGGGTGTCATTTTCATGGTTTTCGAGGGTGTTGAAGCTGATAGTGCTGTCGAAATGTATTTAAACAAGATTTCGCTGTTAAGTTTAATATTATAACGGTTTGCTTTTAAATATTAACTACTATTCTGTATATGACTAGAGCCCAATGACTTCGTCAATCTTACTTAGCGGTACCATGTAGCGACATCTATGGAAATGTATTAAATAAAGAACGATGTATTTAGCGCGTCAAATTTTCATATCGATATACATCGCAACCGCTTCCGTAGATAGATAATAGATGGCGCTAGAGTAGTCAAGTGAGCTCGGCCACGGTCCTTATTGCTTTGTAAGAGAGACTACTTCTAAAAGTTCCGTAAAATCATGTTATACGTAATTTTTTTAAGGCGCTTAAGGTTGCCGAATTGGATCTACCAATTTTTTTATCGTGTTCAAGGAATAAAAATATTTTAAAGATGTAGTCTACCAATAAGCACCTTGCCCAACTCAATATTTCATACCCCTCTGAGAAATGAGACAGAGTCTGTGCCCAGCAGTAGAACATGAATGTAGACTCGAATAGATAATTGGCTACTTTACAAATACTTTTATCCTCCCAACCTTCTATCAAAAATTGCTACAGTATACTTAATTATCTAAGGTATGAATGATAATTATGTTCAAAAATTATTGAAAATTTGTGTATAATTGTGAAAGCTTCTTAGATAGATAGAGAGAAAGTAACTTTGTCTGATTACAATGGCCTCTTCTTGTCTTGACATTTTCTAAGCAAACATTTATAAACAACAACAATTACAATTAGCGCACATATTCAAACTTGTAATTTATATATTTAAATATTTCTTTTTCCAGGTCAATACACTGGATATCCAATGTATTGAAGAGAACCTTTCCACTGAAAATGTTCAAGTGCAAGCAGCAAGAGAGCAATTAAATGTATACTCTATAGCACATACCACAGATGCGATTCTGAAAGGCGCGGACATCATTAGAATCGAAAAGCGTACATTGCCACCAATGCAATAAAAGCCTTAAACTATTATAAAAAAGGTTAAAAAAATAAATCATATAATAAATAATATATACAATGCATTTTATTTCTACGAATCCTCCTTCTTCATAATAAAAAATAGTAATTAAAATTATATATATAAAAATATTATATAGGTATAGATATATGTATATATACAACGTGTCCCAAAATTCAACGATAAGCCAACACCGGAGGATAGACCTGCCCCGGACTAATCGGGGAAAAAAAGAAAAAAATATATCCCAATTATATTTTAAGTTATATAAAAAAAGTGAAATTCTTCAGAAATTGAGACCGTTTATGATATTTTTCACTACCATGACCACAATTTTTTAAATATTTTTTTCTTTTTTTTTTATAGGCAACAATAAATATTAGCAAACAATATTAGCGTATTCCTGTGGTGTGTACGGTTGCGGCATGTTAAACGCCAAACAGTCCAAAATGCGCCAGAACTCTAAATCACAAAACACACAATCGTAGTCCAAGATAATGCCAGGTCAGTTCAAATTGCAGATCACTTCCAGTCCAAATAATGCCAGGTCAGTTAAGTTTGCAGGTCGATTCCAGTCCAAAAAGCCAAGCCAAAAGTCGATAGTATGTACGATTGCCACGTAAATTGAATTAGGAACGGTGCGCAGTAAACAAAGGAGCAATGGGTACTGAACCGACTTGCTGAGAATAATAACAGCTTCTCTACCTGCCCTGTTGTTGTCTCTTTTTAACGTAAATATCTCTATCTATCTATCTCTCTCTAACATTTAAGGTATTAATGCCCCATTCGAATTCCTAGAAATTATAACAGGAACCCATTTTGGGCATGTAGTAAAAGTGATTACTGACAATTACAATTTAAGGAATTTGGCCCCTGTTAAGAAATAATAGGCCCATATTTTTTTATAACTCGTTTTCCTAGAGTATTATACCATTTCGGAATGTTGGTTAGTTGCGTCAATTTTTAAAAAAACTTGCCATACTAGTGTTCATACTTTTTTTTTACACCACGATAAGTTAAATTTGGTTAAAAGTAAAAGTCTTCAAAAAATTTAGGGAATAAAATAAGTTTCATTAATTTTCGTGATAAAACAAGAGTTATTCTGGAGTTTCTAAGAATTGTGGTAGATAGCAGTACTATTCAGGTTGCCTATAAAAAAAAAAGAAAAAAATATTTAAAAAACTGTGGTCATGGTAGTGAAAAATATCATAAACGGTCTCAATTTCTGAAGAATTTCATTTTTTTTATATAACTTAAAATATAATTGGGATATATTTTTTTCTTTTTTTCCCCGATTAGTCCGGGGCAGGTCTATACTCCGGTGTTGGCTTATCGTTGAATTTTGGGACATGTTGTATATATATATATATATATACTAGGCTGAAATAAAATTATTCCTTTGCCTATATCCAATTCATATTAAAAAAAAAAACGAAATGTCATGTTCTGATTTGCTCTACGGTCCAAATTAAATGTACCAGAGCTGACCAGAGCAGAGACGTCCGTCTGAACGCGTAGTGTTTCTAATTTCTATCACAGAGTACCTACTTTTTATATACTGAAATGGTTTCTTTAAAGGTGTTTAACCTTTAACGCGTAGTGTTTCTATATAGTTTGTGAATATTATTAAACCCCGGTTTGTTGAAGAAAACGAGAATTCAATTCAATTATATTAAAGCTATAGGAAACAGCAATGGCCTTTAGTGAAGTTTGTAGAATTTGTTTATGCGGTAATTTACGCATGGTTGTACTTAAGAATACTGATCTCCAAAATCTGTATAAAACATTGACGAACACTTTCGTAAGTTTGTTAATATTCCTTAATATTGCAAATTGAAGGTGCGGTAATTTGTTGTTATCGCCGGAAAAATACATTATAACTTGCCGGATATAAAATGCGATAGATCAAGGCTAGGCTAAGGTGCAGCGTTAAATATTGTGACAAATACAACTAGAACCTGAAAAACAACAATTGGCCTGAAGTCCTACCACGTACTAGAAGAGACACCGAGACTTAGTTGTCTGCAACATGTTTTACGAGCCCGTGGGCTCAAACTTTACTTTTTATGGTTTGCCCCCTGCCGCGCCGTTACCATGGTCGCCACCGTAGCCAAGAATAGCGGAGCCGCCAGGGACTGGGGGCCGTTTATCTGTGTCGTTGCTCATGGGGGGTATGTTGCCATAGTTGCCACACTTGGCTAGGGGGTTGACAACCACAGCTTCTTTTTTGCTTCTTGCTGTTATCAGAAAGATGCTGCTGCCCATCTTCTGCCTCAGTTTCCCTCTGTCGCCTCTTATGACACCCACGGGTAGTGGGTATTCTTACCTACCACTACACAGGTAAGAATACCTTAACCAATTCAAAGACTATCACACAAAGCTTGAGGTTTGGATTGCTAAGACCAAATTAACCCTTTCACCGCCATAGCCGTAATAATGCGAATCTTAAGGTGAATACCGTCAGCGCCATCACGTAATATTCTGAAATGCTCGTTACTGGAAAAACTGCAAGGTTAATTCGAGTTTGTTATTTAATTTAATATAATAAAGCTTTATTTTTCTACACATTTACAAAGTTAACAAAAAAAAATACATAGAATTATTAGAAACTATTTGTTGGTTTATGTAGTCCCTCTTGGGTAAAAGCCTCCTCCAACTTGAACCATTCTTCACGGTTTTTGGCAATTTGATTTATTTAATTTAATACATTTAATTAATTGTGGACAGTTGTAGATACCAATGTCAAAAAATTAACAGAAATATATAGTGTTACTAAGTGCAAGATGAAATTAAACACCTTGCTGCCTCGCCATCCCCGTGATATTTCTGAGACCAGTACTGCGCCACTGTAAAAGATTTATCAAAAAATTTATATTCGTAATGTTTCAAAATTAAAATGATAGTCAAGTCATCATAATGTAATATTTTAATGAACTGAACTAAACATTCATAAAAACTTAATTTCATATATTATTTAAATGATTTTTGTGACAAGAAATAAAAATATTAATTTATAAACCAAACAACCCAAATGTAAAATTGAATTATCCTGGTACATCACTAGTGCATTCGAGTTGAGAACGCAAGCACCATGAAGCATATAGCCAGCACTGTGATTTCTTCTTCTTTATTTTTTTATGGCGGTTTTTGATTATTCACCAATGTCAGTGTGGAAGTGTTTATTAAGTACAAGCTCAGTAGTTACAAATACTATGCCCATGTACTAAAAAAGATTGTGATAATACTAGTATCTTATTTTATTTAAACAATAAAATTTTCCTTTTTATCTTGTAATACTAATGTTTGTACTGTTGAATTACCTAGAACAAATGACAAACACAGTTGCTATAACTACATTAGTATATTAGTATTGACAAACAATTAAACTTTTATCTATTAGTGTTAATAAAATCACACAGAATATATACATAAGGAGTATTTGTGTAGGTTAAAAGTGAATCAAAATTTATAGGATGAGGGATGTCAGGAGGGAGATGATCATAGAGTGAACAAGATAATGTAGAACAGTTAAAAAAAATATGGTCAGAGGTTCCCTTATCTAACCCACATTCGTAGAGGGAACTATCCCTAATCCTCAGTTTGGCTAAATGTACTGGTGTACAAGCATGGCCTATTCTAAGTCTACAAAGAGTTGATGTTGACTGTTTGTTAGCTTTATTAAATTTGAAAAACCATGGTTTTGGAGGGATGGCACATTGTATAGCAGCATAGTGTTTACCTTTTATATTTTGAGTGGCTTTCCATAATGTGTTCCAATTATTATTTAACTTCTTCATAAGTAACACTATGTCTGAAGAGTAAATTAAATTACATGGCAAACCATTTCGACTTGCATTTTTAGCCATCAGATCAGCTGTTTCATTGCCCTTGATGCCACTATGACCTGGAATCCAAGCTAAGGAAACCTGAATGCCCTTGAGATGACATCTATACAATGTGTTTTTAATTTTGAGGATCAAGGGTATCTTAGAACTGATTTGACAAAATTGCTAACAAACAGCTTTTGGAGTCGGTAAGAATAACTGACTTATTTAAGTTGTGTGCTTCCATATAAATCAAAGCTTCATAAATTGCCGTGGCCTTGCCAGTAAAAGTGGAAGAAATAGAAGGGCATTTAAAATTGAGGATTATTTTGTATCTGGGAATCCAAACTGCTCTCCAGTGCAACTTTCACCTGACTTTTTGGAGGCATCAGTGTATATAATAAGCCAGCCTTTCCATAAATTATCTATGACGGTTTACTATTTGCTATAGGGCAATCTTTCTCAATACCAAGGTCGAGGTGGATATTTGGTTGGAAAATAATTGCATCATATGGGATATCAAAGATGGGACAGGACTTGTATTGTGATACTGGGTGTGGTAGATGGAGTAATGTTACCAAACTGTTGGATAAGCAGGGAGATTATTTATGAGTCCAGTAATGCTTTGATGAAATATATTCTAAAAGGTGTAATTTAGAAATGAGAGGATGGGAAGAGAGTTGATGCCACTATGACCTGGAATCCAAGCTAAGGAAACCTGAATGCCCTTGAGATGACATCTATACAATGTGTGTTTAATTTTGAGGATCAAGGGTATCTTAGAACTGATTTGACAAAATTGCTAACAAACAGCTTTTGGAGTCGGTAAGAATAACTGACTTATTTAAGTTGTGTGCTTCTATATAAATCAAAGCTTCATAAATTGCCGTGGCCTCGCCAGTAAAAGTGGTGGAAGAAATAGAAGGGCATTTAAAATTGAGGATTATTTTGTATCTGGGAATCCAAACTGCTGCTCCAGTGCAACTTTCACCTGACTTTTTGGAGGCATCAGTGTATATAATAAGCCAGCCTTTCCATAAATTATCTATGACAGTTTACTATTTGCTATAGGGCAATCTTTCTCAATACCAAGGTCGAGGTGGATATTTGGTTGGAAAATAATTGCATCATATGGGATATCAAAGATGGGACAGGACTTGTATTGTGATACTGGGTGTGGTAGATGGAGTAATGTTACCAAACTGTTGGATAAGCAGGGAGATTCTTTATGAGTCTAGTAATGCTTTGATGAAATATATTCTAAAAGAAGGTGTAATTTAGAAATGAGAGGATGGGAAGAGAGTTGATAGATTTGAAAAAAGAATCGGTCCGAAAGATATTGTCTTATTAGGTAAAGAGGGGGATCTACACATTCGACTTGGAGAGCATTTATTGGGGAAGATTTCATTGCCCCAATGATTATACGAAGGCTTTTCGTCTGAATCCTGTCTAGGATCTTTAGGGAAGACTTATTACATGGTTCCAAGACAAAGCACGCATAATCCAAATGACTACGAATAAGGGCGTTGTACAATATTTTTTGAGAGAATAGGTGGGAGCCCCACCAAACTCCCGATAAAGCGCGAAGAATATTTATATTTTTTTCACATTTTTTTGAGACATAGTTGATATGATGAGAAAAGGTTAGTTTGGAGTCAAGAATAACTCCCAAAAATTTTACATTCTCCCTAATAGGGATAGGTTCATTATTATAGAGAATGTCGATTTCAGGGAGTTGCCTATGGCGAAAGAAGATGACAACACTGCTTTTCGGAACAGACAAGGACAAACCATGATGAGTTAACCAAATAAAAGTAAATAGGACATTGATAAATTCAAGCGGGAACAAGCTGTAGTGAGGTTATCAAGGGAAATATATATAGCTATATTGTCTGCATATTGGAGGATGTTACAGAATGAGTTAACAGAAAGTTCTAGATCATAAGTATAGATAGAATAGAGCAAAGGACTAAGTACTGAGCCTTGTGGGAGACCCTTCCATACAATTCTTGGTGGGAGTAGAGAATTTTGACTATCAATATAAATGGATCTAGAAGAGAGAAAGTTAGAGACAAAATTTACTATCCTCACTGGAATACTCAGATTAAGCATTTTTTGCCTGAGCACAGGAAGAAGTACATTGTCATATGCAGACGAGATATCTAGAAAGACTCCAACAAGGTATTCATGTTTAGAGTAAGCTATACGAATATCAGTACCTAGAGTACTAAGGCTATCCATGGTGCTTAAGCCCTTTCGGAATCCAAATTGGCTTTTTGCTAGAAGGTTTTTGCTTTCAAGAAACCATTCAAAACGATTTTTTACTAGATGTTCAAGAATTTTGGCCATGGTACAAGAAAGAGCAATAGGACGGTAGCTTGAGGGATCAGTGTGAGGCTTACCTGGTTTGTAAATAGGTAAAATAACTTGGGATTTCCATTCTTCAGGAGGAATACTGGACATGTAAATACAATTTAAAATAGAAAGAAGATGGGCTTTAGTAGATTCACTGCTATTAGTAATAAAAGAACATGGAATTCCATCGATTCCTGGTGAAGAGTCTTTAAGGACACTAAGAACAGCATGTAACTCCTCATAAGAGAAAGGAGAGTCAAAACTGTGTTGATAGTGCAAGGACTGTGATTGAAATGCTATACTTTCATTGTAAGTTGGTACTGAAGGAGGAGCAAGATTACTAGCAAAATTTTCTAGCCAATAAGACTGATCATTAGAAATTGTGTTTTCAGAGGCCAAAACTGAACATCGGAATTTTTTAATATTTTTCCAGACTAATGATGGATGAGTCCTAGGCGACAATGACTCACAGAATTTAAGCCATCCAGCCTTTTTCTTCCCAGATAATAATTTTAATGTTTCAGCAGCAGTTTTTTTTATAAAAAATATAGTTGTCAAAATTCATAGAGAGGGAATATCTTACTTCAGCTTCCTTTCTCTTCTTACATGCTACAGAACAATCTTGATCCCACCAAGGTGGTGAAGGAGCATTATTTTATAAGTTTTTTTGATGGGGATTGTCTTATTGGCAGCAGATAATATAGCATTTTTAAAAGTAGAGTACACCTGAAGAACATTATATTTCTGAACAGGAGGAAGAGCTGATAGATCTTCCTCTAGAACTGTGGAATATAGTTGCCAGTTTGCTTTGGATGTGTTATATTTTAACCTAGGATTAAATGGAACATTGACTGTATAGGAGCTAGGGGGATTAATAACAATAGGGAAATGATCACTGCCATGGGAAAAGGGTAATATTCTCCAAGAAAGAAGGGACGGCAGGGCAGGAGAACAGAGTGACAGATCTACTGCACTTTTAGGATTTTGGAGGGGGGATACTCTACGTGTAGGTGAACCATCGTTAAGGAGGCAGAGATCTAAATCATCAATGATGTCTAAAAATGTAGAAGACCAGGGATCACAAAAATGGGAGCCCCATAAAGTATGGTGCATATTAAAATCACCAAGAATTACCATAGGAGGAGGGATGGAGGATATAATCCTCGTAAGTTCTGACAAGATATTTAAACTAGGTTCGGGAATGTAAATAGAGAGAAAAGAAGTGTTATGAGCTCTAACTGCTACAGCATTAATTGAAGGACTATGAGAGGGAAGGGAAATTAATGTATAAGTAATTGATTTTGAGATAAGAATGAAAGAGCCAGCATGACCATCATTCCTATCATCCCTGAGGCATGAATAACCTGAGATCCTAAAATGGGACCCAGGCTTAAGCCATGTCTCTTGGATGGCTAAAATGAGGGGATGGTATTTATTAATAAGGTAAATTAATTAATTTTTATTATTATTAATGCTCCGGCAGTTCCACTGAAGTATTGGAGGGAAGGTTATTTGTTAATGAAATGAGCTGAATAAGTTTTTGGCGGAGGGCAAGTGGGAGATCCATATCGCTGAAACGGGAAAGCATACTTTAAGCATGGAGATCATAAACTCACAGAGATTGTCATTAGGGGAAATACTCCGCCCTATTAAAGCACAACCATTAGCAGTTGAAGAAGAAGGGGTAACTATTATTGCCTCATGGGCAGATTTGTCATATCCACGACTTGATCCTGGATTTGGCGAAAGTCTTGGAGTAAATGTAGTCTTCCTGTAAGAATGAGATTGTGAGGGGACAACTGAAGGTAAAGTGGAATTTGAAATAGGATAGAGACTCTGATGATCATACGAAGGAAGAATTCTAGCAGCATCTGCATAAGATCTTCGGACTTGAGGGAAACGGGCAGATGCTTCTAGATAGGAAATATTTTCCTGTGTCATGGTAAGTTTAATAGATCTCTGCCTAGTGTTCAGGGCAGGAAGGATCTTTAGCCGTGTGAGATCATGAACAAAATAGGCAAGTGGGAGACTGTCTTGTGCATGATATTCCTTCATGATTTTGAGCACACACAAAACAACGGGAAGATGACCTACACTGTGAGGTTACGTGTCCAAAACGACAACATTTGTGACATTGAATAAGAGGTAAAATGTAGGGCTCAACAGGCATTGAAGTGAAAAAAACAATAAATGTTAGAAGGAAGTTTCTGGCCGGAAAAAGTTAAAACAACTGTTTGAGAGGGAATCCACATAGTACTTTGGTTTTCATTAACTGACTTTCTATTAAATCGGCGAGCTTTAATAATTGAGCCACAACCAGCTGGGACATCGATATATGATATGAGTTCCTCTATTGTCCACTCTACAGGGACCTGCCTCACTATTCCCATGCGTGTGACATTATAAGAAGGGATTACAGTCTCATATTTAGCACCTGCAAGGGCTGGGTTCTCAATAAAACAATTTGCATCAGCTGCACTTTTAAATTCGACAGAAATTCTATTGCGTCCTATTCGCTTAATACCATCACTAACAACATTTTTAATATTGTTATGGTAGAGAAAATGACCAAACTTTATCGGTTTTAAAACTACTCCAGTTGATAAATCATCTACTCTCTTACTTACATGTTCAATAAACGGCGCATTGTCGTTATTAGAATATTTATGTTTTTTTTTCTATGTAATCAGGATGGGTATAAGAGGTCTGAATAGATGGTACAGGTTGAGATGGATCTGTAATTAATCTTTTCTGAGGATGAGCAGAGTTATTGGTTACTTGCAATCTTTTACGCTTCGACTGATCAATTTCGATAGGCATATTATTATTATTTTTGGTAACAGTATGGGAGTCACATGGAACCCCGTCGTGATCGGGAGGATCTTCCTCCATTTTATTTTGACTAATTACACATAAAACAGCACAATTACTAAATACTTACGGATTTATAACTACTAAAACCAACACCAATAGAAATAATAAACAAAAAAGTAAATCAACAGCTCTCAGAATAAGAAATAGCCGAAAACACAACGACACTTGTACACCTCACACTCTCTCCAACCTCCACCGTGATTTCACGTGCGGCTAGTGTCAAGGACAGTGGTGTTTCAATAAATTGTCAATTACTTTGGCGCCGTCACCGTGATAATACGCGCTTATTTGCATTTTTAGTGCTGGACATTATCGATAATGCTAGACGAAGAAGAACTGCTGAATATTTTAGAAATAATGATATTCACAGTTTCATCTACGGACAGTGATACTGAATCGGTAAGTAAATGTTCATGTAAAATAAATAGTCAGGTATTTGAGAAACTTACACTACATTTATATTTGCTTAATTTATAAATTTTTACAGGAACATAAAGAATCTTCTAGTATATGGAGTATCGTGTCAAAAAGTGATGAATCGCCGCCATTATCGCCATCTATTCGACCAAAAAAGAAAATAAAAAGAAAAATTTCCAAAAGTGGTAGATCAACGCAGACCGAAAATCATTACATATGCTATGTGAAATCGGAAAAAGATGACTACACAGCTTATATAAGTTTGCCCGCTTCAAGGTTCTTTAATCAAAAACCAGAAGGTCCTCGAAATGAGCATTTTGGTACATTAATTGCATTTGAAATGGAGTCAGTCCCATACGAGATTCGATCGCAAGTGTATATGGACATAATAAATTTGATATATAACGCTCGGAAGGAGCTACATATATTAGATCAAGGTATATGCCCATCTCCTGAATATTGATTAGTTTTATGAAGAGAATTAACGCTGATTAAGTGCAATGTGATTAATGAAAATTAAGACTGATTAAAGCTAGTGATAATACCCAATAAGAAGAATGTTATGTAGATTGCAATAAATAATAATCTATAATTTTTAAAACTTTGTTTCATTTATCGATAAATGGATGTTCCAACCAACACTATGCAAAATATTAAATAAAAGTTCCTGTCGCTGGAGACACTCCACGACAACTAAAGCGCGGCGGTGAAAGGGTTAAAAGAGTCATGTTTCGGTTTCCAAGTTTCCTACAAGAACAAGGCAATCCATACATAAGAAAGCCTGTAAGAACTTTGGCATAAAGGAAACGTGGAAACTTGATGGGATAATTTATGTTAAACTGTCCAGTAATGAAAGGGCGAAGATCTCCTTGGAAAAAGAGTTTGATATTGTTATTGGAAAATTTCCTGTAATTAGTTCTCCGATTACTTTTGGCTTGGCTTCTGTAGATATTGACACTAGAGCCGTTTGTATGGTGTCCAAATAGACCCCACAAAGCCCTTCTGTAATGACTGCTATTGATATTAAATTTAAAAGGTTAAAACTGCTAGGGAATGTATATTGTTATTAACAGTGGTAGAGCCACGTGGCGGCTTTTGCTGTCGCACGGATGGGCCGGCTCGAACCGGGGTGGTACCACGACCTCACAGAATACCAGCGTAAAGTAGAGGTTTACCTCTCCGTTTCGCTTGGTGAGTGCAGGTGGCCGGAGGCCCTTTTTACTGGAAATGAGGCATTCCATCTTAGTCCTCACGGGTGACAACGCATCTACATTTTGATTTGTAATAGAGGATAGATGTAGATGTCTATGGGCCGCAGCAACCACTTACCATCAGGTGGACTGTGTGCTCGTTTGTCACCCTTATCCTATAAAAAAAAGCATCAATTTGAAACTAAGTGACAGTGGCCTAATAGTTAAGGGTGCGAACTGCAAACTCAAGAAAGTAGTAAGATCTGTCATTTGAATTGTGAGTTTGAATGTACTGCTTTTAATATTATGTCTGTTAATGTCATGGAGACACCTATGAACTTCTAGAGAATTGTGTCATCATAGCTTGCGGAACTAAGACAAATGGGGAAACATAACTCTCGAGTGGTAGCCTCATATTGGTTAGCAAATTGTAGAGTGGCGCCCCACTAGATGTGGCAATCTGGTAAGACAGGAAGTCGATGGATGTAGGTGGCTTAGGACTGTGTTAATGCGGTGATAATTATCTACTAGGTTGTTGCACTTTCTTCTGCCTTGAAGTCTGTCTGGGGAGTTATCATCCTCTTACCTATTTCTGCCACCAAGCAGCGGCGTGTGTTAGTGTGAAGGACATTGAGTCAGTATAATCACAGGCTGTGAAGCATTACATCTTAGTGCTCAGTGGAAACATCGCATCTGCAGCCTTTGCTTGCAGTTTGTTGCAGGTCCTTATGAGCTGCAGTTGCCTCTCACCATCAGGTGGATTGTAAGTTCGTTTGTCACTTCAATATTATAAAAAATGATGTTGATGAAGAGAATTGTGGTAGCCAATAGATTTTTTTACAAACTTATGTATTTAAGTAGTTATCCATATTTATTATGAATTTTCATATTTTCAGATGGATGAGAAGGAGGAGCCCATAATTGTATGTATCACTTGTCACGCAAGGCTCAATCGTTGCAAAAGTTTACAACAACAGGCTATTGCGTCGAATGCAGTTCTGGAGCAGTTGCTTGCAGGAGGGTCCATGGTATTATCTATTCTATCCATTAAAACCTATAAAAGTCCACTGCTGAATGTAGGCTCTCTCCTCATAGATTTTTTTTATATAGGATAAGGGTGACAAACAAGCACACAGTCCATCTAATGGTAAGTGGTTGCTGTGGCCCATAGATATCTACATCTATCCTCGATTACGAATCAAAATGCAGATGCATTGTCACCCGTGAGGACTAAAATGGAATGCCACATTTCCAGTAAAAAGGGGTCTCCCGTTCTCTACACTCACCATACGAATCACAGGAGTTGTAGCACGAATGGGTCGGCTCGACCGGGGAAGGACCATACTCTCACAGAATACCAGCGTAAAATAGCAGCTTAATGCTGCTGTGTTTCGTATGGTGAGTGTAGAGAACCAGACACCCATTTTACTGGAAAAGAGGCATTCTATCTTAGTCCTCACGGCTGACAACGCATCTGCATTTTAATTTGCAAACGAAGATAAATGTAGATGTCTATGGGCCACAGCAACCACTTACCATCAGATGGACTGTGTGCTCGTTTGTCACCCTTATTCTAAAGAAAACTATTACTTTATTTTAGTGAGACTACCAGTGCCGAGGACCAAAAAAAAAATAGGATAGTGCACACTTTTGGAATGGTGAAAAATGACACTGAAGTGCTTTCTAAATTATAATATCAATTAGGAAAACGGTCATTAAAATGTATTGAACAAGGTGGTACACATTTCAAAATTGTATAAATGAGTGCTTAGGTTATTAGTAAGTTAAGCGTTTGATTTTTTAAATTATTGTAATCTAGATCCACATCTTTTACACACGCCATCTTTGAATAATGTTGTCGTATCGCCTCTCATTTTTAGCAGTTAATTATTATTTACAACGCGTTTATAGATTTGTATTGTAACCACAACATTCTTCCGGAATTAGTATAACTAATTAATAATCAATGCATAAATATGTTTAACTAATAGTCAGTGTATGTATTATGATTATAAAAATAAACTAATTGGGGTGTCTGAGTGTGTGCGTTGATTACAAGTTGCATACAAAATATTATCTATGGGTAATATTACACAATAAACAAAGATAGATCTTTGTCAATTTATGGTATTTTTCAATCTGATTCGAAAAAATTTTAAGTCTCGATTCTCGGGATGGATGAACTACCTACATTGGTATTTTTAAGTTTATTCGGAACTTACACTTTTGTTCGGTTTTTATTATTATTTGGAATTGTTGTCAGTAAGATGCTGCTGCCCAACTTCTGTTTCAGTTTTTTTTTATAGGATATGGTGACAAACGAGCACACAGTCCACCTGATGGTAAGTGGTTGCTGCGACCCATAGACATCTACATCTGTCCTCTACTACAATTCAAAATGTAGATGCGTTGTCACCCGTGAGGACCAAGATGGACTGCTTCATTTCCAGTAAAAAGGGCCTCCGGCCACCTGCACTCACCAAGCGAAACGCAGAGGTAAACCTCTACTTCACGCTGGTATTCTGTGAGGTCGTGGTACCACCCCGGTTCAAGCCGGCCCATCCGTTCGACAGCAAAAGCTGTCGCGTGGCTCTACCACTATTTAAAACTTCCCTCTGTACCTTTTAATGACATCTGTGGGATGGTATGTGGTAGGATGGATTCTACTAGAGATTTGTGGGGGATTTCCGTTATAGTTATTGCGTCCATAATAGATTTAATTGCACCTCATCTTGCTATTATTTTTAATACTTGTATCGATTCTGGTGTGTTTCCTGATTTAATGAAGTATAGTAAAGTAATACCTTTATTTAAATCTGGTAGTACATTGGACCCCGCTAATTTTAGACCTATTTCTGTACTACCAACTCTCAGTAAAATTTTTGAAAAAATAATTTTGGTTCAATTGTTAACTTTTTTTAATACAAATAAATTATTTCATAAAAACCAATTTGGTTTTACAAGGGGTCGCTCGACGTCTGACGCCGGTGTTGAGCTTCTGAAATATATTTTTAATGCCTGGGAGAATTCACAAGATGCCTTAGATATTTTCTGTGATCTTTCCAAGGCTTTCGATTGTGTTCATCATGAGACATTAATCAGGAAACTACAACATTACGGTGTAAAAAATTTAGCGCTTAGACTTATTACTTCATATTTAAATAACAGAATTCAAAAAGTAGTGATCCGGATCTGTAGTATCAATGGGCGTTCCTCAGGGCTCGATTCTTAGCCCATTCCTGTTTTTAATCTATATTAATGACTTACCTTATCTTGTAGGGGACAATCACGATATAGTATTATTTGCTGACGATACCTCCTTGATTTTCAAACTCAAACGACAGTTAATTAGTTATGACGATGTAAATAATGCTCTATCGAAATTGGTACATTGGTTTAACGCCAACAATATTCTCGTAAAACATTCGAATACCAATGTGCTGTTAAATGGGGAAGAGTTGAGTCTTGTGGATACCACTGTTTTTCTTGGTATTACTATTGACGCGAAGCTTCAATGGGGCCCCCATATATCTAAATTAGCAAGCAGATTTAGTTCTGCAGCATATGCTGTAAGAAAGATTAGAAGTCTCACAGATGTTGAGACAGCTAGATTAGTGTATTTTAGTTACTTTCATAGCGTAATGTCTTATGGAATTTTGCTATGGGGTAATGCGACTGATATTGGAGCTATATTTGTTTTACAAAAGAGAGCCGTACGGGTGATTTATAACCTAAATTGTAAAGAGTCCCTCAGAGAAAAATTTAAAGAAATAAACATATTAACTCTGGCATCGCAATATATTTATGAGAATGTAATGTATGTGCATAAAAACATAAATAGCTTTAATAAGAATAAGGATGTGCATACTTTAAATGCTAGTAACAAACCTAAGCTTGTAATGCCAGTTACTAGACTCCACAGAATCAGTAATTCATTTATGGGGCAATATACTGCCCAACTAAGCGCAAAAGCGGTATCTCAATGGAAGCGAGTTTCGACTTAGTTGACGTTATGTAAAAGTGTTTTAGTTTTTGCTTTATATTAAGATTTTTTGTTTATCAAGTAATATTTATAATATAACATTGGGTCTATTTGTTATCACAATAAACCTAGCAAGCTAACAGCATAGCAAAGTGGCGAAGCAATTAGCTTTGTAGCGGTTTCTAGCGGTTGCCGTTGAGCAATCAGTTTCAAAATAGGAGGTTCAGATGCCTGGGTGATCAGTAATCGATTGCTGAAAACAGAATTTGAAAATTCGAAACCGTTCTCGAGATAATCGTGGGACAGACGGACAGACGGACAGACATCGTGAAATCAATAAGTGACTTTGCAAGCTTCGCCACTTAATAATTGGAATATCAAAAATCTTTGTGTAAATACCTTATTCATGAGATACTGCTACATTGCTTAGTGAATTAAAGAATTAAAGTTTGACTGTATTTAAAAAGATATAAATTTTTTGTGTATAAAAAAATGTGTTATTTTAAAGAAAAAACTCAGTCAATATATGTTAACAAAATCTTTTATTCATTAAATTTGAAATGGCATACATAATATATAGCAAAAGAAACGGGTTCTATGAAATTTAGTCAAATGATACAGGGAGATCTCTCCAAAAGGACATTCTATTTTGGGGTATAATATTTTGAAAGGATTTCAAAATATTTTCTTTTTTGCTTTTAGAAATGCCTTCCGGAGCAGTTTTCCTTTTTGGTGGTGGCAAAACTTGAGCTTTTAAAATTTTATTTCCGATTATGCTCGCAGTGATATGTGATTATGGTCCTTATTGAATCCAGTTCTGTATGTCAGATCAAAACTGCCCCTGTTGACCTCTACTTCGACCATTTCATTAATACATGGACGCGGTGCAATTCGAGACAGTTTATACTATGTCGTGTAATCTTTCCAGTCATAAAAATCTTGTAGAGTCATCTCTTTAGGGTTTACATTTTTTCCTGCAGTAGTAACTGCCTGAGAAAAGTCAGCAGTCATAAATTTTGTTTTTCATGCGCTTCATAGATAACTCCACCCTGTGGTGGAAACTGTCGGCAGACATAATATGTGTGGCCTGGTTCGAAATATTTGATCACGATCTTGTCGGAGTTGATGTCATTTGAATTGACTACGTAAATTAAGAACGAAAAAAATGTCCAATTTTTGTTTTGTGACGAACAATTGTCGACCCACAGTATGATTTTCTTTTTATCTCGATGAAAAATAAAAAAATGGAGGTATGCGCTTATGATTTCGGATTTGGAGCGTCCAAATAATCCTTCATACCATAGTACAGGAAAAACACTCAAACCTTTTCTGCCTTGACCAGTGGGCACGAAACTTTCATTATAAGCAACTATCCTGTGGGTGAAAATAGCAGTTTTGAACATGTCTATCCTGGGCAGCATGATAACTTTTTGTAAGTCGGCAGAATATACAACAGTACCAGTTTCATTTAGCTCACTGTCTAATTTATATTGTGCTCTCGACATAGTTGCCCGTTCATTATGACTTGCCCACTTTGTGCAACCTAAACAGCCTTCTTGGAGATTTTCTTTGGTGTGTGTATTGTCATGCAGACGGAATTCTTCACAGTCCTCACACTCTTCGTGGCCAAGCTTCACGAAAGATATATTTAATGCTGCGATCACTTCTCGGTATTTGTCGTAAGATACGCTGTGAGAGGGATTTTTTTCTAAAAAGTCTCTGTGCATCGCATGAATTGTCAAATCACTGGGTAAGTATAAGCGATTGGGGGCGTGCTCACGCCTATAATGAGATATACTAGGCTCGAAGCTCATTATATGTTCCTTTATAGGATTTGAGTCAATCTTATTATGAGGAGCAGCTCCCAGTCTCCTATCTACTGGCGGTGCAACTGTCTCCTTGCAATGGGCCAAAGCAGTCTGTAAAGGTTTATCGTTAGATAGTTTGTAGCCCAAAGTTGTCAAGAAGAATGTTTTACATACTCCATACGATGTCCCATTCCCGTCTTTAAGTGAATAACTGTAGCTTGTTTTTTTCCTGTAGTCTTCTGATTCAGATCTTGTTACTGTTCTTTGTTTCACAGGTTTTGCTGAAGTGTGATGCAGCATAAATGCCTTCCTTTCTTTATCACCTAAATTCCAGAAGCTTTCATTTATAATTTTTCGTTGATCCTCTGATATATTCTGGATACATAGCCTTTCGCAGGAATCTGGACAGGGTGGTTGTAAGCCATGTTTTTCTCTTATCTCATTTTTTTCGCGTCTTTTCTAACATTGAGTGGTTGGTTGTATGTTTTTCTTTAACTAATTGTACCTGCTTTTGTATAAGTTGTAAGATCATGTGTATTATCATTAGTTCTCGCATTTTGTGTCAGATTTTCAGTGTCCCTTAGATTAACACTCCTTATGACTTCGTTTCCTCGGAATTCATCCTCTACCGATCTTTCTTGTTCAGCATGTGACCCACTTGATTTATTTGTTAGAGGGTCAGCAGTATAATTCGTATTTTCAAAAACAGTTATCATTGTTTGGTCTGTATCAACTTGAAAAGTACAGGGCCTTTGCTGATCATTTGTCTGACCAGTCTGTGTGTGATCAGTCTGTGTGACCAGAGTTCCAGTACTAGCGCTATCTACATTACAACCATTGTCTTTATCAGAACAAAGTACTGGCGACGATGTTTCAGTTAAAATATTATATTCAGTAATTGGCACAGTCGTTAATGTAATCAAAGAGTTCATGGAAATGTTGTTCTCGGTTTCTGCGTTCTGATCGTGTTGATGCTGATTGAAATAGTCAACTGTCGATGTGGATGGGCCCGAAATACCGATTTCTGTGTTCTGGTCTTGTTGAGGTTGATTTAAATAGTCAACTGCAGTTGATGTAGATAGGCCCGATACGAAGTTAAATTCTACAGATTCGAGATAATTTGACGGATTATTAATCTGAGCCAGTGATTGGTCTGCACTATCGTATCTTGAAAATGGAAGATCGTCATCTGAATCACTGCTAGGGAAAAAGTAGTCAGGATCGATATTTTGAATATTAAGTTGCAAATATTTTGATTCTTAAAAACTTTTTTCTCAATGCCTTATTTTTTTGTGCCAGTAGCATCATCATTTTCGTATTTCTTTGTGACATCGTTTATCTGAAACAATATTCGTTTATAAATATTTAATAATTTTATTGACATAATAGGTAATAATTTTTTGTATTTTTCTTGTATACAATAAAGTGATCTTTACAGTAGAAAAGTAGAGTAACTCTACTCCAACAAAAAGTTTCACACATTCACAATAAATTGGTAAATTCTTAATCTTAATAAAAAGGTTTGGGAATAGGTATAATCAATTGACATGACAGCGAGTAGTAAATAAAGTTCCGTTTCGCTTTGTACGTTTGGCGCGAGTGCCGGCCGAACGAAAGTTGGAAGAACCTTAAATTTCAATGTTGAGTATGATTGTATTGTAAATTATGTTTACAGGACTTACCTGACTCGCGAAACACAAAATTACATCACTAAATACGTTAATTCACCATTCTTTACTTATTTAACACGGTAATTACAAGATTACGATCTAATTGCAACGAAAACAAACGAGTTATGACGCGAATTTGTCAACAACACGAATAAATCACCATAAAATGTATTAGAAATCTGATCGTATCGTTTATACCATAAGGGCCAATTTTATATGCCACTGCAGCCGTATCTCATGTAGTCCAAATGATTTGCGGATCAAGTAACCATTGTAATACTAAGCGTCATAGCGGTAAGTACATATTTGCCGCTATTTGGCTTAGAAAAAGTGTTGTTCTTTATTAAGAGATTTGGCGGTATTCAATTATACGGCTAGTTGCCTTCGTGATATTGATATACCTCTAATACCCTTAGTGATTTGAGGTATAACTGAGATAGGAAAATATTTCTTAAGGCTTTTTTCACATGTTTTGAACAAGATACCGCTAAAAGGCTTAGTTCATTAGATGCGTATTTTTTTAAGCTATCCGATGACATAAAAATCGAATTTTCGGTATTTTTTTTGAGTTATCGCTTTTGCGCTTAGCAGGGCAGTATATACGCTTTTACAACAAAATTCCAGAACATATTCAAAGTTTGTCAATAAACAAGTTTAAAAGTTTTATTAAAGAAAAACTGTATAAGAAGGGTTATTATAATATCAAGGAATATATGAATGAAAATAACCCCTGGGAATAGGGTGATCGCCACCATGCTGGCTCTATGAAAATATAATTTAAAAATTGTATAAACAAAATTATTGTTAAGTGAAATTATGTTTAAAAAAAAAGTCCCGCTGGGTTTCTTGCTGGTTCTTCCCAGGACTGAGGTATTTTCCGAACCAGTGGTAAATAAAAAATGACTTTCAATAAGTATTATGTAATAATCAATATTGAATAAAAAATTATTCTATTCTATTCTATTCTACTACGCCACCACTACAATGGCTTTTTTTTCTTATTTAAACAAAATTTGGTTTCAGTCAATACCAAATCCGCATGAGCCTAGATATGAGATTCAATTCACACCAATTTGTCATATAGATATCAGGCCAGTTGAGTGTGATACAGAAAATGATTGTAATGACGAAATTTTTAGCCTTGAATCTGTTAAAGTTGAGGAAGAGAATATCGAAGATCAGAATTTCAAATGTGAAGAAAATAGGAATCATGAATCAGGTAAGGATATACACATTTTGTGATATGGTTGAAATAAGTACAGTTTACCTAATGGTAGTGGCAAGCAATTTGTTACTGTAGCCCATGGACACAAAATAAGAAGGCTTCTTATGCAAGGTACTGATTTATTGATTTGGCTTTGCCTAAATTCAAAGTGCATGTAGAAAGCACTCTTATGGAATAAGAAAAATACGAATCAAATAATTATTTTAAAAGATAAGTATGGACATTATATTGAGCTTCATTAGACAACGCATCTACATTTTGATTCTTAATAGGATGTAGACGTCTTTGGTTACAGGATCTACTTACTATTAGATGGACTGTGTCCGTTAGTCATAGCCTGAAAATACGATATACAGGGTATTTTTGGAACGCTCCCGAAAACTAAGACAGGCGACAGCACCAAGTATACCTTTGATCATGGGTCACAAATAAATTTGATCCTGATGAAAAAAAATCATATTTTTACAACGTTTTATTAGCTTTATTCACGCGCCATCATGTTAGTACAGCTAAATGAAACGATAATTTCATGAAAAAAATCATGAAAATACTGAAACATAAAACCAGCAGTGAAAACTGAATTGATATCACCTGACTAATGGAGGTTAATGTACGCGCGAACGGTGAAAAAAAAACGCTGGCCTTGAACTTGGACACTGAGCGATTTATCACATATTGGTACGAAGGGGGCGCGACGGGGGAACAATCCGCCAGTATTACTGTGCCTGCATGCTATTGGTTCCCGCGCTTTGTTCGCTCCAAAAATACAGTCGCATACACAGCTTACTTTGCGACTCGCGACGATGTTTTAAAAGGAAGGAAAGAAAAATTATTTGTATCTATTGTTTTATGACTAAACTAGTGAACGAAAAGGTAAATATGATAGGAGAAGGTGAATGGGGAAAATTGTGCAGTAAATTTAAAAGTGTTGAGGAAGAATACCGAAAAAATTACCATGTGATCGACCTGATGACGGAAGCTCAAGCGATGATGAAAGTGATGATGAAGTAGCATCCAGTAACACCAACACACCTTCAACATCTGGCTTCCATGTGACCCAAGACGACATAATGGACGGCGTACCACCCTTACCTTAAGTTTTCTTGTTACAAACTACTTTATATTTTACGATAGAAATAACAAATAATGCTCAAGTAAACATTATCCATTTTTAATTCCAAGTAAGGCACCTATTATGATTCTACAATTGTGCCCTACAGGCAACATTTGTGTGCTGGATTGGTGGAGAATAAAACCGCTGCGATATTTTTCTTTCTTCTATATTTGGTGTTTTCCTTGAGGTAGCTGGCCGCCGACTGTGTCGAACGACGAAAATCGCCCCTCTTTTATACCGCCTCGGGCTGGGTTAATAGATACGGCCGACGCATCGTACAAATGGCGTCGACCAATCAGCGCGAGGCGTGACAGAGCAAGTGACGATGCTGAGTCCCGTTACATTGTTTGTCTTAAGCTAGTTCTATATCTTACTGAGTCATTGTTTACATTGTTTACCTTAAGCTAGTTCTATTATACAAAGTGACCAACTAATTTTAATACACAAATATAAGCTCTACACTATTATTTTCTTAACATAAAATGCTTATATCCTATCCAAACTATAATCTTTATTAATATAAATGTTTATCCTATCTAAGTACAAACTAACTATAATATTTATTCCATTAATATAAATGTTTTTGTCTTATTTATGTATCACTATTTGTTGTCCCGCACATCACTCCCGCCGTGCGACCGCGTCGCATCAGCTTCCGGTGCGGGCTCGACGTCCGTAGATAGAGGCAGGATCACAAGCTTCCTTACTGGCCGGCGTAGGACACCTCCCTTAGTTAGCACGTCCACAGTCCGCACGACGTTGTCGGGACCCGGATATGTAGCGATGACTCTTCCTCGTATCCACACGTTGCGAGGCAGGTTGGGATCGACGATCTGTACGAGGTCGTCGACGCGTGCTGCTTGGCCTCGTCCGTGGGGCTCCCGCCGGTGTTGGAGCTCAGGGAGGTACTCCTTCACCCAGCGTAACCAGAAGGTGTCGGCTAGCCTCTGCGCAGCTCGCCAACTTGACCGTGAGAGGGCGTCCCGCTCGGTGAAAGTGCCTGGCTGTGGCACTCGTCCCGGTCCTCCCAACAAGAAGTGGTTAGGAGTGAGAGCTTCGGGATCCTCTGGACTGACTGAGACGTGAGTCAGCGGTCGGCTGTTGACGGTGTATTCCACTTCTACCAGCAGTGTCGTGAGGACTTCCTCCGTCGGATGACGTTCGTGCAACGTCGCGATAAGAGCGGTCTTGACGGAGCGAACCATTCGCTCCCAGGCTCCGCCCATAAATGGAGCTCCAGGCGGGATGTAGCGCCAGGAGATAGTCCTTTTTGCTGCTTCTTCTGCGGTCGCTGCGTCGACCGCCTGTCGTAGTTCCTTATCGGCTGCCCTCAGGTTGGTGCCGTTGTCTGACCATACTTCTGTCGGGCAGCCTCGTCGTGCGATCATCCGCCTTATGGCCATTACCGCGGAGTCAGCGCTAAGTGAGCCGGCAACTTCTAGATGTATGGCTCGCGTAGTGAGACATGTAAAAATGGCCACATATCTCTTTTGTCGAGTTCGTCCGACGGTCACCGAAAGAGGTCCGAAATAGTCCACCCCGGTGTAGGTGAAGGGGCGCTTGTGGTGAGCTAAGCGACACGTTGGCAGGTCCCCGGTTCTCGGATGCGGCGGTACTTGCGTCTTCATTCTGCAGAATAGGCATTTTCGTATTATTGTGCGTACGATAGGGCGCAGTCTCAGTACCCAATACTGCTGCCGGCACTCGTTGACTGTGGCTTCTACACCGGCGTGATGGAGTTGCCGATGTATAGCCTGCACCCAGAGCTTGACTGTGTGATGATCACCGTCAATTATCAACGGGTTCTTGAATTTTTCCTCCATGTCGCAGACTGCTCGAATACGACTTCTAAGTCGTAGTGTGCCGTTTATTGACTCGACGCTGAGCTGGCGAAGGCGGCTCTCCTTATTGATCGGCTTCCCGCTGTTTAGGCTGTCTATTTCTTCCGCAAAGGATTCTTCTTGGGAGGATCGCATCAGAAGCTCTTCAGCTGTCTTAAGCAGCTCGGCTGAG
Source organism: Parnassius glacialis (assembly GCA_033319125.1). Lineage (NCBI taxonomy): Eukaryota > Metazoa > Arthropoda > Insecta > Lepidoptera > Papilionidae > Parnassius > Parnassius glacialis. The sequence goes on along the minus strand of JAVANC010000015.1, from coordinate 9,170,090 downwards.
ACCATTAGCGGCTTTATGTCTTCTGGCGACTGCTTCTTTGTCGTCATGTGCGCCTGATATTTCACTGTAGCTTTGTTCTTTTTCCAAGTGGGATCAGCCTCTTTATTCTTCTTTGTTCGTTTGTAGTTGACTCTTTGTTTGGTGTTTCTGCAGAGTTGAATGAACTGTAGAACACGTGCGGTTGAGTATCGGAGTCGGTCCCAGTTGGAGAACTTCGCTGGATCAGGTAGACCTTCGGCAAGCCTCAATCTTCTTTTGTTGCTCACGTAATGTGTCCTTTCTTCGTCGGAAGGTTCTTCCGCTGTTGCTCTTGTGGTTTCTGTCGGCCAGAAGTCTTCTGTTAGGTATAAGAAGTCAGGCCCTTTGAACCATCGATGTTCTTTATTAAATGCTGCTGGTACGTCTCGTGTGGCGTCGTCCGCCACGTTCATCTTTGTCGGAACCCAGCGCCAGTCGTTAACTTTGGAACTCTCTTCTATTGCTGCTAGACGGTGAGCCACGTAGGGCTTATATGAACGTGACCCTGTCCTTATCCAGGTCAGTACTGTCTTGCTGTCCGTCCAGAATACTTTGCGGTCAGGTTTCCTCTCGTGTTCTTCGACTACTGTTTCTGCGAGCCTGGTGCCCATGACTGCTGCCTGTAGCTCCAATCTTGGGATGGACGTCAGTTTTAACGGTGCCACCTTTGCTTTCGCCACAATAAGGGATAGGTGGACCTCGCCTACTGCTGTTACAGCTCTCCAAAAGAGGACCGCAGAATAAGCTGACTCGCTGGCATCGCTGAAGACGTGGAGTTCTAGGGAGGCCGCGTCACTGTAGTGAAGATATTGTCGCGGGATTGCTATTTCGTGGAGGCCTTCCAGATGCTCCATCCACATTTTCCACTGCTCTGCCAGGTCTTCGTCGATCTTGTCGTCCCATGCTGTTCCTCTACGCCAGACTTCCTGGAGGAGTTGTTTTGCCCTGATGGTGATAGGCGAGGCGAATCCGAGCGGGTCGAAGAGTGACATCACTATTCTCAGTGCTTCCCTTTTCGTCGGCTGCTTCCCTTCTAGGAGTGTTGAGGGTATTTTGGCTAAGTTGAGGTTGAAGGTGAGTTCGTCCGAGTGGATCTTCCAAACAACACCCAGAACTCGTTCCATCTTTTCTTCTGTTTTGTAGAGTTCCATGTCTTCTATCTGGCTGTCTTCTCCAAGTGTTTCTAGGAGTGATGCTGAGTTTGATTTCCACTGTTTCAACTCGAAGCTGGCTTTCATGTGCACGGCTCGTACACTCTTTGTGATGCGTTTGGCATCTTCGAGGGTTCTGAAGCTGTCCAAGTAGTCGTCGACGTAATGCTTCATTATGATGGCTGCTGCGGCTTCTGGGTGAGTTTCCCCGTGCTGTTTGGCGTTTAGGTTCTTGACGTATATTGCTGTCGAAGGCGAACTCGATGCTCCGAAAATTAATGATGTCATTCTGTACTCTTCCGGAGGTTGGTTGTCTCGTCGATCCCCACGCCACAGGTACCGCAGTGCGTCCCTGTCTTGTTCTCGCAACTTGACTTGCATGAACATCTCTTTGATGTCCGCCGTAACCGCGATCATGTGTTGTCGGAAGCGCATGACGACACCTGGTAGCGATTGTAGTAGGTCGGGCCCTTTGAGTAGCATGTCATTAAGTGCCACCCCTTTGGTCTTGGCTGCGGCATCGTGTACCACCCGTAATTTCTCCGGTTTCATTGGGTTGACTACTGCAAAGTGAGGTAAGTACCAAGTTTTGTCAGCTGTCTTCTGTTTTGGGGCGGGTTCGGCGTACCCCTTTGCGACGAGAGCGTTCATTTGTTCCACGTATTTCTTCTTTAACGTGGGGTCACGATCGATCTTCTTTTCTATGTTGAAGAGCCTCTTCAGCGAGTTTTCGTAATTGTCTGGTAACTTGACATCGTCTTTGCGCCAGAGAAGACCGGTCTGGAATCTTCCTTCTTCTGTCTTCGTTGTGGTCCTTTCCAAGATACGAAGTGCTTGTTCTTCTGGATCAGTCTTCGGTCTCTTGGGCTTTATACAGAGCGCGTCCATCTCGAAGTATCGCTTCACGAGGTCTTCTAGATTCTCCTCTGGATCTTCTACGATGTGTGACACGAAATCGATGTTCCGTCCGAAGCTTCGTGTCTGGCTGCCGTGGAGTACCCAACCTAGTGGCGTGAGAGATGCCACTGGGTGGTTCTTGTCACCTTTTCTTACTTCCGATGTCAGCAGAAGATGCCAGTTATCTTGTCCGATCAGCACTCGTGGCTTGGCGTTTGCATATGTGAGATGTCCTTGGATATCAGAGAGGTGTTGACACTCCTCCACTAGATCCTGTGGGACCCGTTGAGATGAGACTTGCAGGTTCTTCACTGTGCGTGCTTGTATTTGTTCTTCATGATCGTTGAGCCCCTTTAGTTTGATGGTGACTCTCCTCGATGCTGACTCCGATACTTTCTTGTCGTTGATGGTTTCTATCTTCAATGGGTCTATGGGGCCCGTTGCTCCGACGCTTGTTACTATACTATCGTCGACGAGCGTGACTGTTGAGCCGTCGTCCATCAACGCGAAGGTGTTGACAGCTCCTTTTGGTCCTTTGACCTGGATCGGTAGGATTTTTAAATATGATTGCTTCTTGACGGTCCAGGTTGAGTTGATGACCTCTGTTGCCCCTTGATTTTCTTTTGCTTCTGAATCTTCTGACTTCTTTTCGTAATGCAGCATCTTGTGGTGAGAGTACTTGCAGCTGTTGACATTACATGGCTTGGGTCGGCAGTGGTGTGTCTTGTTCCTATAGCGAAGACACCTGAAGCAGAGGCGCTTGGACTTGGCCATGTCCCATCTTGCATTTGCATCTAACTTCTTGAATTGTTCACATTCTGTGGCGTTGGTGTGCCCCGTATCTTCGCATACGACGCATCTTGGTATGTATGTCCTCTCAGTCACGTTGGTGATCCTTTGAGTCTTCCTTTGTGGTGCAGCTGTAATAGGCGGTGTCATCTGTTCGGGCAGCGCGTAGGGTCCACAAAGTTCTGCTTCTCTTTTGAAGAACTTCTCTATCTTGATGAGGCAAGGGTCTTCACGTGGCTGCATGGCTGAGAAGTCGTAGTATCTATAACGCAGAGTTGGCGTCAGTTTGTCTACTATTGTCTTCGCGAGTTCAGGATTGTACATGTAGTTAAAACAACCCAAAGTCTTCAGTGTCGCCACTACGTTGGAGATCTTGGTGGCGAATATGCATATGTCTCTTGGTGACTCAGTAAGGCGCGGCAGACCTCTAAGCGTCTCCATCTCCAGCATGGCTATTGACTCTGGTCTTCCAAATCTTGACTCCAAAGTCTTCATTACTTCAGCCGGGTGTGCGTTGGTCATAAGTAGGCCTTCAACTGCTTCCTTGGCCTTCCCTTTCAAGTTTCTTCTGAGTCGATTGGTATTTTCAACTACGCTGAATGTTGCTTCTGTCTCGTAGTAGGCGGCGCGAAAGGGTAGCCATTCCTGATGAGACCCACTGAAGAATGGTAACTCGACGAACTTAGGTCGTTGGGCGGCGCTGACAGCCCGAGTGATGGCTTCAGCCAGGAGGGCTACGTCAGTTTGACCTCCCGCCGGTGACTGATGTGTTTCTTTGTGCCTTGGTTCTTCTGTGTGGGCGGCTGTTGGTTCTTCTATGGCATGGTGAGGTTCGTTGGTGATTGCTAACACCGGGCGATTCACTTGATTCTCCAACCAGTCGTCCACTCTTGTATTGGCTTCTGTTCTTGAGTAGAGGGATGCGTCATCTTCTTCTTCCTCCTCCTCCTCTTCTGAGTCTTCCCTTTCTAAGGCAGCAAGGCGTGCTGCGGCTAATTCCACTTGAAGGCGTAGTAAATCTTCTTTCGCCTTTGCAAGCTTGAGCTGCTTCGTTCTACTGCGTGTAGATCCCCCTCCACCTCCCTTCTTGCTGGGCAGGCGGGGTTCCTGTAGCCCGGTTTGCTTTGATGGACCGGCGGTGCTTCTTATGGCTCGCTTCACTGTAGAAGTTTCTGTTTCTCGGTGAGTTGCTCTGGTGCAGTAGCGGGCGGCTTCATCAGCTGTTTGGCCTTCGCACCCGCAGTTAGTGTCGTCGCCGCGGATGGTGTTACGGAAGGAGCGACGGCGCTGGCGGGGTGCGTGGCGGGGGCGGGGGCGGCGGTTGCGGCTGAGGCTGAGGTGGCGGCGGACGAAGTGGTCGCTGCGGTGGCAGAAGTCACGGTGGATGGATCAGTCGCCGCGGAGGTGTCTGTATACTCTGAAGTCTCCGTGGCAGTCGTCCCTGTAGCTGTCGATTCCGTACTGGCTTCCGCACTGGTGGTACCGGTCGCCGAGGTGGTAGCCTTGGACGACGACGGCTTGCTGCCCCTTCCCTCAGAGCGCGTAACGGCCATGCTGTCAGCTGAATAATCTTGAGTCTTGAAAAACGATTTCCGAGGAGACTTCTTAATTATTTTTCTTCAGGTAATTATTCCCCACAATATTCGGCTGGCGAAGGACCATTAAATGTGCCCTACAGGCAACATTTGTGTGCTGGATTGGTGGAAAATAAAACCGCTGCGATATTTTTCTTTCTTCTATATTTGGTGTTTTCCTTGGGGTAGCTGGCCGCCGACTGTGTCGAACGACGAAAATCGCCCCTCTTTTATACCGCCTCGGGCTGGGTTAATAGATACGGCCGACGCATCGTACAAATGGCGTCGACCAATCAGCGCGAGGCGTGACAGAGCAAGTGACGATGCTGAGTCCCGTTACATTGTTTGTCTTAAGCTAGTTCTATATCTTACTGAGTCATTGTTTACATTGTTTACCTTAAGCTAGTTCTATTATACAAAGTGACCAACTAATTTTAATACACAAATATAAGCTCTACACTATTATTTTCTTAACATAAAATGCTTATATCCTATCCAAACTATAATCTTTATTAATATAAATGTTTATCCTATCTAAGTACAAACTAACTATAATATTTATTCCATTAATATAAATGTTTTTGTCTTATTTATGTATCACTATTTGTTGTCCCGCACAACAATAAAACAATTAATTACTTACTATAATATTATAAAACAATATCCCAATACCATGTAGTACTTTAGAACGCGACTGTAACCTCCCTCCACTCGACCTGTATCTAGCTCGGTGCGAAAGAATGTAACCCGCCCGGCTCGTGTCGCATCACGCTGTGACGCATTAGGTTTCAGTTTTGTCGATTTGTTTATTAAATTGTGATTACGTGTTGGTATTATTCTTGTTCGTTTTTTGTTTTAATAATGCTTAACGCGTACGTTTATAGTGATTGTGAATACGACAACATGTTATGTATCCGAACCTAGGTACACGAAGTATCGCTAAATAAATTGTTAAGACGTCGGGATGGAACAAGTGTGTCATAATGTGCAGTGCACAAAGTGTTGAAGCGTAATCGAATGCGCCCATACAAATTGCACAAAGTGCAAGCTTTAGTTCCCGGCGATCACGACCGCCGACGAGTTTTCTGCCGTTGGTTATTATACCAGCAACAACGTGTGGCTGGTTCCATTAAGCACATTATCTGGACGGATGAGTAACATTTACCAGAAACGGCCTGTGGAACCGAAGAAATACACACGTGTATTCAGAGTTTAACCCGCACGCTGTTCGACAAACCGAGCACCAAACCCGATGGTCGGTTAACGTATGGGCAGGTTTATTTAAGGATCGCATACTGGGACCAGTGTTTCTGCCACAGCGACTGAACGGACAGCGATACCTAAACTTTATAAATGAACAGTTGACAGACATTTTAGACGACCTATCGTTCGCTGAATATCGCCGCACATGGTTCCAGTATGATAGTGCCCCTCCACATGTCGTGAGGTTCGTCCGTGAGCGCCTCAATGAGCTATTTGATGATCGCTGGATTTGGCGGACTAGGACCACACGCTTGGCCACCTCGCGCATCAGATCTGACCCCGTTAGACTTCTTTCTGTGGGGTATGTGAAAGAAAGGGTTTTTAATCGTGAGTGTGATAGTGCTGATGAAATACACCAAAGGATCGTGGATGTTTTCGACAAACTACGTACGGACTGTGTCGAAGACCACACGATGATGCCCCGCCTCCATGAGGAGACGCAACACCGAGCCCAAATCTGCCTTGAAATGAATGGAGCGCAATTTGAGCCGCATCTCATAAGACCACGGAGGATTTAGAGCGGTAAGCTGTTTCAATAACTATTTTTTTTAAATAACTTAGTACTGAACTAATCTGAATACATACATAACTGAATACATGAGAATAATAAACATACCTACACGATGAATAAAAACGCATGACTCTAACCTTAGTTACATTTCATTTATGTATTTTTTCATTAGCGGGAAATCGAACCAGTTATTTGGGTTATTTAACCTGTAAATTCGGATTAAAATGGCTACGTGGAGACAAGTACAGTGGCAAAATAGTAGGTTAAGTAGATAAGTTAGGTATTTAGACAAGTGTTGTAAATTATTAAGTATTGTGGTATGGCCCGCTAGTTGCGGACCGCGCGAATTTGCGTTCGCGCGTACATTGACCTTTAATCAGCTGATATGAATTCAGTTATTCCACTGCTGGTTTTAGGTTTCAGTATTTTCATAATTTTTTTTATGAAATTATCGTTTCATTTAGCTGTACTAACATGATGGCGCGTGAATAAAACTAATAAAACGTTGTAAAAAGATGATTTTTTTTTTCATCAGGATCGAATTTATTTGTGACCCATGATCAAAGGTATACTTGGTGCTGTCGCCTGTCTTAGTTTTCGGGAGCGTTCCAAAAATACCCTGTATATTAAAATGTCGTCGGCTAATTATTTATACTGATATATTCAAATAATCAGTATAATAAAATCAAACATTAAAACTGTGCTAGCCATGATTTTCATCATATTTAATTTTCCACAATAGCACTGCTGGTCAAAACGCACACACAACAGAAATAATGTTAGTGTAAAAAAGAATGCTGAATCAACAATATTATGGGTGCCAGCAGAAATTGAACTCGGGTACAGTACGCGAGCAGGGGTTAGGCGTACCCGGGGTACTCCTAACCCCTGAACTGCCAGGGCTTTTTTGGTGTTGTTTTTTAATGGCTCTATCTTAATCGTCTCATAAACTTCCCCTGCTGAACATGAATGAATCTCTCCTGATGTAAGGAGAATTTGCCTTAATAGTCAAGCTTGGCATAGGATTATATGCGGTAGAGACATGCTGCAGCTATATTAATAGTATAGTTTTAGCACGAATGAGTCGGCTCGACCGGGGAAGAACCACACTCACAGATTACCAGCGTAAAATAGCAGCCTAATGCTGCTGTATTTCGTATGATGAGTGTAGAGAACTGGAGATCCCTTTTACTGGAAACGAAGCATTCCATCTTAGCCCTCACGGGTGACAATGCATCTGCATGTTGATTCGTAATTGAAGATAGATGTAGATGTCTTGTGATGTGTAGATGTAGACGAGGTGTGACCACTTACCATCAGATGGACTGTATGCTCGCTTGTCACCCTTATCCTATAAAAAAAAGGAAAAAAAAGGATTGAGGATCGCAAAATCAGACGTGAGCACCTCTGACAATATTGCCTGTCGCCCGTCTGGTTATTTTACATCTGAAATAAACGAGTATCATTTGAATTTAGTTTCCTTACCATTCTTACCCCCAAAATTGAATATGAGAGACATTATCCAGAGTAATTGGCTAAAATACTTTATTTCTGGCAATATTTAAAAGTATAGTTATGTAAAATATTAAAATTTCTCTATTTCTCTCTGGGTTGATTAATAGAGAAACATAGCATAAACTCTGCCCATTGTAAACCGTCTAAGGTGTCTTACATTAAAGATGCTTTACATAAAAAAAATGTTTAATTTGTGTGTATTTCAGAACAACACTGCATACAAACAAACAAGTCAAATTCTACTAATTGTAACATAAACGATGTTCGTAAAGAAAACCTGAAAAAAGATAGTCGACCAGTTATTAATAAGAAAAACCATCCTGCAAAGTTTAAGAAAAAGAAAATTTTGCAACAAAAGAGTGTAGTAAATATACACTTACAAAAAAAACATCAGGGGCATCAACAAAAGACATTCTGGCCAAACTCATTTCACGCAGTCATAAGACGCAAAAGAACAGACATCACTGCGATTCGGACACAAGTTGAACAAACTCCAGTAGCACAACTAACGGAAATATTTAATTGTGATATTTGCGAATTTAAAACATCTCATAAACGTTACATTTTGGCACATTTTAAAGCGCACGTTGCTAAACAAGTGTTCTGTTGTAATAATTGTGATTATAAATGTACAAATAAAAAAAAATTGATATACCATATGAAAATACATACTGGAGAAAAACCTTTTTCATGTAATATCTGTGAATATAAATGTATTCAAAAAGGTAATTTGCAAGCACATATGAAAATACATACTGGAGATAAACCTTTTTCGTGTAATATCTGTAAATATCAATGTATTCAAAAAAGTAATTTGCAATCACATATGAAAATACATACTGGAGAAAAACCTTTTTCGTGTCATATCTGTAAATATCACTGTATTCAAAAAAGTAATTTGCAAAAACATATGAAAATACATACTAGAGAAAAACCTTTTTCATGTAATATCTGTGCATATAAATGTATTAGCAAAGATAAGTTGCAAACACATATGAGAATACATACTGGTGAAAAGCGCTTTTCGTGTAATATCTGTGAATATAAATGTATTCAAAAAGGTAATTTGCAATCACATATGAAAATACATACTGGAGAAAAACCTTTTTCGTGTAATATCTGTAAATATCAATGTATTCAAAAAAGTAATTTGCAATCACATATGAAAATACATACTAGAGAAAAACCTTTTTCATGTAATATCTGTGCATATAAATGTATTAGCAAAGATTTGTTGCAAACACATATGAGAATACATACTGGTGAAAAGTGCTTTTCGTGTAATATCTGTGAATATAAATGTATTCAAAAATGTAATTTGCAAGCACATATGAAAATACATACTGGGGAAAAACCTTTTTCGTGTAATATCTGTAAATATCAATGTATTCAAAAAAGTAATTTGCAATCACATATGAAAATACATACTGGAGAAAAACCTTTTTCGTGTAATATCTGTGAATATAAATGTATTCAAAAAAGTAATTTGCAAAATCATATGAAAATACACAGCAGAGAAAAACCTTTTTCATGAAACATCTGGTAAAATGTGAGCATATTATGTAAATATAAAAGTGTACCATATAAAAATCTATTACTTATGAATTTCTTATGAAATTATAAAACAAGTAGAAAAACCCATCTGTGCCTGCCCTTATGTGCTAATTGAAACTGCATTTATGAAGAAGCTAATTCAAAAACCAAAAACAAAAATATAACAATACTTTAAAATATGAACGAAATGGGAGGTTAGTGGACACAGACCAGACATTCATGTTTTTAAAGGATAGCTAATGTTTTTCTTTTCGACGTTTATCGTTACCGTCACTGACTATAAAAGTTCTCTGCTGGACACAGGCTCCCGCATTTAATTTTAGTTGTTATTAGGAAGACGCTGCTGCCTGCCTCCTGGTTTATCTTCCTCCGTCGCCTCTCACGACACGCACGGGACGATATGGGCAGTGGATATTCTTACACCGCCGCTGCAAGATTAACTTAATTATTATTTGAACTTTACAATAACTAGTTTTACCCTGATGATGCCGTGATAGCGAAACCGGTCGGTTTTTATAATTAGTATATTAATAATTTAAAATAAATATTGTGAAACTTGTAAAAGTGTTTATGCAAATCACAAAAATATCTAGTTTTACTCAAAGCAACCGGGCACAGCTAATTTTAGTTATGAATAAGCCTAATACGATTTAATCAACCGCAATCGGCTGCACCTAACTGTAGCCGGCTAAACCTCAGTGTAACCGAATTTCCACTTTTAGCCGGTAACATATATGTCGAAACTTTATCACAAGATCCCACTTCTGATCTCACAAATACATCAGGATAAGGTTAATTGTTAAAAATAATATAAGTGAGAGCGGATGTTGAACTTGCTCTCTTGCTTACGCAATTAATCATTATCAGCGATAAAACAGCGTAATGTAGGGTAAAACACCCAGTAGTCGGCCTTTTAGTGAGGACGAAAATTTGATTCTACTGTATTTTAAATATTATACATTATGTATAAAAACAATCATTATTCTCAGAAAGGTTGTTTATTAAATTTACTAAAGAAATTAACAACACATTATATTTATAATTACATAAAAATCAACATTAAACAAATTATGGCACTTTTCACCAGTAGTCTGCCTCATTTCTCCACAAGTTAGCCATGTCTTACCTTGTAGTCAGCCTCTCACTTACTCTTGCATATTTGGCCTAGAAATTCTTTATTATGCATATTTTCAAATATCATCATCATCATCATCATTACAGCCCTTCACAAGTCCACTAACGAACATAGACCTCCCCCAAGGAATGTCACAAAGCACGGTCCCAAGTAGGCTTGCCAACTCCAAAAAAGGCATTTCCGGGATTACCCAGCTCGACATCCGGGACTTGGGTATATCACGCGGGACACAACACACCACATACAAATTGGTTTAAAAAAACACTCATTAGTTATAAAATTCACTGCATTGTTTAATCAAAATTAATGTTAATTCGTAGTTCAGCCTTGACGTGGTCAACAAACAGCTTATTTCTGCAGTCTGTCCATGCATTTCCACAGAGAGAAAACACTCTCTCTGCTGATGCATTTGAGAGTGGTATCGAAGCTACGGCTAAGGTGTAGTTGGTACGAGATAGATACTAATATCATATAATCACTGATTTCCGGGACAAAAGGCGTCCCGCAAAGGGTTACGGCGGGACGGTCCAAAATTAACCCAGAAGCGGGACGTCCCGGAAAATCCGGGACGGTTGGCAAGCCTAGTCCCAAGCCACCTGCATCCATTGACTTCCCGCATATCTTACCAGGTCGTCACTCCATCTAATGGAGGGATGCCCTACACTTCACCTGCCGGTACGAGGCTGCCACTCAAGAACCTTTATTTCCCATCGATTGTCAGTTCTTCGAGCTATATGGCTGTCCCATTGCCACTTCAGCTTACTAATTCTTTGGGCTATGACGGTTACTTTGGTTCTATTGCGGATATCCTCGTGTTTAGTCTATCACACAGAAAAACACTGAGCATAGCCCTCTCCATAGCTCGCTGAGCTACTTTGAGCTTCCTCATACGGCCAGCAGTGAAGGACCATGTCTCAGATCCAGAAGTAATCACTGGCAACACGCACTGGTTGTACAATCTTGTTTTGAGAAATGCCTGACGAGACGTGTCGTAATCTCCCGAACGCTGCCCAGCAGAGTTGAATCTGCCGATTGACCTCTCGGTCGAAGTTGGACTTCGATTTGCCGACGATATAGTCCTTATGGCAGAGTCGCTGGAGCACCTAAGCACCATACTCTCAATAGTGTCTCCCAGCGAATAGGTCTTAGGATGAACATGGACAAAACAAAGATCATGTTTAATGTCCATGTCACACCTATGCCGGTAGTTGTTGGGAGCACTAAGCTCAAAGTTGTTGACGAATATGTTTACCTGGGACAAATGGTCCGACTATGTAAGTCCAGTTTTCATATATGTCCCCGGCGAATTCAGTACATTTCAAATGTACCATGCAAGACAATTGTCACATCCAATATTCTTTAAGTCAATAATTTCAGTGTCGCTAGTCAATTCCTCTTCACAGTTTTTGCAGCTTTCTTTGTTTATTGTACATATAATATTAAATTAAAAATAAGATAAGTATCCTATTTATTTTTCTTCCTCCTTTTGCTATTTTTGGAATTCAACAGCTGTTACGCTTTCCTCTTTTTCTAATTCTGCTATCTTATTTGACTGTCTGCTTCTTTCTTTGTTTCAGCTTCAAATCTCTAATTTTTTTTAATCAATACATCGTTCTTTTTCTGTTGCTTAACTTCTTCTTTTTGTTTCTGAAATTTTCTCCACTCTTTGGAAGAAACAGCTCCTATTCGTTTCATCCCATTTCTAATCGCCCCCATAACTTGTGTTGGATGGATTTTTGACATGATGGAATTCTAAAACAAATTATTTTCATGCTAAAATAACCGTGCATACATTTAACCCTTATTAAAAAGGCTTTGAGGTACTATTTTGTGCAACAGGACTAACGGCTGACTACTGGATTTGTAGACCCATTGGTCGGCCCCTGACATGCAATTACATTTGTACGCGGCTGACTACTGGTAAAATACACTTTTCGTCTTATAAGAGTTAAACCCAAAGTAATAAGCAAAATTGGTACTATTCTTTCCGTTAATTTCAACTGTATACATATAAGAAAAAAATCACGAAAAAACCAGTAGTCAGCCACTTATGACTGAGTACTGGATCTACCTTAAAAGTTCGAAACCCACCAGTCGGCCACCTAAATGACAACATTCCACCTAAAAACAAATAAAATGCGTGTCATAGTTAATTTCATCACAAAGTAAACATTTTATTGTAACACAGTATAACAATCCACCACAAATTACAACAAATACACACAAAAATTTACCGAAAACTCGAGCACGTTTCCTTAAGAAAAAAATTGCAACAGCGACGCATCTAGTCATGTCTTTGGCAGCAGTGCAAATTAACGAGTGTAGCTCGTGAACCTGACACGCTGTTGGTTCGTAGGTGTGCGTATTAGTTAATAAGGAGACACAGATTCAATTACACGTTATTTTAACGGTGTAAACAAATTTAAACACAATTTATATGGAAATAATGTCTGTAAAGGCTGAGTACTGGTGCGGGGCTGACTGCTGGGTTCTTTACCCTGTTACCCTACTATACATTCAGTATAGCACAATCTCAATCACACTGGTGTAATGTGAAGGACATAATTACATGATAACACCAAAGTGTGCCAATCAACAGTAACAACATTTCAATGTAACACAGAGCAGCCTCAGCAACACCATATTCCTCGCCTGCACCAGAAGAATCACCACTACAGGCAGAACTACGATACTATCTTAGCGCAGTGAACTTTATAATTTTAAACATTTAATTAAAGGTTTCTCGATATACCGTCAATTCACCTCGCCACTATTAGGGACATTCCGATACTAGTAAATACGAGTAGGTACTCGATACTTTTGATTCGATACCAAGTACTAATAGCATCGAATCAATCTTGCGATACTTACTTGGTATCGAAACAAAAGTACTTGGTATCGAATCGAATCGGGCGAGCCGAACCCGTCCGACTTTACCCGAGCCCGAGCCGAGCCGAGAGAGAGAGCCACCATTACACTAAAATTGTTACTGGTCCAGTCAGCATTAGCAGTGTCCTGCATTCCACAAGTGATTGCTTACGATTGCGTTACTAGTAATTTAAATTATTGTAGTCATCGGTTTATTGTTCCACTATTATCATGGCATCACCAAAATCTTTAATATGGACATATTTTACCAAAATAAACGTAACAACTGCAAAATGTAAACAATGTTTTGTCGGAATGTCGGTGAAATATTGTGGCAATACTTCTAATTTATTTAAGCACTCCAAAACTCATGGAATTACTGTGGATAAAGGCAAACTACTAGAACTATGGTTGTCGGACAACAAAGTAGCCCAAGTGAGTTAGAAGATGATGCTTCATCTACTGCACAACCCGAATATGATTTTTGGAAACATCATAAGGAGTCAGCACACGGACACAAGAAGAAAAAAATATCTCATCAGGGCGATGAAGTTTCTCTATATTTATCAAATCCAGTAGTTTCCCTTAAAAGCAACCCATTTGCAGAATGGGATGATATGAAATTTGTATTTCCTTGTTTGTACAAATATGCACAACAATATTTAATTGTAGTCGCAACATCGGTTCCAAACGAGACCTTATTTTCCAAAGCCGGAGCAACAATGTCGCAAACAAGGAACAGATTGTCTCCAAAATACCTAGAGCAGTTACTGTTTTTGGGCAATCTTGATGCTAATCAGTTTTTTGTTTAATATAATAAGGAAAAACAGAATGTTTGTTTATTAAATAAAAATTAGTTAATTAATGACTTTACTTTTAATTTTTATTCTCACAATATTATTGTCCTTTAACATTTGCTACGTTAGTTTCATTAAAAAAAATGTAAAAGTATCGATATGAGTAAGTATCGATACTTTACGAGTATTTATTTGAGTAGCATCGAAAAATGATATTGAGTAGGTATCGATACTTTCATGGTATCGGAACATCCCTAGCCACTATCGATATGATGCTCAGCTAGAGTAACGCAACTAGGGATGTGAAAAAATAATAGATTTTTATATTAATCGATTATTTTTTTCTTATAATCGATTTTTTGATAATAAAAATCGATTTTTAATAAATCGATTATATAAATTACGTGTTTAATCGATTTTTGTAATCAGCGGAATCTATGCGATGGATGTAAAAACGAGAAGTTCAATATCATGAATAAGTCGATCAAAAGAACAGCGTCATCTGTGCGACAGATGAAAAAACGCGAAGTAAGTTTACTAACATGAACAAGTCATCAAAAGACGGCACCACTTGTATGTATCTCTATGTATGTAAAACAGTTTCGCCTTTCGTATGTTTTCAACAGGTTTCTTTCTACGCTAGGAGTAAAAGTATTCTGTGGTTTTCTTTCTTTCTTTAGAGAGTGTAAATAATTGTTAAAGAATAAAAATGTCTTGTAAAACACATAAAAGTGTCTGACGAAAGTATTTTATAATGAAAAAATCAAAGATGTTTTATAGGTCCAGATACCGTGTACGCGCGCCTAAACCACTTCCATTTCAAAGGCGCCAATATTGGCGTATTCGTTCGATCGTTCCGCCATTACGCCAGCGACGTTCACTGTGAACTTACATCACGCACCGGTGTTTTTAATTTCGCAAAATGACTGTTTGTGCTGTGAAATCATTTAAAAATTACTCTTGGAAAAAAGATAAGGATAAGAACATCACTTTTCATAAGTAACTATACAATTTTATGGCGTATTTCTTTGTAAAAGAATACGGAAGCTAAATGTCAATACAAGTAATAATACTGCGCAATAATATTCGAGTGTTGCCTATGAAATGAAAATAATATATATAATAATTATATAATATATATAATAATAATATGTCTATGAAATGTTATTACCATTTTTTAATGTCATGATCAACCGCAAAGGTTATCTGTATAGGGGTTTTAAACAGTCTTAATTTTACAGATTTTGCCCAACCTATAGAGGTAAACCGTTTTAAGGGTTAGGGTTGAACTACATCTGGCAGCATGAAATTGCACTTTCCTGTGCTTCTATCCTTTTTGGCCATTCAGAACTGTTATTTACTAGAGCGAGAAAGAGAGCGCGAGTGTATAGTTCCACCCTCAAAAAGCCGATTGTAAACCGGTTTTAAATGTTTATCTATCATTCTTGACAATCCATACTAATATAATATTATAAACATGAAAGTGTGATTTTTTGTTTATTTGTTTTTGTCCTTCCTTCACGCAGCAACGGAACGGAGCAATTTAAAAAAATCTAATATTTTGCTATCTCTTGGCCGAAGTTTACGCTTAACCAAACTTACTTTTCTTCGTCATTTTACTTAGGGTTGAAAAATAATTTAATGTCTTCGTAAAAAGCGGCAATATTCTGTGTTCTACAGTACAAAAGTATAGTACTCTGTATATATTTAGTAATAATAGATTATAAATATATGTTACATACATAAATATCTACTGTGCTTTTTTATTTATTTTAACTGTTACATTAATTATAGGTTTTATTACATATCTTCAATATTTTAGTGCGATGTTCGTACCTACATAAAACACACATAAGCAACCATATCCCCATACACACACGCACACAAATGCACACGCCACGCACACACATTTTATACTCTTAGAATCAATAGGTACGTCAATATGAATGAAATATAAAATCTCCCACATTTTTTGGGTAATCGATTCGCACTGTTATTACCGAAGTCACGCACATTAATGCAGCCATGGTGCGTAAGATATACGCGTCACGTGGTACTCACGCACACATGAATCAAAGACTGTCTTCACTATGAACGTTGCGGTGTGTTAGCAACACGGTATCTGGACCTATCTTTGTAAAAAATATTAGTGGCCAACACGTCACGGGACTTCAAAAAAAAATTGTAACATTTTTTATGTCAATAAAGATTATTATTATTATTATTATTATATTGCGGCATCACTATCAAATCTAAAGGCAGATGCCCTCAATACATGGAGCTCTGAAGAAACTTTCCCTAAACTAACCGAATTGGCTCTTAAACACGTCTTTGTGATTTGTGATGGCCAGTTCCATGCCAGCCGAAAGATTATTTTAGGAAGCCGGAAATATTGTCAGGAAAAAACGTAACTGTATTTTACAAAACAGACGAAGAAGAATGTTGTGAAGAGGAATGGGTCGGCTCGACCGGGGAAGGACCACTCTCTCACAGAATACCAGGTTAAAATAGCAGCTTAACGCTGCTGTGTTTCTTATGGTGAGTGTAGAGAACCGGAGACCCTTTACTGGAAACGAGGCATTCCATCTTAGTCCTCACGGGTGACAACGCATCTGCACTTTGATTCGTAATCGAAGATAGATGTAGATGTCTATGGGCCACAGTAACCACTTACCATCAGATGGACTATGTGCTCGTTTGTCACCCTTATCCTATAAAAAAAAATTGTTAAAAGTTATAGGTTAAAAAAAATTGTTTTGTAGTTTAGTTTTGAAACCAGAAGATTGTCGTTCTGATAATGTTTTATACTTCTTCTTCTTCTTCTTCTTCTTCTTTACTTTTTGGCTTCTCTTAAAAGAATTCTGCCAATGTCAAGTCAGTCATGGGAGTGACAACAAGGTGAATAAAATCTTTTTCTTTTTTATAATTTATTTTTTAAATTTTTTTTTTGTGATTGGCTTCTAATCTACAACAAAAGACAACACAAACATTTATAGTTCTACCACCAACAATGATTAATTTTATGTTACAACTTAATACTATTAGTATAAATAAAATCACATAAAATATGAACAAATGGGGAGAACACGAGAGACAACAGACAGGTAGCATTAGTAGGACGAGGGATGTTGTGAGGAAGGATATCATACAAGGAGAACTTGAGTCGAGGACATTCAAAAAATATGTGATCGGTTGTACCTTCATCAAGACCACATTCACATAAAGAATTATCCCTTATCCTTAATTTGGCTAGGTGTACCGGTGTGCAAGAATGACCAAAGCGAAGACGGCAAATGGTTGATGTAGTAAATTTGTTAGCTTCACGATAATCGAAAAACCAAGGTTTGTATGGGATTGTGTCTTGAACCCGAGCATAGTGTTTACATTTTATGGTTTTAGTTTGATCCCAGAGACCTTGCCAAGATGCCATGAAGTCAGATCCTGCTAGTGGAAGCAAGTCATGGGGGAAAATTTGATACTGAGAGAGGATACCTGTTCGTGTTGCTTTCTTAGCCAAGAGATCAGCACACTCATTACCACGTATCCCAGAATGGCCTGGAATCCAAGCCAAAACAACTTTTAGGCCTTTTTTGTGACAATTATATAATGCTTTTTTAATAAAGAGGATAGGGAAAATATTTGATTTAGAGTGGAAGGAGCTGGAGATAATGGTTTGGAGACAGCTAAGAGAGTCTGAGAGAATTAAGGTATTTTCCAGGTTGTGAGAATCGGCATATCGAATTGCCTCTAAGATGGCAATAGATTCACCTGTGAAAACTGATGATTCAGGAGGGCACTTAAAATTTAATATTATTCTATATTTAGGGATCCAAACTGCAGAACCTACACAATCTTTGTTAGAAGTTTTTGAAGCATCTGTGTACATAATGATCCAGTCTTGCCAATTTTCTGAGATGATTTTCTTTAATTTGCTGTTAGGATCAATGGTTTTCTTGTCAAGTCCAAAGTCAAGGATGACGTTTGGATTGAAAACTAGTGCTTCGTAGGGAGTGGAGAAGAGTAAGTTGTTGCTATTTTGGAAGATTGGAGATTGAATGTTTACGAACTTTATATAGCTTTTTAAAAGACATGGTATATCTTTATGTCGCCAGTATGGGGAAATTGAAAGTTGTTGGTGAAGTGAGTTTAGTATATGGAACAGCGGATGGTTATGAAGAAAACACTTTTTGAACCAGAATTTGTCTGCTAGGTACTGCCTGCGAAGGAAGAGAGGACCCTCACCACACTCAACCTGGAGAGCGTTAGTAGGGGTAGATTTCATTCCTCCTGTTATAATGCGAAGGCATTTTGCTTGAATTTGATCCAAAGTTTTAAGCGCACTTTTATTGCATGGTTCCCACAAAAAGGAAGCATAGTCAAAATGGCTTCTAATCAAAGCATTATATAAAAGCTTTTGGGAGTACGGATGAGAGCCCCACCAAGCTCCTGATATAGCGCGAATGACGTTAAGATTTTTTTCGCATTTTGAAGCTATGTAGGATATGTGGGGAATTCCAGACAATTTGCTATCTAGCATAACACCGAGGAATTTCACATGGCTCACATTGGGAATCAATGAGTCTCCAATAGAGATTGACACTTCTGGGATGAGTCTTCGCCTCGAAAATACGACGATTTTACTTTTTGGGGGGGAGATGGATAAACCATGTTCTGTAAGCCATTCTTGGAGGTAATATACGGCACGAGATAATCGAGAAGAGGCGTCAGGTAAAGAATGGTCATTAACAAAAAGAGCCAAATCGTCAGCGTATTGGAGGATATTGGACAGACAGTTTACGGATCTATCTAGATCGTAGGTATATAGGTTATACAGAAGGGGACTTAGAACAGAGCCCTGTGGAAGACCTTTCCAGATGTATCTCTCTGGCATGAAATTACCCTCTACGCGCACTAGAACACGTCTTCCTGAATAAAGGTTTGACACAAAGTTCGTTATCCTCACAGGGATGCTCAGCTGATGCATCTTATGCCTGAGCAGCGGAAGTATAACATTATCGTAAGCTGCGCAAACATCCAAGAAGACACCTACAAGAAAGTTGTTTTGGGAAAATGCAAGTCTGACATTGGAAATCAAAAGGCTGAGGCTGTCAGAGGTACTCAAACCCTTTCTAAATCCAAACTGGCTTTTCGGCAAGATGCCTCTATTTTCTAGTATCCACTCTAGGCGATTTTTGACGAGGTGCTCCATTATCTTTGATAAAGTGGATGAAATGGCTATTGGACGGTAGCTAGTAGCTGTAGAGGGGTCTTTACCAGTTTTAAGGATAGGTATTATGATATGGGTTTTCCAGTCAACAGGAACTGCCCCTGTTGAATATATACAGTTGATTATGTCTAGGAAATATTTTTTGGATGTGGGGCCCATGTGAGTTAAAAGAGAGTACGGGATTCCATCGATACCTGGAGAGGAGTCCTTCAGATGGTTCAACACCAACTGAAGCTCTGTGAGGGAAAAGGTATCATTCATAGAATCATAAGGAAGATGGGAAGGTGGGTAAGTTACTGGGAATATCTCCTCTAAGGAAGGGACCCATGGAGGAGACAAGCTGCTACAGAAGTTGTCTATCCAAAGTGAGGGGTCAGGATTATTTACTTGGCTATCATTGAGAGAACCACGGAATCGCTTTATGTTTTTCCAAACAAGGGAGGCTGGAGAGCGAGGTGATAGACTCTCACAGAATAAAAGCCATGCTTTTTTCTTCTTATCCGAGAATGTTTTTTTGGCTTGAGCGGCTATTTTTTTATAATTTATAAAGTTATCCATGGACATATTTGCAGAGTACTGTTGTTCAGCATCTTTGCGTTTTTTAACAATAGAAGAGCACTCTGCGTCCCACCAAGGAGGTGAGGAAATTTTGTTAATGGAGCTATTTTTAAGGGGGATAGATTTTGTAGCAGATTCATTTATAAGGGAGATAAAATCTGAGTAGGCATGTTGTAAGTTAATGTTAGACACTGGAGGGAGAGAATGAGCTTTAGTTTCTATATCAGAAAGATATACATCCCAGTTGGCTTTGGACACGTTAAACTTCGAGATGCAAGATTTATTCCTAGTGGGAAGGCTTCTACTGGACAAAGACAAGAGGATGGGGAAGTGGTCACTACCAAAGGTGGATGATAGAGTGTTCCAATTGATACTTGCAGCTAAATTAGCAGAGCAGAGGGATAGATCTACAACAGAATTAGGGCTTTGGGAAGGGTAGACCATGCGGGTGGGAGACCCGTTATTCAAAATGCAAAGGTTAAACTCATTAAAGACGTCTATTAAAAGATAGGAGAAAGAATCATTTTTATGAGAACCCCACAGTACATTGTGACTATTGAAGTCCCCAATTACAATAAAAGGAGGAGATATGCTGGACAGGATTAAGTTAAGCTCTGGGATACAGGCAGGAGTAGGATTGGAAATATATATTGACACAATTGTGATGTCCATTACTTTTACAGCTGTTGCATTAATATTCTCTTGTAGAGGTGGAAGGGGGATTGAGCAAAAGGTAAGATTTCCATTTAGAAGAATCATAGTGCCACCGTAGCCATCGCTGCGGTCGTCACGGATACACGAAAAACCAGGGATTCTGAATCTGAAACCAGGTCTTAGCCAGGTTTCCGCAATAGCAATGACTGAGGGGTTATGAATATTTATCAAATTAATTAGTTCAGATTTCTTGTTCTTGATGCTCCGACAGTTCCACTGGAGGATGTGGAGGCGATTGAATTTTATAAATTTTTTGGAAGAGCATGTCAAGTTTATTTCTCACGTTAAACGGTAGGTGTATGTCGTCAAATTTGCCAATTATGTCAGAGATGGAGGACACAAGGTTTTCCAGGAGATTGTCATTAGGGGATAAATTAGCTTGAAGAGCATGACCATTTGGAAGGGAAGAGGTAGGGGTTTTTACAATGTTGTTGTGTGCTACCTTATCATAGCCTACCGATTTTGGAACAGGTCTAGTTGGGTTAATTCTGAAAACAGTCTTTCTATAAGATTGAGAAGCTTGAGGAGCAGGGTGAATACTTGATAACTGTTGTGATGAAGTGGGTGGGCAAAGAATCCCTAAAGATGCAGCTACATCAGCGTAAGGTCTTCTAACTGCAGGAAATCGAGCGGATGCCTCTAAATATGAAATATTTTCTTGGGACATGACCAGTTTAATGCCTTTTTGTCTAGTATGTTCAGGGCAACTTTTATCAGTTGCCAAGTGATTAGCAGAGCAGAACAGGCATGTTGGGATATCTGTAACGCAATTATCTCCAGTGTGTTCTTTTGAACATTTGAAACAGCGTGGCTTTGATCTGCACTGAGCCTTTACATGTCCAAAGCGACAACACTTCAGACACTGTATGGAAGGGAGTATATAGGTTTCGACGGGAATTGAGGTGTAAAAGCAGTATAAGTGAGAAGGAAGCTCTTGGCCTGAAAATGTAAGGACGACGGTTTGGGTGGCGACCCACTCAATATCATCGCCTTTCTTTACTTTTCGGTGTAATCTCCTAGCCTTTATAATTTCTCCTCTACCTGGGGGAAGTTCCGACTCACACACCAACTCCTCCATGGAAATATCGGTTGGTATGCCTCTAACGACACCCATTCTGGTAACATTAAAGGTTGGAATGACTGCTGATAGTTTATATTTAGCAAGGAAGGATGATTCGATAAAATTATTGGCATCTGTAGCAGTTTTAAAAGCTATTGAGACCCTGTTACGACCTAAATTTGTTATACTTTGTTTTTCAATATTGGAAACCTTGTTTTGGGATAGGATATGGCCAATCTTGACAGGTCGGATTGCATAACCAGATGAAGGATCAGGTTCTATACGCTTAAGGTGAATTGTAAAAGGCTATAACTATTATATATATTAATAAGGCTATCACTATCTGTGTATTTTTTCTTTTCTAGAAAATCAGGGTGGGTGTAAATGTTTTGATATGACGCTGAAGGCGTGTCATCATGACCAACTTTTTTTTTATGGATGCTTGATGTTATATTCGTACATTTTCGTTTAGAGGGACCGAAACCAGATGGATTGTCTTTATCCGGTGGTTCCGAATCCACCCCGTCAACGTCCATCGTGTTAGTTAAGAATACATAAATTGATTAACTATCGCAACTTACCAACAAATAAGTAATGGACAACACAACACAAATTTATATAATAACAAACACAGAAGACGGCACAGATATTAACGAAGCTCAACACAAATATATATTCGAAAATCGCTGAAACACGTGTGACTACCAATCACTCTGACAGCAGAATCCCATGTTTTATACTTATAATTTTATTTGATTTACATTCTGATAAATTGTTAATTCAATACTAATATCGTAGTTTTATTAATATATTATAGGAAAGCAGGCATTTTTTCCAATAAAAGAATTTTTCCGAAAAAATCGATTATTTCTTCTAATAAAAATCGTTTTTTTCTAAATCGATTAATATTACAAAGAAAATAATCGATTTTTTATTAATCGATTTTTTTCACTCAATGTTACATCCGTAAACGCAACCTCTTGCTTACTCTCGATCCAACCGATGCTTAGACGCGTCGATATATGTAGGCAGATTGTATCATAGACAGAATATACTGGCTTCTTGTATAGGACAGTTACTATACTCTTTGATACTGGCGTACTATATAATATAATAGACCTTGCCCGTCCCTAATTTGTCATTGTGTGCGTTAACTAGTGATGTACATTTTACTTACAAGGACTATCGAAAAATTATTGTTAAGGAAGCGGAAAAAGATAAAAAAATGGTTTAGTGCACGTAACTGAATAACTTGAAAAATTTACTGAATTTTTACCTTGATAATTCTAAAATAATTAAAAAATATACAAATAACATGTTCCCGGAAATCAGCTGTAATCCTGTAAGCCATTTGTTGGATTTTAATTCAAAATGTACAACGTCCCAATAATCTCTGAAGAGGTGAGTCTACCGATAAATTTAAACAATTTTCACCAAGAATCAGATCGGAAAGTTGTATTTTCGAGTCTTTGGAGAAAACTTTATGGCCATGGACAGTTTCCCCGGAATTTCTTTTTTAACATAACGTTGATCAACTATACTTAAATATGCTGATCCTTAATTAAGTATATGCCTATTTTTACTTTTTATATTTTATAAAATGTTTTGCTATTGAAATATAAAAACGGGACACGGAGTACATAATGACTGGTGGCTGCTTTATTTTCCTTATAACTATTACTTTTAATAATTACAAGCATTTAATAATAAAATACAATTTATAAATTAATTTTAACATTCGATTAAAATATGAATTTAAATCTTAGTAATTTATTTATAAACTTTATTGTACTAAAGGTACAAACGGTGGACTTAATGCCATATGACATTTTCTACCAGCCAACCGGAAAGTTAGTGAGAGTTGTGTGTACCGCAGTGGGCTAGGATGAAAATCTAAAATTGATAAATTTCACACATACACATAAATACATACACACACATACACATACATGTAGATCAAAGTTATTTAAACATATATAAAGATATAACAGATTATATGTTATACATATTTATGTGTCAGATGAACCCAAGTAATGTTCCTTTACTTTTGTTTTAAAAATCCACTTGTTAGGGGATTTTCTTATTGCTAAGGGAAGCGCATTTCAGAGTCGTGCAGCTGTAACAGCGAAAGAGTGTGAGAGGAAACTAGTACGGTGAGAGGGAATTTGCAGTACGAGATTGTTATGAGAGCGAAGATTGCAATCATGAGAAGAACCCAGGTGTTGAAACTTACATTTCAAATACTCTAGGGCCAATGGATCGTTAAGGATAGTGAAAAGAGTGCTAAGAATTCTAAGGTTCTTGCATTGTGGAATATTTAACCATTTAAATAAAAGGTCTTAATAATTATTTCGCAAACATCCGCTCTATAAAATAAAATGATGTGTCTTACCTAGTATGAAGAGCACCTCCCGCCCTCCCTCAATTGAGTGCACTATCCCCGTCACCACTTATTCTAGCACCACTACTCCCAACACCACTACACTAGGAAAGACACAAATTTATATGAATTCGATACTATAAAATAAATATCGATATATTTCGATTAAAAATATAATAATCGATATTTTTATGAGAAAATAGCGATATTTTTATTTGAAAGACTTGCGTTCGGAGCGGCTTTTTTCTGTTCGGGATTCCGAATGCACAGGCGGTCATACGGAATCTCGAATCGGAGAAAATTTGTTACGGAAAAATACCGTACGTGTGTGGCGCAATGTTGCTAAAAAAGCGCTAATATCCACTAAACCTTTCGCATGGTTAAATTTTTGGTTATAATTGAAAAGATAAGAAAAACACAATTACAGGCTTTATAATAATTTTATTTAATTGTTAAAATCAACCATGTTCAATAACTCAGTCACATTTTCGTGGTCAGTTTCGTCATTATTTTTAGGTATTGTCTGTGATGTACCTTCGCCAGCTAAAGTTCCTTTTTTGTTAGTGTTTATCATTTTATTCAGGATATTTTCCGGTAATTCGTAGGTGTGGCAAGTTTTCTTTAATAATCTCATTTGGTGCCGTATAAGCATAATAAAATTCAATGTAACAGCTGACATTCTGTTGCGTATCTTGCTCTTGACAATGTTCATTACGCTGAATATGTGCTCAATCTCAGCACTGGAACGTGGAAGCGACAAAGCAGTGATAGCCAGGTCCACTAAATCCTGGAAAGCATTAAATCCTGCCGCATTCTTGTATCTAGAGACTTAAGCCCAAAACTTCACTGTATCCTCACTACTATTGTCCCATTGGATATATTGAATCCCGTGCCATTGTGTCAGTATTTTATCAATTTCCTCGTCGTGAAATCCCAATTCTTTAGCAAGGACAGTAATTGAATTATCTTTGACTTGTTTCAGTGTATTTTCTTTAGATAGATGAGCCATTTTTTCTAGAGCAACGCAATTGGTCGGCCGTCTGTAAATTCAATGCAGCTTCTTCTAATTCCAGCTAGTTTTTCTGGTGGTATATTTACTCTTTGGGCTTGGTTCTCAAATAAATATTCAAGATATGGAACGGGATTCAGATGGTTGCGCACATTAACGTTTAAAAAGTCTTTATTAGTAACAGCTGCATTAGGTATTAAGACCCTGGTAACAACAGATCTAAACAGATTCATTAATGATGATAATAATTTGACGGGATCTGTGTTTTCTCCTTCAAAAATTTTTATTCCGGTTGGAACGTCATTCAAAATGGTTTTCAAATATAATAAACGTAATCGGTTGGCTTCGTCTGCATACATACGCGATAATAGATCGGAAGTGTATCAATAGATTGTCTTTCGTGAGTTGGAAATGGACCTCTAACTCTTCCCATTGATTTAAAACTCTAGCTACCGCGGGCTCAATGGATAACCAGCGCGTGTCACACAATTTTAAGATTTTCAGGGTCTGCTCTCCACAATTAATGACATTATAAATTTCCTCATATTCTTTTTGGCGCTTCGCTGAAAGTGCGAATCATTTATATGTTTCTCTTATAAGAAATTCGATGTGTTTTGGAATCGTTTGTTCTGACGCACAACTAACAGCCAACTGTAGTGAATGGCAAACACATCTTATCAATATTAAGTTTGTTAAGTTGTATTGTGTTCGCAGAATTTCATATACGCTGTTGTGCTGCCCTGTCATTATCTGCATCAATACCAACCAAGTTGGCAATTGGCAGATTATTGGAACTGAGGCATTTCACTAAGCTTGTCACGAGTCCATTGGTGTCAGCCTTATCCACAGACTCCAGAGACAGGAATGCAGAAAAAACTGCATTTATTATCAGACTAAAATATCTCACAATAATCCCCATAAATTTTGTCACGCTGATATCGATGGATTCATCAAGAATAATGTTGTATTTTTGCGTTCCAATATCTTTCAAAAGTTCTTCTTTAAATTTGGTGGCAACACTTGATTAATGACTTGAGTGCACTTGGTTCTGTGTAGTTTAAGATCTATTACAACTTTTGAATTAGGAAAATATATCTTTACATAGATCGATTAAATGGTCAATTGTAGAAATTGAACTGTGTTCCGTGATGAATAATGCCAATTTTCCTTCTGCTTTCCGGCATCTACTAATATTTTCCTTTGGTGCAGCTTCAAAACATAGTTACAGATTTTTTAATACAGCTTCACATTTATTCTTATGTTTTTTAGTCTCGACGTGCCTACGTAAATCGGCAAGTTTTGCAAACATTTCTGTATGATATAGTAAACAAATGGCCTTATTTTGATCATTACTCACAGGTCAACAATTCTTGAACTCTTCCATCACCTCCCATACCGGACGATATTTTTGGCTATAGGCCTTCTTCTTCAGTGAAACTTCCATTTAAGATTTTCACGGAAACACAAACTAAAATTCTAATAAGAAAGGAACTCCGCGCCGTCGTAATAGGTACGTAGTAAATAAGATAAATAAACCGGTTTTTCTCTGTTAGTAGCACGAGCGAGACAACCATAGTAAAATCCTTTAATGTAAAAAGAGACAAATCAATAAACTAAATTAAACATTATGGTTGGGGAATACCCGAACAGAATGAACTCATATTATTTTTTTCTTTTTTTTGGTTCTGGACCCTGCCTTTTTGGCCTAGTTGGAGGTTGACAATATCTTTTTAAATTTTCCACCAGATTCCACTAAATTATGTTTAGAGCGTCATTTTTTGAAAAAAGCGCTGGAGAGTTTAAAAATGCGCTAGATTTAGTGCGATAAGCACTAAAACGGCAACAGTGAGCCGGGCGCTAGCGCTACTGCTAGAAATAGTTTCCAAGTTGGCCGACGCCGAGCGCTATCGCGCGATATTCATATTTCATAGCGCAATAGCACCAGAGCGCCTACTTATATAGCACGCGCTGTGCGCTATGGAAAGATAGTGCGCTATAATATGACTCCAGCAGGGTGCAGTTTTTTTTAAATTATAAGAAGTACCGAATTGTATCTGAAGAGATATCGACGTTATAAGATGCGCGATATTTACCTATTTTTTATTCATAAACTACGGGGGTGCGGTTTAAATAATAAACATTTTTGAGAAGTGCTATTAAAAACACATCTATGCGTATTTTTAATTATATCTATATCCCAAATTCGTAGGCTGGGGTAGGGTAGCTGACGCTATGCGCTATATTAATTTAATAGTAGATTCCACCGATATATCGATTAATATCGAATCGATATGTTTAAACAGTATCGATATATATCGCGTGATAAATATCGATATATCGTCATCATTTGCATAATGTAAACAAAAGGTCCAAAATTTTATATTACTGCCGGTGGGATGACGAAAAAAAAAACGACAACCAACCACAAATTAATACTTATACCTCCTTTTGTTGTTACATGTTTTGTCATTAATACAACATTTTAAAAATTTGTAGGTAATCGATACGAGTTCGATACTATAAATATATATCGAAATATCGCGATTTAAAATATCCCAAGCCAACCAAAAGTACTCTGTGCTGGAGGAGGGCAAAGTGTATAATTTTTGCGATTGGAACATTTGCATCTTGATCACTGAAATGTTCCGAAACACTGATATGTTTCATTTGGATCATCGACTCAAAAGATATAAAATACAGAATGTTCCGAATACATTAAGTTGCGTCGCGGGCGTTTATTACTGACTGAGTCAGTGAAATGTTATGTGGCAATACTAAAAGTGCTTAGGTTATTTTTATTGTGTACCGTAATCATTGATTTATATGTACTACGTACTAGAGAAGCCATTCCGAACATTGACTATGTTCAATTGAACTGTACTGAAATCCGTACAAACTAAATATCGCGTAAATTGAAGATTTGTGAATTCCATAAAATAATTATTATTACATTTTCTTTAGAAATATGTTTGTTTAGATTAAATTAAGATATTTTATATTAAATTCTTCTATCTATTTTATATTAATATCTTATTTTATATCAAATTAAAACCTTCGCGCATGCGCGGGAGTAGTAGTTGCGTACATAGAGTAGGACAAGATTTTTGTTTGGAATGGCTTCTCTAGTACGTAGTACATATAACTCAATGACCGTAATAAGATTGTGTATAAAATCGATCCTCCTTCATACTTTAACAAATATATCATTATGTCAATTCATTATTTACAAAATTGTCAATTTACACAAAACAACAATGTCTATGTACACATAATTCTCTCGTAAAGTCTCATAACTCTAACTTTATGATGAAAATGAAGAAAGTAAGTCACAATAATCATTACGCAAAGCAATGCTAAACAGAACTCAGTATGTTTTCATTAACTGGCCCTAATGAACATAACAATGATGTTTTAGACCTATAAAACATCTTTGGAACATAAACAATGTGTACGTAAAATGACAACTTGTTAATGCAAACATTACATACAAAAAACGACCGTATAGTATTTGATACGTAAGCACCTTAGTGGTAATTTTTACGTGCAGGAATAACGACAGCGAAAATCCGTACGAGTTGAGTGATACACTTCTCATTTGTTATCTCTATCTGAATTGTATGGATTATAATTATTTCGCCCGCTCACTCGCCACTCGCGAGTCAGTAGTTAAGTTAATCATTGTCTCAGTATATCTCTCTCGCTCGTGGCTCAGTCGCTTCGCAAGCGACGCGTCGCGCGAAATGAGCACAGAGCAAAGTAATGTTTCACCTACGAGCACCTAATGTTTCACTGTTTCAGATCCAAATGATACATTTGAAACGATGTTACTGAACCAATCTTTTGTATCACTTTAGTGATCCGTATCAGTGAGTCGGTTCCGTAAAGAGATACACACGCCTACTCTGTGCCTAGTACCGAATGTCAATGCCGCCAGGTCCACAGAACACTAATATCCTAAGCCGGCTAAACAATCTAATTTAATATAATATGTATTACTTATGAGATATATTGTGTTTTCATGCGATTGCCAAGTCAATCTATGTATCAAACTATGGACTGAATAAATCAACCGATTTGGTATTACATGGATCTCACAATTTTTTACGGTAGAAGAACTGAGTTGCGAGACTTGGCTTTTTTTACAAGTTATGTTTTTGATGGAATCTCATTTCTTTCTGTAGATAGTTATATCTAGGTAGCTATTTACACCTATTATTCCATTATACATATATGTCGACACCTCCATGCAATACCATCGTAACTAATTTTTTATGTTTGTAGAGGAGACAGAATCTAAAGTTTAAAAAAATGTACCACGTTCAAAACTACCCGTACAATCTTTGAAGCTGTCACTATCTAATATTATGTAATTGCACTATTTTTATGTACGGATAGGTTGTAAAAGAAAAGTTGATTTCATGGGTTTTCATGACTTACGTGAAAAACAATACATTGAAATGTCATATAAGTTACGAGGACAAGCATTGTATGTCTGAGATACAATTTAGATTTTTGCAAGTTAATTTTATTTTTGTTGTCAAATAATTGTAATTTCAAGGTGTTATGTTACCTAAAATGAGTCTTCGTAGTAAAATTTAAGTTTTTTTCATGCAAACAAGAATAAATCTGTAAAATATCATCTCATAATGTGACGTGTAATAAATCTATTTTCTTACGAACTATTATGATAATGTTTTATTGACTTGAAGGATAAATAATTTAAAATTAAAAATTTTGTACAGCCGACTTCAATATAGGTTATTTAAGAATAACTCAATAACCATTGGTCTGACCTTGATCAAATTCATATGGGACCACACGAGAACTATCAGCTTTCATATAAAAAAAGAATCATCGAAATCGGTTCGCCCAGTACAAAGTTATGAGGTAACACACATAAAAAAAAAAAAAAAAAAAAAACATACACCCGAATTGAGTACCGTCTCCTTTTTGGAAGTCGGCAGAAAAGCAGCAATTTTGTACTATTCAAATATTAATTTACACCAAATCAGAAAACTTCACTTTATACAAGCATTACTATCCGACTTATAATTATGACATTAAGTATTTTTTTAGCCATAAAACATCTATTTCTCTCCCGAAAACCAAAATTTTACTTTATAAAACTATTGATTCTTTAAACATAAAAAAATCTTCTTTCTCAAAAACAAAAAAAATTGTAAATTTACTTTATAGAACTATTAATTTTCATCATCACTATCGTCACTAACTTCAGCTAGTTGAGTGGAATATGGAAGATTAAAATAGAAATTGTGATAAATATCTGGTATCGCATTACATTTTTACACAAACCCACAAGGTAAATTATACTTTGCTGTTGATATTGGGAACACTTTATTATACAATAAAGGAATACTTTCTCCGTTGTTTGATTGTTCACACTGAATTGACCCTTGTGCTCTTTTTGTTCGTGTATGCGTGTAGTAGGTTTCACAGCAAGGTTGATAGATAAGTACTGATCACTGAGATAATCATATTGAAAGTATATTAAGTCAGGTTTTCGTTTTTTATTTTAATATATTGTATTTTAGTCCACGACATCTTTTTTCCAGTACTATTCCAGTCCCAGTTTAGTTTTTTCTTTAGAAGGCTTTTATAATTAAGTATTAGGTTTTGATCTAATTCAGTAACATCATAAGGAGTCCCCGTAGTTTTAGATAATCTGATAAGAGTGATCTATTGCTCTGGTACAAAAATAATCTCGCGTGCATAGCATCCCCTTCAGATTGCGAATGTCCTACTTCAAAATAGTAGTATAGTGTAATCGTTATACCAAATATTTTACATGCATGGGAATAGCTATAGTATGTGCCATATCGATTGAGAAAAACGGACAATGACCTCAGATATGAGCCGAGTGTCAAAAGGCGTAACTTACAAAATCTCAATTTAGATGTGATAACAATATTTAAATATTGATATTATTCCCACTTCTAGGTCAGCACATATGTTTTGTTTTTTTGTTTCTTAAATAATATTGTCTGTGGTTCCTATAAACATAGTAAAATCTTACGGTACATCGCGAAAAATGTGTTATATTTTATATTTCAATTTATGGTAAGTAACGCAGCAATTCATTTAATAACAGTTTCATATTAAAAAAATATTTGAAGCAATATAATCACCATATTGAGCTTTTGCAAATTCATCCCTTTAAAATAAACAAAACGCGCGTTACGTCAGTTCGTTCTAAAAGAAACGTGACAATGGCAGCCAGAGATGCGTCACCTTTTTTGGGCCGGTCCGCCATTTTGTTTTCATTCGTGTTCGGATAGCGCTTGCGTGTGTACGTCTCGGGTAATTCATAGCATTCATTGCATTGTTTTAGTTGAGTTTTTACTGTTAAATTTGTTATATCGTTAAGTTTTTGTTTTTTGAATCTGTTATATTAGTTTTACTGTGACGGTCGTTACTAAATCGACATGAGTTCAGGAGAATTTGGTGAAGGACCCGGTCCTTCAACATCAAGTGGAAAGAGACGTCGCCGACCCATAATAAACGTAGCAGGTACGTACAAATAGGTACAAATGCGACGACGTAGCCTTTCTATTTCTTAAAGCGCTCTTTTTATGTGACCATGTGGTATTTATTTTCTAAAACAATATGTATTTATGTGATGTAGTACTATGGTAGTATATT
This sequence comes from Parnassius glacialis, assembly GCA_033319125.1. NCBI lineage: Eukaryota > Metazoa > Arthropoda > Insecta > Lepidoptera > Papilionidae > Parnassius > Parnassius glacialis. The sequence goes on along the minus strand of JAVANC010000015.1, from coordinate 9,138,410 downwards.
TTTGTCATTTATTTACAGGCCCATCTTCTGGAGCACCTTTAACGTCACCAGTAAAAAAGAGAAAACCTACCACTTTGTCGGTCGGGGAACAAGAGATTATCATTAATGTATACAAATATGTCAAAAACACCTGGCCCGAAGACGTGTATCCTTCAAACGTTAATATGGTAGAAAAGGTTTCGGAGATCTCAGGAGTCAGCAAGAGCACTATATATCGCGTATTAAGCGTGTATAGAGATTCCCATAAAATACCAGAAAAGGGAATAATTAATAAAAGAAAAAAGTCTGTAATTGACAAGTTGGACGATTTTGATAAATCGGCTATAAGAGCGAAAGTGCATCAGTTCTTTCTTGCAGGAGAATTACCGACTTTAGACAAAATTTTGCTCAGTATAAATCAAGATGACCAGTTGCCAAACTTGAGCAAAACTTCCCTGCGACGTGTGTTGCGCCATTTAAAATTCAAATATATAAAGAGAAACAGAAAAAGTGGTCTAATAGATCGCCCAGAGATAGTTCTGTGGCGTACCAGATATTTGAGAGAAATACAAATATTAAGAAACGAGGGACGTAACATTTTTTACCTTGACGAAACATGGATTAACGCAGGTCATACTATGGGAAAGGTATGGGAAGACACCACAATTGAATCTTCTCGTCAATCACGGTTAGAAGGCTACTCTACTGGCGCGAAAGCCCCTTCGGGTAAAGGAAAGCGATTAATAGTTGTACACGTTGGCAATGAAAATGGCTTTTTGGAGGGATGTGATTGGGTATTTGAATCATCATCTACTGGTGACTACCATGAGAGTATGGACGCTCTCCATTTCGAGGACTGGTTTAGAAAAGTAATAGAAAAACTGCAAAGCGGCGATGTCATAGTTATGGATAACGCTAGTTACCACTCCAGACGTTTAGAAAAAACCCCAACAATGTCTTGGCGGAAACAAAATATGCAGGAATGGCTAGAATCTAAACAGATCGCATACGTGCCCTCGGACACAAAGACCCACTTAATGGAAAAAATAAAGGCAGTTAAAGATAACTATCGAAGTTACGTCACCGACGAGATGGCAAAAGAAAAAAGCATCACAGTGGTAAGGTTACCTCCTTATCACTGTGAGCTTAACCCCATTGAACTTGTGTGGGCAGATGTGAAAGGGTACGTTGCACGAAAAAATACAACTTTCAAGTTAAAAGATGTTAAAAATTTACTTAAAGATGGTTTAACTCAAATCACGCCAGATAAATGGAAAAACTGTGTTCAGCATGTCCTTAAGGTTGAACAAAAAATGCGTGGCATGGATGATAGAATTGACCAAACTGCAGATCGCTTTATAATTAATGTTACAGATAGTTCATCAAGTGAAGATACGAGTGATGATTGCACCGAATAAAAATAAAGTTCTTATATAATATTAAAAATAAAGTTTTATCTTTTGCATAAGTACGTACTTATTCGGTGTCGTTATCACTCGAATCTTTATATGTGTTATAAATTAATGTTTTTTGTTGTTAAATGAATAAAGTACTTTATAACAATAGATGATTTTTCTTCTACAGCGATCTTTCACATAACTTTTTAATAATAGTTAATAAATATATATTATATCAATCATTATAAAAAAATCATTATAAATAAAGAAAGTACTACATATAAAATGTGCCTATATATTGAAGGTTTGTAACCCCTGGTTAAACGACCGAAAAGTCATTGTCCGTTTTTCTCAATCGATTTGGCACATACTATAGCTATTATTATGAGATTGCGGTTTTGTCCGCCACAGCAATCAGTAAAAAAAATAAATATACGAAACCCTTCTTCATATTTCTCTTTAATAAAAAGAAACACAGCGCTACTAATTTTTGAGGATCCTTTCTTGTATATTGTCTCATTCCAGACGTACGAAATTCCTTTGGCCTTTCCTATATTATATATAGTAAAACTGCATACAGCAAACTTCCTTTTGTAGTAAAAGAGCGAAACTTCTGATTGAGGTGTAGTCAATACTTTTTGTAAATCGTAAGCAGCTGTAACTATAACGTCAGATTGTTTTGACTGAAACTTATAAATCTCTTTCACCTCTTTAACCACTGTTTTGTTCGCAATATGCGTGACAAAATTAAGAAACTTTGACTAGTTATAATTCTTAAACTACTAGTTCAAATTTAATGAAATTTTAAATATACTGAGTTTATACAATGCCTACTTGGTTAGTAAAAATTCAGGCTTCTAGTTTTATCTATAACGAAGTTATAGGGTTTCGGAAATGGCCTGAACTGCTTCGAGAAAAGGATGGTACGGCCGTGCCGCTTTTTTGCTCGACTTGGCGGGGGCACTGTCGTGCCCCCAGATAAATGTCGTTGGCTTATAATCTATACTAGTATATTTACATAATCAGTATAACGACATCAAAACATCGAAAATTAAAACTGTGCTAACCTAATACCCATCATGTTTAATTTTATTTACAAGGCGCAGGTTCGGCCTCACATGGAATACTGTTCCCATCTCTGGGCAGGGGCTCCCCGGTGCCAGCTCCTTCCACTTGACCGCATCCAGCGCAGAGCGGCTCGAATCGTCGACGACCGAGTCCTTTCCGATCGGCTCGACTCATTGGCGCTGCGAAGAGATGTTGCATCTCTTTGCAATTTCTTTCGCATCTACCATGGGGAGTGCTCTGAGGAATTGTTCGGATTAATCCCAGCCGCCAAATTTCACGAACGCTAATCAATTTCAATAACGCATATCGCGGCAGAACTCCCGATACCATCCACACCATCTGGATGATTGGCGGTCCACCACTGTGCGATTTAGAAGATGTTTTCTTCCTCGCACGACTTCCTTGTGGAATCGATTACCATCAGCGATTTTTCCGGACCGATACGACTTAAGGACCTTCAAGAAAAAAGCTTACACCTTTTTAAAAGGCTGGCAACGCATCTGCAATTTCCTTCCTGGTGTTGCAGTTGTTCATGGGCGGCGGTAGTCACGTACCATCAGGTGAGCAGCATGCTCGTTTGCCCCCTCTCCTATAAAAAAAAATTCCACAATAGCACTGCTGGTCCAAACGCACGCACAACAGAAATAATGTTAGTGTAAAAAATAATGCTCAATCAACAATATTATGAGTGCCAGCGGAAATTGAACCTGGGTACAGTACGCGAGTACACCTAGACCCTGAGCTGCAAGGGCGTTTTTGGTGTTGTTTTTTAATGGCTCCATCTTAATCGTCCCATAAATTTCCACTGCTGAACATGGATGGTTGTAGCACAGATGGGTCGGCTCGACCAGGGAAGAACCACGCTTTCACAGATTACCAGCGTAAAATAACAGCCTAATGCTGCTGTATTTCGTATGGTGAGCGTAGAGAACCGGAGACCCCTTTTACTAGAAACGAGGCATTCCATCTTAGTCCTCACGGGTGACAACGCATCTGCATTTTGATTCGTAATCGAAGATAGATGTAGATGTCTATGGGCCACAGCAACCACTTACCATCAGGGGACTTTATGCTCGCTTGTCACTCTTATCCTATAAAAAAAGGATTGAGGACCACAGAACGAGATGTGAGCACCTCTGACAATGTTGCCTGTCGCCCGTCTGGTTAATTTACATCTGAAATAAACGAGTATCATTTGAATTTAGTTTCCTTACCATTCTTACCCCCAAAATTGAATATGAGAGACATTATCCAGAATAATTGGCTAAAATACTTTATTTCTGGCAATATTTTAAAAGTATAGTTATGTAAAATATTAAAATTTCTCTATTTATCTCTGAGTTGATTAATAGAGAATGCCATAAGGCATATACTCCGCCGATAGTAACTGTCTAATGTGTCTTACAATAAAGATTTTTCTTTATTTATAAGCCTTTATTGCCAACACAATATACATAATTTATCATTTCATAGTTAAAAATTAAACATGCAAATAAAAATATATAACTTTAAAAGTAAAATTGACCTTAACATTAAATTCATTATTAACATTAACATTATTGAATTAATATTATACATTATTAATATCACTATGTATGTAATTTTGGTTGATATTATATTATTAGGTAAGTATGTCATTGTTATCGGGCGTCGCGTCGGCGTGTCTTTGCGACACGAAGGCCTCCTCCAGCTTTCTCCATTCTGCTCTTGTTTTAGCTATTCTGTGCCATATTGGACCCGCATGCTTTTATTAAGTCATCAGACCAACGTTTTCTTTGTCTTCCACGTTTCCTTTTTGTTTGGTATCTAGGGGTCCATTCTGTTACATCTTTCGTCCATTTATTTCTATTCTCTCTCATCATGTGGCCTGCCCACCTCCATTTGACTTTTCTAGTTTTAACTACTACATCTTCAATTTTGGTAGTTTGTCTTAGATCTACAGCTCTCTTTCTATCTCTTTTTGTGTAAAACAGTATACTCCTCTCCATGGCTCTTTGGCATGTAATCAGTTTATGGTTTTATTTTTGTGTGTTTGCCCAGGTCTGCCACCAATAGGTGGCAATTTGGTAATATGCATGTATTGTATACTTTCCTTTTCATTTCCATTGTATAATTTAATTATGTTTAATTTGTGTGTATTTCAGAACAACACCGCATGCAAACAAATAAATCAAATTCTACTGATTGTAATATAAACGATGTTCGTAAAGAAAACCTGAAAAAAGATAGTCAACCAGTTATTAATAAAGGAAACCATCCTGCAAAGATTATGAAAAAAAAATTAAAAACAAAAGAGTGTAAATATACTTACGAAAGAAAAATCATGGGCATCAACAAAAGACATTCTCGCCAAACTCATTTCACACAGTCATAAGACTCAAAAGAACTCAGACACCACAGCAATTCGGACACAAGTTGAACAAACTCCAGTAGCACAACTAACGGAAATATTTAATTGTGATATTTGCGAATTTAAAACATCTCATGAACATAGCATTTTGGCACATTTTAAAGCGCACGTCGCTAAACAAATGTTTTGTTGTAATTATTGTGATTATAAATGTACAAATAAAAAAAGTTTGATTATGAATATACATACCGGATATGAAGAACATACCATATGAAAATACATACCGGAGAAAAACCTTTTTCGTGTAATGTCTGTGAATATAAATGTATTCAAAAAAGTAATTTGCAAAAACATATGAAAATACATACCGAAGAAAAACCTTTTTCGTGTAATATCTGTGAATACAAATGTATTAGAAAATATTATTTGCAACAACATATGAAATTACATACAGGAGTAAAACCTTTTTCGTGTAATATCTGTGAATATAAATGTATTAAAAAAAGTAATTTGCAAAAACATATGAAATTACATACCGGAGAAAGACCTTTTTTGTGTAATATCTGTGATTATAAAAGTATTAGAAAAGGTGATTTGCAAACACATATGAAAATACATACCGGAGAAAGATCTTTTTTGTGTAATATCTGTGATTATAAAAGTATTAGAAAAGGTGATTTGCAAACACATATGAAAATACATACCGGAGAAAGACCTTTTTCATGTAATATCTGTGATTTTAAAAGTATTAGAAAAGGTGGTTTGCAAACACATATGAAAATACATACCGGAGAATACCCTTTTTTGTGTAATATCTGTGAATTTAGATGTAATACAAAAAGAAGTTTCATAAGGCATATGAAAATACACATTGTAGAAAAATATTTTTCGTGAGAGATCTGAGATAAAAATAACAGTAATTAAACCGATTTTCAAGAAAGGGGATAAAGGAGATTGTAGAAATTATCGCCCAATTGCTCTGGTTTCTGTCATTTCTAAATTTTCTGAGAAAATCATGTATACAAGCATATATAAATATTGTGAACGATTCAATTTACTAGCAGACGAGCAATACGAATTTAGAAAGGATAGATTTACGAATCTAGCCATATATCATGATAAAAATTGTATCGGAATGCCTCGACGATCGCGTTCCAATAGCTGCTATTTTTATGGATATGTCAAAAGCTTTTGATTACGTAAATCATGAAAAACTTCTGCAAAAGTTATATATGTATGGAATCAAAGGACCTATATTTGGTCTTGTATCGTCATATTTAAATAACCGATATCAATGCACAGAAAGCTCTTATGTTAATGAGCAAAATCGATCTCAAGTGCAGGTACGATCTCAGTCACAGCTTGTAAAGTGTGGTGTACCCCAAGGAAGTATACTTGGGCCGCTTCTTTTTCTATTGTACATCAATGACCTACCTAGATATGTTCAGCATGAAATGATCCTTTTGCAGATGATTCTACTGTAATGATAAAAAATAACAGCAATAAACCATACGAATGAGTTATTGTTGAAGCTTTGTCTGATATTATCAATTGGATGAAATCTAATGATTGCGTCATAAACCTAGATAAGACAAAATATATGCAGTTTTAACTTCCCCAAAACCGGAAACAAGAGACTTGTTGTTAAGTATGAGGGGCATTTGATTGTGTGAGTAAAACAAATACTTTTCCTTGGTGTGTTGGTTGATGAATCTGTAAGCTGGAAACCGCATACCGAGTATCTTACAAGTAAAATTAGTCATCTTTACAGCCCTTTACAAGTCCACTGCTGAACATAGGCCTCCCCCAAAGATGGGGGGTATATTGCCATAGTTGCCACGCTTGGCGAACGGGTTGGCAACCGCAGTTTTTGTATTGTTGTTTTGCTGTTATCAGAAAGATGCTGCTGCCCATCCTCTGCCTCAGTTTCCCTCTGTCGCCGTTTACGACACCCACGGGAAGATATGGGGTAGTGAGTATTCTTACCCGCCACTACACGGGGAAAGTAAAATTAGTAAATTTGTTTATCTAAGTAAAATTGGTAAATTTGTTTATCTTCTAAGAAAATTAACACAAACTGTCTCACAAAAAGCTGCACTTACTGCTTATCATGGATACGTTGCCACCAACTTCAGATATGGTATTATACATTGGGGAGGCGCAGCTGATGTTAACCTGTTGCCATTGTTTCGTATGCAAAAAGAGTATCTCAGGGCCTGTGGATGGCGAGCAATGGGTAGCTCGCCGTCCGTCCGTCTAACGACGACAGGCCGTGTCGACGGCGCGTTTTGTTCCACGCGCGCCTCAAAGAGCTGTCAGCTACGTGAAGGGGCCCGCAAGGGCCGACGCCTGCCGGGGCTGCGGGCTGTTCGAAAGAGATACCGCGGCTCCGGAACGTAAGGGCACTGAAGGAACACGAATGGTTTTTAGTCAGTAAAAGTCTGACACTCCCTTCCGCTCCACCCAGAGCGAAAGGCGTCATTTGATGATTTTCCATCTGCAAAAAAAAAAGGGCAATGTTTTGGTGCCAAATAAACAGACAGTTGCAGACCTCTGTTTGTAAAATTAAGAATCCTAAATTTGCCCTCATTGTACATATACCAAGCCTGCTTATTCGTAAAAAGTCATTTACATTATTTTAACTCGCATGTCGCTAAGCACCCGAGGCATACAAAGAATAATGTTATTATTATAACGTTTCACACATCCAGGTCAGCCGTTTTCTTTAAAAAAAATTATGCATTAGGTCCAAAAATATTTAATCATTTACCTGACAAATTAAAAGATTTAGAAAAAAATTAAGAATAAATTATTAGAATTATTGACTAAAAGATGTTTTTATTCCTTAAAAGATTATTTGAGCTACAAACTTACATTCTAAATTAATTGACATTTGAAATATTTTCTGAATTATGTTTTATTTTTTTTTTTATTTTTATTTTATTTATTAAGATATACAAACAAATGTACAAAGGTATTTATAAAAGTATTATCAAAAAAGAGTATAATATATGTACATTCAACACCGTATACCACATATTAGTATAAACAATAAGTAATAAGTAACGAGTTGAAGAGAAAAAATTACTCTCACAAAAAAAATATAAGTATTAAACAGTATAAAAGACTCTTGCACAAATAAAATTTTAAATTTGTAATACCTGTAGTTTATTCTTAATATATTTTTAAAGCACATATTTGAGGCAGTAAAAATATCAATATCGCTAAAGTAATCATTATATTATTGCACTATGCGTCTTAATGGGGAACGAAGACCAGCGTTAGTACGACAGATTTTTGTCATAAATAGTTTATGTGAGTATTTCTCACGAATACGTTGTGAACCACTTGGAACGCGATAGAATATTTGATTAGTGAGTTGAATACAATCGATATCATTGTGACATAGTTTATACAAATATAAATTATTTATAAGTATCCTTCTTTTGTAAAGACGTAGGAGCGAAAATTTATCTAATAAATTAATATAACTTGAATACGAACTGTGATAGCATCTATAGTTAACGGTTTTTAAGAATTTACGTTGGATACGCTCTAACTGAAGATTGTATTTCTCATAGAATGGGTTCCAAATGATAGACGCGTACTCCAATATCGGTCTGATCAGAGAATTAAACAAGTAGATATATGAAATGGGTCGAACGAATTCACTACAAGAGCGAATAATAAAACCAAATATATAAAATGCTTTGTTGGTAATATAGTTAATGTGATTGTTAAAATCAAGTTTTGCGTCTAGTATAACTCCTAGATCTTTAATTAGATCCACCTTACATAACTCTGTATTATTAATAGTATATGTATTATTTATAAAATTACGCTTCTTTGTAAATGTTATTGATTTACATTTATCAACATTAAGCTGTAGTTTATTTTTAGTACAGTACAAAGATAAGCGATAAAGATCACTTTGTAACTTAAAGTTGTCATCGGCGCTTAAGATTGGCAGGTATACCTTTAGGTCGTCAGCGTAAAGTAGGAAATGGCTGTGATGAAAGCAATTGTTGATGTCATTGATAAATAAGATAAACAGCAGGGGACCGAGAATAGAGCCTTGTGGTACACCTGATGTGACAGTAACTAAGTTAAATGAATGGCCGTTAACGACAACTCTCTGAGTCCTTTTTGTAATTTAAGAATGAAACCATCTGAGCAAATCACCACGAATCCCATTAAAAGCGATTTTCTTGAGTAATATATAGTGATCTACTTTATCGAAGGCCTTACGGAAGTCAGTATACACAGAATCGACCTGTATTCCCTTATCCATATGTTAAAATAAGTACGTAGTATAAACGAGGAGATTACTTATTGTGGATCGCTTTTTAACAAATCAGTAATGTTCGGGTATGATTATATTGTGAAGGACAGGATAAATAACATTATGTACTAATCTTTCAAACACCTTTGACAATACGGATAGTAATGAGATTGGCCGATAATTCTCTACGTCGTTCTTGGATCCCTCTTTATGAATAGGCGTGATATTCGCTGTTTTCCAAATAGCAGGAAAGACACCATCTTGAATGCACTTATTGTAAAGAATCGTCAGAGGAACACAGATTGCGTTCGCTGTATATTTAATGAAGAAAGGAGGAATACCATCCGGTCCAGATCCCTTGCAAACATCTAAATTTTCAAGTTCCTTTTTTACCATATCAACAGTGAAATTTATAGTAGAAATAAATGGATGACTAGAATTGTTTGGTTCTGTTAAAAAATTACTATCAGGTGTAAACTTCTCTGAATCTAAGTTAGATGGTTCAAATACGGATTTAAAGAAGCTTGAAAACAGATTACATGCTTCGTCTGGTAAGTTAGTTGCTTCCTGTTTGTATTTGATATTATCTGGAATACTATTGCTATCTTTACGATTATGAATGTGTTGCCAAAATTTCTTAACATGTTTTCGTAGGCCATCTTCTATGGTGTTTATGTACTTGCGAAAACAAAGGACACATTCATCTTTGAATATGGAGCGGTAAATGGAAAAAGATTCGTAGTCGGAATACGATTTATACTTTTTCCATTTTATCCAAGCTCTATTTTTGTTTTTGTATATACAGGGTATTTTTGGAACGCTCCCGAAAACTAAGACAGGCGACAGCACCAAGTATACCTTTGATCATGGATCACAAATAAATTCGATCCTGATGAAAAAAAATTCATATTTTTACAACGTTTTATTAGATTTATTCACGCGCCATCATGTTAGTACAGCTAAATGAAACGATAATTTCATAAAAAAAATCATGAAAATACTGAAACCTAAAACCAGCAGTGGAATAACTGAATTCATATCAGCTGATTAAAGGTCAATGTACGCGCGAACGCAAATTCGCGCGGCCCGCAACTAGTGGGCCATACCACAATACCTAATAATTTACAACACTTGTCTAAATACCTAAATCTACTTAACCTACTATTTTGCCACTGTGCTTGTCTCCACGTAGCCACTTTAACCCGAATTTACAGGTTAAATAACCCAAATAACTGGTTCGATTCCCCGCTAATAAAAAAATACTTAAATGAAATGTAACCAAGGTTATCCATTTTTAATTCCAACCTTTTCCAAAGTTCTAAGTAGCTAGTAAGGCACCTATTATGATTCTACTATAAAACAATTAATTACTTACTATAATATTATAAAACAATATCCCAATACCATGTAGTACTTTAGAACGCGACTGTAACCTCCCTCACCTCGACCTGTATCTAGCTCGGTGCGAAAAAATGTGTAACCCGGCCGGCTCGTATCGCATCACGCTGTGACGCAGTAGGTTTCAGTTTTTGCGGGAAATGTTATTAATCATAATTTTTGAAACAGTTCCGTGTTGATTTTGTACACGCGTGGGCGAGCGACAGCTCAATCGTTTTATTTATTAAATTGTAATTACTTGTGATTACGTGTTGGTATTATTCGTGTTGTTACGTTTGCTTAACGCGTACGTTTATAGTGATTGGAAATACGGCAAATGTTAGGTATCTGAACCTAGGTACACGAAATATCGCTAAATAAATTGTTAAGACGTCGGGATGGAACAAGTGTGTCATACTGTGCAGTGCACAAAGTGTTGAAGCGTAATCGAATGCGCCCATACAAATTGCACAAAGTGCAAGCTTTAGTTCCAGCGATCACGACCACCGACGAGTTTTCTGCCGTTGGTTATTATACCAGCAACAACGTGTGCCTGGTTCCATTAAGCACATTATCTGGACGGATGAGTAACATTTACCAGAAACGGCCTGTGGAACCGAAGAAATACACACGTGTATTCAGAGGTTAACCCGCACACTGTTCGACAAACCGGGCACCAAACCCGATGGTCGGTTAACGTATGGGCAAGTTTATTTAAGGATCGCATACTGGGACCAGTGTTTCTGCCACAGCGACTGAACGGACAGCGATACCTAAACTTTATAAATGAACAGTTGGTTGACATTTTAGACGACCTATCGTTGGCTGAATATCGCCGCACATGGTTCCAGCATGATGGTGCCCCTCCACATGTCGTGAGGTTCGTCCGTGAGCGCCTCAATGACCTATTTGATGATCACTGGATCGGCAGACTAGGACCACACGCTTGGCCACCTCGCTCACCAGATCTGACCCCGTTGGGCTTCTTTCTGTGGGGTATGTGAAAGAAAGGGTTTTTAATCGTGAGTGTGATAGTGCTGATGAAATACACCAAAGGATCGTGGATGTTTTCGACAAACTACGTACGGACTGTGTCGAAGACCACACGATAATGCCCCGCCTGCACCCAAATGTGCCTTGAAATGAATGGAGCACAATTTGAGCCGCATCTCATAAGACCACGGAGGATTTAGAGCGGTAAGCTGTTTCATAACTATTTTTTTTAAATAACTTAGTACTGGACTAATCTGAATAGGTACATAACTGAATACATGAGAATAATAAACATACCTACACGATGAATAAAAACGCATGACTCCAACCTTGGTTACATTTCATTTAAGTATTTTTTTATTAGCGGGGAATCGAACCAGTTATTTGGGTTATTTAACCTGTAAATTCGGGTTAAAGTGGCTACGTGGAGACAAGCACAGTGGCAAAATAGTAGGTTAAGTAGATAAGTTAGGTATTTAGACAAGTGTTGTAAATTATTAGGTATTGTGGTATGGCCCGCTAGTTGCAGACCGCGCGAATTTGCGTTCGCGCGTACATTGACCTTTAATCAGCTGATATAAATTCAGTCATTCCACTGCTGGTTTTATGTTTCAGTATTTTCATGATATTTTTTATGAAATTATCGTTTCATTTAACTTCACTAACATGATGGCGCGTGAAAAACGCTTATAAAACGTTGTGAAAAGATGATTTTTTTTCATCAGGATCGAATTTATTTGTGACCCATGAGCAAAGGTATACTTGGTGCTGTTGCCTGTCTTAGTTTTCGGGAGCGTTCCAAAAATAACCTGTATGTATTAGTGGACCCTCAGGGGAAAGCCTGAGGGTTTAAATGGTCGAAGTGGAACATGGTTTTTAATAACTAAATAAATCTGTTGATAAAATGTGTTTACAGATGATTCAGATGTTTTATTAGAAAATAAGGAAACCCAGTCAATTCTCTTAATACTGTTATTAATTTTATCATATTTGGCTTCAAAAAAGCGTATTTCAAAACGAGACAAGGAAGATAGATAAATACAAGTGTAAAAAGGCGGATGAAAAGGATCTAAGGGGACTAATTCCATTGAGGGTACTAGACATAAATTATTATTATTACTGTTACTAATAAATAAATCAAGTATGTTTCCTTGGTGATTTCTTAAATAATTATTTTGGAAGCCGCCAATTATATTAATAAAATTAACCATGTATTTCCCAATCAAAGTTAATTCGCATTCATTAGGCAATGCCCAATTAATAGAAGAAATATTAAAGTCGCCTAATATATAGAATTTGTCAATATTTCCCGATAACAGGATGTTTTGCAATGCATCCAAGTTTGACTTATAAACTTCAAACGGCCGTTGCGGAGGAATATAAAAGGCGGCTACAATATGTTTCATGTTATTTTTGTCTGGAATCTCCAGCAAAATGTAATCAACGCAAGTTGAATTAGTTAAGTTCCGTGAGTATGCTGTATTTAAAAGAAGACGATTTGCACACAAATCTTTTCTTACGGCTATAAATACCCCGCCACCGTCACGTTTCCCACAGGCAATTCGGTCTCGATCACAACGAAACACACTGTATCGGGAATCTATAAATTCATCATTAGCAATTGAAGGAGTTAACCAAGTTTCTGTTAAGACTATCAAATCGTAAGACTCCGATAATATATTCATATAAATAGTGTTCAACTTAGTCCGGAGTCCCCTACAGTTCTGATAATATAATAAGAGTTTATCAGTATTATGTGAAGTCATTGTAATGGTATACAAATAAGGCAGGGGTTATAAGACGCGAGTAGCAATAAGTTAAATTTAGTAAATAATGACACTCATCAGGTACGATATAAATCTTTTTTCTAATATATGCAGTTGCTTCTATTTTAAAAACTTTTCTAGTGGGATTATAGTTAGTTAATTTTAAAGGACATAAATAGCTTTTCTTTCCTCCAGTAAGACTTAGTACAATTATATCATTAAAAATATTAGACTTATTTTTTAATATCTCATGTAGATAATATAACATATAATTATAATGTACAACAAGGTATAGGTAATTTGAAAAGTAATGTAAAAGCAAAGAGCATCTATAATATAAAAAGTGGGTAAAATATAAAAGATTGCAAGTTGTTGATAGTAAGCAATACTCGGAATGTAGTAAACAACGCATAGTGCAATGCATAGAATAGAGGCAACATCTAAGCAATAAGATGCTGTAATTTAACATGTGTCTTAATGGGTGAAAATACAAAACATCTTTAGTTATACAAAAATAAAAACAGATAATCTTAATATAGAAAAAAAATACAAATATTATAAGAATTTGAATCATGCAGAGTTTTTAATATGTATTTTCGACAAATCGTTTCTATAACGGATGGAAAACACTGGAGATGCGTCCTTTTCTCGGACAAGTAGGTATATTACCGTGCTTAATCCATACGAAGCGAAAGTTATTCTTTTTTGCCACTTCTCGTGTCTCTTGAAATAACTTTTTCTTTTGTAATGTAACGTACATTTTACGAGGAGACCCAGCAATGCCAATTTGATCAGTTGTCAGACCTTTGTTTTTGCGATATGCTGTTAGAAAACTGTCACAAACGACGACGACGTTTTAAGCAAAGAGTATTAAAATCACTACGTTTTAGTTATAAGATGACATGTATTTTGAGATATTAATATTCCATTCATAGACTTAGATTATACTGGCGTAATTCCATTGTACTTTTGACATTATTATTTATTGTCCATGTTTGTTGAAATATTTCATTGTATGACATTACAATTTTTGTTTTAAGGTTTTGAGGTATTTCTGACGAGAAGATGTGTCGTAGCTTCCCGAACGCTGCCCAGCCGAGTTGAATCCGTCGATTGACCTCTCGGTCGAAGTTGGACTTACCTAGTCGGACTATTTGTCCCAGGTAAACATACTCGTCAACAACTTCGAGCTTAGTGCTCCCAACAACTACCGGCATAGGTGTGACATGGACATTAAACATAATCTTTGTTTTGTCCATGTTCATCTTAAGACCTATCCGTTGGGAGACACTATTGAGGTCATTGAGCATAGTGCTTAGTTCCTCCAGCGATTCTGCCATGAGGACTATATCGTCGGCAAATCGAAGGTGAGTGATGTACTCGCCATTGATGTTAATTCCGTATCCTTTCCAGTCCAGAAGCTTGAAAACGTCTTCCAATGCAGCGGTGAAGAGTTTCGGGGATATAACGTCACCCTGTCTTACACCTCTCTGCAATTGGATAGGTTTCGTACTCTGGTTCTGTACTCGGATAGCCATCGTAGCTCTTTTGTGCAAACACTTCAGCACTTCGATATAGTTGCCAGTGATGACTTACGGAACTGAGACGTGGTCCTTCACTGCTGGCCGTATGAGGAAGCTCAAGGTCGCTCAGCGAGCTATGGAGAGGGCTATGCTCGGAGTTTCACTGCGTGATAAACTTAGGAATGAGGATATCCGCAGTAGAACCAGAGTAACCGACATAGCCCAACGTATTAGTAAGCTGAAGTGGCAGTGGGCCGGCCATATAGCTCGAAGAACCGACAACCGATGGGGAAGAAAGGTTCTCGAGTGGCAGCCTCGTACCGGTAGGCGAAGTGTAGGGCGTCCCCCAACAAGATGGAGTGACGACCTGGTAAGACATGCAGGAAGTCGATGGATGCAGGTGGCTCAGGACCGTGCTTTGTGGCATTCTTTGGGGGAGGCCTATGTTCAGCAGTGGACTTGTGAAGGGCTGTAATGATGATGATGAATGATGACATTATAATTTATTATCCGTGTTATTTGATTTCATTTAATTAATAATGAGATAATGTTCTAAGTTCCATGATTTTAATAATATTGTAAGCCTTACTCTAGGCAGGTTGTGGTGATACTTAATTACTATAATGTTAAATCTCTCAAACCTACAACTAGCACAATAAATTACTTACTCTATTCTATTCTGGTAAAATGTGTTCTTATTATGTAAACGTGTTTTTATAAATATAAAAGTGTACCATATAAAATCTAATTTTATGAATTTCTTATGCAATTATAGACCGAGTAAAAAAAACCTTACCGTGCCTAATATGCCTGCATTTATTATTTTTAGGATTTTACAATTACTAACTATTCCCTGATGATGCCGGGAGGCGCAACCCGTTGGTTTCTATCACGGAGCAAATATAAAGAGGTGTTTTAATTAGATTTCACTATGTAACAACGCGTGATGCTTGGTGAGGGGGTGTTAAGCCCCGCTCACTCCATTTTCCATCTACCGATAAATAGTAAAACTACTCGTATCGTTCCATATCGATGTTGCAATGTAGTTTAGCTAGCTTGATTACAGATGGCGGCCTGTTTACAAAATTATTATAAAAATAATATTTTGGGGATTAAATATAAATTCTTTAGGGCTTAATGCAAAACAAATTTCAGCACCCTCGTATGATTATTTTACCAATGTTGAGCTCTACGTACCTTTATATTTTTAGTTCCCATGACAGAAAGTGTCGCCATCTAATGTCGCATATATTTAATTATATATGAAAGCCGACGCAAAGAGATTTGTCTAGAATAATTTTAATAAATTGGGTATAAAATTATTTACAAATGAAATGTGATGCCATGCATAGCATCAGAGCATCTATCTGAGTAGTTTTTACACGATAAAATACATCACTTCATCCTTTTCTTTTTAATACTACGAAAATACACCGATTTGCGATTTTCGACACTAGCGCAAAGGACGAACGTTGACAGTATACTACCACGGCTGGTAATCTTTGAACAAAAATCTTTGACCGTATGAAATGCAGTCAGCAATCCAGAACATGACGTTTCCCTCGTCCCTCCCACCTCTTGCCCCTTCCCGCTGCCGCCATTTTGTCATGTCATGTTATTGTCGCGTAGCTGTCAAGTTAGAAGTTTTCTTGGAAATTTTTATTTTGTTTTTCTATGAAGTATGTACTAACTATAAATTATAAATAAAGTTTTATTGGCATTTTACTGCTATTTTACGAAAGGGTATTTATTGTTTAATAGGTTATATATTTCGACGGGTCGTTTTCTTTATAGCTGTAGTGTATTTTGTATATAATTTTTAGTTTTAAAATGTATTTTTAAGTGTTTCATTCCCAATTGTGCAAGTAACAGAAAAGAATCTGACGAAGGCCAAAGAAACAAGTGGTTGGACTTAATAAACTGTGACAAACTTAAAAGTATGCTGCATTCTAGTAACCTTTTCAAGAAACTTGCTTAGTAACAAAATTTTTGAATAAAGGGTTTCATACTGCTAAATCTGACATTAATAAGGCTAAAAAAGGTTGGATAAACTCAACACTATTCGTTGGAGTAAGTTGAGTTAGGTTTATCATCAAAGATGACAAAGGTATGTACATTTAATTATTCCTTAAACATAACTGCTCAGTATATTCAGTATTCATATAAGATTTAAAAAATTGTAATAAAGATGTACGGGAGTATTGTACATTGAATAAAACTACTTAATTCCTGGCATTTCAAGTGATCTCTTTGATAACAACTTAGTAATAATAATAAACTGGTTACCAACTTGTCTGCCAAGTGTTACAACTATGGAAAATGTACACTTTATACGATAACCTATAAAGGCCTATGTTTACCAGTAGCTTTATGATAGTCTGCAATGATTTAATGATGAATGAAACATAATAATAAATTCTTTTAATAATTATTTATTAAAATTTTAAGTTAATGGCTGAAGTATTTTTATAGAATTCTATTATTTTAAATAATTAATTGTCAACATTATTTTAACCACAATAGCACACCACTAGTCTTAATAATTACAAAATCAAGGTTGTCTGAATGACAATGACAAACAATCTTTTATGGTTTTATTTCAGATGATACAGTTCAAATAAACTTAGTGTGATATTTCATCAGCCATCATAAAGATATGAGGAATAATTTTGCTGTCAAAACACATAATAACTGATGGAAACGTATCAAAATGGCAAGATGACGTGTACTAAACAGACTGTAAGCATACTCAATTGAGCTTGTTACATAAATTAAATGATGAACATGTGATGCCCAATGAAGTAAGAAAATTAAGGTAATAATCATGTAAAATTTAAATTGCAAAACAATTGCCATTCTAAAACTTTAGTTCAGATAATATTTTTATTAGGATTACTAATATGTTTATATTTTTGAGCAAATCTGATCTCTGTCTACGCAACTGAAATAAATGAATTAATGTTAATTCCAATTTTAAGTGCTAATTGCATGTCTTAAGCGAAAGCGCAAGATATGTTCTACTATGGCCTAAAAATAAAGATTCCAACGTTATATCGAATGAAATTGTATCTAGCAATCATATTATACATATAAATGATATAAAAAGCACATTGTTAGAAAGATAAATGATTGTTGAACTTTAATATTTTTTTAAATCGATTAATTGCTATTTTTAAATAAAAAAAGGGGTTTTAGTGGCTTATGGTGTGGATTTATTAAGTCCGCGAGGCTTGTAAACAATGTAAATGGCAGTGTAATTTTGTTTTGTTTAGCCATAATTAATTTTTATCGGCTCCAAAATGGTGAAATTTTCGTTGATTTGGTAGCCTTGTATGTAAATTACTTTTCTAAATAGGCGGAAGCCGCACTCCGAGCTACAGCCATAGAGTACTTTACTCACTCACTCAGTTCGGCATTAGTCGCCGTCGTGAGTGGACATTGTTTCGGTTGTTTGTTTGCAGCGGCTCAAAAAGATCACTGTACAAATACACAATATTCGTATAACCAAATTTTTTAAAAACTATTGGTAAATCCAATTGAGCATGCCTTCACATTAAAAAAATATGTATAGCATGATTAGAAGGATTTTTTTAAAGTAGTTTAAATACATTTTACATTACCTTATTATACTTTAAATTTTCTGATAATTTTATGTCAAATTTCAATTTGAAACAGTTTGGAAAATCCAAAGTGCACGACTCATAATGTTCATATGATCATCATATCATCATTCATGTCACTCCAAAGAGTCCAAGACGTATTCAAGTATAAATATTACATCCTACTTACTTTTAATACATACTCCTATTATTTATTCTGTGCTTTTAAAATATTGTAATAAAAATCTCTGATTATTATAATAATCAAGTATGTATGAAATTGGTTTTTCGAATATTTTGTATTTATTTGTACAGTGATCTTTTTGAGCCGCTGCCAACAACCGATACAGTATCCACTCACAACGGCGGTTGACGCCGAACTAAGCGAGGAGGCACAGGCAGTCTCTATTTACTGAATTAATTCTAACACAAGGCTACCAAATCAACGAAAATTTCGCCATTTTGGAGCCGAAAAAAATTAATTATAGCTAAACAAAACAAAATTACACTGCCATTTACAGTCAGTGGCTTCCCACATGATAGATGAAGATATTAAAAAATAGATTGAGTTAAACAATTGATATTTTCAAAAGTTAGTGTTTACAAGCCTTGTGGACTTGATAAATCCACACCATAAGCCTTAACCCCTTTTTTAATGTGAAAATAGTAATTAATCGATTTAAAAAATATTAATAAGTTCAATAATCATTTATCTTTCTGACAATGTGCTTTTTATATCATTTATATGTATAATATGATTGCTAGATACGATTTCATGCGACAAAACATTGGAATATTGATTTTTAGGCGCTAGTAGAACATACCTATGTGCTTTGCGTTCGGCATGCAATACTTGATTATAATAATAATAAGAGATTTTTTTTATTACAATATTTTAAAAGTACAGAATAAATAATAGTAGTATATACTAAAAGTAAATAGTATAAATTTTTTTGTCATGGGTGACATTTTCATGGTTTTCGAGGGTGTTGAAACCAATAGTGCTGTCGAAATGTACATCCAAGATGGCGGCTGAATTAGGTACCAATTTTTTCATCATGAGTGTCATTTTCATGGTTTTCGAGGGTGTTGAAGCCGATAGGGCTGTCGAAATGTAAATCCAAGATGGCGGCTGCAGTAGATATCAATTTTTTCATCTTGGGTGTCATTTTCATGGTTTTCGAGGGTGTTGAAGCCGATAGTGCTGTCGAAATGTAAATCCAAGATGGCGGCTGCAATAGGTATCAATTTTTTCATCATGAGTGTCATTTTCATGGTTTTCGAGAGAGTTGAAGCCGATAGGATTGTCGAAATGTAAATCCAAGATGGCGGTTGTAATAGATATCAATTTTTTCATCATGGGTGTCATTCTCATGGTTTTCACGGGTGTTGAAGCCGATGATGCTGTCGAAATGTAAATCCAAGGTGGCGGCTGTCATCATCATCATTACAGCCCTTCACAAGTCCACTGCTGAACATAGGCCTCCCCCAAAGAATGCCACAAAGCACGGTCCTGAGCCACCTGCATCCATCGACTTCCTGCATATCTTACCAGGTCGTCACTCCATCTAGTGGGGGGACGCCCTACACTTCGCTTGCCGGTACGAGGCTGCCACTCGAGAACCTTTCTTCCCCATCGGTTGTCGGTTCTTCGAGCTATATGGCCGGCCCATTGCCACTTCAGCTTACTAATCCGTTGGGCTATGTCGGTCACTCTGGTTCTACTGCGGATATCCTCATTTCTGAGTTTATCACGCAGAGAAACTCCGAGCATAGCCCTCTCCATAGCTCGCTGAGCGACCTTGAGCTTCCTCATACGGCCAGCAGTGAAGGACCACGTCTCAGTTCCGTAAGTCATCACTGGCAACACGCACTGGTTGTACAATTTCGTTTTAAGGTTTTGAGGTATGTCTGACGAGAAGATGTGTCGTAGATTCCCGAACGCTGCCCAGCCGAGTTGAATCCGTCGATTGACCTCTCGGTCGAAGTTGGACTTACCTAGTCGGACTATTTGTCCCAGGTAAACATACTCGTCAACAACTTCGAGCTTAGTGCTCCCAACAACTACCGGCATAGGTGTGACATGGACATTAAACATGATCTTTGTTTTGTCCATGTTCATCTTAAGACCTATCCGTTGGGAAACACTATTGAGGTCATTGAGCATAGTGCTTAGGTCCTCCAGCGATTCTGCCATAAGGACTATATCGTCGGCAAATCGAAGGTGAGTGATGTACTCGCCATTGATGTTGATACCGTATCCTTTCCAGTCCAGAAGCTTGAAAACGTCTTCCAATGCAGCGGTGAAGAGTTTCGGGGATATGACGTCACCCTGTCTTACACCTCTCTGCAATTGGATAGGTTTCGTACTCTGGTTCTGTACTCGGATAGCCATCGTAGCCCTACTGTACAAGCACTTCAACACTTCGATATACCGAGAGTCAACTTGGCACCGCTGAAGGGACTGCAGCACCGCCCAAATTTCGACGGAATCAAAGGCTTTCTCATAGTCCACATACGCCAGACATAGTGGCAAATTGTACTCCTCGGACTTCTGTACAATTTGCCGTAGGGTATGTAAGTGGTCTATGGTGCTAAAGCCCTTTCGGAAACCGGCTTGTTAGGGAGGCTGGAAGTCATCAAGTCTGCGCGCGAGACGATTCGTAATGACTCTCGAAAACAGCACGTAGACGCGGCTCAGAAGGGAAATCGGTCTGTAGTTCTTCAAGAGAGCGTTGTCGCCTTTCTTGAAGAACAAGACCACCGCACTTCTGCTCCACGCCTCCGGTGTAATGCCACCATGGAGGACGGAATTAAAGAGCTTCTGAAGGACTTCAAGTACCGGTCTTCCACCCGCTTTCAGAAGCTCCGCTGTAATTCCATCCTCGCCTGGGGCCTTGCCGTTTTTAAGGTGCTGGAGAGCCATTCTAATCTCGCTCAGACTGACGTCCGGGATATCATCGGAATAATGTCGGATAAGACTCGCTCTTGGATCGTTACTCACACTTGCGTGTGGCTCCAACGATGACGTGTACAGCTGCCCATAGAACCTCTCAATCTCACTCAAAATCTCAGGTGCCCCGGAAACGATGCTGCCACATTCGGTCTTCAGCTTTGACAGTTGGCTCTTTCTGGCAGACAGATCTCTGGCAAAGACTTTGGAGCCTTGGTTCCGCTCGATCGCTTTTTCAATACGAGCTGTATTGAAGTTGCTTAAGTCCCGCCGCATGCATTTGGAGATCTGTCTGTTCAGTTGCCTGTATGCTGTCAAATCTGTTGAAGAATGTAGCTTCATCTCCCGTCTAACAGCCATGAGATTAAGAGTGTGATCGGAGAGTTTTTGTGTTCTTCTGCGGCGGGTCTTGCAGAACTTAGCTCCGACCGCATGGACAGTTTCCACGAGCTTGTCATTCAAATCGTCCACTTCATTGCAGTCTTCTAGGCACTGAAAACGGTTTTGTAACTCGAGCTGAAAGGTTTCGGGACTTTGGATTAGAGCACGAGGGGGACGGAGCGTTGACTTCATTAGACGAGACCTCTCCAACTTAACGTTTAGGTTCAGTGTGCCTCTAACCATTCGGTGATCGCTGCCGGTTTTCACCCTCGCGATCACTGAGACATCACTGAACAGTTGTCGTTTGGTCGTCATAATGAAGTCAATCTCATTTTTTGTCGAACCGTCGGGGCTCAACCAGGTCCACTTCCTGTGGGGCCGCTTCTGGAAGAAAGAGTTCATCATAAAGAGTCCCTCTTTCTCCATGAAGTCGGCCAGCTGCTGGCCCCTTGGGTTCCGTTGCCCTATTCCACATTTCCCCACTTTCAGCTCACCGTTCTCTCTTGTGCCTAGTTTTGCATTGAAGTCTCCCATTAACACCGTATATTGGGTTTTGGAGGAATGCATGGCTCTAGAGATATCCTCATACATTTCCTCCACCTCCTCATCAAGGTGGCGGCTGTAATAGGTATCAATTTTTCATCATGGGTGTCATTTTCATGGGTTTCGAGGGTGTTGAAGCCGATAGTGCTGTCGAAATGTAAATCCAAGATGGCGGCTGAAGTAGATATCAATTTTTTCATCATGGGTGTCATTTTCATAGTTTTCGAGGGTGTTGAAGCCGATGGTGCTGTCGAAATGTAAATCCAAGGTGGCGGCTGCAATAGGTATCAATTTTTTCATCATGGGTTTCGAGGGTGTTGAAGCCGATAGTGCTGTCGAAATGTATTTAAACTACTTTAAAAAAATCCGTATAATCATGTTATACGTAATTTTTTTAAGGCGCTTAAGGCATGCCGAATTGGATTTACCAATTTTTTTATCGTGTTCAAGGAATAAAAATATTTTAAAGATGTAGTCTACCAATAAGCACCTTGCCCAACTCATTATTTCATACCCTTCTGAGAAATGTGACAGAGTCTGTGCCCAGCAGTAGAACATGAATGTAGATTCGAATAGATAATTGACTACTTTACAAATACTTTTATCCTCCCAACCTTCTATCAAAAATTGCTACAGTATACTTAATTATCTTAGGTATGAATGATAATTATGTTCAAAAATTATTGGAAATTTGTGTATAATTGTGAAAGCTTCTTAGATTTATGTGAAAGTAACTTTGTCTGATTACAATGGCCTCTTCTTGTCTTGACATTTTCTATGCAAACATTTATAAAAACGACAACAATTACAATTAGCGCACATATTCAAACTTGTAATTTATATATTTAAATATTCCTTTTTCCAGCTCAATACACTGGATATCGAATGTATTGAAGAGAACCTTTCCACTGAAAATATTCAAGTGCAAGCAGCAAGAGAGCAATTAAATGTTTACTCTATAGCACATACCACAGATGGGATTCTGAAAGGCACGGACATCACTAGAATCGAAAAGCGTACATTGCCACCAATGCAAAAAAAGCCTTAAACTATTATAAAAAAGGTTAAAGAAATAAATCATATAATAAATAATATATACAATGCATTTTATTTCTACGAATCCTCCTTCTTCATAATAAAATAATAATAAAAATAGTAATTAAAATTATATATATATAAAATATTATATAGGTACATAAATATATATATATATATATATATATATACTAGGCTGAAATAAAATTATTCCTTTGCCTATATTCAATTCATATTAAAAAAAAACGAAATGTCATGTTCTGATTTGCTCTACGGTCCAAATTAAATGTACCAGAGACGTCCGTCTGAATATACTACACAGACACAGAGTACTTTTTATATACTAATTACTAACCAATACTAACTAGGCATAGGCATGAGAGCATGAGACCAATATACCAAAACCTAACTAATAACGTTATGTTGTCAAAATATCATATCATATCGATAAACCTAAGTACATAACCTTTATCACATATGCAACCAACGTACGAAACGTAAAACGCAAACTGGAACGATATTAGTCTTGGGTAGTTCGCGAACGACCTAGGTGGGAAGAGCGCTCCTTTAGGTGAAATATGCGAACTAGTTCGTCGACAATGTCGCTCTTAGTTCTTTATATATTTATGTTTCTGGCGTCCGCTTTATTATGGAGTGGCGCTGCATGGCTAACCGACTGATTTATTTTTACTCTTACCGCTCTTACCAGAATTTCTTATTAAATTATTTATAGTTTATTCTATGGTTTAAATTTTATTTGTGCACAACTCACAACAAATAACAAATATTGCTGGTTCACAATATTAAGGGGCTGCGCCATGCGAACGACCTTGAGGATTAGGTCCGCCGCGCCGACTCGCTACAATATATCGAGTAAGAAATATGCAAGACGCCACCTACTGTACGAACGTAGTATTATTTTTGCAACATCAATAAAAAAATAATACGCCGTGTGTATTTCCATAAAATAGGAAATACACACGGCGTACAACGATAAATGTATTTTTATTTTTTTGTTCGGTATATTACTTAGTTGCATTATATTAGAATTATTTATTCTCATATATTATCTAATTATGAAATTTTTAAATTTGTTATTTATTAAAAATTAAGCATTGAAAATTGTGAGTTTAAAAGATACCTACTCACTATAGGTAAATAGTACAAATAAATAGGATGTTTCGCAGATGTGTTTTTGGTTATTGTTAATTTTTACGTGTCATGTATTGAAAAGTAACATACCTACCTACTAATTTTTGAACTGAGCACTTTGTAACTTAGCCTGCTTATTACTTATGCTGGCTGACATTATCCTCACCCCAATGATTGATGAGGATGGAAAAAACATGTTTGTTTTTATTTTTATTAAATTTTATTTCTTCATACGTAATTATATTTATTTATACATAAGGGTAACTTTAATAAAGGTAATACAAAAATCAACAAGAAGTATAAGGGTTCAATCTTTCAATTTCAATTTAAAAAAAAACGTTACCCCTACACTAGGATTTTCTCCTGTGTAGTGAAGGTAGTTTACAAACATATATTGCACAAGGACAAACATCCAGACCCGGAACAATTATTTGTAGGCCATACAAATACTTGTTCCGTGCGGGATTCGAACCCGCGGCCCCCAGCGTAACAGCTGATTGCTAAGCCAATGCGCCACGGAGCCGTCGCCGGGTTATAGGTATAGTGACCATACGTCCCGTCTTGAACGGGACTGTCCTTATTCTCGGTCACCTGTTCCATTGTCCCTAAACAAAGTTCCAGGACACAAAATTGTCCCGTAACTCGTTGGATGGAAGTATTCAAAGCCAACAATCTTCAACATAATTTTTTTTAATCGAATATATTTTATGTCTACCTGGTACAAATGCTCCAGTAGATAGAGTATTTTTCTATTTTAAATAAATTGTGGACGTCTGAAAAAAACACTTACGGTTCCAGTTCTAAAGGCGATGTTGTTAACAAAGGTTTATTAAAGCAAATTTAATCCACTGACAAATGTAATTAATAATTAAAAAAAATATGTTGCATTTAATAATTACCGTCTATGTCGAATAAATTTTATAGTGAACACTAATTGTATAAAGTTATAGTTTTTAGAGTATAAATAAACCCATGTCTTGTTTTGAGTTAAAAAATAAATGGTCAGTTTAGTTTTTTTAGTTAAATTTAGTTTTAAAAATTTTTAGTTTATAGGGGTTTTTGGGTTGTAATTAAATGATGCCCGGGTAGGTATTAGTACTTACTTAGTAAAAGTAGGTAACCATTTAGATAAGTACCTTTTATCTAATCATAATACCTACATAGGTACCTATTGTGATTAGTTATACTGGGTTGGTATATTAATACCTACTTAGATACTTTTTACCGAATTACTATACCTACTAAGATATTGTGGTTAGGTATTAGGATTATTTTTAACTGTTTACTATACTGATAATATTGAATTAGCTTTTTGTAGTGTAAATTATAATATTTGTCGAAATGTTAATTATGGATTCAAACCTTACATGATAATGGTGCTTAATAATAAATTATATTTGCATTTACTTCAAAAAAAAAATACACGCAAAAAGCTTCATCGCGCAGTAAAGAACACAAATATATTTATAACTAATACGAAATATTATACCCAAAACAAACAAATAATACTACCTATAAATAACCTAATAAGTAATAATAATATTATCGACTGATAAGATGACGTGAGCGAGCGAGCGCTGGCCACGCTGTGACTTCGACACGGGTTTCACCTTCAAGAGCTTAGCGCTCACTGACTCCTGCAACCCTGTGGGCAGTGAATACGCCCAGTTTTTAAAATAATTTCTTAATAAAATCAAATTTTGGTCTTTTGAAAAAAAAATTATGATAGAAATGTTCATTAATAAATTGCCTATCCATTAGTGTCAATCGCAAAATAAAATAATGCTTACTTTACGAGGAGATGCATGTTATCAATAATTATTTCACATTTATATGGTTTCGTTGTAAGGAGATTATTTAATATTTATTCCTTTTGAAAAAAATGGGATATTTTTTTTATAGGAGAGGGGGCAAACGAGCATGCGGCTCACCTGATGGTAAGTGACTACCGCCGCCCATGAACAACTGCAACACCAGGGAGGGAATTGCAGATGCGTTGCTGGCCTTTTAAAAAGGAGTACGCTCTTTTCTTGAAGGTCCCTAAGTCGTATCGGTCTGGAAAAATCGCTGATGGTAATCAATTCCACAAGGAAGTCGTGCGA
The DNA here is from genome assembly GCA_033319125.1 of Parnassius glacialis. Classification (NCBI taxonomy): domain Eukaryota; kingdom Metazoa; phylum Arthropoda; class Insecta; order Lepidoptera; family Papilionidae; genus Parnassius; species Parnassius glacialis. The sequence continues at coordinate 9,111,910 of JAVANC010000015.1, read as the reverse complement.
GGAAGAAAACATCTTCTAAATCGCACAGTGGTGGACCGCCAATCATCCAGATGGTGTGGATGGTATCGGGAGTTCTGTCGCGATGTGCTTTCGTGAAATTTGGCGGCTGGGATTAATCCGAACAATTCCTGAGAGCACTCCCCATGGTAAAGGGTTTTTCAACAAGAACTTTGTTTTGCAATTGGGGCAACACCAAAAACATGACAGTTTTGACATTTAGTTTTTTGACCTGTTCGTAGTAGATGCTTTGGCAATTGCTACAATGAATTCAATTTTGCTCGAAAATCGCATTAAAATAATTAAAATCCACTATGAATATGGTGGTTCTGTTAAAGATACGTTTCGTAAAATTCGTGATATTTTCGGACAACATAATCGATACTTCTGAGACCGCTATTAAGAATTTGGTCGCTAAATTTGAATCGACAGGCTCGGAACAAAATGCGCCCACACCAACGCGTGTTCGACCGGGTCGTTCAACCGAAAACATCGCATCCGTGAGCCACAGTGTTGAAGAAGATCCAAATTTGTCAATTCCTCGAAGTTCTCAACAATTGGGGTTATCCAAAACCACCACATGGCGAATTTTGCGTAAGGATTTGGCTTTGAAGCCTTACAAGCTTCAACTGGTGCAGGAATTGAAGCTGACCGACCATTCAGATCGCCGTAGATTCGCTCAATTCATTCAGGAACAGCCCGCTGGTTATTCTGAAAAAATCATTTTTTCAGACGAAGCCCATTTTCACTTGTCAGGGTACGTCAACAAGCAAAATTTCCGCATTTGGGTTTCTGAAAATCCTAAAGCGATTATTGAGAAGCCTTTGCATGCTCAACGTGTCACTGTATGGTGCGCTATGTGGTCTGGAGGCGTGATTGGCCCGTTTTTTTTCGAAGATGAGGCTGGAAATGCGGTAATGGTCAATGGATCACGCTATCGCGGGATGTTAACATCTCAATTTTGGCCTATTATTGATGACATCGATATCACAAACATGTGGTTTCAACAGGAAGGTGCCACATGTCACACAGCAAACGAAACGATCAATTTATTGCAAACCAAATTTCCTGATCGCATAATTTCACGAAATTCAGCTGTTAAATGACCAGCCAGATCGTGTGATTTAACACCACTGGATTATTTTTTGTGGGGCTATGTTAAGGACAGAGTCTATAGGGAGCCAATCGAATCGATCGCGGCCTTAAAACTCAAAATCCGTGACGTGATTAACGAAATAGACCCGCCATTTTGCCAAAAAGTGATTAAAAACTTTGATGAAAGAATCGACATCTGTCAGCGTGGTCGTGGTGGACATTTGCCAGATATCATTTTTCATTCATAATTGCCAAACTTTTCTCTTCGTAATACAATAAAAATTTGAATCATCTTCATCTAAACTCTGTGTTTTATTTTGTTTTAGAAAACAAAGTTCTTGTTGAAAAACCCTATAGATGCGAAAGAAAATTCAAAGGGATGCAACATCTCTTCGCAGTGCCAATGAATCGATCCGATCGGAAAGGGCTCGGTCGTCGACTATTCGAGCCGCTCTGCGCTGGATGCGGTCAAGTGGAAGGAGCTGGCACTGGGGAGCCCCTGCCCAGAGATGGGAACAGTATTCCATGTGAGGCCGAACCTGCACCTTGTAAAGTTGCAGGCGGTGTGCCGGCATGAAATACTGTCCCGCTTTGCTGAGCACGCCAAGCTTTTTAGGGGCAAATTTGGCCTTCTCTTCCAAGTGACCACGAAACTGCACGTCACTCGATATGTCGACTCCGAGGATACCGATACTGGCTGAGGCAAGAAGGGGAGTGCCTTGAAACTGAGGAGATACGACAAAGGGGTTCTTTTTAGCGGTAATCGCGCAAACTTGTGCCTTCTGAGGATTAAACTGGACTAGATTTAGTCGCCCCCAATCCGAGACTTTATCCAGCAAAGACTCGACTTCAGACACAAGTTTGTTCCGGTACTCGGCGACATTTTCCCGAGAAATATTGGCACGGTCGGTGTATAGAGCATCACCAGTGCTGTCATCCGCATAGCAATTAATGTTACCAGTTACCAACATATCACTGATATGCAGAAAAAACAGCGTTGGTGATAGCACACAGCCTTGTGGAACACCAGCGTTAATAGGCTTGCAGTCAGAACATGTACCGTCTACAACGACCTTGATGCTCCGATCTGCAAGGAAGCTGGTGATCCAATTGCACAATTTCTCGGGAAGCCCATAGGAAGGGAGCTTTGAAAGAAGCGCTTTGTGCCAAACCCGATCGAAGGCCTTCGCAATGTCCAGACTAACGGCCAACGCCTCCCCCTTGGACTCTACTGCCTCCGCCCAACTATGGGTCAGGTAGACCAGAAAATCACCAGCTGATCGACCCCGACGAAAACGGTATTGGCGGTCACTAATCAGCTGGTGATCCTCAAGGTACCGCATGAGCTGGCAGTTGATAATGGATTCCATTATTTTGGAGAACAAGGAGGTGGTCGCGATAGGCCTATAGTTGGACGGGTCTGAGCGGTCGCCTTTTTTAGGGATCGGGTGGACAAAAGCTGTCTTCCATGAATTCGGGACTACGCCTTGGGAGTAGTAGTACCGGAAAAGACGCGTTAGGACCGGTGCCAACTCCGGAGCACACGTCCTCAGCACAATTGGGGGGATCCCGTCGGGCCCTCTCGACTTCTGGATGTCCAGGGAGAGAAGTGCTTTGCGAACCGAGCGCTGTGAGAACAGCACATCCGGCATGGAGCACTCACACCGCGAGATGGTCGGTGGTGTTTTCCCCCCGTCATCAAGAGTCGGCTTTGTCTTTTGCGTCTTAGGCCAGTGAGTCGTCCTCCCTGTGCAGAGATGGTAGTGATGGCTTACAGAAATTGCCTTGGCGAGAGACCAGAATGCACGGGTTCCCGAAGGAAGGCTAGTTTCTCGCCAATTCTGCCTATGTGCTCTGACTTTACCTTGGCAATAACTCTTTTGAAGGACCTGGAGGCGAAGTTATACTTCTTTTTAAGTATGCTGGTGTTTACATCCCGAGTCGCCGAAGTCGCAGCCCAGGCTTGAAAACACTCCTGCTTACTGCGTAATGCAGTTTTACAGGAGCGACCAAACCAAGGCTGAGATCTGCCTCCGATGGGTACCACAGATGATGGAATAAATAGTTCCATTCCCTGTTGCACCACATCAGTGCCAAAGTCAGCAACAGCGCTGGGATCATCGGGCGAGAAGCAAACCCGCCCCCATGGGTAGGATGAAAAGAAAGACCGCATTCCGTCCCAATCCGCCGACCTGTAATGCCAAACACGGCGGCAACCTGCAGAACGCAACCGCGAAGGGAGCGTGAGTGGCAACATACTCCGGATCAGACAATGGTCCGAAGAGCCGAGAGGGGCATCGACGGAAACCTGATACCCGTCCGGATGAGAGGTCAGCAGAAGGTCCAACAGGGAAGGTGTATGATCCTCCACATCTGGAATCCGCGTAGGCGAAGTAACTAGTTGTGTCAGACCATATGCCAAGGCAAAGTCATAAACAAATCTCCCCGCATGATCGGTAAAACGTGAACCGAGCCATTCGGCATGGTGGGCGTTAAAATCGCCAAGGATCACGATCTCTGCAAATGGGACCTGTTGTAGCAAGGAATCTGTAGCCATTTGGACGTGGTCGATGAGTCGGTCTGTTTCGGCATTACCGCTATGGGACCTATAGAAGCACCCGTAGACGCGCGGATGGTCGTCGCTGTCTACGCGTAGCCAAAGGATGGACAGGTCCGAACCTTCAAGACTGCCGCGGCGTCGAGAACAGATGTCCTCTCTGACATACACGCAAACTCCAGTCCGAGGCACAAAGGAGTGCTCCAATTTGTGCCCCGGGTAGGAGAGATACGAAATATCAGCCGAAGAGGAAACCTACGTCTCGGTCAGGAAGAGCAAGGCCGGCTTCGCCGTCTCGAGATGGTAGTGGACGGCGTTTAGGTTAGAGTGAAGTTTCCTGATGTTGCGAAAATTCACGGATAGCGTGGCAGGGGTCGCCTTAGTATTTTTGCTCAGTTTGCCCCGAGCAGTTATGTTTTTGAGCGGAATTTTGTCCCCCCCCCCTCCAGAATACGCGGGGCAGCCTGAGCACCCATGCTCAGGATTGGAATAACATGGTCGTGGATGCTCAGCGAGGGATTCTTCAGGGGTACTGGTATCTTCCTGGGGTAGTCTATCGTGTAATTCCGCTACCATGTTGATTGGGGGGGGGGGGGGGGGGGATTGGGCCTCCGGCCACCTTCGCTCACCAGACGAAACGCAGAAGCACAGCTTCTACTTCACGCCGGTATTCTGTGAGGTCGTGGTACCAACCCGGCTCGAGCCGGCCCATACGTGCAACAGCAAAAACTGCTGCGTGGCTCTACCACCGTTAATATGGTACTCTTATGGATATGACTCTTATGGAATCAAGATTATGTAAAAATATAATGTGTTTTTTATTAGTTGATATATATTTTTAATAAAAAGTAGATAGCTCCTAAAAACTGCACAAATAACGACTAGCGCGACATCTTGCTCAACCATGCGCCTTAATATGAAAGTCATAGTAAACAGTACATAAATTCCATATAGTTCTTAATTTGATTTTACGGTTTATTCAAAATTAAAATTTTACTTTTCTATTTCTACTAATTGTAATAAAATACTCGAATACAGTGCAACCTCGATATAACGATACTGAAGGGAATTAGAAAGTATTCGTTATACCAAGTAATTCGTTATAATAAGCCTTGTTATATAGAGGTTAGGTGGGACTACGATTCGTTTTAACAAGGTAAAAAAACTTGTTTATTAACCTCAGCATTATGTAACTAGTGATTTGCCGGTCGTGTACGTGTCTGGAACATGTCAAGACATGATTTACTGTGGAATTAAGTGGGAATAATTAATAGGATACATTATATCAAGGTTTCAAGTTGAAAAAATTGGTTAAATAGAGGTAAATAATATCTTCTATCTATATTCTGCAATTATTAAAAATCCGTTATAAACAGGTTAAATGTATTCGTAATGTAGAGTTACCTCTATTTTGCATTATAGCTCATACATGCAGTTCTAGGCGATTTTAAAAAATTCGTTAAATCAAGGAATTCGTTATATTGATGATTGTTATATCATGGTTACACTGTATTAATATGTTACATTAATTAGAGACATAATCTTTAAATTGCAGTTATTTTCATTAATTCAATACATTTCAAAAATATAAAAACATGTTTAGTTTCGTTTATTATATTTTATTTTAATTTCTGTATCACAAAATTGTTCTTGATAAGTATCTTGTATATGTTATATATATTATGTAGTAATTTATACGAATTAAATCATTAATATTTTTAAGTAAAACCTCTCGGACTTACCTAGTCGGACTATTTGTCCCAGGTAAAGATACTCGTCAACAACTACCGGCATAGGTGTGACATGGACATTAAATATGATCTTTGTTTTGTCCATGTTCATCCTAAGACCTATTCGTTGGGAGACACTATTGAGGTCATTGAGCATGGTGCTTAGGTCCTTCAGCGATTCTGCCATAAGGACTAATCGAAGGTGAGTGATGTACTCGCCAATGATGTTAATACCGTATCCTTTCCAGTCCAGAAGCTTGAAAACGTCTTTCAAAGCAACGGTGAAGAGTTTCGGGGATATAACATCACCCTGTCTTACACCTCTCTGCAATTGGATAGGGTTCGTACTCTGGTTCTGTACGCGGATAGCCATCGTAGCTCTACTGTACAAACACTTCAGCACTTCGATATACCGACAGTCAACTTGGCACCGCTGAAGGGACTGCAGCACCGCCCAAATTTCGACGGAATCAAAGGCTTTCTCATAGTCCACATACGCCAGACATAATGGCAAATTGTACTCCTCGGACTCCTGTACAATTTGCCGAAGGGTTTGTATGTGGTCTATGGTGCTAAAGCCCTTTCGTAAACCGGCTTGTTCGGGAGGCTGGAAGTCGTCAAGTCTGCGCGCGTGATTCGTAATGACTCTCTAAAATAGCACGTAGACGCGGCTTAGAAGGGAAATCGGTCTGTAGTTCTTCAAGAGAGCGTTGTCGCCTTTCTTGAAGAACAAGACCACCGCACTTCTGCTCTACGTCTCCGGTGTAACGTCACCATGGAGGACGGAATTAAAGAGCCTTTGGAGGACTTCAAGTACCGGTCTTCCACCCGCTTTCAGAAGCTCCGCTGTAGTTCCATCCTCGCCTGGCGCCTTGCCGTTTTTAAGGTGCTGGAGAGCCATTCTAATCTTGCTCAGACTGACGTCCGGGATATCTTCGGAATAGTGTCGGATAAGACTCACTCTTGGATCGTTACTCACACTTGCGTGTGGCTCCAACGATGACGTGTACAGCTGCCCATAGAACCTCTCAATCTCACTCAAAATCTCAGGTGCCCCGGAAACAATGCTGCCACATTCGGTCTTCAGCTTCGACAGTTGGCTCATTTTGGCAGACAGATCTCTGGCAAAGACTTTGGAGCCTTGGTTCCGCTCGATCGCTTCTTCAATACAAGCTGTATTGAAGTTGCGTAAGTCCCGCCGCATGCATTTAGAGATCTGTTTGTTCAGTTGCCTGTATGCTGTCAAATCTGTTGAAGAATGTAGCTTCATCTCCCGTATAACAGCCATGAGATTGAAAGTGTGATCGGAGAGTTTTGGTGTTCGTCTGCAGCGGGTCTTGCAGAACTTAGCTCCGACCACATGGACAGTTTGCACAAGCTTGTCATTCATATCGCCCACTTCATTGCAATCTTCTAGGCACTGAAAATGGTTTCGTAGCTCTAGCTGAAAGGTTTCGGGAATTTGGATTAGAGCACGAGTGGGACGGAGCGTTGACTTCATTAGACGTAACCTCTCCAACTTAACGTTTAGGTTCAGTGTGTCTCTCACCATTCGGTGATCGCTGCCGGTTTTCACCCTCGCGATCACTGAGACGTCACTGAACAGTTGTCGTCTGGTCGTCATAATGAAGTCAATCTCATTTTTTGTCGAACCGTCGGGGCTCGACCACGTCCACTTCCTGTGGGGCTGCTTCTGGAAGAAAGAGTTCATCATAAAGAGTCCCTCTTTCTCTATGAAGTCGGCCAGTTGCTGGCCCCTTGGGTTCCGTTGCCCTATTCCGAAATTCCCTACTTTCAGCTCACCGTTCTCTCTTGTGCCTAATTTTGCGTTGAAGTCTCCCATTAACACCTCGGTCCCACAGACCCACCATAACCCACCATAATCAACAAACACAAGCTAGTGATACCAGTTTCTCGACTACACAGAGTCAGTAATTCATTCTTGGGGCAATGTATACGCTATTACAACAAGGTCCCGGAAAGTGTACAGGCTCTCTCTATTAGCAAGTTTAAATGTTTTGTTAAGTTGTAAACTAGTGAACGAAAAGGTAAATATGATAGGAGAAGGTGAATGGAGAAAATTGTGCAGTAAAGTTAAAAGTGTTGAGGAAGAATACCGAAAAAATTACCATGTGATCGACCTGAAGCTCAAGCGAAGATGAAAGTGATGATGAAGTAGCATCCAGTAACACCAACACACCATCAACATCTGGCTTCCATGTGACCCAAGACGTCATAATGGACGGCGTGTCACCCTTAGCTTAAGTTTTCTTGTTACAAACTACTTTATATTTTACGATAGAAATAACAAATAATGCTCAAGTAAACATTATCCATTTCTAATTCCCATCTCTTCCAAAGTTAAGTAGCTAGTAAAACACCTATTATGATTCTACAATAAAACAATTAATTACTATAATATTATAAAACAATAGCCCAATACCATGTAGTACTTTAGAACGCGACTGTACCCACACTCCCTCCGCTGTCGACCAGTATCTAGCTCGGTACGAAACAATGCTGCGGTCATAAGAAAAAAGGGCGCATCTAACAATTTTTGAATAAATAAGTTAAATATATGAATAAATGAATGAATATACTTTTATTGTACACCACGAACAATAATAATAAAAGAAAATATACCATTCGACTCATGATAAGAAGGCGCATTTACTAAATTTTTTTAATATTCACAAATATCAATATTTTAGAAATTGTCGTAAGAATTTTAGACGTAACTGTTGATCACAGATGATATTTTTTTAGTTGAAAAGACTTATACAAATTCAACATAAAAGAAAAAACTTATTTAACCAGTTGCTACGTCATCTTTAACAATATTAATAAAATATTAAATTTCAATTACTCTTGTCTTATTATTCTATCTCTTATTATTAAGAGCTTATATCTTATTATTAAGAGCTGGTGTTTCACATGTGGTCCCATATAAATTTGATCGAGGTCAGACCAATAATTTTTTAAGTTATCTTTAATTATTTATATTAAAGTCGGTTGTACAAAATTTTTAACTTTTAATTATTATCGTAGTAAGTCTTGTATGATATCCCCTTTAAAATCATTACTCAAGAGTTGCGGGTTGTTATTCTTTGTGTCTCACTACCAATGCTTTTCTACTATTTACTAAGGAAAAAAGTAGGAAATTACTATTAGCGTCCTTTCAACTTCAAATGACCTTTCCAAAATATGTAAAAATGTTAAATGAATGGCAGTTTTTTTTTATTTATTAGGTTGAAAAGACGCAAATAGTTATATGCGTCTTTCCTTCGATGTTTTTGTGTTACCAGGTGTATTTTTTAAGCTAAGATGAAAAGGAAAAATCGTTTTATTTAAATAAATAAACAAATTATTATCAAAAAAATAAGTTCGCCTTAAAAATTTCATGTATCTACGTATATATTTCAATTTTCAAATAGATACCTTTTAATATACTTTAGACACAGGGTCTGAAAGAAAAATTCATCTATTTATTTTTTATTTCCATTTTGCGTTTTTGTTATTTGCGTCCTTCTTTATTATGACGGCAGAATGTAACCCGGCCGGCTAGTGTCACCTCAGTGACGCAGTAGGTTTCGTAGTAGTAGGTAGTTCCGTGTTGATTTTATACACGCCTGCGCGAGCGACAGTTCAATCGTTTTGTTTATTAAATTGTGATTACGTGTTGGTATTATTCTTGTTGTTACGTTTTTTTTGTTTCTTTTTTGTTTTAATAATGCCTAACGCGTACGTTTATAGTGATCGTGAATACGGCAACATGTTAGGTATTCGAACCTAGGTACACGAAGTATCGCTAAATAAATTGTTAAGACGTCGGGATGGAACAAGTGTGTCATACTGTGCAGTGCACAAAGTGTTGAAGCGTAACCGAATGCGCCCATACAAATTGCATAAAGTGCGAGCTTTAGTTCCCGGCGATCACGACCGCCGACGAGTTTTCTGCCGTTAGTTATTATACCAGCAACAACGTGTGCCTGGTTCCACTGAGCACATTATCTGGACGGTTGAGTCGACATTAACCAGAAACGGCCTGTGGAACCGAAGAAATACACACGTGTATTCATAAGTTAACCCGTACGCTGTTCGACAAACCGGGCACCAAACCCGGTTGGTCGGTTAACGTATGGGCAGGTTTATTTAAGGATCGCATACTGGGACCAGTGTTTCTGCCACAGCGACTGAACGGACAGCGATACCTAAACTTTATAAATGAACAGTTGGTTGACATTTTAGACGACCTATCGTTGGCTGAATATCGCCGCACATGGTTCCAGCATGATGGTGCACCTTCACATGTCGTGAGGTTCGTCCGTGAGCGCCTCACCGAATTATTTGATGATTGCTGGATTTGGCGAACTAGGACCACACGCTTGGCCACTTCGCTCACCAGATCTGACCCCGTTGGACTTCTTTCTGTGGGCTATGTGAAAGAAAGGGTTTTTAATCGTGAGTGTAATAGTGCTGACGACATGCGCCAAAGGATCGTGGATGTTTTTGACAAACTACGTACGGACTGTGTCGAAGACCACACGATGATGCCCCGCCTGCATGAGGAGACGCAACACCGAGCCTAAATCTGCCTTGAAATGAATGGATCACAATTTGAGCCGCATCTCATAAGACCACGGAGGATTTAGAGCGGTAAGCTGTTTCATAACAAATTTTTTAAATAACTTAGTACTGAACTAGTCTGAATAGGTACATAACTGAATACATGAGAATAATAAACATACCTACAAGATGAATAAAAACGCATGACTCTAATCTTGGTTACATTTCATTTAAGTATTTTTTCATTAGCGGGAAATTGAACCAGTTATTTGGGTTATTTAACCTGTAAATTTGGATTAAAGTGGCTACGTAGAGACAAGCACAGTGGCAAAATAGTAGGTTAAGTAGATAAGTTAGGTATTTAGACAAGTGTTGTAAATTATTAGGTATTGTGGTATGGTCCGCTAGTAGCGGGCCGCGCGAATTTGGGTTCACGCGTACATTGACCTCTAATCAGGTGATATCAATTCAGTTTCCACTGCTTGTTTTATGTTTCAGTATTTTCATGATTTTGTTTATGAAATTATCGTTTCATTTAGCTCAAAGTTCAGAAATGACATTGACACATGACTTTTTTTGTGGGCAATAAGGCAAAGAAACGTGTAAACATTCAGCCTGTGCTGTACTTCAAATAAAAAACCGGTAAAAACGATTAGAATGCGATGTATCAATATCGATACAAGATGCATTTAAGGGTTATTAGTGGCGCGCAACAATATTATAATCACCAAGCAAAATAAACTCACAATGCGGTAAGTCGACACTTAAGTAACATCACAGGCTAATATGATGCTTACGCATAGTGTCATAAATAATCATAGAATATAATCTGAGCAAATGCTTGGTCATTATTATGCGGGAAATAAGAACCGAACTGCAGGGCCAGAGGGCGCGAGTTTTTAAAAGCAAGGCCGACGCAAGCGATATCGGGCATTCCTGGTAGGGTCGGCAACGCTTGAAACGGGCCCGCGGCCAGCACGCCGCCGCCCATCCGCAAACCCATCCGCTCTTAGGGTACTTACATAAATAAACAGGTTTCCTGTACAGACAAATCTGTACTGGCCGGTACCGATCGGTGCAGGGTTAACCTGAAACAGGTAAATCTGTCCTTATTGACAACCATTGCCTCCAGTTCGTCGAACAACGATTTTTTACTTTTCAAAAGTGTTTATTTTAGATTTAGAAAGAAAAGAACAGTTAGTGTCTCTAATATTAACAGGAAAAGAAAAAAATATAGGTCATATTATCATTTTTTTATAAAAGACAAACTTTGATGAACACAGGTTTTTTGATTATACCAGGATGGCACATGAAACATTTACCTACATATTAAATAAAATAGAAGATCGCTTAATTAAGAGACGGTGTAACTTACATGTTCAAATATCAAATACCGAGGCTATCAAAACACCAAACATCATAAAACTGAGTTTTACAACTAGCGGCGAAAACAAAAATAAGTCGAATTTTTACCAATAAAAATCACAAAATGAATGGTAAGTTCTTCATTTACTTGAAAACATTTGAAATTGCACGACTTTTAGGTGTTTACGTGAGCAAATATCGCATTTTATGTTTGTATCGAAAACCATACAGCATGCATTTGATTCCCGCCTAAACCCAATTCAATTGTTTGTTCATAACGGTTTTGCTTTTGACTTTGCTTGCTTTTAGATATACTAAACTATACGTTTACGTTGTTAAGATATAGCTGAATGCATATTTTTGCTTTTTAGAGCAACAAATAGAGGATATGCTTAGGAGGGGTGAGAATGGTGACATTTCAGAAGATGATTTAGAGTCAGATGGAGAAGATAAACCTTATTACCCATATCTAAGAGCCTTAGCAGCTGAAATAGAGGACGATGAAAACGTTCTTACGAGACAGGACAATTCAGAAGATTTTCCGGACCAACCATTGATTCAGGATGAGCAGCTTGTGCAAGGCGCACAGTCGTTGGAGCGAGTGGAAGCACAACCGACTGAATCTCTCTTGAATTTGAGGAGTTTACTGTGGAGAAAGCAGTCTTTTCTATCTGATGAGAATAACATCAAATTTGGTGTGTCTGAAGAGTTACCTTTATCTATAATGGAACTGCAAAGTTCGTATCAGTTTTTTACCTATTTTTTCACGAATCCGTTTATGGAAAACATTGTTACTGAATCAGCACGCTATGCTGTCCAGAAACAACCTGACAGACCTGAAATATTCACAGTGGGTGAACTTCGCAAATATTTTGGTATTTTAATATTTATGTCTGTTTACCATTATCCGAGCAAGGTCGTATTGGTCTAATAAATTTGGCTTCAGTCCCATCAAAGAGGCAATCCCAGTAAATAAATTTGAGAAAATGCGAAAGTTAAGCTGAACGCACATTTGTCCGCGCCGCACGCGCCGTACGCGCCGAATTTTAGTATGCGTTGTATGAAATCATATGAAACCTCGCACATTGTTCGGCCGTTCAGAGAATGCGTTCCTGACACCTATCAGTTAGTCACGACTAGTGATGGGCACAACATAACACTGAGTTCGTTACCGTTCCTCCAAAATGAACCACCGCGTTATTTTTAAGATTATTTTCGTTTTAAATTGGTGGAATCATTTAAAATTTATATTTTAGTAATTTAAGTGGAAACCAAAAAAAGTTAATATTAATATAATAAAATTGTTTTATTTTTTCTTTGTTACAAAGTTACAATCTGTATTTCTATGCAATAAAGTATATTGAATTGAATGTGCGTACAGTATATTAATCAGTCTCCGATTCGCTTGAGGAGGTGGTGTCTTCATCATCATCTTCGCCTACATGTATAATTATATTATTATCAATAACAAAATCAATCCTGATATCTCGGTCAAAATGTTCCACAATCAGGTTTTTAGTCTTCTCAACAACCTTTGCCCAGTCATCTCTTGTGAGTTCCCCGCAGGCTTCTTTTAATAGGGTCATCATCTTTTTCGTGCTGAATGGCGGGTAAGTATTATGGCGGGCGGCGTGTGGCGGGTGGCGGGCGGCGTGTGGCGGGTGGCGGGCGGCGACCTTTTATTTGAGCCCAGATTAGCTCAATCGCGTTATATTGGCAATGATACGGTGGAATTCTTAGAACGCGATGACCGTACTCCAGAGCCAGTTCATCGATTTCGTATCGCACATTTGCCGCTTTATTTTCTTTAAATAATTTAATTAGCTCTGGTTTTAGCATCTGCATATTTGCGTCAATGCCCTTTGCTTGTAACCAAGCCACCATTTCTTCTTTTTATTAGCTTGGGTAGGTGGTTTCTGTATTTGAACCGAGTGATAGGAGGCATTATCCATGAATATTACAGAAGGCTCTGGGCAAAAGCACGTTCTGGAACCACTCTTTAAATGTAGTGGCATTCATTTTCTCGTGGTAGTCATTTGTGGTTTTTAATTGAAATGCCAGTAACGCGTTCTCCAAAAAGCCGTATTTTGCAGAACCTGCGTGGCATATTATCAGACGGGCCCCCTTACCCATTGGTACTTTCGACGTCGACGCTTGTGTATCATCCGTCCAAGAACGGGAAACCGTGTGAGTGGCGTTTAGCCATGTCTCGTCAATGAACACGACATTATCCCAGTTATCAATATTTTAACAGTGGTAGAGCCAGGCGGCAGCTTTTGCTGTCGCCCGGATGGGCCGGCTCGAACCGGGGTGGTACCGCGACCTTACAGAATACTAGCGTGAAGTAGAGGTTTACCTCTGCGTTTCGCTTGGTGAGTGTAGGTGACCGGAGGCCCTTTTTACTGGAAATGAGGCATTCCATCTTAGTCCTCACGGGCGACAACGCATCTGCATTTTGATTCGCAAACGAGGATAGATGTAGATGTCTATGGGTCGCAGCAACCACTTACCATCAGGTGGACTGTGTGCTCGTTTGTCACCCTTATCCTATAAAAAAAAATTTTTTTTGCTTCTCTCAAAAAACTTATCCGTTTTAAAATGATGTCGTATCGTTCTAATAAAATTTTTCTTTTGTCTGTTTTTTTATACGAAAAACCATTATCTTTTAAGATTTTGGTTAAAGCAGTTTTCCCCCGTTAAACAGTCCAGCTTCTCTTAACGATGCCAAAAGCTTCTTCCTGTTGAGATATTCATTTCTGAAATAGTAACCATATATATATGATTTCTGATTGCATCGGCGTCAAAAGTGTCAATATCTGTCACGGGTTTAGTTCTACGTTTCTTCTTCGGAGTACGTAAAATATTATCTTCCGTGCCAATAGAGCCGAACTTTTCTTTATTAATATTTGTTATCGTTCGTTTGCTAACTCCAAGCGCCTGAGAGACGCGTTCTTGTACTTGTTCGACAGGTAACAGGGGCCCGCTATTTTGCCGCTCCCGCTCAAAGTAATCTTGCAGCTTGATGATTAACTCACGGGCTCCACTTTTCAATGTTTGTCCACGTTTAGGCATTATTATGCACCAAAAGTAAAAAGAACGCAATACAAAACACAATCGAAGTCCGATTTAGCGCCGATGTCAGTTTGAAAAGCAGAAACAGTCCATTAAACGGAAGCCGGGTAATCAAATAAAAACAGATCGTAAACACTTGAAGAACGTGATCTATCCGCATCAAACGACAACAGATGACTGTTTTAGCGTCACAAAATGGCGGCCCATAACGCCATTTGGGATTACCATTTTCAACCTAAATATAAAAATGCTACTTTCTTTCGCGCGTTCGGTTTGGTCGTAGTTTTATTTTTATATTTAATAAAAGTTATCTTATAGTCCATTATTTTCAAATTCTTAAAAAGAAAAACACAGCGTATTATTTTATAAAGTATAACTGTATAAGAACAGATTACGATACTGTTATTGCCTGTTATTGTTAGCACAGCACTACAAATATAAAGCGCTGACATAACCTTGTAATAGCGCAGTATAGATTTAGAAAAATATTATTTACCAAGTTATTTGACACTCAGTTTGGCACAGAATTATAACATTCATTGATTATTGATTTAATGATGTTGTTTTAATGCTCATCAATTGTTAAAACGGTAAACAACCAGCAAACATATTTTTATCATAACTGCAACGCCATTACAAAGTTACGTCGTCAGTTCAATCGCGACGTGTCAGGAACGCATTCTCTGAACGGCCGAACTATAGTTATCCACATCAATTTTCATACACACCCAAACCCCGGTGTAGGGTATGGGTGTAGGCAAACGCCTAAACCCATATGACTCGGTACAGGTAGTCTCCACCAACAAGTTTAAAGCTGTTTCTTTTTAAGATAACATAGAAATAGTATACCTGCACAGATCGGTACGAAACAGCACAGATTTGTCTTTACCGGAAACCTGTTTCTTTATGTAAGCACCCGTAGACGCAATCCGCGCTATTTATGGTGTACTCGTAACGCGAATCAAATAATTCTGATTCAAATTTATCTGGCAATAACCATGTCACGGTCAAACATACAACATCGTAGTTTGAACTCATAACATTATTAAAAACGTTTTCTTTTTAGTTCGTAAATCTCTAACGTTTTGATAAAAGTTATTTATCTTTTTTTTATGATTGATTATAAAAGCAATGTTTGTTATGAATAATAAAGAGGAATACATAACGTAGTCCATATAAATATGAAAGTTGCGTACCAATTATAAAACATGACGCAATTTTAAAATAATTCCTTAACAAAACAAAAAGCGACTAAAGACTCAATTGATACTATAATAGCATAAAACGAAATTGAACCGTCGGCATGAAAATTTAAGCGCATAATAAAGAGATCATTTACCTACATACCAATTTAATAATTTTACGTTTATAAATCTAAATAATATCAATAAAATTCGATAGTTCAGTTAATGAAGGTAGTACTCGTAACTTGAAAAATATGCGTTCAACAAGACGAACTTGTTTACTTCAAGATCTACGAGTGTCGATAATAGGAATAGCCCCATTCTATGAAGAAGCCATCTAAGTTGCAATCTATTACACACAATTTTTTCGTTATATATTGCGCGAGACAAGTATTCATCCATTACCGAGCAAATAAGCAAACCAGACATGAACATGAAACATTATGAAGTAATAACTATAAAACAAAACCAATTTATGAAATATTTACAGTGAACAGGGAAGGTGAATCTTCGGGCCGTTAAAGTTACAATTTTAAAACGGATAGAATAATATTCACCCGATACTAAAAAATAAAAAAAATTGAAGAAGGAGACAGTAGGAAGAAATATATAGTTGATAAGCATACACAAAAATAATAAGAGTATAAATAAAGTAATTTTAAACGTGGTAGAGCCATGCTGCAGCTATATTAATAGTATAGTTGTAGTACGAATGGGTCGGCTCGACCGGGGAAGGACCACGCTGTCACAGAATACCAGTGTAAAATAGCAGCTTAATGCTGCTGTTTCGTATGGTGAGTGTAGAGAACCGGAGACCCATTTTACTGGAAAAGAGGCATTACATCTTAGTCCTCACGGCTGACAACGCATCTGCATTTTAATTCGCAAACGGAGATAGATGTAGATGTCTATGGGCCACAGAAACCACTTACCATCAGGTGGACTGTGTGCTCGTTTGTCACCCTTATTCTATAAAAAAAAAAATTTAACTAATGTATTCAGGATAATAGCAAATAACTAGATTTAATGACTAGTTATCACTCATGTTATTTTTTTAACGCTTCTTCCGATGTAATGTGTAGAATAGGTGAATTATCGGTACGACCATCAGGGCCCGATCTAGCTATTTAGTTTAAAGATAATTTTCGCCGCCCTTCATATACACAAAACCATATAAGTCATGAGATAGTTATGTTGAGGGATGTTAAGTATACAAGTACCGACATAGAATACGTGGTATTGTTGGGATTATACCTACCTATAATATTCACGTCAGTCTATTCGGTCTTCTGAAGAAGTACCTATACGAAAGTTCATGAACGTTTTTATGGTAGTAAGTATACAATGTATGTCTTTTAAAGAATTTCACAGAAACTACTGAATGGATTCTTTTTACCAACATAGTTATATACCTTTCAACTTAAACATCATCATCAACCTATTGCGACTCACTGCTGCATATGGGCCTCTTTTCCCTTATGCTTTTTTTCCCTGTCTCGGGCTAATCTTGCCTATGTACATTGAGTTATATGTACTACGTACTAGAGAAGCCATTCTAAACATAAAATTTGCACTAGTGCACTACTCTATGTCTTCGCGCATGCGCAGGAGATAGTAGAGTCGCGCATGCGCAGTTAATTTAAGCGCGTTGCGCTTGCGCGGTCAGTTTTTAATTTAAAATTTAATTTGAAATCTTGTATTATTAGCGCCGCTGCACACTGCATGTATATTGAAACCACAGACTAACTAGTAGATTGAAATCATATAGTTAATAGAATCAGGCGTTACTTTGCGGAAATCCATTATATAAAAGCTTTTAGAAAATTTACTTAACTGACTTAACAATAACAAGAAAAGAATCGTCACATGTTTTCCAAATTTATCGTAAGCCAACTCACACCGACACTGTCATCCCGGCATCATCGTGTCATCCGTGGCAACATAAAGTTTGTTCACTGTCCCGTTAAGTAAAGAAAATTATTTAAAAGAACTTAATATAATTTATCAAATAGCGGTCTCTAACGGTTTTTCAAAAAATCTCAATTTAATTAAAAAGAAACAAAAACATGTTGTTCGCAACTCTCTGTACGCGGTTCAACCTCAAAGTGTTCATCGATATGTGAGCAGTTTGACCTACTGAGGCCCCATATCTGAAAAAGTAGCTAATACTCTTCGACAAAACGGCGTTTATGTGGCGTTCAAAACAAACAATTATCTTACAAATACCTGTAATAATAAAGATAAGTTGGATATTCGTCAAAAGTCAGGTGTTTACAAACTTGTTTGTGACGAATGCCACGCCGTTTACGTGGGTCAGACTGGTCACAATTTCGAGACACGTTATAAAGAGCATTTAGCCGCGTACAGGAATTGCAATCCCGATAAATCCCATTTTGCCAAACATCTTTTGGACACTGGACCCAACCTAGCCAACGACCACTCCTTTAAAGTCTTACATACGTGTAATAAAGGGCTGCGGCTGTGTGGGCTGGAACAGTTAGAGATATTAAAAAGTAATAATAGTACCGTTGCACTGCTGAATGAACAAACAAATGTTACTAACTCACCTCTCTTAAATATCTTTAAGCCTACTCTCTAATAATAGAGAGCCTTGCAATATGGTCGTTTGTTACCCTCACGGTGATCGGCGATTGGTTGCGTGGTTGGAGGATAGGCGGGTGTTGCGTGGCGGTTTGTTTTTAATTTTACAAACGGCTGCGTAAGTCCGGCGGTGATTGGTCGCATGTTTTATCGCATGACGCTGTCGCTCACTCCTTAAGTAGAGAGCGGCTGCGTCATCGGTCTGTATAAAAGGCAGTTGTTTTGGCTCGCCGCTCACTTAGCGGTTAGCCACCGTAGAGTCTACATCACCTGAGGGATACCTCGTGTAGAGGCGAAACACGTGTTGTATTGTCGTCAGTGGTGTGTCTTGCCTAGTGTAGTGGTGTTGGAAGTAGCGGTGCTGGGATTAGTGGTGACGGGGATAGTGCACGCAATTGAGAGAGGGCGGGAGGTGCTCTTCATACTAGGTAAGACACATCATTTTTTTTATAACGCGGATATTTGCGAAGTGAATTTTTACAAAAGCTTTTATAGATTGAAATCACAATAAATGACAATCTGTACGAATTGCAGTACAGTTCAGTTGAACATAGTGTATGTTCGGAATGCGAACGCTAGTACGTAGTACATATATATCGATGCCTATGTATGATGACCCTTTAACTAAAGGAACAACAAACATTTTTCGACAAAACCGTTTCAGAAGTTAATAAGGTTAGGACCAAGCTGTTTAATTGTTTATTACTTCGATCAACAATACCAACTAGATAACGGGTCACGTACAAAACCATAGCTAAATGCTGTCCGCGTGATATATACTTATACAGCTACATTTGTTTATTAAAGAACTGAGACAAAAAATTAAAACAGTTTCATGTTCAACCCAATTACAACCATGGCATCTAGTAATAAAGTCACAAATCTTACGATCATTAGTTACAAAAAAGAACAATTCAATGCATTACTCCTGTCACTTGGAAATGAAAAGACATAGGTTAAATAACATTTAGTGTGTAATCAACCTTAACGAATAACAAATTAAAGTACTTTTTCCCGTTATTACCTTGCAAGCTACGTCGTTTTGTTTCGTTTCTGTTTGCTTCTTCGAATTTAGCTACAAAAGTTATGGAGTCGCAGTGAACACTAAAATAATTTATAATATGATCATAAGTATAGTTAAAATTATTTATATTTTGGGCATTTATTTGTTGTGTTATGTTGATACAGATTATCAGAAGTACCTTGAAAAGCCAAGCCATTTTTAGCCAATTGTGGCAATTTGTAACAATACTCTATTCCAGTGTTCTATTTCTGATTTATAAAAAAATTAAAATTGATAAAAACTACTTTTACGGATTTTTCGCGTTTCATTAACTTATTTATCTTATTTTTATTAATTCCCGACATTTCGGGTACTTTACAGCATCCGTGGTCACGGGGGACTAAGGTGATTAACGTCCCGATGTCAGAGTTAACCCGGAGTACCTTCAGCTTTTTTAATTATTAATTTTGGTTCGATCTACGCAGAATGAACTTACTGTGTCTTGAAGTCTTGCAGTGGCATGCTTGGGTAAATTTTATTATTTACAGGATCCCAAGCACGTGGTAGTACTCAGCCTCCTTCTATTTTGAAATAAGGATGTTTTTTAATTTCAATAGCCTCACGTGTCATCCTTGGCAGGAATCGATGTTCTTTCGCGAGAATTTGTGGTTTATCAAATCTATTGTAATGGCGAGGGCCCTCTAAGATATGATCACAAACTGCAGACTTCTCGGAACGTTGGTGCTTCACGTCAGCTATGTGTTCCTTTACGCGGGTTTTTATTGATCGTTTTGTTTGCCCTATCTATGAGAGACCACATTCACAATCAAACTTGTACACTCCTGCATCTTGTAGAGGGATATTGCACTTGACGGATAGAAAGAACTGACTTAACTTCTTCGGCGGCTTGAAGAATGTTCTAATAGAAACTCGCTCCAAGATGTAGCCAATCTTGTCTGTTACACCTCTAAACCATATGTCAGAGGTGTAACAGACACAGAGTACAGCAAACACGCGCTCGAATGTGGCTGGCTTCACTCGGTCACTGTGACGTAGGCACGGGACCCGAAGCTTGTTGTCATGCAGAACCTGCTTAACGTGTTGAAACTCGGCGGCAAGGTGTTTGCTGTCACTGATCCCTCGTGCTCTCTGTAACAAACATTTGCCCACGGGAATCGGCCCTGAAATTATTTTACTATTTACCTTAGGAAACAAAAAGTAAATACACTTTTTAGTAAGGTAGTCAAATTTTGGGAACGTCGAAAGGAGTTTTAAAAACTAAAATACAATTAGATTACTACGTCTCACCGATTTGGACGTGGCTTTAATAATGAACGATATTCAAAGGGTCCGTTTGTGCACAGACATTCGACTCATCAACTAAATGCTAGGAACTTATATAGAAATGCTGATGCAATAGTTTTATTGCTTAGTCCAAATAATACAATATTATATATTTTAATATTTTAGTTTATTTTTTAACAGTGGTAGAGCCACGCGGCAGCTTTTGCTGTCGCACGGATGGACCGGCTCGAACCGGGGTGGTACAACGACCTCACAGAAAACCAGCGTGAAGTAGAGTTTTACCTCTGCGTTTCGCTTGGTGAGTGCAGATGGCCGGAGGCCCTTTTTACTGGGAATGAGGCATTCCATCTTAGTCCTCACGGGTGACAACGCATCTGCATTTTGATTTGTAATAGAGGATAGATGTAGATGTCTATGGGCCGCAGCAACCACTTACCATCAGGTGGACTGTGTGCTCGTTTGTCACCCTTATCCTATAAAAAAAGTCTAAAACAGAGGGACGGGGTGTATCTATAACTCCTCCCTCCCGAAGAGCAAAATTATCGGTAATATCATTTTTAATGTTTTTACGATAATTTTGGACATAAGGCATACATTTTTTTTCTTAACACGTATATAAAGAACAATAAGAAACTTAAAGCTAGGAAATTTAAAATTACATATGTTAGAACACTGAAGTTAGAGTCTTTTCCTCCGTTGATAGCACGTAAATCTGTGTAATAGATTTCACTGTGTTTTAAAGCATTTGACATATATTTCACTTCGTCCAAGTTGACACCATTCATGTTAATTACGCGTGTACTTGTTACATTAATATTTGAACGTAAATGAGGTAAGTTGATGACTGAGACTGGTGGTGCCGCTTCGTATTCGGTGAGTTTTTGAGGCATTCCATCCTAGTCCTCACGGGTGAAAACGCATCTGCATTTTGATCTGTAACAGAGGATAGATGTAGATGTCTATGGGCCGCAGCAACCACTTACCATCAGGTGGACTGTGTGCTCGTTTTTCACCCTTATCCTATAAAAAAAAACACGGTGGTGATGAATATAAGTACCGTGTATCTCCAGGTCACAGGGCTCATCGCTGGTTAGTATATAGGTTCCAAAAATTGGTTGTTTGGTGATCTCGTTACCGCAGTGATTGATCAGCGTCGTTTTTAGCTTTGTAAAAACAATCCAATTTTCTGCTTTAATTCGCTGCACCTGAACGTCTTCGATTGTAATAGCGTGTTGCGTACAACAAGTAAGATTATTCTCAAATTTCATTAACTGTTCTATGCAGGTAAGTCCAGGGTAGAGGGCTCTATTTTCTTCGGTACACAGGAAATCATTACCAGCAGCAAGGGGACGACACGGTTTCGTGACTGGTAAATATTTCATCCCTTTCACCAGGAGGTAAGGATATTTTTTGGGAAGATGGAAATCGTTTCGTTTACAGATTCGCGGAAAAGAGATACGGAATAAACCTTAAAATAATTGTAAGTATTATTATCAGTTAACGGAATCTCCATTATAAATGTTATCCGGTTTTTCTTAAGATAAGGTTTTACACTTATGGTTTGTTCTAATTTTACCAAATTAGTTTCGGTTGGTGGGTACACTAAATTTTCGGTATTCGATATTAGTTTTAAATTATCTAAAAGTTCTGTAGAATTTACTATAGATTGATGAAGTATCGATACTCTACTAAAAGAGCAGTCTCTATTTCACTTAATTTATAAAATATAGTTCGAAAATTACTTATAAATAAATTAAATAATCCAAAAATATACGTAGAGAAAACCCAGTTATTTTCTCTAGTCGTTAAATGATATAGCATTGTCTCTACACTTTTCAAGCGTGCATCCAGCATAACGGAATTATTATTTAGGGTTTCCGTGACATTTATAAAGCTGTCTAATATTTTGGAGACCAAGGTGAGTTTCTTAGATACGATAATTTGGTTGTGACTTAACTCCGAAGTATTTACTTACTTACTTACTTATCTTCACGCACAATCCCTGACGGGGTAGCCAGAGAGAACAGATCGCCAAGTGTCACGATCCTTACATACCTCTTTCGCTTCTTTCAGATTCATTATCTTCTTCATACATGCACGTCTAGGTATCCGAGTACTCTTGACTCTCCCCTCTTCGAGCAGTTTGCTCACATGGTCTTCGAAAGTTAGTCTCGGTCTACCTCGATACCTTTTAATATTAACTTTCGCGCTATATATTTTCTTCACCATTCAGTCTTCACTCATTCGCTCAACGTGCCCAAATCATCGAAGCACGCCCTTATCAATTTTTGTGATAAGGTCATCTTTCAAACCTGCCATATTGCGAATCTCTTCGTTTCGCTTTCGGTCGGCCATGGTAATGCCGCACATTTTACGAAGAGATCGCATCTCCACTGCATTCAACTTGCTTTTATGCTTCTTCTGGCATACCCAGGTTTCGCTGCCATATTACAAAGTCGGTACCAACACTGCGTTATGTATTGTAAGGCGTGCACTCTTCACTGCGCCTTGCCTTTTGGCTAACGCAGTCAGTGCACCATTGATTTTGTTGCCGGCAGCGACACGCCTGTCCATATCTAAATCACATCTTCCATCCCGGCTAAAAGCACTCCCCAAGTATACAATTTCATTTACCTGTTTTAGACATTCCTGATTTACCCATATTTCACACTTCGTTCTCTCTTCGTCCCTTTCAAATACCAGAACCTTAGTTTTATTAGCATTCAAACGGAGACCATTAATTTCATATTCCTCTTTCATACACGTGACTAATGCCTGCAGTTCTGCCTCTGATGGTGCAATAAGCACTGCATCATCAGCATACAGCAGACAATTTACTTTAATGTCACCCAATTCCGCACCCAAACAGCTATCTTTCAGCTTCTGTAAACAGCTGTCGAGATACAGTATGAACAGCCAGGAAGACATGTCACAACCCTGTTTTACGCCCGTTTGGACGCTAAACATGGGTGACAGGTTATGCCCTACCCGCACATAGGCTTTACAGTCACAGTAAAGTGACTGCACAGCCCTTAGCAATCAACCATCCACACCATACCCCGGCAACAGTTCCCACATTTTCTTCCTTACAACCTTATCAAATGCTTTCTCAAGATCTACAAAAGCACAGAAAATCTTCTGGTTAGCAGCCAGAAGCTTTTCCGTGATCATGCGGAGAGAAAACATTTGATCCGTGCATCCTCTTCCAGGTCTATATCCGCATTGTGCCTCCGATAGAAATCTTTCCGGTTTCTCTTGCATCTTACGTGTCAAAAGCTTCGAGTAAACTTTACTTGCTAAACTGGTCAAGCTGATCGCCCGATAGCACCCGCAGTTAAAATGTGAACCTTTACCTTTATATAAAGGCACAATGACTGCGGATCGCCAACCATCCAGGACATCCTCCGTTCGCCAGCACAAATTGCACAGCAGATGAAAGCTGTCCCAGACGCGAGGCCCACTATACTTGACCATTTCAGCAGTAACTCTGTCTAGTCCCGCAGCCTTACCACATTTCAAACTTCGAATCGCACGTTCAATCTCTTTCATACTGATGACCTCAGTGTCATCGAGGTCCGGGTCTGGCGTACCAGTCACGGCGTCACCCCCGATTCCCTCACTAAGATCATCACACGCATACATTTCTCTATAAAATTCGCTCCATCGCTGCATGATGTCCAATTTTTCTAAGAGAACGTCATTGGTTCTCGAAAGCACTTTGTTCATTCTTAAGGCCGTCGCACCACTTCGGGTCCTTCCAACCTCTTTCCAGAAGAGTTTGGAGTTCTCCTTAAAGTTGTGCGACAACCTTTCGTCCGCTTCCATTCTACACCTTTCACGCACTTTCTCAATTAATGCTTTCGTGTGAACTTTCTGCAGCTTATATCTTTCTTTCATCTTCTCTCTCATATCCTTATCATTACTAGAGGCTAAGTAGTCTAACCATGCTTTCTTCTTCTTCTTCTTTACAGCTTCTTCCACTTCATCATTCCACCATGCATCTCTTCTTTTACTACTACCTCTTTTTATCGTCATCCCTAAGGTTCTGCTATGTTCTTTCCACACATTCTTTTCTGCCATCGATGGTGTCAAGATTTTCGGCTACCCTCGCATGATATTTGTCCCTAGTATCCGCTTCCTGAAGCTTCCAGCTTCGGATGTGACAGACCGACTGTGGTTCTGTTACTGCCGTCCGGTAGCGCCAACCCGCGAACAGACCCCTAAATCTAGTAATCACTAGATAGTGATCCGTTCCCAGGTCAGCACCCCTGAACACTCGCGTATCAATCACTTGTTTTCGCAGTCGGTCATCCACCAGGAACAAATCGATCATACTTCTCTCATTCTTTCTTTCTCTAGTATATATATGGATTTTCTTGTGATTAAACATAGTGTTTGTCGAAGAAGACCCTTTTCCTTGCATACAGCCAATATAAGCTTTGCAGCATCATTGACCCTTTTATCGCTAAATTTTCCAAGCACCGACTCGTACCCTGGTCGAGCGGTACCAACCCATCTATTCAAATCATCACATACAACAATTCTTTCGTTTCCCCTAACCAAATCTAGAACTTCTCTCACATTCTCCCAAAACTCCTCCAGCTCAGCCCTGGATGACGAAGCTACCGGCACATAAACAACCAAAAGGAATAACTTCGTCAGGCCCAATTTAAAGCGAACCCAGAGAAGTTTTGAGTTCACAGCCTTATATTCAGTCATAACATCGACCAGCCGAGACGACAACAGCACCCCCACTCCCTGGCAGGCGCTCTCGCTCTCCGGGACTCCGGACCATAGAGCTAACGCCCCGCTAGGGAGCTCTTTAGTACCACTGCCCTTCCGTTTGGTCTCCGACATACACACGACATCTAATTCTCTTTCTTCCATTATTTCGATCAACTCATTCGTCTTATCTCTCATGCCTCCTCTAACATTCCACGTGCCAACTCTGCACTCTGTCCTCCACCTTACGCCGTGTCGGGCTGTGCGTGACGGATGGCGGTCCCCATCGCCGCTTTGCGCGCTGCATTCCACACCAACGGGGACGAGCTGGTGTGCGTCGCCTTGGGGGGACGCCCTATTGTTGGCATTGGTGCGCAGCTGTGTAGAATTGCAGCCCTGAAAAGGGCTGGCAGTGGTCGCGACGAGCACGCTTCTACAATAACCTCCAACTCCGAAGTAAGTTTATCATATTTAAGAGATCGAGGTTTCCCGTAATAATTTTTAGAAAAGAACCTAATGGATTTAAGATCCCTTTCTTAAAGCGTTGCGGCATAAATTGTTGGAATTTTTGAACGGTAATATCGCGTATGTACTCTACATGGGTTTTAACACTGATAAATTCACGAGAGTATGGTTCCTTTACTTCAATTAGTCTACTAAGCTTATGGTATGAGCAATGATTAGATTTAGGTCGTCATAAATATTCTCTAAATTTAATTTAATTTAGTTTAATAATTAATAAATAATTTAGTAATATTTTTAATTTAATTATTAATTTTTTTTTTATTATAATTTTAATTTTGTTCGCTTTGCATGGTCTCTTGTCCGAAAACTACCTCGAACGGTGTAAGTTCTGTTACCGAATGAATGGTATTATTATATGCTAGTACGGAATACGTCATAACTGATGCCGCATCAGTAGGTTTTCTTTCGTATTTTGCCAATCTGTAAATTTGTCGAGTAATATATTTGTCGAGTAATAATAAGCCCCATCGTGTTTGGGCTATTTGGTGTTCCAATGTGCTGCTCAATTTTATGTAAGCTTAAGAATTCTTTAATTAATTCATTGTTAAATTCAGAGCCCGAATCTGAACTTATCTTTTGTGGTATCCCGTAAAAAGAAAAGTACTTCATTAAAGCTCGGACTACTTCGGGGGTGGATCTATTTGAAATTTCTATCGCTTGGCCTAATTTAAACGCGTCTATAAGAGTCAGATAATGTTTTCCTTGGATGTTAAACAGGCCTATAAATATCTCTTGAAACGGAGCATCTTGGGTCTGGGTTAATTGAAGAATAGGTTTAATTGGCTTTCTGTCATATTTCATTTTTTGACATGCAGTGCAACTATTTATTATTTCCGAAAAAGTTTCTTGTAAATTATCCCAATAGTAATTTCTGCGGATTCTAACTAGCGTCTCTTTAATACCCCGGTGACATGTCTTTCATTCGTGAAACTTAATTACAATTGCCCTTTGTTCTTTTCTTCTTCAACAAAAATTACTCGTTCCGTGCATTTATAAAATTGAACCATGTCCTTTTTGAAAAGGTGTATAATAATATTGCTAAATTGTCTTCGATGTTCTTTTCGTTCAAAATATATAAAATATTTAATTTTAGGCCTAATATATTTCTTAAGAAACTCTTTAATTAATTCGGAGTTGTCTAATGGTAAAAATACTTCTAATACTTTTTGTTTCTTTCTAGAAATATCTTTAAACTGAGATTCATTTTTAAACCATGAAAACATTAATATTTGATTTGGCTTTGTATCGATAGCCTCGTGTAGTATTGGTATTCCGTTTGACTCTAATTCTACGGCTGAAGAATACACAGTTTGGGACTTAGTAGATTCTGAAGGTGATCGAATTGGATATTCGGAAACCTTTTCTGAACTACAAATTGATATTGTGTCGGAAAGAGATATAAGGCTAGCGGAAACAGTACTTGAGTCCGATATTGTCACAATGGACGTTGTGTCATTATGGTTTTTATTTTGAGTATTTAGTTTTTCAATTTACTTAACTACGTCTTTCAGATGCTCCCTATGCTTATACTCTTTGCTGTCGAAATTAACGTCCATCGAATGGCCTTCGTCGTCTGAATTTAAGACATTAACTTTAATTCTGGGTAGGGCATCGGCATTTGTATTTTGTTTTCCATTTTTATAAACGATTTCAAAATCGTACTCCTGTAGTCGTAATCACCATCTGGTAAGCTTACTGTTTGGTTCCTTTAATGAATAAAGCCAAAGTAAGGGTCGATGGTATATAGTATAAATTACATCGTCCGTAAAGGTACGGTCGGAAATGTTTTACGGCCCAAATAACAGCTAAAAGTTCGCGTTCAATGGTGCTGTATCTACTTTCAGTGTCACTAAGCGTCCTACTAGCGTATGCAACAGGTCTATCACTACCAATAGGTCCCTGTGATAGAACTGCTCCTAAAGCTATATTAGAGGCGTCAGTCGTCAAAATAAAGGTTTTATCGAAGTCCGGGTACTGTAATAAGGGTACACTCGTTAGTATTTCTTTACATTTTTCAAACGCATTAATATATTTTTCATCGATGATAATTTTATTTCGCTTTTTAAGGCATGCAGTTAGAGGTTGTGTGATCTTAGCAAAGTCCTTTATGAAGCGTCGATAGTACCCTACCAGTCCTAAGAAACTTTTAATTTCCGTTGTTGTCTTAGGTATAGGAAAATTTAACACAGCATTAATTATGTCTGTGTTCGGACGTAGCCCTTCTTTTGTAATGTTATGTCCTAAATATAAAACCTCCTTCCTTAAAATTTCAGACTTGTCTAATTGAACTTTTAGATTAGTCGCCCTAACTCTGTCAAATATCGTCCGTAACTTTTGTATATGTTCTTCTAGACTTGTCGAAAACACAATTATGTCATCTAAGTATACCATGCAGTGTATCCCCTGTAATCCCCTCAGCACACTGTCCATGGTCCGCTGAAAAGTTGCAGCATGCGTCCAGCGGGGTCACCTTCGAGGGGACCAAGGAGCTCGCTGAGCTTGGGACAGAAGTTGTCGTCGCCAAAATCCACGAGTTGGGTCTAGAAATAGCGCCGCATTAGAGGTGGGCGCCGCGCCACTATGCACCCGGCGCCGCCGCCGCCGAGTATCCGAAAATTCGCGCTGATTGATATCGATTCGAAATTTTCTGTTTTCAGAAACTTCAAATTTCGCTTAAACTTTGCCAAAATTAAATCATATAACAAAACAATCAGCACAGGGAATCTTACAAGACACTTAAGGGACTGTCACAGTATAATGGAGGACAAAATGGAGTCAACAAGACTTATAAACGATTTCTTTACTCTCACCTCATGCCCTCGAGCTAGAGCCACAGTTGCTTCCAGTTCAACAATGAACGTGGTTACTAAAAAAGATAAATGGATTCTTGCAAGAGATTTAGCACTTTGGTTTTGCACCTCACTCATGCCATTTGACTCCGTTTCGGATGAAGGGATGATCGATTTCTTTAAGGTAAATATAATAAAACGGCGTCATAACCTTTTAAAATTACTAAATGTAGCACGCTTTATATTGTTCTCTGTATTTATATTTTAGAAATATAACATAATTGTCTCCGATGAAGACATGCCATCAAGATATACTGTTGGTCGAGGTGCACTAGATGACGTATATGAAACTATGCTTGCGACAGTGAAAACCCAAATATTAACAGGAACTCCACGACATGTCTCTATTACGTTTGATTTGTGGACAGATCAGTATCGACGACTCAACTATATTACATTCACGCTTCATTTCATAACTGCTGGTGAGAGAGAACTACTAATATTAGACTTACCTTTAGTTTGTGACCTACTCGTATTTTAGGACACAAGCCTCCTCCTTCTTTGGTTTTCTACGGTAGCAGACTATAACGTAGAAATGTCACCCATATTCCATCCATGCTCTTACAGATTTTTACTTTTTCAGATTACGAGCTCAAAAATTTTACACTAAGTACTCAACTCGTCCAAGGAAAAAAGACAGGAGAAAAGATTCAAGGAATAATAAATACTACAGAGTCAGAATTTGGGTTGTGTGATAAAGAGCTGCATACGGTAACAGATGCGGGATCAAACGTTAAGCGTGCCATTTCGCTGTCTGGTCTTGACAGCCATCTGTGTTTGGGACATGGTTTACATAACCTGGTCATTACTGATGGGATTAAAAATGTCCCTTCTTTGAAAGATATGGTGAAAAAGGTTAAAAATATTGTAAAAGCCATAAGGTACCGGTTGCCTGAATTGGAGAAGGAAGCGGAAAAAGAGCAAGTGGAGTTTTTACAACAAATCGAAAACGTTTCAGAAGTTCTGGAAAATGACGAAAATGAACCACTTGGTGACGACGACGATGACGTTTCACAGAACTCGCAAATATTCAACGACGAGTTTGGCAATTCAAACCAAATGCCAAGCATCAAAACCACAACGCCCACCCGTTGGCATAGTGTGCTAAGTATGTTGGAGAGTTTCGCGCATTGTTGCAATAGGAACCCAGTTAATTCTATTCTCACCAGGATTGGCCTGGAAGATTTGAAACTGGTACAATCCGAATGGAATCTGCTGGAAGACCTCATTAGATTTCTTCGGAAATTTCGGGAAGCAGTTGAAGTTTTATGTGCGCAAAAGTCTGTTTCACTCAACTTGGCTCTAGTGTTTCGCTCAGAATTAAAAGAGATTTTAAATTCAATCTCCGACGAAGAAATCGCTGTGATGATATCGTTAAAAAATAAGATGCTCGAGAAATTTGACCACAGGATTCCTTTAACAAAGAATATAGTATTGGCATCTCTTCTTGATCCCAGATTTTCAGGATTAAAAGAAATTGATTCATATTTATTGGAAATGAACACAAACCGTGCAGCTTTTCTGGCAGATTGCATCAATGAGCTCATTAGGCCTTCTGATCTGCCACATTCCGATTCTGAAGCTTATCATGATGTATCAGAGCCACAAGCAAGCTCTTCTTCGACTCAATCTTTGCTGACAAAATTATCGAAAAAGCACAGTAGTTGCAGCAACATTGACGAATCACCAGAGTCAGTTTTCTCCCAAGAATGTTGGAGATATCTAGCGTCGATCGATCTCAAAGAAGTAGAATTCATGAACGGGGATGTTCTTACCTATTGGCGGGAGAAAAAAAATGTTTTCCCAGGACTAGCTGCGCTTGCCAGGACTATTCTTGCGATTCCTGCAACAGGAACCCTGAGTGAACGTGTTTTCTCCATAGCTGGATTGGTTTTAAATGCTATGCGAGCACGTTTGAGCCCTACTCGCGTAAATAAAATAATTTTCATACACGATAACTACCATAATTGTAAAAACACATGAATAAAACATTTCACATCCAAAAATTGCGTTTTTTTTTTACAAAACCAGCCACGCCGCGGCGTGGCGGCGCCGCGCCGACCAATTTTTCCCAGCGCGCCGCCGCCGACAAATCTTAGGTCGGCGCCCACCTCTACGCCGCATAAGACCGAGGCCTTATGGTTTCACAAATTACCTCGGAGCAGGGAACCACCCGACTCGTGCGTCTACGTGGGTGGGTCTGTAGGCTTCACCTGGACAGTCGCTGGGGCTTCGAAGAGCACTTTGAGCGCCTAGTCCCCCGGATTGAGAAGGTGGCGGGAGCTATGCACAGACTGCTGCCCAATCTAGGGGGACCGAGGGAGGAAATACGCCGCCTCTATGCGGGGGTAGTACGGTCCGTAGCCTTATACGGGGCACTTGTGTGGGCGAAAAGGCTAGCCATCCGGCGCTGTAGATCTAAAATCTACAGTGTCCAGCGGAGGATGGCTATACGGATCGTGCGGGGATACCGCACGATATCTTTTGAGGCGGCAACAGTCCTGGCTCGCTTCCCACGAGGGTGCTGGGGGTAGTAAGTTCTGCCCCTGGGACGTGCTTCAAATAAAGCAACGCAAGAGGGGGGCCCCGGTTGTGTTCCGAACGGAGATCCCGGGACCCCTCGTACACGCTGATGGAGACCACCGTGGGGTTTTGGCCGGTAGGAGTCCGGCATAACCTTCCGGTTGCCCCCGCAGCCGGAGGTATCCATGAGGATTTCCCCACGAAAAAAAAAGGTTCGAAGGTGGCACATAAAATTCTGAACCTGCCAACTTGGGTGGTGGATGGCTAATGGCTAGGTTGGAAGATAGGAATAAGTCAATTTTGCCACCCCCGTTCTGGGCAAATGCCCGGCTTGCCCCCCCCCCCCCCTTAGATCGGGCCCTGTACGCCTGTATATTCTAAGTCTATGATACAAACGGTGTCGTCTGTTTGCATTCGCTAGCTGGTTTGTTAATTTTCAAAGAAAAATTGATACGTCGTCGTCCCATCGTAGAAATGAGCAGCTCATGTTGTGCCTGGGCATTTCATGGTACGTCACTATTTAAACTCTTTTAAGTGTGTATTTTATTTTACCTAAACAATTTCAGTATAAATCGTCAAAGAAAATGCATTTTTTATTTTACACTTGATATCAGTATCACACATTGTGTTGAAATCATTGAACATAATTAAATAAGCAACTAACATTCAAACAAATCACAAATATTAAAATTTATAATAGGTAATTATAAAGTATGACCTCAGGGACGCGCCGCCGGGCCGGTCGACGTCCGCGCTCAGATGATGCCAACTAAACTATTCACCTCTTGCCTATTGAACTAGGGCGCCACTTTGAACGACTTCACATGAACTTTTCATATACTTCTTTATTTTGCGTAAAACAATTTGAAGAACTATTTGATTCTTTTACTAATTTGTTTAAGAATTAATAGACATTTAGGAAGTTTGTCACGCACACTGCTTGCTATATAGCAACGTTGCCTTCTTCCAAGAGGCAACGTCACTTCCGGCGGGTAGCAACGCTTCAACGTTGCACATGCGGCGGCCCAAGGCCAAGCCAAAGGTATATGACGTCAACACAAGTGTCATCAAAGGCGCCGCCTGCCCTGTGCAAATTAAATGTTGAGTATTATTAACTATTGCATACCTTAAGCGAAAGCGCAAGGTATTGCATACCTTAAGCGAAAGCGCAAGGTAATGTTCTACTATCGCCTAAAAATTAAAATTCCAACATTTTACCGAATAAAATCGTATCTAGCAATCATATTATATATATAAATGATATAAAAAGCACATTGTTAGAAAGATAAATGATTGTTGAACTTATTAATAATTTTTTAAATCGATTAATTGCTATTTTTAAATAAAAATAAGGGTTTTAGTGGCTTATGGTGTGGATTTATCATGTCCCTGTGGCTTGTAAACACTATAACTTTTGAAAATATCAATTGCTTAACTCAATCTATTTTTTAATCTCTTCATCTATCATGTGGGAAGCCACTGAATGTAAAAGGCAGTGTAATTTTGTTTTGTTTAGCTATAATTAATTTTTTTCGGCTCCAAAATGGCGAAATTTTCGTTGATTTGGTTACCTCGTATATAAATTGTTTCTGTAAATGGGGATCTACAGCCACAGAGTAGTTTAGTTCACAGAGAATCTTTGTATTAAGTTTAGTTCGGCTTCAGTCGCCGTCACAGAGTACATTATATATAGGGAATATTGTAGGCAACAAACTTGCCGACAACTTGCACGGGAAGGCTCAAAGAGTACACAATTTGGACCCGAGCCATTTGGTGGAATTTCAAAAAGCCTAGCCTGATTGACCCTTGAAACTCTTTATCACAATAAATCACTTAAGATCTAGTCTGGTGCACCAGGCTTAAATACTCTATAACCAAAATCCTCCCGATTATATTAGCTTATCTATGGTTATGCCACTGGTCGCCGTCGTGAGTGGACATTGTTTCGGTTGTTTTCAGCGGCTCAAAAAGATCGCTGTACAAATACACAATATTCGAATAACCAAATTTCTTAAATACCTGATTATAATAATAATAAGAGATTTTTTTATTACAATATTTAAAAGCACAGAATAAATAATAGTAGTACGTACTAAAAATAAGTAGTATAATTTTTTTGTCATGGGTGACATTTTCATGCTTTTCGAGGGTGTCGAAACCGATAGGGTTGTCGAAATGTAAATCCAAGATGGCGGCCGCAATAGGTATCAATTTTTTCATCATGGGTGTCATTTTCATGGTTTTCAAGGGTGCTGAAGCCGAAAGTGCTGTCGAAATGTAAATCCAAGGTGGAGGTTGCAATAGGTATAAAATTTTTCATCATAGGTGTCATTTTCATGGTTTTCGAAGGTGTTGAAGCTGATAGTGATGGCGAAATGTAAATCCAAGATGGCGGCTGAATTAGGTACCAATTTATTCATCATGGGTGTCATTTTCATGGTTTTCGAGGGTGTTGAAGCCGATAGTGCTGTCAAAATGTAAATCCAAGATGGCGGCTGCAAAATATATCAATTTTTTCATCTTGGGTGTCATTTTCATGGTTTTCGAGGGTGTTGAAACTGATAGTGCGGTCGAAATGTAAATCCAAGATGGCGGCTGCAATAGTTACCAATTTTTTCATCATGGGTGTCATTTTCATGGTTTTCGAGAGAGTTGAAGCCGATAGGGTTGTCGAAATGTAAATCCAAGGTGGTGGCTGTAATGGGTATCAATTTTTTCATCATGGGTGTAATTTTCATGGGTTTCGAGGGTGTTGAAGCCGATAGTGCTGTCGAAATGTAAATCCAAGATGGCGGCTGAAGTAGGTACCAATTTTTTCATCATGGGTGTCATTTTCATGGTTTTCGAGGGTGTTGAAGCCGATAGTGCTATCGAAATGTAAATCCAAGATGGCGGCTGCAATAGATATAAATTTTTTCATCATTGGTGTCATTTTCATGGTTTTCAAGAGTGTTGAAGCCGATACTGCTGTTGAAATGTAAATCCAAGATGGCGGCTGCAATAGGTATCAATTTTTTCATCATGGGTGTCATTTTTATGGTTTTCGAGGGTGTTGAAGCCGATAGTGCTGTCGAAATGTATTTAAACTACTTTAATAATTCCGTTTAATCATGTTATATGTAATTTTTTTAATGCGCTTAAGGTATGCCCAATTGGATTTACCAATATATTTTTTTATTTAATAGCAGTTGTATTTAAAAAATAGATGCAGTTTAAAATAATTACAAATATTACAATCAAATATTTATAATAATTAAATATAGATATTAACAGTAATAGAATAAAAATTTTTAGGCATAATGGTTCAATAAAAATATTAAAATACAAATTTAAAAATTAGAATTAGGTACTCATCCGCCGATGGCGGTGAGTATCGCGCACATAGCGTTCAAAATATTCACCTCCAGATTCTATGCATAGGTGACACCTAAAAAACTTAACAGTTCACCGACACGAGATAATAGTTGATAATTCATTTCGTTTTAATCGAATGCCCAAATTATTTATTCTTTCAAAATTTCGCTGGTTTCGAATGCGCGTCCAGTATACACTGTTGTCTTTACATGCCCCCACAAATAAAAATCCATTGGTGTGATGTCTGGTAATCTATCACATCCGATCCAGCGACCAGGGTATTCCCTGTTTAAATAATCCTTAACTTGGCGAGCATAGTATGCCGGCGTCCCGTCAAGTTGGTAATACATATTGCGTAGAGATCAAAGAGTATAATAAGTATATACAGGAAGTAGAGATGCAAGTGCGTTTTGCGTGTCGGTGATAAAACTGTGACAGCTTTCACCGCTTACTCTTTCTATGAAGACAGGGTCAAGCACTACAACGTTAATTTTATTTAAGTCTAAAAATATCTATTTAATAGGAGATGAAAAGAATGTGAATGAAGTTTATGCTATTTTTAATGAAGATTAATTAAAAAATAATCTAAAACTAAGTATTTCAATCAAACTTTCTATCTTCATTAACAAATAAAATAAAAGCTATCTGTTTTAATTTTAATATTTGATTTTTTATTGGTAACAAAACTGGTGGTTTTCTGGTTTAAAATCGTATCATTTTGGGGAAAAATAAAAATCAACTTGGGGGAAACCATAAAATTGTTAGCCCTGGCCTGGCCTAAAATTGGGGATGGGCAAGAGAAAATCATAGACTTAGAATATACTGGGGTATAGACCACCCGACAGCCCAAAAACGCGTGACCAATTTTGATTTGTTATTATGTGTGCGTTAGCTAGTGATGTATATTTTACTTACAAGGAGTATCGAAAATGATTGTTACGTAAGCGGTAAAAGGATTTAAAAAAGTGTTTAGTGTATGAAGTTGAATAACTTTAAAAATTTACTGAATTTTACCATAATAGTTCTAAAATAATTAAAAAGTATACATATAACTTGTTCCTGGGAATAAGCTGAACCTACCTGCTCTTTGTTGGATTTAATTTAAATGTATAAAATCCCAGGTGAATTTACCGATAAATTTAAAAACTCCCCAATAATCAGATCGGAAAGTTGTATTTTCGAGCTATAATCTTTGGGGAAAAATATTTACTGCCGTGGGCAGTTTCCCCGAAATTTCTTTTTTAACATATTGTTAATATAAATAGGTAGATAACTTATTTATATTTATTAAATTGTTTTGATTTGGAAATAAAAACGGGGACACTGAATACATAACGGTTGCCTTATTTTTCATATAAGTACGAGTATTACTTGTGATAATTATAAACATTTAATAATTAAATACATTATAGAACTTTATTTTAACATTCGTGTACACGCCCCTAGTTGCCTCCACAAAGATCAAATATCCCGGGGCCCATCAACGGTAGATTCGACGGACAACTAAGGGTGGGGCTCGAAATGCCTATGGATAATCAATATATAAGGACTAGGTAATTAATTCGACTTACCTGATTCAGAAGCGAAGACTGGCCACAAGGCTTGGTCAGGCAGAAGGTGTAGTGTATGTAAGTAGTTTGTAGTAATGTGTAAAATGTGAATCCTGACTTAGCCCCAGTGAAGTCGGACTGCCGATCCTCAGGCGCTGATTTTCTCCAAATGTGAGATCCCCAGTGATAGTTCACTTCATCTGAACTCAAGTCTGACGTCACTTCACTGTTTCAGTCTATCAACTTTATTGTACATATAATTAACTTCAAAGTCAACCAATTCAACGTTCATCGAAATCAAACACGTGACACACGACACAAGTAACGAACAGTAGTTCAAAGTTCAATATTCAATGTTCCGGGTTCACTCGCACGATATCAAAATGCCACGAAGCAAATCGTCAAATCAAATTAATGTCAATCAAGTTAAGTTAATAATTCAAACTCAACACAAGCCGTCCGTCGCGCAACAATTATTGGTAATCAGTTACTTTAATCGCTCAAAACTCAAATTAGGCCTCGTGTCACGTAACGCTCAAACAGACACTCCATTCGAGGCTATCTTAAAGAGACATATAATAATAATATTTTTATTCAGACTCAGTCCATAGAGATGTTAGTATAACAATAATAATAATAATAATAATAATAAAAGGGCATAGGGAAGTGACGACCCCATCGCCCGTTGACGTAACAGTTAAGTAGCAAAACCGCTACGTCGGCGCAGTCAGTCAGCACCTTGCCAAGAGGTGTTAGCGCCGTGCCTCGGCAAAATTCAGGGTGCAAAGGCCCGTTTGTGCATATGGCTCCATCATGAAACGGCGCTGGGTTTAGGCGTCTCCCGTTAACTGACGCCCATAAAATGGATGATGGCACAACGAGAAACGCGCATAGGGCCGCTGCCTGGGGGACGCCGAGGCGCGTCTGGAGCTGGCGCTCGACGCGGCAGCATGCGGGCCGCCAGCCGAGCGCGAGGTGCTGCACGACCACCTAGCAGCCCCTCGTATCCATCATCCCCACCAGATGGCTTGGTGTCGGCAGGGTCCTCTCGGACCCGGCAAGCGGCACCCGCCGCTGGTGGAGTACGCCGCATGCGTTGGAATAAAAATATGAACACAAACGCATTGCGGGCGTACTATAGGGCGAAGGGGGAAGAAACTGGAGGGATAGCGTATCGGGCTCGGATGCATCGCTTTTTTACTGAGCTGGAGCCGTCTGTTCCCGTCACAGGGCAAAAGCTGGCAGACCGAGTTCGGTACATCATGCGCTCGAAAATATTTGATTATGCCGAACTCGAACGATTACGACGTGAGGCTATTCCCTCATCGAATGAACCGGCTATAGCTGGGGATGCGGCTCCTCAGGCCACAGACCAGCAGCCACATGTAGAGGCCGCCATGGATCTTCCCGCTCTGGTTGATTCAGGCGATGATGGAATGGTCACCCAAGAATTAGAGCAGATGAGGAGCAAATTGGAGGAGGCGATTGTGGAAACGTGCAGTACGCCTTTCGAAAATCGACCGCGACTCCCGCGCATACCCCTAAGCAAGCGGAATCGGGCTGTCGTGAGGGCTCTCAACCCAATGCTGGTGACCTATTTGGAAGCCAGCCGGGACCTTTGCGAGACGGACTCAATTTTTTTTGGCGCCGCACTGGCAGTTTACCGTATTATTGGCACCAAACTTCCCACGGCTGGACGCGCTACTAGACAAAGTAGCGCCATCACAGCCTGGAGAAGAAGGATTGAGGACCGTATCACAAAGGCAAGAGCCCTCACCGGCAGACTGATAAGCTTCAGGTCGGGCAATAATAGGCCGAGAATTGTGCGCACCGTCAGGTTGGCGTTTGCTGGGACAAATATCAGTCTGTCCCAGCCGGACATAACGCAAAAACTGACGGAGCGCATAGACGACCTAAAGCAGAGAATCGCTGCTTGGGGGAAGCGGATTCGGCGATATACCGAGAGGTTGACACGTCGTCAGAATCGTCTCTTCCAGAGTGATCAGAAGAGGCTCTATGAATCATTGGAGCGACCAATGGTACGTGGAACGGGCCCAGCACTGAATCAGGCCGACACTATCGCATTCTGGCGCGGCCTATGGTCAGCCCGAGCCCGTAAACCACAACGAGGTACCTTGGACGGAAGTTGTGGTGAGTCAGTGTGCTAATGTTATGCCCATGGACCTCGTCATCATAACGCCGGATGACGTAGCTGAGCGGGTCCGTAGGGCCCCGAACTGGAAAAGTCCGGGATTCGACGGACTGCATCATTACTGGCTGAAGGGGTTCGTGGTGTGTCACGCTGTGCTCGCCCCACAGTTTCAAGCGGCTCTCGACGAAAAGTCGCTCCCGAGCCTCTTCACTACTGGGATCACTCATTTGATTCCAAAAGACCGGGATTCCACAGACCCGAGCAAATACCGCCCCATAACGTGTCTACCTACCATATACAAGACACTAACGTCCATTTTGAGCGCGAGAATCACTCATCACCTGAATTCAAATCAGGTAATGTCGCGCGCTCAAAATGGATGTCGGGGCGGTGGTCGTGGAACCAAGGAACCACTCCTCATTGACGCGGTCATTGGCAAGGTGGTTAAACGCAACCGTCGGAACCTCTCCGCCGCCTGGATAGACTACAAAAAGGCATTCGACTCGGTGCCTCATAAATGGCTTAAGAGGGTCCTTGAGCTGTACAAGGTCGACTGTACAGTTCGAGACTTCCTCGGGCAGTGTATGCGGCAGTGGAGTACGATCCTTTGTCATCTAGGCGAGCGGATAACGGCTGCGGAGAGTCACATAAGGATAAGAAGGGGTATCTTCCAGGGCGATTGTTTGAGTCCAATCAATTTCAACAGTGGTAGAGCCACGCGGCAGCTTTTGCTGTCGCACGGATGGCCCGGCTCGAACCGGGCACAGAATACCAGCGTGAAGTAGAGGTTTACCTCTGCGTTTCGCTTGGTGAGTGCAGGTGGCCGGAGGCCCTTTTTACTGGAAATGAGGCATTCCATCTTAGTCCTCACGGGTGACAACGCATCTGCATTTTGAATTGTAATAGAGGATAGATGTAGATGTCTATGGGCCGCAGCAACCACTTACCATCAGGTTGACTGTGTGCTCGTTTGGCACCCTAATCCTATAAAAAAAATCTGCTTCTGCCTCTCTCTGAACCCTCTCAGTACCTTACTGGAGAGTTCCGGGAGGGGATTTCAGCTTCGGAAAGGAGGTACAAAAGTGACCCACCTTTTCTATATGGATGATCTCAAGTTATTCGCCTCCAGTCGCTCTCATCTTATGGAATTGCTAAACATCACTTGTGATTTTAGCAATTCTATTAGAATGGAGCTGGGGCGGATAAGTGTGCGATCCTCCATGTTGAAAGGGGAAGGGTTGCTAACTCTGAGGGCATAGACTTATCTATGCCTATCAACATAAGGACCCTTTCCGAGGCTGAAACATACCGATACCTGGGTATGTCACAGAACATCGGTGTGGATGAGGCGGGTATGATACAGTCAGTTTACGATGTGTTTTATGCACGCTTGACCAAAGTGCTTAACAGCCTTTTGTCCGGTGTGAATAAGACGCACGCATATAGCGGTTGGATCATGCCTGTTCTCATGTATACCTTTGGCATGCTCAGGTGGACTCAGACCGAAATGAACGCTCTGGACAGAAAAGTCCGCACTATAATGACGTCCCACAGGATGCATCATCCGAGATCGTCAGTAATGAGGCTGTACTTGCCGCGGAAGCATGGTGGGCGCGGCTTTTTAAGCGGGCTTACCATGCATAATCGCGAAGTGTGCAGCCTCCGTAATTACTTTCTGACGAGAGCGGATGATCTATACTATAGGGACGTTATTTCTTGTGATAAAGGACTTACCCCTCTATGCTTAGCCAACGAGCAATGGCAAGACCCGGCAGTACAGAGCATTTCCGACCGGGAGATCGTATGGAAGGAGAAGGAGCTCCACGGGAGGTTCCACAAGGCTCTACATGAGCCTTTCGAGGACACAGTCGCCTCCCTCCACTGGCTATGTTTCGGTGACCTCTTTGAGGAAACCGAGAGTTTTGTCTGTGCGATACAAGATCAGGTTATTAAGACCAACAATTATCGGAGATACATCCTAAAGGATGGCACCGTTGACGTCTGTCGAGCTTGTCGCCATCCCGGTGAATCACTTAGGCATGTCATCTCCGGTTGTTCGGCGCTTTCTAACTCTGAGTATTTGCACAGGCATAACTTAGTAGCCAGGATTCTACACCAGGAGCTCGCTCTGAAATACGGTCTCGTGGATCGGAAACTGCCGTATTATAAGTACTTGCTGGAAGCCGTGCTCGAAAATGACCGCGCCAGGCTCTACTGAGACCGGGCCATCATCACAGACAGGACTATTCTTGCGAATAAGCCTGATATTGTGCTGATGGACTGGATGAAGGATATTTTTGGTCGACATTACCATTCCTTATGACGAGAACCTCGTGAAAGCCGAAACCGATAAGCTTACTAAATATCTGGACCTGGCTCACGAGGTGACCGACATGTGGGGTAGATTGCCAGAAAATTTCGAAATTATACCTGTGATCGTTTCTGCGAACGGGTTAATCCCAGTCAGCCTCTCGAGTCATCTGAGGCGTCTGGGACTCCATGACGGACCGCTCCAAGCTCAAATGCAGAAGGCGGTGCTCCTCGATACCGCCCGCATAGTCCGCCGGTTTCTTTCCCTTTCCCCCTAACCCTCGGCCGTTTGGTCTCCCCTGCCGAGGGCTTCCATCTGGTTGGGTTTTTATTTATTTATGTATTTTTTATGTATTTATTTTATTTTATTGATGTTTATGTAAGTTTACCATGTTTATTTACAATTATATATTTATATTGCCCAACCAGATGAGAAAACTTTATAGATACCCCATAATAATAATAATAATAACAATAATAAAAAACTTAAGACTAATGTTAGTATATAGCTTCTTTTTCTTTATATTCTTAACTTATCAAATTAACCATCCCGCGTACATTACATATATCTTACTTATTTAGTTTTACATGTAGACTTAACCAATGCCTCATAATGGCCGAGTCCCACCTATCAGCAAGTGTGTTTAGGATGCTGTTGGTAGAGATACGCAAACGACTCAGTAACGAAGCAGACGCGGCAATCCCAACAGCACCAGGAATGCATTATTATATTGGACACGTAGGACGTTGTATGCCCGCTGCGTATATCTAACCCACAAGTTGCATGTGTAAAAGCACTGACAATACGCTTTAAAAAGCGTTACTTTTACTTCTTTAGTACATCGTGCAAACCTGCGGGCCAGCATATTACAGCGAACAGCCAACGCGTTCCCTTTCTATATCTAAGTCATCATTTAAGTCCTCTGTTACCCAGTGGCCTTCTGAGTGCACTTATCGTGGGACTCAGCAGCACCATGTCATCTGCATAGCTTATATTATTTATACAAATTCCGTCTATAGAATAACCGACTTTAGTGCTGCTGAGCTCCACAATCAACTGGTTTATGTATAGGTTGAAAAGCGTAGGCAAACTCAACCCTCCTTGTCTGACTCCACACTCCAGCCCATACCTCTCAGAAAAGCTAACACCCCATCGAACATAGTTTATTTGGTTACTATACCAATATTTAAACACGGAAATAATCTCCTGAGGCAAATTAGTCTCCTTCTGTAACTTTCGCCATAAGATATCATAAGAGACTAGATCGAAAGCTTTTGATAGATCTAAAAAACAGGCATACACCGGTGTTTTTCTATCTGTGTAGTACCTTACAGTCTGCTTAAGACATAAAATT
This sequence comes from Parnassius glacialis, assembly GCA_033319125.1. Lineage (NCBI taxonomy): Eukaryota > Metazoa > Arthropoda > Insecta > Lepidoptera > Papilionidae > Parnassius > Parnassius glacialis. Next base: position 9,070,095 of record JAVANC010000015.1, on the reverse strand, counting down.
GCGCTCTCTGTGGATAGTCCAGGTTTGAAACCAAATTGTGCATCATGCAGATGAATATGCTTTCGCAATTGTCTGTCAAGGAAACTGTCCAGCACTTTAGCTATTATGGTGGCTAGTGAGATTGGCCCGTTATTATTTAAGTCCGATGTATCTCCCGTTCTGTTCTTAAGAATAGGCACCACAATGGTCTTCATAAGATCAGTCGGAAGGTACTGATGTGCTATACATAAACTTAGAAACATAGCCAACACTCTTGGCAGGTGGGAACCAGCATGTACCAGATGCTCAATACTAAGCCCTTCATGCCCTGGTGATTTGCCTCTAGTCATAATATTTATTACTTCAGAGACTTCTTTGGGAGATATCCTTATACACGATCGTCCAAGACGTTCACTATCAATTACACTCTTAAAGAGACATAACTTTTCGATAGAAAATTATGCGCGCACAATACGCAAATTCGGACGTTGATCGCAATCAATATTCACTTCTAAAACAATTAACCGACCCGGCGTTTGCGCAGACAATCTATTTTTCTAGACTCAACAAACTCCTCGTCGGTGCATAAAAACTTGCTAACAAAACCCGACACTAATTTTGAGGTTATTCGGTACGCGACTACGCCGTTCTAGTCACTTGTCCCGACCCAGCCGCCGCTAGCAACCAACTACCTGCAATCTCCGGACGCGGCCCACTGGCAACAAAACTCCCGTTAACCGCCCACACGTCTAACCGGTTATGAACGCGCCGTGTCGAGCGCCTCGGAATACAGCTTCAAAAATTTAGCATTTGGCGCAAATAATTCGACTTAAGTATAAATGTAAACTTAATAATTCAAGGAAGGAAACTTGTAGAAATCAGTTGTAAAGTGGACTAAGTGTCTGAGGATACAGACGCACTCTATTCTGACAATCTCGGTATGTTAAGAAAATGGCCACTCATTCATGGACTGACCGCGGCAAGTGCAACTTAATCTAGCAGATCTATTGATCTGCGCAGCTATTACTCAACCACGAGTTCCTCTTCTCTATGACTAACGCTGTAGGCGATGAACCAAGCTATTTAAGCCCTCGGCACAATGTCGTTGGCCATCAAGCATGAATTGGGCATCGACCGTTGTGAGTCTCAAGCTAAGGAATTTATACTATTACTAGCTGACCAGGCAGACGTTGTTCTGCCCTTTCCGAACGACCATTTGCATTCCCAAAAAAAAAAACTCCTGAAATTAGCAATAAAAAAATTGAGGGTCACTTATCGGGGTAAAAACTATCCTATCTCTCAAGTTGGACCAAACTGCACACAGTCTGCAATTTTTTTTTTTGAAATCGGTTCTATCTGTTTAATACTTACAGCAACACGAGGTGGTTATACTACTAAATTGTAGCCGTTTGTAGCTTATATTAAACGTTTATATTTTTAACATAGCGCCATCTATTAAATATTTACTCAATCCAGTCAACAGATATCGTCATCTGACAGAATCGTTTGAAGCTAACAGATAATTGTGACTGTCAAATAATAGACTAATAATTTTCAATAAAATATTATTGTATTGCGACTATAAATTGAGATGTAAGATATCCTATCTTTTAAGTTGGACCAAACTGCACATTGACCAAAAATTTCATTGAAATCAATTCAGTAGTTTAGGAGTCCATCGCGGACAAACAACGTGACACGTACTTTTTATATATAAAGATACTATCATTACGACATATCTATACCTAACTACGCTAAAAGTTTTATCATTGTGAATTGGGGATATTACGAGCTTGGGATTCGAGACAATTAAAAACTGCCAAGTGAATTACCAAAATTGACACTTTAATTACAGAACACTAATTACAACTTAAAACCACACTAATAATAAAACACAATTGTACTACAGATCACTTTAGTTCGAAGTTGTATCGCTTAAAAGTATACGCTTGTATCGCCAATTCAATAATGACTCGGTCGTGGTCTATACCGGCCTTATGTAGGGCCTCAGATAGTTTCCAGAACCTTCTACTATAGAAACATCTAGAATGTTCGCGTACATATCGGTCCTGAAATTTCTAGAAGGATCTTGACTCTCCTAGTTCTGCTACTCGATATTAGAGGGCGCTAGTGGTAACTAGTGATGCCATGTACAAAACATTAATAGTGGCGCGCAACAGGAATATAATCCGAAGTTCCGAAGCTCCGCTCAACCCCTTGGGGAAAATAGCGTGATGCTATGAATATTGTACTAGTACGACCGTGAGGCTGTGCGGTTGGTTAAGTAATGTTATACATTTATTTTGGGTGATAAATAGATACTTAGTTGGGTTCGTAATGGCTTAAAGAGGATAATCTTAAGATTTTTTTGTCTTTAATATACTACAGTTTTATAATGTATGAAAATCTGTCTCTTTATTTATCTAGGGTTGAATTTAGAATCGTTTGGCAGGAATTTGGGGGAGTAAGGTGTTTTATTTGATAGAGGTTTGGTCCCCGATTATAATAATACCACTCACACTAAAAGGTAATGCACCTTTATCGAATAAATAAATAAAAACTATTATAACCTAAAACGCGTAAAACATGGAAAAACGTATGTAATATTACTGTAAAAGCTGGATAGCACACAGAATTTTGTGTAAGTACGACAAGGACGTAAGACTAGTGTCACATTATTCTACTGTATATACTCTCTGTCAAGTGTCAAGTAAGAAATGATTATAATATTATACTGTTTTATTTCCGAGTTGTTTAAAACTGCTTAGAAATACTTGAACACTCAGATATACTTTCAGTTGTAATAGGTTAGAAGTATGTGGCGGGAGCAAAGGCAACCTGGCTTTATAGATAAGATATCTGATCTGATCGAATCTGTACTAAAATTGAATTAGCACGCCCCGACTCCACGTAGTCTTGTTTGCCCTACTCCTAGAGTGTTTTTGTAAAGCCGTAGGCGCGGAACGCAAGGTTACGCTACGCAAGGGCGAAGGGGCTGTACTCCCTGCTGCGCCAAAGCCGTTGTAGAAATAACTTTGGGACAATATTCCTGTGTAAAAAAGTGAGGTTACGATTTAAAAAAAAAACCATTACTCATAAACTATACTTTCCCGCAAGGCGGAAAGAGTAGAGGGGCTTTACATGATAGGACACACTCCTGCTCCCCTCTTCCCCCTCGTGCCGGAGACCATAAATGTTATCATTTTGAGGTTAGGTCTATAGGATTTTCTTTTTGAGTGAGTTTTTCAAAGGGAAGTGATGTCGGGAGTAAGGGGACACTCACCCCCTCATCCCTGCCCCCCTCCTGCCAAACGATTCTAAATTTCAACCTTTATCTACAACAACAAATTATGTAGGAATGGTTCCTTTTAATAAAATTGTTTTTTTCCTAATTTTTCTCTTATACTTCTCAAGAAAATGTTTGCTGCAAATTGTTAAGTTCTTCTTTGCATTACAACCAACCCGTCCAATGAACCTTAATCATTTTTTCTAATTATAGAGTCCGGAGTGAATCTGTTTAACAAACGGCAAAATGAAATTACATTTTAGAACGCAAGCCGAGGATTTATTTTCTTGTTGTGTAGGCAAGTCTAAACGTAGTGATTATATTCTCTTTGGGCAAGTCTATCTATTCATTATAAACATTCAAGATTAATTTTGATATAGTTGAGTCAATCCCTACCTTACATGTAAAATATTTTGTATAAAAATGTATTTATTAATTTCATGCAAATTATCAACAACGTTTCAGTCAGTTTCTTTGTAAAATATCAAAATAAACAAAATAATTGAAAACGTTCCATATTTTAAACAGTATATAACATAAATTTTAACCAAAAATAAACGCTTCATAACATTGACGACGTCTTGAGAATTTACCTGTGAAATGTGCAATTATCAGGATTATTTCTATTATTAACACCACAATCACTCACTGAACAAGTCAGCATTTTGGAAAAAAGTTACTTACTAAAAATAACCACTTATAAATATTAAATAACTTTAAGAAATTAGAAAATATCTAGGAGCTATTTCTTGCGGGCCTAATTGCGCCGATCTGTCATTCAAAATGGGTTACAGAGTCATGAAATTTGGTATCCTTTTCTATCTTGCATTTTTGACATAAGGAATTTTCTTCTCCCTTGCACACTATGTTGGTCTATACGCCAGTATATTCAGATAAGTAAAGATAAAGTCCAAAATTTTATAATTACTGACGGTTGGACGACGAAAAAAATCTTTTGTACCTCCTTTTGTTGTTACATGTTTTGTCATTAATACAAAATTTTAAAATATATCGAAATGATACGAATTCGATACTGTAAAATAAATACCGATATATCACAAAATAAAATATCGACGATATATGTCGATATATTTATTAAAAAAAATATCGATATTTTTTGCCCAAGCCTACCTAATATACTATATTTTTATATTATTACCTTCCGTAGGAGGAGTTTTGGCGGGAACGTGACCGGCGGCGATTTGTTGCTCCTGTATTATTGTTTAAATAATGGTTTGAAGTGGACTTTGATTTATAAAAGTGGTGCGATTTTGTGTATTAAGTGTCTGCGCATGTGAACTATTAGTGGAAATTGTGAAACAAGTGCTCTGATGGTGATGGATTCTCAAGATAAGCTGTTTGTTTGCATAGGCGCCTTTAGATACCATCGCCAACTGTCAGCTGCCTGCTGGCTCAAGTTGCCGTCAAAATCTCCCGAGGGCTGCACAATGTGACGCATCAACAAATTGTGAAGCAGAGTACTATGAAGGATAATTATATATTGTAACTTCAGGCTCCGAAGGGCTAGATCCCAGAGCCGTAAAGCCAGTTATTAAAAAAACCCTCCGTAGGAGTAAGAGGTAATAGTGTTCTGTGCACAGAACACAATTACTCTTTATCAAGAGAAGAACGCCAAGTTCATACTAAAAAACGAACACACGTGGTTATGTGTGTATATGACAAGCGCTACGGTGGACGCCCATATAAAACTTTTTAACGGGAATTTCAAACCTTTTTATTCTGTAACTTTAAACTTTTTATTTAAGGCTTATTCGAGTGATTTTGGCTCAAGCCTCACAAACTTATGGGGTAAATTCCCATATGTTTGAGAGGTTGCACCAAAATTACTCGAATATACTTTAGATTAGTATGTGGGATAAAATAAAACTATAAATAAGTATAGTTATGTAATTTTATTTTCTGGAAGACAGATTGTTTTATGAACTACACATTATTATTGATGTTTTTTAATATTTCCACATAATATTTTCTCGCTCGTTACTGATTTATAACACATGTTATTGTCAGGGACTTATTTTTCACAGAATATTAACGTAAATTTAAATCAGCAAAATTCTCATGATGAAAACTTAACTCAGCCAAAATAAGTGGTCTGAAACAGATAAAATTCGAGTCAATATAGTAATAAACCCTACAAATAAAGGCCAATAAATTCGAAATGTTTATAGCCTTACCACAATATTGTCATAAGTTGTTCTTTTCCTATCATAGTAAACTTGCAGAAAGTGATGATTTTGTGCTTTTTATTTGCACAACACTTAACTTACTTTCGATGACCACAAATCGTGCATAAAACTTTGAAATAATGAATTAATTTATAGTCAATATCTTATACAGAATGAACATCTCACAAAAAATCTCTACTTTTCATTCACGACGATATTATGACTGTATATTCGCGTACATACGAAAATGAAGTCCATCTAACTGAATTTAAGCAAAAATGAGTAATAAATATTAAAAACTAAACCTATGAAATAAATTTTAAAAATTTCAGAAAATATTGTCAATATGAAAGACGTTGACAAACAAATGTAATTTTTTCTTCTTATATTAATTCATGGCTACTTTTGATAGAATTCTGCTAATATTTAATAATTTAATTTAAATCAATTAATAGGTTAACTAATTGTGCGAATCTCAGAGTAATATGTATGTAATTATACTTTAAAGTGCAAACCAATAAAAGCTTAACACCGAATTAAAAATTTTATTTTCTTCCCATATAATATGAATTTGTTTATATAATTTTTAAAATGGCAGTCTTAAACCACATCAAAGAAAGAAACAGCGATATTTTATCTCGCTTTATTTTTACAAGCCCAACGCGCATATTGACATTATTATGATTGTTTGCAAATTTTTCAGCTTTCATACAAAGTTGCCTCTAGCTTGCTAGCTTGCTACATATATATATATTATATATAAAACATAATATATATAAAACATATATATATATAAAACAGTGCAACACAACAAAGTAATAATAAAATTATACTACTTAGACTGGATATTGAAAATTATGTGTTCTGTAATAAATCGTATGGTACTACTAATAAGGATTAATATTAAAAATATTAAGCGTAAGCGTATTACCTTTTCGTTGTAAAGTAGTCGTAATATCTGTTTTAGCTATATATTCTATCGCGCTCAAGGTTTGTTCGGTATCCGAATCAGTGTATATGTTTCGATATTTTACGTTTCGGTTTTGAGTAGATATTAGATATTCTGCGATGACTCATATCAACACCGTATCGTAAAATCGTAATATCTAATACATAGTTAGTTTGTCGTTGGATATATAGATGTTGGATATTGTACTGATATATAGATATTGTATCTATATACGATTTGTATCGCCCACTCCTACTTGCTACATATATATTTATTATTTATTTATGGTTGCCTCACCCGTTCTGTGCAGCGTTGCCACTTGTGATTTTGTCACTAGATTTAGTGAATTTTTGGAGATAGATAGTGATATTTTGAAAAAGAAAATCATTAAAAAAATATTTGATGACTTTTAGTGATATTTATCAAATCTTGAAGAATTTAGAAAATACCTATTAATAACCCTCTTTATCTGTCGGTAAATTCCCCAGTTTATGTCAAAATAGCACTATAATTTTCTCACATTACAAATACGTAATTAGACATCTTTGTTTGGTTATGCTAAGTCTACCTTGGACTTTTCCCGACTAATAATGAAGACCTAATACGTATGTAAAGTTGGTTTCAACGAGCGCTGAATACTGAAAGGTTGATATATGAATATTGAAATGTAAGAAGGTCTCCTAATAAAAAAACCTAATTGGAATCGGGGTATATGCCTCTGTCATGACTGGAATTTGTGTGTGTGTGTGTGTGTGTGTGTGTGTGTGTGTGTGTGTGTAATGAGTGAGTGCCTAATTAAATTCTAGTCAGATATGTTTGCCACTCATGCACTCATTCACACTGTTCCACATGTATCAGAACAAACGTTACCGCGAAATATAGTTTATCATTACAGAAACTTAGAATTATTCTCACATTCACCCAAACGGTGTGATGAGTACAAAGATATATATGAGACAGTAAATTGTGCTGAGAATGCTTTAAAAATATTGCGCTCTTGTGATACTCGTTATCTGTCCGTTGAAGAAACTGTGACCAGGAAGCCGTCTCGATTTTATATGTTGTGTTTATTGTAATTATTTCCACAATTAAAATAGTAATTTTATTACATACCACGTGATTTGATTTTAAATAATTTGGTGAATTCTAGGGATTTTTTTAAGTAAAAATATCCCTAAATCTGGTGAAATTTCAGACCATAACTGGTGATAAAATTTTCTGCATGGTGGCAACACTGGTTCTGTGATTATTACTAGCTACCACAAACTATATAGAAACGCTACGCGTTCAGACGGACGTCTCTGGTACATTTAATTTGGACCGTAGAGCAAATCAGAACATGACATTTCGTTTTTTTTTAATATGAATTGGATATAGGCAAAGGAATAATTTTATTTCAGCCTAGTATATATATATATATATATATATACACCTATATAATATTTTTGTATATATAATTTTAATTACTATTTTTATTATTATTTTATTATGAAGAAGGAGGATTCGTAGAAATAAAATGCATTGTATATATTATTTATTATATGATTTATTTCTTTAACCTTTTTTATAATAGTTTAAGGCTTTTTTTGCATTGGTGGCAATGTACGCTTTTCGATTCTAATGATGTCCGTGCCTTTCAGAATCCCATCTGTGGTATGTGCTATAGAGTAAACATTTAATTGCTCTCTTGCTGCTTGCACTTGAATATTTTCAGTGGAAAGGTTCTCTTCAATACATTCGATATCCAGTGTATTGAGCTGGAAAAAGGAATATTTAAATATATAAATTACAAGTTTGATTATGTGCGCTAATTGTAATTGTTGTCGTTTATAAATGTTTGCATAGAAAATGTCAAGACAAGAAGAGGCCATTGTAATCAGACAAAGTTACTTTCACATAAATCTAAGAAGCTTTCACAATTATACACAAATTTCCAATAATTTTTGAACATAATTATCATTCATACCTAAGATAATTAAGTATACTGTAGCAATTTTTGATAGAAGGTTGGGAGGATAAAAGTATTTGTAAAGTAGCCAATTATCTATTCGAATCTACATTCATGTTCTACTGCTGGGCACAGACTCTGTCTCATTTCTCAGAAGGGTATGAAATAATGAGTTGGGCAAGATGCTTATTGGTAGACTCCATCTTTAAAATATTTTTATTCCTTGAACACGATAAAAAAATTGGTAAATCCAATTCGGCATGTCTTAAGCGCCTTAAAACAATTACGTATAACATGATTATACGGATTTTTTTAAAGTAGTTTAAATACATTTCGACAGCACTATCGGCTTCAACACCCTCGAAACCCATGAAAATAACACCCATGATGAAAAAATTGATACCTATTGCAGCCGCCACCTTGGATTTACATTTCGACAGCACCATCGGCTTCAACACCCTCGAAAACCATGAAAATGACACCCATGATGAAAAAATTGATATCTACTTCAGCCGCCATCTTGGATTTACATTTCGACAGCACTATCGGCTTCAACACCCTCGAAACCCATGAAAATGACACCCATGATGAAAAATTGATACCTATTACAGCCGCCACCTTGGATTTACATTTCGACAGCACCATCGGCTTCAACACCCGTGAAAACCATGAGAATGACACCCATGATGAAAAAATTGATATCTATTGCAACCGCCATCTTGGATTTATATTTCGACAATCCTATCGGCCTCAACTCTCTCGAAAACCATGAAAATGACACTCATGATGAAAAAATTGATACCTATTGCAGCCGCCATCTTGGATTTACATTTCGACAGCACTATCGGCTTCAACACCTTCGAAAACCATGAAAATGACACCCAAGATGAAAAAATTGATATCTACTGCAGCCGCCATCTTGGATTTACATTTCGACAGCCCTATCGGCTTCAACACCCTCGAAAACCATGAAAATGACACTCATGATGAAAAAATTGGTACCTAATTCAGCCGCCATCTTGGATGTACATTTCGACTGCACTATTGGTTTCAACACCCTCGAAAACCATGAAAATGTTACCCATGACAAAAAAAAATTATACTACTTACTTTTAGTATGTACTACTATTATTTATTCTGTACTTTTAAAATATTGTAATAAAAAAAATCTCTTATTATTATTATAATCAAGTATTGCATGCCGAATGCAAAGCACATAGGTATGTTCTACTAGCGCCTAAAAATCAATATTCCAATGTTTTGTCGCATGAAATCGTATCTAGCAATCATATTATACATATAAATGATATAAAAAGCACATTGTCAGAAAGATAAATGATTGTTGAACTTATTAATATTTTTTAAATCGATTAATTACTATTTTCACATTAAAAAAGGGGTTTTAGTGGCTTATGGAGTGGATTTATCAAGTCCGCAAGGCTTGTAAACACTAACTTTTGAAAATATCAATTGTTTAACTCAATCTATTTTTTAATATCTTCATCTATCTATCACAAGGCTACCAAATCAACGAAAATTTCACCATTTTGGAGCCGATAAAAATTAATCATGGCTAAACAAAACAAAATTACACTGCCATTTACATTGTTTACAAGCCTCGCGGACTTAATAAATCCACACCATAAGCCACTAAAACCCCTTTTTCTGCCGACTTCCAAAAAGGAGACGGTACTCAATTCGGGTGTATGTTTTTTTTTTTTTTTTTTTTTTTATGTGTGTTACCTCATAACTTTGTACTGGGCGAACCGATTTCGATGATTCTTTTTTTATATGAAAGCTGATAGTTCTCGTGTGGTCCCATATGAATTTGATCAAGGTCAGACCAATGGTTATTGAGTTATTCTTAAATAACCTATATTGAAGTCGGCTGTACAAAATTTTTAATTTTAAATTATTATTTAAAAATAGCAATTAATCGATTTAAAAAAATATTAAAGTTCAACAATCATTTATCTTTCTAACAATGTGCTTTTTATATCATTTATATGTATAATATGATTGCTAGATACAATTTCATTCGATAAAACGTTGGAATCTTTATTTTTAGGCCATAGTAGAACATATCTTGCACTTTCGCTTAAGACATATGCAATTAGCACTTAAAATTGGAATTAACATTAATTCATTTATTTCAGTTGCGTAGACAGAGATCAGATTTGCTCAAAAATATAAACATATTACTAATCCTAATAAAAATATTATCTGAACTAAAGTTTTAGAATGGCAATTGTTTTGCAATTTAAATTTTACATGATTATTACCTTAATTTTCTTACTTCATTGGGCATCACATGTTCATCAATTAGTTTATGTAACAAGCTCAATTGAGTATGCTTGCAGTCTGTTTAGTACACGTCATCTTGCCATTTTGATACGTTTCCATCAGTTATTATGTGTTTTGACAGCAAAATTATTCCTCACATCTTTATGATGGCTGATCAAATATCACACTAAGTTTATTTGAACTGTATCATCTGAAATAAAACCATAAAAGATTGTTTGTCATTGTCATTCAGACAACCTTGATTTTGTAATTATTAAGACTAGTGGTGTGCTATTGTGGTTAAAATAATGTTGACAATTAATTATTTAAAATAATAGAATTCTATAAAAATACTTCAGTCATTAACTTAAAATTTTAATAAATTATTATTAAAAGAATTTATTATTATGTTTCATTCATCATTAATTCATTGCAGACTATCATAAAGCTACTGGTAAACATAGGCCTTTATAGGTTATCGTATAAAGTGTACATTTTCCATAGTTGTAACACTTGGCAGACAAGTTGGTAACCAGTTTATTATTATTACTAAGTTGTTATCAAAGAGATCACTTGAAATGCCAGGAATTAAGTAGTTTTATTCAATGTACAATACTCCCGTACATCTTTATTACATTTTTTTAAATTTTATATGAATACTGAATATACTGAGCAGTTATGTTTAAGGAATAATTAAATGTACATACCTTTGTCATCTTTGATGATAAACCTAACTCAACTTACTCCAACGAATAGTTTTGAGTTTATCCAACCTTTTTTAGCCTTATTAATGTCAGATTTAGCAGTATGAAACCCTTTATTCAAAAATTTTGTTACTAAGCAAGTTTCTTGAAAAGGTTACTAGAATGCAGCAGATTTTTAAGTTTGTCACAGTTTATTAAGTCCAACCACTTGTTTCTTTGGTCTTCGTCAGACTAATTTCTGTTACTTGCACAATTGGGAATGAAACACTTAAAAATACATTTTAAAACTAAAAATTATAAACAAAATACACTAAAGCTATAAAGAAAACGTCCCGTCGAAATATATAACCTATTAAACAATAAATACCCTTTCGTAAAATAGCAGTAAAATGCCAATAAAACTTTATTTATAATTTATAGTTAGTTCATACTTCATAGAAAAATAAAATAAAAATTTCCAAGAAAACTTCTAACTTGACAGCTACGCGACAATAACATGACATGACAAAATGGCGGCAGCGGGAAGGGGCAAGACGTGGGAGGGACGAGGGAAACGTCATGTTCTGGATTGCTCACTGCATTTCATACGGTCAAAGATTTTTGTTCAAAGATTACCAGCCGTGCTAGCTACTAAACATTTTTAAACCCGGTTTATTGATGAAAAAAAGGATTCAGTTATATTTTCTATATAGTTTGTGAGTTATATTAAAGCTATAGGAAACAGCAATGGCCTTTAGTGAAGTTTGTAGAATTTGTTTATGCGTTAATTTACGCATGTTTGTACTAAAGAAGACTGATCTAAAAAATTTGTACAAAACATTGACGAACACTTTTGTAAGTTTGTTAATATTTCTTAATATTGCAAATTGAAGTTGCGTTAATTTGTTGTTATCGCCAGAGAAATACACTATAACTTCCCGGATATAAAATGCGATAGATCGGGGCTAGGCTAAGGTGCAGCGTTAAATATAGTGACAAATACAACCAGAACCTGAAAAGCAACAGTTAGCTTGAAGTCCTACCAGCCTACCACGTACTAGAAGAGAAACAGAGACTTAGTTGTTTGTAACACGTGTTAAGAGCCCGTGAGGGAGCAAACCTACTGAGTCTGTGCAATAAAAAGGTACCTTGTACCTCCTACGCGACCCGTACTGCTGCATAGATTTTTTCGCAGTGTCTGTTCTAGTACATATTATCGAGTATTATTGCGATTTTTTGTTAAGAAATTAGCATCCACGCTGGTTTGTCTTTCACCCACTAAAGCCATTCTGTTGGACTATTAAATTGGGAGATTAGAGTGCACATGTGCTTTCAGATACAGAAATTCCCTCACTCTCATACTCCTATCAGACTGAGAAATCAGAGATGGGTATAATGTGCACATGTGCTTGCTTAAACACATATGCAATATAAGCCTGTCCTGCGCTTAGAAATAGTCTCAATTGTGACTGAAATTCTGTCTGTTGGACCTTATTATCATTATTTTATATGTGGTAAGAGCCATGCTGCAGCTATATTATGATTGTATCACAGATGGGTCAAGCTCTACTGGGGTGGTACCGTGCTTTTTAAGCATACCAGCATAAAATAACAGCTTAATGCTGCTCTGATTCGTATGGTGAGTGTAGAGAACCGGAATACCTTTTTACTGTGGCAAGGTGTTCCATCTTGGTCCTCGGGGGTGAGAGCACATCTGCATATTGATTCTTAATTGGGGAGAACTTGTAGATGTCTATGGGCATTCTCTAACCATCAGTTGGACTGTGTGCTCGGTTGTCACCTTTATTATATAAAAAAAAAAAAAATAGCAGGCTGGCAGTTGAAATAACTGATATCAGCCTCTATCCTAGTTTCAAAGCAGGCTGGCAGATGAAATAACTGATATCAGCCTCTATCCTAGTTTCAAATCTGTAGTTGTTCTCTTATTTGTTTATCCAATCTATTCTTAAATTGGTTTATGGTTTGTGCTGATATAATTTATTGGCAGCTTGTTCTATACTTCAACCACTCTCTACCTAAAATAGGTGAGTTATTAGCTGACATAGCTTTAGTCTATTTGAAGTTTCGCCTCTAAGATGTGTGTTGTTTGAGTACCAGAATAATGGTTGTTAAAATTTTCTAGATTATAATGTCCATATATTGTTTTGCATGTTTCAATCAAGTCTCTTCATTCTCTGTGATCTATCAGAGTTGTAAGTTTAAGTGTTTTCAGACTTTCCTCATGTATGTTCTCAATGATCTATAATCTTTTGAATATCCGTGTTGAAGCTGCCCCAGGTTGAAAATATGTTTTAAATATTTTTAGTATTAATTCTGGTGTTATTATTATTTGCCTTTGTTGCAACTGCAGTTTTTTTTTATTATTTTTATCTGTTACGAGGAAAATCCTGCTGCCCATAGCCTTATGAGATAAAATAATCTAATTGTTAGATGTCCAAACCCACCTGGAACTTACTTCAAACTGCTATTGATATTAAATTAAAAAGGTTAAAACTGCTAGGGGATGTATTTTGTTATTAACATCCATTTGAAACTAAGTGAAAGTGGCCTAATAGTTAAGGGTGCAAAATGCAAACTTAAGAAAGTAGTAAGTTCAAATCTGTCATTCAACTATTGTTGTAAATTACTCCTAGTGCAAGCAGTTTCAGTTTACTTGGAGCAAAATAGGTGTTTGTAATGTTAATAGTAATGCTAGTAGTTTAATGTTAAAATTTGAAGGTAGCTTTAGTAAGATTGAATTGTGGGTTTGAATGTACTGAATGAACTAAGACAGATGGGGAAACATAACTCTCTAGTTGTAGCCTCATAGTGGTAAGCAAATTGTAGAGTGGCGCCCCACTAGATAGTGGCAATCTTGTAAGACAGGAAGTCGATGGCTGGAGGTAGCTTAGGACTGTGTTGTTGCAGTGATGATTATCCACTAGTTTGTTGCACTTTCTTCTGCCTTGAAGTCTGTCTGGGGAGTTATCATCCTCTTACCTATTTCTACCACCAAGCAGCGGCGTGTGTTAGTGTGAAGGACATTAGAGTCAGTATAATCATAGGCTGTGATGCATTAAATCTTGGTGATCAGTGGCAACATCACATCTGTAGCCTTTGCTTGTAGTTTTGTTGCAGGTGCATTGTAAGTTCATTTGTCACTTCAATATTATAAAAAATTATGTTGATGAAGAGAATTGTAGTAGCCAACAGATTTTATTACAAACTTATGTATTTAAGTAGTTTTCCTTATCTATTATGAATTTTCATATTTTCAGATGGATGAGAACGAGGAGCCTATAATTGTCTGTTTCACTTGTCACGCAAGACTCAATCGTTGCAAAAGTTTACAACAACAGGCTATTGCGTCAAATGCAGTTCTGGAGCAGTTGCTTGCAGGAGGGTCCATGGTATTATTTATTCCATCCATTAAAACCTATAAAAGTCCTCTGCTGAACGTAGGCTCTCCTCATATTTTTCTTTATATAGGATAAGGGTGACAAACGAGCACACAGTCCACATGATGGTAAGTGCTTGCTGTGGCTCATAGACATCTACGTCTATCCTCGATTTCGAATCAAAATGTAGATGCATTGTCACCTGTGAAGTCTAAAATGGAATGCCTTGTTTCCAGTAAAAAGGGGTCTCCGGTTCTCTACACTCACCATACGAAACACAGCAGTGTTAAGCTGCTATTTTACACTGGTATTCTATGAGGGCGCGGTCCTTCCCCAGTTGAGCCCACCCATTCGTGCTACAACTATACCAGTAATATAGCTGTAGCATGGCTCTGCCACGTAAAAAATATTTTGATTGCTCCATAGGAGGGATTTTGACAAATTTGATTGGCAACGGCAGCTTATATTGATCTGAGTTGTTGTCAGTAAGATGCTGCTGCCCAACTTCTGTTTCAGTTTCCCTCTGTCCCTTTTTACGACATCTGCAGGATGGTATGTGGTAGTATGTATTCCACTACGCCACCAATACACTGACTTTTTTTTCTTATTTAAAAAAAGAATTTGGTTTCAGTCAATACCAAAACTGCATGAGCCTAGATATGAGATTCAATTCACACCAATTTGTCATATAGATATCAGGCCAGTCACATGTGATACAGAAAATGATTGTGATGACGAAATTTTTCGCCTTGAATCTGTTAAAGTTGAGGAAGAGAATATCAAAGATGAGAATTCCAAATTTGAAGAAACTGGGAATCATGAAACAGGTAAGGATATACACATTTTGTGATATGGTTAAAATAAGATGCAGTTTACGTAATGGCAAGTGGCAAGGAATTTGTTACTGTAGCCCATGGACACAAAATAAGAGGGCTTCATATGCAATGTACTGATTTACTGATTTGCCTTTGCCTAAGTTCAAAGTGCATGTAAAAAGCACTCTTGTGGAATAAGAAAAATACGAATTAAATAATTATTTTAAAAGATAAGCATATTAAGCATGGACATTGTAATGAGCTTCATTAGACAATGCATCTACATTTTGATTCTTAATAGGATGTAGACGTCTTTGGTTACAGCATCCACTTACAATTAGGTGGACTGTGTGCCTGTTAGTCAAAGTCTGTAAAATACTATATTGTAACAAACTATTCCACTTCTGATGTTAGAAATTATAGTCAAAAGTATTTAAATAAAAGAACACTACTCAGTAACAAACCCTGCTTACTATCAGGACCCCAATTACATGATAACACCAAAGTATGCAAACCAACAACATCACTACCCATCTCAATGTAACACAGGCCAGCCTCTCAGCATCACAACCTTCCTTGCCTACACTAGTAGAATACCCCAACAGGCATAGTAACGACAGTGAAACTCTTAGAATTACCGACTGATGCCTCTTAGTCGCCTGTGCGTACTTTATACTGCTAAAAAAGTGGGAGATTATCATTCTACCTTCATTTGTTCATATTTCCTTTTATTTTTTTACTCTCATTCCCAACAATATATATAAAAATGTCGTTGGCTTATAATCTATACTGATATATTTACATAATCAGTATAAAGACATCAAAACATCGAAAATTAAAACTGTGCTAACCATGATTCCCATCATATTTAATTTTCCACAATAGCACTGCTGGTCAAAACTACTGTGATGTTTTTACAGCAAACGCCTAGACTCTGAGCTGCCAGGGTGTTTTTGGTGAGAATTTGTCTTAATATCCACACTTGGCATAGGATTATATGTGGTAGAGACATGGTGCAGCTATATTAGTAGTATAGTTGTAGCACAAATGGGTCGGCTCGACTGGGGAAGAACCACGCTTTCACAGATTACCAGTGTAAAATAGCAGCCTAATGCTGCTGTAATTGGTATGGTGAGCGTAGAGAAGCGGAGACCACTTTTACTAGAAACGAGGCATTCCATCTTAGTCCTCACGGGTGACAAAGCAGCTGCATTTTGATTCGTAATCGAAGATAGATGTAGATGTATATGGGCCACAGCAACCACTTATCATCAGGTGGACTGTGTGCTCATTTGTCATTCTTATCTTATTAAAAAAGGATTAAGGATCGCAGAACGAGATGTGAGCACCTCTGACAATGTTGCCTGTCGCCCGTCTGGTTATTTTACATCTGAAGTAAACGGGTATCATTCGAATTTAGTTTCCTTAACATTCTTTCCCCCCAAAAATTAATATGATAGACATTATCCAGAGTAATTGGCTAAAATACTTTATTTCTGGCAATATTTAAAAGTATAGTTATGTAACATATTAAAATTTCTCTATTTCTCACTGGGTTGATTAATAGAGAATGCCATAAGGCATATACTCCACCCATTGTAACTGTCTAATGTGTCTTACAATAAAGATACAATGCTTTAAATTAAAAAAAAATGTTTAATTTGTGTGTATTTCAGAACAACACCACATACAAACAAATGCATCAAATTCTATTAATTGTAACATAAACGATGTTCGTAAAGAAAACCTGAAAAAAGATAGTCAACCAGTTATTAATAAAGGAAACCAACCTGCAATGATTATGAAAAAGAAAATTTTGCAACAAAAGAGTGTAAATATACTTACAAAAAAATCATCAGGGGCATCAACAAAAGACATTCTGGCCAAACTCACTTCACACAGTCATAAGACGCAAAAGAACTCAGACACCACAGCAAATCGTACACAAGTTGAACAAACTCCAGTAGCACAACTAACGGAAATATTTAATTGTGATATTTGCGAATTCAAAACATCTCGTAAACGTAACATTTTGGCACATTATAAAGCGCACGTTGCTAAACAAGTGTTCTGTTGTAATAATTGTAATTATAAATGTACAAAGAAAAAATGTATGATATACCATATGAAAATACATACTGGAGAAAAACCTTTTTCGTGTAATATCTGTGAATATAAATGTATTCAAAAAAGTACATTGCAAATACATATGAAAATACATACTGGAGAAAAACCTTTTGCGTGTAACATCTGTAAATATAAATGTATTAGAAAAGGTGATTTGCAATCACATATGAAAATACATACAGGAGAAAAACCTTTTTCGTGTAATATCTGTGAATATAAAAGTAGTAGAAAAAGTTATTTGCAAACACATATGAAATTACATACCGGAGAAAAACCTTTTTCGTGTAATATCTGTGGATATAAAAGTATTAGAAAAGGTGATTTGCAATATCATATGAAAACACATACTGGAGAAAAACCTTATTCATGTCATATCTGTGAGTTTAGATGTATAAGAAAAAGTAGTTTGTATAATCATATGAAGATACACACTAGAGAAAAACCTTTTTCGTGAAACATATGGTAAAATGTGTGCATATTATGTAAATATGAAAGTGCACCATATAAAAATCTATTTTTGATGAATTTCTTATCAAATTATATAACGAGTAGAAAACCCATCTGTGCCTAATGTGGCCGCCCGTGTGTGCTAATTGAAACTGCATTTATTCTAAAGAAGCTAATTTAGAAAAAAATATATAACAATACTTTAAAATATTAACGAAATGAGAGGTTAGTGGAAACAGACCAGACATTCATGTTTTTAAAGGATAGCTTATGTTTTCCTTTTCGACGTTTATCGTTACCGTTACTGCCTATAAAAGTTCTCTGCTGGACACAGGCTACCCGCAAGGTTTGCTCATGGTCGCCCAAAATTAATTTAAGTTGTTATTAGGAAGATGTTGCTGCTTATCTCCTGGTTTATTTTCCTCCGTTGCCTCTTACGACACCCACGGGACGATATGGGCAGTGGATATTTCTACACCGCCACTACAAGATTTATTTAATTTTTATTAATTATTATTTTTCTGCCGACTTCCAAAAAGGAGACGGTACTTAGTTCGACTTTTTTTTATGTGTGTTACCTCATAACTTTTTACTGGGTGAACCGATTTCATTCTTTTCTTATTTGAAAGCTGGTACTTCTCGTGTAGTCCCATATGAATTTGATCAAGGTCAGAGCAATCGTTTTTGAGTTCTTCTTAATAACTTATCCGAACAAAAACAGTTTCACTGTAAAACATCGCGCCAAGTACACTTTTAACTATAGTTACCAAAATGACAATTACATTTACACAAAAAATTATAAAATAAAAAAAACCAAGTACATAATCGATTTAGATTCGAAAAAAAATTTTGCTGAAAAATGTAATAATAAAAAAATGTGTACTTGGTGTGCATGATTATTTATTTATTTATATAATTTGCATGCTACAAGAAATACCTACATCATACATCAAGTGACGCCCCGTAGGGGCATAGCAATTTATAAGAGGGTAGTTTTTTATTTTATTATACTAAATATTAACTACTAAGTACATACTAAATACCAACTATCTTATTTCTTAACATTTGCTAGTCTAACATCAATTTTTTTTTATATAGTTACTTATTACACATACATTTACTATTTATTTGCATCTATAAAAAAATTACTTAAATTATATAGTAGTTTTTGTAACTTGTTTGAATTATGCTCGTACTTTAAAGTATAATGCACACCAAGTACACTATTTTTTTATTATTACTTTTTTCAGCAAAATTTTTTTTCGAATCTAAATCGATTATGTACTTGGTTTTTTTTTTATTTTATAATTTTTTGTGTGAATGTAATTGTCATTTTGGTAACTATAGTTGAAAGTGTACTTGGCGCGATGTTTTACAGTGACACTGTTTTTGGTCGGATTTCATATCTTTTTGTAAAGTACACAATTGTTTTTTCAAATATCGCACACCTCATACCGCGAAGCAGTTCAGGTTGTGCTTTACTCGCAACACATCAAGGTCAAGAAATTTTTTGGTCTTTACCTCTACAACAACTGATTTGCACTCATACGATAATATGAGTAGATTTATTTCAAGAAAATTTCATCAGTCTAGGTATCTCATATTTTGTATAAATCAATTTTATTTTGCTTCTTTAAAACTGAAAAAAAAAATTCTTGGACGTCCGGATTTTTTTTACCTTGGAACATTTGACGTATCGAGACCTGGCTTTGTTTATTATTTTAAGAATTATATTAAATAGGTACTTATTTCATAACAATAGTGATGTTTTTTTATAGAAAAAAGTCTCCATTCATTCTTCTTTATATTATAATAACCCTTTTTATACAAACTTCGTTTAATAAAGTTTTTGAAATTTGAGCAGGTCAAATTCAGTATATTTTAACAATTCCAGTTGTTGTAAAAGAGTATACATCGTCCCAAGAATGAATTACTGACTCGGTGGAGTTGAGTAACTAGAACGTAACTAGACTAACTATAATCTACTATAGTAAAATTATTTTGTCCGTGCAGTTGGGGTCATAAATCATAGCTCTGGCTCAGCCAGGCTAGGGCGATGAGCATATTCCGTGGGCGGCATGCTTTTAACTGCATAATAATCTACACTTTACACAATAATTACTTATTAATATTGATGAGATCTCCTGGCTCAAGTTCGTCAAACTCGCCCAAGGGCTGCGCAATGTGATGCATCAACATATTGTAAAGCAGTGTACTATAAAGGATTATAATCATTTGATACTGAGATAAAGGAAAACATGACTTAAAAGACAAGCATCCAAGCCAACAATCTTTAAAAAGAAAAAAATCGACCGAAATTAGTAAAATCTTTTGTGGAATCGGAAAACGGCGCAAGCAAAAATTTGAGATATTGAAAAGTATAAAGTAATTGATAGATAGAAATAATTTTTAGTGTTGTATGGAAATAATTGATAAACAAAATATCGAGGTTCTAATATCGCTTTTTATGAGCGATGTTGTATCCCTACCGCCATACCAATATTCTCAAGATAAGGTGTCTATCTGCTTAGACGCCTTGAGATAATATCGCCAACTGTCTGCTGGCTCAAGTTGTCGTCGAAATCGCTCAAGGGCTATGCAATGTGACGCATCAACATATTTTAAAGCAGTGTACTATAAAGGATTATAATCATTTTATACCGAGATAATGGAAAACATGACTCAAAAGACAAGCATCCAAGCCAACAATCTTTTTTATTTTTAAAAAGATAAAAAATTCGACCGAAATTAATAAAACTTTTGTGGAATCGGAAAACGGCGCAAGCAAAAATTTGAGATCTTGAAAAGTATGAAATAAATTTTAGTGTTATATGGAAACAATTGATAAACAAAATGATAAATGACTGTATAAAGTGTTGACGTTACGTTAATAATTAAAAAATATATGAAAGCTTTTAGAAAAAATTAGCCTCGCAATATGGTCGTTTGACACCCTCACGGTGATCGGCGATTGGTTGCGTGGTTGGAGGGTGGGCGTTGCGCGGCGGTTTGTTTTTAATTTTACAAACGGCTGCGTAAGTCCGGCGGTGATTGGTCGCATGTTTTATCGCATGACGCATTCGCTCGCGCCGTATGTAGAGAGCGGTTGCGTCATCGGTCTGTATAAAAGGCACTTGTTTTGGCTCGCCGCTCACTTAGCGGTTAGCCACCGTAGAGTCTATATCACCTGAGGATGCCTCGTGTAGAGGCGAAACACGTCGAATTATCGTCAGTGGTGTGTCTTGCCTAGTGTAGTGGTGTTGGGAGTAGCGTTGCTAGGATTAGCGGTGACGGGGATAGTGCACGCAATTGAGGGAGGGCGGGAGGTGCTCTTTATAATAGGTAAGACATATCATTTTATTTTATTTTATAACGCGGATATTTGCGAAGTAAATTTTTCTAAAAGCTTTTATATAATGGATTTCCGCAAAGTAATGCCTGATTCTATTAATTATAAATATATGAAGTTAAAATTTGGTGAGGTTATGTTAACATCTAATTCGAGATTATATACTCTGTAGTCTCACGCCCAGGTTTGCCAATGTATGTAATTCCCCAAAAATTCGAATAAAATTCCCCAAATTTAGGGACAAAAATCTGCTGATTCCCAACAAATTCCCTTCAATATTATTTTATACAATGAAACAAGTTTCAACTATTTAAATAATATTTATTTTTTAACCTTCTTTCATACATTTGATGCAAGCATTTTCCTCGAAGGATTATTAAACTTGACACTGCCGCCCAATTTTTTTATCCCCTCTCTTGTTGCCATTAAAGATACTACAGTAGCTGTATTTAGCCGATTGCGGTTTTCTGTTTTTAAATATCGAAGCGCACTAAATTTTCTTTCGACCGATGCGTTTGAAAATGGCAGTATGTGCAACAAATACGTAACAATTTTTGTGTTTGGAAACATGTGTTCTCCCGCAGCATTTATAAGGCGAAACGCTTTACCCCAGTAACTTTTGGCTTCCATGTTATCTCCATGAATTTCAAGCCCATGTTGATCAAAATCTAACAAAGCGTGAGTTTGCCACTCGACATCTAATTTTTGTGCGGTCACAAATTTATAAAACACAAAAAAAGTTGAGCTTCTGATGGATTTACAGCGAATATAATAAAAAATAAAGAATCCCCGAACTCAAATCGCTTGGCAATGTCTAATGTCAATTCAATATAAAACTCCTGGCAGGTTCTATAGAAATATAAATAAATAAATAATAAATAAAATCTCTTTATTTCGGACAAATATCCATAATTGTTAGTAGGTACAAGGTAGTTATAGCTATGTTAGTAATAATTAAGTGCAGACACGAATAATTAGTTTAAGTACAAACCAGGCCTACCTGAGGCACTAGGTTTATGCACATGCATATTCACCCAGTGTCCCATAATAGGACAATCTGGTTTGCCACTAATAGCCCTCAGTATGGTGTTGGAGCTACCACGTATTCTGCGCATGAGCGAGGCGACACGTTTGCGCAACACCGTTTCGAAGCTATCAGTGCGCGCTTGCGCATACATGCCCGATGCGCTGCAAAATCGCGGCAGACCCAACATCACCCTGAAGGCATTATTATATTGTACTCGGAGTGCGCTGAAAGCCCCCCGCGTATAATCAACCCACAGATTACACGTGTACATTGTTTGGCAGAAGGCTTTAAACAATGTTATTTTAACTTCTGTGGTAC
The DNA here is from genome assembly GCA_033319125.1 of Parnassius glacialis. Lineage (NCBI taxonomy): Eukaryota > Metazoa > Arthropoda > Insecta > Lepidoptera > Papilionidae > Parnassius > Parnassius glacialis. Next base: position 9,047,300 of record JAVANC010000015.1, on the reverse strand, counting down.
ATCGTGAAAATCTGCGGGCTAACATATTGCAGCGGACTGCCAACGCTCTCCTTTCCCTCTCCATATCACAGTCATCCCTCAGACTCTCGTTCACAATGTGACCGAAATACTTGAAGGACGATACGCGATGTAGAGCTACTCCGTTTAGGTACACTGGCGGAACATTAAGAGCTCTGCGACTGTCTGCCTTAAATACCATCAACTCACTCTTCTTTACATTGTAAAGAAGACCGTAAGACTTAGCAAAACGCTCACAAACGCTCATCAGTCTTCTGAGAGCAGCGACTGATGGACTCAGCAGCACCATGTCGTCAGCATAACTTATACTATTGACACAAAGACCGTCTATAGAGCATCCGACACGCATGCTGCTGAGTCCACGAATCAGCTGATCAATATAACAATTAAATAATGTGGGAGAGGTCAAACCACCTTGTCTCACCCCACATTTAAGCTTAAACTCATCAGAAAACTGTCCAAGCCATCTGACTTGGTTAGTCTGATGTCCATACCAGTATTTAAACACATTGACAATGTCATTCGGGACACCACTCGCCAACAGCTTCGCCCAAAGAATATCATACTGAACCAAGTCAAATGCTTTCGACAGATCCAGAAAAGCAGCATACACACATGTTTTTCTGCAAGTGTAGTACTTGATTATATGCTTGAGGGACATAATAGCACACTCAGTGGATAACCCTGGTCGAAAACCGAACTGGGCGTCGTGAAACTTAAGATGTTGTTTAAGTTGTCTCTCAAGCAAACAATCAAGCACTTTAGCCGTCACAGTAGCTAATGAGATCGGTCGGTAGTTGGTCTTATCCGAAATATCCCCAGTTTTATTTTTAACAATTGGAACTACGACCGTTCTCATTAGATCCGCAGGTAAGTAGGCATGCCTCCTACAGATTGTGAACAGCATTCCCAGCAATCTTGGCAGGTGAGGCCCTGCGTAAAGTAAATGCTCAATGCTGAGGCCGTCGTGCCCTGGCGACTTGCCACGTTTCATTCCTTTTATCGCCTCGAAAACTTCCTTGGTAGTGAAACGTTCTGGCACGCCGGTCACGACCGGCTCAGCAACCACCCTATCACATTTACCAGCATTGCCTGTGGCGGTGACAGGCTGAACTTGGAAATGCGCTCGAAACAAGTTCGCAACATCCTTCGGGTCACTAGCGCCGTCGACACTCACCGGGACGCCAGACTTTGGACCCATTTTCTTTGTTTGCTGCCAAAACCCCCGAAAGTCTTTCTTTTCATGCTTACAAGCTAGTATATTCATTTTAATTTGCTCTTGATGATTTTGGCAGTATTTCAATTTGTTTTTAAAAACTTTTCTCGACTCGCACATATCTATGTATAAGAAGCCCTCTCGTGGCCTTCCATACCACACCCAGTTTAGGAATTTCTGGCGGGCATCTTGGTGCGCAGCCCGCACGTATTTGTTCCAGCCCGCAAGAGGGCGGGCGTTTTTCCTGTCACCATTACCACCCGCATGGCTAAGCCTGGCTGCCTCTTGCATAACCTTTACAATGCTCGAATATAGGTTATCTATTATAACTAAGTGATCCAAACTATGATTATTACAAAGAGTATCACAACAACTACTTAATTTGTCAGGAAATTCAATTTTTTTTAATTTATCATTACAGAGTTTTGCGTACAATTCTAACTCACTCTTATTTCTATTACCCCATATAGCTTTGTCAGTTGAGGCACACATCAGTTTGCTTAGGCATCAGATTAGCAATCTCGCACTGAATTTCTAAAGGGAAATGATCGGACCAGTAAACATCGTAGTGTACCTTCACAGATACCACAGACCTCCTCGCCGCCTCAGTGATTATGCAATGATCCAACCACCTCCTACTACCATGCGCTTCACTGACAAAGGTATAAGTGTCTGAATCTAAACCCAAAATATTAAGATCAATACAATTCCAATTTAACTCATTACAAAAATTTAACATTTCAGTACCAAACAAATGCCCTGGGTGGGCATTAAAATCCCCTAGAATATAAACTGATTCAATATCACAATTTTCAACAATTGCCGCAATCTCACTCAGACACTGAACGTATTCTACTAAATTTTCCGCACAATCTGTAGGCATATATACACTAAAAATTAACATTTCTCGGTCCGTAGAACTAATTTTTATTGCCGCAATACGATCACTATCGCATTCAATAACCGAAACACAGTGAAATTTCAACTTATTCCATAACAGCGCCACTCCGCCATACGGACGCCCTCGTAAAATACCTTGAGAAGTATCTATCGCTGACTTACCATAGTAGCTAAATTCCTTGCTAACATAACTGAGTTCTGATATTTCATGCGGTAACAGCCAGGTTTCTTGCAGTGCAATAATATCTGCCTTAAGGCTCAGATTAGTTACGCACTCTCTGGATCTCTTAAAGTTTTTGCAATTAAACGAAATAAGTGATGTTTCATCCATAATGATTAAAAATTACGTTTCATTTTTACTTGAATCACTTTCTTTGTTATTTTCACGCCGGCGAAAATTAACAAAGCGACGAAATATTATTCCATCAGGCCACAGATTACAATCCATAAATATAGTTAGTTTATGTTTAGGAACAAGTACCTTGTAAGAATTATAATCCTTTGTCTGCTTAGACTTTATTTTTTGTAACCTCACTGTTATGTTGGTTTTACTTTTTATGTACGATATAATGTCACTCTCACATGTATCGACATGTACATTATTTATGAACAGTGGTATTAGAATATCCGCTGCGCGGAACTTTTGCTCTAAATCAATGCAGGTGCCTTTTTCACTGTAAAAACGGTTCCTATATTTTTTCCTCTGCACTAATTTCCACTCCTCACTTTTTTCCTGTTCCTTCCAAGCAATACCATTATTATTACTACGCACAATGTCCGACATACTCATTTGTGTATTAGTTTGTGTGGTTGCGCGTTCGGGATCTATGCGATGCTCGTTTAATGAGGCCAGTAACGCGGTTTCAGACACGTTCAAAACCTCTGCATGGGCCTCCACGGGTACCTCGATGCGCTGTGTAACAGAAACAGACGATTCGCCATTCGGTGCACGCGATGGAGATGGGAAGCGCTGCGTAGGGGCAGACCGTGTGCCACTAGTAGTGCACTGACTCATTGCCAAGGTCGTTTTTGTGTGAATATTAGATGTCGTTGTCTCGGGCGGTATATGTATTATACCAATTGGACCACTTTCACAATTAAAACTATCTTGTAAATTAGCAGATCCCCGTATTCTATTCACATAATTATTGCCCTCAAAATTTTTTAACTAAGGACGCTTGCTTAAGATTCGTCACTTCATTTTTTAACTGTGTAAAATTCTCGCTATTTACATAATCCTCCTTAACATGCTCGAGCTCATTTCGTAGCGTAATCAAATCTTTAAGTAACCTAGTGACATCGATATGATCAAATGTGACTGGAGGCAGCTTATGCAAGTCACGGGCCACAAATATCGGCAATTCTTCAGGGTCCACCTCTTTAATTGTACTGATTATGTCCTCCAGTTCACGCTGACTTTTTCCTTCTCTCTTACGAAGAACTTTTCTTCTTGATTTTCTGAGCGACTCGAACAGAAGATTCTTCGCTGCCAAAATATCCTCAGGCTTGAAAGCTGTTATACACAACCTGATAATTCCATCCTCGTCCATAATATCACATTTATTCTGAATAAACGCTAATAGCTCATTTATTACAATATTGCACGTAGCACACTTCACGGTGGAGGTCATTGACCCCGCCGGACTGGTCATCGTTAACGCGGACACTCACAGCTAAGCGCAAGCGACGACCGATATGCAATAGCAGCACATTTTCGTCATTTTTTAAATTTTCCATACTTTCTCCAGCCTGTGATATATATATATATATATATATATATATATATATATATATATATATAAACTTAGAAAATGTATTGGATTTTTTAAGTCTGCGCTTAAAATATTAGCACAGGACTTGACATAGCCAATTTTCATGAAATTAGAAGACAATGTTTTCAAAAGATTTTCGACTTCTGGTTTCAATTTGTGAAGAAGGGATGTTTCTGATTGAAATAAGACATTGAATTTTGTTACCAGTGCAAGTACGTAAGACATGAATTCCAAATATACCACATTGGTTGTTCATTATAATCAGCATTTCTTTGGTAGTTTTCGACGGATCTGAGAAGACTGTTTCTCTCCAGTAGGCTTTTAATGGAATATACTGCTACTGATAAAAAAAAGAAACTGAACCACAAACTGTATAAGTCCATGAAAATTCTGTATTAATATTCACAATAGCCACTAGGTGTCGCCAAAGTATTTTTTAATAAATTTGGAATAAACACGAAATCTGTAGAAAGAAATGTATAAACCCTAAAAATATTATAAGATACACAAAACAATTTTACGATTGTCGAAATAATAAAGATGCCGAAATTTAAATTTGGCGCAATGAAGAGTATTGAGTCGTCTGTTATTGAGATTCCCCGCAGTTTGGGGAATTCCCCCACAAATCGGCAACACTGCTCGTGCCTACACGTTTACACATATACATATCGAGCCTTTACCGCCGTTTTAGCGCAACCGACAAAAAACAAATTTTACAAGAGAAGGTTTTTTTTAAATATGTTTTAATAGAAATGTGCTGGTAAATTGAAATTTTACATACATTATTTATTTTCAGACATTTACATATATAATGGAAAAAAATACAAAAATATTTAGTATTTAAGCTACTTATGTCGCTTAATTTATTTTTGCTATCATAATCTAAGGTTGTTTTGGCATTTACGATAAAAATATCCATTAATATTACTAATACAATAAACTATATTTTGATAAATGAATTGATATTTTAAAAGACGTTTAAACGAAATAATTATAAAATATTGAAAATGAAAATTTATTTCTATTTAACAATTAGAGTAACGAGATCAATCAGCATAATTATAAACTTAACTAGTTATTTAAAATGAAATAAAGTATTTCTTCTCGTATGAATGATCTTAGCGCGTTTTCACTGAACACCAGGGTTATCATGGTTTTTACACAAAACATTAATTCAATAATTAAATCAATCATTTTGATTAGTGAGATCAATATTGTATTAATATAAAATTAAATTAAATATTTTTAATTCTCCTCATCTTCATCTGTTTCAGCTAAAGCATCACGTACGTTTTCATCATGCTTCATACTTAAATATTCTTGATGGTATCTGTTTGGAATCACATTTTTGTTACACAGATCCTGTAAATCTTTGTATTTAGCTAATGAAAGTTTGAGCTCTTCGGCGTATAAAGGTGTAGGTCCCTTTTCCACAATAGCTTTGTTTGCTCTCGATCTGATGATGAAATCCATGTTTATTTCGTAATTGTCACTAACCGAAAAAACCGTATTGAATTTTAACAATAGGATTATTTTTATGAAATTGCACCACCCTTAATGAATTAAAATTAATCTTAAATTTTGCTGGTAATAAAGCTTGTGAAAAATTCTTCCAATCCATGAAGTCTCCATAGTGTAAAACATTTACGTTGTAGTTTCTAGGCTTATTTCTAGCATTAATAAGCATAGTTGGCCACTCAGAAGGAGCCCATACTGTTTTATTACGCACAAAACTTTCAATAGTGCTATGAATTGAGTCAACAGGCATCATGGTGTGTCCCGGTAAAAGATAAGTTACCTTTATTTTCGTAATAGTAATTGCAGTTTTCAAGAAATGAATTATCATGGATATCATTGCTCGATTCCTATTTTGCCCGGCACAGCTATCGGAGTATAAATTTATCTCTGTATGGGTACCTGTTTGGTCTACCATAATCAAGTAATTAAAAAGGACTGTAACAATTTCATTACAGCCCCTTTTTCCGTCGCATTCACCCCACAGGTAACAGTAACCTTCCCTTGTACCACTTTCGTATATACTTTCATTATAGTATGCATACTTCCTGGAATAATATAGGGTAACACTTTTACCGTGTGGAGTATTCAGGACTTTTTCTAAATCAAAGCTTACGCATAAGGAGTTAGAATCAGTTAATTTGCTCATTTTTTGGTCTTCTAAAAACAGTTGTTTACATTTTTCTTGATCTAGAATGTGATTTTCATATTCAGGGGTTTGCTCAAAAATAATTTTGTTCTCAGGTGGTAAATTTTTGCACTTCTCACAAAAAGCACATTTATCTTTTTTAGGCAGATGGAATCCGATATTAAAATCCCTTTTGAAAATGTTACGAAATACTCTTTTTGATAATACTGATGATTCTGGATTATTTTTTTTCACGTGATTAACATACTGTAAATACAAAAACGATATATTTTGCAATTCTTGAGGTAAATATACTTTAGTGCTTTTATTGCGACAATAATGGGATGGAACAGCGGGCAACATCTCAATAAATGATTTTAACTGAGCGACTTCTACCTTGTCAGATTTATTATGAGGACGACTAGTTCTTCTGCCATCTCGAGTGGTATTCAGAGTTTTATTAGCATTTTCGATGGTGTATCTCGTTGACATTTGGGATATGTTTAGGGTCTTAAGCAAAAATCGTTGACATACTTTAATATTCTGTCCATTGTAGCTGATAAAATAATCGTATGATATTTTGCGAACATTACTACTGGATCTTTTTCTTCCAATCGGTTTTTCTTTAGCACGGGACAGCAGGAAATCTTTTTGTCTTTTATCACAACCTAATCCCCAATAGTTTTCAAAAATATTATTGCGATCATCTTCCGTAAATTTATTTGCACATGAGTTACCACATTTTTTATTCATACAAGGGTTTGGTTGTATAGATTTCCCTACAGCAGCCTTACGATTTTTTTTTTGCTAAAAGTCGTTTTGGTAAAGGTTTTATTTTCCTATATCCTCTTTTACCAACACTTGTTTCTTCTTCTATTGTTTGAACTGACTTATCTTCATCCGAATCACTGGACGATGAGGCAGGCTTCCATGAATCTTCACTATCAATAGAGGTAATGCTGTCGTGGGTCTCCAAATTCTTGGACACATTTAGTTCTTGTTGGTCAAACAGTGAACTGGTGCTCGGCTGTATTAATTGATTAATGAAAGCTGGCATAGTAGGATCATAAGTTGTTAAGTCTTTTATGTTCTGATTATCTAAATTCATTAAAGTGTAAGTATTCTCAGTATCTGAATCACTGTAATCGACAAGTTTAATTTGAGGTAATGGTGTTAATAATGCGTTAGTATTGAGCTCAGAATTTAAATCTGTATCACAAATATAATCGATCAACGAAGGTGATGTCGTATCAGTTAATATTGGGTCCATGTCAATATCGTTGTAGCTGTCTGTTAGTAAGAATTGATCTAGAGCTGGGGCCTTATCTTGCTGTATGTTCTCGGGAAAAGCAGTTCCAGGATTACTCTCTTCTGATATGGGAAGTGGTGATATTAACTGCATAATTTTCTTCATTCGTGACTATAAAAAGCAAATAATAACTTAAAAAGAATCACATAATAATAAATAAAGCATTAATGGACAGACGTAGGCAGTGACCTACTACGACTGCTTATTTTATACCAGTGGTGCGCCCTCGCTTTGCTTTGGTTAATAAGATTTCCCATGGGAATTTCGGGACAAAAAGTATCCATATTATTCCTGATGAACCCAGGGATAATCTAATGGTTAACGTACGTACTGATATTCAGTTTTCCCCAATTCAATTAAAAAAATTAAAACACAAAGCATACCTTAGCTGCAGGAGTCGACATTGCTGTTTTATTTGATGTTTTGGAGTTAACTATGTGTACTTTATTTAAAACACAATAAGGAAACAATAACGAAACAATAATTAATACAATTAAAAATGTTATTATGGCTGAAACTGTTTTTTTTTTTGCTACAATTCAACGAGAACAATGTTTTTGTCGCATTACTTTCACGGAAATAAACAGGTCACGACAGGTTTGTTTATAGTAAACGCCTCATAGTCTATCACCTATGTCGGTTGCGATAACAAGTAGTGTCACTTGCGCTACAAAAAGTTGATCGCAAGGCGCTTACGATAAAAATGCTTGTTGTCGCTTACGTTATGGCTTTAAAAATATATGTATTTACGATAATTTTAGTACTTGCTACAACTTTATAACGGTTAAATTTTGGCGGGAAATGTCAACAGGGATGGATCCGTTATGGTTTAAAATACTACTTACGATAAAAAAAGCATTTTCGACAAAAGTGTCGCTTACGATAATTTGGCGGTAACGGCTCGATATGTTGAACGGGTACTTGGCGTGAGACACTACAGTGTCTCCGGATTTGAAGTCGGCTGTACAACATTTTTAATTTTAAATTATTACAATAACTAGTTTTTCCTTGATGATGCCGTGAGACGAAATCGGTCGGTTTTTATAATTAGTATATTAATAATTTAAAATAATTATTGTGAAACTTGTACAAGTGTTTATGCAAATCACAAAAATATCTAGTTTTACTCAAAAGCAACCGGCAACAGCTAATTTTAGTTATGAATAAATCTAATACACCTAAGTTTAATCAACCGCAATCGGCTGCACCTAACTGTAGCCAGCTTAACCTCAGTGTAACCAAATTTCCGCTTTTAGCCGTTTGATTTTCGCCATTTTGGCGCTGACAGCAGAAGTGAATGTCCACGGAACTAATAATAGAGATAAGACGGTGAAAAAAAATCGATAAGAATTTTATACTCAGGCCTACCCGTAACATCCATTCTATTTATGTATCATATTAATATAATGCCATACAATAAATAAATGTAACAATTAATACCTAGGCCTTAGACGCAAGCTTTAAACTTCATATAAAACAAGGATCTGACGCTGTGTTGATCTATCGACGTTTTTATTCGTAACTACAGAACGGATTTTGTTTCAGGTTTTAAATGAGAAAATGCCTACGCATAACTGCATTGCGGGGACAAGAAATGATTATGTCGCACTTGCACCTACTAAACCCCATGATGTTTCACCTTCACCACACATTGGCAGGGCCACGGAAATGCTTTCAAGCTCATCCGCGGCCCCACCAGCGAGGACCCCTCCTTAGTTGCGGACTTCCCTCACGACTTCCCGAGCCCGATATGTGGAGTACTCTGAAGCACCAAGTGGTACAGTCCCACCAAAGTCGCAGAGGATATTCGAGTGGCGCATTACCATACCAACAATCCTCTTCTCTTGCGACACTTTTTTTTATATATATAGGATAAGGGTGACAAACGAGCACACAGTCCACCTGATGATAAAAAGCCTTCTACACGGTCGGGACCAACCACCAACCGTCGTGACCTTGGTCGAGTTGATATAAAAATGGACAGTGTAGACATCGGTTGTCTGACCAATATTTTGGTTGATATCCGACGGCCTTGGTCGCGAGCGCATCACTCACGACACGTCGGGTCCGTGGTTGACGCCGACCGTGTGGAAAGCTGTTGGCCGACGAGTCGACGAGAGCGCCAGGCGGCAGGCACCTCAGTTCGCGCTTGGCAGTCGTCGCGGGCGAACGTTTAACGACACTATGAAAATTAAGTAACTGTACTAAATCTCAGATCTTTATAACTTCTTCCCGTAGCCAAAAATCTTAATGTAGCTATTAATCGTTCTTCAGCAGACAGCAGTTCTTTTTAACAGTGGTAGAGCCACGCGGCAGCTTTTGCTGTCGCACGGATGGGCCGGCTCGAACCGGGGTGGTACCACGACCTCACAGAAAACCAGCGTGAAGTAGAGGTTTACCTCTGCGTTTCGCTTGGTGAGTGCAGGTGGCCGAAGGCCCTTTTTACTGGAAATGAGGTATTCCATCTTAGTCCTCACGGGTGACAACGCATCTACATTTTGAATTGTAATAGAGGATAGATGTAGATGTCTATGGGCCGCAGCAACCACTTACCATCAGGTGGACTGTGTGCTCGTTTGTCACCCTTATCCAATAAAAAAAAACAGCTTGACGCATAACTGTATTTTTTTTTGTAATCATTGGACGCACCATCTCAAGTAATTCAATAAAATATCTTGATCCATTCTTAGAATATTCCGAAAGTATTCAGAATCAAGAATCCTTAAAATATTGAGGTGGTTTAAAGTAATCGCTCTTTCAGCCACAATTTCATCCATTTTCCTTTTTTTCTTTCTTTTTTTTCATCTTCGCTTAAGCACAGAAACGTTAACGCTAACTAAACCTTTGACGGCTCCGTGGTGCAGGGGCTTAACAATGAGTTGATGCACTGGAGACCGCGGGTTCGAATCCCGCACGGAACATGTAATTGTATGGTCTACAAATAATTGTTCCGGGTCTGGATGTTTGTCCTCGTGCAATCTATGTTTGTAAACTGCCTCCACAATACAGGAGAAAATTTTAATGTGGGTGTAACGTTTTTTCGATAAAAAAAAACATTTTTTTGTTGTTTAGAAAAGCAACGAGCCATATTTAAAAGTAACTACCTTACGTAGACAAGTGGAGTCAACCACCCGACCGTGTAGAACGACTACAAAAATCGGTTGGCCCGACCAAGGTCACGACGGTTGGCGGTTGGTCCCGACCGTGTAGAAGGCTTTTAAGTGGTTGCTGCGGCCCATAGACATCTTCATCTATCCTCTATTTCAAATCAAAATGTAGATGCGTTGTCACCCGTGAGGACTAAGATAGAATGCCTCATTGCCAGCAAAAAGGGCCTCCGGCAACCTGCACTCACCAAGCGAAACGCAGAGGTAAACCTCTACTTCACGCTGGTTTTCTGTGAGGTCGTGGTACCACCCCGGTTCGAGCCGGCCCATCCGTGCGACAGCAAAAGCTGCCGCGTGGCTCTACCACTGTTACCACTACCTCGGCTGCAGCGATATAGAGAGAAGACTTTCCTCTAGGCGCACTAACACACATCCAAGGGCTGGACAAGTCCACTCAGAGTAGCCACTTTGGGTCTAACCCACCGCTCCTCCCGCCACGTCAAGGCGGGAATCCGTTCAGGTTCAGGGAGTAGTTATTTCTCACCTAAACTCACGCAAACTCACTAAGAACATTAATAATTTTGCAGTTCCAATATTCCCTTGATACAATAGATTGGTCATAATAATTATACAGATTTAACAAATTTACGTCCTTTAAATACAAAGTTATCATCAGGCGACATTTCTACACTTGTCTGTGGCCCTTTATTCTGGGGAAAAATAAGGAGAGAAGAAATAAAAAAATATTCGAAATAATAAGTATATAAGTAATAAGTATAAAGTATTAGACTTATACTAACTCGTACTGGTACTTCCAGAAAATATTGTGGGTATACCGCACGGAATATAATCTTTTTTAATATTCCGTGGTATACCGTATACTGCACTTTTTCTAAGTGTTGCCTTCCAGTTCGTTTTCTAAGTGTGTAGAACAAAGATAATCATTTTGTTTCGGACGTCAATTCACAATAAAACTTAAACTGAAACAAAAAATACTTGTGATTAAAGCTATAACTAAAATCAAACATAATCAAACCACATAAAAACTTTCATTTTTTAGTTTAAGAATTCAAACTACAGAGATATTTAAACTAGCTGTGCCCCGCGGTTTCACCCGCGTCATCACGTGTTGGAGGTGCGCGACATGACCTAGTTCAAGCATTTTATAATTGCAATTAAATATTTTATTTGATAGCAATGGATGGAAAAATTGGCATAATTAATGGAGTACTTTTATCTATCGGCATATTATGTATGATGTAGAGCAAAGTTAAGTTTTATCCACTTTCCCTCCCCCTCCCGGTTGAGCAGTTCTCGCAGTTCTCACCGAGCGGCTAGGGTTTATGCGTCGTTCGCGCGCCCCGCCAAGTATTGAATTATTTTAATTTTACATTATCTCTTTAACTATGCGTCCAAATAACATGGTATAAAGAACAAAGTTTATCTTCATAAAATTGTTTTGATGATGAAGTAACATTCGTTCGTAAGAATAAATAGGCCATGCCTAATAATAACGCTCATAAATCACTTTTAAATTTTCAATATCATATATTCAAGTCACAAAATACCTAATTATGGCTTATGTATAAGAAATAGATATATGGTATCACAGACTTTTTTTTGGATGGAGTAAAGATCTATATTTTTCTAGAACATTGTATTTACGTATCCCTAACGATAACACCAGCGTACGCGGATAAATCATTTCGGGAGTGCTTTTTCTTCTGACTTGCTTAACAAATAACCATATTTAAGGCTAGCTGAGTGATATAGCTTAATGCTAGATAGCCTATACTATTTCACATGAATCTGGCTATAATATACAAAAAGAATGTTTGAAATCGGACTGGTAGTTTTAGAGATTAGCGCGTTTAAACAAACAAAAAAACTCTTCCGCTTTATTATATTAGTATAGGTATAGATAATACGACAGACTTTGGCATATTATGTCATTTTTAGTTCTCGGTAGGGACAATGATGGCGCTTCAAATCGGCATAAGCATTTTGTATTGCATAGCCATTCCAGCGTACTTGTATATATAGAGGTCAGTGACCACCTGACAGCCTAAAATGTGTAACCAATTTTGATATGTAATTGTGTGCACTAACTAGTGATGTACATTTTACTTACAAGGACGTGGAAGCAACAAAGCAGTGATAGCCAGGTCAACTAAATCCTGGAAAGCATTAAATCCTGCCGCATTCTTGTATCTAGAGACTTAAGCCCAAAACTTCACTGTATCCTCACTACTATTGTCCCATTAGATATATTGAATCCCGTGCCACTGCGTCAGTATTTTATCAATTTTCTCGTCGCGAAATCCCAATTCTTTAGCAAGGACAGTAATTTAATTATCTTTGACTTGTTTCAGTGTATTTTCTTTAGATAGATGAGCCATTTTTTTCTAGAGCAACGCAATTGGTCGGCCGTCTGTAAATTCAATGCAGCTTCTTCTAATTCCAGCTAGTTTTTCTGGTGGTATATTTACTCTTTGGGCTTGGTTCTCAAATAAATATCCAAGATCACATAACGGAACGGGAACGGGGTTCAGATGGTTGCGCACATTAACGTTTAAAAAGTATTTATTAGTAACAGCTGCATTAGGTATTAAGACCCTGGTAACAACAGATCTAAACAGATTCATTAATGATGATAATAATTTGACGGGATCTGTGTTTTCTCCTTCAAAAATTTTTATTCCGGTTTGAACGTCATTCAAAATGGTTTTCAAATATAATAAACGTAATCGGTTGGCTTCGTCTGCATACATACGCGATAATAGATCGGAAGTGTATCAATAGATTGTCTTTCGTGAGTTGGAAATGGACCTCTAACTCTTCCCATTGATTTAAAATTCTAGCTACCGTGGACTCAACGGACAACCAGCGCGTGTCACATAATTTTAAGATTTTCAGGGGCTGCTCTCCACAATTAATGAGATTATCAATTTCCTCATATTATTTTGGCGCTTCGCTGAAAGTGCGAACCATTTATATGTTTCTCTTATAAGAAATTCGATGTGTTTTGGAATCGTTTGTTCTGACGCACAACTAACAGCCAACTGTAGTGAATGGCAAACACATCTTATCAATATTAAGTTCGGTAAGTTGTATTGTGTTCGCAGAATTTCATATACGCTGTTGTGCTGCCCTGTCATTACAGCAGCATTATCTGCACCAATACCAACCAAGTTGGCAATTGGCAGATTATTAGAACTGAGGCATTTCACTAAACTTGTCACGAGTCCATTGGCGTCAGCCTTATCCACAGACTCCAGAGACAGGGACGCAGAAAAAACTGCATTTAATATCAGACTAAAATATCTCACAATAATCCCCATAAATTTTGTCACGCTGATATCGATGGATTCATCAAGAATAATGCTGTATTTTTGCGTTCCAATATTTTTCAAAAAAGTTTCTTTTAATTTGTTGGCAACACTTGATTAATGACTTGATTACACTTGGTTCTGTGTAGTTTAAGATCTATTACAGCTTTTGAATTAGGAAAATATATCTTTACATAGATCGGTTAAATGGTCAATTGTACAAATTAAACTGTGTTCCGTGATGAATAATGCCAATTTTCCTTCTGCTTTCCGGCATCTACTAAAATTTTCCTTTGGTGCAGCTTCAAAACATAGTTGCCGATTTTTTGATACAGCTTCACATTTATTCTTATGTTTTTTAGTCTCGACGTGCCTACGTAAATCGGCAAGTTTTGCAAACATTTCTGTATGACATAGTAAAGAAATGGCCTTATTTTGATCATTACTCACACGTCTTAGCCAATTCTTGAACTCTTCCATCATCTCCCATTCCGGACGATATTTTTGGCTCTAAGCCTTCTTCTTCAGTGAAACTTCCATTTAAGATTTTCACGAAAACACAAACTAAAATTCTAATAAGAAAGGAAATCCGCGCCATCGTAATTGGTACGTAGTAAATAAGATAAATAAACCGGTTTTTCTCTGTTAGTAACACGAGCGATACAGCCATAGTAAAATCCTTTAATGTAAAAAGAGACAAAACAATAAACTAAATCAAACATTATGGTTGGGGAATACCCGAACAGAATGAACTCATATTATATTTTTTTGTTCTGGACCCTGACTTTTCGACCTAGTTGGAGGTTGACAAAATCTTTTTAAATTTTCCACCAGATTCCACTAAATTATGTTTAGAACGTCATTTTAAGAAAAAAGCGCTGAAGAGTTTAAAAATGCGCTAGATTTAGTGCGATAAGCACTAAAACGGCAACAGTGAGCCGGACGCTAGCGCCGCTGCTAGAAATAGTTTCCACGGTGGCCGACGCCGAGCACTATCGCGCGATATTCATATTTCATAGCGCAATAGCACCACAGTGCCTACATATAAGGCACGCGCTGTGCGCTATAATATGACGCTATGCGCTATATTAATTTAATAGTAGATTCCACCGATATATCGATTATTAATGAATCGATATGTTAAAACAGTATCGATATATATATATCGCGTGATATATATCGATATATCGTCATCATTTGCATAATGTAAACAAAAGGTCCAAAATTTTATATTACTGCCGGTTGGATGATGAAAAGAAACGACAACCAACCACACATTAATACTTATACCTCCCTTTGTTTTTACATGTTTTGTCATTAATACAACATTTTAATAATTTGTACGTTATCGATACGAATTCGATACTATAAATATATATCGAGATATCGAAATATCGCGATTTAAAATATCCCAAGCCAACTAAGCCTAGTACCTTCCTTATATATTACTATCATGGGCATGCAACTTAGAACATTTTTTTACGAACAAAATGATACATGTGTGTGTTTTATGTACTTCTATCTACATTCCGAAGCGCTAGGCTAGACTTATTTTAATCTCACTAGAGGGCACTTATATATTAAGTCTATGCATACGCAATAATCCACGCGCACTACGCAGTTAGTAGCGGTCACTGGTAGTTACACTTAAATTGTTGTTAATATTTATTGAACATTATTTATTTTTAGAAAATGCCATTTTATCTGTTTTCAGACAATGAAAAACTGCTAAAATATTATTAGAATACACAGGGCAAATTTCACCATCACGCACAAGTTTATAATAGCTCAGGTGGAGAATCGGGCGGTCCCGAAATCTAAAGACCCCGGATCGCGTCCAGCAGATGTGTTTACATTTATCCTTTTTTTCAAGTTCCTTCTTTTGTAAGCGCCGTCTGTTATGCAAAGCACAACACTAAATAAAATTAAAGAATCATGCCCACTTTCCATACATTGATTGACCTGTCACTTGATTCGTTTTATAGGCCGCGTCTTCCTACAACTAGTGTTGTATAATAACAATTATTATTTATAATAACATAATAACTTATCATCTTTTTATTTAGAGGCCAGGGAAAAATGCTATTAAGTAAATAAGTTTTTGGGGTTATGACAGCTGTCAGACCTTATCTGACAGCTGTCATAAGCTTAAAAACTACACGATAATTATAATGAAATTGTTTCTTAATCGCCGATAGACTTACAACCACTCAGAAATAAATCTCTCTTCAATGAAATATCATCAAATCGTATAATTCATTAAATTATCGGTTAAAATCTCGTACATATGGACTACACACCAGGAGTCGGCTTGACAGTTGACGCTTTTAACCATTGAGTTATAATTATGTACTACGTACGTAGTACATATAACTCAATGCTTTTAACCATCGAACTCTAGGTCTGATAAACAGACAAGAATGAGTAACTAATACCTAATACCAGCATAATACTGCCCCACTGCTATGCAAAGGCCTCTTGTCATATAGCAGAAGGCAGGAGCATTAATCACCATGCTTGGTTAAGATGGGTTGGCGATTTCAGACTTTTATTGATTTTAACAGTGGTAGAGCCACGCGGCAGCTTTTGCTGTCGCACGGATGGGCCGGCTCGAACCGGGGTGGTACCAAGACCTCACAGAAAACCAGCGTGAAGTAGAGGTTTACCTCTGCGTTTCGCTTGGTGAGTGCAGGTGGCCGGAGGCCCTGTTTACTGGAAATGAGGCATTCCATCTTAGTCCTCACGGGTGACAACGCATCTACATTTTGAATTGTAATAGAGGATAGATGTAGATGTCTATGGGCCGCAGCAACCACTTAGCATCAGGTGGACTGTGTGCTCGTTTGTCACCCTTCTCCTATAAAAAAAAAAAATATTATACCTACGCATTGAAAAACACACATTGGTAATTGCCCGGACTTGAACTCACAGAGGTGTAACTTCTGGGCCATCACGACATAAATAGATGACGAAAGGAACTACCTACCTACATGTTTCTTGGGAAGGACAGGGAAATGAAATAAAAAACGGGATTTGATTTATTATTATTTATTCAATGTCTTCTCGTACAACCACTTCATCTAAAAATGCCGCTGGAGGCATAATGTTGATTTCATGCCTGGCCCAACCTAAATACCACACTAATGTCATAAGAAGCGCACAACAACCTACAACGCGACGGCCTATAATGCAGTTGCAGCAATACTCTATAATGCCTTCTCGTCCATTGAGTATGACCACGGTAAGATGAAACCAGATGGATCACACTATTTTTTCCATAAATCTGAGCATTAATAGTCAGCATGGATACATCAAAGCACGCTTTACAAATGTAATCTTCTTCTGTTATCTGAAAAACAAATCAATTATGAGATTTTAAACCATAAAATAGAAATAAATATATTTAATTTATATTTTTACATATTTTTATTTAGACAGCTATCTAAAAGAACACTTTAGCTAAAAATGGGGAAAATCACTAACACATTCATCTATTTCTACCACCTGTCAGTTTATTAGTTTTTAGAAAAAATGTAACACACTTCTGTGAATATTAATCCTTTTTATAAAATAATCATCTGTTCGTCTGTTGACTGGGTAGGTGGATAGATTTTTTTATAGTATAGTGTAACAAATGAGCACACAGTCAACATGATGGTAAGTGGTTGAGGTGGCCCATAGACATTTACATCTCTCTTCAATAAATAATCAAAATGCAGATGCATTGTCAACCGTGAGGACTAAGATGGAATGCCTTTTTTCCAGTAAAAAGGATCTCCGGTTCTGTACACTCACCATAAGAAACAGAACCATGTTAAGCTGCTATTTTATGCTGGTATTCTGTGAGAGCGTGGTCCTTCCCCAGTCTAATCGAACAATTTGTGCTCCAAATATACTACTAATCTAGCTGCAGCATGGCTCCATCACGTAAATCCACGTATAAAAAAGGTAGATTTTTACATATACGTCTGTTAACTAGATACTAAATCGTTAGGTACTTTATAATACTTACTATTATTGGAGATATCCAAGTGCTAATTAGCGAGATGACTCTGCTATCAAGCTGAAAGGCCCGATAACGCTGGAGCGTATTTAACATATATGTTGCAGTTTGTACACAGCAATCTCGTAGACGGCTCCATAACTCTTTCCAACAAGAGCGATAACGTCTTTGATCCTAATCAAAAAGTACTAAAACGGTATCCGTATAACACATGCCAAAGTAATCGTAAGTAAAAGGTATTAAAATCCGTGGAAAATGCAAAAGTTGTAAGGTTATCAGAAAATCCAAAATAGCACAGTACAATACGTATTACGTAGCGACAGCAAACGAACGATTGCAAAACGTCAAACAAATGAATGCCTGTCCCTGTCATTCATTTTTTATTTTTATATTTTTGGAATGGCTTCTGGGCCTTTGCGCCATTTTTCTGTCTCCAAAAGTCTATTGAGAATGATAAACATATTAACATTACTTTTTTTCCAAGCTTTATTTGAGAATTCAATTATGCGATACGAAATAAGTAAAAAAAATACAATTTTATAAGATATTTTGCATCACTAGACGCGTCAGAAAATTTTCAGGTCAAAACTGGATATGCTTCTTTGAGTCGGGCATCTATCTCTAGTATATATACAGTAATCTATGATTACTATACTCTTTGGCTTTGCCTATGGATGTGACATTGAGTGAAAAAAATCGATTACTAAAAAAATCGATTTTTTCTTTGCAATATTAATCATTTAAGAAAAATCGATTTTATTAAAAGAAATAAACGATTTTTGCGAAAAAAATTCTCTTAATCCAAAAAATGCCTGATTTCCTATATATTATTAAAACAACGAGAATAGTATAGTATTAACAATTAATCAGAATTAAAATCAAATAAAATGATAAGTATAAAAAATAATCAGAACGACAATCTTCTGGTTTCAAAACTAAACTACAAAACCATTTTTTTAACTTATAACTTAAACAATAAAAAATTAAAAATAATGACTGCCACAAATGTTCAGTGCCATTTAACAATTTATTAAAACCAAAATAAAAAGAAACAATAGTTCTTTTAAAGTAAGTTTGAACAAACAAAAAATATAAATATCATTATTGCCACAATTGTTCAGTACCATTTAATAATAATAATCTTTATTTGCAAGAATATGGTTGTACAATGGTGTTTGAGTATAATTTGTTCTACATATTCTACCTTAGTGGTGTGCAAATATTAATGGTCAAGTAACCTAAACAACAATACTTATCGAATTTAACAAAATATAAAATTATTTAATATTATTTACTTGATTTGATAATTAATTTATTATGCCACAGTGTCAGAAAAAATGTAAGTATTATTATATCAAGTAAGATTATTATTATACGTCAATGTCATATATTAATTATTATTCTTACGTCAAAAATTATATAATGTTACATATCCAGTTGTCATTAATTTATTTTTATGTTTACATCAAATTTATTCATTAATTAAATACATAAGTCAAATTTTATATAAAATAATATCAAAAACATTATTTTTTTAAACATTAGAATCTTGTAATTACGTAATTAATCATATTCTAAAATTATCGTTCATTATTACTCGTATGTAGGTTGTTGTCGTTTAAGACCTCTTCCACAGAATAATAACATTTAGTGAGCAACAATGCCAAAACAGATTTCTTAAATGACAATAAACTTTTATGCTTTAAATTATCAGGTAATTTATTATAAATTCTTATCGACATTGCAGAAGCATTTCTTTTTGTAAATTTTAGACGATTTGCTGGTGCATATAACCTATTCTTGTATCTACCTTTACTTTCACTCACATCACACTTACGTTGAAATAAATGTGGATGCTTATGAACAAACATGCACATTTCAAATATGTATAATGAAGGCAAAGGCAGGATGTTTTTAGTTTTGAACAAAGGTTTGCAACTCACTAAAGGACCAACACCACAAAGAGCTCTTATGCAGCGTTTTTGTGCTTTAAATGCTTTATCCGAATCCACCGAATACCCCCAGAGTAGAACACCATATCGTAGTATGGATGAGATATATCCATGATATGCCATCAGTGCAGCTCTTTCCGATACAATATTTCTTAGTCTATGCAATGCAAAAACGAAACGATCTATTTTAGTACATAGGCTCTCTATATGAGGCTTCCAACTGCAAAATTCATCAAATATTATTCCTAGAAATGTCGTGGAAACGACTTCTTCAACTATCGAGTTGTTATATGTGAGTTTGATGTCATTTGAAATGTTTTGAGGGTTTTATATTCAATAAATTTCGTCTTATTTATATTTATATCTAAATTATTTATATTCATCCATTGTATGACCTCATTCAGAGCACCATTAGCTGCGATTTCAAGTGCAGATCTGTTATTACCTTTAACTATAAGAGTAGTGTCATCAGCGAATAAAATGCATTTGCTTGTAGTAAAGTCAGGAAGATCGTTAATGTATATCAAGAACAGCAAAGGTCCTAGTACACTGCCTTGGGGAACACCAAAACTGTTTGTAAGATATTGAGAGCGTTTTGATATCTTTGTGTTCTTTATGACTTTTGTAACTTCTACACATTGCTTACGATTTTTAAGATAACTCTCAATCCAGTTTTGGGCTGTTCCTCTTATTCCATGCCTTTCTAATTTATCTAGTAGAAGACTGTGTGATACGAAGTCAAAAGCTTTGCTCATATCAAGAAATATAGTTAAAAGTGGAGTTCGTGAATTTAAGCTTTCAGTTATAATTTTAATCAGTTCATAACATGCTAATGTTGTGGAACAGTTTTTTCGAAAACCGAATTGTTCTGGTTTTAGAATGTTAAAGGCGCTAAGAAAACAATATAGTTTTTCATGCATTATTTTTTCGAAAACTTTTGAGAGCACAGGAATAAGAGTTATTGGTCGGTCCTTCTCTCCCTTTTTATACATAGGTTTAACAATAGAGAATTTCATACGCGTTGGAAATACACCCTGTTTTAGAGACAGATTTATAATATAACATAATGGTTCTGAGATGTATTCAGAGCATTGTTTTAAAACTTTTACATTTAATTCGTCATAACCTGTTGAATTTGTATTATTTAAAGATTTAAGTGTTTTATAGATGTCCCTAGGATGAGTTGGCGTGAGATACACACTACTGTTATTAAACGAAATATTTTTATAGTTTAAATATTTATTAGTATTATGTTTATTTGTAAGGTTAATAAAGTATTTATTGAATGTTTCAGCAATTTCCTCTGGTTTCATTAGCAGGTTGTTATTATCTCTAATTTTTTCAATATGACCAACATCTTTCTTGTTAGTGGCTTTGTTTTTAATCAGAACCCAAGTTGCCTTACATCTGTTTTTAGATCGATAAATATATTTAGTGTTAAAATTTTCTTGCGCTTCCGAAATACATCTCTTTAGTATTTTACTATATTTTATGTATTGACGTCTTTTATTTTTCTTGTTGTGAGTGGATAGTCTATATTTAAGATAGAGACATCTTTTTACTATGCAGCATCTTTTGAGTCCTTTAGTTATCCACTTATTTTTTGTTACCTTGTTTACTTTTTTAATAGTGATAAGGGGAAAGCAAAGTTTATAAAAAAGTACTAACATATCATGAAATTTTTCAAATGCAGCATTGGTATCAGTTTCAGAAAAAACCTCACTGAACGATAACGACGAAATACATTCTCGAAACTTATCAATATTATTAGTATTTAAGTCACGTCGTGTTTCAAACCAGTGTAATGGAGCCATTTTCTCTGGGTTATAACAGATATCAAACGAAACACTTTGAGCTGTTTCATGATCGGATAAAGCTAAATAATGTATCTGAGGTTTTACATTTTCTATGTTGCTAACAATTAAGTCTATACATGATGAATTTCTTGTTGGTTTATTAATGTGATTTGATAAATTATGACACATCAATATAGACCATAATTTTTTTGCGTTTTTAGTGTTTTTAAGGATGTCTATGTTCCAATCACCGCACAGCAAAATTTTCTTGATTTTAAGTTTATGAAGTAATAATGATATATGATATTTACATTGGATTAGAATGAAAATAAAATAAAACTATAAGGTTAAATAATCAAACGACAACCTTTTGGTCTCAAAACTAAAATACAAGACAAATCTTTTTTTAAACTTGTGTAAACACAAAAAGTAATAAAATATTGTCATAAATTTTCAGTTAAAGAGTTTATAAACAATAATTTTATCAAAATTCTTCTTCGTCTCTTTCCTAAAATACGGTTTCGTTTTTTCGCTTTCGAAAATAATCTTTCGGCTGGCGCGGAACTGACCATCACAGAGAGGTGTTTAAGAGCCAATTCGGTTAGTTTAGGGAAAGTACCTTCAGTGCTTCTCCATATATTGAGGGCATCTATACATCATCGATCATAGTTGTGCCGCAATTGATAGGTCCAATTCAGTATTTTTGCCTATTGACGTGTTGGCCACTAATATTTTTTCATTATAAAATACTTTCGTCAGACACTTTTATGTGTTTTATTTACAAGACATTTTTATTGTTTAACAATTATTTACACTCTCCAAAGAAAGAAAGAAAACCACAGAATACTTTTACTCCTAGCGGAGAAAGAAAACTGTTGAAAACATACGAAAGGCGAAACTGTTTCACATACATAGAGATAAATACAGGTGGTGCCGTCGTTTGATCGACTTGTTCATGTTATTGAAATTATTTCACGTTTTTACATCCTTCGCACAGATGACGCTGATTACAAAAATCGATTAAAACGTGTAATTTACATAATCGATTTATTAAAAATCGATTGTTATTATCAAAAAAATCGATTTTAAAAATCGATTATAAGAAAAAAATAATCGATTAATATAAAATATCGATTAATATAAAATATCGATTATTTTTTCACATCCCTAGCTTTGCCTAGTACTACGGTAATATGGTACTAGGGTACTAGGTAGTACTACTACCTAGTAGGGTAGGGTACTACCTAGTACCCTAGTACCATAGATAAGAGTGTATATACGGAAACCTAGGACTAGTACCACAGACACAGAGTACTTTCTTAGTACCGAATGTCAATGCCGCCAGGTCTACCGTATTTTTATATTATTAAATATTTTTAATCCCGGTTGTTAACAATGGCCTTTAGTGAAGTTTGTAGAATTTGTTTATGCCTTAATGCACCCATGTTTGTACTAAAGGAGACTGGTCTCGAAAATTTATACAAAACATTGACGGACACTTTTGTAAGTTTGTTAATATTTTTTATATATTGCAAATTGAATTTGCGGTAATTTGTTGTTATCGCCGGAGAAATACATTATAACTTGCCTTAATGCTGCTCTGATTTGTATGGTGAGTTTAGAGAACCGGAAACCCTTTTTACCTAGGCGGGGTGTTCCATCTTGGTCCTCAGGGGTGACGGCACATCTGCATTTTGATTCAGCCTCGGTCACACACAGCGAATATTCGTTGCGAATATTACTCGCCGCGACAATTCGCTGCCTGCCTGTCACAGAGCTACTAGTACTACACGGGAATTATCTATAATATATATTCTAAAATTTTCTTCTCAATTGCTCTTGGGTTGGTATTTCGAATCCCAACTCTTTACACGACACGGCTTTAGTCATTTTGAAGTGATGCCTCTAAGTTGCGTGTTGTTTGAATACTAGGTTGGATGCCCCTAATACCATCCACGCCCCTAATTCCAGCCTTTTCGGCTTTTTATTTCGTAAATAAGGTTTCTAGTAGTCTTAACTACCAATATTGTCGGCAAAAAAATTTTTCGTAACTAGAGGAAAGTATATTTCAAATATTACCACACAGTTATAAACTGTATAAAATATATAAATATATATTAACAGTGGTAGAGCCACGCGGCAGCTTTTGCTGTTGCACGGATGGGCTGGCTCGAACCG
This sequence comes from Parnassius glacialis, assembly GCA_033319125.1. Taxonomy (NCBI): domain Eukaryota; kingdom Metazoa; phylum Arthropoda; class Insecta; order Lepidoptera; family Papilionidae; genus Parnassius; species Parnassius glacialis. The sequence continues at coordinate 9,023,577 of JAVANC010000015.1, read as the reverse complement.
GGGTGGTACCACAACCTCACAGAAAACCAGCGTGAAGTAAAGGTTCACCTCTGCGTTTCGCTTGGTGAGTGCAGGTGGCCGGAGGCCCTATTTACTGGAAATGAGGCATTCCATCTTAGTCCTCACGGGTGACATCGCATCGACATTTTGAATTGTAATAGAGGATAGATGTAGATGTCTATGGGCCGCAGCAACCACTTACCATCAGGTAGACTGTGTGCTCGTTTGTCACCCAATCCTATAAAAAAAAAACCTAACAGTGTTAAATTAAAAATCAAAACACGCACGCTATGGAAAACGCTCATTTTTCTAATTTTTTAATAAGTTATGGTCCCGATAAAATTAAGAATATTTTATAATTTGTAGGCCATACAAATACTTGTTCCCTGCGTGATTCGAACCCGCGCCCCCCAGCGCAGCAACTCATTGCTAAGCCACTGCGCCACGGAGCCGTCGCTACGAATTTGCACCAATTAGATATACTAATTAATTATTAGATATATGTAATTAGATATACAATACAATATTTAATTTTTTTTTGAGAAAGACAAAAACAAGCAGTAAATATAATTAACTACAACTTAGTAATACTAATTTTATTATAACTTAAGAACATAAATGAAAAAGTCATAACAAGGAAAGTAGTTCAGGACCATCCTTTGCGGCAGTCTATGGAGGAGGATGTTATAGAATAGAATAGAATGGAATAGAATAATTTTTTATTCAATATTGATTATTACATAATTCTTATTGAAAGTCATTTTTATTTTACCACTGGTTCGGAAAATACCTCTGTCCTGGGAAGAACCAGCAAGAAACCCAGCGGGACTTTTTTTTTCAAACATATTTCACTTAACAATAATTTCATTTATACAATTTTTAGATGATTTTTAATAGAACCAGCATGGTGGCGATCACCTTATTCCCAGGGGTTATTTTCATTCATGTATTCCTTGATTTTATAATAACCCTTTTTGTACAGTTTTTCTTTAATAAAACTTTTAAACTTGTTTATTGATAAACTTTGAATATGTTCTGGGATTTTGTTGTAAAAGCGTATACATTGCCCCATAAATGAATTACTGATTCTGTGGAGTCTAGTAACTGGTATTACAAGCTTATGTTTATTCCTAGTGTTTAAAGAATGCACATCCTTATTCTTATTCCTCCTTATTCCTTGTTCTGTAGTGGACTTGTTGTAGGGCTGAAATTATGATGAAGATTCAAAAACTTGGATGATTAAATTATAAAAAATTGATGTACTATACATATTTTTTATCATAATTTGCTTTAATTAATTGCTTAGTATTACAAGAAAAATGGAACTTCTTAAAGCTAAACCACAGTAAGGTAAGGAGTAAAACATTAAAATAAAATAATTTTTGTTGTATGTCTTAATACATATTCACTGCTTGTGATATGCATAATTCAAAATTAAGAGTTGTTACGAATTTATTTCTGTGCCCTTAAACTTACCTGCAATAGGTACCTACAAAAACTCAAAAGGCATAACCTTATGCTATGCTGGCATTAGGTACACAAAAGGACGACATTCGGTACAGGGTGGCTGGAATTTGAGCCATAGTGCCATATCTTGTTTATCGTCGTTTTTAAAATGGTTCTTGAAATAATATAATTGTAAATAAATGTTCGTTACCTTTATAGATGAATAACCTATCGATTAAAATAAATGTACAAAAATATAGTGCGCTAATTAAAATAGCAAGAATTTTTAAAGTTGAAATTGGCACTAAAAGGCTGGTAATAGGGGCAACCACCCTACAATAATGATTATCAGAATTTTCTAGATCATAATGTCCATATATTGTTTTATATGTTTCAATCAAGTCTCCTAATTCTCTGTGATCTTTCTGAGTTGTAAGTTTAAGTGTTTTCAGACTTTCCTCATGTAGTATGTTCTCAATGATCTAGGATCTTTTGAATATCTGTGTTGAAGCTTCTCCACATTGAAAATATGTTTTAAATATTTTTAGTATCATTTCTGGTATTATTATTTGTTATTGCTGCCAAGTTTTTTTTATTATTCTGACCTGTTAAGAGGAAAATGCTGCTCCCCATAGCCTTATGAGATAAAATAATCTAATTGTTAGATGTCCAAACCCACCTGGAACTTACTTCAAACTGCTATTGATATTAAATTAAAAAGGTTAAAACTGCTAGGGGATGTATTTTGTTATTAACATCCATTTGAAACTAAGTGAAAGTGGCCTAATAGTTAAGGGTGCGAACTGCAAACTCAAGAAAGTAGTAAGTTCAAATCTGATATTCAACTATTGTTGTAAATTACTCCTAGTGCAAGCAGTTTCAGTTTACTTGGAGCAAATAAGAGGTGTTTGTAATGTTAATAGTGATGCTAGAAGTTTAATGTTGAAATATGAAAGTAGGTTCTCATGAGCTGCAGTTGCCTCTCACCATCAGGTGGATTGTAAGTTTGTGTGTCACTTCAATATTATAAAAAATGATGTTGATGAAGAGAATTGTGGTAGCCAAGAGATTTTATTACAAACTTATGTATTGAAGTAGTTTTCCATATTTCTTATGAATTTTCATATTTTCAGATGGATGAGAATGAGGAGCCCATAATTGTCTGTTTCACTTGTCACGCAAGACTCAATCGTTGCAAAAGTTTACAACAACAGGCTATTGCGTCAAATGCAGTTCTGGAGCAGTTGCTTGCAGGAGGGTCCATGGTATTATCTATTCCATCCATTAAAACCTATAAAAGTCCACTACTGAACGTAGGCTCTCTCCTCTAATTTTTCTGCCGACTTCCGAAAAGGAGACAGTACTCAATTCGACTGTATGTTTTTTTATGTGTTACCTCATTACTTTGTACTGGGTGAACCAATCTCGATGATTCTTTTTTTATATGAAAGCTGATAGTTCTCGTGCGGTCCCTTATGAATTTGATCAAGGTCAGACCAATGGTTATTGAGTTATTCTTAAGTAACTTATATTGAATTTGCTTATATTGAAGTTGGCTGTACAAAATTTTTAATTTTAATTTATTTTATATGGGATAAGGGTGACAAACGAGCACACAGTCCACCTGATGGTAAGTGCTTGCTGTGGCTCATAGACATCTACGTCTATCCTTGATTTCGAATCAAAATGCAGATGCATTGTCACCTGTGAAGTCTAAAATGGAATGCCTTGTTTCCAGTAAAAAGGGGTCTCCGGTTCTCTACACTCCCCATACGAAACATAGCAGTGTTAAGCTGCTATTTTACAGTGGTATTCTGTGAGAGTGTGGTCCTTCCCCAGTTGAGCCCACCCATTCGTGCTACAACTATACCAGTAATATAGCTGTAGCATGGCTCTGCCACGTAAAAAATATTTTGATTGCTCCATAGGAGGGATTTTGACAAATTTGATTGGCAACGGCAGCTTATATTGATCTGAGTTGTTGTGAGTAAGATGCTGCTGCCCAACTTCTGTTTCAGTTTCCCTCTGTCCCTTTTTACGACATCTGCGGGATGGTATGTGGTAGTATGTATTCCACTACGCCACCAATGCACTGACCTTTTTTTCTTATTTAAAAAAAGAATTTGATTTCAGTCAATACCAAAACCGCATGAGCCTAGATATGAGATTCAATTCACACCAATTTGTCATATAGATATCAGGCCAGTTGAGTGTGACACTGAAAATGATTGTAATGACGAAATTTTTAACCTTGAATCTGTTAAAGTTGAGGAAGAGAATATCAAAGATGAGAATTCCAAATTTGAAGAAAATGGGAATCATGAAACAGGTAAGGATATACACATTTTGTGATATGGTTAAAATAAGGTACAGTTTACCTAATGGTAAGTGGCAAGCAATTCGTTACTGTAGCCCATGGACACAAAATAAGAGGGCTTCATATGCAAGGTACTGGATTTACTGATTTGCCTTTGCCTAAATTGTGCATGTAATACGCCAGAGAGTTGGGAAAACACCATTCATCAGCGAAAAATTAATGATATGAGTTATTACGGGTAAAACAGCATCCAACACGTGCGTAACCATTACCCTACTCACATCATCACAACCAATGGCTTTCGATTTAATAGAAGAAAGTGCTTTGCGTATCTCGCCTTCGTCTACAGGAGAAAAAGTGAAAATTTCGTGAGAATAAGGAGACATGGAAGATTTAAATAAGGCATGGAAGATATATATGTAGGCAAATTGTATGATTCGTCACTATACAAACCACAGACATAGGATAGTGATAGATTTGGTCACTTTTTGAAAAAATAAATATTCAAAATATAGTTAATGGAGGCCTAAAACGTGTCGGAAGGAATAGAATAACGATTGTATTCTCTAAATTTATTGATGCAAATCTATGTTTAAAATATCCTTCCACGTATCTCGTATGAGTGTTATAAAAGGCGTAACAAAAGATTAGACCATCAGAAGAGATTATTTCTGAATTATCTACGTATCCAAACACCATACCTATAATATGTATTAAAAATAAGAAGATTAAATTACCGAGTACGCAATGAAGACAAAGCTCGATATTAAAGCTCTGAAAATGTCGTTATCACATTTGACGGTCAAATTCTACCCTCAAGGGTTTATTTTTGCTATTCTTCCATCTGTTCAGCTGTTGCAATTTATAAGCTTCCAACGATTCAATGTTTTCAGTGCTGCAGATTTGGACGCACTAAAGATTTATGTCGTTCCAAGCCACGATGCTCAAAATGTGGCGATGACCACTCTTCTTCGTCTTGCGACAATTCTGAATGCCCTGAACAGAGAAGACAAAATAATATTAAAATCGAAATGGCACAAAATTCAATCTCATACGTAGAAGCATCCCAAAAATATCCCAAAGTTTCATCAAAATCATATGCTGATGTTCTGATCTCAAAAACCCTGTAAATTCTTCGCTTTCTACTAATCCTACAATGGATCATTTTCCTTCACACCTTGCTTCATCTAATAAAACTTCTTATAAGAAATCATTATTTATTCCTAAATCATTCCGTCACCATACACAAACAGGATACGACAAAAAAATTCATCAAAAATTATTGAAGAATTTTCAATTCTACAACCAGAGGATGGTTGTGCTCTTTGGGTTTCACCTGATACATCACACGGTAGTTTGAACTCTATAGAAAGCATTATAAATTCCCTTATTAACATAATAACATCTTAGTATTCGTCAAAGTTACCGTCCCACGTTGCTCGCATACTAAATTCTATACCTGAAATTCTTCATGGCATTCATTCTCACAAGGATCCTTCAATGTAATTGTAGAAGCATTTTAGATATATGCACTGAAATAATTTATTTATTAATAAAATAAAATGTTTGTATCGCTGCTATTTCAGAGACGAATGAAACTGGATTCTTAATAATAATTATAAAACTTCAATTGTTGAAGCATTTATAATTGCACTTATAAATGAAGCAGCCCAAACAGTTCCTATTAAAACTCTAATCCATCCATGGGGGGAGGGGGTTCAGAATGTACTGAGGCGATTCGTAATAGAAAAAACCTGAAAAACAATATAAATTAGACATGAGTTCGGAAAACTATTCATATCTACAATGTATACAAGAAGTGACTAAAAATACTCGTCGCGCAAACAAACAACAAGTTGGCATGCCTTTTGTTCCACAATATATCCCTCAATTCCTTCTTCAGTTATTTGACACAATATAAGAAAATCTCGCTGTTTTTTTTTTCATCCTGTTCTTAAATATAATTAACACTTTGTTTGACATATGCTTTGTTACTGACTCTTGGCGGACTCAAGTAATTATTCCTAACTTGAATCCTGACAAAAACCCTAACGACGGCTCTTCCTATCTACCGATTGCTCTATCCTCATTTCTAATTAAAACCTTTGAACACATGATCAAGAATTGTCTTGAATAGTTTGTAGAAAGTCATGGATTGTTATCAAATACTTAATATGAATTCAGAAAAGGTAAAAGCACATATGACAGTCTTTCAATCTTCACCACAGATATTAAAGTAGCATTTTCGAGAAATGAATCGGTCCTTGCTGCTTTCCTTGACATTTCTTCTGCTTACGATATTGTCAGACTTAACATCCTTACAGAAATGGTGTTTTTTTATAGGATTGGGTGACAAACGAGCACACAATCCACCTGATGGTAAGTGGTTGCTGTGGCTCATAGACATCTATATTTATCCTCGTTTGCGAATCAAAATGCAGATGCGTTGTCACCAGTGAGTACTAAGATGGAATGCCTCGTTTCCAGTAAAAAGGGTCTCCGATTCTCTACACTCAACATACGAAACACAGCAGTGCTAAGCTGCTATTTTACGCTGGTATTCTGTGAGAGCGTGGTCCTTCCCCGGTCGAGCCGATCTGTGTTCAAGCTTCATATATACAAAAAACTTAAAAATTTGATTATCAATTTATTTCTAGATCAGTATATACATATTAAAATTGATGATGATTTAAAATATACTCGCAAAGTTTTAAAAATCCTTCCGCAAGGCTCCGTTTTTAGTCCATGTTATTTCAAAGTGTAGAATTCTGCAATATGCAGATGATATCTTAGTTTATGTAAATGATAAATATATAGAATCTTGTGCTAATGTGATAGTACAAGATCTCTCTTTGGACACGTGGTTAGATGACCATGAACTAGAACTTCCCCAAATAAAAGTAATACAGTAATTTTTTCCCGCAAAAGTTTTACCTGAAATACAGGTTCGCCTTTTTAATTATCCACTCGAAAATATTCATCAACTTAAATTCCTTGGTGTAATTATTGATAATAAATTATCCGGCATGCCTCGTATCATTTATACCAAAAAATGCGTAAAGAATATAAACATTCTAAGAGCTTTGTGCGGGGTATGATGGGGCGCCCATCCATATTCTTTAAAATTATGCCTCATTTCTTCTTGAACTTGCTAATAAAAAAGGATTGAACATTTTAGATTTTAGAACACAAAACTTGAAGATTACTTATAAGCGCTGTGAATTCATCGCCTCTCAATGCCTTGCAGATTAAATGCGGTGGTCCTCCAGTTTTTATTAGACAATTCTTCAATTTTCCAATCATCCACTAATCCTTACAATTCATTTACTTACTCATTACATTTTAATTAATTTAGGAAAGTAATTACCTAATCTAGTAAAAAGCTATGAGCAATATAATTCTTTTTTTAACCCAGAAGAAATGTAAAGGGCTACCCTCCGGGAAGCGGCGCAGGGAGGTGGTGAATGCTCTAAGCAAATGTTAGCCATTTTACAAGCAATAAAAAATTACTATAAATTAAAATTAATGTAAATTAAAATAATAAATATCAATAAAATAAAATAAATAAATAAAAACCCAACCTGATGGAAGCCCTCGGCAGGGGAGAACAAACGGCAGAGGGTTAAGGGGAAGGGAAAGAAACCGGCGGACGATGCGGGCGGTATCGAGGAGCAACGCCTTCTGGATTTGAGCTTGGAGCGGTCCTGTCACAGAGTCCCAGTCGCCTCAGATGACCCGAAAGGCTGGCTGGGATTAACCCGTTCGCAGAGACGACTACAAATATAGTTTCGGTCGGCAGTCCACCCCACATTTCGGTCACTTCGTGAGCCAGGTCCAGATATTTTGTTCGCTTATCTGTTTCGGCTTTCACGAGGTTCTCGTCATACGGAATGGTAATGTCGACCAAAAATATCCTTGACTGTGCCCGGTCCATCAGCACAATATCAGGCTTATTCGCAAGAATAGTCCTGTCTGTGATGGTGGCCCGGTCCCAGTAAAGCCTGGCGCGGTCATTTTCGAGCACGGCTTCCGGCAAGTACGTGTAATATGGCAATTTCCGGTCCATGAGACCGTATTAAAGAGCTAGCTCCTGGTGTAGAATTCTTGCTACTAAGTTGTGCCTGTGCGAGTACTCAGAGTAAGAAAGCGCCGAACAACCGGAGATGACATGCCTAAGTGACTCACCGAGGTGGCGACAAGCTCGACAGATATCGACGGTGCCATCCCTTCGGATGTATCTCCGATAGTTATTTGTCTTAATAACCTGACCCTGTATCTCACAGACAAAACCCTCGGTTTCCCCAAAGAGGTCACTAAAACGTAGCCAGTGAAGGGAGGCAACTGTGTCTACGAAAGGCTCATGTAGAGCCTTGTAGAACCTCCCATGCAACTCCTTCTCCTTCCAAACTGTCTCCCGGTCAGATGTGCTCTGTACTGCTGGGTCCTGCCATTACTCGTTGGCTAAGGATAGAGGGGTAAGTCCTTTATCACAAGAAATAATGCCCCTATAGAACGGCTCATCCGCTCTCAAAAAAGTAATTACGGAGGCTGCAAACTTCGCGATTATGCATAGTAAGCGCCCTTAAAAAGCCACGCCCACCATGTTTCCGCGGCAAGTACAGCGTCATAATCGATGATCTCGGATGATGCATCCTATGGGACGTCATAGTAGTGCGGATATCCAGGGCGTTAAGTCCAGTTTGAGTCCACCTAAGTATGCCAAAGGTATATATGAGAACAGGCTTGACCCAACCGCTATATGCGTGTGTCTTTTTCACACCTAACAAAAGGCTGTTAAGTACTTTGGTCAAGCGTGCATAAAACACATCGCCAGCCAAGCCACCTAAAGGAGTCATATTGTATGGGCCTCCTGGAACTGGCAAAACTCTCTTGGCAAAATCAGTAGCCAACCAGACTTCAGCTACGTTCCTACGTGTACGTAGGAACGTAGCTGAAGTACGTCCTAATATAGCTGCAGCGTGGCTCTACCACGTAAAAAGTTACATAATAGCGTCTTTTAATTTGTTTTCAAACAGTCGCCTAATCTATTATTAATATACAGTGTGCACTAAATAACCAACGTCTAATACTAAACTAGGTTACGCGCGATGAATAGCGTGCTGTTAGATAAAATTTGTATAACACGTCCGCTCACAACAGCGTGCACGCGAGACTAACAGGCAACTGGGCGCTAGCGCCGCTGCTAGAAATAGTTTCCGCGCTGGCCGACGCCGAGCGCTATCGCGCGATATTTATATTTCATAGCGCAATAGCGCCACAGTACTTATGTAGCACGCGCTGTGCGTTATGGAAAGATAGCGCGCTATAATATGACGCTATGCGCTATATTAATTTACTATAAGTAGAAGTATTAGTATTAGTAGATTCTACCGAAGTACCAAATAGGGATCGACAAGGAAAACAAATATATCGATATATACAGGCTATTTTTGGAACGCTCCCGAAAACTAAGACAGGCGACAGCACCAAGTATACCTTTGATCATGGGTCACAAATAAATTGGATCCTGATGAAAAAAAAATCATCTTTTTACAACGTTTTATTAGCTTTATTCACGCGCCATCATGTTAGTACAGCTAAATGAAACGATAATTTCATAAAATATATCATGAAAATACTGAAACATAAAACCAGCAGTGGAATGACTGAATTTATATCAGCTGATTAAAGGTCAATATACGCGCGAACGCAAATTCGCGCGGCCCGCAACTAGCGGGCTATACCACAATACTTAATAATTTACAACACTTGTCTAAATACCTAACTTATCTACTTAACCTACTATTTTGCCACTGTGCTTGTCTCCACGTAGCTACTTTAACCCGAATTTACAGGTTAAATAAACCCAAATAACTGGTTCGATTCCCCGCTAATGAAAAAAAAATACTTAAATGAAATGTAACCAAGGTTGGAGTCATGCGTTTTTATTCATCGTGTAGGTCTGTTTATTATTCTCATGTATTCAGTTATGTACCTATTCAGATTAGTCCAGTACTAAGTTATTTAAAAAAAATAGTTCGGAAACAGCTTACCGCTCTAAATCCTCCGTGGTCTTATGAGATGCGGCTCAAATTGTGCTCCATTCATTTCAAGGCAGATTTGGGCTCGGTGTTGCGTCTCCTCGTGGAGGCGGGGCATCATCGTGTGGTTTTCGACACAGTCCGTACGTAGTTTGTCGAAAACATCCACGATCCTTTTGTAGTTTCGTCAGCACTATCACACTCACGATTAAAAACCCTTTCTTTCACATACCCCGCAGAAAGAAGTCTAACGGGTTCAGATCTGGTGCGCGAGGTGGCCAAGCGTGTAGTCCTAGTCCGCCAAATCCAGCGATCATCAAAAAGCTCATTGAGGCGCTCATGGACGAACCTCACGACATGTGGAGGGGCACTATCATACTGGAACCATGTGCGGCGATATTCAGCCAACGATAAGTCGTCTAAAATGTCTGTCAGCTGTTCATTTATAAAGTTTAGAGGTCAATGTACGCGTGAACCCAAATTCGCGCGGCCCGCTACTAGCGGGCCATACCACAATACCTAATAATTTACAACACTTGTCTAAATACCTAACTTATCTACTTAACCTACTATTTTGCCACTGTGCTTGTCTCTACGTAGCCACTTTAATCCAAATTTACAGGTTAAATAACCCAAATAACTGGTTCGATTTCCCGCTAATGAAAAAATACTTAAATGAAATGTAACCAAGATTAGAGTCATGCGTTTTTATTCATCTTGTAGGTATGTTTATTATTCTCATGTATTCAGTTATGTACCTATTCAGATTAGTTCAGTACTAAGTTATTTAAAAAATTTGTTATGAAACAGCTTACCGCTCTAAATCCTCCGTGGTCTTTAGAGATGCGGCTCAAATTGTGATCCATTCATTTCAAGGCAGATTTAGGCTCGGTGTTGCGTCTCCTCATGCAGGCGGGGCATCATCGTGTAGTCTTCGACACAGTCCGTACGTAGTTTGTCGAAAACATCCACGATCCTTTGGCGCATGTCGTCAGCACTATTACACTCACGATTAAAAACCCTTTCTTTCACATACCCCACAGAAAGAAGTCCAACGGGGTCAGATGTGGTGAGCGAAGTGGCCAAGCGTGTGGTCCTAGTTCGCCAAATCCAGCAATCATCAAATAATTCGGTGAGGCGCTCACGGACGAACCTCACGACATGTGAAGGTGCACCATCATGCTGGAACCATGTGCGGCGATATTCAGCCAACGATAGGTCGTCTAAAATGTCAACCAACTGTTCATTTATAAAGTTTAGGTATCGCTGTCCGTTCAGTCGCTGTGGCAGAAACACTGGTCCCAGTATGCGATCCTTAAATAAACTTGCCCTACGTTATCCGACCATCGGGTTTGGTGCCCGGTTTGTCGAACAACGTGCGGGTTAGCCTCTGAATACACGTGTGTATTTCTTCGGTTCCACAGGCCGTTTCTGGTAAATTTTGACTCATCCGTCCAGATAATGTGCTCAATGGAACCAGGCACACGTTGTTGCTGGTATAATAACCAACGGCAGAAAACTCGTCGGTGGTCGTGATTGCTGGAACTAAAGCTTGCACTTTGTGCAATTTGTATGGGCGCATTCGATTACGCTTCAACACTTTGTGCACTGCACAGTATGACACACTTGTTCCATCCCGACGTCTTAACAATTTATTTAGAGATACTTCGTGTACCTAGGTTCGGATACATAACATGTTGCCGTATTTACAATCACTATAAACGTACGCGTTAAGCATTATTAAAACAAAAAACGTAACAACAAGAATAATACCAACACGTAATCACAAGTAATAACAATTTAATAAATAAAACGATTGCGAAACGCGTGCGAGAGCTGTCGCTCGCGCACGCGTGTACAAAATCAACACGGAGCTGTTTCAAAAACTACGATTAATAACGAACCCCGACAAAATTAAAACCTACTGCGTCACAGCGTGAGGCGACTCGAGCCGGCCGGGTTACATAATTGTTTCACACCGAGCTAGATACAGGTCGAGTGGAGGGAGTATGCTTACAGTCGCGTTCTAAAGTACTACATGGTATTGGGATATTGTTTTATAATATTATAGTAAGTAATTAATTATTTTATTGTAGACTCATAAAAGGTGCTTTACTAGCTACTTGGAACTTTGGAAAAGGTTAGAATTAAAAATGGATAATGTTTACTTGAGCATTATTTGTTATTTCTATCGTAAAATATAAAGTAGTTTGTAACAAGAAAACTTAAGCTAAGGATGGCACGCCGTCCATTATGTCGTCTTGGGTCACATGGAAGCCAGATGTTGATGGTGTGCTGGTGTTACTGGATGCTACTTCATCATCACTTTCATCTTCGCTTGAGCTTACGTCATCAGGTCGCTCACATGGTAAGTTTTTTGGTATTCTTCCTTAACACTTTTATCTTTACTGCACAATTTTCCCCATTCACCTTCCCCTATCATATTTACCTTTTCGTTCACTAGTTCAGTCATAAAACAATAGATATAAATAATTTTTCTTTCCTTCCTTTTTAAAACATCGTCGCGAGTCGCAAAGTAAGCTGTGTATGCGACTGTATTTTTGGAGCGAACAAAGCGCGGGAACCAATAGCATGCAGGCACAGTAATACTGGCGGATTGTTCCCCCGTCGCGCCCCCTTCGTACCAATATGTGATAAATCGCTCAGTGCCCAAGTTCAAGGCCAGCGTTCTTTTTTCGCCGTTCGCGCGTACATTAACCTCCATTAGTCAGGTGATATCCATTAAGTTTCCACTGCTGGTTTTATGTTTCAGTATTTTCATGATATTTTTTTATGAAATTATCGTTTCATTTAGCTGTACTAACATGATGGCGCGTGAATAAAGCTAATAAAACGTTGTAAAAAGATGATTTTTTTTTTCATCAGGATCGAATTTATTTGTGACCCATGATCAAAGGTATACTTGGTGCTGTCGCCTGTCTTAGTTTTCGGGAGCGTTCCAAAAGTGTATAGAATCGATGTGTTTAAACAGTATCGATATATATCGCGTGATAAATATCGATATACCGTCATTATTTGCATGATGTAAATAACAGGTACAAAATTTTATATTACTGCTAGTTAGACGAAGAAAGAACGAACCACACATTAATACTTTTATACCTCCTTTTGTTTTTTCATGTTTTGTCATTAATACAATGTTTTAAAAATTTGTACGATTTTGATACGAATTCGATACTCTAAAATAAATATCGATATATCGAAATATCGCGATTTAAAATATCGACGATATATATCAATAATTTTATTAAAAATATCGATATATCGATATTTTTTGTCCTAACCTAGTACCGAACGTCAATGCCTGGTCTAGAATCTACTAGTTAGTCTGTGGCCTCATGGCCTGGTCTATTTCGCTATTTATATTATTAAATATTAAATGTAGTTTTGGCGGGAACTTGACCGGCGGTGGTTTGCTGCTGCTGTATTATTGTTTAAATAATGGTTTGAAGTGGACTTTGATATGTAAAAGTGGTTTGATTTTGTGTATTAAGTGTCTACGCATGTGAAGTATTACTGGAAACGGTGAAACAAGTGCTCCGATGGTGATGTTATTCTCAAGATTAGGTGTCTGCTTAGGCGCCTTGAAATACCATTGGCAACTGTCAGCTGTCTGCTGGCTCAAGTTGCCGTCAAAATCTACCGAGGGCTGCACAATGTGACGCATCATCATATTGTGAAGCAGTGTACTATGAAGGATAATTATAAATTGTAAACTTAAGGTTCAGAAGGGCTAGAACCCAGATCGGTAAAGCCAGTTATAAAAAATTAAAAAATAAATAAAAAATAAATATTTTTAACCCCGGTTTTTTGATGAAAAAGAGGAAAAAGAGAATTCAATAATATTAAAGCAATGGCCTTTAGTGAAGTTTGTAGAATTTGTTTATGCGTTAATGTACGCATGTTTATACTAAAGGCGACTGGTCTGAAAAATTTATACAAAACATTGACGGACACTTTTGTAAGTTTGTTATTTTTTTAATTGCAAATTGAAGTTGCGGTAATTTGTTATTATCGCCGGAGAAATACATTATAACTTGCCTTAATGCTGCTCTGAATCGTATGGTGAGTTTAGAGAACCGGAAACCCTTTTTACTGAGGCGGGGTGTTCCATCTTGGTCCTCAGGGGTGACGGCACATCTGCATTTTGATTCAGCCTCGGTCACACACAGCGAATATTCGTTGCGAATATTACTCGCCGCGACAATTCGCTGCTTGCCTGTCACACAGCGAGTACTACACGAGAATTATTTATAATATGTATCTTTTATATTCTTAATTTTTTTTCTCAATTGCTCTTGGGTTGCTATTTCTAATCCCAACTCTACATGACACGGCTTTAGTCATTTTAAAGTGATGCCTCTAAGTTGGGTGTTGTTTGAATACTACAATGACAATTATCAAAATTTTCTAGATCATAATGTCCATATATTGTTTTATATGTTTTAATCAAGTCTCCTCATTCTTTGTGATCTTTCTGAGTTGTAAGTTTTAAGTGTTTTCAGACTTTCCTCATGTATTATGTTCTCAATGATCTAGGATCTTTAGAATAACTGTGTTGAAGCTTCTCCACATTGAAAATATGTTTTAAATATTTTTAGTATCATTTCTGGTATTATTATTTGTTATAGTTGCTAAGTTTTTTTTATTATTCTGACCTGTTAAGAGGAAAATGCTGCTGCCCCTATCCTTATGAGATAAAATAATCTAAATGTTACATGTCCAAACCCATCTGGAACTTACTTCATACTGTTATTGATATTAAATTAAAAAGGTTAAAACTGCTAGGGGATGTATTTTGTTATTAACATCCATTTGAAACTAAGTGAAACTAAAGAACTGCAAACTCAAGAAAGTAGTAAGTTCAAATCTGATAATCAACTATTATTGTAAATTACTCCTAGTGTAAGCAGTTTCAGTTTACTTGGAGCAAATAAGAGGTGTTTGTAATGTTAATAGTGATGCTAGTAGTTTTAATGTTAAAATATGAAAGTAGGTTCTCATGAGCTGCAGTTGCCTCTCACCATCAGGTGGATTGTAAGTTTGTCACTTCAATATTATAAAAAATGATGTTGATGAAGACAATTGTGGTAGCCAAGAGATTTTATTACAATCTTATATATTTAAGTAGTTTTCCATATTTATTATGAACTTTCATATTTTCAGATGGATGAGAATGAGGGGCCCATAATAGTCTGTTTCACTTGTCATGCAAGACTCAATCGTTGCAGAAGTTTACAACAACAGGCTATTGGGTCGAATGCAGTTCTGGAGCAGTTGCTTGCTGGAGCGTCCATGGTATTATCCATTCCATCTATTAAAACCTATAAAAGTCCACTGCTGAACGTAGGCCTTCCTCATAGATTGCTCCATAGGAGGGACTTTGACAAATTTGGTTGGCAACCACAGCTTATATTGATCTGAGTTATTATCAGGTAGATGCTGCTGCCCAACTCCTGTTTCTGTTTTCCTCTGTGACTCCTTACGACACCCATCTTGTGGGTAGGTATATAGGGCAGTGGATATTCTTGCTCTCTGACTACATGATAAACCATATTATACTTCTTTTAAATAAAAGTTAACTGCTTGATGGGTCACCCCATTTTTTTTAATAGGATAAGGGTAACAAACGAGCACATAGTTTTAACAGTGGTAGAGCCACGCAACAGCTTTTGCTGTCGCAGGGATGGGTCGGCTCGGACCGGGGTGGTACCACGACCTCAAAGGAAATCAGCGTGAAGTGGAGGTTTACCTCTGCGTTTCGCTTGGTGAGTGCAGGAGGCCGGAGGCCCTTTTTACTGGAAATGAGGCATTCCATCTTAGTCCTCACGGGTGACAACGCATCTACATTTTGATTTGGAATAGAGGATAGATGTAGATGTCTATGGGCCGCAGCAACCACTTACCATCAGGTGGACTGTGTGCTCGTTTGTCACCCTTATCCTATTAAAAAAAAACACAGCCCGCCTGATGGTAACTGGCTGCTGTGGCCCATAGACATCTACATCTATCTTTGATAACGAATCAAAATGCAGATGTGTTGCACTCCTGAGGACTAAGATGAAATGCCTTGTTTCCAGTAAAAAAGGTCTCCAGTTCTGTACACTCATCCTACAAAACACAGAAGCGTTAAGCTACTATTTTATGCTGGTATTCTGTGAGAGTGTGGGCCTTCCCCAGTCGAGCCGACCTATTCGTTCTACAACTACCAGTAATATAGCTGTAGCATGGCTCTGCCACGTAAAAAATATTTTGATTGCTCCATAGGAGGGATGTTGACAAATTTAATTGGCAACGGCAGCTTATATTGATCTGAGTTGTTGTCAGTAAGATGCTGCTGCCCAACTTCTGTTTCAGTTTCCCTCTGTCCCTTTTTACGACATCTGCAGGATGGTATGTGGTTGTATGTATTCCACTACGCCACCAATACACTGTCTTTTTTTTCTTATTTAAAAAAAGAATTTGATTTCAGTCAATACCAAAACCGCATGAGCCTAGATATGAGATTCAATTCACACCAATTTGTCATATAGATATCAGGCCAGTTGAGTGTGATACAGAAAATGATTGTAATGACGAAATTTTTAGCCTTGAATCTGTTAAAGTTGAGGAAGAGAATATCGAAGATCAGAATTTCAAATGTGAAGAAAATAGGAATCATGAATCAGGTAAGGATATACACATTTTGTGATATGGTTGAAATAAGTACAGTTTACCTAATGGTAGTGGCAAGCAATTTGTTACTGTAGCCCATGGACACAAAATAAGAAGGCTTCATATGCAAGGTACTGGATTTACTGATTTGCCTCTGCCTAAATTCAAAGTGCATGTAAAAAGCACTCTTATGGAATAAGAAAAATACAAATTAAATAATTGTTTTAAAAGATAAGCATATTAAGCCTGGACATTATAATGAGCTTCGTTAGACAATGCATCTACATTTTGATTCTTAATAGGATGTAGACGTCTTTGGTTATAGCATCCACTTACAATTAGGTGGACTGTGTGCCCGTTAGTCATAGTCTGTAAAATACTATATTGTAATAAACTATTCCACTTCTGATGTTAGAAATTATTGTCAAAAGTATTTAAATGAAAGAACACTACTCAGTAACAAACCCTGCTTACTATCAGGACCCCAATTACATGATAACACCAAAGTATGCAAACCAACAGCATCACTACCCATCTCAATGTAACACAGGGCAGCCTCTCAGCATCACAACCTTCATTGCCTACACTAGTAGAATACCCCAACAGGCATAGTAACGACAGTGAAACTCTTAGAATTACCAACTGATGCCTCTTAGTCGCCTGTGCGATATTTTATACTGCTAAAACAAGTGGGAGATTATCATTCTACCTTCATTTGGTCGAATTTCCTTTTATATTTTTACTCTCATTCCCAACAATATATATAAAAACGTCGTTGGCTTATAATCTTTACTGATATATTTACATAATCAGTATAAAGACATCAAAACATCGACAATTAAAACTGTGTTAACCATGATTCCTATCATATTTAATTTTCCACAATAGCACTGCTGGTCAAAACACACGCACAACAGAAATAATGTTAGTGAAAAAAAGAATGCTCAATCAACAATATTATGAGTGCCAGCGGAAATTGAACCTGGGTACAGTACACGAGCAGTACTGTGATGTTTTTACAGCAAACACATAGACCCTGAGCTGCCAGGGCGTTTTTGGTGTTGTTTTTTAATGGCTCCATCTTAATTGTCCCATAAACTTCCACTGCTGAACATGGATGAAGCTCTCCCGATGTAGGGTAAATTTGCCTTAATATTTACGCTTGGCATAGGATTATATGTGGTAGAGACATGGTGTAGCTATATTAGTAGTATGGTTGTAGCACAGATGGGTCGGCTCGACCAGGGAAGAACCACGCTTTCACAGATTACCAGCGTAAAATAACAGCCTAATGCTGTTTTATTTCGTATGGTGAGTGTAGAGAACCGGAGACCCCTTTTACTAGAAACGAGGCATTCCATCTTAGTCCTCACGGGTGACAACGCATCTGCATTTTGATTCGTAACCGAAGATAGATGTAGATGTCTATGGGCCACAGCAACCACTTACCATCAGGTGGACTGTATGCTCGCTTGTCACTCTTATCCTATAAAAAAAGGATTGAGCCCGTCTGGTTATTTTACATCTGAAATAAACGAGTATCATTCGAATTTAGTTTCTTTACCATTCTTACCCCCAAAATTGAATATGAGAGACATTATCCAGAGTAATTGGCTAAAATACTTTATTTCTGGCAATATTTAAAAGTATAATTATGTAAAATATTAAAATTTCTCTATTTCTCTCTGGGTTGATTAATAGAGAATGCCATAAGGCAGAAACTCCGCCCATTGTAAACCGTCTAAGGTGTCTTACAATAAAGATGCTTTAAATTTTTAAAAAATGTTTAATTTGTGTGTATTTCAGAACAACACTGCATACAAACAAATAAGTCAAATTCTACTAATTGTGACATAAACGATGTTCGTAAAGAAATCCTGCAAAAAGATAGTCGACCAGTTATTAATAAGAAAAACCATCCTGCAAAGATTAAGAAAAAGAAAATTTTGCAACAAAAGAGTATAAATATACTTACGAAAAAATCATCAGGAGCATCAACAAAAGACATTCTCGCCAAACTAATTTCACGCAGTCATAAGACGCAAAAGAACTCAGACATCACTGCGATTCGGACACAAGTTGAACAAACTCCAGTAGCACAACTAACGGAAATACTTAATTGTGATATTTGCGAATTTAAAACATCTCATAAACGGTACATTTTGGCACATTTTAAAGCGCACGTTGCTAAACAAGTGTTCTGTTGTAATAATTGTAATTATAAATGTACAAATAAAAAAAAATTGATATACCATATGAAAATACACACTGGAGACAAACCTTTTTCATGTAATATCTGTGAATATAAATGTATTAGCAAAGATATGTTGCAAACACATATGAGAATACATACTGGCGAAAAGCGCTTTTCGTGTAATATCTGTGAATATAAATGTATTCAAAAAGGTAATTTGCAAGCACATATGAAAATACATACTGGAGAAAAACCTTTTTCGTGTAATATCTGTAAATATCAATGTATTCAAAAAAGTAATTTGCAATCACATATGAAATTACATACCGGAGAAAAACCTTTTTCGTGTAATATCTGTGGATATAAAAGTATTAGAAAAGGTGATTTGCATTCACATTTGAAAATACATACAGGAGAAAAACCTTTTTCGTGTAATATCTGTGAATATAAATGTATTCAAAAAGGTAATTTGCAAGCACATATGAAAATACATACTGGAGAAAAACCTTTTTCGTGTAATATCTGTAAATATCAATGTATTCAAAAATGTAATTTGCAATTACATATGAAAATACATACTAAAGAAAAACCTTTTTCGTGTCATATCTGTAAATATAAAGGTAGTAGAAAAAGTTATTTGCAAATACATATGAAATTACATACCGGAGAAAAACCTTTTTCGTGTAATATCTGTAAATATAAATGTATTAGAAAATGTGATTTGCAATCACATATGAAAATACATACAGGAGAAAAACCTTTTTCGTGTAATATCTGTGAATATAAAAGTAGTAGAAAAAGTTATTTGCAAACACATATGAAATTACATACCGGAGAAAAACCATTTTCGTGTAATATCTGTGTATATAAAAGTATTAGAAAAGGTGATTTGCAAAATCATATGAAAACACATACCAGAGAAAAACCTTATTCATGTCGTATCTGTGAATTTAGATGTATAAGAAAAAGTAGTTTGAATAATCATATGAAGATACACACAAACAAATAAATCCGGTACAAATCTGGTAAAATGTGAGCCTATTATGTAAATTTAAAAGTGTACCATATAAAAGAATTTAAGAATTTCTTATCAAATTATATAACGAGTAGAAAACCCATCTGTGCCTAGGGTTACCAGGCCTAAAAATGCAAAATCCTGTCTGACATGTCTAAAAATCCTGATTTTGAAAAAAAGTCCAGTCACGCACCTGCATTAAATAAAAATCATAGTATTTAAGTACATTTTTATTTACTTATATTATTTAGACCCATATTTTTGGTTGCTAGCAATCCCATGCAAAAAGTTGTTTTTTCCAGCTATTTTGCAATAAAATTGTTCACACATCACGTGTTTATACCTAGTCAGGTCATAAATTCTGTCACATGTTTAATATAAAATAATTGAAACAAGTTTATTCATTATGTAACCATTTATATACCAAAATGATTTTAACAAAACATAGATTCTTATGACACTAAAGTTAATTCAAAATGACCTCCGTGATTTTGAATACAGGCCTTCAATCTGCGCGGCCAGTCGTCTATCGCAGCACGAACGAGGTCCATGTCAATATCGGTGGCTGCCTTAATCAAGATGTCTTGAGTGACTTCAAATTGGGATGAGGCTTTGAGCACGCCTTTTCCTCCAAGTTTTGCCATATCTTGTAATCTAACGGATTCAAATCTGGACTGGAGGAGGGCCAGTCTTCGTGCCGGATGAAGTCGATTTCACGCGCCGCCAGCCAGTCTTGTGTGCTCTTCGCTCTATGAGCCGGCGCTAAATCTTGTTGGAATACCCAGTGCCTGTTATTGAACATGGCATGAGAAACAGGTTCCACAAGGTTCGTCAGGACTGTATTTTGATACACAACTGCATTCGTTTTTACACCTTTCTCACAAAGTTTCTTTCACAGAGTTTCTTATTGGGGCTTAACAGAGGTATGTACCTCTAAACTCTAAACTCTAACCTCCCAACCTCTTAAACTCCCAACCATACCATGAGCGAGGATGGAAAATGACCTCGTTGGACACGCGGAATACGGTTGCTCGCTTCTTCACTACTGTGTGCGTACACCTTATCATTTTGTTTGTTGTAGCTCTCTTCTACGGTAAAAATTTTTTAATCCGAAAAAAGAATTTCCCGATATTTTTTTCCCGCGTACCGCTTCAACAAAGCGCGGCATCTCTTCAGTGTCAGGTCTATTAGACGAGCATTCAAACGATGTCCTGTTTTTCTTCGATATGCCCGAAGCCCTAAGTCTTCATTTAACACCCTTTTCACCGTGGTTCTGCTGAACCCCATCTGAAGAGCCAACAGTTTCTGCTTACGTTTGGGATTTCTTTGAATACGCGCCTTCACAGTTTTTATCCTGTCATCTACACTAGAGTCTTCATTGTATCGTTTGATGGTACGATACGATAAACGAATCTTTTGGTTATATTCAAATTTTTCAGTATGTCAAAAATTAGAATTGGCGCGTAACCGCAACGATGCAACCAGGCTGGTGCAACTTCCATAGTAAAAATTATATGTACTACTCGGGTCAAATTTTAATAACGGTTATCTCTTCTTTCTGCTTTTCGTAATATGTCTATTAACGACATTGTCAAATGAAAAATAGGTTCAAATGTCAAATCAAACAATTATATTTGTATATATTTTATTAATTAAGAGTGCTTTTAATTTTGCTATAGGAGCCGTTATTCATTTACAGAATTGTTAAAAATTACATATGCATTATAAAACTTTCCAATTAAATGGTGCAAGAAGCGGAAAAAATGATAACAAGAAAAGACTATTCGTAGCAATATTTCCCTTAGATGATGAAAGGTATGTGGTGATTTCAACTTTAATAGTAATATGATATTTAACGCGAGTACATTTTTGGACTAGGACTTTGAACTTGCACAAATATAAACACACTATTTCCTAAATCTGATAGTTCGATGGTATGGCAATCCGAAACGAACTATACTTAGAAACTACACAGTCAATTCTGACTGCTAACATTCTATTTATTCAATAAAAATGTGATTTTATTTAAATTATTTTTTCAGATGCAAGTAATAGGTGAAATAGCTGGCACATGCACCAATTGAAAAGATTCACATGTTAAGACATATTTGTGACAAACATTGTATTTGAACCCAACTAAAACGAACTGTTATTTCTTTAGTGGACTTAATTTAAACTTCCACAATAATTATGCGTATGTTAATTAGGTTTCATTTACATGTGCAAAAGATAATATACCTCTAAAGTCACATTTTGGTAAGAATTCGATTATACAAATAAACTCAAAGTTATTTGTAATTACCTGGTTATTAATAATTTTTTTTTATAGATTCATCTACAAACATTAGCTATAATGAGCACTCATTTTGAAAGCGACAATTAGTAAACTATCTCTGCGAATAGTATGTACGTAGGTACCTCTGTGAAGAAGCCTAGCGATTTGTACATAGTATTTGTTACACATAAAAGCAATTTAATCCAATCAGTATTAAAAACCCAATATTTTTACCTTTAAAAAAACTAACGATGAAAACAAGCATATAGACGCAGACTATTTATTTTACAGCATAGCAACAATTGTTCGGTGTGGGAAGGAAGCCTCGGTCCTGCAATGCCGCACCCAAACGCTTAGCCACTGCGCTACGGAGTCGTCATTTATTTTTTCTAGTACAAAAGTGCGTTTTATATTTTATATTTTCTTTATACATATTTTTGTACCTAAGTATAGATATAATTACAAATTACTGTGTGTAAAATACATTGATCTCTTATCCTCATCGGCATTTTTACTCAATCCACACGTTAAAAAATTTATTTCTCATAAATAATTCAATATAAAGATCTAACTTTTCTTATGTAACAATATCGATAAAGGTTATATCGATAAAATTATTCGAGGATAGACATTTACAGCACTATTCTAATTCGTCAATGTTGTCACCACTGTTTCTCAAAACTAAATGTCATATTTTGATGTTGGTAGAGTAGCTTGGCGTAATTTCATGTAATTATTTTTACTATGGAAGTCCCGCCTCTTAAACGTAGTGATTATATTCTCTTTGGATGCAACGCAATAACTGCAACACGGTCTTATTTAAGCGTCCACTCCATATTTAAAAATGAGTAAAACTCTAAAAAGTATACAGTTTTATTTTCATGAACAATTCGAAATTCGAATTCAATAAACATTTTTGTGGCCAGCATTCTAAAAGAAAAGTTTTTACTGTGTGACAATACTTATGACTAGCGATGCAAAGTTTTTAAAAATATCGATATATTGATATCGATATATATTGAATGAAGTTGATATTTATATATCGATATATCGGTCAAGTACGCCGATATATCGATATTTTCCTTATTTTTAAGGTTAATAAAACGAAAATTTGGAAATAAAAAATGTATTATTTTAATATATAATTTTAAAAAAAAATTAATTCCAGTATTTTGTACCAGCTATTGAACTTAAAAATAATAACTTAGAAAGTCTGCTTCCATGTAGCCGGTTTCGGCTCTGGGTTATAGTAGCTCCTGCCTTCGAAAAAAGACGTTCTGATGGAACACTTGTTGCTACAATCGGTAGATGACACATTGCCACTTTAAAAAGATTCGGATATACACCCTGCATCTCTTGCCATGTTTCAAGAACATTTACTTTTAAAGTATTTATTTTTTATTTATTTATTTATTTATCCTTTATTGCAACACACCAACTAGGGGTTACAAAGGGCGGACTTAATGCCCTATGGCATTCTCTACCAGTCAACCCGACGAAAAATGGAATAAATAAAGATGTTGGCAGGTGCAAGTTAAGGACAATAATAAAACATAAGTTATAAAAGACAGTTCAGCTATAATAAATAGATTACACAATACAAAAACTACCTAATTGCGTTATATAAATACAGTATACATAACCAACACACATATGTAAATATATATACACATACACACAACACACACATATATACATAAATAAATATAAATATATAAATTATAAATACACATATAATATATTAATATATATAATATATTATATATATAAAACGGGGAAGGCAATTAATTGTTGTTTACCTCTAAATAATGTTGTCGCACCAATCTTTTAAACAAAAGCTTATTCGTAACTTTCTTGACATCAGCGGGTAAAGCGTTCCAGAGGAGAATAGCCTGAACTGTGAAGGAAGAATTAAAAAATTTTGTTCTATGTTCTGGAATACTAACTTTAAGTGCATTAGAAGGACGAGGTTCACGGCCGGAAATAGAGTAGAGAAAATTGAAGTTTTCTTTAAGATATGGCGGAGAATTAGCATCATTTAAGATGGAAAAAAAAAAGTGTCAGTAAAATTCTGGAGCAACGCCTTTGACGTATAGTGAGCCATTTAAGCTTAGAACGATAGGCAGAGATATGGTCGTATTTACGTAAATTAAAAATAAATCTTATACAATTATTGAGAAGGCGCTCCAACTTGTTGAGAAGATTTTGCGATAGATCCGGATAGCACACATCAGCATAATCAATAATGGGAAGAATGAGGGAATTTACCAACATAAGCTTAGTTTTGAAGGGCAAGAAATTTTTCAGACGATACAGGGAACGCAAGGCAACAACAACTTTACGGCTTATTTCAGAGATTTGCAAACTCCAGTTCATAGTTTGATCTATATGCAAGCCAAGATTAACTATTGATTCATTGAAAGGGATCGATATACCATTGTAAACCACAGGTTCAAGGTTTCTATAGTCAATCCTAGCCAGCATCCTTGAACTGCCTACAATCATTGCTTTGCATTTCAACGGATTTACCGAGATACCATGCCTGTACGACCAAACTCGGATAGCATCAAGATCATCGTTCATCAGTCTTATGACGTTATTGATGTCGTCGATACTAGATTGTACGTATAGTTGAAGATCATCTGCATACAAATGGTGCGAACACTTGATAACAGAAGATATGGAATTAATGAATAAAGAAAACATTATAGGAGAAAGTATGCCGCCTTGCGGCACACCAGATTCGATGTCAGCCCAGCCAGAGAACTGTTCTCCAAGGCGGACGGACTGTTGGCGGCCGCGAAGATAGGATGAGATCCACTCCAAGGCTGAGGATGAAAATCTAAGATGAGTCAGAATAGAGAGGAGGATGTCGTGATCAACTGTGTTGAAAGCATTTGAAAAGTCAACAAGCACCAGCACTGTCACTTTCTGTTCATCCATACCTCTTCTTATGTCATCAGTGACCTTAATTAGTGCAGTGATGGTACTGTGACCAGACCGAAACCCTGATTGAAAAACATTCAATAGGTTATGTTCTTTTATGAAACAAGAGATTTGCTTATACACACAGGCTTCAAGAACTTTGGACAGGAATGGGAGAACAGAAATTGGTCGATAGTGAGAGGGTAGTGTAGGATTAGGAATTTTGGGAAGAGGTCGAACATAAGCTTGTTTCCACAAAGTTGGGTATTGACCTGAGTCCAAGGAGTAATTTACAATATGTGTTATTGCTGGGAGAAGAAACTCAAGTAACATATTCACCATAGTCTTGCTTATGTCATCACAACCCAGAGCCTTGGAATTAATAGCTGATAACGCCTTAGCAACATCATCTTGGGTCACAGGAGAGAATTCAAAAAAGGGAATGGAGAGTGATTCCATAGAAGCGATAGAATGTATCGTTTGGGATTTAATACTAGGATCAATAGGAACAATGACAGAAAAATGACGATTAATGTCATCTAAATTAAGCGAAGGACCTAGCTCTGCTAACGGAGGCTTGGTAATACCTAGGGATCCAAGGAATTTCCACATACCTGCGGTCGAATTATTAAGGATATTATCGTGAATGTAGCGGCGTTTAGCGTTTCGCACCATCTGATTACATCTGTTTCTGCAAGCCTTAAAACTAGTCCAATTTTCCATAGTGCGTTGCTTCTTAAACTTCTGAAAAGCTCGGTTTCGTCTCGCTATTGCCAGCCTTACGCCTCTGGTCATCCAAGGTGCAGGAGGACGCTTTACTCTTATTTGGTGTACAGGAGCATGAACATTATATAAATTGAGAACAATACTATTAAGGATTGAGATTTTATCATCTATTGTACATGCTAAGCCAAGAGGTTCTAAATCAACACGGGAAGCGTCGCTCTTAAGTTGATCAATGTTCAATTTGGAAAAGTTGCGTAAATGCAAAATAGAGGGTTTATGTTTTGGAGGTTTCAATCTATAAGAAAAGTAAATTAAGTCATGACGTGAAAAACACGGAGCAGAAAGTTGTCCATGCTTAACCACGCGGTCGGGAGAAGAGGTAATAATAAGGTCAATCCATGAATCATCACTGTCGATGTTGTGGTGGGTTTCCTTTAACGGAAGAATGCAGAAATTGACTGATTCCAAGATTGACCGAAGTTTTTGGACGCGAGAGTTATTTAATAATAAATTGGTGTTGAAGTCACCCATTATTATGTGGTGTGTATATTCGGACCCAATCTTGTCAAGAGCAGTTTCGAGATCAAGGAAATAATCTACAGCCGGCGGACAGTACACTACCCCTAGTATCGCCTTAATGCCCCTGATGTCAATTTCAAGAAATAAGAACTCTGCAGAGGCAGAATAGGGGAATGGAGAACATAGAACAATCTTATAAGGTATTGTTGCTCGTAGATATATTGCAACACCTCCACCTCCCCTTCCTATCCTGTCGTTACGAATAAGCACGAAATCTCTGAGTGGATACAGGCTAGACAATAAGGATGGCTTTAGCCAGCTTTCCGATACTAATATAGCATGAATTAAATCAAGTGAGAATGATTGTTCAAATTCAGAAAAATGACCCGGAATGCTCTGGGCGTTTATGTAGCAGACGTTAAGGAATTTACCACAAGGCAAAAAAATATTATTTAAATCATCACGAAGAGATGGCAAATTATCATCAGACGTATCACAACAAGAGGTAAACGAAGTTTCTGATTCTTGAGCAGAATAAAATGATTCATCGCCTGACATTACAAAATTATTAAATAAAGTATATGTAATAAATTACCTAAATAATATAATTAAATACAACTTAAAATAAAAATATATAAAACAAATTGTAAAGCCTAATAAAGTACTAATAATTAATTTGCAAGTATTATTATTATTTCACCTTACATTATCCCATCAGCCACGAGTTGACGGTTTACAATAGGGTAAAGAAAAACAGAAAAAGAAAAAAAAAAAGAAATATACTTATCAGGTTAAAACGAATGAAGAAGGCAAAATTAACAGCTAAACACAATTCCAATGAATTGGGCACAATCCAAAAATATGCGACTTATGACATAATTAACATATCACTAAAGCATTTATACCAACTCACAATACCGTTATATACATCTAGGGCTTATAAAACTAAACTTAAGAAACACAACAAAAAGGAATATTTAAAATTAAGTTTAAACAATAATATTAAAAGAAGGATATTTTGGTTCGAGTACATAATTATAAAACTGACCTAAATTTAACAAATGAACTACCTTAACAATGGCAAAAGTACTAGTGGTACGAACTACTGAAATTAATAAAATAATTATAAAGTATAAACTATGTAGCCAATATAGGCTGTATGGTCTGAGGTCTTTGTCTGCTTATGACGATTTGTAACAACGAAAATCAACTATCAAACCAATAGCTTGCTACAGTAGTACTACCTATTTTGTCAATGACCAATGATCAATGCCTATGACACCTAAATATATTGAGATTGATTAGGTACCTACCCAAATATCTAATTGACGTTAATAATCTAATAAGCTAGTACTCTAAGCCTGAACTACATGTATATAAAGAGAGAGACAAAAAAAAAATTGTGCTTGTTAAATTAAAACGTAGAGAATATATTACAAACAAATCAACAATGCTTGTTTATCCATGATATCTCCATGGAGTGTATATAACAGGTACACAAGACGACAGCATCAACTTATCAATTAACTAAATGTAACTACCACTGAATTTCATATATAATATCAGCACAGTATATTTATGGGATAAAAGTATACCGCCACCGTAATTTACTTCTTGTAGATAACTCGCCTTGTTCTCTTGCTCTCATTACTTGATACTGCAGTGACTCCCTGCTTGCACTGAACCACTTTCTGTTGGGGGCTGGTTTTTGATGTGCTCAGCTGCGAAACAGTCATATTTTCCACAACATTGTTTTCATTACTTTTAGGAGATGAATCGGCCGCCGAAGGGATACTAGTCGGAGACCACTTTTTCGCAAGACTATTAAATTTTACTTCCGTGAAAACCTTGGCACGGCTATTATCAGGCAATTTAATATAAACGGTTACCATCAAAAGTCCAAACGTTTTTAACACCAAAGTGTTTACGTGTTTACAGGGGCAGAGAGATATAACGTGAGTTCATCGTCACCGTCAGTTTTTTTTCTTTTTATCTGCGTGTGAGTCAAAGATTTGTGGTACTTCCAAAAATCAAATTCAACTTTTTCTTCATCTTCTGAAGAAGTTGACGAAGCCGTTGCGGCAGATTTATATTCAGAAATGAATTTTCTAATTCGAGACATTGCTTTCGCACAAGCTTCCGGTTTTTTAAATTGCAAGTTCTTGAAACGCGGGTCTAGCAATGTAGAAACGGCTAACAACATGTTGTATTCAAGATGGCCGAAACGCTTTTCTATCTCCAGCGTTATATTTCTCTTCAATTCGTCAGCAATAGTCGAAGTCACCCCCAATTCCTTGTATTGGTCAATTGCACAACTCACCATGGGTACAATTTTAGAAATGGTGACGTAACGTTCGGCACTTCGGCAGAAGCCTCTCTTGTCATAGCTTCCAGTGGACGCATAACATAAGCAACATCTTTTATAGTGTTGAGCTGAACTGCTGTCAACATTGTAGGTGCATCTATTTTACAAAAAATTATGTCACTTATATATGGCGCCAAATCCAAAAATCGTTCAAGCATATAGTACATGGAATTCCATCTCGTTTTTACATCAAGTATCACTTTAAGAGCTTTTTCATCGGGTATTTTACTTTTTATTTGCTTTCTTTTTAATTCCAATGTCATGTCTTGTCTCTTTTTTACGTATTTTACTATATTCCTAACGTGCTCTATTATATCACTCAGTCCGGAAGTTTTTCTTATGGCCTCTTCAGCAACTCTATTTATCATGTGAGCAAAACATGGGATGTGTTTGTGTGCCCCAAACGTCTCTCTTATTGCTTTAACCATATTTGCACCAGAATCTGTAACGAAAGCCATAACTTTTTCAGTATCTATATTCCAACTCCTTAATATTCCTGTCAATTGTTGTTCAATGTACTCGCCAGTATGACTTTCTTTTAATTCGAAAACTCCAATAGTCACAGATTGTAATTCATTCTGTTGCAAAAAAATGAACAGTAAGTCCCAGATAACCAGTGTTAGTCAATGTCTCTGTCCAAATGTCTGTAGTCAAACTAAAGTAATCCACATTTTTCAATTTATCCGCCACAAATTTTGATAATGTGTAATACTTTTTATCAATCTTTGCTTTAATTGTTTCCCGACAAGGCACTTTATACAAAGGGGCTAGTTCCTTAATCAAATGTCGAAAACCTTTTCCTTCAACCGCATAAAACGGCCTGTTATCAGCTGCAATAAAATACGCAATAGCATCTGTTATCCGGTCGTATTTTGCACCACCTTTAGAATATTGATACACATTTTCAAAAGCCTGTTTTATTTTTGGAGTGTTTGCAGATGTATTAGGAGTAGCGGGCTTAGTTGTAGGGAACACAACCACAGCAGACGAACAAGAAGCTTCAACAGTATCAACTGACGTTTCAGGGGGTTTAGCACTTTCGTCCGATGTTTGAAGATTAACGCTGACTCCAGCACTTCTAGACAAACTAGAAGAAGTACCACCACATTCAGTCAACTTACTGAAAAAGAAAAAAAAACAACGATACTTATTTTTATTTTGCTAGACTAAATATATAATTGTTTTTGTCTTATACAACCATTTGCATGCTTAGGTATATTTTGTCAAAAAAAAGAATATATGCGTTTATATATTCGCGTTATGTATCCGCTTATACCGATATTGATATATTCAATCGTCGATAGTCCACATAATACTAAAGATAAAACGAATGATAACTTAAAAATTTGTTTTAAATATTTCCATCAAATGTAACCTAAATTATATTAAATTGTATATTCATAGTATTTTGTGTTTATTAACTGAGAAACTAGCGACATACCGTTGTGATTTATCCAAGGATTTATCGTCCACATCAGAATCTTCTGGATGTTTGTGTTTCATATGTGATGCTAGATTGCTTGTATTTCCAGAAGTTTTAACTCGTTTGTTACAAATAGTGCAAATAACATTACCGTCTCCTTCTTTTTTGAAATACGACCACAATTTACTTCTTTTCATATTTAAATTAGCAGTAAATAAATGCAAAAATAACAATCAATGACAGCTCAGCTCAGCCTACTCAAGTCTACCCACGGCTGGTAATCTTTGAGCAAAAATCTTTGACCGTATGAAATGCAGTGAGCAATTCAGAACATGACGTTTCCCTCGTCCCTCCCACCTCTTGCCCTTTTCCGCTGCCGTCATGTCATGTTATTGTCGCGTAGCTGTCAAGTTAGAAGTTTCTTGGAAATTTTTATTTTGTTTTTCTATGAAGTATCAACTAACTATAAATCATAAATAAAGTTTTATTGGCATTTTACTGCTATTTTACGAAAGGGTGTTTATTGTTTAATAGGTTATATGCACCGGGACGTTTTCTTTACCTTTAGTGTATTTTATATATAATTTTTAGTTTTAAAATGTATTTTTAAGTGTTTCATTGCCAATTGTGCAAGTAACAGAGAAGAGTCTGACGAAAGCCAAAGAAACAAGTGGTTGGACTTTATAAACTGTGACAAACTTAAAAGTATGCTGCATTCCAGTAACCTTTTCAAGAACCCTGCTTGGTCACAAAGTTTTTGAATAAAGGGTTTCTTACTGCTAAATCTGACATTGATAAGGCTAAAAAAGGTTGGATAAATTCAACATACATACATATTCTTTGGAGTAAATTGAGTTAGGTTTATCATCAAAGATGACAAAGGTATGTACATTTAATTATTCCTTAATAAACATAACTGCTCAGTATATTCAGTATTCATATAAAATTTAAAAAATTATAATAAAGATGTAAGGACGTACTGGACATTGAATAAAACTACTTAATTCCTGGCACTTCTAGTGATGTCTTTGATAACAACTTAGTAATAATAATAAACTGGTTGCCAACTTGTCTGCCAAGTGTTACAACTATGGAAAATGTACACCTTATACGATAACCTATGAAGGCCTATGTTTACCAGTAGCTTTATGATAGTCTGCAATGAATGAATGATGAATTAAACAATAATAAATTCTTTTTATAATAATTTATTAAAATTTTAAGTTAATGGCTGAAGTAAATGAGGAATTCTATTATTTTAAATAATTAATTGTCAACATTATTTTATGCACAATCGCACACCTCTAGTCTTAATAATTACAAAATCAAGGCTGTCTGAATGACAATGACAAACAATCTTTTATATTTTTATTTCAGATGATACAGTTCAAATAAACTTAGTGTGATATTTGATCAGCCATTATAAAAACGGTATGAGGAATAATTTTGCTGTCAAAACACATAAGAAGAGACTTTGATAACTGATGGAAATGTATCAAAATGGCTAGGTGATGTGTACTAAACAGACTGCAAGCATACTCAATTATTGCGCTTGTTAGATAAACTAAATGATGACCATGTGATTCCCAACGAAGTAAAAAAATTAAGGTAATAATCATAATAAAATTTAAATTGCAAAAAAATTCTTCAAAACTTCTAAAACTTTAGTTCAGATAATATTTCTATTAGGATTAGTAATATGTTTATATTTTTGAGCAAATCTGATCTTTGTCTAGACCACTGAAATAAATTAATTAACTGGTTCAGTGCGGATGGCACGCCAGGCGTACCAACGATTACTATTGTGTGTGGCGTATGACACATGACTTGTGTTTTTTTTAAATTGTTATAACTCGCTCAAATTGAGTTTTTGGAAAATTTATCTAGAACAAAATATTCATTATTTTGCAAGTAGTTCACACCTGTGGCTTCGTATCTGGATATTTTGAAAATTTGAAATTTTTAGGGGTTGACAACCTTTTTTTTAACTTGTACATTGTACTCTTTTTACTTTGTGGGTTTTCAATCATGTTGTGGAAAAATAGTCTATTAAGTAACAAATAATAGCACTCATTGCGATCGCTCACAAACTCAAGTTGTAAATAAATTTCTGGAAAACAAGTGTCCTGTTAAAAAAAAACAATGCGTTTGTCTTATTATTTAATTTTGCCTAAAATGGTTGAACTGCTGTCTTATTACTATCATATGGTCAAATAGACCTACAAAGTACCATGTGCTCTTGTGATATGGTATAAGGTTTATTTTTGAATAAAACTGTTTTTTACGGATTTTATCGCGTTTATTTTATTATTTTTATTGCCGACGTTTCGAGTGCTTTTCAGCAACCCATGGTCACGGGGGGGACTGAGATGTTTTACGTCCCGATGTCACAGTTAGCCCGGCTACCTTCAGTTTTTTCATATTAATTTTTGGTTCGATTTACGCAGAATGAACTAACAGTGTCCTGAAGTCTTGCAGTGTTATGCTTGGGTTTGGATTTAATTTTGTTAATTATAGGATCCCAAGCAGATGGCAGCACCCATCCATCTTCTCTATTGAAATTAGGATGTTTTTTAATTTCAATAGCCTCGCGTATCATCCTTGGTAGGAATCGGTGTTCTTTTGCAAGGATTTGTGGTCTATCAAATCTGATGTAATGGCGGGGACGATCTTGAACATGTTCACAGACTGCAGACTTCCCAGAGCGTCGGTGCTTCACGTCAGCTATATGTTCTTTCACGCGGGTTTTAATGGATCTTTTTGTTTGTCCTATGTAAGAGAGACCACATTCGCAATCAAGCTTGTACACTCCTGCATCTTGTAGAGGGATATTACACTTGACGGATGGTAAAAATTGACTAATCTTCTTCGGCGGCTTGAAGTATGTTTTAATAGAAGCTCGCTTCAAGATGTAGCCAACCTTGTCTGTGACTCCTCTGACATAGGGTAGTACAGCAGGCACACGCTCGACTGTGGTTGGCTTCACTCGTTCACTGTGACGTAGGCGCGGGACCCGAAGCTTGTTGTCTTGCAATACTTGCTCGACGTACTGAAGCTCGGCGGCCAGATGTTTTCTGTCACAGATCCCTCGTGCTCTCTGAAACAAAGATTTTCCCACGGTAGCTAACTGTGATGGATGATGGTGCGATTCACCATTTAAATATCGGTTAGTATGGGTCTTTTTTCTATACACAGTATGACCAATAGTGTTATCAGGATTTCGGATGACTAAAACATCTAGGAAAGCTAAAGAATTGTTCGCCTCTAACTCCATTGTGAATTGTATTTTAGAGTTTATGGAATTAAGGTGGTCTAAAAATGCAGTTACTTTGTCAGATGGTAAAATTGTGAAAGTGTTGTCTACATACCGCTTGTAGAATCTTGGATTTACAGGAGCAGTAAGAAGGGCTTTCTCCTCAAAGTTCTCCATGAATATGTCGGCGACTATGGGAGATACAGGTGAGCCCATCGCCACTCCATCTACTTGCTTGTAAAACTCCTCCTTCCACAATAGATAGCCAGATGTAAGGCAGTGTTTGAGTAATACTGCATATTCTGTAGGCATGTTGTATTCTTCTAGCTTCCTGGTTACAATTGAGATGCAGTCTTCAATAGGTAAGCATGTAAATAGTGACTGAACATCAAAACTGACCATAGTTTCATTGTCAGTAAGATGTAGGTCTTTTATCTCACTAACAAAATGGTACGAATGTTACGAACGGTGATTCAGCAAAAACGGTTCGATCTACAATTCATAAATAATACCATAGACAATTTGTCCAGTGAGTTAAAGACAGTTTTAACGACATTTGATTTTAATAATTGCATAGAAACTGAATAAACGTGAAAAAGCTAAATATAATGAATGCAAAAATAAACAAATAGAGAAATACCAAAAAAAAATTAACGATCAAATCAAATGCCAAACATCCATGTCAACGTAGAAACGATACACAACCGTTGACCACAGACACAAACAATAAACAACG
This sequence comes from Parnassius glacialis, assembly GCA_033319125.1. NCBI lineage: Eukaryota > Metazoa > Arthropoda > Insecta > Lepidoptera > Papilionidae > Parnassius > Parnassius glacialis. The sequence goes on along the minus strand of JAVANC010000015.1, from coordinate 8,989,667 downwards.
CACGGTCTATAATCTGTCACAACAAACACTGGACGAACCTACATTAAAAGTATTATCGAAGGGCCTGAATTTCGCAATAACACCGAAAGAAATTCCGTATGAAGAAATTATATGCAACGTGGAGGATTGTCTGTATAAAAACAATGTGGGAAAGGAAGATGTTGAGGCCATACGTCAAGACATTTCGTCCTTATTACGTCGTAGTTCAGTGCCGAAACTAAATCTCCCCAAAGACGAGATTAAAGCGTTGTACAACTTACGCAACAGACCAGAGCTCACGATTCTCCGTGCAGATAAAGGAAATGCTACGGTAATAATGGATACGTCAGATTATAATTTGAAAATACAACAACTTTTATCGGACGAAAGTACGTACAAAAAGGTCAAAACAGACCCTACAACCAATGTGCTTAAAACAACTAGCGATCTAATAAAGAATTACTCCGAAAACTTAAATCTCGACGTAAACTCGATAATACCACCGTGTACTAAAGCACCGAGGTTATATGGGTTACCGAAAATACACAAACCAAACGCTCCACTACGTCCCATAGTGAGCCAAATCGATTCACCAACTTATAAGTTGGCTCAACACCTGGTAAAAATTCTGTCACCACTGAGAGGACAAACTAGAGCACACACAAAGGATTCGTACCATTTTGTTAGTGAGATAAAAGACCTACATCTTACTGACAATGAAACTATGGTCAGTTTTGATGTTCAGTCACTATTTACATGCTTACCTATTGAAGACTGCATCTCAATTGTAACCAGGAAGCTAGAAGAATACAACATGCCTACAGAATATGCAGTATTACTCAAACACTGCCTTACATCTGGCTATCTATTGTGGAAGGAGGAGTTTTACAAGCAAGTAGATGGAGTGGCGATGGGCTCACCTGTATCTCCCATAGTCGCCGACATATTCATGGAGAACTTTGAGGAGAAAGCCCTTCTTACTGCTCCTGTAAATCCAAGATTCTACAAGCGGTATGTAGACGACACTTTCACAATTTTACCATCTGACAAAGTAACTGCATTTTTAGACCACCTTAATTCCATAAACTCTAAAATACAATTCACAATGGAGTTAGAGGCAAACAATTCTTTAGCTTTCCTAGATGTTTTAGTCATCCGAAATCCTGATAACACTATTGGTCATACTGTGTATAGAAAAAAGACCCATACTAACCGATATTTAAATGGTGAATCGCACCATCATCCATCACAGTTAGCTACCGTGGGAAAATCTTTGTTTCAGAGAGCACGAGGGATCTGTGACAGAAAACATCTGGCCGCCGAGCTTCAGTACATCGAGCAAGTATTGCAAGACAACAAGCTTCGGGTCCCGCGCCTACGTCACAGTGAACGAGTGAAGCCAACCACAGTCGAGCGTGTGCCTGCTGTACTACCCTATGTCAGAGGAGTCACAGACAAGGTTGGCTACATCTTGAAGCGAGCTTCTATTAAAACATACTTCAAGCCGCCGAAGAAGATTAGTCAATTTTTACCATCCGTCAAGTGTAATATCCCTCTACAAGATGCAGGAGTGTACAAGCTTGATTGCGAATGTGGTCTCTCTTACATAGGACAAACAAAAAGATCCATTAAAACCCGCGTGAAAGAACATATAGCTGACGTGAAGCACCGACGCTCTGGGAAGTCTGCAGTCTGTGAACATGTTCAAGATCGTCCCCGCCATTACATCAGATTTGATAGACCACAAATCCTTGCAAAAGAACACCGATTCCTACCAAGGATGATACGCGAGGCTATTGAAATTAAAAAACATCCTAATTTCAATAGAGAAGATGGATGGGTGCTGCCATCTGCTTGGGATCCTATAATTAACAAAATTAAATCCAAACCCAAGCATAACACTGCAAGACTTCAGGATACTGTTAGTTCATTCTGCGTAAATCGAACCAAAAATTAATATTAAAAAACTGAAGGTAGCCGGGCTAACTGTGACATCGGGACGTAAAACATCTCAGACCCCCCGTGACCATGGGTTGCTGAAAAGCACTCGAAACGTCGGCAATAAAAATAATAAAATAAACGCGATAAAATCCGTAAAAAACAGTTTTATTCAATGTGTAGTGTTCGCGTAAATATAAGAAATCATTAGGTTTATTTTTGCTTGAAATAGTTTGAAACTGTTCATACATAAAAAAAGTTCGCTAATAAATAGTCTTGTCAATCCGCCGCCGTATAGCACCGGCGTTTGTTTCCTTTTGAAAACACTTGTTTTGCTATTCTTACTAATTAGACGTTTTCAAATCGACTTAACTTTTACATTTGTATAACATTAAATAATATTTAACATTTGTAAATATTAATGAATCATTAACCTTATTTTTTTTCAAATTAAGGTTCTTGATTGTTTGATATTTACAAATATTATTATTAGGTGAAAATTTAATTAATGAAAACCAAGGTTTTCCAGGGTGATTTAGCTGTACCTACATATATAAATGATTTTTTTATAAACCAAAAATAGTACAAAATGTTTGTGATCTCTGCATAAAAAAGTCACTTACCCTCAATTTCAAAGAAAACACGTAGAAAAACACGTAGTTACCCACTAAAAACAAGTATCCTTCCATTTGTAACTGATGTTTGATGTCAACTAAACTTAATTAAGTCTTAACAAGTAATAAAACCATAAAAGGGATAATTTATTTTACACATGGCTGATGGCACAATGGTCTGTGGCGATTGACACGCCAGACGTGTCAAGATATATTTATTCCCCGCCACAGCTAAAAGTTGTCGAAAATCGGTGCCACAACTAATCGGTTAATGTTAATTCCAATTTTAAGTGCTAATTTATCATGTTCTGGAACATTGTGAAGAAATCTGTGTGTCTAAGGAATAAAAATATTTTAAAGATGTAGTCACCGGCTCTGTAGCGTAATGGCTTAGCAATGAGTTGCAACGCTTGGGGCCGCGGGTTCGAATCCCGCACGGAACGAGTATTTCTACGGCCTACAAATAATTGTTCCACCTTCCACCGAGCATCTTGCCCAACTCATTGTTTCATACCCCACTGAGAAATGAGACAGAGTCTGTGCCCAGCAGTAGAACATGAACATAGACTCCAATAGATAATTGGCTACTTTACAAATACTTTTATCCTCCCAACCTTCTATCAAAAATTGCTACAGTGTACTTAATTATCTTAGGTATCTATGATAATTATGTTGAAAAATTATTGGAAATTTATGTATAATTGTGAAAGATTCTTAGATATATGTGAAAGTAACTTTATCTGATTACAATGGCCTCTTCTTCTCTTGACATTTTCTATGCAAACATTTATAAACAACAAAAATTACAATTAGCGCACATATTCAATTGTAATTTATATATTTAAATATTCCTTTTTACAGCTCAATACACTGGATATCGAATGTATTGAAGAGAACTTTTCCACTGAAAATATTCAAGTGCAAGCAGCAAGAGAGCAATTAAATGTTTACTCTATAGCATATACCACAGATGGGATTTTGAAAGGCATGGACATCATTAGAATCGAAAAGCGTACATTGCCACCAATGCAAAAAAATTCCTTAAACGAGTATTAAAAAATTAAAAAAATAAATCATATAATAAATAATATATACAATGCATTTTATTTCTACGAATCCTCCTTCTTCATAATAAAATTATAATAATAAAAATAGTAATTAAAATTATATATATATAAAAAAAATATAGGTATAGGTATATACCTATATATAATACTAGGCTGAAATAAAATTAAATAAAAATAAATTATTGTCATGTTCTGATTTGCTCTACGGTCCAAACTAAATGTATAGTCCATTGATATAAGAAGAGTAGAGGATAAGCTGTAAATTGCATATATATTTTTTGGTTATACAAATATCCATAGATATAGTATACATTAGATTGGCGATGGCGTGATTAGGGTGAGATCAAAAACGAAATGCACCCGTGTGAGTAAAATGTGCATGTGTGCGTCAACAATAGTGCTGCGCCATGTATCAACTTCAATTATCGATACAGAACGCTGTGTCTGTGTCATAAAATGATTATTATTATGTTTGAGGGCATAAAAATAAAACTACAAACAAAAAGTTTGTGATAATAATAATAATAATAATTGGTATTTATTTTCTCCCACATATTACAATCAGTACATCACAAAAAAAACTTATTAACAATGAACAACAACTAAATAACAGCTATAAATATTAGCTAAATAAGATCTAAGTGGGAGACTGGTGCCCAAACTAGGTTGCCCTGTGCTATGGGATCACCAGGCCCCTCCCTCAACAGAAGTTATAATGCTGTAAAACATTTAATAATCAATACAGCTACGTGTAATAAAATTACATTAAAATATACTTGTTCAGTTTGGAGAAACTGTGTAAAAATTACTTGTTAGGTATATATACAAAGAAGAAAAACATGCTTTAAGTACTAGTAAAGGTAAGCAGGTGTAATAAGTGTTAATAATGTGGTGTGCGTGTCTGTGTATGTGTGTGTGTGTATGTGCGTGCGTGCGTGCGTGCGTGTGTGTGTGTGTGTGTGTGGGGTGTGTGTGTGTGTGTGTGTGTGTGTGTGTGTGTGTGCGCGTGTGTGTGTATGCATGTGGCGTGTAATATATATTTAAATAATACGTTCAAATAGTTTTTCTGTCTGTTCGTAGTCTAATGATTTAAGCCAATTGATTAAGGAAATTTTTGTCTGTCTTTTAGTTAACGGATATATATTTAATAATTTGTTAGCAAGATTATATAGGACTGGACCTCTGTAATTGAAAAATCTTCGAGCAAATAATAAATTGGTAACAGGTATTGTGCATACCATATGAGGAAGTCTTTTGTTTAATACAGGATTGGATTTATTATATTCCGTTTTTGAATGATTTAATAATATTGTCCCAAGAATATAGAGCTGACGTACCGTGAGCAATTCACAGAACTTGTAAAGTTCATTTGTTGAAAATAATCTGTGTTTTTTATAAGATATTTTAAGTATAAGTCTTTGTGCACGCTCTAACCTAATCATGTGGCTTTTTGCTGCACCACCCCAAGACGTTATGCTATAGTTAATAATAGACTGACATAAAGCAGTATAAACAAATTTTATAATATTGGTATCAGCAAGATGACGAAGTTGCTTAAAAATGTATGTAAGTTTACGAACTCTGGAAGAAATGTGGTTTATATGCTCTTCGAAAGAAAGTTTGTAGTCTATTATAACACCTAAGTATTTTGTGTTCGTGGTCTTTTCAAGAGAGCGACACGTACAGGAACAAAGCGGTGGTATGCAGCAATCATGGACGTATAAGTTTAAGTTCTCTTGGTCTTTTAGTGCTGGTGTGGTAATACAAAAAGGAATGTATTTAGTTTTGGTTGCATTTAAAGATAGGTAATGTGTAGCAAGCCATTGTTGGACTGTATTGAGACCAGTTTGTGCAACAGAATAAACTTCTTCCCAAGATTGACCGTAAAAGGTAAGTGTGGTGTCATCAGCATAGCACATAACCTTACAATTAGGAATATTAATTTGACAGAGGTTATTAATATAACACAAAAAGAGGGTAGGGCCCAGAACACTGCCTTGGGGAATTCCGCGCGTTACACAGCAATCGTCACTCAAAATATCATCAATTTTAGTGCTCTGAGTGCGATTGTGTAAGTAGTTGCTTAGCAATTGAAGTTGGGTACCTCTGATGCCCAATTTCTCCATAATTGCTAAAAGTTCTGGGAAAGAGACGGTATCAAACGCTTTAGCAAGATCTAAAATATAGTCAAGACTTTTGAATGAGAATCTAAGTTTATTGCAACGTAATCTACGAACATTCTTACTGCTTCTTCTGCAGATTTAAATTTTCTGAAACCAAATTGATTTTCAGACAGTAATTTACTTGTTTCTAGATATTCTAAAAGTCTTTTATTTATAACTTTTTCAAATATTTTTGATAAAGTAGAGAGTATTGATATGGGGCGATAGTTATTGATACAGTCTCTTTTCCCTCCCTTGTGGATAGGCAGTACAACTGATTTCTTAAAAGCATCAGGAAATACACCGTCTTTTATACATTGGTTAAAGAGCTTCGTAAGTGGGGGAACAATGTAGTCTTTTAAAGCTTTAATTGTTTTTGCTGAAATACCATCCCATCCAGGCCCAGACTCAGTTTTTAGACCAATTATCAATTGTTCAATTTCATCCTGTGAAGCATCCTGCATCACAAAAGAACTAGTATTAGACAAAAAAATTTTTACAGCATTGTGAGGCAATTGTGGAACATTTTTAGGGATATTATTAGCTAATTCGGAAACTATGGTGGTTAAGTAATTATTCACATAATTTACTGACTGCTCGGGTGTGTCTTTAAGGGTCAACAGCTCTTGAGGAATATTTTTGCTATTCTGAGTATTAGTCGCGTTGTGTATTGTTTTCCAAAGTTCTTTAATATTATTTCTATTCTTAGTTATTTCGTTTTGGTGATATTTTCTTTTTTCCTTCTTAATTAAATCATTACAAAAGTTCCTATATCTCTTATATGTTTTTACTAAAATATCGTTATTCGGATTATGTTTTGCTTTAGAGTGTAATCTGTCCCTGTTCCTTATACATCTTAACATGCCTGTAGATATCCATGGTTTTATGGTGAGCCTACTCCTAGGCAATTTTATTATACTTAAATTACTATTTATTAGACTCTGTAGTGTGTTTACAAAATATGAAGTATAATTATTAGCGTTATTTTCTAATAAAACATTATTAAAATCGATATTTTTGCAATCATTAATAAGATTATCATAATTGATTTTTTTGATGTATTTATTACGGAAAAGTGACTTATTTTTCATATCAATACATGTCAATATACTTTTGTGGTCCGTTATTGTGGTGTTCATTATGAACGTGCGAAGTGGTTTCTTAGTTTTGACTATGACATGATCTAGGCAACTTATATCCGTGGTTAAAATATTTGAATATACAGAAGTCATCCCATGAAAGAGTAGCTGTTCAAGATAGTCGAGGGTGTCACTATTTACTATGGATATATTGATATTAATGTCCCCTACAATTATTACATTTTTATACGTAGCGAGTGAAGTAAGAAGACTGTGTAGAGATTGAAGAAACTTGCTAATGACTTTAAAACAGGGGGGGCGATAAATAGCTAGTACTGCAATTGAATTATTAATTTTAATAAGTAAACAATTACACTCATTTATTAGTGGTTCCTCTACAGTTGCCATAAGATTGTTTTTAAGATAGACGGCAACACCATCGTTTTGATTATAGTTATCTGTTGTGCAATAAGCCTTGTAGCCATCTAACTGGGGTAAATTTTGAACAAACGAGAGCCAGCACTCAGAAAATACTATTAAATCACAAGAAATATTCAGTCGGGTTAATAGTAATGATATTTCATCAAAATTTTGGTTTATGCTACGAATGTTTTGTTGTAGTATACTTATATTATTCTGAGGTTTAGTCACATATTCATAGCACGATTCGGGTTCGCATAACACTGGTGCACAAATATTAGTATTACTAAGATTTATTAGGATTTGTTTGTAATTATCGTATTTTATTTATGATGAATATGCAGTTCAATCCCATGAATTTTAATTTATTTATGGAGACACCTGAATAATTTAAATATGGTCCATGTCCTAATAATCCAATGAAAGAATAACAGTGAAGAACATGCATAAGTGAGTGATTGAGTTGTGTTGAGTGTGAGTGTATAAAGTGAATGGGTGGCATAGGTATGGGGTGAGTATTTTGAACAATTAACAGTGATTTAAACTTTCTACACGGCAAGAATAGGTAAACATTATTGAAAAATATTAGATTAGTTATGAATAAAAATAATACAAAAACCAATAGAAACATTAAGACACTTTTTACTAGTCACTTATGTAAGTTTAATAATTTCTTCAAATCCTCTTCATTATCTATTTTTAGCGCTTGTTTTCCCTCTTTCTGACGCATATAGATTTTCCCATAGGAAGTCCAGCAGTAGGTATACCCATTTTCTTTAGCAAATTTTCTAGATAAATAAAAAAGATTTTTTGCATATGGAGTAAGACACTCAGAAATATATATAGGCTTCGCTGGACCAGTGAGACCAATGTGTGAAGTATTGAGGTAAGTTCTGTTATTTAATTTGATGAAATTACGGGCATTTTTATGAATTTTTCCTTTGTAAGGGTTGAGGTTAAGTCAACAACTATCGTCGAAGCTTGGTCATTTTTGTTTTTCGTACGATATACGTTCTTTATTTCACTGGGCTGCACTAACACATCCAACGTTTGTGCGGTTTTCTGAACAATGCAGCACAGCTCCTCTTTGGTCTCACCGTTATTTTTGGGAATGTTTTTTATTTCAACTTTTGACGCATGCAAAAGATATTCTAAACTCGAGATTTTATCTTCAAGTTTGAGGATGTAGGCACGATCTTCTTTTCTCTCAGCTAATAGCGCCTGGAACTTATCATTTAGATTATCGTACTGACGTGATATAAAGCTCAGCGAATCCATGATCTCAGAATTTTGAGAGACTACTTCCTTAATGCTGGACTCTAAGGATGATATTTTTTGTTGATTTTGCGAGGTGGCGGTTGATATCATATCTTTCATCTCCTTCATGAAGTGATTTAACTCTGAATTATCATTTTTTCGCCTAGTAGTAACGAAACTGTCATCGTAATTAGACATGTTTGTCTCTGATTTTGATTGTTCGGTTTTTGGCGTAGCAGGGACTTCAAGCATAGGGCCACTATTTTTATTTGCAAGAGGAGTCTTCGGTGGCGTACGTTTAAGCGGCATAGTATAATTCTTACGATGCAAAAGTTGAGTAAAGCTTGAATCAACCAGATGTAAATATAAAAGATTAGCGAATAGGCCTAAATGCAAGCGCGGTGAAACTTTCCGTCGGCAACTTGATGAGAGAGACGGATAAATATTGAGTTGGGATGCACGATGCGGAATTGACACGCCTCCGCAAGCAGTGCTCCAGCGCAAGAGGGCGTCGTTAACGGAAGCCAATGACAGCGCAATAAATTAGCAATAGAAGCCCTTACAAGTATGTTTATCTCACTCACCAGGTTCTGCCTAGTATCTCAACACCTCCACAAGCTTCTGCAGTCCTAATAGTTACCGGAAAATTAACTGATTCAAAATGTTAATTTTTGTTAATAAACCATAAAAGTGAAACTCTTTCTAGTATCACAACACCTCCACAAGCTTCTGCAGTCCCATTATTTAGCATAAAATTAAGTGACTCAAAGTTAAATATAATTTTATTAATTTTATAATTTTTGTTCAATAAACTAAAAGTGAAACACGACCGCACAGAACGGAGTCCGGAGGGAGAAGGAATAATTGTGATTTTTATTTTTCACCAAAAATAACTAATTTATTGTAAAAATTTCGTAAGCTCTCCTTAAGAGGTATTTTGCAATTTTGCTTCATACTTCAATCTAATTATCAAATAAGTTTTGATTATTAATTTAATAATTAAGTGTTTAGCGTTTGATAGTGCTGGCGAATCGTACACATGTATGTTAAGTGTGTTAAAAATTTGCAGGACACAAGGCATTCCTTTACTAATTTCCGAAACATATTTTCGTTTACAATTTTTCTTTCACATGTTTTCTAAAAACTCGTTCAGAACGAATACCTATCTAATAAACTTTTTCTTTATCACCGTTTCGATGAGATGCTGCAAGAAATCGTTTGAACTAGATGCTATTAGAGCACTTATGATATTTTGAAGTGAGGGAAGTTTTTCTAGGTTTTTTATCACTTAACACAACTTTTCTACTTTTTTATTAGCACGTTTTTTTGTGCTCTTACATTTTTCAATTTTTGCTTCATATCTTATCTTGTCCGAATCAATAGTTTTCTTCATTTTTTTCTTTCTCAGGGAATGCTCTATAACAGAAACGTTTGCAATTGAACTACTGGGTACTGGCAATATATCTCTGTAGACGCATGACGATGCTTTCCGTACCGGTTCAATACAACCTACAAACAAATATAATTAGTGTACACATTATGTACTTATCTATGATTAAAATTAAAAAATACAACCCTTTTACCTATTTCTGCGGCTAAACAGCAGTGTTTACACTGTCGCGTTCCAGCAATTTGAGTAAAGAGAGCCTGAATAATTATAAGTTGTAAGACATTTCATCTTAGTCCTCAGGGGTGAAAACACATTTTTTTATAGAATTAGGGTGACAAACGAGCACAGTCTACCTGATGGTAAGTGTTTGCTGTGGTCCATAGACATTTCCATCTATCTTCGTTTGCGAATTAAAATGCAGATGCATTGTCAGCAGTTAGGACTAAGATAGAATGCCTCTTTTCCAGTAAAAAGGGTCTCCTGTTCTCTACACTCATTATAAGAAACACAGCAGCATTAAGCTGCTATTTTACGCTGGTATTCTGTGAGAGCGTGGTCCTTCCCCGGTCCAGCCGACCCATTCCTGCTACAACTATACTTTTGATATAGCTGCAGCATGGCTCTACCACGTAAAAAATTTGGTAACTTTCTTTGTTTGAAGATGACTGTAGGTGACCAAGTACTTCAGTAGCCGTTTATTATCAAGTGATACTGTAAGTTCCTTTGTTACTATCGTTTTATAAAAAAATATGCACCACGTGGGTGACAACAACATGTTGTACACATTTGAACATGCGCAAACGAAATGAACATATATACAGTAAAATACATAATTAAGAAAATACGCAAGGGCATAAATAATGTGGGTATTTATGCAAAACGCAGCTTTACTCTTTGTGCACTTCTATGATAAAAACATTTTTGTTCAAAGTGCTTGCTACATGTAGTTTATTTTTTTTTTGGAAACCCATCCTTCTCTATTTATCATTTTTAACCATTTTTGTTTAACCTGAATATTTTTAGGAAATCTGAAACAATATAAGAGTGTAAGTCATCTCATTAAAGTATTTACAATAATGCGTAAGTATTTACTATTACGAAACACTAAAACGTAAATAATAGAAAATTAAAAAAAACGAAGTTACAAGAGGCTGCATCCAAGGATATGCCTTTGCCTGTTATAAACATATTATCGATAAGATGATATTGATAGTGTCAATCCCTACAAAAATTTGATCAGAAATAGCGGGAATTCACGTATTTGTTATTATTTTTAATATAATTCTCACGCATTTAGAGCACTATCGTAATAAAATGCGATATTTTTCTCTATCCATTTGTGTATAAAACATTTGTACTAGTTCTGAAATATTGAAGTTAGAGTGCTAAATAATTTAATTGTACTTACATGTAAAATGTGTAATTTTGTGGATTTTTTTTTCTCGATGAACTGAATTCAGGTATGACACACGTCACCATATTTAATCGCATATTTTAAATATTTATTAATACTTCAAAATCAAAAATATCGCGAAAATAAGCGCGATTTGTTTCGTTACCCATTGACGTCAGGCTGATACAGGCTGATAGCGTGTACGTGTATGGTCTAGTCATTATATCTCGTTCTAACGTAAGCATAAGCTATGCCCTTTCTCTTTTACATTGCCAATCTAAGTATATACTAAATCTATGCAAATATCATGCAAACATGAACCTTGCCAACAAAAATATATCTGTCTCATTCTCACACGTTATGATTTTCAAATGTAAAAAGAGATAAGTACATATCTTAGACTTCAATTTTCTGTTGCCAGTTTTCATAAATGTCACCAAGCTCCACCTTGAAGCATGACGCCATTTTAGGATCACGTTCATTTGTAGTAGTTCGTCTGTCATCTAAGCCTTGTTCGGAGTTATTTTGCAGTGTTACAGTGGAGTTTTGACTATTTTGGAGCTTTTTTGTTCATTAGTAAAGGGTAGTTGAGCAAAAACAACATGACAAAGTGTTGCATCAATGGATGTAATTCAAATTCTCGTAAAAATGTAGAAGGATTGTCATTTTTCAGGTTAGTTGTAACTTTTTTCCTTAATTGTATATTTTTTCGTGTGAATTGCGTTTCGTGTTCATGTTATGGGTTCTAAATCGTGTTTCCCGCTATTATCTAGAATTTCCAATGACTATTATCATGTAAATTTAAACAAGTAAACATTTTGATTGTTTACATTTTTACATAGTGTTGTCCTTACGTGTTGTCATGTTTTGAAATTATCGATATAAATTTTAACAATATTTTTTTATTAAACTGGCTTTCCGGCTCTGGGTTCTAGCCCTTCTGAGCCTGTATAACAATAATATTAATGTAGTCATGATCAAATAACGTTTTAGATACGTAACCTGTATATTTAATCAAACGATCAATTGGGAGCATTTCGTTTAAGAAAAGAACTTGAAACTAGTGTAAATCGTAAATTTTCTATAATAATTTTTTTCATCAAAAGATTTGATAATGTTAAGATTATTTTTGATTGGTACTTAAGGATGCATAATATTTATTTTAGGTTGCCAAAAAATGAAGGCCTTCAAAAATTGTGGATTGAAAATATAGGCCAGGAAAACATAAAACCTGCAGTAGTAAGAAGAATATGCTCCTTGCATTTTGAAAAATAATGTATAAATATAACGCTGGATGTAGTTCGGCTTAAGGGTGATTTGGTTCATGTCTAAAATAAATTTTTTGACTAAATAATATTATTTCGTCACGAATAAATGATTTTAATCAGTATACATTATTGTTAATTTATTTATTTTTAATCCTTACTCTCTCGTTTACCTCCAGTATCCACCACTAATTACGCTACTGGTGGAAGTCATTACAACTTGCAGGTTGTAAACACTATAAAATTGATATTTTGTGGTGTTACACAAATGGGATATAATGAGAAATGAGTATGGAAGTGGAAGTCTGAAGTGGTGCAGCCACCCCTATTGATCGAAATGTTGCATGGTAATTGGTTGTCGTATGGTATGAACATGGGATGCTGAAGATTGAGGAATACGTTAGGATAGTTAAATGATTAATGGATTGTGTGAACGGTGGTATGGTTAGAAAGGGGCTGCTCAACTCGATTAGATTACTGAGATAAATAAATAAATAATCTTTATTATCAAAAAAAAAGAGAGATGACGGTTAGTAACTATGTATGAAAGAACACATGCTCCACAAACTTTAAATAAATCAAGATAAAGGTCAGTCCACTGCACGTTCATGGTGACTTGAACTGGTAACCGACCATTACTACGAAAGAAAGGTGTTGTCGAATCTTTATGGCGGCTTGGAAGTTAAGAGCGAGCGCTAGTCCGTGCAGATATAGTTGAAAGAAAACTTGATGGTGTCTCAGATCACAGTACGTAAAGCGAAGCGTGAAGGTACAGGACTTGCGCTCGCAACTAACTTCCCAGCCGCTATAAAGTCTATATATATGATATGATTCACGCAACCTGGACGCATACCGTTGGGGCTGGTTCGATATGGTGCACGACTAAACCACTGGAAAAAACTTAGGGGAGACTTCTGCTTAGTAGTGGGACAGCATGGGCTGGACAAAAAAATCTTACGAAGCTTATACATTGCCTATAGTGGTGGTTTCGTTAATCTCTGCAGAGGAGAAAAAAAATGCATGCGTCGACCCAGGGACGCACGGATGGAATGCTTATGTGCAGATTACCGTCGTTACGAAAAAACGTTAGCTCGTTGCACGAACTCAGTATAATATTCTGGTGCACGTCGTATACATCTTCTGAAAAGAAAGGAGTTAAAGCTCCAATCAAGTGCTCTTTCCTTGGTCTCTTCGCTCACTTTTGACTGTTGCTTCACCATATCTTAAAACAATTACAGTTTCAAAACTTTCCTATTCTGAGTTGAACGTACGATTTATTTATTAATTATCTCAATACAACTATTATTACAGGATTAACCCAATTCAATAGTGTAGTGATCTAATATTTGTTTATTTAATATATACCTATGAGATGGATGGTACGTCATAATTTATATAGCATCGATACTGAAAATATCGACAAAAACAACGCTATTTCTTGTGGGTGGAGTCGTCGCCATATTTGAGAAACACTTGACTTCAGGTCACGTGACCACATGCCATATCCCCTACTTTTCTTATATCAATGGTATAGTCCCACCAACTTATCTGTGAACTGACAGCTGCGGCAAAATTGTGAACTACAGCCGCCATTTAATCAAATGTCACTCGATAAGTCATTGTTTTGAGAGTTTATAGAAAAATAAAAAATGCCGAAAACCATTAAAAGTGATGCCCGAAAAATTATTTTAAAAGTATTAAACTTTTGTGAGCAAGAAGCTCGAGGGCATGCTCCAATAATGACTTTCAATCAAGTCTATAAAAGAGTATCAGCTGCTACAGGTCAGTATTGCTATGTTTTGTTCCTTCCTTTCGTATTTCCGATAAATGGATTGGTTAATGCAATTCATTTCTTTTTCAGATGTTAGTCAAGGATTCATTTCCAAAATAGTTAAAGAACCGGAAACCGCATAAACCACAGGAACGCAAATTAAAACGCCCGGTAAAAAGGGCATAAAGGCATATTATTTAATTAAAGTTTAATTTGTTCAATTATTATATTTTTGTTTCTTCTTGTTCTTGGACATATATCTGTTAAATCTGTGTTCTAGTCTTTTTATTCCGTGTCTAATTTATTACCCTAATATGTGGACTCTACGTAGGAATATAAGACCCTTAGATGGGAATATTCCCGAACTAGCAACACTTCAGCGCAGAAGCGCCAAGCTGTCAGTTCACAGATAAGTTGGTGGCACCCAGAGACGTCCGTCTGAACGCGTAGTGTTTCTATATAGTTTGTGAGTCTACCACAGCCACAGACTTACACACTTACCATAGATTAGAGAACAGAATCACTTTGTAACACTGTCAGTGTTGCCATGTCAGTAATAGCATTTTACCCGGTTTTGTGAATATTTTAATTTGTGCTGGTTTTCAATATTTTGTTTCGATATGTCCTGTTCGATATATCGCGTTTTTTACGATATTGAATTATCGATATCGCTATATCATCGATATCGATAACTATCGATATTTTTAGGTGTCGATATATCGATATTTATCGGTTTTCCGATATATCGTTGCATCCCTACTTATGACCTGAATGTGTAGTTATAGTCATGAAGTTATAGATAAAGATGGAGGCCACACTTGGAACAACAGCTTGAGTCAAATACCTACGTATCTTTATCTCACTCTCTGTGGTCTGACTTCTCTTTTTAGTGTGGAACACAATATTGCTATGTAATATTTGAATCTCCCGGTAAATTCTTAGAAATAATTTCCACATTAACTAAATCAGAAGTTAAGCTCTGTAAAATAATGTACCAATAAATAAATAGTTGATCCACGATTAGTTACAATAAAAATTCCAAAATTGAAGGTCTCGTATGCATTATCGGGTTAACAAATCAATGAATTACACTCCCATTTCCTAAGGTTTCGGTAATGTGGCAACATTAGCCCTATATGTCAACATAAATTAGACAAATATGGCGGTTGTTTACTAATTTACTTAGCTGTTCACAGCGTCGTTTGAGATATTTTAAAGTTAATTATTGTTATAATTCAAGAAATGGTGCAAACTTGTGTAGTACGTGGTTGCGGCAGTAGTTGGTGTCCAGGAGGTGATATAAGATTTCACACGTGTGTTTAAATAGTGACTTCTGGCATTGAATACTTAAAAACATACTTTTTTGTATTTTCACTTAATTTTTTGCAGAAACGTTTTATCAGTGTTTTAAACATATTAGTAAATTATAACTTTGGCAAAATCAAATAGTTTTACATTGAATTTAATTAAGTTTGAACAATTTTATTGTTTTCGTTTAAAAGAAATCGCACTGAAGTAGTGTGACCATATTGACGATGTATCTGAGACTTTCCGTGTGACCTTAACTAATTATATGTACATGTTTCTTATTATGTTACCGGAAATGCATGAAATTTAGGAATTATGTACACTTCCTATATATTCTATATAATGACGGATTTCATAGATTTCATAATATTAAATTAAAAATTAGTAACATAATATATTCTTTTGGTAGACAATTTATTTTTATTTAGTCTTTGTTTCTCATTATTCTGATACTTTAATTACGTTTATAATAATTATGTATTTAGAAATGTAGTAGTTTAAAAGTATGTTATAAAACAACATTTTGTAAAATATGTTATTATTTGCAGACAACAAGTGCATTACATGAAGAGTCTATTGTGCAAATAGCTGCTCTGGCTGTACCAAGCACTAGTTCTGGCATTTATGAAAGTAGTTCTGCACTTAAGGAAACAGAAGTGAAAATGTATTGGCTGTAATATTGAAAAGCAAACTAGTAAAAAACAATGTCGAAATATTCTTGAAAATTTATGCAATCTTAACAAATTACATGTAAGTTTCCTTTTCCTTTATTACTAAATACATACCTTTTGTTTGTATTTATTATGACTTTAATATTACATTACATAATGTATTATATAGCTTAAAACACATACATATTTAAACTCTTTAGTGCCAATCGCAGTGTGGTAACCGTCACGACGACACTAAGCATAAAGCTTCTTGTTTGATGCTTCATTTATGCGTGCTCGTGAAGGCGCGCTCCGGTGTATTATGTGTTACCTATTAAGTGATGTAAATTTGTACTGACATTATGATGTAGAAGAGTTATTTGTTTCTTTTTTTTTGTTTGAGTTCTCTAATCTCTGGAACTATACCAGTCTGATTTGAAAATATTTTTTTGCATCTTTAAAACCAATTTTTCAGGAAGGCTATCTAACATCACGCTACGACCCTTATGAACGGAGCAATACGATGTACGATGCTAAAAATACTGATTTCATAAAGTTTTCTTGTTTTCTTAGGTCAGCAGTGAATACGACGATCCCGCGAAGATTGATAGGGGCGTGCAAGTGAAAATAAAGTGTACTAAAGAAGAAATACTTGAGACGAAAACTAAGATTCTTAAGCAAAAAGTGGCGGGCCAAACTAAAAAATTCAGGATAGGTCTTTTTTAATGGACACTATTAAAAAGTATACGGGTCAGTCAGAAATTGAAAATATTATTCAAGGGCGTTTTGCTCATATCTGTAAGGACTTCAAAAAGCCACAGAGTAATCAACATGGTGTGAAAAATTTCAATAAATAATTTTAATATGGAAAGTGTTTTTATTTATTTTTTTAAGGTTTTTAACAAACCATGTAGTTGCGGTGTGAGAATATCCATTACCCCATATCATTCCGAGGGTGTTGTAAGAGATGTCAGAGGGAAAATGAAACAGGAGATGGGCAGTGGCATCTTCCTGATAACAACTCAAAATAATAATATATTATCATTCCTATTATAGTACATATGTTACTAAAAATCTATGAAATCCGTTATTATATAGAATTCCTAGGAATTGTAGATAATTCTTAACATGAACTGGATGTGTGGGATATAGTATTATACACATTTCAGCTCAGAGCAACCTGACTCGGATGGGTTAGGTCAGAAGGCTAAGGCAGGAGCTCCGCTACGCTGCTTTAGTCCTCGTGATATTTTTTTTAAATAATTGTCCAGAAATAGATTTAGTCTGTCTGAACAATAAATCAGGTATATTTTGCCCAATTCATTGATCACCCGGGGTTATAATAAATTTTAATTTTATATTTCGTTGGTACCGTTTAGGAATGTATACAATAACCAGAAAATACATTATCGAAATGGTAGTTATAAAATATTCTCTGATATATTTATTTTCCACATTTTCTAAATAGGCTCGGCATTATATGGGTTGTGACGGAAATGCGTGGTCATATTTTAATACCGGTTCTGCCCATGGACATGAAAACCTATCTTCATAAAACTAGTCAATTCCCAAAAAACTTGTACAAAAATATATAATCTATATAGGCTAGGTCTTAGTAGTAAACAGAGATATAGATATTTATAAATAAAACAATGTAACTCAACTACTTATAGCGATATCCTGGGAAAAATAAAATAAAGGTTACCTAGTTAGAAAGGGAGGGTCTGCCCACAGAGAGCGAGATAGTAATACATATTTTTTGCTTCAAGTAGGTATTCGGAGTGTGGTCTCCATCTTTATCTATAACTTCATGGTTATAGTGCCACCAACTTATCTGTGAACTGACAGCTTGGCGCTTCTGCACTGAAGTGTTGCCAGTTCGGGAATATTCCCATCTAAGGGTCTTATATTCCCACATAGAGTCCACATACTAGGGTAATAAATTAGTCACGGAATAAAAAGACTATCACACAGATTTAACAGATATATGTCCAAGAACCAGAAGAAACAAAAATATCATAATTGAACAATTTAAACTTTAATTAAATAATATCCTTTTATGCCTTTTTTACCGGGCGTTGTTCCTATGGTTTATGCGGTTTCCAGTTCTTTAACTATTTTGGAAATGAATCCTTGACTAACATCTGAATAAGAAATGAATTGCATTAACCAATCCATTTATCGGAAATACGAAAGGACGGAATAAAACATAGCAATACTGACCTGTAGCAGCTGATACTCTTTTATAGACCTGATTGAAAGGCATTATCGGTGCTTGTCCTCGAGCTTCTTGCTCACAAAAGTTTAATACTTTTAAAATAATGTTTCGGGCATCACTTTTAATGGTTTTCGGCATTTTTTATTTTTCTATAAACTGTCAAAACAATGACGTATCGTGTGACATTTGATTAAATGGCGGCTGTAGTTCACAATTTTGCCGCAGCTGTCAGTTCACAGATAAGTTGGTGGGACTATATATTGCGTAAGCAATATGGCTCTCACTGACTCCACTGAAAGTGTGTTTCTCTCTTTGGTCCACTGAGAAGTCATGAGAGAAAAGACTCTCTCCACATTTGCGTTGTGTGGCAAAATACTTAAGAAATATTGACAAATCTTCAGAAATTCTGGAACTCTTGAGCTGTCGTTAATTGTATTAAAAAAGATACACAATTGCTTTTCAGCGAGCTCGTCATAAAAATCGCTCTGTTTTGTGTTCAGAAAATTCTTAAGCAGGCAGAACTCTTCAAATAGTTTTGCGTCATCTACAGGAATTCCTTTGTCCCTCAAAAACACTAGAGCATCTGTGATTTTTTCAAATTGTAGAGCCTTCTTTAAACACATCCATTCGAAGCATTTTAAGGATTGTAAGGGTGTTATCCAAAGGTTTATGTAGTTGATACATTCTTCGTACATTTGTTTTATTTCGCTATTTATCTGCGTTTGGTCAGCTGCGGTAATATTGTGTTTCTGAAAAAGCTCTCGTACTTTCAAAGGAATGAAATTTTGCTCGATTCTTTGATTGAGTGACTGTCGTTCCATTTAATGCACTGAGGATTTCGGCGATTGAGTTTTTCTCTTTTCTAGCGAAGCAATCCTTTTGTGAAATATAGCCATTAGAGTATGCAGATAGAACAAATATATCTCACTAGTTTCATTTTCGAAGAACTTTTTTATCAGAACAGGTACTTTTTTCGTTTGAGAATCCTTTCTATAGCTGGAAAAAGACTAAGCCATCTTGTCTTGCTGTGATAAAGGAGTTTTTCATAGTTTATATCTATGTAGCTGCACAACTCTTTTAACTTTTCTGTTCTTATAGTGTATACCAAAAAATGATTAAAGATTTTCATTACTAACGATTCAACGTCAATGTCTAACAAATCGGTTGCGTGGCGTATTGCATTATGTAAAATATGAGCAGGACATCCGACACCTACTATCTCTTGCTCTAGATTCCGGTTCAAATGGGTGATAACGTTATTTCCCTCATTTCGTGTAACACCTCCAAAGTTGACATTAGCATTATCACCCGTAAAAGAAACACATTTACCTTTTAAATTGTATTTTTCAAGAGTTGCAAGCAAGTAATTTGCAATAGTCAGCGAAGTTTCATTTTCCAAGGATGTAAACTCAAGCATTTTGCTTTCCATGCCAGTCTTCCAATCAAAGTATTGAATGATTATCGGAAATATTTTATCAGCGTTGTGGTTACTGGCATCGGTTGACAATCCAAAAAACACAATTTCTTCTAGTTTTTTAAGTAGAATTTCGATAGTATACGTCGCAATGACATTATTTATAATAGCCTCTGTTTTGGTCCTTGTGCAGGCTAGATTTTTTGCCAAATCAGAATCATGAAATAGATTTTTTACAGTCCATACTTTTGTAAGATTGGTGGTGTTTAACTACATGAAAAGCAAGCGTGGCATCAACAGCACTACTTTTGTTACATTTTTGGGTAATGAAAGTATCAATCTTACTTGTACTGGCGCACAATCGGTTCTTCTTTAAGTGCTCTTTCTGTTTTTAAATGTTTTTCTATGTCAGCTCCACCTTTGTATCCAATCGACACAAAACAATCACAAATAGTACACTTCACTTCTTGGTCATTTCAACCCTCAGTAAAAGAAGGATATTTAGATTTTAACACATCCGTGAATTTACAACGTTTTTTGTTTTCGGACCGCCATTATTACGATGCGTGCGTACGACGAGGAATAAACACAAGTAGCTTTGTTTACATTAATTTGCGGTCCGTCCGTGCGATGCAATCATGTAAGGGAGGGTAGCGGGCGGGTCGCCGCGCCGCCCGCGCCCTCGCAGTGCGGTGTGCTTGCGTTCCGGGCTCAGTGCGTGAGTAGGTGCGGCACCCGTCGCTTGTCGCTTGAGCGGGCGGGAGGACATGCAAGTATGACAAAAATCCGGTCTGACGTAAAATCCGTGCGGAGTCCGGTCTAAGACGTAAAAAACAAGTGCTCTGAGAGTGATGTGATTCTCAAGATAAGGCGTCTGTCTGTTTAGGCGCTTTGAGATACCATCGCCCACTGTCAGCTGTCTGCTGGCTCAAGTTGCCGTCATAATATCCCAAGGGCTGCACAACATGACGTATCAACATATTGTGAAGCCGTGTACTATGAAGCATAATCATACATTGTAACTTCAGGCTCAGAAGGGCTATAACCCAGAGCCGTAAAGCCAGTTATTAAAAAAAATAGAAGCCATTGTTTAAGGAGAAAGAAATGGTTTATTAAGAACACTTTTTCTGAGAATTACTGCTGCTTACTTTATATAAAGCGCAAGTCCGGTCGTGCATGGAGTATTGCTGCCATATATGGGCTGGTGCTGCAAAATGCCACCTAGGAGCTTTGGACTCAATGGAAAGGCGTGCTATGAGGCTTATTGGTGACCCGAATTTGGTTAAAACCAATCTTACCAGCCTCGAACACAGACGTAAAGTAGCCAGCCTTTCGGTATTCTACAGGATGCATTTCGGAGAGTGTGCGCAGGAATTACATAACTTAATTCCACCCTCTCCCTTCCACCATCGGACAACCAGACGTTCGGCCAGTCTCCACCCTTTCGTTGTTGACTTACCACGCATTCGAACCAAACGGTTCGCCACGTCGTTCATCATGCGTACAGCAAAGGAGTGGAATAAGTTGTCAGCATCTGTCTTTCCATCCGATTACAGTGTGGGTGTCTTCAAGGCAAGAGTGAATAGGCTTTTGTTAAGTCAGTGCGCTTCACCATCTTAGGCTACATCACCACTTACCATCAGGTGGGATCGTAGATAAGCGCTGGCTTAGTAGAATAAAAAAAAAAGAATTGTATGAAATAAAAATATACATATCGTTTAAAAGTGTTTTTACTTTCAAAAATAACGAATATTTTATGTTTTTATTTTTTTAATAATTATTTGAACACAGGTACGGTTTTATGGTGGTAGAGCCACGCGGCAGTTTTTACTCTTGCACGTATGGACCAGCTCGAACCGGGTTGGTACCACGACCTCACAAAATACTGTAATGTCGGAACTCGGAAGGTGCTGAATGAAGGAGACGTGCTGCTTGTACAAGAACTTTAATTATACTGT
Organism: Parnassius glacialis; assembly: GCA_033319125.1. Lineage (NCBI taxonomy): Eukaryota > Metazoa > Arthropoda > Insecta > Lepidoptera > Papilionidae > Parnassius > Parnassius glacialis. The sequence continues at coordinate 8,967,784 of JAVANC010000015.1, read as the reverse complement.
TCCTATTCTATACTTAGTACTAATATCATAAATGTATATTGTCGGAGGTAAAGGGGAGTCTACAGGGCACTGCATCTCCCACCGACAAAAAAAAAATAAAAAAAAAGGAATGGTTACATTTTTTTTTATAAATTTTAAAAAATATTTTCTTATATTTTGTTTTACATTTCAAGATACTTTTATTCACTTAATTCATTTTTTTATTAACTTTATGTATTTACTTTATTATTTGGTAACTATTATTTATTTTTCATTTTACTGCATGGCATTAAATACCATTAATAATAATATTCATCAAATAATTGCTTCTTTTCTTTCGTGTACACAGCCATTGAGATATTATGTACTACGTACTAGAGGCGACACTGCACTATGTTACGCTGTTCCATTCAACTGCGGCAATGTCACCGCACTTTAATCAGTCGCTCGCTAGGCGCTTGTAGAATTGTCACCTGTTGTTGATTTAAAAAAAATCTCTTGATAAAATATGCCGCGGTGTGTTCTTAGATATTGCACAAAAAATTCACGAAATGTTAGTAAAAACCAAGGAATCACCTTTCATCGGTAAGTAAGATACTTAAATAATAAAAAAACATTATAGATTAATAATTAAATAGTTATTTCTTTGGCGCCAACTTGTGTCATGGAATATAGGTTATGAAATTAATTTGTTCAGATACGACATTTCTGTGAGCAAGTGTAGGACGATCATATTATGCACAATTTTTTTTTGTAGAAATAAATATTCCTGAGTATTTATAATTAGGCTAAATTTATTACGTTTATATTTGCTGATTATTCATTTATTTAATTTTTAGGTTTCCACGTCCAAGCCACGAAAACCGAGAAAAGTGGATTAAATTCGTCCAAAATAATCGTAGAGATGTGGTTACTAACAAATCATACATACATTTGTTCCTTGCATTTTAAGGAAGGGCATAAATATAGTACGAAGAATTAAAAATTAACAAAACTTGTATTGTTTAAATTTAAATTAATTAAATAACTAATATATATTTTTACAATAACATTTATACATCTTATTAATTGAAATTAGTTCTCAGCAAAAAACAACAAATAAGTGTATATACGTATAATTCATGTGTAAACAGAAATGGTAGAAGTTTTTAAAATTTTACTATGTTTTCTCACAGTAATTCATAAGGCATAATATAAATAGTATCAGCTCTGTGTCCATGCCTAACGCAAACTTAGGTCAGGGCTTTTGGGGACCCAGTTCTAGATTAAAATTTAAATAAATATATTTCATTAGCTTCGATTCCTTCCAATTTATATAGTTATCGTATAAAATATTTATATAAAAATGTAATTAAAATGCTATTGTGATAATATTATATATTATCATATTAATTTACTTCATATCATGCAAAATAATTGACAAATTATTAAAAATTGAACTCGTTTTAATAAATTAATTAAAAATATGTGTACTCTAAATAAACAATAATTAAATACCTACTGATCATTCTACCTACGCATAATCTATTATGATAAAAAACCGCGCATGCGCGGTAAGACTGATGCGCAACGACATAGAGTAGCGCACATGTTTTGTTTGAAATAGCTGTTCTAGTACGTAAGTACATTATACTTCAATGTACACAGCTCGCGTATACATAATTAAAAAAATGGCCAATGTATATAGTCCTTTCCATGATTCTCAATTCACTTAATAAAAATAGTTACGTACGAGTAACTTAGTCATAAAAATTATATTATATGTCATAAATGAACTATTTAAATCTCGTAAATACTTTCCTAAAGGAATAATTTCAAAATATTATAAATCTTATAATTTGCTGAGGTCGTTCAATTTAACCAAAAATTTAATGAGAAATTTAAGGAAAAAATCTTGTAAATTCATATAAAATATACGCGAAATATATACGCAAAAATGTTTTTTTTTTCATATTTTATTATTTATCTTTTTGTGTACATGTGGTTGTGTGTCTATAATTACTACATGTTTAATTTGTGAGTGTTAAATAATTGCCTGTATTTAATTAATATTAGTTGGCTGAAATGTGCACCATGCACTGTACTTTATTGTATAAATACATTCAGATATTATGTACTAACGTACTAGAGAGGACACCGCAAAGCATGACTTTGCGCAACGACTTGCGGTGCACCGTACCGCAACTTTCCAGTGAGTATCAATGGGGGGTCAAATCTCTATGGAGCCGATGCAAACATTGGGCAAAATAAGCGAAACAGAGACAGCGCTATACGCAAGAAAGAGAAATCACTTTTGAACCATGTTACGCATTGTATTTCAATTACAGCTTAGGAACTTTTATTTTTGCATTTTAATATCTTTGTGGCCTGCCCATTAAAAATTATCTTTACTTATCTTATAAATTATAAACTATATATTTTGTAATATACATAACAAATAAAAGTTGTTTAATCCATGCAAGGATAAATTAAATTATACGTTCCGATTATTTTTATGTCCGATTGAAATGATTACTCTGTGCAACAAGCTCTGTAGCCGAAAACATAAACGTATCTATGGCTGTTGTGAAATAAAAACGTAAACAAGATTATTATTTATTACATATTCATAAAATTAAGAAAAAAACAAGTTTCAAAGTTCATTTTACATCAATTAGATATTATTTTAAACGGGATTGTTTCAAATCATTTTTAAATTAAATTGAGTTAGTTTTGTTTAACTTTTCTAAGCCAAATTCAAAACTGATGTCGATTTAGTATATTTCGTAGAATAATAACTTAAGTGTTGTGTTACTAGCCAGTGAATATTTAATTTATGGTGATTTATTAGGGTTGTTTTACTTAATGAAGATGTTTAACGAATAATAATGGATTACTGAAAACGATGTGTTCTAAGATGCGTCTATAATCATCTAAAATTGAGTGCCCAAGTTTATTTCTGTGTCTATAATATTACTAGTCAATAATATATTTCAATCTCTATGAAAATAATTGTTTTATTCCTGAAAAACTATTAACCGTGTTCCATTCCAATTTTCTACTTATGTATCAATGCATAGCTAATTGTTAACTTTATTCATCCTCTTAAGGTTTGTGTTATTAAATATTTAAAATTGCCAATGTGTTATTCATTTATTACTATTTCCATTCCAATTTTTTACTAATGTAGAATGTAATTTCTACATTCGTATAAAATTGTAATGGAAATAGTAGTTAAAATATTATGATTAAAAATAGAATATTGAAGGTGGGGGTGGGCAATGAGCATTATACATGTACACACGCACACATTCACATCTGTTAGTTCATGGATCAAAAACTGGCGCGCTAGTGTCGCAAACTGTTGGCATTTTTAATGTATGAAGTTTTCGTTCTTCCCGTCAGGGTACATATATTCCATGGGGGGTCAAGTCTCTATTGAGCCGATGCAAACATCGGGCAAAATAAGCGAAACAGAGACAGCGCTATACCCAAGAAAAAGAAAATCACTATTGAACCATGTTACGCATTGTATTTCAATTACAGTTTAGGAACTTTTATTTTTGCATTTTAATATCTTTGTCGCCTGGCCATTAAAAATTATCTTTACTTATCTTATAAATTATAAACTATATATTTTGTAATATACATAACAAATAAAAGTTGTTAATCCAAGAAAGTATAAATTAAATGATACGTTCCGATTATTTTTATGTCCGATTGAAATGATTACTCTGTGCAACAAGCTCTGTAGCCGAAAATAGAAATGTATCTATGTCTATGGCTGTTGTAAAATAAAAACGTAAACTAGATTATTATTTATTACACATTCATAAAATTAAGAAAAGAAGAAGTTTCAAAGTTCATTTTACATCAATTAGATATTATTTTAAACGGGAATGTTTCAAATAATTTTCAAATTAAATTGAGTTAGTTTTGTTTAACTTTTCTGAGCCAAATTCAAAACTGATGTCGATTTAGTATATTTCGTAGAAAAATAAGTGTGGTGTTACTAGCCAGTGAATATTTAATTTATGGTGATTTATTAGAGTTGTTTTACTTAATGAAGATGTTTAACGAATAATAATGGATTACTGAAAAACGATGTATTCTAAGACGATCATCTAAAATTGAGTGCCCAAGTTTATTTCTGTGTCTATAATATTAATAGTCAATAATATATTTCAATCTCTATGAAAATAATTGTTTTTTTCTACTTATGTATCAATGCATAGCTAATTGTTAACTTTATTCATCCTCTTAAGGTTTGTGTTATTAAATATTTAAAATTGCCAATGTGTTATTCATTTATTACTATTTCCATTCCAATTTTTTACTAATGTAGAATGTAATTTCTATATTCGTAGAAAATTGGAATGGAAATAGTACTTAATATATTATGATTAAAAATAGAATATTGAACGTGGGGGTGAGCAATGAGCATTATACATATATACACGCACACATTCACATCTGTTAGTTCATGGATCAAAAACCAGGGTTGGAAAAAAACAGTTTTTTTTTAAAAAAGAACAAAACATCATGTTTAAATCAAAAAACAAAAAAAAATATGTTTTTTTATAAATGTTTTAAACACGTTTAAAACATGTTTAATTTTTTTAGCCTACCAAGTCTTTCCCGCAATACTTGCACTTCACCCTGAGTGTTTTTGCACCATCCCCTGTTGTAGATGCAGGCAGATCTGTGAAGTACTGCCAAAGCGAATCCTTTTTTCGTCCTGTAGACATTCTTTCTTTTGGAAGGGCAGGCAGGCAGAATACAGATCCAGAGTATTCCAAATTGATGATAAATCAAAGAAATAAATACTAAATGAACGAAACTCAATCAAATTATCTATCACTCACTAGTCATTACAGTCTCACTGAATAATCTACAATGACAATAAGAAATATACCGCAGTACAACACAAGCGGAGCGAACTATGTTCATCCCTTTCCCATTTACTCAGAGTAGAAAAATACCTTACTCGTTCGCTCATTGTAGTCTGCTGGGGTAATCCCCGTCAGCCGCCAGCTAGAATTGCCATCGCAATTTACAATATACCTTAAAATTATAATGTTGCCAATAAAAAGTTTTAAAAAGTACGAAAAAAATAGTTAGGATTAATTATAATGTTGTAAAACTTAACGTTTTTTATATATGTTTTAAACGTGTTTAAAACAAAATGTTTTAAAACGTGTTTTAAACAGGTATGTATTTTTTCCAGTGTTTTAAACACTTGATTTAAACAAACGTTTTAAACATTGCCATCCCTGTCAAAAACTGGCGCGCTAGTGTCGCAAGCTGTTGGCATTTTTATTGTATGAAGTTTTCGTTCTTCCCGTCAGGGTACATGTGTTCTGTGATGTATTCTGTGTGAGTATCCAACGCCCGTCGCAACGAGTCGTGTTTTGTACTATCGTAAAAATGCCTGGTTGTGTGCTAAACTGTTCTAAACACTCGAGAACATCAGAAAAAGTGATGGTTTAACATTTCGTAGATAAGTAGACATAAATACGTGTAATTTTTTTTGATAGAATATTTTTCGCAGTGTAACAACGCCCAGGAGAAGCTAGTTGCCGCGGACGCCATTTTGCAGTACAAATTATAGAGTAATGAAAATAGAAGACGCAGATACGCTAACATTTGTATCTACTTTTATTTTGTTGTTCAGTTATGATTATCAGTTTATTCAAAGATTTCAATAGTACAAACAATAGTACAATAATACAAAAAAATTAGAACTTATTACAAGCGTAGTTTACGAAGAGATACAATTTATGATTAACTATTTTACTTCGTAAAATAATTTTATCTATATACCATATAGTAAGTATAAGTGAAATTTTTTATTACTAATTTGAATGCGTTTGACAACACCTCACCTAATGGAAAGAATATTGTGTAGAATAGATAAAAAAGTAACTTTTTTAAAAATAAAAACTTGTTTTTGAAGGTTTCTACGGCCGAGGCATGAGAAAAGAGAAGCGTGAATTAAATTTGTACAAAATAATCGGAATGAAGAAACAACTAAAATATTCCAATGTTTCGTTTAGAATGATGTATTCATTTGTTTACTTGATCATTCTTTTGATTAACTTTCTACATTAAATCATAGAGTTTATCTAATTCCTGCTGTAACAAATAACTATAGGTACAACTGTAAGTTTCCACCACGAGGCAAAGATAACGAATGAATACACGAGCAAACGGCAAAAGCTCATCTCAAAACTTATATTATGTAAAGGAAATTAAAATTATTATTAATTTATATATTGTTAATAATAATACTTTGAATTATTTGTGTAGTTTTATTTTCCATATACCTAAATTTACTTAATAATAACAATTTACAATATAAAATGGGTATATTATTAACACATATATCACCATTTGTCACTTCTGTACGCGACAGACTGCTCTATGACAACGCATCCTTCCACTGGAACGCGGTTTTTGTTGTACGCGTCTGTTCTAGTACTTTAGTACATAATAGTTCAATGTATAAATATAATATTTATACCCTACTCTGATTACGTTCGTATCTCTAATTTATTTCAACATCTCCTTCCCTATTTTTTTTTTTAATTATGTTGAATTTTAAACTTTAAATAATTGATTCTATATAATACGAAACAATCTTTTATAACTATTCATCATTTTTATAACGTAATTATTAATATTACTTGTATAATATGTACCTATTACAATAATTATTTTATTTTATTTTAAGCCCTATACTCTGTATTATTGCGATTGTGGATAAAATATATTATTTGCTATTTGATTATAACACGTGGATTTTTTAAATTCTTTTTAAAAAACGTTACCCCCACACTAAGAATTTCTCCTGTATCGTGGAGGCAGTTTACAAACATAAATTGCACGAGGACAAACATCCAGATCCGGAACAATTATCGGTAGGCCATACAAATATTTGTTTCCGTGCGGGATTCGAACTCGCGACCCCTAGCGCAATAACTCATTGCTAAGCCACTGCGCCACGGAGTCATCGGATTATATAAGGTATTTATATAATTATACATGTAGTTATTTATCTGGTCGCCAACAGTACTAATATGAGTAGACTCGTTCACATCTCACTTGTACTGAAGGTATTGTTCAGTAGTACCCGTTACTCCCGATTTTATCATCCAATCATGGAAACATACCCTGCTCGAGGACTATATGCTTTACCAGTGATGGACGTTCCCGTATCTCTCCATTACTTGTTTATCAAGGTCAACATATGTTTTATTTCTATTCTCTTAATAAATCTTATTTCCTTCTTTATTTATACATAACCGTGTTTTTTTTAACATCTTAATATCTATTTGAGTGTATCGGTTATTTTTTATTCACTTGCATGCTCCACTTTCATATACTAACTTGCATTATTCTCGCTCATAATGAATTTCATACCAGGAGTTTAAGCATTCATCAATATTTGGGTGATCAGTCCAATATTGAGGAAACTTAGCAACTCAATCATTCGTATTCACACTTTCGAACATTCTTTTCTTCCATTCCTCATATCTTTTAATTACATACATTTTAATTTTTGTACAAGTGGGATAACATTTTTGTCAGTCAATTTTTTTTGCCGTTTTTAACTCTGTTAAGGAACATTAGTATTAAACCCTCTCTTAATTATTTTATTTTTTACTTTACTGTATTTCATTATTTTCATATTTATGTTAATACCATGACAGATCATTTCTTATTTATTTTCTGCTAGTTATTATTTTCGTCTTTATTAGAATGTTGTTATGATTTATTTTTATGTACCGGTTCATATATCACATGTTGCTCTCTTGTGTTTTAAGATAAGCTCATTGCATAACATTACATGTCATATTTATAGACATATCATTCATAAGAATGGTTTAGCAGACCTATTATATTCACTGTGTAAAGATTGTTATTTGTTACATTTGAATTTTGAATTGAAATTGAATTTAACTTATCTAGATTAGTTTGTGGTCGTTAAAAAGAAAAAGTGTTATTTTAACTATAAAATATGAAAAATTTAATTTATGATGAACTATGGTAAATTTAAGGACGTAAAAATGTAATCAATCACATTATTTCATTAATTTTTGCACGACACGGTAATCTTTATATATAAAAAGTACGTGTCACGTTGTTTGTCCGCGATGGACTCCTAAACTACTGAACTGATTTCAATGAAATTTTTGGTCAATGTGCAGTTTGGTCCAACTTAAAAGATAGGATAGCTTACATCTCAATTTATAGTCGCAATACAATATTATTTTATTGAAAATTATTTGTCTATTATTTGACAGTCACAATTATCTGTTAGCTCCAAACGATTCTGTCAGATGACGATATCTGTTGACTGGATTGAATAAATGTTTAATAGATGGCGCTATGTTAAAAATACAAACGTTTAATATAAACTACAATTTAGTAGTATAACCACCACGTATTGCTGTAAGTATTCAACAGATAGAACCGATTTCAAAAAAAATTTGCAAGCTGTGTGCAGTTTGGTCCAACTTGACAGATAGGATACTTTTTATCCCGATAAGTGACCGTCAATTTTTTTATTGATAATTTCAGGAGTTTTTTTGGGAAAGCAAAAGGTCGTTCGGAAAGGGCAGAACAATGTCTGCCTGGTCAGCTAGTAAAATAATATAAGACAATAACTGAAAAAAGTGAATATAAAATCGTCTTGTACCTTAATAAAAACATGCCACAGAAGTGCATACATTACTTAATTTATAATTATTGCATTTTGATTATTTTTGACAAAAATATTAAAAAATCAATTGAATGGTAAATTATCTGATAATTACTTTCAATTTAAACATAGGTGTATTAAATACAGAATATTTAATACTTAAATCCAACAAATATAATAGCAAAAAGAACATAAAAACAATCACAAATTGATAAATAAAGTTTTAAATGGAGTTAAAATCACAATGGTGCGAAGTTACCCCTTAATATCTTCTTTGTTCTTTCTGACTCAAATTTCATATTCTTCTGGGCTAAGCTTGCTAGGGTACAACTGCTGTTACTTTCTTCATTATACTTCTCATAATTATCACTATTAAGTATTTTAATCTTCATATTACCTTTGAAATTTTCATAAAGTTTATCTTTTTAAGTTGATCTTCATTAGTTTATTAAATACTTTCTGTAATTTTCTTTAAAAAATAGTAATATTGTGTTTTTATATACAGAATAGGGACCCACATATATGCAATAAATGAAACCACATACTTGTTATCGTTTTGTTGACGATATACAAAAAATGGACGTAATCGGTCTAGTAATTAGGTCAAAAAGTAGAGTTTTAATTTTAAGCAAATTTGAACTCTATAGAATTGGGTCACTAAGTCAATGATTCAATGAACTTGAATCCTTGAACATTAAAAAGTGACGTTGCCACGCAGTGCAAACTATTGCGACGTATCGACAGCGGTGTCTTTTGGCGGCGTTCATAAACAAGCGGCACGAGGCACGCGGCGTTTTTCAAAGGCGACGGCGTAAGTGCGCGCGTTCCTTTGTCGTAGAGTAAGACACCTATTATCGACGATTAGCTTATTTCAAAGGGAGTAATAATCGATAAACAAAATGTGCTAAACATTTTGTTTATCGATTATTACTCCCGATTTAAACACTCAGGGCATGGTTTTTTAGAATTATCGTGTTGTTATGATAATTCTAAAAACACTACGACGTAAGTATTTAAAGCTAAACTTTAAAGCTTTTTTTTGTTTAAGTGTGTTCTTGTAGATTTAGAGATAATAAATTATTTTGAAATGATTAAAAACCCATAAAAACAACCAATTAAAAAAGTGATACATACTTACCCGTTTCTTAGGAAGTCACAAAACGGTAGTTTCGTAAGTTTAATTGTACAAAAATAAACTTTTCTTTTAACAATCAATAACTTGTCGATTGTTATCAAATCAAAAATCAAAATTACTTGTATTCAAATATAGTAGGTAGGTAAGTGTAAAAAAAAAGTATTGATAAACGATAATTGCACCTTGTGGCAGCCCTATTTATTACTTTAATTATTTTCGGGAAGTTTGGCTTCCAGTTCACGCGCAATTCTTCCAGAATACAGGTGCGTTTCGCTGCTTACGCGCATTGATTCAAGTGATTTATTTTTCGTAAGATAAATACAATTAGTCAAACAAGTCTTTTACGGTGAAATAGACACTTATATTAGTTAACTGACTTTGTGTGTGTAAATAGTGTTTTTAAGTACGTTTATTTTTATTATTTTTTCACTGTGATATTGACACTACTTGACTTTTGTGTATGCGTTTTAGTGGCGGAAAATCCTAAGACTAACAGCATTTTTACAATGTGGCAGAGTATACAGGCATAGATTTATTGTATGGCGAATGCCGCCAGAATTCAGCGTTAACTCTGCGTAATTATCGTGAGAGATACGGCGCAACTCACGTCTGCCCTACTAGCATCCGTATAATCCTAGGTGCTGTCCAAAGATTTAGGGAAAATCAGCGCATAGTGCCAGACACTTATGAAGGAGTTGCACCGCGTCACTTTCCACCCTCGTTCGAACAATGAGTCTTAGACCATTTCGATCGGAATCCAACCTACAGCCCTAGACAACCTGGGCGTGTGTTTAGAGTGAGTCATAAAACAATACACCGAGTGCTGAAAAGAAACAAACTACGTCTTTATAAACATGTTAAGGTGCAGGCGCTGCTGCGCCGTGATAAGCCGATTAGAGAGTCTCACTGCCACTGGGTACCTCACTCCCCTAGACTTCTTTTTATGGGGCTTTATTAAAAATGAAGTGTACTCAAGGATCTCCGAAACCGAAGATGAACTGCGCAATCGTATTGTTGCCGCCGTTGACAAATTAAAAGCCAGAAGAAATTTGTTGAGTAGGCTTCAGGACAACATTATGCGGCGATGTAACTTGTGCATTCAAGAACTTGGCGGACATTTTGAAAATTTTAAAATTTAGGGTTCCATTAAATTTTGCTACTAATATGCAATATATGCAATATATTTATTTCGGTCAGTTCCATTTTCGCGACATAAAAAGTGGCGGTAAAATACCTAAACAGTTTAGTAAGTTTTTATTTCGTTGCACATTGTCCAACGAACCATAGGCCGTGCCGACAATAACGCTGCCTGCCGCCAACCGCCATGCCACCCGCGTGCAAAGTTGTCACTCTTCCAAAGGGTCAAGGTACGTTCTCTAACTGTTTACTTTTATTAAATTTATTTTAATATTTATTTTGTTTGAAAATTTCGCTTTTTTATTTTACGAGTTTTAATTTAATGTTTTAAATGTTTAATTGGGGGTCACTGTAGAAGCGTGCTCGTCGCGACCCCTGCCAGCCCTTTTCAGGGCTGCAATTCTACTTAGCTGCGCACCCATGTCAACGAGGGATAGGGCGTCCCCCCAAGGCGACGCACACCAGCTTGTCCCCGTTGGTGTGGAATGCAGCGCGCAAAGCGGCGATGGGGACCGCCACCCGTCACGCACAGCCCGACACGGCGGAAGGTGGAGGACAGAGTGCAGAGTTGGCACGTGGAATGTTAGAGGAGGCATGAGAGATAAGACGAATGAGTTGATCGAAATAATGAAAGAAAGAGAATTAGATGTCGTGTGTATGTCGGAGACCAAACGGAAGGGCAGTGGTACTGAAGAGCTCCCTGGCGGGGCGTTAGCTCTATGGTCCGGAGTCCCGGAGAGCGAGAGCGCCCGCCAGGGAGTGGGGGTGCTGCTGTCGTCTCGGTTGGTCGATGTTATGACTGAATATAAGGTTGTGAACTCAAGACTTCTCTGGGTTCGCTTTAAATTGGGACTGACGAAGTTATTCCTTTTGGCTGTTTATGCGCCGGTAGCTTCGTCGTCCAGGGCTGAGCTGGAGGAGTTTTGGGAGAATGTAAGAGAAGTTCTAGATTTGGCTAGGGGAAACGAAAGAATTGTTGTATGTGGTGATTTGAATGGATGGGTTGGTACCGCTCGACCAGGGTTCGAGTCGGTGCTTGGAAAGTTTGGCGATAAAAGGGTTAATGATGCTGGCAAGCTTATACTGGCGGTATGCAAGGAAAAGGGTCTTCTTGTGACAAACACTATGTTTAATCACAAGAAGATCCATATGTATACTAGAGAAAGTAAGAATGAGAGAAGTATGATCGATTTGTTCCTGGTGGATGACCGACTGCGAAAACAGGTGATGGATACGCGAGTGTTCAGGGGTGCTGACCTGGGAACGGATCACTATCTAGTGATTACTAGATTTAGGGGTCTGTTCGTGGGTTGGCGCTACCGAACGGCAGTAACAGAACCACAGTCGGTCTGTCGCATCCGAAGCTGGAAGCTTCAGGAAGCGGATACTAGGGACAAATATCATGCGAGGGTAGCCGAAAAGCTTGACAACATCGATGGCAGAAAAGAATGTGTTGAAAGAACATGGCAGAACCTTAGGGATGGAATGGTAAGTGCAGCGGAAGAAGTGTGTGGAACGATTAAAAGAGGCAGTAGTAAAAGAAGAGATGCATGGTGGAATGATGAAGTGAAAGAAGCTGTAAAGAAGAAGAAGAAAGCATGGTTAGACTACTTGGCCTCTAGTAATGATAAGGATATGAGAGAGAAGATGAACGAAAGATATAAGCTGCAGAAAGTTCACACGAAAGCATTGATTGAGGAAGTGCGTGAAAGGTGTAGAATGGAAGCGGACGAAAGGTTGTCGCACAACTTTAAGGAGAACTCCAAACTCTTCTGGAAAGAGGTTGGAAGGACCCGAAGTGGTGCGACGGCCTTAAGAATGAACAAAGTGCTTTCGAGAACCAATGACGTTCTCTTAGAAAAATTGGACGTCATGCAGCGATGGAGCGAATTTTATAGAGAAATGTATGCGTGTGATGATCTTAGTGAGGGATCCGGGGATGACGTCGAGACTGGTACGCCAGACCCGGACCTCGATGACACTGAGGTCATCAGTATGAAAGAGATTGAACGTGCGATTCGAAGTTTGAAATGTGGTAAGGCTGCGGGACTAGACAGAGTTACTGCTGAAATGGTCAAGTATGGTGGGCCTCGCGTCTGAGACAGCTTTCATCTGCTGTGCAATTTGTGCTGGCGGACGGGGGATGTCCCGGATGATTGGCGATCCGCAGTCATTGTGCCTTTATATAAAGGTAAAGGTTCACATTTTGACTGCGGGTGTTATCGGGCGATCAGCTTGACCAGTTTAGCAAGTAAAGTTTACTCGAAGGTTTTGACACGTAGGATGCAAGAGAAATCGGAAAGATTTCTATGGGAGGCACAATGCGGATTTAGACCTGGAAGAGGATGCACGGATCAAATGTTTTCTCTACGCATGATCGCGGAGAAGCTTCTGGCTGCTAACCAGAAGATTTTCTGTGCTTTTGTGGATCTTGAGAAAGCATTTGATAAGGTTGTAAGGAAGAAAATGTGGGAACTGTTGCCGGGGTATGGTGTGGATGGTCGATTGCTAAGGGCTGTGCAGTCACTTTACTGTGACTGTAAAGCCTGTGTGCGGGTAGGGCATGACCTGTCACCCATGTTTAGCGTCCAAACGGGCGTAAAACAGGGTTGTGTCATGTCTTCCTGGCTGTTCATACTGTATCTCGACAGCTGTTTACAGAAGCTGAAAGATAGCTGTTTGGGTGTGAAATTGGGTGACATTAAAGTAAATTGTCTGCTGTATGCTGATGATGCAGTGCTTATTGCACCATCAGAGGCAGAACTGCAGGCATTAGTCACGTGTATGAAAGAGGAATGTGAAATTAAAGGTCTCCGCTTGAATGCTAATAAAACTAAGGTTCTGGTATTTGAAAGGGACGAAGAGAGAACGAAGTGTGAAATATGGGTAAATCAGGAATGTCTAGAACAGGTAAATGAAATTGTATACTTGGGGAGTGCATTTAGCCAGGATGGAAGATGTGATTTAGATGTGGACAGGCGTGTCGCTGCCGGGAACAAAGTCAATGGTGCCCTGACTGCGTTAGTCAAAAGGCAAGGCGTAGTGAAGAGTGCACGCCTTGCAATACATAACGCAGTGTTGGTACCGACTTTGTTATATGGCAGCGAAACCTGGGTATGCCAGAAGAAGCATAAAAGCAAGTTGAATGCAGTGGAGATGCGATCTCTTCGTAAAATGTGCGGCGTCACCATGGCTGACCGAAAGCGAAACGAAGAGATTCGCAGTATGGCAGGTTTGAAAGATGACCTTATCACAAAAATTGATAAGGGCGTGCTTCGATGGTTTGGGCACGTTGAGAGAATGAGTGAAGACCGAATGGTGAAGAAAATATATAGCGCGAAAGTTAATATTAAAAGGTGTCGAGGTAGACCGAGACTAACTTTCGAAGACCATGTGAGCAAATTGCTCGAAGAGGGGAGGGTCAAGAGTACTCGGATACCTAGACGTGCATGTATGAAGAAGATAATGAATCTGAAAGAAGCGAAAGAGGTATGTAAGGATCGTGACACTTGGCGATCTGTTCTCTCTGGCTACCCCGTCAGGGATTGTGCGTGACGATAAGTAAGTAAGTAAGTAAGTAATTTAATGTTTAATTTTTCTACACTTCTGTGGACTAGTATTACTTGTGGTTTCATTTATTGCATATATGTGGGACCCCATTCTGTATATATAAGTGTACCATATAAAATCTAATTTTATGAATTTCTTATCAAATTATAGACCGAGTAGGAAAACCTTTCCGTGCCTAATATGCCTGCATTTATTATTATTTGGATTTTACAATTACTAGTTTTTGATTGATGATGCCGTGAGGCGAAACCCGTTGGTTTTTATCACTGAGCAAATACAAAGCGGTTTTTTAATTAGATTTCACTATGTAACAACGCGTGACAATTTGCGAAATGAGGGGGTGTTAAGCCCCGCTCACTTAACTATTTTACCGAATGGATTTGAGATGTATAGATTATGTTGGACTAAAATATGTGGAAGTACAAAAAAAATGAGACGATTTGATTGCTATATTTAACGACACGAAATTTTATTATAATTTTACAAAAATATTACTGTCCGACCGAAACAGGATTTTCAACCGAAAACGATCCTCCGGTTTGGGTGTCAGTTTCGGCCGAAACCGAAACTTATTTAGACATGTTAATTTTTTTTATTGTATACTGAAATCTGGTATATTTTTATACATATACAGATAGATAATACATGTTAAGGCTTTAACTACTCTGAATGACCTTGACGAAACGGCTATCGCAGAGATTTTAGCCAACGTCAAAACCGTCTAGCAACTACTTTCTGTATTACTTATAAAAGTGCAAAGATTAATAGACTGCAGAGATGACAAATATAAAAGTGACATACTGCCCGTTATGCTTGCGCATCACTGAGAATTATGTTGTAGTTACGCATCTTCAATTACATTGTGCTGTAGCTTTGTCCGGTAGGCGTCACGAGCTATCAAGTGTTCAAGTTTCAAGTACGTAAGAGTTTTTTTTATTATATATGTTAAATCGTCTTTATTTGTATCGTATTAGTAGATCTGGGTCAAAGGGTTCGCTGTAAATTTTTCCCGGGTTTGATCCTCGACAGCACGAATGCAATTTGTAATTGCGAATTTCGTCAACACGCATTGGGGCAGTTCGGCGGGCATTTCCTTGCCTTAAAACCCTCTCAGAAATAAAAAAAGAGTTCTGTGCCCAGTAGAGGGACTTGTATAGCCTTTTACATTACTTTGTAGCAATATTTATATTATTTATATTATATTATATTTATATTATATTAGATACAGAAGGGTACCTTATGCTGACAAAAATATCACGTGGAGGCGACGAAAACGTAAAACATCTTTGTACCTAGATAAAACGTTCGAAAGATTGTCAATCATATCATACGCCACATTTTCTATAGAGCGTAGAACATTGCAGATAGGGCAAAATAAAAAATAATCCAAAATATTATGGGAACTATTTATTAATAATGTATTCATTTATAGGTATTTATAATAAAAATAATGAACAAGCTGCAAGGTACAACTAATAATGTTTCTTGTAAACACAATTGTAAAATTCCTGTTTTAATGTTTACCAATGGTTATTTGATGAATCGTAGTCAAGATCACTTCATATAAAATATATTTAATTAAAATTGACACATGACCTATTTGGCTTTCTACTTACAACTCGGCGGAAATTTAAAAAGAAGATTTTGTCTTTTCACACAAGTATTGTTTACAACTGGCGTGGTTTCGAAAAGCGTGATTAAGTGTCAGCGGTATATAATCAATTAAATACTGAACTTTTTGAATATTTTTTTATTTTTTTTTTGTTATATCTTCTTAAAAACTGACGCCATCTGACTATTTTTTTTCTAACGCAAAAGGATAAGTTAGACTAAGTTAGATAAACTTGGATAAGTTTGTAATTTTTTTAATTTTATCACAAAATATCCGCAATAAATTATTACCTTTTCTAAAGGGATTCTCTCCTCTTAGTTTCGGCGTAACTGTAGGATGTTATACTGAGTCACCGTCAGTTACTAAGCGGCCATAAATCATTATATGTATGTATAGACATACATATATTAATTTTTTGATTTTAATATTTATGTTTTTTTTTGAATTTTGATTATTTTTCCATACCAATTGATGGTCCTGAGTATAATGCCAGTTATGCTCTTTGGCTGAAGTTATTTTTTATTTTATGCTCAATTGCAGACAAAACAATACAACAAGGTCCCGGAAAGTGTACAGGCTCTCTCCATTAGCAAGTTTAAATGTTTTGTTAAGTTGAAACTGTATAAAAAGGGTTATTATAGTATAAATGAATACATGGTTGATAATAACCCCTGGGAATGAGGTGATCGCTTCCAAGCTGTTTCTAAAATAAATTTTGTACTTATATAGTTAGTACAACCATTATTGTAAAATTTGCTTTAAAAAAAGTCCCGCTGGGTTTCTTGCTGGTTCTTCCCAGGACAGAGGTTTTTTTTTTCGAACCAGTGGTAAAGTAAAAAATGACTTTCAATAAGTATTACACATGTGATCTATATTGAATAAAAAATTATTCTATTCTATTCTATTCTATTCTAATATTGATAGCGCATTTCTAAAACAAAACTTTACCTCTTTTTTTCTAATGGAGCTATTATTAGTGTGCACCTAACACGGCGGAATAGTTATTATTATCTATAAGACCATTTGCAGAAACAGTTTTTAATTTTTTTAAACAGTGGTTAATAGTTATGAGTATAATATTTTATCAGCTGCTTTGTTTATAGTGCCTTGAGCAACACTTTACCGGTTTCTGTACAGAAAATGATGCTGGCTTTGCAAATATGGATGGCCGCTACCTTTGAATATAATACCCGCTATGTTACACTTATTTACATAGAAACTTTAATTATGATTTGCATAAAATTCTAAATAGCACTTTTTACACAAGAAAGTAAACTTTTAGATCAGTCCATCTTGTTTTTCACTAATTAAGTGAAAAGTAAAACAAACCAATAGGTGCCGTAATTTAAAAATTCTTGCAACTTTTTATAGAAAAGCATGACCTTATCATAATATAATAGTCAATCATTTAGCCATGTGATATAACTTTTATGTGTATCAGTCAAACATTATTGATGATATTCGGGTCATTATACTGGAAATAGTCTTTTAAATATTTTGTAGTACAATTGATAATCTTCAGTATGATTGACCGTGTATATGACTTTTATAACTCTATGTTATTTTTGATGTAAATTATTATTGCAGATAAAAGCCCTTTCACATTTATTGTATTCTCGAATTAAATTAATCAAAATGAAAATAAGAATTTTGGCTCTTTATAACTGATCTTTAAATGTAAAACACTGACTTGAAATTATATAATTATCGGCATTTTTTTAATTCATTGAACTTTTTTAAGATTGTGTTGAAACTCTATTGGTAAAAAAAACAAATATATATATATATATATATATATATATATATTATAGTTCTCGATGAAAATAAAGTATGCGCGTTACATCGCATCCCATCAAGAATTTCTAATGTAATTCTTGGTGTAAAGCTAAGACGTGATAATAACTGTAAACAATAGAATAACAAAACAATGAAAATATTTGTAAATACTTGCTTTATAACCAACTAAATATTATTTGACCGTAATAAAATAAAACAAGGTAGTCTTCGGCATGAAAGTAAAAATATATATTTTCGATTATTTTTGCAATATCTAACAGCCGGATCAGCGCGCGATTCTTATTCATCTAAAGATGCTAAATTTCAGCAAGCACTGTTAAATTCAATAGGAGTGACAGAAAAACGGTTCTTGATATAGAAGGGTAAATAAATTATTTAACCTATAAAGTAAAATCATTTTGTTAAAAATCAAAATAGCCCAATAGCTTTATTAACATGAGATATATAATTGTAGGAGTGCTTACAATACTTAACATTATTTTACTGAACTCTCTGAAAGTTTTTTTTAATAGAATAAGGGTGACAAACGAGCACACAGTCCACCTGATGGTAAGTGGTTGCTACGGCCCATAGACATCTACATCTATTCTCGATTACGTATCAAAATGTAGATGCGTTGTCACCCGTGAGAACTAAGTTGTAATGCCTCGTTTCCAGTAAAAAGGTTCTCCGGTTCTCTACAATCACCATACCAAACACAGCAGGGTTAAACTGCTATTTTACATGGTATGCCGTGAGAGCGTGGTCCTTCCCCGGTCGAGCCGACCCATTCGTGCTACAACTATACCTACTACTAATATAGCTGCAGCATGGCTCTACCACGTAAGAAAAAATTGACGTTGAAAATCTGGAGGTCCGGTAGTGCCCCCGCCAAGTCGAGCAAAAAAACGGGACGGCCGTACCATCGCTTTCTCGAAGCAGTTCAGGCCATTTCTGAAACCCTATAACTTCGTTATGGATAAAACTAGAAGCCTGAGCCTTTTTACTAAACAAGTAGGCATTGTATAAACTCGGCATATTCCAAATTTTATTGAATTTGAACCAGTAGTTTAAGAATTATAACTAGTCAAAGTTTCTTAATTTTGTCACTCACTGACTGACCGATCATCAAAACTCTGAGGCACTTCTAGCAGACATAGAAACTTCAAATTTGGAATAAAATTATTGTTTAATATATAAATCAAGGAAAAATTAAAATATTTTACAATTTCGGTCCACTTTTCGAGATATATCAACTGCATAAATAACTTTGTAATCCCATATAAACATATAGTATTACAAAGTTACATTTGCAGTGAATAAATCAGTGTAATTATATATGTATAATGGAATAATAGGTGTAAATAGCTACCTAGATATAACTATCTACAAAAATAAATGAGATGCCATTAAAAACATAACTTATAAAAAAAGCCAAGTCTCGCAACTCAGTTCTTCTACCGTAAAAAGTTGTGAGATCCATGTAATACCAAGTCGGTTAATTTATTCAATTCATAGATTAATACATAGACTTGGCAATCGCACTAAACAATCTAATTTAATATAATATATATTACTTGTGAGATATATTGTGTTTTCATGCGATTGCCAAGTCAATCTATGTATCAATCTATGGACCGAATAAATTAACCGACTTGGTATTACATGGATCTCACAAATTTTTACGGTAGAAGAACTCATTTGCGAGACTTGGCTTTTTTACAAGTTATGTTTTTAATAGCATTTAAGTATTTTCAGAAGCAACTTTGCAATTATTTTCTATTGAGTGAATTTTTGTGGAATCGTGTTTTGCAATCCGCCACCTGAAATACGTACAATGTTTTTTCGATAACGATGTGAAATTACAAAACGATCCCCATGCATATCAATGTGGCTCTATACAGCCTCTTAATATGAACATACCTCGGGATTCAGAGATTTTAAAAGTTTTCATGCGTAGATAATGGAAGATATAATATTATATTATTACTGTCTCGTGTGAGGCAACCTTTATACTAATATACATATTCTCATCATATTTTTATGGTTAGTTAGAAAAATTATATCTAAATGCAAACTTTCTCAGGGTAATTTTTTTTTCTATTTTTACCCAGCAAGTAGCAAAGCAACTACAATCCCATCGGTAAGTGGTTATGTAGCCTAAGATGGTGAATTGCACTGACTTAACAAAAACCTATTCAGTCTTGCCTAATAGTACTAGGTAAGTATTATTTGCGACCTATTTGTGTATGTGTGTGTGTGTGTTGTGTGTGTGTGTGAGTGTGTGAAGAAAAGCGTATGAGAATACGTGAAGAGGAATAAAGGTTGAGTACTACTTCGCTTACCTGTACGAGGTTGCCACTCGAGAACCTTTCTTCCTATTTTTTATATATTTTCCAAGTTACATAGCCATCCCTTTGCCATTTCACTGTAAAATTCCGTTGGGCTATGTCAGTTACTCTGGTTCTACTGCGAATATCTTCATTTCTAACTTTATCACGTAGAGAAACCCCTCTCCAATTTAAAATTTTTACATTTTTAGATGATAGTTTGTCTAACATAAAAAAAACCAAAACCCAAGAATGTCTATTTAGTTATTTATACTTAGGGAAGCACCATTTTTTTATTTATTTAAATTGTTTGATTTAATTTGAGAACAGTGTACCTAAATGTAAGTATCTGTATCTATATTCCCCTCGAATAATATTTTATAAAGTCATACTCATAAAAACAGCGTTTTATTGTAATACATAATTATAAAATTCAGTATCAACTAATTAATAAAAATATGCATCAATAAAATTACATAGGTAATAAAAACTATCGAAATCTAAGTAACGAGAGCATGTTGGTCGTTCCACATCTAAATTATATAAAAATGCATTTTTCAATTTCACTAATCAACGTCGCCGCGAAAATTTCTTCTTCTTTGGGCACTTTAAAAATAAATTTATTTAGAAAATAATATTTACAGTTACCAGTGTACAGATATTAACTAAATTAAGTATTTCTAGTCATAAAAAATATTTATAATTGAGTATAAACTTTTAAAAAACTAATATATAATTGAATAAAGTCGCCCCGACACCGAAGCGCGGTCCAGGCTCGACAATGTCCGAAAACGGACTGTGACAGGCTGACAGGGCGACAGAGCATGCGCGCTCGCGTAAATATATTCAATTTCAGGGAAAAATGATATTTTCTCTTATAAAACGGGGAATAAAAATAAAACTCTCAATTAAAAATATTAATATTTTTAAGGCCTTTTTTTTAGTGTAAGAACTATTTAAAAAGCTTGTACCGTTTTGGAGAAATTTTGCAAAATATGACAAAGATAGGTACTCTTTAGGGATTTTTTTTCTAATAAGGGGTTGACAAAAATACAATTTTGTTCAATTAAAAACATTTACCAAATCCTCTTCTGTTACCGTGTATTTTTTCTTTGTGGATTAAATGAACAGTTATTGAGATTTTTTTACTTAAATATCCAAGATTTAGGCATTTCAACCACTGTTAAGGCCTTAATGAAAAACAGTAATTATAATAGTCATGTAGCAATATATTTATTTATTTTAAAGTAATAATAAACGATTTGACGTTAAAAATATTTTTTAATTCAATTTTGTAAAAAAATCAACACTTATTACGTGGTAGAGCCATGCTGCAGCTATATTAATAGTATAGTTGTAGCACGAATGGTTCGGCTCGACCGGGGAAGGACCACACTCTCACAGAATACCAGCTTAAAATAGCAACTTAACACTGCTGTGTTTCGTATGGTGAGTGTAGAGAACCGGAAACCTGTTTTACTGGAAAAGAGGCATTCCATCTTACTCCTCACGAGTAATAACGCATCTGCATTTTGATTCCTTATTCAGGATAGACGTGGATGTCTATGGGTCACAGCAACCACTTACCATCCGGTGGACTGTGTGCTCGTTTGTCACCCTATCCTATATAAAAAAAAAACTTACACCCATACAAAGTTACTCGCCAATTGAGATCATATTTTATTGTGTTCACAATATTATATCTTTTCAAAATAATGTCCATTTACATAAATACATTGCTGTATCCGATGGAACCACTGAGAAAAGCAGTTTGCCCACTCGTCCTTAGGGGTCTCTTCCACGACATTTTGAAACGCAGCCACTGCTTCCTCGGCGCCCATAAAATGTTTTCCTCGGAGTTTTTCTTTTATTTTCGGAAATATATAAAAATCGCAAGGTGCGAGGTCGGGGTTATAGGGCGGATGACCCTGTAATTCTATGTCTGACGTCGCCAAGTAGTCGATTGAAAGGAGGATCCTACTGCGAGGTCGTTACTCTCGAACTTTTTCCAAGACAAGTGGCAAACAATTGTTAGTGTACCACTCTGCAGTAACTGTTTTTCGATCCTCCAAAACAATTGTTACGTAATGACCTGTCCTTCCGAAGTACGAGGCCACCATCTTTTTTCACACGCTTCGACCTCTTCACTTTAGTTGCCAACTCCTCGGAAGGAAACACCCAGACAGCAGACTGTCTCTTAGTTGCAAGATCATAACAATAAATCCAGCTTCCGTCACCCGTAAGTATGTCGAACACAGCATTTGAGTCACCTCCGTTAAATATTTGAACCATTTCACGACACCAATCAACACGACGTAGTTTTTGGCCCTCTGTCAAATTATGAGGTATCCACCGGGCACAAAGCTTCCTGACCGCTAAATGTTCATGGAGGATTTTGTGCACTTGACTCATACAGTCACACCGATGCCTAAGCTTGTCCGAATCTGCTGATAAGTGCTGATAAGCCACAACAACCTACGGAGCTGCGGAATTGCGTCACGTTGCTACAACGTAACAACGTTTTACGAGATTAAAGGGATAAGATGGGGTGATGTATTTTATACCGACATCACACGGCTTTGTATGATGTTTGCATCGTATTAAATAGCTATAAAATGTAAAAAAATAAATACCTATTGTTGGCGACGCGCCTATAAAGAATATTTCAATTTATTAGTTAACCGATTACGAATAACTTCTAAAGTTAAATTATCAAGCAATAATTGTTTTATTAGAAAACGCTTAATTAAATCTTAAAAAAATATCGAATCAATAATTTTAAGGTCTTGGGTTCGATTCCCAGGTCGGACTAGTTTGTCGTTTTCTTAGCAATATTTTCTTAATAAATTCATACAGGGAATTTTTTTAAGATATAATTCATGATTCCGGGTTCAGTTCCCCGGTTGAATTACCTTTCACTGTTATTATCGATTTAAAGAAATTTTAAAATAAAGTTAGTCGAGGATTTGTTCCCCGGTCGAAATGATCACTTTGTATAAGTGGAATTAATGTGAAATAGTATTGCATAACATTGCCTTATCTAAGTTGAGTACATTTTGTATGAAAAATAAAAAGTCTATTTCTGTAGTTCTATTTCATAAAAATATTTTGTTTGTGTTATCTGATAAATATCTTAAGATGAATATAAATGAATGAAGATAATATCTTAAGATGAATATGGACAAAACAAAGATTATGTTTAATGTCCATGTCACACCTATGCCGGTAGTTGTTGGGAGCACTAAGCTCGAAGTTGTTGACGAGTATGTTTACCTGGGACAAATAGTCCGACTAGGTAAGTCCAACTTCGACCGAGAGGTCAATCGACGGATTCAACTCGGCTGGCCAGCGTTCGGGAAGCTACGACACATCTTCTCGTCAGACATACCTCAAAACCTTAAAACGAAATTGTACAACCAGTGCGTGTTGCCAGTGATGACTTACGGAACTGAGACGTGGTTCTTCACAGCTGGCCGTATGAGGAAGCCCAAGGTCGCTCAGCGAGCTATGGAGAGGGCTATGCTCGGAGTTTCTCTGCGTGATAAACTTAGAAATGAGGATATCCGCAGTTAGAACCAGAGTAACCGACATATCCCAACGGATTAGTTAGCTGAACCGGCAGTGGGCCGGCCATATAGCTCGAAGAACCGACAACCGATGGGGAAGAAAGGTTCTCGAGTGGCAGCCTCGTACCAGTAGGCGAAGTGTAGGGCGACCCCCCACGAGATGGAATGACGACCTGGTAAGGCATGCAGGAAGTCGATGGATGCAGGTGGCTCAGGACCGTGCTTTCTGGCATTCCTTGGGGGAGGCCTATGTTCAGCAGTGGACTTATGAAAGGCTGTAATGAATGATGATGATCTGATAAGAAACATGATAACTGATAAGAAACATGATAACTGATAAGAATCTTGATAACTGATAAGAATCTTGTTGGAAACTACTTTACCGACAGTTGAGGGTCGTGTAAAAATCAGTTGCTCACCTAGTATTGGTTAATAGCAGCGCGTGCTAATTTGCAACTACTTTACCGACCATTTGAGGGTCGTGTGGGGAGTGGTTGTTCATTTACTTCTAGATAAAAGCCGCGCGCTAATTTGTAAAATTACAGGTCTAAATAAATGGAAATTTAAATGTTTGTAAAGAACAATGCCCATTTTTCACCTGACAATGTATAGAAATGAAATAAATCTTAAAATTCAGCTAATTGAATTGTAAATTAATTACGCTTATCACAATGTTAAAAGAAACGCAGGAAAAAAATATTTTTACATATTTCTATAAGCTTATTCCACGTCAAGGGTAAACGTACTATACATTTTGAACGCATCTCAACTACCCTTTTTCTAGGTCGTTCCATTTTATACACTGCTACTTTATTTAACGCTGCTTCTGAGTTTTATACATTATTTTGTGTTTCATTTAATCAGTAAGTATTTATTTATTTGTATTTGTATAGTACATATTAATATAAAATAATATAATAATAAAATAAATTAATCATTCAGTATGTCATCGAGTGCGGACGAATGAAACGGATTTTTTTTGACATTTGATAGTTCTGCAATTTGCATCGGCGCAGTTCTTCGTTGTTGTGTTTGCATCTCGTTGTGTACTGTGCCATTTTGTTTGTGTTACTTCTTTTTACAACCCTATATGGTATCAAGAAAATATTTCTGCTCCAGCAGAATTTCTGGATGACGTAATGATGAGAGAATTAAGTGAAAATGTTGATAATTAATAAACCATGCCACTTTAACATAGTGTTTTATTTGTTTATCCCATTTTGTTCATCAGGTATTTATGTAAGTATGTACCATAGGCCAATGAAATGTGTTTGGTTGATAAGTGATCATTTTGACAATACAAAATGAACTAAATGTAGTTAGCTAGTTAGTAAGTATTTATGTAAGCTGAAGAAATAGCAGATAGAGCTAGACACTCAATTTATGGTGACAATCATCGAAAGTAAGTGGTGACTTAGGGGCAGTTGGTTTTAAGAAATTCACAAAGTAAAAAAGACGTTTTAGACCATAACTAGATAAGTATTGCTGTCTTAACTTCGAGCGTTAATAATAAGTTATAGCACATTGATGTCTTTATTACCTCTGGTTACGGCAAATCCTAACCTAAAAAAAGACATTGGTATTTTTTGGGATTCGTCGCGTTTAAATCGTAAAAATGACTAAGGTAATGGCACCTATAGATGACACATTAAGGATTTTTTTCTATATCTTGCACCGTGGAAACCACAAATTTCATGACTGTTAGTGCTCAAACAGACTTTGAGTATTTGTCTATCAGCTAGAAAGTTTTCAGCGCCCTGCGTTTACATAGATGTAATGGAACTAATTTTTTTTTAATCACTCAATTGGCCCCTATAGATGACATTCAAAATTCGTGCGGTTCCTAAAGATGACAATGACGGCACCTAAAGATGACATAAGTTTCTGTGTAAATTAAAAAGCCAAATTAGCAAAAATAATAACACATTTATTTTAATTAGAATAAAGAAATTAAAGATTTGCAACTTGGGGCACATCATAAATCTCCCTAGTTGAACTAAATTTGGTGGGCGTTTTTATTTTGCCCACAACATCGTCCCAAGCATAAAATAACCGATCCTCCCTTTGAGGCCATTTCCACAGTCGCCCATGACGCACCATGGCAGTCACGACGACTCCATCTTCTTTGACAACGATTATCCTACCAGGAAAAATCTTATTTTCGTATCTTACGGCAACATACTCCCCAACCTCCTTCCTTGGGGCTTGCAGCTCATTATCGGAGGATCCTGAGCTTTTTTCATCCCATTCACCTCCAGACGACGATTTCAAACTCCCAGCTTCGTCATTTGATGAAGCATCTGAATCTTCACTTTCTTTAGTTTTTCTAGAAGAGGTAAAGAGGCGCCTCGCGGCTTTTTTGCACTTCTTGTCCTCTTTTTCTTGCCTCTTTTTAAGCCTAGCCGCCAATCGTTTTTGTTTCTCCTCATCTTTCTGTTTCTTCAGATCTAACTTTTTCTGGTGATACTCCTGCCACTGAGGGGATGAAATCACCGAAGGGATTTTTTCCTTCGACCTTCTCTTTTTCGGTACCGTACTTTCCTTTGGCCAGAAAAGGCATCTTTTAAAAGGCGACGGGATATAAGATGATGTAGAAGGAATAGGAGTTCCCGAAGCCTCTAAAGGAGCAGAAACTTCCAAAAAAACAGGAATTTCCATTCCGCCTTCAACAGGATCTAAAGGAACAGAAACTTCTAAAGGGACAGGAATTTCCATTCCATCTTCAACAGGATCTAAAGGTGCAGAAACTTCCAAAGGAGCAGGAATTTCCATTCCGTCTTCAACAGGATCTAAAGGAACAGAAACTTCTAAAGGGACAGGAATTTCCATTCCAT
This sequence comes from Parnassius glacialis, assembly GCA_033319125.1. Classification (NCBI taxonomy): domain Eukaryota; kingdom Metazoa; phylum Arthropoda; class Insecta; order Lepidoptera; family Papilionidae; genus Parnassius; species Parnassius glacialis. The sequence continues at coordinate 8,941,162 of JAVANC010000015.1, read as the reverse complement.
CTTCAACAGGATCTAAAGGAGCAGAAACTTCCAAAGGAGCAGGAATTTCCATTCCGTCTTCAACAGGATCTAAAGGAACAGAAACTTCTAAAGGGACAGGAATTTCCATTCCATCTTCAACAGGATCTAAAGGAGCAGAAACTTCCAAAGGAGCAGGAATTTCCATTCCGTCTTCAACAGGATCCTCTGCATTTGCTAAAGGGGCTTCCAAAATAGTCACAGTATTTTTTTCTAGTCCTGTTGTCACCTTCTTTCATAGCTCGTACAGGGAATGGTCGGTAACAGGGATGGAATCTTTATTCCCACTAAAAGAAGCAATTTTTTTCTGCCCCGATTACTGTCTTCAGCCACGGAATACAATTAGGACAGCACAAATTAGTTTCTGTATTGGGTTCAGTTGCCTTCGGTGGCGCAGCAGGCCTAACAGTGACTTCCAAAGGGTTCCAGGCCACTAACCCACATTTTTTGAACTCATTTGTCAAAATTTCTGGCCGATACACATCCAATAAAAGTTGATCAAGTAAGGCGCAAAAATTACTTTTTGACATTTCACCACCGCTTAATCGATGTTGTAAAGCTTTCTCCTTCCACGAAGCTTTCAGCGTATGAAATACGGAGACGTCCATCGGTTGCAGCAAATGGGTGGCGTTGGGGTATAAGGCCACTAAAACGATGTCATTTTGGCTGCAAAGCTGATTAACCTCCATAGGTAGATGGGAGACGTGGCCATCGACAAAAAATAGTACTGGCCGCACTATCTTTTCTTTTTTCAGCCATGGAATGAACTGGTTTCTAATGTACTCATAAAAAATTGCGCAGGTCATCCATTCCTGCTCACTTTTTCCTATAGCCCATGATGTGGGCACATTTACGGTGATATAGAGCGGAATACGTGTATAACGGAAGACTACCAAGGGTGGTGCAAGATCTCCATTAGCATTGCCCGTAAAGAGAACTGTAATGCACTCTTTCTCGTCATTATCAACCGCTTGATAAATATTTTTACAACCGCGTTCAGCCATAACTTTTCCGGCTTTTGGTTGCAAGAAAAATGATGTCTCATCAGCGTTACATACGCGTTTGGGGTCATCCAAGACGCTCGCCAATCCGTTTCCCTCTAAATACGTATAAACGTCATTCTTCCAGCCGTCTAATTGCTCGTTTGTTATTGAGCTCCTGCTCTTTGTTAAATTTTGGGCAACGCGATTAGAAATCCGAGGGTGTCTACTCATAAAACTGCCATACCACTTTTTGGATGGAACCTTATCACGGAAAATGTCCTTCCCTAATTGAGCGGCTAATCTTTGCATGCTTATTAAAAAGGTTCCTTTCGAAACGGGAAATCCTTTTCTCGCTAATTCAAGGACCCATTCCTCAATTTTCAGTTCCTCATCGGCCGTAAAAGCCGTACGGGCTCCCATTTTTCTTGATATTGGGGTGATCCCTTTGACCTTGCTCCGAAGTGAAGAGCGGGGTATTTTGTACTTCTTAGCAGCCGCGTACACAGGTACCCCACGCATCACGTCATCCAGGGCTTTTGTCATAACTTCCTCATCATACTGCAGAATTTTTGTGGGAGGCATCGTCTTCATTCACCTAAAAAAATAAAAAGTTACTTAGGGTTACGTATGCATAACCTAAAGATGACACGCTAAGAACCTAAGGATGACATTGCTGTCAGCTTAAGGTTCCTGGACAACTATTGCACCGAAATAAAAATCCCACATATTCTTTTTATTTTTTAACTTCTATAGCACTGAAGCATCAATCGGAGCTAAAAAACTTTAAGATGACAATACGATCATCTTTCGGAAACTGCGCCTTTTAAGGAACCTAAACATGACACCGCCTTTGCAACCCCAACCCATAACCAAAATGACTGTGCAAAGCGCTTTGTTGTGAAATTAAGTCTAACAATGACAAAAACTTATTTAGGTAAGTATATCATTGCGATAAATATCGAGATAAAAAAACTTAAATAGTAAAAACACTTACCTTAACCAAATCACTAGAATTGAAGCGAAAAACAGCAAATGATACAACCACAAACATAAACAAGACCGTATTATGGAAACCACAATGGCGTTTGATTGTTTTGTTATGTTGTCTCCAGGGAGAAGAATTAGTGTTGTCAGTGCAACAAATAAAATTCCCGCTACTTTTTTAAAACTCTTGTTTTTTGAAAGGTTATGAGACACTGTCATCTTTAGGTGGTATGTCATCTATAGGTGCCATTACCTTATATGACATTATTTTCTAAGCTTACATGTAGTTTTTCTACTATACTTTATAATTATACATCAACTTTCACTATCAGGTTTTTAAATGTATGGGAAGTGGGCATGATTCTTTCAGCAATTTATTTAAAATTGACTTGTGAAATGTTTCAGGTTGACTGTATGAGCAAATAGGTGAACTCTGTGCTGTTTTCGTGTATAAATTCTTTTGGAATAGTGAAATATTGATAGTTTTAGAGAGAGTAGAGGGAGAGAATTTTGACTAGCAATATAAATGGATCTAGAAGAGATAAAGTTGAGACAAAATTTACTATCCTCACGGGAATGCTCAGATTAAACATTTTTTGCCTGAGCACAGGAAGAAGTACATTGTCATATGCAGACGAGATGCCTAGGAAGACTCCAACAGGGTATTCATGTTTAGAGTAAGCTATACGAATATCAGTTACTAGAATACCAATGCTATCCACGGTGCTTAAGCCCTTTCGGAATCCAAATTGGCTTTTTGCTAAAAGATTTTTGCTTTCAAGAAACCATTCTAAACGATTTTTTTTAGGTGTTAAAGAATTTTGGCCATTGTGCAAGAAAGAGCAATAGGGCGGTAGATTGCGGGATCAGTGTAGGGCTTACCTGGTTTGTGAATAGGTAAGATAACTTGGGATTTCCATTCTTCAGGAGGAATACCGGACATTTAAATATAATTCAAAATAGAAAGAAGATGGGCTTTAGTAGATTCACTGCTATTAGTAATAAAAGAATAAGGGATTCCATCGATTCCTGGTGAAGAGCCTTTAAGGACACTAAGAACAGCATATAACTCCTCATAAGAGAAAGGGGAGTCAAAACTGTGTTGATAGTGTAGGGACTGTGATTGAGATACTATACATTCATTGTAAGATGGTACTGAAGGAGGAGCAAGTTTACTAGTAAAATTTTCTAGCCAATAAGATTGATCATTAGAATTTGTGTTTTCAGGGGCCGAAACTGATCATGGGATTTTTTTTATATTTTTCCAGACTAGTGACGGAGAAGTCCTAGGCGACGGTGACTCACAAAATTTAAGCCATCCAGCCTTTTTCTTTTCAGATAGTAATTTTAATGTTTCAGCAGCAGTTTCTTTTATAAAAAATATAGTTATCAAAATTCATAGAGTGGGAATATCTTAATTCAGCTTCCTTTCTCTTCTTGCATGCAACAAAACAATCATGATTCCACCAAGGCGGTGAAGGAGCATTATTTTTATAAGGTTTTTTGATGGGAATTGTCTTATTGGCAGCAGATAAAATACGAGCAGCATTTTTAAAAGTAGAATACATCTGAAGAACATTCTCTTTCTGAACCGGAGGAAGGGCTGAAAGTTCTTCCTCTAGAACTGTGGAATACAGATGCCAGTTTGCTTTGGATGTGTTATATTTTAACCTAGGTTTAAATGGAACCTTGACTGTTTAGGAGTTAGGAGGATTGATAACAATAGGAAAATGATCACTGCCATGGGAAATGGGTAATATTCTCCAAGAAAGAAGGGATGACAGAGTAGGAGAGCAAAGCGACAGATCTACTGCACTTTTAGGATTTTGGAGGGGGGAAACTCTACGTGTAGGTCAACCATCGTTAAGGAGGCAGAGATCTAAATCATCAATGATGTCTAAAAATGTAGGAGACCAGGGATCACAAAAATGGGAGCCCCATAAAGTACCATACTTTATGGCATATGAAAATCACCAAGAATTACCATAGGAGGAGGGATGGAGGATATAATCCTCGTAAGTTCTGATAAGATATTTAGACTAGGTACGAAAATGTAAATAGAAAGAAAAGATATGTTATGAGCTCTAACTGCTGCGGCATTGGTTGTCGACTATGAGAAGGAAGGGAAATTAATTTATCATCATTTTCATCATTACAGCCCTTCGCAAGTCCACTGCTGAACATAGGCCTCCCCAAAAGAATGCCACAAAGCACGGTCCTGAGCCACCTGCATCCATCGACATCCTGCATGTCTTACCAGGTCGTCACTCCATCTTGTGGGGGGACGCCCTACACTTCGCCTACCGGTATGAGGCTGCCACTCGAGAACCTTTCTTCCCCATCGGTTGTCGGTTCTTCGAGCTATATGGCCGGCCCACTGCCACTTCAGCTTACTAATCCGTTGGGCTATGTCGGTTACTCTGGTTCTACTGCGGATATCCTCATTCCTAAGTTTATCACGCAGTGAAACTCCGAGCATAGCCCTCTCCATAGCTCGCTGAGCGACCTTGAGCTTCCTCATACGGCCAGCTGTGAAGAACTACGTCTCAGTTCCGTAAGTCATCACTGGCAACACGCACTGGTTGTACAATTTGTTTTAAGGTTTTGAGGTATTTCTGACGAGAAGATGTGTCGTAGCTTCCCGAATGCTGCCCAGCCGAGTTGAATCCGTCGATTGACCTCTCGGTCGAAGTTGGACTTACCTAGTCGGACTATTTGTCCCAGGTAAACATACTCGTCAACAACTTCGAGCTTAGTGCTCCCAACAACTACCGGCATAGGTGTGACATGAAATCTTTGTTTTGTCCATGTTCATCTTAAGACCTATCCGTTGGGAAACACTATTGAGGTCATTGAGCATAGTGCTTAGTTTTTCCAGCGATTCTGCCATGAGGACTATATCGTCGGCAAATCGAAGGTGAGTGATGTACTCGCCATTGATGTTAATTCCGCATCCTTTCCAGTCCAGAAGCTTGAAAACGTCTTCCAATGCAGCGGTGAAGAGTTTCGGGGATATAACGTCACCCTGTCTTACACCTCTCTGCAATTGGATAGGTTTCGTACTCTGGTTCTGTACTCGGATAGCCATCGTAGCTCTACTGTACAAACACTTCAGAACTTCGATATACCGACAGTCAACTTGGCACCGCTGAAGGGACTGCAGCACCGCCCAAATTTCGACGGAATCAAAGGCTTTCTCATAGTCCACATACGCCAGACATAGTGGCAAATTGTACTCTTCGGACTTCTGTACAATTTGCCGTAGGGTATGTATGTGGTCTATGGTGCTAAAGCCCTTTCGGAAACCGGCTTGTTCGGGAGGCTGGAAGTCGTCAAGTCTGCGCGCGAGACGATTCGTAATGACTCTGGAAAACAGCACGTAGACGCGGCTCAGAAGGGAAATCGGTCTGTAGTTCTTCAAGAGGTCGTTGTCACCTTTCTTGAAGAACAAGACCACCGCACTTCTGCTCCACGCCTCCGGTGTAATGCCACCATGGAGGACGGAATTAAAGAGCTTCTGAAGGACTTCAAGTACCGGTCTTCCACCCGCTTTCAGAAGCTCCGCTGTAATTCCATCCTCTCCTGGGGCCTTGCCGTTTTTAAGGTCCTAGAGAGCCATTCTAATCTCGCTCAGACTGATGTCCGGGATATCTTCGGAATAGTGTCGAATAAGACTGGATCGTTACTCACACTTGCGTGTGGCTCCAACGATGACGTGTACAGCTGCCCATAGAACCTCTCAATCTCACTCAAAATCTCAGGTGCCCCGGAAACGATGCTGCCACATTCGGTCTTCAGCTTTGACAGTTGGCTCTTTCTGGCAGACAGATCTCTGGCAAAGACTTTGGAGCCTTGGTTCCGCTCGATCGCTTCTTCAATACGAGCTGTATTGAAGTTGCGTAAGTCTTGCCGCATGCATTTAGAGATCTGTCTGTTCAGTTGCCTGTATGCTGTCAAATCTGTTGAAGAATGTAGCCTCATCTCCCGTCTAACAGCCATGAGATTAAGAGTGTGATCGGAGAGTTTTTGTGTTCTTCTGCGGCGGGTCTTGCAGAACTTAGCTCCGACCGCATGGACAGTTTCCACGAGCTTGTCATTCATATCGTCCACTTCATTGCAGTCTTCTAGGCACTGAAAACGGTTTTGTAACTCGAGCTGAAAGGTTTCGGGACTTTGGATTAGAGCACGAGGGGGACGGAGCGTTGACTTCATCAGACGAGACCTCTCCAACTTAACATTTAGGTTCAGTGTGCCTCTAACCATTCGGTGATCGCTGCCGGTTTTCACCCTCGCGATCACTGAGACATCACTGAACAGTTGTCGTCTGGTCGTCATAATGAAGTCAATCTCATTTTTTGTCGAACCGTCGTGGCTCGACCAGGTCCACTTCCTGTGGGGCCGCTTCTTGAAGAAAGAGTTCATCATAAAGAGTCCCTTTTTCTCCATGAAGTCGGCCAGTTGCTGGCCTCTTGGGTTCCGTTGCCCTATTCCAAATTTCCCTACTTTCAGCTCACCGTTCTTTCTTGTGCCTAGTTTTGCATTGAAGTCTCCCATTAACACCGTATATTGGGTTTTGGAGAAATGCATGGCTCTAGAGATATCCTCATACATTTCCTCCACCTCCTCATCGGGGTGTGCCGAGGTTGGTGCGTAAACCTGTATGACCTTCAGCGAAGTTTAATTAATTAATTAAATTAATGTATAAGTAATTGATTTTGAGATAAGAATGAAAGAGCCAGCATGACCATCACTCCTATCATCCCTGAGGCATGAATAGCATGAGACCCTAAAATGGGACCCAGGCTTTAGCCATGTCTCTTGGATGGCTAGGATGAGGGGATGGTTCCTTTTTCTTATTTTTAATGCTCCGGCAGTTCCACTGAAGTATTGGAGGGAAGGTTATTCGTTAAGGAAATGAGCTCAGTAAGTTTTTGGCGGAGGGAGCAAGTGGGAGATCCATGTGTCTGAAACGGGAAAGCATTAATTCGCAGAGATTGTCATTAGGGGAAATACTCCGTCGTCATTATTATTACAGTCACAGTTACACATAGACTTTGTATCTTATAGACTAAACATTCCGTGACGTCATCAGCGTGTGAAAGGAATGCACGTATATAGTTAGGCATAGGAGTAAGGGAGAAGCAAATCTATATTTCTTGTCTTTTTCTAGGTATGCGTTTTTGATTGTTTTCCCTCCTTTATTTGACATTAACGATGTCAAGCTCTTGTGAATAACATTGATATTATAAGCAAACGGGTAATTGAATTTAGTGTTGTTTGTGGGTTTTAGTTATTAGGTAAGGTTAAAAAGATGGTAAGTTGTAGCATTTTAGGATGCAACAGCATCAGTCAACGAAAAATTGATAATATTACCTTTCATCGGTAAGTTTGTTTTGTGCTTACATTTGCTACTTGTACTGGTTGATATCTATTGTTTTGAATATAAAGTGTAACATTTTATGTATTTAATGAACTTTGTGATGTATTTTGTCAAATATTTGGACTCCCAAATTGTAAATTCTTCATGATAATGCTTCTTAATTTGAACGGTCTTTCGAAAGCTTAAAGTCATAACAAACGTGTACTTTTTGATTTTGTAGGATTATAGAAACTTTAGGGATATCAGCGAGTACAATAATGTTTTCGCATTGTTCAATAATAATTGTTATTGTCATTAATAGTTATGTCCATAAATATGAATCACATAATGTTATACATATACATACACTTTTATGTTCAGCTTTAAAGGAAACTCCTTATTGCCCTACAAATCTTCAATCATTTTCCATATTACATAGACGTCACAAATAATATGTAAGTATCAACTTGAAAACATGTTTGGATTCGAGTACATAAACATTGGACAAAGTATATTTAATTTCCCAAAATATGTATTGCCTGAAATCGCACAAAACTTAATGCATTCCATTAATTCTATTATACATTAGCAACAATTATATTACAATATTTATTAAAAAAATAAATAAATATGTCATACTAATATAAAAATAAATATAAACATAGATAAAATAATAAATAAATAAATAAGTCTTAATCTTAAGGTACACAATAACACAACAACATAAGATAATATTCTCAATTAATGATGTAGAAAAGATTTGATGATAATATACTTACCGTTACCATTAGTCAGTATCAAAAGTCAAAAGTTATAGGTTTTGTGATAGTTGCCTAGCTTGGCAAGAGAATTGGCAACTGCAGTTATTTGGAGACAAACTGTGTGGGAGGCCTATGTTCAGCTGTGGAGGACATAACTATGTTAGGCTGTAAATGTATTAATTAACAATATCTAAAGCTTAATATGTACATAATTTTTTTAAATGTTTGGTATGAGTAATTTAATAAATTTAATAAATTATCATTACATTTACATATACTTGCTATTTAATTAAATCAATTGATATTGTATTACTTGTTATAGGTATTGTATTTATGCACAGATACCCATACTTGATTTTTTTCTTAAATGCCTTGATATAAAAGTGTACTATATATTTAATATATTGATTTCTTTTAAATATATTATTTCACAGCTTTTCTAAGGAATCAGCTATCCGTAACTGTTGGATAATCGCTACTGGTAGTAATTATAGGTAACCAACAAAACTTAGCAGTATATGCTAAAAACATTATGAGCCTCATTGTTTTAGGTGGACTAAATATACTTAACTTATGTAATTTATAATATAATTAAGATATTTTTTTTAAATGTTACAATTTCTTGTTGTATCTTGTTGTTTCTCCATAAGTGATATAAGTTTGACCTTGTTAGTAGTTATGATTTTTGACATTGTTCTGTATGTATTAAAAATTGACTATATATTATATAGCATTGCTTATTTTATTTTCAAATGCTGACATTCTGTATTATTATGAGTTGTAATAATTTGGTTGCATGACAATGACAAAATATTTACTTATAGATGGATTGATTAAGCAGGAATCCTCATTTACAAATGTTGGAACTTTATCTGTACTACCATGTTTTATGCAAATAAAGATTTAAATAAAATAAATAAATAAATAATTTTTAAGTCCTGACCTAAATATACAAATGAATAATTTATTATGCAATAATAATAGTAAAACGGACTGAAAATGCCCATCAATGGGACATTTAGTCCACCCTTAAACTCTTTTATAATGGTGTTATAAACAATAATGTGTAAATAAATTAAGAAATAAATGTAATAATTATGATAATGTCTATTTAATTGTCATAAATAATGTAATAAAGATGTTTTTGACAAGAGATAAGTATTACCTAACTAAGTATAATTTAGGAGTTGTACCTTATTATTTATACCATTAAAATATATTATATACATGGCATTATATATATATATATATATATATATATATATATATATATATATACACACACCCTTCTAATCTGATTCTAACAACCAGCACCCAAGAATTTCTGCTATGCAAAAGTATAAATCAAGTTTACAAATGCATATTTTTAGAATTTAGAAATTCTAAAGCTACTCAAACCAAGAATTACAACGAATGCTCTAGAAAGAAGACAAAAATTTTGTTAAATTTGTTTATTAATGTGATGAAAAATTAATAAATAATCGTATGTTTATTTTAATGTTATTGAATTATATTTAATATATAATTGTATTTTCATTTGTTTTACTTTTTTTTTTTTTTATAGGATAAGGGTGACAAACGAGCACACAGTCCACCTGATGGTAAGTGGTTGCTGCGGCCCATAGACATGTACATCTATCCGCTATTACAAATCAAAATGTAGATGCGTTGTCACCCGTGAGGACTAAGATGGAATGCCTCATTTCCAGTAAAAAGGGCCTCCGGCCACCTGCACTCACCAAGCGAAACGCAGAGGTAAACCTCTACTTCACACTGGTATTCTGTGAGGTCGTGGTACCACCCCGGTTCGAGCCGGCCCATCCGTGCTACAGCAAAAGCTGCCGCGTGGCTCTACCACTGTTAAAACTTAATGTAACATTGTTAATATTTCTAAATATTTCTAAAAATTTAGTTCTTTTTCCTTTTTATATTTCTATATATTTTCATTTGAATAGAATATATATCTTACAGTCTATCAAAAGTCTACTGTTGAACATAAACATGATTATAGTTATTTGACATAGTTTCAACGCTTGGAAAGCGGGTTGTCAACCACTGTTTTTTTTTTATTTAGCTGTTATCAGGAAGATACTGCTGTTTATCTTCTTTGATGTTTCCCTATGTCGCCTCATACACCACCCATGGAATGATATGAGGTAGCAGATAATCTTACACTGCATGGTAAATTAAAATAGAATATTATAAAACATTGGTTTTTATTTCATATACCAACATATTACAAAAACAAACCCTTTGTTGATGCTTTACAACGTATATTAACTAAAACATTTTACCACCTTAACTATTATGTAACATGATTAAGCCACCTAACCATAAGTAAGTCAACTAAAAAAGGCCTTCCCTAGATATCCTCATAGGATGACTTTTACCATAGTTGCCACGCCTGCGTGAAAATATGCGTTATGCTGGTTGGCCACCGCATTTATTTATTATTTTAAGTTTTCATCGGGAAAGTGCTGCTGCCCCATCCCCATCTTGTATTATTGCTTACGACGCGGGGTAATATCATTCCGTGTACAGACAAATTCTCTTGTACGTCACAACTTGCCGCACACAAGACACTACCTTAGCAAAACATGCAGGAAATCGCGGGAGTAACCTCTTTACCGTGTTTTGTACTACAAAACCTAAGTGGAAAGCCTTTATTTTTGGAGGTCTGTGTTCAGCACTGAACTTGTGATGGAATGGTATGTTAAAACATTATTGATTTTTTTTTGTAAAAACAAAACTCGACACGAGGAAATTGTTTATTATTTAATATTTTTACTCTTAATTAATATTTAAGTACACACATAACATATTGTTATTTATTACCAATATCACACTTTGAGCTAGTAGCGTCTTCACTTAGTGCCGTCGAAATCCAAAGAGTTTATTGAATGTCCAGTAAAATCGTCGTTTCGCCGTTGTATACAGAATGATGATTCTGTTTTTAGGCCGTTTCCGCCCGTAGTTTCTAGTCACAGAATGTATTTTCAAGAGAAATGAATTAATCATCTGAATTATAAAAGAACATTTTTTATGGTAGCAATTAAGTTTTTTGTATGAATGTAAGTGCTGTGAATATAAATAAACCCATAACGGGGGAAATGGAAAAATATCTGGTAATCCAGTGAAAGTACCTCCCGCCTATTTCTATCTCAAAAGCATACGCGAATGCTTTATCTAGTCAATCCTCTATCTAGGCAGTTACAGCAATTTTTTCTTATAGTTGACATTATTAACATAATATTGACATATTTAATTAATAATTATTAAAAAAAATATTGGTAAATCCAATTGGGCATACCTTAAGCGCATTAAAAAAATTACGTATAACATGATTATAAGGAATTTTTAAAGTAGTTTAAATACATTTCGACAGCACTATCGGCTTCAACACCCTCGAAAACCATGAAAATGACACCCATGATGAAAAAATTGGTGCCTACTTCAGCCGCCATCTTGGATTTACATTTTGACAGCACTATCGGATTCAGCACCCCTGTGATGTCGGCAGGTGTTAATGAAAGAGAAGACGTGTTGCTGAGACTAATTCTTTAATTATACTGTCTTATTCTTATGCTTAACTTAACTCTAATATATATATAGTTGTGGGGGCTATACCACACTACACCTCCCACCGACAAAAAAAATAAAAAGTAAATGAATACATTTGTTTTTTTTTTTTAACTTATAAAAATAAATATAAAATATGTTTATTATTAACATAAATTACAAAAATACAGTGTAATTATATATTAAATGACCTAAATATAAAATACAAAAACAAAATATAGGTATATTCTGTGGGTAGTTCGGGTGGCCACCTCCCTCTACCCCATAGTAATTTCAAGGTCACAATAGAATTGGTATGATGTATCGTGCATACATACAACATACTTATTTGACATAATTAGGTAATTCGCGAAGTTCTAGAATAGTTGTACATTCATTTATATTTTAAAATACTCTTGTCTTATTTATTTATTCATACTTTTTCATCTCCTTCCTTATTTTCGAGTTAGGCCTTTTTAATATCTTTTTTTTCATAATTCTTGTACACGTACTTTTTTTGTCTTGATATTTTTGATCTTTAGCTAGCTTTATGTCTCTCCATTCACTTATATATTTATTTATTTATTATTCAGATACCGGGAATCGGAGTATTAATTCACTTCCTTTATATTTTATTTCGTGATATTTATCACGCGGGTACTTTATAAATATGGGCCCCCCATTTACTTGGGTATTATATTACTTTTTATAACATTCATTTTAATTTATTGGTACATAAACTTTTTTGTATCATACTATATCAAGGTAAAACTGTACCTTGGGTTGTGCGCACAACCTTGAGGTCAACTTTTAAGTCATTTTTAAAGGACTCCAACAATTGTCACGGAGGAAAACTAAGTTCACACTATGATCCAATGAAGGATATGACCTCTATGTACCATTATTAAGGGTAACAAATTTAAGACTTCTATGGTCCCCAACAGTACTAATATGAGTAAACTCGTTCACATCTCACTTATACTGAAGGTATTGTTCCCTAGTACCCGTTACTCCTGATTTTATCATCCAATCATGGAAACATACCCTGCTCGAGGACTATATGCTTTACCAGTGATGGACGTTCCCGTATCTCTCCATTATCTATTTGTCAAGGTCAACTTTTGTTTTATTTTTATTTATTTCTTTATATTTATAGTATTTATTAACCAGTTTTTAATTGAACCATAATTTTCACGGCTCGCGTACATACATGATTAAAATTATGGATAATATTCTTATACAATTCAAAATAAATTCTCATTTCCCTCATTGTTAATACATTAAAACTTATTCCATATTTAATCGTTTCCGAACAACCTTAAAAATTAATCGGTTATTAGTTTTCCTAAAGTCTCAGCTGATCAGGCCGATTGTATGTGGATATGCTAACCTCCGATAATTTTTCTTTACCTTACTCTCACACTTAGGTACACACTATTAATATTTTTTATTTATTATTACGTATTCCGTAACTTAGCCAAACATTTACTCACATCTTTTACAAATTTATATCATAAAATAGTCTCGTATAATATTTAGTTACATCATTGTCAGTTAGGGATTGAGGCTCACAATATGGGTACAATAAAATTTAAATTAATTAATTATATACATAATATAAAGAGTTTCAAAATTGAATTAAACGAAGTTATTATTTTCGTAATCCACACAAATAAGCTAGATATTCCAATAGTTATCCCAAAAAATAATGAATTATAATAGTTAAAACCTTATGATATGAAAGTTTAATCAATATTAAATCAAAAAGAAATAATTGCATTTCATATTAAGATACAGAACAAAGAAGCAAAGCAACGTAATAGTTTTCAATAACAATAACATAATCGCATAACGACAGACAGATCAAAATACAAATTGTAATTCCACTCTTAGCAGTGCAAGCGATTTGAGACACCTTTGTTTTAATTAACAAAGTACGTATATGGCAACGTTTTCGATTACAATGTATTATGATTACCTACCTGATTTAAAAGTAACTTATACAATGTTATTATTACATACATAATATGTGGATACAAGTAAAATTATAGTTTTGAATTCCTTATTTACACAGAATTTTAGACACATTACTTTTGCTAAGATCGAAAAAGATTTCTAGAAGTATGGTATTTACTATATCGTTTACAGAAAATAATTTAATAATCACTGTAACACATATCAACTTTACACAACAAAACATTAATTTATTTAAGCATTCAAAAGACCAATTTTAATTTTTAAGTAGGTTTATGTGTATAAGTATAACTTTAAGGTTCACTGCCTTTATAAAAGAAAAGAAAAAACTAATACTTATTAACAATACTGAATTGTTTTTAAATAAAATTTGCTACAGAAAAAAAAACTACGAAATATATCATATTTAATAATATATCAGTATTATTTTAATTATACGAAAAATTAATTTATGGTAAATTTAAGTAAGTAAAAATGTACTATATTATTTCATTCGTTTTTGTATTGCGTCCTGCACAGTAATAAAAATAATATAAAAGAATAAACAATAACTAAATAAAATTTAATATAAATTGTCTTGTGCAATGCAAATGCCATAAGTGCCTAAAATGTAATGTGCTTAATTTATGATATTGTATTATGATTGCATTTTTTTTATATATAAATAGTGATAAAATATTGAAAAATCAATTGTCTCGTGAATTATCTGATAAATAATTTCAATTTAAACATACGTGTATTAAATATAGAATATTTAATACTTAACTTCAACAAATATTATAGCAAAAAAATATAAAAACAATCTCAAATTGATAAATAAAGTTTTAAATGGAATTAAAATCACACAGGTGCGAAGTTACCTCTTAAGTTCTTCTTTGTTCTTTTCGGTTCAATTTTCAGATTCTTCTGGACGAAGCTTGCAAAAGAATAACTGTTTCTTTCCTTTTTAAATAACCTGCCGTTTCTTGAATTTTATTATTTGGTAATTATATTTAAAAAAAAAACACTTTTTATTTTCCTCATTATTTCTTAGTTGCTTTCATATTAGGTACTATTATACATTTAAATTATATTACTTCATGTTCATTATACTTTTTATATTTCAGTCAGCTTCTGTAAAATTATTGTTGTGGCCTCTTCTTGTATTCATATTCATTTATTTTTCGTCACATCCGGTATTGCGTCCATTCTGTATAATTTACTTTTTAAATGGTCAATCCATGATGATTTCCATTTTTTTTTGTAATTTTTTTTTCTCTTTATGTAGGCCCGGCGGTGCGCGTGCAATGTAGCAGCGCACCGCCTGGCAGGGTCGCCATGTGATGTCGGCAGGTGTTAATGAAAGAGAAGACGTGTTGCTGAGACTAATTCTTTAATTATACTGTCTTATTCTTATGCTTAACTTAACTCTAATATATATAATATAGTCGTGGGGGCTATACCACACTACACCCCCAAAAACCCTGAAAATAACACCAATGATGCAAAAATTTATACCTATTGCAGCCGCCACCTTGGATTTACATTTCGACAGCACTATCGGCTTCAGCACCCTCGAAAACCATGAAAATGACACCCATGATGAAAAAATTTATACCTATTGCGGCCGCCATCTTGGATTTACATTTCGACAACCCTATCGGTTTCAATACCCTCGAAAATCATGAAAATGTCACCCATGACAAAAAAAATTATACTACTTACTTGTAGTACGTACTACTATTATTTATTCTGTGCTTTTAAATATTGTAATAAAAAAATCTCTTATTATTTTTATTATAATTAACTATTTAAGAAATTTGGTTATTCGAATATTGTGTATTTGTACAGCGACCTTTTTGAGCCGCTGCAAACAACCGAAACAATGTCCACTCACGACCAAAGAGAATATAATCACTACGTTGGCGACTGAAGCCAAACCAAAGAGTATAGTAACTGTCCTATACAGGAAGCCGAACTAAACTACTCTGTGGCTGTAGCTCCCCATTTACAGAAATAATTTATATACGAGGCTACCAAATCAACGAAAAGTTCGCCATTTTGGAGCCGAAAAAAATTAATTATAGCTAAACAAAACAAAACTACACTGCCATTTACATTCAGTGGCTTCCCACATTATAGATGAAGATATTAAAAAATAGATTGAGTTAAACAATTGATATTTTCAAAAGTTATCGTGTTTACAAGCCACAGTGACATGATAAATCCACACCATAAGCCACTAAAACCCATTTTTTTATTTAATAATAGCAATTAATCGATTTAAAAAAATTATTAATAAGTTCAACAATCATTTATCTTTCCAACAATGTGCTTTTTATATCATTTATATGTATAATATGATTGCTAGATACGATTTTATTCGATAAAATGTTGGAATCTTAATTTTTAGGCGATAGTAGAACATACCTTGCGCTTTCGCTTAAGGTATGCAATAAATCACGCGTTAAAATGTAATAAACGATTTTTGCGAAGTCTATGGTTTACAGAGTGTATATCACATTTTTTACTAAAATTACCTTTGTTTTTGTGAACTTACATTAAACTACATTAAAGTTTCGTAAATGTAATAAAATGCAAAGTTAATATACATATTTACTCAGTTTTAGGTTGTTTAAAGCACTAATGGCTCACTTCTGTAAAACAAAAACAGTTTCTAAATTAGCCGCATTTCCCCATAGCATTATCCCATAAGTCATTATGCTATGGAAATAAACTAATCTAGCTGTCACGACACTCGCATGTCGCATGTTCGCATGTATACTACAGTAACGTGAGAGCCCCAGCAATAATCTAAAAGCGTTATTCTGTTGTATACGTAGGGTGTTGTACGCCCGCCGCGTATATTTGACACATAAGGCGTATGTATAGAGGGATTGTCAATAGACCTTAAATAAAATAAGTTTTACCTCGACTGTACACCGTGAGAACCATAAACCATGTCGGAGCGTGAAGAAAACCCGATACTTCGCATCTCGGCCACCCATGATCCGACATATTAATATACAACACAAAGCGTCAGTAGTTTGATTTTTAATTTCTGGCACTTTATAACTCTTTTTTAAATTTTTCTACTTTTAGTTATATTTATAGTTGGGTTGATTCTAATCTAATTAATATAAAATATAACTAATAATACAGAAAGAAACCTTAAAGATTAATTTTTTCTAAGAAATTTTCGTTCCTGCTATGAAATCTGTCAAATATTTTACCTCACTGTAAAGTGGCGCCGCCCTGGTGGCAGAAAAAGTCGTGGATGCACTCATTACAATGTGTAGTTAGTATGTGGTGTTAGTGTGTGTATGTATACGTAGTATCATATTAGTCTGTGGTGGTATGTGTGTTGTGTTCTGTGTGCCCGGCCATCGGATCATGGTCGTGGTCGCGGTCAAAGAAAATATAATCACTACGTTTATCGTTGTTCGCGGTTCCCGATTTTAGTTTCTGGTGGTTCTGAGTACCATTGTACCTTGTAGCATACTAAAGATGTGCCAACTTGGAAAAATTACAACCCGAGTTAACTCGAGTTGAAATTCACGCAACTCGAGTTTAAACTCGGGTTCGCAGTACGAAACAGAGTAAACAACTTGTTAAAAATTACTTTTTTATAAATTTGTTTTTCTATCTAGCTCTTTGATTTGTTGGGATAACTATTTTACCAAACTTATTATGCAGGATTGAAATAAAAAGGTATATTTAGTATGTATCACATACGAATGCATTTTTGGTTTTAATATTAGGAGGTTTACTCCTTGCATTTAACAACAAAATTAGCTATAGATCAGTCTTCACGAAATAATATTAGTCTAGCTTTAAGATAAGGTTTATAAGCTATTAATAGTTTCATTATCACAGTCAAAATATTCTCAAATGAACTCAAACTTTTTCAAATTCAAAATATTTATTGTAAATTAAGTGTTACCTTTGGCGTTAATTTAAAATATGATGTATATTACAACTTAACCACCCTTTTCAGGTATTGCAATAATAAGTCTGTGACTTACGTAACTATAATGATCATAATCAATCAAAATTATAAAAAAATTCAATTATATAACTTAGCTGTTACAAATCTCAAATAAGAAATTGTTTTGGCTGTAGCTAAATACTATTTGAAACACAAAGCGCGCACACAACGAACGAATTGCGCTCTTACTCTTACTCTTATGCAGGCTCACTTGATCCGTTCATGTACAGCAGCCCAAACTGAAGTTAGGGAGATCCAACTCGAGTTAACTCGGGTTAAGGGCTACTCCATGCGAACGACCTTGAGCATTTGGTGTGCCGCGCCGACTCGCTACGACATATCGCGTAAGAAATATGTAAGACGCCACCTACTGTACGAACGTAGTATTTTTTCAACATCAATATACTATTTTATGGAAATACACACAGCGTACAACGATAAATGTATTTTAATTTTTTTATTCGGTATATTAGTTGCATTATATTAGAATTATGTATTCTCATATATTGTCTAATTATGAAATTTTATAATTAATTATATATTAAAAATGAAGCATTGAAAATTGTGAGTTTAAAAGATACCTACTCACTATAGGTAAATAGATAGATAGCTCGCCTTTTGTACAAATATTTGGTGCAATAAAGAATAAATAAATAAATAGGATGTTCCGCAGAGTGAGAGTAATATAGAATGAGAGTCGTGGAGGTAGGATACAAACATAAATTGCACAAGAACAAACATCCAGACCCGGAACAATTATTTGTAGGCCTTACAAATACTTGTTCCATGCGGGATTCGAACCCGCGGCCCCTAGCGCAACAACTGATTGCTAAGCCACTGCGCCACGGAACCATCGCCGGGTAAAGATAAAGGTAAAGTGACCATACGTCCCGTTTTGAACGGGACTGTCCCCTTTTCTCGGTCACCTGTCCCATTGTCCCCAAATAAAGCTCCGGGACACAAAATTGTCCCATAACTCGTTGGATGGAAGTATTCAAAGCCAAAAATCTTCAACATAATTTTTTTAATCGAATATATTTTATATCTACCTGGTACAAATGCTCCAGTAGAAAGAGTATTTTTCTATTTTGAATAAATTGTGGACGTCTGAAAAAAACACTTACGGTTCCAGTTCTAAAGGCGATGCTGTTAACAAAGGTAACAATAAAAAAAAAACTTGCCCAAAATTTTATTCTTATTTAAAATCATCACCAAATTTATTAAAGCAAATTTAATCCACTGACAAATGTAATTAATAATTAAAAAAATATGTTGCATTTAATAATTACCGTCTATACCGAATATAATTTTATAGTCAACACTAATTGTATAAAGTTATAGTTTTTAGAGTATAAATAAACCCATGTCCCGTTTTGAGTTAAAAAATAAGTGGTCAATTTAGTAAGAGAGTCGAGTAGTAACCCGCAATGCCGCAAATAGGCCAACTTCGATGCCCAGGCCGAATTAGTCGCCTATAGGTCGACTTACCCCCACTGGGCCTTATTAGACGACCATAGACGAAATTAAACGCCCAATTCAAACCAAACCTTACATGCTAATGGTGCTTAATTTTTATATTTGCATTTACTTCAAAGAAAATACACGCAAAAAGCTTCATCGCGCAGTAAAAAACACAACAAATATATGTATAACTAATACGAAAAATTATACCCAAAACAAACAAATAATACTACCTATAAATAACCTAATAAGTAATAATATTATCGACTGATAACATGACGTGAGCGTGTGCGCTGGCCGACGCTCTGACTAACGACACGGGTTTCACGTTCAGCGCTCACTGACTCCAGCAAGCCCGTGGGCAGTGAATACGCCTAGATTTTAAAATAATTTCTTAATAAAATCAAATTTTGGTCTTTTGAAAAAAAAATTATAATAGAAATCTTCAACAATAAATTGCCTATCCATTGGTGTAAATCGCAAAATAAAATAATTCTTACTTTACGAGGAGATGCATGTTATCAATAATTATTTCACATTTATGTGGTTTCGTTGTAAGGAGATTATATTAATATTTATTCCTTTAAAAAAAATTGGATATAGCTCTTATGGAATCAAGATTATGTAGAAATATAATGTGTTTTTTATTAGTTGATATTCATACGTATATAACTTGTCAAGGTTAACAAATATAATAGAATCGGTCCAAAAAGTTATAACAGAGTCACAAAATAAGGTAAACACAAAATGACAAAAGAACGCACAGTAAGCTCCCAAAATGGCGGGAGATTGGAATTAGGTAGTGTTTTTTTCAGCGCAGCTTTGCATATGAATTTCTTTGCCTACAAAAATTTACACTGACAAAGTAGGAAGTTATAAAATAAATAAACTTGTTTAATTAATGATGAATATAATTTAAGCAATTCTAAAAATGAAATTTAAATAAATAAATAATAAATTAAATCATTTCAAGATTCGATTAATTGAACATTTTTACCGATTATTTAAATCATAAATCTTTATTTGCAAGAATCACAGTATAAAAAGATGTTACAATTTATATAGTGCAGTCGTGTTTCGCTAATAATAGCATGCAAATTATAATTTTAAAATGTTTAGACAATATTAATAATAACTTAAATCTAAAAAATCATAAGAGCAATCAATTTTTAACCAATCATACAAATGTTTCTTATATAATCCTTTGCTTACTAATTGAAATTCTTAGGTATTTATTATATATTTTTACACACGCAGCTTTTGTTATATTTAACGAGCCTAGGAATAACATCTAGGACAAGTTTGTCTGGGTCACGTCGGTTTCGAGGATATATCACTTGCTTTAACAAATAATGACTTATTTTTCAAAACAAACAAGCCAGCTTCATAAATGTATATTATATATATTCGCATAACAATGAATTTTAATCAGTCAATCACTATGGTAAGAGATGTAGCGATATATCATTGAAACAACGTCAGGCAAAAAAGTTTACTCTGGTAAATTTTTTTTATATTTTGCTTTTTCTGATAGATTCGCACTTGAATTAGTGATAAAGAACTATATATTATGTTGTAATGAAATATAGATAACTTCATAATTCTTTGGATTTACGTAAAAGGTTATTTTAAATCTTGTGAGTACGCTTATACAAAGTTATTGCGGAATGATTAATGTGAAACGTCAAAACGTATTTCTTAGATTTGGGTGAGTATAAGTGCAAAAAGTTAATAAAACCAAATTTGTTAAATGTCGTTTACCCCAGCCTACGAATTTAGAGTATTTGTAAATAAAAAAAACTGACATACTTATTTCTAATAGCACATGTCTAAAATATTAACTATTTGAACTGTATCCTTTTAGTTTATAAATAAAAAAGGTAAAGAGGTTAAAGTTTAAAGAACGCGGACGAAGTCGTGGGTATCAGCTAGTTTTCCAATGAAAAAATGATCTGCATCAACTTGCAACTAATGAGGCCAATAAAGAAAATCTCGGAAGATAAAAACCCTATACTATACATTTCTACGCTGCTCATGCGCCAATGCCCCGGGTGCATTCGACACTTATCATTCTATTAACTATTTGCACTTAATATTGCATTTTATGCATTTATAACAGTGGTAGTTATATTTAAGCAGGGTGTAGTTTTTTCGTATCGTAAAGAGTACCCAATTCTTATTATTTGAAGTAATATCGACGTTATAAGGTGAGCGATCTTTAACTATTTTTTATTTCTAAACTACATGGGTACAGGTTAAATAATTAATATTTTTGAGATGTGCTATATGAACTACGTTTTTCTGTATTTTTTTTAAACATAATTACTCCAAATTCGTAGGCTGGAGTAGGGGGTCGTGCATTCGACACTTAACAAATTTGGTTTTATTAACTTTTTGCACTTATTGAATTTTATGTATTTATAACGATAGTGCAATTATGTTCAAGCAAAGTGAAGTTTTTTTGTACACCAAAAAGTACCCATCCACGACTTTTTCTGCCACCAGGGCGGCGCCACTAGAAAGAGAGGTATAATATTTGACAGATTTCATAGCGGGGAAGTTAATTTGTTCGTAAAATGTAAAAGTTATTGTCTCTTTCTGTATTATTAAGTATATTTATATTAATAAGGTTTAAAATAAATAAACCAAACCACAAATATTCATAAAATTAGAGAAATTAAAAAAAAGTTAAAAATGAGTAAATAATTTAAGAGCAAACCACAAACGAATTGTTTTGTGTATTAATATAATACTCTAGGAACTGATAAGCTTTTATTAAAAACCAACTTCTCAATTAAATTACATTGTGTAACAAAATACTTTACCTCAGTGTCAACCAACGACATCTGGTGAGCAGAAAATTATTAGCCCTTATTCTAATAACTTGAAGAAAAATCGATGTTATAAAGTGAGCGATTTTTAACTATTTTTTATTTCTAAACTACATGGCTGTAATTTAAATAATTAATATTTTTGAGATGTGCTATTTGAACTACGTCTATCAGTATTTTTGTTTATATATATATACTCAAAATCGTTAGCAGGGGTGTGGGGGGGGGGGTAATAGTGCCCTATATAGAGTATGTTATCTATGGTACAGAGTAATTGTGTTCTGTGAATTCTCTTCCTGTATAGGACAGTTTGGTTAGAATATACTAGTTATACTCATAGATATAAGAAACTTATATCAATGGTTATACTATATTCCAATTACGAAGTCCCATTTGACAGATGTCAATAATCAAGTACTACTAAAGTACCGCTATAGTCGAAACTTGACGATATTGATCTTCGATTACTATAACGAACAAATTTTAATCGTATTGACAGAAAAAGGATTAGCATCAAATTAAAATTTATAAAACTGTTTTGTATATCTTAAGCGAAAGCGCAAGGTATGTTCTACTATCGCCTAAAATTAAGATTCCAACATTTTATCGAATAAAATCGTGTCTAGCAATCATATTATACATATAAATGATATAAAAAGCACATTGTTAGAAAGATAAATGATTGTTGAACTTATTAATATTTTTTTGTAAATCGATTGATCATGTCCCTGTGGCTTGTAAACACGATAACTTATGAAAATATCAATTGTTTTAACTCAATCTATTTTTTAATCTCTTCATCTATCATGTGGGAAGCCACTGAATGTAAATGGCAGTATAGTTTTGTTTTGTTTAGCTATAATTAATTTTTTTCGGCTCCAAAATGGCGAAATTTTCGTTGATTTGGCTTCAGTCGCCGTCACAGAGTACTTTGAATAATCAGAAAGTCGCCGTCGTGAGTGGATATTGTTTCGGTTGTTTGCAGCGGCTCAAAAAGATCGCTGTACAAATACACAATATTCGAATAACCAAATTTCTTAAATACTTGATTAAAGTAATAATAAAAGATTTTTTTTATTACAATATTTAAAAGCACAGAATAAATAATAGTAGTACGTACTGAAAGTAAGTAGTATAATTTTTTTTGTCATGGGTGACATTTTCATGGTTTTCGAGTTTTCGAGGGTGTTGAAACCGATAGGGTTGTCGAAATGTAAATCCAAGATGGCGGCCGCAATAGGTATCAATTTTTTCATCATGGGTGTCATTTTCATGGTTTTTGAGGGTGCTGAAGCCGATAGTGCTGTCGAAATGTAAATCCAATGTGGCGGCTGCAATAGTTATAAATGTTTTCATCATGGGTGTCATTTTCATGGTTTTCGAGGGTGTTGAAGCTGATAGTGCTGTCGAAATGTAAATTCAAGATGGCGGCTGAATTAGGTACCAACTTTTTCATCATAGGTGTGATTTTCATGGTTTTCGAGGGTGTTGAAGCCGATAGTGCTGTCGAAATGTAAATCCAAGATGGCGGCTGCAAAATATATCAATTTTTTCATCTTGTGTGTCATTTTCATGGTTTTCGAGGGTGTTGAAGCCGATAGTGCTGTCGAAATGTAAATCCAAGATGGCGGCTGCAATAGGTATCAATTTTTTCATCATGGGTGTCATTTTCATGGTTTTCGAGAGAGTTGAAGCCGATAGGGTTGTCGAAATGTAATACCAAGGTGGCGTCTGCAATGGGTATCAATTTTTTCATCATGGGTGTCATTTTCATGGGTTTCGAGGGTGTTGAAGCCGATAGTGCTGTCGAAATGTAAATCCAAGATGGCGGCTGAAGAAGGTACCAATTTCTTCATCTTGGGTGTCATTTTCATGGTTTTCGAGAGTGTTGAAGCCGATAGTGCTGTCGAAATGTAAATCCAAGATGGCGGCTGAAGTAGGTACCAATTTTTTCATCATGGGTGTCATTTTCATGGTTTTCGAGGGTGTTGAAGCCGATAGTGCTATAGAAATGTAAATCCAAGATGGCGGCTGCAATAGATATAAATTTTTTCATCATTGGTGTAATTTTCATGGTTTTCGGGGGTGCTGATGCCGATAGTGCTGTCGAAATGTAAATCCAAGGTGGCGGCTGCAATATATATCAAGTTTTTCATCTTAGGTGTCGTTTTCATGGTTTTCGAGGGTGTTGAATCCGATAGTGCTGTCGAAATGTAAATCCAAGATGGCGGCTGAAGTAGGTACCAATTTCTTCATCTTGGGTGTCATTTTCATGGTTTTCGTAAGTGTTGAAGCCGATAGTGCTGTCGAAATGTAAATCCAATATGGCGGCTGCAATATGTATCAATTGTTTCATCATGGGTGTCATTTTCATGGTTTTCGAGGGTGTTGAATCCGATAGTGCTGTCGAAATGTATTTAAACTACTTTAAAAATTCCGTATAATCATGTTATACGTAAGTTTCTTATTGCGCTTAAGGTATGCCCAATTGGATTTACCAATATATTTTATTTTAATTTTAATTAGATAATATTACATGATATTTTTATCAAGATGGAACATATTCAGCATCGTCGTCATCACCCTCATCATCGTCTGTAGAATCCCCTGTATTTATTATAATTTGGTTATCTATGACGGCATCGATATGTCGCACCTTTAGGATGAAACCGACCGAACTCAAAAAAGTAAATTTGTGGGAAATCGAAAAAAACGAATGTAAATTGTGACACCTCCTTATTAATTTTTACATTATTTCGTAACTATTTGAGTTAATAGCAAAGTTATTGCGGAAAATCAGAGAGGATACATACAGCTATGAACCCTTTTAAAAAAGTATAAAAGGAACGAATATTATAAATTAAAAACAAATATTTTAATATACGAGTCGTTTTAATACCCAATAAATATCCAAAACTTTGACCAAATAGAAAATATGTCCTTTTTTTACTAAAAAAACACATCTGAAATTTGACCGTTTAAGAATTAAGTCTTTTTCGTATTTATCTGATGTAGTTATTTTTTGCCGTTTTCATTTTTAAGTCTTTTTTCTTCATACAATTGCAAACCCAAATTCAAATATAAGTCATAATAGTAATTAAAAAAACAACATTTTAATAGAATTATAATATATTAACAAAAATAATGAATAAGTAATGTTTATAGAGATCATTTAAGAGCATAACTGTTCGTATGGAGGGTAAAACCTCAATTAACCTGTCAAGTTATCATAGATCAAAAATAAAAAATGAACAGATATTTTTCATTAGGAACTATTATTACTAAACTGGATGCTAACTAAATATTACATAGTATCATTTGACACTAATTGTCATGTCTGAGTCACATAAAAACAACAATCAACCTTAAAAGTAAAGCTAAATAATATATTCTTCATCTAAAATGTGTCTTTGGGTAATTTATTACTACAAAGTAACGTAATATGAACTCCAATATTAATTAACACTTAAAACGAATCCAAAAAAATCAGTTAAACTAATCAGTCTTCTAAGTCTTCTAATAACGATTTATAATAATCTATATAGAAACCAGGTACTAGATTCTTCCTGAGTAATTCACTTAAACCTTTCTTTTTATTTTCATTTAATTTAATTTTATTCATAAACGCTTTAGAAATTGAGATCTCTTCCAAGCTTGGCATTTTTTTTCGTTTGTTTCTCATATTTACACGAATGAAATCTTCTTGGGCATATGAAGTTTTGTAGAAAAACTTGAAGGGTTTGTCTTTTAAGAAACTTAACACTTTTATATCGTTCCAGGATACTGTGTTACGTTCATCATCTTCGTTGAAATTATAGCCCCACTGATCGTGTAAGGATTTCAAATCAATAAAAAAGTCATAATTTAACTCCAATACTTTGAAAGGATTGCCAGATTTTTTGGCATTTTTTATCAACGTTACATATTGATGGGATGTATATATAGGACCAGATTTTAGATTTCTTTTTATCTCTTTTTCAATTAAACTGTGAACATTATCACCTTCATTCTGGGTGTGTCCTCGTATTAAATACTTGTGAGTGATACTTGTAATATTTGGAAATTGAGACACAGCATACGAGTACAGACAAGCAATAAACTTGTTTTTATTTTGCCCGCAGCAATTATCGGAGTAAAAAATTATGTTTAATTGTTTATCAGGAGATTTTTCACTGACCGTTTTCAAATACTCAAGTATGCAAGACCCTATTTCGTTTGCTCCCCTTTTACCCTGTGTTTCATCCCAAAAAAATTATAGACATCCCCATAAGCGCCAAATGTTTCGCTTTCAGTTATTTTACTCACTCTTGGGTTTTTTGCAGTTGTATTTATATTATGGTGTTTAATAGCAGCCAATTCAGCCATGGTAAAATTCAAGCAGTTTAGTTTAGATATATAATAAAAAGAACTGCATTCTCCCACAGGACATTGCATGATAGCCTGTAAATCATAGACGGTGCAAATATTATATCCATGACCAAGCATCCTACGATCATTTTTTTTTTCAATACGACAAAGATCTTTTTCTTTTATATGGTTGTCAAACTTCTCTTGCAAGTTTGCTTTTTGGGCCACAGATGCCATCTCATATTGTAAACAAAGATCACAACGATCTTTTTTGGCTGAAAGAATCCGATATTAAAATTGTTATTAAATACTTGATAATATAGCCAGTACTCCACTTTAGGTTTCATTGGATCTCTGTTTTCACAGAAGTCTCTCCAGAGATCTTTAACCGTTTTACTGCCGTCAATAAACTCTTTCGATGTGGATGCCCTGAGGTAATGTGACTCCATCCTAGGGATTGTACTTATGTGACTCTCAATGTCCTTAATAATGGTTTCGTCTATTTTTTTTCTATTAGTGTGCTTACCTCTTTGATCCTCAGCTATAAATCCGACATCATTACTTTTTGCTTTGACGGTTCTAATCTGTCTTTCTGTAATATCTAGAGTATTCATGAAATATGTTTTACAAACTCGAATTTTTTGATTGTTTACTATGAAAAAAAATGCAATATTAGGTGATCTAGGTTTTTGAGCGTTCGTATATTTATATTTTGGCCTCACTTCTATCATGCAAGATTTAATAAATGATCTTTTAAGGTTCAAATTAGAAAGGTTCCAATACATTTCAAAAATGTTAGCCCTTTGGACTTCATCTATTTGGTCGGAGCATTTTAATCGACAAGGCTTACACGGGGTTTTCATACTACGGGAAGGAACTTCTTTTTTAGATCTTGACAAAGAAGTGTAGGATTTTCCAGCATTTCGCAATATTTTGTTGATATTCTGTTTCCACATTAGTGGATTACGTTGCCGTTTTTTACATTTTATATGAGTCATGTTTGTTTCACTAACATTACTTGTCCCAGGTTGTTGTATTTCATATTGAGGTGTAGTAACACCACTTGAGGAAGAGGAACTTCTACGACGAACAGAAATTTTATTGGGGTCTTGAAATGTGGGGTCGCCATCACTTAAGTCAGGATCACTTTCGAGAGTGTTAATTGGTGATATACAATAATTAGGTTGCACTCTTGAACTAGATCTGAAAGAATTTTTTATGTCTGATTGACTGGTACTAGCACTCATTGCATTTGGATCTTTATGTGTGACGTTTGGATCCATGGTCTTTGTGACAATATCACTCAATGTGGATGATTTTATGGAATTAGAACTGGAACTAGAACTGGAACTTGAACTGCAACTAGAACTGGAACTTGAACGCGATGAAGTGGAACTGCTAGATGATGAAGATACTCTTTTTTCATGACTTGGTCTTCTGATAATTGGAAGATTTGACTTATTACAATCATCAGGAGGAGATTCAATCCGGTACTTTTTTGAACTGCTTTTCCACTGTTTAAAAACAAAAAAAAACATTGTAAAAAAATAAATTAGTGATAGGCCCAGGCAAAATTAGTTTGAAACAAACAAAAACTACTGAAAACCAATGTAGCACTTACCATTTCAATAACATTATTATAACAGCAATTTAAAATATTGTTGCTAATAATATCTTTATTTGGCGAATTTTCAATGACTGAGGAACTTGGCGACAACTCTTCCGTTTGATTGCTGACTGTCAATTTCTAAAATGAAACAAACGAGAATTAAGTTTAGTTTTTGATGAGTAGATAGGTGGGTAGATTTAAAAAAATATATCAAACTATATCTTACTAGTTCGCTTTGGGTGTTGTCACCAAGACTGATTATACTTGGTAAGTTTTTGACGACTTCATCGACCACAGAATTCGGAGACAAGTTCTCTTTCATTTTGTTGTTTGGCGATCCCTATTGGGTGACAGAAACCATAATTAAATCTTTTACAACTAATAGGTAAAAATAAAGGTGGTTGCACAAAACAAATCATTAGCAATTAAAATATGTAACTACCTCAAGTTCTCCTTTTTTGCAATATTTATCTTTTCCCAAAGCAATGTCCATTATGATATCGCTTCTTCTTTTCATTTCTATGAATTCCAGGTGACTTTTTATTAAACTGTATTGTATTTAATAGTCGTAAATAGACGTATTAACTATTATGCCTTATTTTTTCACCTAGTAAATAATAAAAAATAGTCTCAATACTTAATAGAACACAAAAGGTAATACTTCGATAAATAAAATAACGACCTAATTTTAAGTCTGTCATATTGAGTCAAGAAATATTAGGATTAGTGTATTAATGAAAAGACTTAAACTTAAGTGAGACATTAAGATTATTATTAATTTTAGCATAAAAATGACTAAAACTTAAATAAGTCACTTAAAATGACAAAATTATCGGAATAAAAAAAGCACAAAGCGAAGTTTGTCGTTTTATTACGTAAGAAACTGAAGTGAACTTACCGCTGCTTTCGGAATTAAATCGCCTCAATCAGTTTTCGGTCAATCTTTGCCTATCTGCGTAACGTCACATGCACGACACTGTCAACACAATACTAAAAGCGTCGTTTCTGCAACGACGCGGTCCCGAAATTTTGCGAGTAAGAAAGAGACCGATTGAACTGGTTTGTCCCGTTCCCACCCGAATACGGCGGTTTTTTATGGACAGATAGATAGACAAAGTTTTTTTGAGTCATTCAATGTTCATAACTCATTTTACCATTTTTTTGAGTTAGGTCGGTTTCATCCTAAAGGTGCGATGTATGTCTCTGTCCCAATCAGCGAAAATCAAATTTTTTGTTCGTAAAACCACACTTTCCCAATTCGCGGCAGTAACACTACCACAAGCTTCTTGCAACAATGACAGCGTTTTGTTTGCAGTAAACGGTGGGCTGGTATTTTTACGAGCCGCATAACCTAAAATAAAAGTTTGCGTGCTAATATAGCAACTGATAAAATGTTAAAATAGGTAAAAATAAATTATAAAAAAGATTTGTTTAAATTCTTGCCTTTAATTTGCGCCCAAATCAATTATATGGCATTGTATTGACAATGGTAGGGTGAAAGGCGCATTACATTGTGTCCGGCTTCCTTAGCCATTTCGTCAAATACGTATTTTGGTCTAGCTGGATTATTTATAGCAACCAAATGCGGCAGCTTAACTTTTAACATGGATATGTCAGCAACAATATTATTGCCATTCAGCCATTTCACAATATCGGCTTTTTTGCTGCTAGAAGTTGGAGGCTTACTTATCTGTACTGAATAATACGGTGCATTATCCATAATCATCGTCGATGGCTCATTCAAGTTGGTCAATAAGGTACAAAACCATTCCTTAAATTTAACAAAATTCATCTCTTCGTGGTATTCCACAGTTTTCTTAGATTTAAACGCCAAGAGGCAGTTCGGAACAAATCTCTTCATGGAACTCGCATGACAAATAATTAAGCGTTCGCCTTTGCCACTAGGTACTTTTGTGGAGGAGTGAGGAGTGTCGTCTGTCCATATCTTGCCAACTGTATGATTAGCGTTTAGCCACGTCTCATCTAGAAATATAACATTATTCCAAACGTCGATGGACTTTGCTGATCTTAGAAAAATAAATCTGGCTAAAGCTATATCTCTACGTTCCATCAAAATCCGCCTTTTATCACATTTTTTATAAGAAAGCCAACATTTTTTAAAACCCTCCAGAAAGAAGTTCTACTGCCGTGAAACAGTCCAGATTCTCGTAAAGTATTTGACAATTTATCGAGAGTCGGCAATTCGTTCCTACTATAGTAGCCATAGATATGGTTTCTAATGGTGTCGTTATCAAAATTGTCGATATGTGTAACTATCGATCTTCTGACTTTTTTCTTAAGTCTCGATTTTAATTTGTTATCTTCCATTAAATCTTTACCATGTTTTTCCTTACTTATTCGGGAAACAGTTTTTCGACTAATACCAAGAGCTGCACTTACTCGGTTAGTCACTTGTGAAAGTGGCAACAATGGACCACCATTCTGATGCACTCTTTCAAAATAATCTTGTAGGCGTACTACAAACTCTCGCGCTTGACTGCTCATCACTGTTCTTTTAGTGGTCTCAGTTTCAGCCATAGTGTTTATAAATACAAAAAAGAACCAAATCAAATAACAGTCAAAACTTAATAACAACGAAAGAATTATCAAACAGTTATAACTACAATAACAAGAACGAAATAAAAACACAACACAAAATCAACTAAACTGAACACGTGTATCGTATACAAGGCTTCTGCGCTCGTACTGAGGAGACAAACAAAATGGCGGTCGTGATCACGAGGTGGACGCAGTGTTGACAGATTTTCACTCGCGAAAAGAATCTATCTATAATCGATTTTATATGATTCTTTTAGTCACGTCACTATGTAAAAAAGTAAAAATGAAACTATAGAACGTAAACGCAATACGGCAGTAAAATATTATTATCTTTTAAAGTTTTAATTATTTTGAGCACGATGTCTAAAAACAATATGTTGATTGTGTGTGTGAATTAATTGTATAATAATTTAGATTGATTGTGTATTTTTAAATGATGATTTACGACCATGAACAAAAATGATTATTATTTCAAATTATGCGAAACGTGAAGAGTTATGTTCTAAGAAGTGTCAAAAGGGACTTCGTAAATGGAATAGAGTATAGTCATATATACAATAATCTATGAGATAGTCTGTGGGATATATACTACTCTTTGCTACTTTCCTGTATAGGACTGTTACTATACTCTTTGTTGCTACTACTCTTTGCCCGTTCCCGTTACTCCCCAAAAGAAAAGAAAAGTATAATATTAAGCACTTAAATATGATTCCTGTGGTTTAATTTCCTTAATTAGCTTTATTTAATGAACTATAAATATTGCCCTGATTCCCGTCAAATTGTACTTATTTATGTACAACGTTATGTACAATTTTTTAATTTGTTTATATAACTTAATGTGCCTTTAATTTAATCCTAAGATTACGTGTGTATGTATATGTTGGTGTGCTTGAATAAAAAATAAATGTTAATGTACTATAATTGTTTCATTAATTAATATTATTATTCCTGTATAATGCACTTAAGTCGATATCGGTAAAATAAGAACACCACTAAATATCGATATCGACGATTTGAAGGATGTGTGCTTGCAATCCCTAAGCTATACTATACTAAATTATTAATTAATTATATATAAATTAATTCTAGCTATACTAAATTTGTATAGTCATTACTCATCTGTCGAAATGGGCGACTGCAGCGCCAAAAGGCGTAGTTGGGAAACATGACTAAAAGTCACTGTCGTATCTGTATATTATTCATTGATATAGGAAAAAGAGGATAAGTAGTAAATTGCATATATATTTTTTTGTTATACAAATATCATGCAAACATGAACCTTGCCAACAAAAATATATCTGTCTCATTCTCAGACTTCAATTTTCTGTTGACAGTTTTCATAATTTCACTAAGCTCCAACTTGTAGCATGATGCCATTTTAGGATGACGTTCATTTGTGGTAGTTCGTCTGTGATCTAAGCCTTGTTCGGAGTTATTTTACAGTGTTACAGTGAATTTTGACTATTTTGGAGCTTTTTGTTCATTAGTAAAGGGTAATTGAGCAAAAACAACATGACAAAGTGTTGCATCAATGGATGTTATTCAAATTCTCGTAAAAATGAAGAAGGATTGTCATTTTTCAGGTTAGTTGTAATTTTATTCCATAATTGTATATTTTTTCGTGTGAATTGCGTTTCGTGTTCATGTTATGGGTTCTAAATCGTGCTTCCCGCTATTATCTAGAATTTCCAATTACTATTATCATGTAAATTTAAACAAGTAAACATTTTGATTGTTTACATTTTTCCATAGTGTTGCTCTTATGTGCTGTCATGTTTTAAAATTATTGATATAAATTTTAACAATAATATTAATATAGTCAATGATATTATATATAAAAAAGAGGTAGATATCGCACTAGTGCGCGCAAATTGTTGCAGACAAATTAAGACAATTGTTGTAATTTTATTTAGTCGGCCAATAGCAGCGAGCGAAACAAAGCGTGTCCGTGGCGTGACAATATTGACAATAACATATCCAAAATGCCAAGTTGTGTCTTAAGAAAGTGTAAAAACTATGGTTCGAAGATAAATAAGAGTGAAGGAATTTCATAACATACGTAAGTATAATAAAATAATATTACATATTTATATTTTGCCACGATTTTATTTCTCATTTATAAATAAATGTTGAATTGTTAATATGGTGATTCGAAAAGGATAGAGAATATGATTGCCAATATAGCGCGACAAGGACAAATAGAATACGTCATAGATTAACAACCAAAAGCGAAATCGTAGGCACAATACATAGCCTTTATTAGCAGCTTGATCGCGAGTTTTCTTGTTAGTTAGTGAGTGCCTTTCTAACATAATATTATAATGATCATAATAAGTTCTGACTTTCAACGTTTTAAAATTACGATGATATAGAATGAGGTTAGTAATAGCGGGCTATTAGATATTTTATTAGTAAAATTATAATATATGTAATGTACCTAGATAGAACATAATTATTCTCATTATGTTATATTATTTACCTGTGATAGCCTCGGTAAAATTTATTATTATAAAAATCACGATACTTCATTATTTTAACAAAAATAAGGTTGTAACTTCTGTAATTTCACAATTTCAATTTTACAACTATTGTGTGTAAAAGAGCAATTTAAGTATTTTTTTATTTAGGGGTCACAAACATTTTTGTCCCGTATAGGAATCGAACCCACAACACTTGGTGAAGCGTTACTAGTGGCATTTAAATCACTATACCACCTGTGCAGTCAATTTTGGTTAATTAATTACTTCTATCATTCTTGTATAATTTACCGTAACAATTAAGACAATTTCTTCTATTTCAGGACAATGATGATGTTCCGAAATTTGGCTTACCTATCAGTCTGGTCATTTGGCTCCTATTTGCCAAGTAGCGCGATCATCAGTAAAAAAACGTAAACAGTAAATTATGTAGGTATTCGATAAGTAGGTAGGTAGGTAGGTAGGACATCATTTATCGAAAATACGATTGACAGAACTCAAATTTATTTAGAATTTGTTTGTGAATAGATAAAAAAAGAGGGTACGCGACGACGTAAACATCGAATCTGTTTTGCTCTTCAATTTTAAAGTGTAGAAAGTGAAATTATAGAACGAACAAGGCAAGGCACGAAAAGTGTTTAGTGAATACTATTATCTCCAATAATAATAACTGATTACAACGTCAAAACAATAGTGGAACATTATAAAAAAGTGCAGTACAGTGCTGGCTGTGCCAAACAAATAAAAAGTGTTAAAACACAATATAGTGTTAATTACAATCCGGGAAACAATATATGCATAAATATAGTGAATGGATTTAAAAATATTATTAGTGAAAAAGACTACATATTTATAACCTATAATAACAGTTAATTTTACTTTGTCACCCATTAAAACCCGTGTCTACGCAATAGTCGCGACATCTATTTTTTATCGCTAAAACCACTTCATAAGTTCAAAGACAAAGACATCGATTGATTCTTCGTACGAGCAGCGCAAATTTATTGAGTTAGTGGGGAAATGTATTAGTACTGTGGAGTTTCCACAGAGGGCGTTAACTTTATAAACGCTGCAGAACTATTGTGTAGATTTGTTTACACAGTTACATACCAGTACTTCGGTTATATTATAACACGAAAATGTCAGAAATAGAGAAACTACTAAAGGAGTTGAGAGCCGACATAAAAAAAGACTCCGAAGAATCGCTGCAAAAGTTGGAAAATAGAATTACAACTAAAATTAATGAAAAAATTGATAAAAAATTCGATTTTATACACGAAGAATTAGAAAAAATAAAAGAAACTTGTACAGAACAAGAAAAAAGGATTTCTAGTATAGAAAAACATACCAGACAAAGAAATATTATATTTTTTGGCGTAAAAGAAGAACAAAAATATTACGAAGATTTAGAACGAAAAATTCTGCAAATAATAAAAGATGAATTAAATATAGAATGCGACAGAAAAGAATTAGAGATGGTCCGTCGAATGGGCAAGTATAACGAAAACAAAGTAAGACCTATTGTTGTAACTTTTTCTACCTATGGCCGAAAAATCACTATACTGAAAAATAAAAAACTTATGAAGACAGAAGGAATTTATGTTAAAGAAGATTTTCCACCCCAAATCCTGAAGACAAGGAAGACATTGCTAGAACAACTTAAAAAAGAGAAAAAAGCCAGAAAGGAAGCTTATCTACGTTACGACAAACTAATAGTCCGAGAACCATCAATAAATAAGAAAAGCGAAACAGATGAAGAAGAAGAAAAGGGTAATAGAAACCAAAAAAGGATATTAGAAATAACACCACCAAACCAAAAAGAAAACCAAAAAGAAAATCTTAATGGACAACCACAAACACACAAACAAGCACACAAGAGAAACAAGATACAAGCGAAGAAAACCGGGGATAGCCAAAGTTCCATAGAGAAATTCATCAACAAGCAAAGCATAACTATAGCTCCAGAACCCAGTAGGACTTCCTTGTACTATGAAAATTCAAACTCAGATGAATAGCAACTAGAAAAGCCTCTCCAAAGTATGAAATGCGTCGCCCCCACAAATAATATAACAAAAAACAAAAGAAACATAATAAAACCTCCCCCAGAACGGTTCGTCACCGCGGGGTTTGTAGACGACCACCCTCCAAACCGCAAAAAATATTACATTGCAACATTTAATGTCAGATCAGTAGCTAATGATGCAAGAATAGTGGAATTAGAGTTCGCAATATCCAAAATTAAATGGGATATTATTGGCTTGGCAGAAGTAAGAAGAGAAGGATACAAAATAGAAGATAGGGGTAACTATTTACTCTACTACTACGGAAAAACGAAAGGAGAGAAAGGTGTTGGATTTCTGGTGAAAAAACAGCATGACGTGGATGTACAAGATTTTATTGTAATATCGGAAAGAGTGGCTCTACTACAAATCAAAATACATGGGAAGACATTTAGTCTGATTCAAGCATATGCACCCACCGTCGCCGCTAAAACAGTCGACATAGAAAACATGTATGCTGATTTAAATAGGGCAATGAGTCAATGCACACAAAATATAATATTCATGGGAGACATGAACGCAAAAATAGGATATCCAGAACAAAACGAACAATTAGTAATGGGAAATTTTGGCTATGGCACAAGAAATAAAAGGGGGGAAATGTTTATACATTTTTGTCTACAACATAGATTAAAAATAGCAAATACTATGT
Source organism: Parnassius glacialis (assembly GCA_033319125.1). NCBI lineage: Eukaryota > Metazoa > Arthropoda > Insecta > Lepidoptera > Papilionidae > Parnassius > Parnassius glacialis. Next base: position 8,905,562 of record JAVANC010000015.1, on the reverse strand, counting down.
TTAATAAGCCAAATGGACTAAGGTGGACCTGGAAAACTCCGGATGGAAAGTCACGAAATGAGATAGACTTCATAGCAACAAATATATCAAAAACCTTAGAAAACTTTACCGTGATAAGTAAACTACATCATCCCAGCGACCACAGAATGGTAAGAATTACTATGAGCGTACAAAATAACAAAAAATCCCGAGCCCACTACAGCATGGCAATAATGAACACTGAGCTAAACAATACAGACGAAGAATCACCCTCGTTATCTAACTACGATGACGACATACAAAAAATAAACGACAAACTACAGAAAACTCTAATAAAATGCTCTACGAAAAATGGCAAAAAAAAAATAAAAATGAAGAAATCATAACACAAGAAATAAAAGAATGGAAGTCAGAAAAACATATACTTAAAAATAAGAAAAATAAAACCAAACCAGAAAAGGAAAAGTTAAGCAAGCTATACAGAATAATACACAAGAAAATAAAACAAAATATGAGGAATCGTAGAAATAACATAATAAGTAAATTCTTAAAAGAAACAGGAGGTATTAAAAAAGCATATACAAAAATAAACAACACTAAACAGGTTATGACGCAACTACTAAATATTTCAGGAACTATAGTTACACACAGATGGAGCTTAATTAAGATAGCAACCAAATTCTACAAAAATCTCTACACAAATACAAACAAAACAGAAGAAATTTATACGAACGTATTAAAAAATAATGATCCGATACTACCTTTCATGGAAAGTGAAATAGAACTATCAATAAAGAAATTAAAAACAGGAAAGAGTCCAGGACCAGATGGTGTGACAAATGAGATGATTATAGCTAGAAAAGAAAACATTATAAAACCACTAACCAAGCTCTTTAATATCATTCTTTACAAAAATGAATTACCAGTACCTTGGACTTGCTCAGAAATAGTTCTACTTTATAAAAAGGGGGACCCTAAACTAATAACAAATTATAGACCCATTAGCCTGATATCCTGCCTATACAAAGTATTCGCATTAACCCTATTACGACGTATAACAAAAACAATCGATGAAAACCAACCAATCGAGCAGGCTGGCTTTATGAAAAAGTATTCTACGACAGATCACATACATACACTCAAACTTTTTATAGAAAAATATACAGAGCATGACTTACCTCTATATATAGCTTTCATAGATTATTCAAAAGCCTTCGATTCCATAACACATAACTCTATTTGGCACGCATTAAACGAGCAAGGAATCGAAAAAGGATATGTCGATCTGATTAGAACCATAGATGCTAAAAGTATGACTAGAGTACGTTTGGATAACAAAGGACCGTGGTTCCGTGTAGAACGAGGGGTAAAACAGGGAGACCCACTTTCACCAAAATTATTCATCGCTGTATTAGAATCCATCTTCAGAAATCTCAATTGGAAAGATATGGGCATCAATATAAACGGTGTGTACCTTTCACATCTCCGATTTGCAGACGACATCGTCCTACTCTCCGAAAACTCAAAACAACTAGGATACATGCTAGAAACACTCAGCTCCCATAGCGAAATAGTCGGACTACAAATAAACAGGGACAAAACGAAGGTTATGACGAACAGAGACCAAGAACCTATATCAATACAAGCAGTGCCTATTGACTACGTTAAAGAATATATTTATCTCGGGCATCTTATAGCATTCAAATCCTGCACAGAAAGGGAAGTAGACCGAAGAATAAAAAGTACGTGGAACAAATACTGGTCTATGAAGGAAATATTTAAAGGATCTCTACCAACAAAACTAAAAACAAAGGCAATGAACATTTGTCTGACTCCTTGCTTAACGTATGCATGTCAAACTTGGCCACTAAAAAAATCATCTCTTAGTAAAGTAAGAACATGCCAAAGAGGGATAGAAAGAAGCTACATGAATGTAAGACTACAAGATAGAATCCAAAGCGCTTTGATCAGGAAAAAAACAATGGCAAGAGATGTTGTCGAAAAAATCCTGACGCTAAAATGGAAATGGGCTGGCCATATACAGAGAGTAACAGACAGTAGGTGGTCACAAACAGTAACGAACTGGTATCCATTATATAAGAAAAGAAGACGAGGTAGGCCATCAAAAAGGTGGAGTGATGACATCGTTGAAGTAGCTGGTACCCTATGGCCAAGATTAGCACAAGACAGATCCACTTGGAGTTATTTGGAGGAGGCTTTCACCGCAAAAGGCGGCCCTTACAACTAACACAATATTAACAAAAATTACATATTAAGACATACTAACACTACTAACAAATAAAATAAGAGTAATAGATAACATTAAATAAATAACATTATATAAACATTAAAAAAATATGTAAGGGATAAAATAAAGCTAAATAAATAAATAAATAAAATTGTGAATAAATATATAACAATTTTGTTTATAGTTTTATTTAATATATCATTACCAGTGTAATATGCCTATTATTATATTCAATGTCTCTTCTGTGGCAAATCCGCATACTCTATAATTCACTCGTATACTTCAAGCGCAATACACTACAGACAGTTATCTCTTTCTGTATTTTACGTTCCGTATTATCTATCGCAGTCGTAGTTGAAAATTACTATACACGTATATGTATTTACATTTGTTATAACAATGCAACGATATCTGAACGCCGCTCACTATGAACGTAGTGTATCTTTCCTTTATATAATATCATTGAATGTAGTCCTATGATCAAATACCGTTTTAGATACGTAAACTGTATATTTAATCAAACGATCGATTGAGAGCCTTTCATTTAAGAAAAGAACTTGAAAATAGTGTAAATCGTTAATTTTCTATAATAGTTTTTTTCATCAAAAGATTTGACGATGTTAAGATTATTTTTGATTGGTACTTAAGAATGCATAATATTTATTTTAGGTTGCCAAAAAATGAATCCCTTCAAATATTGTGGATTGATAACAAAAATTGTGGATTGATAATATAGGCCAGGAAAACATAAAACCTGCAGTAGTAAGAAGAATATGCTCCTTGCATTTTGTAAAAGAATGTATAAATAGAACGCTGGATGTAGTTCGGCTTAAGGGTGATTTGGTTCATGTGTCTAAAATAAACTTTCTGACTAGATAATATTATTTCGTCAGAAATAAATGATTTTAATCAGTATACATTATTGTTATTTTATTTATTTTTAATCCTTACTTTCTCGTTTACCTCCAGTATCCACCACTAATTACGCTACTGGTGGAAGTCATTACAACTTGCAGGTTGTAACACGGAATATAAAAAACAAGAAGAAGCCCAAAGTGGGCGGGGCAGGCGTGTCACAATTAGTGACAGGAGAGCGTAATAGACCGTCAGTCGCAGACCGCGTAGCGTTTCTATATAGTTTGTGGTCGCAGACTCAAATTGTTGCGAGCTGACGGGTTGCTGCTAAGTGATATATGCGAAAATATGCTGTTTTGGGCAATTTAGAAGTGTTAAAACGAAAGTAAAAAATAAAAATATTTCGAATAGAGGTGTTTTGTACCAAAGGCACGTGTAATTTTTTAATTTTTTTGGATAGAAACTTAACTAAATATAAACAAAATGTCAAAATACCTTTATTACAAGCAATATTCAACCTTATTTCGTTAAGATAAGGTTCAGCTGTAAATACATTTTGAATAAAATAGCTGCGATAGTGTTGTAACTACGCCAACATTAAAGTTTTCGATAAAATGTTATCACAGTCCTGTTAATTCACCAATATATTAATGAAAATTTGCAAATGCTGGATGTCTTTGAAAATATACGAAATTGTAGGGTGAAGCCTACGAATGAACATTTGTTATGGTTGCTAAGCCAGATAAATAAGTAAGTAGTTTAGTAGTACTCATGACTTTTGGGAATCTTGGAAATTTTGGAAAAGTTATCTTAATATCATCTACATTGGTAACCGAATTCATTATCATCTAAAATCTTATATTAAAGTGTGAATACGATAATTTTTAAACAAATACGTGTTATTTCAATGACAATAAACAATTGCTAAATTATTGTTTTTTTTTATTATTTATCTATATATTATCCTTGTTTCCATTTTATAAATGATAATTTAGCTTATTGTAAATAAATTTCCATTAAATACAATTAATTATATGCCGCCTATATGAATTACAAGGATATACGTGGTACATTATAGCAATTTCCATTAAATGTTGCTATTTTACTCATTTAATCATATATTGTTGTTTTTTTTAATTTAATTTCTTCAGTAAATTCATATACATGATAATAATCATATACTGAATATCGATATAAGCCAGATCATATTCAGGCAGAGCAACTACATCACTAACATCATTCACGTAGCAGTACAGGTTAGTTAGGGCATGAGTAGGGCAATGTCAACGTTATATCTATTGCTATTATGTCTCTAATAGCGTGAATTTATTATTGTGATATCTAACGTTAAGAAGCTAAGTTTGCTCATTAATTATAAAAACTTCGTTGATGAAAAGGAATACAATCTCTATTCTTAAGGACTTATTGTTCATACTCAAATGAATAGTGAGTAACATAATGCCTTTCTCTTTTATTTTTAAATAACCAATCACGCGAAAATTATTGAAATGGTACACAATTGTTGATACACATTTCTTTCTTGTGCATGTGTGAGTTTGGCGACAGTGGTTTCGCTTCAAATTATGCGTTTTGCTACTTCCTCTTGTTTTTTATATTCCGTGGGTTGTAAACACTATAAAATTGATATTTTGTGGTGTTACACAAATGGGATATAATGAGAAATGAGTATGGAAGTGGAAGTCTGAAGTGGCGCAGCCACCCCTATTGATCGAAATTTTGCATGGAAATTGGTTGTCATATGGTATGAACATGGGATGCTGAAGATTGAGGAATACGTTAGGATAGTTAAATGTTTAATGGATTGTGTGAACGGTGGTATGGTTAGAAAGGGGTTGCTCAACTCGATTAGATTACTGAGATAAATAAATAAATAATCTTTATTATCAAAAATAAGAGATGACGGCTAGTAACCATGTATGAAAGAACACATGCTTCACAAACTTTAAATAAATCAAGATAAAGGTCAGTCTACTGCACGTTCATGGTGACTTGAACTGGTAACCGACCATTACCACGAAAGAAAGGTGTTGTCGAATCTTTATGGCGGCTTGGAAGTTAAGAGCGAGCGCTAGTCCGTGCAGATATAGTTGAAAGAAAACTTGATGGTGTCTCAGATCACTGTACGTAAAGCGAAGCGTGAAGGTACAGGACTTGCGCTTGCAACTAACTTCCTAGCCACTATAAAGTTTATATATATGATATAATTCACGCAACCTGGACGCAAACCGTTGGGGCTGTGGTTGGGGATGTGGTGCAGGACAAAACCACTGGGAAAAACTTAGGGGAGACTTCTACCTAGTAGTGGGACAGCATGGGCTAGACAAAAAATCATACGAAGCCTGATACATTGCCTATAGTGGTGGTTTCGTTTATCTCTGCAGAGGAGAATAAAAATTCATGCGTCGACCCAGGGACGCACGGATGGAGTGCTTATGTGCAGATTTCCGTCGTTACGAAAAAACGTTAGCTCGTTGCACGAACTCAGTATAATATTCTGGTGCACGTCGTATACGTGTTCTGAAAAGAAAGGAGTTAAAGCTCCAATCAAGTGCTCTTTCCTTGGTCTCTTCGCTCACTTTTGACTGTTGCTTCACCATATCTTAAAGCAATTACAGTTTCAAAACTTTCCTATTCTGAGTTGAACGTAAGATTTATTTATTTATCATCTTAATACAACTATTATTACAGGATTAACCCAATGAAATAGTGTAGTGATCTAATATTTGTTTACTTAATATATACCTATCAGATGGACAATACGTCATAATTTATATAGCATCGATACTGAAAATATCGACAAAAACAACGCTATTTCTTGTGGGTGGAGTCGTCGCCATATTTGAGAAACACTTGACTTCAGATCACGTGACCACATGCCATATCCCATATTTTGCTTATATCTATGATATTATTTAACTTGCTACATATTTATTTATCTATGATTCTCGCACTCCCACTGCCACATAGTACATGAGTAAAACTAAAACTGAAAGTGTTCTGTCCCCTTTATTGTTATATATTATGTTCTGTGGTTCTGTGTACGGATGTGACATTGTTTGAAAAAATCGATTACTAAAAATCGATTTTTTCAATTGTGAAATTAATCGGTTTATGAAAAATAGCTTTGTAATAAAAAAATAATCGATTTTTGCGAAAAAAAATATTTTATTCGAAAAAATGCCTGCTTCCCTATATATTAATAAAACTACGAGAGTATAGTATTAACAATTTATCAGAATAAAAATCCAATAAAATGATAAGTATAAAACATAATCAGAACGACAATCTTCTGGTTTTAAAACTAAACTGCAAAACATTTTTTTTTAACCTATAACTTTACACAATAAAAAGAAACTAAAAATAGTTACTGCCGCGAATGTTCAGTGCCATTTAACAATTTATTAGAACCAAAATAAAAAGAAACGATAAATGAAACTATTTTTTACGGATTTATCGCGGATAATTTAACTTTGTAATTCCCGACGTATCGGGTGCTTTACAGCACGCATGGTCACAGGGGGGACTGAGATTTTTGACGTCCCTATGTCATAGTTGGACCATAAACCCTCGCAAAAGGACACCAATTCCTACCAAGGATGATTCGCGAGGCTATTGAAATTAAAAAAAAAAACATTCTAATTTCAATAGAGAAGATGGATTGGTGCTGCCGCGTGGGATCCTATAATTAATAAAATTAAATCCAAACCCAAGCATACCACTGCAAGACTTCAAGATACTGTAAGCTCATTCTGCGTAGAACTGACCAAAAATTAATATTAAAAAACTGAAGGTAGCGGGGCTAACTATGACATCGGGACGTCAAACACCTAAGTCTCCCTCATGACCATGGGTGCTGTAAAGCACCTGAAACGTCGGTAATTAAAAATTTAAATTAAACGCGATAAAATTCTTAAAAATTAGTTTCATTTAATGTGTAGTCTTCGCGTAAATATAAAAAATCATTAGGAAACGATAAGTTTAGTAAGGGATAGTTTTTGTAAACTAAGTTTGATCAAACAAAAAGTATAAATATCATTATTGCCACAAATGTTCAGTACCATTTACATTGAAGTAGAATGAAAATAAATATGGACATTATATGGACAATTATTTACCCTTATAAGCAATGAATTTAAAAAAAAATTACTTCTAAAACATTCTCCAGAAACAGTCGCAAGGCATTTAATGAGTGGGTGACAGTAGGAATTCATAAAAGCAGACGAAGGTTATATGACCTTTACCATGAAAGATCATATAATCTTTCCGATGCTTTTAAAGAATAGGTTAAAAATTATTCTAAAATGTTTAAAAGAGTTTGCTCCACAGCCAAATCGTTACATATTAGAAACAAAATTAAGACGGCTAAGAATAAAATTAAAATGACGTGGAGTATAATTAATAATGAAACCGGTAAAGACAAACCTCGTAACTCAAACTATCAATTAAAAATTAACAATGAATTGACTAAATCAAATCAAGAAGTCGCAGCGGTGTTTGAGAAATATTTCACTGATATTCCTATCTTGACAACCGAGTCATTGAATACTTCTCCAACTGTCGCCGAGTCATTACTCAAACAGAATGTTAACACCTGTTTAAAAGAATTTAGATTTGAAAAAGTATTATCGCAAGATGTTGTAAAATACTTCAAAACCATTGATGTAAAGAAGACCGCAGATTTGTGGGGGATTTCCGTTACAGTTATTGCGTCCATAATAGATTTAATTGCACCTCATCTTGCTATTATTTTTAATACTTGTATCGATTCTGGTGTGTTTCCTTATTTAATGAAGTATAGTAAAGTAATACCTTTATTTAAATCTGGTAGTACATTGGACCCCGCTAATTTTAGATCTATTTCTGTACTATCAACTCTCAGTAAAATTTTTGAAAAAATTATTTTGGATCAATTTTTAACTTTTTTTAATACAAATAAATTACTTCATAAAAACCAATTTGGTTTTACAAGGGGTCGCTCAACGTCGGACGCCGGTGTTGAGCTTATGAAATATATTTTTCATGCCTGGGAGAATTCACAAGATGCCTTAGGTATTTTCTGTGATCTTTCCAAGGCTTTCGATTGTGTTCATCATGAGACATTAATCAGGAAACTACAAGATTACGGTGTAAAAAATTTAGCGCTTAGACTTATTACTTCATATTTAAGTAACAGAATTCAAAATGTAGTGATTAATGGTAAAGGTTCCTCCGGATCGGTAGTATCAATGGGCGTTCCTCAGGGCTCGATTCTTGGCCCATTCCTGTTTTTAATCTATATTAATGACTTACCTTATCTTGTAGGGGACAATCACGATATAGTATTATTTGCTGACGATACCTCTTTGATTTTCAAACTCAAACGACAGTTAATTAGTTATGACGATGTAAATAATGCTCTATCGAAATTGGTACATTGGTTAAACGCCAACAATATGCTCTTAAACGGCAATAAGACAAAGTGTATTAAATTTACAATACCTAATGTAAAACATTCGAATACCAATGTGCTGTTAAATGGGGAGGAGTTGAGTCTTGTGGATACCACTGTTTTTCTTGGTATTACTGTTGACGCGAAACTTCAATGGGGCCCCCATATATCTAAATTAGCAAGCAGACTTAGTTCTGCAGCATATGCTGTAAGAAAGATTGGAAGTCTCACAGATGTTAAGACAGCTAGATTAGTGTATTTTAGTTACTTTCATAGCGTAATGTCTTATGGAATTTTGCTATGGGGTAATGCGACTGATATTGAAGCTATATTTGTTTTGCAAAAGAGAGCCGTACGGGCGATTTATAACCTAAATTGTAAAGAGTCCCTCAGAGAAAAATTTAAAGAAATAAACATATTAACTTTTGCATCGCTATATATTTATGAGAATGTAATGTATGTGCATAAAAACATAAATAGCTTTAATAAGAATAAGGATGTGCATACTTTAAATACTAGGAACAAACATAAGCTTGTAATGCCAGTTACTAGACTCCACAGAATCAGTAATTCATTTATGGGGCAATGTATACGCTTTTACAACAAAATCCCAGAACATATTCAAAGTTTGTCAATAAACAAGTTTAAAAGTTTTATTAAAGAAAAACTGTACAGGAAAGGTTATTATAATATCAAGGAATACATGAATGAAAATAACCCTTGGGAATAGGGTGATCGCCACCATGCTGGTTCTATGAAAATATCATTTAAAAATTGTATAAACAAAATTATTGTTAAGTAAAATTATGTTTAAAAAAAAAGTCCCGCTTGGTTTCTTGCTGGTTCTTCCCAGGACTGAGGTATTTTCCGAACCAGTGGTAAATAAAAAATGACTTTCAATAAGTATTATGTAATAATCAATATTGAATAAAAAATTATTCTATTCTATTCTATTCTAATAAAAATATAATTATAAATAATCAAATGACAACCTTTTGGTCTTAAAACTAAAATACAATATAAATCTTTTTTAAACTTGTGTAAACAAAAAAAAAAATATTGCCATGAATTTTCAGTTAAAGAGTTTAAAAACAACTATTTTACCAAAATTCGTCTTCGTCTCTTTCCGAAAATACGGTTTCGTTTTTTCCTGTCAATATTTCCCGCTTTCAAAAATAATCTTTCGACTGGCGCGGAACTGGCTGACTGAATGACGCGCATTACGAGAATCGATTAAAACGCGTAATTGCCACAATCGATATATTAAAAATCAATTTTTATTATAAAAAATCGACTTTTAAAAATCGATTATAAGAAATAATCGATTAAAAATAAAATCGATTATTTTTTCCATTCCTAGTTCTGTCAGCTCTGTATGTGAGAGATATCATTACCCTATATAGTTTATTATCTTATCTATGGATTTGGATATCACGATATCACTAATTATTAAGTTGTTAGCAGTTGTAAGTAGGGAAGTTCCGATACTATCAAAGTATCGATACCTACTCACATCAGTAGTACTCAAATCATTTATCGATACTACTCATATAAATACTCCTAAAGTAACGATACTTACTCATATCGATACTTTTAGTTTTTTTTTTAATGAAATTAACGTAGCAAATGTTTTAAGCCCCACAACGACTGTTCCCTGTTACTTTATATAACATCGCATAGTTCCAACCAATGAACTAACGAACTATTATGAACCAAATCTAAGTACCTAACTTACGAAATTAATTAGTGAATAATTGAAGATCCTACCTTTCGTTTGTTTCTTTATCTGCTATTTTCTGTAATTTGTCTTTATCCACAGTAATTCCATGAATTTTGGAATGCTTGAATAAATTAGGCGTAATGCCACAATATTGCGCCGACTTAAAACATTGTTTACATTTAGCAGTTGTTTCGTTTGTTTTGGTAAAATATGTCAATATTACTGATTTTGGTGGTGCCATGATAACATTGGAACAATAAAGCGATGACTACAATAACTTAAATTACTCGTAACGTAATCGTAAACAATCACTTGTGGAATGCTGGATACTGCTAGTGCTGACTGGACCAGTGACAATTTTAGTGTAATGACGTCTTTCTCTCTCGGTCTCGGCTCGGGCGAAGTCGGACGAGTTCGGCTCACCTGATTCGATACCAAGTACTTTTGTTTCGATACCGAGTAAGTATCGCAAGATTGATTCGATGCTATTACTACTTGGTATCGAATCGAAAGTATCGAGTACCTACTTGTATTTACTAGTATCGGAATGTCCCTAGTTGTAAGTAATGTAATTACTTATTAAAAAAAAAATCATATATATATATATTATAATATGCCATCTTAATTCACGTTCTCGGCAATTATAATTATTGAATATATTCGAAACTGAACATTTGAAGTTGAGATTGAAAAAGAAAATATTAGGTACGACAGGTAAGCATAATATTTCTTTGTGGCTGGACAAGAGTCAATGTTAAGAAAGTTTATTCAGGCGTGTTCTTTTGTTTAAAGCGTGTTTAAGTCTCCTACTTTTCTGTGATTGCAAAATGATACATTCAACTCAATGTGCTCACAAGGATGCTGTTTTGTGTGAAGTAGTATTTCATAAGCAGTTTTATAGATTTAATTTTTCTCTTGCCGGTTGCCGGCACCAATATAATTTGCTTTTGTAAACACTGTACAAATAATCATAGACTTTAATTAGGGTAAATTGAGAAAACAAGGTGATAGGAGAGCTGGTTCTTTTTTTCGTTTAAAGGCGATATTTTTTTTATTTAGAACTTATAGAAGAGATGGCACATGACCATGCAGCTTACCTGATGGTAAGTGTACCTATATGTACGTGTAGCCATTCAAGAGGACATGCAGCCAACATTCTTGGAACTAAAGTGGGGAGTAGGACTGTAGCATAAGTGTTAAGTTTAAGTGTTAGTTCTTTTATTATGATGATAAATGTTGTATAATATAATAATAATAATAATAATGTCCTCCAGACCGAATTTCGGCCACGGCGGCCAGCCTCAACGGAGACTAGCCATTGGCGCAGGACAGGATTATAGTGCCCAAGTGTACGCACAAGCACAGGTGCACTCTCTATTCCCTCACTCTCATAGCCCGATGGGACGTTAAACCGACACGACCGGAGAGAGATCAGGCGCAGGACCAAGGGCTTTACGTGCTTTCCGAGGCTCGGGGATGAAACACCGCCAGCTTCCTGACTCCAGGCAGCTATTGAGAATTTCTTGATAGAAAAACTCAATAACTGATTTTTTGGCCCGACCGGGTTCGAACCCGGGATCTCATGATCAGCAGTTGCACTACTGCAACCACTAGACCAATGAGGCAGTCATCATTTTATAATATACATCGCAAAGAAATATTAAAGCTTGTTAAACTCCAGTCTTATACTATATATTATGTAGACCTAGAAATAATTTTTTCTTTATTATAACTTAAAACAAAATTAGCAAGCAGACTTAATTCTGCAGCATATGCTGTACGAAGTTTCACAGATGTTGAGACAGCTAGGTTAGTGTATTTTAGTTACTTTCATAGCGTAATGTCTTATGGAATTTCGCTATGGGATAATGCGACTGATATTGAAGCTATATTTGTTTTCCAAAAGAGAGCTGTATGGGCAATTTATGACCTAAATTGGAGTCCCTCAGAGAAAAATTTAAAGAAATAAACATATTAACTTTGGTATCGCAATATATTTATGAAAATATAATGTATGTACATAAAAACATAAATAGCTTTAATAAGAATAAGGATGTTCATACCTTAAACACTAGCAAGAATTATAAGCTTGTAATGCCAGTTACTAGACTCCACAGAGTTAGTAATTCATTTATGGGTCAATGTATACGCTTTTACAACAAAATCCCAGAACATGTTCAAAGTTTGTCAATAAAGAAGTTTAAAAGTATTATTAAAGAAACAACTGTACAAAAAGGGTTATTATAATATCAAGGAATATCATAATAATACATGAATGAAAATAACCCCTGGGAATAAGGTGATCGCCCAATGCTGGGTCTATGAAAAGTCATTAAAATTGTATAAACAAAATTATTGTTAAGTGAAATTATGTTTAAAAAAGCAGTCCCGCTGGGTTTCTTGCTGGTTCTTCCCAGGATAGAGGTATTTTCCAAACTAGTGGTATATAAAAAATGACTTTTAATAAGTATTATGTAATAATCAAAATCGAATAAAAATCATTCTATTCTATTCTATTCCATTCTTGTTTAAACTGTAGTCTAAAATAATTTATATTGTAAAACTGGTTTTGGATGAGAGGAGTTTCCTGGGACAAGCAATTTATTTAGCTTAAAAGGAATCTCTAAACATAGCAAAACATGTATTTTTAGACTTAAGTAAATGAAATAAATATTTTTGATTTTTAATTTGATTTTTATAATAACTAATGCTTACACAAGTATTAAAGTACAGGATTGTTAATAGTACTAGTGGTAAAATAAAAAATTTGGTTCAAGCGACTTCAATATAAATATATTTTACTGTTGAATTTTTAAAAACCGCTTAACCGGTTTCGATAAAATTTAAATAGGCCCCTTGGAACCTTTTCCAAATCAGTTCAGGCGTCTTCAAGTAATCAGTGAACATACCTAAAAAAAACAAAGATTCCCACGAATTGTAATTGTCCTCCTTTTTGAAGTCGGTTGAAAAGTACTTAAAGTCAAAAGATGACAATTTAAATGACTGTAACAATAAAAAAAACTGACTATGAAAAATATATATCTTGTCGACTTTTTATTAATAGGTAAATTGGATTAATATAATTTTGCTGACATACTTTGTTACATTCAGAATTGACACACAGACATTGCGTCATATGGGACATTAATAATATAATATTATATCTTCCATTATCTGCGCATAAAAACAATTAAAATCACTAAATCCCGAGCCACATTGATATGCATGGGGATCGTTTTGTGATATCACATTGTTATCGAAAAAAAATTGTACGTATTTCAGATGGCGGCTTGCAAAACACGATTCCACAAAATTCACTCAATAAAAAATAATTGCAAAGTAGCTTCTGAAAATATTTAAATTTTCAACGTCAATTTTGTATAGTCGGAATGAGTATGAATTCATACGCATTCTTTTTCCCATATGCTTCAAATGTGTACAAATCTATATGCATACACCACAAATTTGTACAAAAAGACAAAAAGATAAATAGAAGTGTTTGTTTGTTTAGCTGAGGCCTATTGTATATGAGGAGAAGCATATTCACTTTTCTAAAATTTCCTGATAAATATTTACGTAGACGCTTACAATTTTTTTTGTGTGAATTTTTGACCAAAATTATAGTCTTATGAGGCGGTGATAAATCACATTGATTTAGAGAAATATAACATGCATTATTATATAATAGTCTTTTTTTATGTTAAGTAAAACTATTAGCAAATATTTTAATTTGTCATGCATACAATACGCAAGATTACTGGTATTACCACATGATAAATGATGCTTGAGTCCAAGGTTTAAGAAATTAAAGTGACTACCATAGTCATCAAGGTGAAGTTGATAGTTGAAGACAGTCTAAATCTCACCTACATATATTATTTTCAGATTTGCTCTGTTACAATGCCGCAGGCCAGACGCAAGACACCATTTAGCGGTAAAGCGAAGAAGCAGCAACTGCAAGCAAAGAAGAACAAGAATCTCTTATTATCATGTAAGTAAACTTGTGTTGGTTGTAATGTTAAACTATGTGGATATGTGGTAGGGCCTCGTTGTAGCTATATTGTGGTTGTAATAATGGATCGCCTTGACCGTGAAAGGACAACACTCACAGAATACCAGCGTGAAATAGCAGTTTAATGTGTGTGTTTCGTATGGTGAGTGTAGAGTCCTGCTGAATTCCTTTCTAGTTCTTCCCAGGACAGAGATTTTTCTGGACCAGTTGTAGTAGTAAAAAAGTGACTTTCCAAGTGTATTATTTTATAAACTGTGTCAAATAAAAACAAATATATTGTATCATTTCCTCAGCATCCACTGGCTCCAACGCATATGACGTGGTCTCCGTTAACTACCAGCCTAACAGATCGCGAGGTAGAGGCGACGCAAACCGCTACGCGCTGAAGTTCTACCGGGAGACTGACGAGGAGTTGAAACTGAAGAAGGAAGATGCCTTGTGAGTAATTCTGCGAGTGTAAACGTTACCTGTCTATTCTAATGGGATTATGAAGCAGAATACGTCAGCTTAGTTCCTAATTCTGGAAAATATAGATATGTTTTTCTTTTCAGAAAATCTCTGAACCCAGTACCAGAGGAAGCTATGGAGGTGGATCCTTCAGATTACTTCCCCGCTGACATATCTTTCCCAAAACGTCCACCGTGGGACTTCAATATGACCGTCGCACAGTTAGATGCTCAGGAACAGAAATATTTTAGGGTATGTAAAGATTAAAGAAGATATCCGCAGTTGAAACAGAGTAACCGTCATAGCCCAAATAAAAGAGGCAAAGAGCCCACCTAATTGACAATAAGCTAGTCGATAGAAATATAGCTTGAATAACTGACAACCAATAGGAAAGAAAGGTCCTTGAGTGGCAGCCTCATACTGCAAAATGAAATGCAGGGTGGTACCCCACTTGATGGAGTGACAACTTAGTAAGACATGCAAGAAGTCACGAAAGTCAGCAGATGCAGACGGTTCAGGACTGCGTTTTCTTGGAAGAGGCTTATGGTCAGCAGTGATGATGAATGATTAAAGGCATTTTTGGAGCACCTTTACAGCATCCATCAATTTGCTAAGCCACCCGCTGCAACCCATTGCTAAGCCACTGCGCCGCACAACCGTTTTGTAATGACAATTCGGTTGCCAAACAGACAGGTAGGTGGCAGGGCTGGCAAATATGGCAAATTTTCCCCCTTATCAGGCAACTAGTGATTAGCTCTGGCTTCGTAAGGGTGGTTTCTGTATCTCGACAATAGGCCCACCTACCGGGTCCAATTGTGAATCTAAACCATCCAGGGAGACACACAAAGGCGCACTAAAAAATTCATGAAAATCGAGCTGTGATTTGTTGAGACTAAAGGACAGCAATTGATTTTTATATATAAGATTCTCGCCTTTTCTCAACTATAATATGTATATATTATACATATAAACCTTCTTCTTGAATCATTCTGTCTATTGATGAACACCGCATCAAAATCAGTTACGTATTTTAAAAGATCTAAGAGTACAGACTGCGGGAACGATTGTTTTATACTACGCAGATAAAAGATATACAGGGGGAGGCATTTGATAGCCTGTTATGAATGAAACATAGTTTACTGTTACCGTTACCGTTGCAGCCTATTAAAGTCCTGCTGAACATAGGCCTCCCCCATAGATTGCCTCATAGAGGGGATTTGAGTTGTTTTTTTATTATTTTAAGTTCCTATCAGGAAAATGCTGCTGCCTATCTTCTGTTTCAGTTTCCCTCTGTCGCCTCTTACGACACCCACTGGACGATATGGCGTAGTGGATATTCTTACACCGTCACTACACATTTATATGTAGAAAATTTTCTTGGACAAACTTAAGTTAAATATTATTTGAAAAATCAAACCATACACCATGATTCAGTAGGCTGGTTCACTTGCCATTGAACAACGCAACCATTGCTTATTTGTTGTGTTATATGAAAAGCAACAATTTAGACATGTATTGTTTCCTTACAGGAGTACATAGATCAGTTGCAAGCATCGGAGCACTGGAAGGACATGTCCTACTTCGAGCTCAACCTGGAGACCTGGAGACAATTGTGGAGGGTGCTGGAGATGTGTGATATATTGTTGCTGATCGTAGATGTCAGATTTGCTGTAAGTTTTTTGTTGTTACAGTTAAGTTTAGTATTTTTTACATTAAACATAAGTGACAAATGAACTAATAGTCCATCTGACGGTAAGTCGCTACTGCAATTCATGGATTCCTGCAGCCAATTTCAATAAGAAGTCTACAGTTACGTTGCTACCCCGAGGGCCAAGGTGGAATCCCTCACAGCCCATTATTATATTAGATGCTTGTTGGTCGAAGACTAGCCTCCTCGACCCAATTTTTGCCGCCAAGCACAGATAAACTCACAGGCCAAAATATAGTCCTCGTAAAAAGCTAACTGCAGGTTTAAGAGAAAAATATTTTAATGAAAGGCTTTTTTCTCTCAAGTGTTTTTGAATATCAAAATAGGCTAAATCTGTCTTAATTGGTGAACTGGTACCAAAGTCGATTTATCATCATCATAACAGACATCACAAGTCTACTGTTAAACATAGGCCTCCCCCAAGGTACTCCACGAAGCACGGTCATGAGCCACCTGCATTCATTGACTTCCTGTATGTCTCACCAGTTCATCATCGCTCCTTCAAGTTGGGGGCCACCCTACACATTGCTTACCGGTGCGGGGCTGCCAGGATCGTAGCATTCATTGGCGGGGAGGGGGTTATGTTCAACTGTCGACTTGTGAAGATCTGTAATGATGATGATGGTAATGGTGATATTATCTAATCTGATCTCCAGGGTATAATGTTCCCACCGTCCCTCTATGAATATGTGGTGAATGAACAGAAGAAGGATATGATTCTGGTCCTGAACAAGATTGATCTCGTGCCAGCGAGCGTTGTAGCAGCTTGGAAGGCGTATCTTACAGAAAGATATCCAGGGTTGAGGGTTGTTTACTTCACATCATGCCCAGGGTATAATCTGAGGGGAGCCAGCAGTGATAAGGCTGGTAAGAACATTGTATGTTTATATTTATATGAAGCTATGGTAGCTCAGGGGTGTATGGCTCTGTAATTTCACCGTACTCGAGCAACCCGGGTTCGATCCCCGTCGGCACCAATGAAATTGTTAATTGCAATTTTAAGTGCTGATTTACTATGTGCTGCTATGTGGATGAAGATTAAAAATAATTCGAAGATGTGTGAAATTGCCAACAGGCACTAGAACAGCGCGGCCGTCTGATTCCTCATAATCTATTTTAGAAATGATAGTAGGCTGGAGGAGGAGAACTGGAAGGTGGAAGGTGAGACAGTTTTTTTCTATAGAATAATGGTGACAAACGAGGATACAGTCCACTTGATGGTAAGTAGATGCTGTGGCCCATAGACATCTACATTTATCCTTGATTAAGAATCAAAATGCAGATGTTTTGTCACCCATGAGGACCAAGATGGAATGTCTCGTTTCCAGTAAATAGGGTCACCGGTTCCACACGATACACAGCAGCATTAAGCTGCTATTTTACGCTAGTATTCTGTGGGTCTGGTCCCGGTGGGGCCGACTACAACCATAAGATAGCTGCAGCAGGGTAAAACCACATTTATTTTTTTTATATGGTATTTTATTCTTTAACAGGTCTACAAGTGCGAAGACGCAAGGGCCGGCAACGCATGTGTTCTGAAGGAGCCACTAAAATATTGGAGGCTTGTAAAGATGTTGTCGATGGTCATGTGGACCTCAGCTCCTGGGAGAAGAAGATCGCCGAGGAGACCAACTTGGAGTTTGATGATGATGAGCAGACGGAAGTTGGTAAGTTAAAAAGTCACTTGCAGGTTAATAAAATGTCCGTGTGCTAAGGTCAATTTTCTAATGTAATTGATATGTAATTAGCTAATTAGGTGTATTAATAATGGGTAAGTGAATAGTTCCTATTTAGTTTAGTGACCGTAACACTATAGCTGATCATGAGGTTCGCATCCCGGGTCGAGTCAAAGTTTGTTATTGATTATTATACACAGTCAGGTCATAAGTAATGTCACACAGTAAAAACTTTTCTTTTAGAATGTTGACCACAAAAAAGTTTATTGAATTCGAATTTCGAATTGTTCATGAAAATAAAACTGTATAGTTTTTAGAATTTTACTCATTTTTAAAAATGGAGTGGACGCTTAAAGAAGACCGTGTTGCAGTTATTGCGTTGCATCGTTGCGGTTACGCGCCAATTCAAATTTTTGACATACTGAAAAATTTGAATATAACCAAATGATTCGTTTATCGTACTATCAAACGATACAATGAAGACTCTAGTGTAGATGACAGGCCAAGAAGTGGTCGCCTTCGGTTTGTTAGGACTCCAGCAGTGATAAAAGCTGTGAAGGCGCGAATTCAAAGAAATCCCAAACGTAAGCAGAAACTGTTGGCCCTTCAGAGGGGGTTAAGCAGAACCACGGTTAAAAGGGTGTTAAATGAAGACTTAGGGCTTCGGGCATATCGAAGAAAAACAGGACATCGTTTGAATGCTCGTCTAATGGACCTGAGGCTGAAGAGATGCCGCGCTTTTTTGAAGCGGTACGCGGGAAAAAAATATCGGGAAATTCTTTTTTCGGATGAAAAAATTTTTACCGTAGAAGAGAGCTACAACAAACAAAATGATAAGGTGTACGCACACAGTAGTGAAGAAGCGAGCAACCGTATTCCGCGTGTCCAACGAGGTCATTTTCCATCCTGGCTCATGGTATGGTTGGGAGCTTCTTATTGGGGCTTAACAGAGGTACATTTTTGTGAGAAAGGTGTAAAAACGAATGCAGTAGTGTATCAAAATACAGTCCTGACGAACCTTGTGGAACCTGTTTCTGATACCATGTTCAATAACAGGCACTGGGTATTCCAACAAGATCCATAGAGCGAAGAGCACATAAGACTGGCTGGCGGCGCACGAAGACTGGCCCTCCTCCAGTCCAGATTTAAATCCGTTAGATTACAATATATGGCAACACTTGGAGGAAAAGGCGTTCTCAAAGCCTCATCCCAATTTGGAGTCACTCAAGACATCCTTGATTAAGGCAGCGGCCGATATTGACATGGACCTCGTTCGTGCTTCGATAGACGACTGGCCGCGCAGATTGAAGGCCTGTATTCAAAATCACGGAGGTCATTTTGAATAAAATTTATTGTCATAAGAATCTATGTTTTGTTAAGTTCATTTTGGTATATAAATGGTCACATAATGAATAAACTTGTTTTAATTTTTTTATATTAAACATGTGACAGAATTTATGACCTGACTAGGTATATAATTCTTTATATTTAATAAAAACATAAAACAAACATAAACACTCACGCCTGTCACCCAGAGGGGTAGGCAGAGACTATGGACTTCCATTTGGCACGATCCTGACAGACCTCTCTCGCTTCCTCCACATCCATATACCTACGCATACACGCTCGTCGGTTAAAGGTACTCTTGATTTGGCCCATTTTCAATATATCGCCAATTTGGTCGATAAACTTTCGCCTAGGGCGACCCTTCCCGATTCTGCCGTTCACCTCTGCAACATAAATTTGCTTTGTCACTCTTTCCTCATTCATTCTTTCTACATGACCAAACCACCGAAGCATTCCTTTCTTAATCCTGGTCACAACATCATCTTGCAAACCACACTCTTCTCTTATTAAACAATTTCTCACTCTGTCATTCAGATTCATCCCTAACATACTCCTTAATGACCGCATTTCTACAGCATTTATTCTACTCTCGTGCTTCTTCTGCCACACCCAACTTTCACTACCATACATTAAAGTAGGCACTAACACAGCATTGTGAATTGCCATACGTGCCTTTTTGGACACATTCTGACTTTTCACAATAGAGTGTAGAGCCCCATTCACTCTATTTCCTGCATTCACTCGTCGTTCTATATCCTTATCATATCTACCATCCTTGCTAAACACACATCCCAAATACACAAACTCATCTACTTGTTCTACCAACTCCCCTTCTATTCTTATTTCACATATCGTTTTACTTTCTTCTCTTTCAAAAACCATAACTTTCGTCTTACTTGCGTTCACTTTCATTCCCTTTTCTTTTAATGTCTTGTTCATTAATGTAACCATCATTTGCAACTCGGCGGCCGACGACGCAAGTATGACTTGATCATCGGCGTACAAAAGGCATTTGACGGTTAACTCACCCATTCTTAACCCGCATTCTTCTACTTTCAAATTTTCCAAACAACTGTCCATAAATAGGTTGAACAGCCACGGGGAAGCCACACAGCCCTGTCTGACACCTTTATGGATGCCAAACCAGTCCGAGTAAGCCCCGTTGATCCTGACACAGGCACTAGAGTCCCTATATAGAGACTTCAATGCCTGTATCAGACCAGCGCTCAACCCAAATGAGGTCAGTGTTTGCCATAACACGTTCCTGTCCACTCTGTCATAGGCCTTTTCCAAGTCCATGAACGCACAAAAAACTTTCTGGTTTTTGGCCAAAAATTTCTCCGCAATCATGCGCATGGAAAAGACTTGATCCGTACACCCCATCCCCTTTCTAAATCCAGCTTGCACATCCCAAATTTTTCCATCCAATTATATTTAATAATACGTTTAATTCTCTTATCTGGATTCTCTTAGACCGCCACCATACAGTTTATATGTTTATAATAGCATATTAATATAAACTAATATTATTTATTTATTTACAATCTACATTGAGTCGGATCCTGGTTCTGCCGGGTAACCCTGCGCATGATTTTGTCGGGTAGCCGGGTACTCGGCAAAATGACCTGGTGGTATTCGGAAGCTAAAAACTTAGGGGTAATGTCTATGATGGCTTCGGCTGTATGTGACCACATATTCGTGAGTACTTAGTCACTTCGTTGGAAGCACATCGCTTTGCTGACGGTAAACTCTCACACATGAAAGCGTTTTAGCAGTGATTAAATTCACTTGTGCGGTCACTTTTCAGGCGGCCCGCAGACATCGTGTGTAGCGGACGTGTAGAATTAAATTAGAATTTACGACGCATTTTCGAATGTGACAATTTTTTGAAGTAATGAAAAGATTAATAATTTGATGCGACATTTTGAATAAACAATGCATGAATAAAACAGTCTGAAGCTGGCCCTGTTGCGAAAAATATATAAAGCGACCATGGCGTCAATTTTGTGTTTATCGCGATAAATTATCGATAAACTTGAAAACGCGCAGTGTGATCAAGCACCGGCGTAGGCCAAAATTTAAAAAAAGTTACAGCCTATATACGTCCCACTGCTGGGCACAGGCCTCCCTAATTTCTGAGAGGGTATTAGGGCAAGGAAGTGTCCGCCGCGCTACCCCAATCCGTGTTGACAAACTTCATATGTCTTCGAATTTTTTTTCTTATTTCTCAGACATGCATGTTTCCTCACAATGTTTTCCGTGCACGTGGTAAATCAGCATTGAAAATTGCTATTAACGATTTCATTGTTGTTGCCGGCTGGGATTGAACTCGGGTTGCTCGCGTACTGTGAAACTTTAAGCAAGCGCTAACCATCTGAGCTACCACGGCTCCTCATAGGCTGTAATGGTTATGTAATATAATAAGTATGCTGTTATTAATTATCCGGCATCCCGGCCGGATCCTAAAAAAGTGCTGGTTCCACTGTGTAATGGATCAAAACCTGGTACCCACATTTATAATGATTAAATACATAATGAGTTACTACATCGAAAATAATTTTTTCCAGGTGAAACGATCATAGAGAAAGCTGACACTTCATACTTCACCCACGAGAAATACAAGAACGGGGTGTTAACTATAGGGTGTGTGGGTCAACCTAATGTTGGCAAGTCTTCACTTATGAACGCTATCATGGGAAGGAAAGTTGTGTCCGTGTCCAAGACGCCTGGTCACACAAAGCATTTCCAGACTATATTTCTGACACAACAGGTTAATACGATATTTTAAATACTTGAAAATGATGTTGCTTGCCGTGTAGTTTTGACAGTTCCGTGGCACAGTCGCTTAGCAATGAGTTGCAGCGCTAAGGGTCGTGGTGTCTACAAATAATTGTTCCGGGTCTGGATGTTTGTCCTTGTGAAATTTATGTTTGTAAACTGACTCCACGATATAGGAGAAAATCCTAGTGTGGAGGTAACATTTTGTTTTTAGTAAAAGTAGTGATGGCGTCAGAATAGTTTACCCTGTATCATCTGGAGCGCGTTGTAAGAGACGCCAGAGGAAAATTAAAAAAAAAATTACGTGGAAGAGGCTGCAGGTATATTAGTAGCATAGTTGTAAAAAATGGGTCTGCTCGACCGGGGACAGACCACGCTCTCACATAATACCAGCGTAAAATGGCAGCTTGATACTGCTGTGTTTCGTATGGTGAGTGTAGAGAACTGGAGATACTTTTTACTAGAAACAAAGCATTCCATCTTAGTCCTCACGTTTGACAACGCATCTGCATTTTGATTCGCAAACGAGGATAGATGTAGATATATGGGTCACAGCAACCACTTACCATCGAGTGGACTCTGTGGTCGTTTGTCACCCTATCCTATAAGAAAAAACCATCTAGTGGGGGGCCGTCCTACACTTGGCTTGCCAGCACGAAACTGTCTATCGAGAAAAAGAAAACAGGAGATGGGTAGCAGCATCTTCCTGCTGCTTCCTATCTCCAGTTTCATTTTCACTCAAAATAATAAGAAACTGCTGTAGTAAACCCACCAGCGAAACGCTCGGCATGTTGTTTAATATTTTTAGACGATATATATGATATATGTATTATAACTTGTTGTATGGTAGTGAAAGTTGGGTCTGGCAGAAGGAGCATGAGAGTAGAATAAATGCTGTAGAAATGTGGTCTTTAAGGAGTATGCTAGGGCTGAATCTGAATCACAGGGTGAGAAATAGTGTGATAAGAGAAAAGTGTGGTTTGCAAGATGACGTTGTGACCAGGATTAAGAAAGGAATGCTTCGGTGGTTTGGTCATGTAGAAAGAATGAACGAGGAAAGAGTGACAGAGCAAATTTATGTTTCAGAAGTGAACGGCAGGGTCGGGAAGGGACGCCCTAGACGAAGGTTTATCGACCAAATCATTGATACATTGAAAATGGGCCAGATTAGGTGTACCCTTAACCGACGATCGTGTATGCGTAGATATATGGATGTAAAGGAGGCGAGAGAGGTGTGTCAGGATCGCGCCAAATGGAAGTCCGTAGTCTCTGCCTACCCCTCTGGGTGACAGGCGTGAGTGTTTATGTATGTTGTATTATAACGTAGTTTATACAGGAAGCCTTTGCTCGGCAGTGGACAATTGATAGGATATAATGAATGGATTAATGAGTCTTTATGCTTTTACGTTTCCAGGTGCGTCTTTGTGACTGTCCGGGTCTTGTGTTTCCGTCGAAAGTGCCCCGTCCCATACAAATACTAATGGGATCATATCCTATAGCGCAGTTGAGGGAGCCTTACACAACCATAAGGTTAGCCAGCCTTTACCTATACATATTTTTTTTATAGATTAAGTGTGTCAAAGGAGCATATATTTCACCTGATGGTAAGTGGATCCTGTGGCCCATAGACATACGTCTACATCTATCCTCTTGATTAAGACTCAAAATGCAGATGCGTCATCTATGAGGACTTAGATGGAATGTTCCCAGTAAAAAAGAGTCTCCGGTTCTCTACACTCACCATACCAAACACAGCAGCATTGAACTGCTATTTCACGCCGGTATTCTGGGTGAAAGTGGTCCTTCCCCGGTCGGGCCGACCCATCTCAGAATCAATCAAAAAAATGTCGAAAATTTCCAAATCAGAGAGACGCTGCAACTATATTATGTTTGTGTCAACTCGAACGGGGTAGGAACATGTTCTTACAATACCAGCGTAAAATAACAGCTTTAGGCTCTGTGTTTCGTATGGTGAGTGTAGAGAAACGGAGACCCTTTTTAATGGAAACAAGGCATTCTGTCTTAGTCCTGCATTTTGATTCGGATACATAAAAATCTATAACTATAAAATTACATATTTAGATATAAATATTCACATATTTAGACATACCATAGGTAAATGGTACTTACTTTCTAGGTTCTTACATTTTTATGGTAGTTGAAATTTAGTGTTAAGGTTTGTGAACATTTGGACGTGTGTTACTCAATCACCCATATACAATTAACCGTATTTTGTAGATATTAACGGCTTTGTGGTGCAGGGGCTTAGCAATGAGTTGCAGGGTTTATGACCACGGTTTCGAATCCCGCTCGGCGCAATTATTTGTATGGCCTACAATTATTTATGTATGTAAAATACCTTTTTTATGTAGGATAAAGGTGATGAACAAGCACACAGTCCACCTGATGGTAAGTGGTTGCTGCGACCCATAGACATCTACATCTATTCTGACTATTATCACCCTTGGGGACTAAGATGGAATGCCTTGTTTTCAGTAAAAAGGGTGTCCGGTTCTCTACACTTACCATACGGAACACAGCATGGTTAAGCTGCTATTTTACGCTGGTATTCTGTGGGAGTGTAGTCCTTCCCCAGTCGAGCCGACCCATTCGTGCTACAACTATACTACTAATATAACTGTAGCATGGCTCTACCACATATAAAACAGGAGAATATCTTAGTGATAGAAAAGTTACGCTGGGAAAATGAAATTGATGGCGTTTGTTTTGCGTGTTGCGAATCTGCAAGCAAGAGTTAGTCATTGAAATAACAGTTTTAGAGTAACTGTTATTAACAGTTTTAAATTAACTATTGTTGTTTTATATTAACTGTTACTACGATTTGAAATAACAATTATTAACTACATAACAGTTTATAAACTGCTATTTCAAATGAAGTTACCTCTGAAAATGACAGCTTTACAATTTTCCTGTATTGTAGTTGTTTTAATTTTTGCTTTTTTCTTATAGGTATTTAGCTGAGAGATTAGATTTACCAAAATTACTGCGCATCAGTCATCCGGAAAACGATGACACGTGGTCACCCAGAGATATATGCGATGGGTGGGCCAAGAAACGTGGATATCTCACTGCTAAGTCTGCTAGGTAAGTACATGTTAACAAATTAACAACAGAACTAAGTATAAAAGCTGAAGCAATAACTGCGTGGAATAAGGAGTGTGCTGTAACAGGTAAAATCGTATATCTGGTCCGCCTGTTCCAGTTCCCATATATATAACAGTTCCAAAAATCTGTTACAAAATAGCAGTGTTACTACAGTCTTGGTAGGTACTTCTCTTTCTAACTAAGGTGTTGAACCTAATCGAGAAAAGGACAGAGCTTGTGACAACTGTAACAGGGTGTCACATTGTAACAGTAACATTTTATATCTTATTCTAATAAAGGTAACTAACTGTCACATGTATGAATAAAGAAAAACTTTTAGACTAGTGTATAATGAATTTTGTTATCTTGCGGAACAGGAACTGTTCTTTCAGTTTGTCACAGCGACAGGCTGCTATTTTAAGATACTTCCATAGGGTGCTTTTTTTTCTAAGGTGTTGAACCTATGCGAGAAAAGGAAAGAGCTTTTGACGAGTAACAGGGTGTCACAGTAAAGGAGATGAATTTGATTCGATACAAACTTGGGCCCGGCGTGAACAAACTGAAAATATGTCTAAGTTTGAAGATTTAAACATTTGATACTTATGTAAAAAATCATATTTTTGCAGGACCTGGGGCTTTGTGTTTTTATGAATATAAAATAAGATATAAGAAATATAAAAATTTTATGTTTTATGATTTGTAGGTTATGTAGTAAAATCACTCGTTCGTGTGATAAGTTGTTTGAATAATTTGAAAAGAACACAAAAGAATGCAGTTTTGTAGTTATTACTAAATAAAGTAAAATAAAACTCAACCTTTTTATTATAATTATTTTTTGCAACTATTATTAAAATTGCATCTAGAAAAGCAGCCGTAACTGTACATTGTCTATTCTATTCCTCTCAAAACTTAAGTACCACATTATCGTCATTATGTGGGCGGTATATCTACTGTCATGTGATCCAAGAGAAAAGCCAAGGGTGAAGTTAAATAAATCCACGAAAGTAAAAACACGAAATCTATGCAAAAAAAAACAGCCATGAAGCTAGATGCGCATGCTGCATGAAAAGTTAAAATTCGAAGTTACCAAGTTAAGTCTCCTTCAGAATAGGCAATGATCAATTACTATACAGGCTATTAAGTCATGTAGGTTGTTAATATTCAAATGTTTTTTTAGTTTAATAACATAACCTTTAAATTGTTTGTTTTTATTCAATATTAATCTCTACAGATTCGCCTCAATGTTTCAATATTATGATTTTTTTTGATAATGAAAGCTATTTTATTATGAAAAAATAGCCTTCATTATTTATTTTTTTATTTATTTAAGCTTTATTTGCACACATAAAAAAAATGTACAAAACGGCGGACTTAATGCCTAAAGGCATTCTCTACCAGTCTACCTTTGGTTTGTGCAGAGAATCTAGTGATGGGTGCAAAACTCATAATTAAAAAAAAATTAAAGGTTTAAGGAAAAAATACAAAATTATAATATAATGATAATAAATACAATACACATACATATACATTTACATTACTACTCACATGCATACAATAGTATTTTATACATATACACAAATACCCACAATAAATACATACACAATAAATAAATATGATATTTATTTTATCTATTGCCAAAATGAGTTTTTATGATTGTCCCAAGTATTACAGAAATAAAAACTATTTATTTATACTTATAAATTTATTGTTTTATTACTTACATATTTTTGTATGACTGTTATGAACGATGTCAAGCACCCAATTTCATACATATCCTTTTTTATCTTATTCTAATAAAGGTAACTTTCATATGTATGAATGAAGAAAAACTTGTGACTATCTTTTAGTGGATTTGTTATCTTGTGGAAGAAGGAGTTGTTCTTTCAGTTTGTTTGTCACAGTTATAGTCTGCTATTTTGAGATACCTGTTTTTTATTAGTTACGATAAATACTCCTCACTCCTAGTATAGGTACCAATGCACAGGCAGTGTGAGTGTACAGAAGATGCAAGTGTACCGACATGTGCACTAATAGGTTGCAGACACCAGTGCTCTGGCAGTGCAAGTGCAAACGAAGGGTTTTCTCTCTTGAAAACTCATTGCTTTGATGTTGAAATGCAAGATTTTCTGGTATCAGAAAATATGAGATAGTATAAATTTTTACTCCAACAGAAGGGAGACTGCATTATTTTTTACTTTAATATTTTTATTAACAACGGAAGACCAATAATTAAGCATAGCATGCCCTTAATCGAGTTTTTTTTTTCAGGTTAGACACATACAGGGCGGCGAACAGCTTATTGAGAATGGCGTTGGACGGAAAGATTTGTCTATGGTTACGGCCGCCGGGATTCACAAAGCAAAGAGGTTTGTTATTAGTGAACTTTCATATAACCACATATAATAAATAAATATATAATTAATATTATAACAAATATTATAATATTTATTATGAGAATGCCTGCTGGAAGAAATTTCAATATGAAATAAGCAGCACCTTTGTACAAAATATCTTGTTTTTTATTTTTCATTGTAACTTTACTTAGTGTGTAAATAAATTGTTAAATCAATAAATAACTTATGGGCTGGTTCTTTATTTATTTAACAATTTATGTATTATGGGCACTCACTAATATGGATTATAGAATATCCTTAAAATGCTTATTATTATTTTCGGTGTTTCTCAGCGTAATAAAATCTGTAACTATTCGGGAAATGGGTACCAGCGATAAACAAGAGTACTTGACAAAGCCTAACGTATCAATATACCTTAAAGAACTGACACTAATGGTGAAGAAAGGTTCTCCATTCGACCTTCTGCTGGCAAGAGCAGTGTTGACACCTTACTATATGAAGAGACAATCTGATGAAATATGAAGGGAGTCTTGCGATCTTCTATTCATTTGTGAAAATTATAATAAATACTCCCAGAATTACATTGGCCGAGGGTTAGTTGAAGATGACTATGAACGTCTTTTTCAGAATAAAATTTTCTTTCACAGAAAAATACGAGACCTGCGAAGAGATAAAGTACGTAAAATGGGTTCAAGCACTCACACATGCCGAGGGCGAGGAGTCGGACGTGGCATCGGACGACTCCGGACATTCCGGATCCGGACGCCACGATTCCGGACGACAGAGTTCCGAACAATCCGGATCGGATACCGATGACGAGAGCGACAGAGAGGAGCAAACTGCTATCGCTAATAAGTTTGCCGCTTTGGCTAATGTCGAGTGAATTTTACGGAAATGTTTTATGTCTGTCGGTTCCTATTTCTTATTGGGGAAAATTCCGGCCTGTGGGCTTTTTCGCTAACATTGTTGACATTAAAGTTACAGTCACTACGTACTATATTGCGTCGTATGGTTTTGAGTTGTGCTAGGTCTACAGAAAAGCTATATAGAATACGCAACAGCTATATTACAGTTGTAGCACGAATGGGTACGCTCGACCGGGGAAGGACCGCAATCTCACAGAATACCAGCTAGAAATAGCAGCTTAATGGTGCTGTGTTTCGTATGGCGACTGTGGAGAATCGGAGACCATTTTTATTGGAACCGAGGCAATCTATCTTAGTCGTCAGGGGTGACAACGCATCAGCATTTTGATTCTTAATTGAAGATAGCATGCACTTACTTAGATGGATTCTGTGTGCCACTCGTTTGTCACTCTTTTTCTATATAAAAGAAGTG
Organism: Parnassius glacialis; assembly: GCA_033319125.1. Classification (NCBI taxonomy): domain Eukaryota; kingdom Metazoa; phylum Arthropoda; class Insecta; order Lepidoptera; family Papilionidae; genus Parnassius; species Parnassius glacialis. The sequence goes on along the minus strand of JAVANC010000015.1, from coordinate 8,876,546 downwards.
ACTCTCATTTTGATATCAACAATTTTAGCGCACAGGCCTGCTGCACTGCGATCATGTGACTGTGTTGGGAATCGTTTGCCGGTAGAAATCACGTCGCAACTCTGTTATTTTTTATTTAAATAATATTTTGTAATCTAAAATGAGATATTAATTCATAAAGACGTTGCCTTATAATTAATACTGATTTAATTATATAATACAATGGAACCAAACTTAAAACATTAATAAATCCCTTCATAATTCCCAGCAGAGTTACAAAAATCGCATTACTGGATTCCTGCCGCGTCTGTTACAATGAGTTTGTTAACAATATTTTATATAAACTAATAAAATAAAGATAATGTTGTGTCTGAATATATTATATAAATAATTATTTATATATGTGTGGCATTATTTTAGAAGTCAAAACATCGTTAGAATCGTTGTGATGTGAAACTTGATGAAACTAAAAAGGGAAACATATACATGCTTGTGAGTTTCGTTAATTGTTATCCAATAAGAGTACTGCAATATCTACTGGCGGGTTTCCTATCTACCGCCTTTTGTGCACTCGTGTGTTATAATGGGGACACAAGCTCGCAAGTCACGCAACTAACCGCATCGCTCAAATCTCGCGTCATCGCCTTCCGCCGTGGACAAGAACAGCAAATAACGCTGTATTTCGCGAAAATCTTTGAAAGTTATAATATATGTGAAGACAGCCGTCATATCCAACCAACGAGTTAACCAGCAGTTGCTCATTTAAACTAACAAACCATTTTTACCATCATCCTCCTCAAGGTTTGGATAATTAATTTTATCCACCAATTTAGTTTGTGAGAGAATGAGATAGAATACAGTATACAGTGTTTCCTATTATCTCGGTCTCGTAAGCGTAAGCGACGTAGGCTTTGAAAGTCAGTTTTCTCGAACATTTGGAACAAAAGACTCCACTCGCCATCTTGTTTAATAGTTTTTACAAGATGGCGTCAGCAGCTCATGTAATTTTACCGTTATAAATGGTGCGTAGTTAATCATTTTAGCAACAGAAAACAAAGGTTTGTCCAAAATTTTAAGAATTATTTAGTGGAATTTAATATAACTATCAGGTCGAGATGCTGAAGCTGGCCCTGGTAAGTCAACCATTCCTCCGTTATGTCCTTAGGTAGCTTGTCATCCCCTCTTACACTGCATAACCAGAGCTTCCGTTTTAGAATTACTTCAACTGCTGTAACACTAATGGGTCGACTCCACCGTGGAAGGTCTACACTCTTACAGAATACCAGCGTCAAATAGCAGCTTAAGTGTTTCGTATGGCGAGTGTAGAGAACTGGATACCCTTATTACTGGAAATAACGCATTCTGTCTACGTCTTCCGTAACGTCTACTAGTGCTGCAGTTAATAATACTTAACCAGGGTTGTTTGCAAAGCGTGATACAGTAATACGCCGGACTTACGCGATAGATGGGACCAAGCGATAGCCGTGTAAGTCGAATTCGTGAGTCGGGGTTCAATTTTGCACATAAATACGTATAAAGTTTAACAAATACAATAACAACACAACAAAAACAATAATTTAGAAGAGTCATGTTTAATAAAATTAGATAATAAAAATAATTTACATTACTATGAATAAAACAACATAAACGGAAGTTATTTTGATGTCATAAGCTTCATATATTGTAACAATGTCGCCTGATGAGTTTTTCTTCTCACGTAAAATTTCCTCGTAGCATGCCAGTAACTTTTTCATTTCCCGTTCCGTAGTAGAAACGCTCTCTTTATCTATATCTATTTTTTTTTAATTTGTAACCCCTTTTCTTTTTTTTACTTACTTACTAATTGTACTGAGGCCTTCTGTTAAGTTTGAAATCGTCATTTGATTTTCCGATTAAACTGGGTTTAATGAATCAGGTTTGTTCAATGTCTTAATCATGCTCACGCATTTCCATAAGCTCGTCAATTGTAAGCTATTGATTGTGTGAATCTAGCAATTCTTGGACGTCATCATAATCCATCTCTAAATTTAAGCGGTTCAGTGTGGCCTATGACACGCTAGTCGTGTCTTTTTAAAAATCATTATAACTCGCTCAAATTGCCTTTTTGAAAGATTTATCCAGAACAAAATATTCATTATTTTGCAAGTAGTTCATGCCTGCGACTTCGTTTCTGGGTATTTTGAAAATTTGAAATTTTTAGGGGTTGACAACCTTTTTTTAACTTGTACATGGTACTCTTTTTACTTTGTGGGTTTTAAATCATGTTGTGGGAAAATAGTGTAATAAATAATAGCACTCATTGCGATCGCTCACAAACTCAAGTTGTAAATAAATTTCTGGAAAACATGTCTTCTGTTAAAAGAAAACAATGCGTTTGTCTTATTGTTTAATTTTGCTTAAAATGGTTGAACTGCCGTCTTATTATGGCCGAATAGACCAGACAGACCTACGAAGTACCATGTGCTCTTGTGATATGGTATAAGGTTTATTTTTGCTTCAAACAGTTTGAAACCGTTCATGCATAAAAAAGTCTTTTTTCAATCCGCCGCCGTATAGCGCCGGCGTTTTTTTCCTTTTAAAAACACTTGTTTTGATATTCTTACTAATTAGACGTTTTCAGATCGACTTTACTTTTACATTTGTATAACATTAAATAATATTTAACATTTGTAAATATCAATGAATCATAAACCTTATTATTTTCCAAATTAAGGTTCTTCATTGTTCGATATTTACAAATGTTTTTATTAGGTGAAAATTTAATTTTCACCAAGGTTTTCCAGGTTGATTTAGCTGTACCTACTTATATAAATGATTTTTTTTAATAAAACAAAAAATAGTACAAAAGGTTTGTACTCCATGCATAAAAAAGTCACTTACTCTCAATTTCAAAGAAAACACGTAGAAAAACACGTAGTTACCCACTAAAAACAAGTATCCTTCCGTTTGTAACTGATGTTTGATGTCAACTAAATTTAATTAGGTCTAAACAAGCGAAATAAAGCATAAAATAGAACATTACTTTTACACATGGCTGATGGCACAATAGGCGTGTCGTCAACATGGCCACGCGTGTCATGAAATTTTTGTTCGCCGCCACAGCTAAAAGTTGTCGAAAATCGGTGCCGCAACTAATCGGTTAATTGTTTGGCAATATCGATCACTTCTTCAATTATACCGTCAATTTGTTCAGGATTTGAGACTGATTCTCCTTGGTTTTCTGTGGTAAAAAAATAAATAAATGGACACAGTTTTTGCCAGACGCCATTCAATGTCTTTTGTGAAATCTCATTCCAAGATTGTCCGATAATTCTTGCAGCATATAAAACATTGAATTGCTTCCAAAAGTCTTTGACAGAAAGCTTGTTATTTAGTCTCATAGCTTCATTAAGATGTGCAAATGATCGCCTTGTGTACTAAGCTTTAAATGTTTTAACGGCTTCCTGGTCCATTGGTTGAAGCAAGCTGGTAGTGTTTGGTGGCAAAAATACAACGTCCACCCGTGGGTGGAAATTAATTAAGAGTTTTAGGTGGATGACCTGGTGCATTGTCAATTAGTAGCATCGCCTTAAATGGAATTTCTTTCAATTGGCAATAACGTTCTACTTCAGGAATAAAATGATGACCGAACCAGTCTTCTAAAAGAGAAGCTGTCACCCAAGCTTTCGCATTAGATTTTAAAATGACAAGGCTCTTGGATTTTTTGAGCGATAAACTAAGACAGGTTTCAATTTACAATCATCAGCTCAGCATTCGCACCGACCATCACTGTCAATCGATCTTTGGCGGCTTTAAAACATGGAAAGATTTTCTCTTCACGCGAAATAAAAGTTCTTTTAGGCAATTTCTTCCAAAAAAGTTTCGTCTACATTGAAAATGGTTTGGCTGGAGTAGCCACCATCTATCATTTTCTTGAATTTTTCTGGATGAAGTGACGCATCTTCTGTGTCAGCACTTGCCACCTCTAAACTTTATGCGATGCTATGCCAATTACAACGACTTTTAAATCGGCTGAACCAGCCGTTAATAGTTTAAACTCTTCATTTTTGGCCGCCTCCCGAGCTTCTTCTTTTAGTCTCTCAAAGATCTGCTTAGCTTAGAAAGCACACTGTGTTTTGGTCAACAGGCCAATTTTTAAGCCTTACTTGATTATCATACCATAATTTTAACATTGTTTCCATCTGAGCGATAATACCGTGAGGTTTACGAATGATGCTTGAATTCAAAGATTGAGAGCCTTTTACAGCTTCCGTAATTTTTTCTTTACTTTTTGTAACCGTTCGGATTGTTGATTCCGGTAGGTCAAATTTCTTTGCCAATTCACGAATTTTTATTTTCGATTCAGTCTTTGATAATATTTAGTTTACAGTCCAAAGACAGTGTTTTTCGTGTTATCTTGTTAGATTCAAATGGCTCATTTTTTGATATTTTCTGCCGACTTCCAAAAAGGAGACGGTACTCAATTCGAGTGTATGTTTTTTTTTTTGCTTTTTTTTTATGTGTGTTACCTCATAACTTTGTACTGGGCGAACCGATTTCAATGATTCTTTTTTTATATGAAAGCTGATAGTTCTCGTGTGGTCCCATATGAATTTCATCAAGGTCAGACCAATGGTTATTGAGTTATTCTTAAATAACCTGTCTTGAAGTCGCTTATATTGAAGTCGGCTGTACAAAATTTTTAATTTTAAATTATGGATGACATATTCCACGAGGAACACGACCGAGCTTGTCGTAAACCAAATGTGTATTTCGTACGTAAAACAATTCCGCCTGTAACACGTTCGTACTTGTCATAAACCGAACACTGACAGAGCGAAGTGTGCAAATGAAAATCCGCGTATCTCCGAATTCGCGTAAAACGGGGTAGTGTAACTCGAGGTTTGACTGTGCTACTCGGTTTTTTTCTGGTTGGCCTGCTTGTTTTGCTTCCTCGCTTAAGATTGGTTTGTTTAATGATTTCTTATATAAATGCGAACAGTACACATTGATTAAAACGATTTTACGGATTTTATCGCGTTTAATTTTACTTGTTTTTAATTCCCGGTTTTGTTTTATTTTGGGTGCTTTGCAGCACCCATGGTCACGGTGAGACTGAGGTGATTGACGTCCCGATGTCAAAGCTAACCCAGACTTAAACCCGTACTGGGTTTAACGTACTAGCAAAGGCATACCTATCCTGGAAATTTTTCTTACCAAACTGCTTGCACTGATAAATATAATGATTCAATATAAAAACTGTGGTTGCTGAGGGGCTAAGTGTTCGCTGTGAATATCACAGTACGCGAGCAACCCTGGTTCGAACCCCGCCGGCACCAATGAAATTGTTAATTACAAATTGAAGATTGTGACTTTTTATATGGTTTTGAGTTACAACAATGAGTTACAACAATTTTTAAATGTAGTTTTAAGTTTTGTATTATTGACTAATAAAACCAAATAATCTAGAAAAATCAGTCAGATAATCAATTTTTATTTATTAAAAAAGGTTACTAAAATGTCATTTAAACCAAAATATAACAACAAAAAAAAACCGTCTAAACCAAAATTAGTCAAGTATACATAAAACAGAGGATTTCAAAGTATAATAATTATTCTTATTTATACTTAAAATCAGTCCCTTTTGTAACTGCGAAGAAATGGGACGTAGTCACTAAAGTGGACCTAGGCGAAATACAAATACTATATTATATTAAGTATACTAATTTTACATCAGCCTAAAAATCAGAATTAAATTTGAATTTCAAAAATCTAGTCGCTGCGACAAAAATTTAAGGAAATATATTAACTTTGGCCTCTCAATACATTTATGAAAACGTTATGTACGTACACAAAAAGTGTAGTTATACAAAAATAAGTGATATTCACACTGTAAATACTAGGAACAGACACAAGCTTGTTGAGCATGTTGTACCGGTTACTCGACTCCATCGAGTCAGTAATTCATTCTTCGGGCGATGTATACGCTTTTACAACAAAATCACAGAAAATATACAAAATTTGATCTGCTCAAAGTTCAAAAACTTTTGTAAAATGAAAAGTTTCTTATGCTTCAATACATTTAATTCACTTGTACAATCAACTGTTCATTATACCTCAGTACATTTAATCACTTTAGTTTCATTTAATACTTTCAACACTCAAGTTATTATTCTCACAAGACCCGTCGCACACGCCGACGCTCGGATACTTAGTGTCGTGTTTCGGCGCGCCCTGGCGGCGCCAGCCCGCTCGGCATTGCCCGCGTGATTCCGGCAACGACTCGTAACACTTTATTTTTTTTTTTTTTTTTTTTATAGGATAAGGGTGACAAACGAGCACACAGTCCACCTGATGGTAAGTGGTTGCTGCGGCCCATAGACATCTACATCTATCCTCGTTTACGAATCAAAATGCAGATGCGTTGTCACCAGTGAGGACTAAGATGGAATGCCTCATTTCCAGTAAAAAGGGTTATTATAATATTAAGGAATTTATGGATGATAATAACCAATCTACCAAGCTATTTATTTCTAATTTGTTTTGTGTGGTTAATTGTGTAACATACATGATTTTTAGCTGTTATTTAAAAAAAGTACTGCTGGGTTTCTTGCTGGTCCTTCCCAGGACAGAAGTTTTTTTCGAACCAGTGGTAATTAAATGCAAGAGTGACTTTCAATAAGTATTATTTATTTAGATTATAATATATATCGAATAAAAAGTTTCTGTTTCTGTTTCAATAAGGACTGAGCATTAGTTATAAATAATTAGGATTACAAATCACAATAGTATTATTATTGTGATTTGTAATCCTACTAACGTAATACTTTTATTATTTCGTTAAAATTAATCGGTCAAAACCCGAAAGTATGATTCGTAATAGGTCCTGGGAATTATATTTTTGTCCAGCATTTCTTTTGTGTCTCTTTTTTTTATTTTGATTTAAAGGTATTTTACTTGTGTATGCTTGTGTAAAACCAACAGAAAATAATAACGTTCGATTTCCAGCTCGTCGTGTATTACGTACGAAAACGTTATGGTAATTTTCATCTTCGTAAAAATTCTTAATTGGAAAAAGTCATTGGATGTTCTTTTTCAATACGAAGCACCTTAATGTCGTGCCATTTTACTTGGTTTCTATCCGTGTTTACATTAAAATTGTTACCCCACTGCTCTTGAAGTAATTTAAGATCATAAAATTCATCATTAGTCATTTCATTGACTATCCTAGCCTAGTTCTGCCCTTTTAGCGGCTTGATAAGGAGACTTACTGTTGTGTGATAAATCCAGATTTAAGGAAACGCTTTACTTGCTTTTCAATTAAGCTATGCACACTTACACTCGTTTTGAAAGTGACCACGAATCAGAAAGTGGATTATACTTTTAACATTTTATTTTTTTATAAAGCGTAAGCTGCAAGGAGATACTTATTCTTTTGCTGGCCGCAGCAATTATCAGAGTAAAATATAAAATCTAGTTCTTTATCAAGATTACCTTGTTTATTTTTTTCTATATACTTCAGTATGCAACTCCCAATTTCAATTGCATCTCGTTTTACCTTCTTTTCGTTCCAGAACTAACATTCCTCTTTTTTAGCATGTAAGTCACTAGTCGAGATTAACTCCCACTATTGTAAAATGCAGAAATTTGGCCCTTTCGTATCGGCATCACAGCCTGTAAGTCATAAACAATAACAATGGTGTTGTTTATTGACCCCTAGCTTTGTCTTTTTCTTTCTCTCTTCTGGACAATTCTTTTTTTTTCAAGTAATTTTCGTGAACTACAATAATCCTTTTATTTTTCCTTATTCGTTGGCATTTTTATAACGTTCGCAGAGATTTGGCGTTCCACACGCCAAAGATCAGTGTGATCTCTGCGAAATATTGAAGTCTTTATTAAAAATACGGTTAGAAGTAGATGAAGAAACACATGGTACTCTTGTACGATTTTCCTAGTGGTCACGGTATGAGTCTGCTAAAGATTTATCACACTGAAAATACTCCAGTGACGTTTGGGCTCCTAAGATAATACGACTCGATCCGTGGTATGGTATTGTTACGAGCTTTGGGTTCGAGACAATTAAAAACTGCCGATTGTATTACTAAAATCGACACTTTAATTACAGAGTACTAATTACAACTTAAACCACACTAATAATAAAACACAATTGTACTACTGATCACTTTAGTTCGCAGTTGTATTGCTTCCAAGTATTCGCCAATTCAATACTGACTCGGTCGCGGTCTATATCGGCCTTATATAGGCCCTCAAGTATTTCCCAGAACCTTCTACTATAGAAACATCTAGAATTTTCGAGTACATATCGGCCCCGAAATTTCTAGAAGGATCTTGACTCCTAGTTCTGCTACTCGATACTAGAGAGCGCTAGTGGTAACTAGGGTTGTCATGTACAAGACATTAATAGTGGCGCGCAACTGTAATAATAATTTTTTGGCACTATCGTATACCTCTGGTTCCACATGATTGTGTGGAAGTGCATTTGATTACCATATTTCCCACGCATCGATATTTACAGGATCTTTCTGTACGAAACCCGTCTGTTTTTCTTTGATAATGCTGTGATAATGAAAAATATTTTTTTTGGTTTGTCGTTTACTGCGGGTGACAAATGTTTTCAGACTAATTTGAGTATGGTTTAGCTTAAAGCTGTAAATTTTAAGTGGATGAGTATCTGTATTTTGGTTTAATGCCCGTAGTATGTCTAATGAGGCATCCACGACATCCACGACTTCTTATGCCTTCAGGGCGGCGCCACTTATAAATGAACTAATTTTTGACAGATTTCATAGCGGTGAAGTTGATTTGTTCGAAAAATGTTAATGTTAATGTTTCTTTCTGTACTATTAATTATATTTTATATTAATTACATTAAAATAAATAAACCAAACCGTAAAGAAACAAGTTCATAAAAGAAAAATTAAAAAATTAAGTTCAAAATTTAAAAATGTGTATAAAATAAATAAAGAGCCAAACACTTTCATTTATTACACAGTTATTATTCGTTTCATTGACAGTAGCTGGTGTGGTCACTGCATCATGTACGTTCTCATGTTCATTGGGGTAATTATTTCAGTGAGGTCGTACAAATTGAACATTTGATGGTATACAGGTGTGGCGTAATGAATGGATAATATAGTACCTGCGGGTAGAGGACGTTGTGGCGGTTCAGAAAAATATGTTTTATGTTTAGTAAAAGTCCCTCGGTTTTCGAGATAATTCGACATTTTCGAAATCTCAAAAAAATTACAGCCTTTGCCACTCTTTTTGACAAGACTCCAAATGAAGGAATTTTTTCAATCTATTTTTTGGATAGTATTCGTGGATAGAAGCGCTATCGAATGTAAATTACGATTTTAGGGGCGCAAGCATAGTTTTTTTTAAACAAAGATCTAACTCAAATTTCATGTTTTGCTTATTTTTTTTCCTAAATTAAACCTAACGTAGTCTAAAAAAAACATGGTCACCTGAGTGCCAAATTAAGAAACACATGCCTGTTTCATTGAGATTTCGAAATGGTATAACTCACTGTATTTCCAGCATTTAATACAAAATAAATTCCTATTACAATAGTGCTGAAATTTACTTCATTACTTGAAATTAAGTTAAAAATATTGATTTCATAACTGTGGAATTTAATAATGAAGGAAAATGAGAGAAAATAACAATTTTAAAATATGGTTTTATTAAATTAAATTTCACAAAAGGTGTTCAAAGTGGCCACCATGAGCTCTAATATATGCTCTACACCATCTAATAAATGATCGCTTTATTCTGCTTACATGTCTCATTTCAGTAATTTTTTGTGCAGTCATTTGCACACGCTCCTGTAGCTGGTCCACTGAGGTAATAGGATCTTTGTAGACCTTCTCTTTGAGGCATCCCCAGTAAAAAAGTCGAGTTGGTCTGGTGATCGTGGGGCCCACAAAATTGTCCATAATCGCCCGATCCATCTTCTGGGATACATTTCGTCGAGATAGACTCGAACGCTACGGACGTAATGGGCGGGGCAACCATCGTGCTGCAGCTACATTCTTTTTCTCTCTTCTAACGAAACGTTTTCCAATAAAGTGCGGAGATCGTGTCTTAAAAATTGCAAATAGCTCTCTGCGGTCAATGTTCCTGGTAATTCGAATGGACCGATGATGTTGCCGTTTAGGATCCCAGTCCAAAGGTTTATTTAAATTAATACTGGGATCCTTCTTCTCTCACCAAATGAGGGTTGGTGAGCTGCCAACTGTGCAGGTTGTGCATATTAAAATATCCGTCTTTTTTGTACGTGGACTCGTCGCTCCACAAAATTTTATCGAAGAATTCGGGATCATTGTTCAATTTTCTTAGCATGTTTTCGCAGAATTCTACTCTTGCAGGATAGTCTCTTGGCAGCAAACGTTGAACGCGCTGCTAATGAAATGGGTGTAAATTCTCTCGTTTTAATATTCTATGAATACTCTACAACTGCTGCAAATCCGGCGCCTCAAGTGGCGATGGGAAGGGGGATAGCGCGGGGTTGCACCGTGACCATCATGTTCTTCAAATTCTGCTCTAACTGAGCTGAATCTTGATTAAACACGCCTAACCTACGCATAGCGGCTTCTCGCTGCTCCTGCATAAATTTTGCGTTTACTGAATGGACAAACTTGTCCGTGGCACGCTGCTTAGCATCTCTTCCTCGGTTGCGTTTCTTCTGCTGTTGCTGAGGGGGTTGGGGAGTGGGGGGAGCTGTTGCTCAGATACATTGTGCGTCGACATATTGTCTAGCCAAAAGTGCGTACTAACTAGGTCCGCAAAATTGTCCGTTGACGGCTCCGTGGCGCAGTGGCTTAGCAATCAGTTGTTGCGCTGGGGGCCGCGAGTTCGAATCCCGCACGGAAAAAGTATTTGTATGGCCTACAAATAATTGTTCCGGGTCTGGATGTTTGTCCTTGTGCAATTTTTAACAGTGGTAGAGCCACGCGACAGCTTGTGCTGTCGCACGGATGGGCCGGCTCGAACCGGGGTGGTACCACGACCTCACAGAAAACCAGCGTGAAGTAGAGGTTTACCTCTGCGTTTCGCTTGGTGAGTGCAGGTGGCCGGAGGCCCTGTTTACTGGAAATGAGGCATTCCATCTTAGTCCTCACGGGTGACAACGCATCTACATTTTGAATTGTAATAGAGGATAGATGTAGATGTCTATAGGCCGCAGCAACCACTTACCATCAGGTGGAATGTGTGCTCGTTTGTCACCCTTATCCTATAAAAAAAAAAATGTTTGTAAACTACCTCCACGACACAGAAGAAAATCCTAGTGTGGAGGTAACGTTTTAAAAAAAATAAAAAAAAATTCTAAGCACTGTACTAGCCGATATGCCTGTGTGTCTCGTTATTGTGCGCACAGAGGTGGTCGGATCAGCTGCGATTTCATCATATACATCCTCTTCATTGAGTACTCGTGGTCTCCCGGAGCTCGTTACGCCGATACCAGTTCCAGGTATTCGGCTTTCCAGAAATGCATTATGCACGCGAGTAAACACTCGATAATCGGGATGGCGTGCATTAGGAAATCTTTCCCGATACAGTGCTGCAGCTTCACCACCACACTCGCCGTAGATTAAATGCATTTGGGCATAGTCCAAACTAGTGTATAGCTGAGGCATTGCAGTTAATAGAAAATCCAAATCACGAAGCAAATCAATTCCGAAGTCACAGCACAAAAGTCGTTACACTAAATTAAAAAGTCTAAATCCATAGGCAAAATCAAGTCCAAGATCACAGCACAAATCAATGAATTTTAATCCAAAGCAGGGTAAAACGATAGCACACTGACTTAAAAAAGCGCTTAGCCCAAAAACCACAAATATGAAAAGGATGGCTCTTACACGAGTGGGTTACTAATTCGTCTTTCTTTTTCACTCATGGCATGAAAGAACAGGATAGAGTGATGATTTTGACGGTTCCGTGGCGCAGTGGCTTAGCAATGAGTTGCTGCGCTGGGGGGCGCGGGTTCGAATCCCGCACGGAACAAGTATTTGTGGCCTACAAATAATTGTTCCGGGTCTGGATGTTTGTCCTTGTGCAATTTGTGTTTGTAAACTGCCTCCACGATACAGGAGAAAATCCTAGTGTGGGGGTAACGTTTTTATAAAAAAAAGAAAGAAAAAAAATATGTACCGTCGGTTTATTGTCGCAAGTGTAAGTAACCGATCTATTCCAAGAATTATATTCTCTACCAGGCAGAGGGGTCGTTTCTGCGAATTCAATGGGCTGTGCAGGCCATTGTTGCAAACAATCTTAAAAACAATGTTTACATTAAACTCGGACTATGACTCATTGTAAAAGGAATTTATTTTGTATTAAATGCTGGAAATACAGTGAGTTATACCATTTAGGAATCTTAATGAAACAGGCATGTTTTTCTTAATTTGGCACTCAGGTGACCGTATTTTTTTTTACACCACGTTAGGTTAAATTTAGGAAAAAAATAAGCAACACATGAAATTTGAGTTAAATCTTTGTAAAAAAAAATATAACCAAGCATGCGCCTCAAAAGTCATAGTTTACATTCTATAGCGCTTCTATCCAGGAATACCATGCAAAGAACAGATTGAAAAAAATCCTTCATTTGGAGTCCTGCCACGAATAAGAGTGGCAAAAGGTTCAATTTTTATTATTTTCGAAAATGTCGAATTATCTCGAAAACCGAGGGACTTTTACTAAACATGAAACATATTTTTCTGAACCGCCACAACGTCCTCTACCCGCAAGTACTATATTATCCATTCATTACGCCACAGCCTGTATGTTTAGGCTTTATGTAATTTCTAAGCCCAGGGCCTTCTCTTCCAATATTTCGCATCTTTAACCTGTCCCTTAGTTCGAAAATAACTGTAAATGAGTTCGGGACAAATTTGGAGTCGTGCAGAGACCTCCTCCTGCCTCCAGTGGATTAATATCGGGTGGACTGTAATCCAACATGTTTCGGTTTGGAACAGCATCGGCTGGTACCGGCTAAAGCCGGTATTTCTGGGTCGCCATGTGGTCTTGAATTGAAGACTCATCTCGCTGTCACAAGTGGACTTTTGTAGCATTCGTACACGTTGTGACTTATTGGGGTGATGTGTCCAAATGATCCAGCTGGCACATCGCCTATCTGTTCTAGCGGTAAGGCAGTATCAGGCAAGTTAAAGCGAACCTCTTCTCCGTTCGTTGCCGTACTATTCCCGATGTTGGTTAAGAAGTGGTATAAATTATCTGGAATAATTAAACCTCTGGTAGTAAATTTTGGCAGTAACCAGCTTAGCATATTTCGCTCTCCATTATAGGCGCATACATCCATTAAATAGCAGCTAGCTACTGCTATCATGCTATGCTGGAACATGGGAAAGGCAGTCGCCTGTCAAGGCGAGGATCGATGCCTCGGGAGTGTCTCGTAAGTGCACTCTATCTGATCGATGTAGCCGTATAGGTCTATGTTTTGGCTATAAATTTCTTGTACTGGAATGGAGCTTGTGTGTGGACCTAGATCGTAAAGTGGCTCATCAACGGGGGCTGTCTCTGTTTTGGCTCTGAAATCATAACTGGCCGCAGCTTCATCGGGTTTTACCTCTGGTTTTGCTCTCATCGCGTTCTTTTCTTTCCACGCCTGGCTGCGCGGATTTGGCTTTCCCGGCTTCTTCGGCCTGTCTTCAAAGAGCCTGCTTTCTGCACAATTTTCTTCTACCCAATGCTGCTGAAATTCGTATGCGCGGCGCTGATCGCGAGTACCTCTAGGGGGCTTTTCTCCCTGTACGGCATGCGATTGCCGTTGTAGCCTTCCTACATTGCGGGTAATCGACATCCTGTCTGAAAGTAACTTTTAAAAATTCGTTCTAATGACGTAAAAATGGCTTATACCTTTTTGAAATTGGTATAATGCATTTTGAAAAATATTAAGCTTTAAAGAGGGAGTGTCAAAAACAAAGTAGTGAAGAGAAAAATAATTGAATTTTAAACGGTTTTTTTACAAAATAAAACGATATATAAAATGTTTTAATGTTTTAATCATATTCGAATTGGTATCAGTGACATTACGAATCAAATCTAGATCATTCATCATGTTCAAACATATCTGTGATCTAAATTGAAACAATTTATACAATAGTGCGGCTTATTCGCACAATCTTCGCAATAAGTTACCTTTACCTACAATTCTCTTTCGGGAATTTTATTTCTCGCATGTACTCTTCCAAATAGGGCACAATTTTCTTTATAACATCTGACGCAATAATTTTGACAGGCAGAAGCCAACCCTTGCCTCTTCTTTAATTCGTGCTTTAATCGCCTTGGCGTAGCGGAGGCACTAGATTCCGAAACTCCTGTGCTTACTAGGTATTCAACCAATGCAGTTCTGAACTCAACAACTGTGAGCTTCTTATTGGTTGTTAATTTATACAATATATATGAATTTACCGCCATATTCAATAATAGCTCCATTGCTAATCTCTTGGGCCAATTTATTGTCTTGCGAAGAGGAGTCGTGTAAGAAGACATTTGGTCTGATAGATCAACCGCTGATTTCGCATGATTATAATCAACCACGATCTATGGTTTCATTTTATTTTCGCTCTTTTAATGATTCTTCTGAAACTTAACCCTAGAATACTAATCATATTTTTATACGGAAATACTTATTATATTAGTCGTTTCGACTAACACCTATATAAACCTACTTAATAATAGTTATATAGTATAAATACATATATATTATTTCTTATTTTAATTATTGGTTTATTTTATCTCATTTAAAATAAAAAGCAAAGTTAGTTTAAAGTATTTATTAAGTAATCAACACAGTTAAAGTATTTATGAATTATTTTAGTGAGATCCAAACATCAGTCTCATTAACTTTAAAAAAATAATAATAAAAACCTTTAACCTCCTCTAAATTAACTTAAATATTATAGAATAATGTTTTATGAATACATAAAAAATATTATTAGTTTTTATTGCAGTTGACACATATTTCAACTTTATGTTCGCCGCATATATTTTTGGTGCACTTTGAGCACATTTTTGAGCACAGATTTGGTCATGCGATGTTTTTTATACGGACAATAGCTACAAATCTTCCTTTTTTTCAATCCAGAAACTTCCTTAGAACTAGTGCTACTTTCTCCTGAACTATCTGGAACCAAGTCTTGAATGGTTAGCTCTTAATTTTTTATGCAATGTCGGCTTAGTTAAACGTCTCTCCATGTAAGGATTAACAAGGGCTGTATGTAATTCTTTCATGAATTGTTTTCGATTTAAAGGTTTTTCATTGGCGTTTAGTTTATTTTCACAATAAATAACGTAGCTGTTTATAAAAGTCATGTTCAACATCCCATAAAAGATGGCCATCGATTCGTCTTGCGGCTACAGGACATGTTTGCAGACATTTGGTCAAACGTGTCGACTCCGCCTTTCGTTTGGTTATAAAATTCAACCATATGTGGCTTGTTGGTTTCTTGGTTGACAGTTCCTTCTTCTGAACAGGATGATAACAAATAAACGATCTTGTTTGGTTTTGGTTTGTATGATAGCAGGGTTAAAGGACCATCATAGCAAAACATTGATGTCCCTATAGGTCTAGTTCTGGTATTAACCATCTCATTGGGTATTTCTTTTTTATTAGAACGCAAGGTACCCACTATAGTTAATTTATATGGCTCGCAAATTAGTGACTTATCTAGAGGAATGGACGTAAACCAGTTGTCAGTTGTGATGTTTCGGTTTGAACCATGAAGGGGTCGGGTAAGCTCTTTTACAAAGTACTCGCCTAGAGGCAGTCCCCCGGTATCAGTGGCTTTTCCTATATATGGTATGGCGTTGATCATATATTTTGAGCCGTTATCACACATCATAACTATTTTCAATCCATACTTTGCGGGTTTATTGGGGATATACATCCTGAATGGGCATCGGCATTCAGGCAATTCGACATTTTCGAAATCTCAAAAAAATTACAGCCTTTGCCACTCTTTTTGACAAGACTCCAAATGAAGGAATTTTTTCAATCTATTTTTTGGATAGTATTCGTGGATAGAAGCGCTATCGAATGTAAATTACGATTTTAGGGGCGCAAGCATAGTTTTTTTTAAACAAAGATCTAACTCAAATTTCATGTTTTGCTTATTTTTTTTTCCTAAATTAAACCTAACGTAGTCTAAAAAAAACATGGTCACCTGAGTGCCAAATTAAGAAACACATGCCTGTTTCATTGAGATTTCGAAATGGTATAACTCACTGTATTTCCAGCATTTAATATAAAATAAATTCCTATTACAATAGTGCTGAAATTTACTTCGTTACTTGAAATTAAGTTAAAAATATTGATTTCATAACTGTGGAATTTAATAATGAAGGAAAATGAGAGAAAATAACAATTTTAAAATATGGTTTTATTAAATTAAATTTCACAAAAGGTGTTCAAAGTGGCCACCATGAGCTCTAATATATGCTCTACACCATCTAATAAATGATCGCTTTATTCTGCTTACATGTCTCATTTCAGTAATTTTTTGTGCAGTCATTTGCACACGCTCCTGTAGCTGGTCCACTGAGGTAATAGGATCTTTGTAGACCTTCTCTTTGAGGCATCCCCAGTAAAAAAGTCGAGTTGGTCTGGTGATCGTGGGGCCCACAAAATTGTCCATAATCGCCCGATCCATCTTCTGGGATACATTTCGTCGAGATAGACTCGAACGCTACGGACGTAATGGGCGGGGCAACCATCGTGCTGCAGCTACATTCTTTTTCTCTCTTCTAACGAAACGTTTTCCAATAAAGTGCGGAGATCGTGTCTTAAAAATTGCAAATAGCTCTCTGCGGTCAATGTTCCTGGTAATTCGAATGGACCGATGATGTTGCCGTTTAGGATCCCAGTCCAAAGGTTTATTTAAATTAATACTGGGATCCTTCTTCTCTCACCAAATGAGGGTTGGTGAGCTGCCAACTGTGCAGGTTGTGCATATTAAAATATCCGTCTTTTTTGTACGTGGACTCGTCGCTCCACAAAATTTTATCGAAGAATTCGGGATCATTGTTCAATTTTCTTAGCATGTTTTCGCAGAATTCTACTCTTGCAGGATAGTCTCTTGGCAGCAAACGTTGAACGCGCTGCTAATGAAATGGGTGTAAATTCTCTCGTTTTAATATTCTATGAATACTCTACAACTGCTGCAAATCCGGCGCCTCAAGTGGCGATGGAAAGGGGGATAGCGCGGGGTTGCACCGTGACCATCATGTTCTTCAAATTCTGCTCTAACTGAGCTGAATCTTGATTAAACACGCCTAACCTACGCATTGCGGCTTCTCGCTGCTCCTGCATAAATTTTGCGTTTACTGAATGGACAAACTTGTCCGTGGCACGCTGCTTAGCATCTCTTCCTCGGTTGCGTTTCTTCTGCTGTTGCTGAGGGGGTTGGGGAGTGGGGGGAGCTGTTGCTCAGATACATTGTGCGTCGACATATTGTCTAGCCAAAAGTGCGTACTAACTAGGTCCGCAAAATTGTCCGTTGACGGCTCCGTGGCGCAGTGGCTTAGCAATCAGTTGTTGCGCTGGGGGCCGCGAGTTCGAATCCCGCACGGAAAAAGTATTTGTATGGCCTACAAATAATTGTTCCGGGTCTGGATGTTTGTCCTTGTGCAATTTTTAACAGTGGTAGAGCCACGCGACAGCTTGTGCTGTCGCACGGATGGGTCGGCTCGAACCGGGGTGGTACCACGACCTCACAGAAAACCAGCGTGAAGTAGAGGTTTACCTCTGCGTTTCGCTTGGTGAGTGCAGGTGGCCGGAGGCCCTGTTTACTGGAAATGAGGCATTCCATCTTAGTCCTCACGGGTGACAACGCATCTACATTTTGAATTGTAATAGAGGATAGATGTAGATGTCTATGGGCCGCAGACACCACTTACCATCAGGTGGAATGTGTGCTCGTTTGTCACCCTTATCCTATAAAAAAAAAATATGTTTGTAAACTGCCTCCACGACACAGAAGAAAATCCTAGTGTGGAGGTAACGTTTTAAAAAAAATAAAAAAAAATTCTAAGCACTGTACTAGCCGATATGCCTGTGTGTCTCGTTATTGTGCGCACAGAGGTGGTCGGATCAGCTGCGATTTCATCATATACATCCTCTTCATTGAGTACTCGTGGTCTCCCGGAGCTCGTTACGCCGATACCAGTTCCAGGTATTCGGCTTTCCATAAATGCATTATGCACGCGAGTAAACACTCGATAATCGGGATGGCGTGCATTAGGAAATCTTTCCCGATACAGTGCTGCAGCTTCACCACCACACTCGCCGTAGATTAAATGCATTTGGGCATAGTCCAAACTAGTGTATAGCTGAGGCATTGCAGTTAATAGAAAATCCAAATCACGAAGCAAATCAATTCCGAAGTCACAGCACAAAAGTCGTTACACTAAATTAAAAAGTCTAAATCCATAGGCAAAATCAAGTCCAAGATCACAGCACAAATCAATGAATTTTAATCCAAAGCAGGGTAAAACGATAGCACACTGACTTAAAAAAGCGCTTAGCCCAAAAACCACAAATATGAAAAGGATGTCTCTTACACGAGTGGGTTACTAATTCGTCTTTCTTTTTCACTCATGGCATGAAAGAACAGGATAGAGTGATGATTTTGACGGTTCCGTGGCGCAGTGGCTTAGCAATGAGTTGCTGCGCTGGGGGGCGCGGGTTCGAATCCCGCACGGAACAAGTATTTGTGGCCTACAAATAATTGTTCCGGGTCTGGTCTGTTTGTCCTTGTGCAATTTGTGTTTGTAAACTGCCTCCACGATACAGGAGAAAATCCTAGTGTGGGGGTAACGTTTTTATAAAAAAAAAGAAAGAAAAAAAGATGTACCGTCGGTTTATTGTCGCAAGTGTAAGTAACCGATCTATTCCAAGAATTATATTCTCTACCAGGCAGAGGGGTCGTTTCTGCGAATTCAATGGGCTGTGCAGGCCATTGTTGCAAACAATCTTAAAAACAATGTTTACATTAAACTCGGACTTTGACTCATTGTAAAAGGAATTTATTTTGTATTAAATGCTGGAAATACAGTGAGTTATACCATTTCGAAATCTCAATGAAACGGGCATGTTTTTCTTAATTTGGCACTCAGGTGACCGTATTTTTTTTTACACCACGTTAGGTTAAATTTAGGAAAAAAATAAGCAAAACATGAAATTTGAGTTAAATCTTTGTAAAAAAAAAATAACCAAGCATGCGCCTCAAAAGTCATAGTTTACATTCTATAGCGCTTCTATCCAGGAATACCATGCAAAGAACAGATTGAAAAAAATCCTTCATTTGGAGTCCTGCCACGAATAAGAGTGGCAAAAGGTTCAATTTTTATTATTTTCGAAAATGTCGAATTATCTCGAAAACCGAGGGACTTTTACTAAACATGAAACATATTTTTCTGAACCGCCACAACGTCCTCTACCCGCAAGTACTATATTATCCATTCATTACGCCACAGCCTGTATGTTTAGGCTTTATGTAATTTCTAAGCCCAGGGCCTTCTCTTCCAATATTTCGCATCTTTAACCTGTCCCTTAGTTCGAAAATAACTGTAAATGAGTTCGGGACAAATTTGGAGTCGTGCAGAGACCTCCTCCTGCCTCCAGTGGATTAATATCGGGTGGACCGTAATCCAACATGTTTCGGTTTGGAACAGCATCGGCTGGTACCGGCTAAAGCCGGTATTTCTGGGTCGCCATGTGGTCTTGAATTGAAGACTCATCTAGCTGTCACAGGTGGACTTTTGTAGCATTCGTACACGTTGTGACTTATTGGGGTGTTGTGTCCAAATGATCCAGCTGGCACATCGCCTATCTGTTCTAGCGGTAAGGCAGTATCAGGCAAGTTAAAGCGAACCTCTTCTCCGTTCGTTGCCATACTATTCCCGATGTTGGTTAAGAAGTGGTATAAATTATCTGGAATAATTAAACCTCTGGTAGTAAATTTTGGCAGTAACCAGCTTAGCATATTTCGCTCTCCATTATAGGCGCATAAATCCATTAAATAGCAGTTAGCTACTGCTATCATGCTATGCTGGAACATGGGAAAGGCAGTCGCCTGTCAAGGCGAGGATCGATGCCTCGGGAGTGTCTCGGAAGTGCACTCTATCTGATCGATGTAGCCGTATAGGTCTATGTTTTGGCTATAAATTTCTTGTACTGGAATGGAGCTTGTGTGTGGACCTAGATCGTAAAGTGGCTCATCAACGGGGGCTGTCTCTGTTTTGGCTCTGAAATCATAACTGGCCGCAGCTTCATCGGGTTTTACCTCTGGTTTTGCTCTCATCGCGTTCTTTTCTTTCCACGCCTGGCTGCGCGGATTTGGCTTTCTCGGCTTCTTCGGCCTGTCTTCAAAGAGCCTGCTTTCTACACAATTTTCTTCTACCCCATGCTGCTGAAATTCGTATGCGCGGCGCTGATCGCGAGTACCTCTAGGGGGCTTTTCTCCCTGTACGGCATGCGATTGCCGTTGTAGCCTTCACACATTGCGGGTAATTGACATCCTGTCTGAAAGTAACTTTCAAAAATTCGTTCTAATGACGTAAAAATGGCTTATACCTTTTTGAAATTGGTATAAGACGAAGATGTTTTTAACACATATAATGCCGCATCAGCCACATATGACTGACACTTTTCAAACCAATTGAGCCTATGTTGTCAGCCACATATGGCTGACAACATAGGCTTGTTTTCAAAGTGTAAATTAGACGTTGTCGGCCAGGTTTTCGTATTGAATTGTATGCCGCATGGCTGACAAGGCCTGGTAAATTATAACTATACTGATGACACTGCAACTTCTACTTGCATTTTGAAAAATATTAAGCTTTAAAGAGGGAGTGTCAAAAACAAAGTAGTTAAGAGAAAAATAATTGAATTTTAAACGGTTTTTTAAAAAAATAAAACGATATATAAAATGTTTTAATCATATTCGAATTGGTATCAGTGACGTTACGAATCAAATCTAGATCATTCATCATGTTCAAACACATCTGTGATCTAAATTGAAACAATTTATACAATAGTGCGGCTTATTCGCACAATCTTCGCAATAAGTTACCTTTACCTACAATTCTCTTTCGGGAATTTTATTTCTCGCATGCACTCTTCCAAATTGGGCACAATTTTCTTTATAACATCTGACGCAATAATTTTGACAGGCAGAAGCCAACCCTGGCCTCTTCTTTAATTCGTGCTTTCATCGCCTAGGCGTAGCGGAGGCACTAGATTCCGAAACTCCTGTGCTTACTAGGTATTCAACCAATGCAGTTCTGAACTCAACAATTGTGAGCTTCTTATTGGTTGTTAATTTATACAATACTAGCTTTTACCCGCGACTTCGTCCGCATAAGTTTTTTTGTTTTCTCCCGGCTATAAGTCCCCCTGCAACAATGTCCCACTATCGTGTTCCAGTCCTCAACTTCACATCAAAATTTGTTCAAAAGCAACCTAAGCTACATAATGGATAGCTCCGAATGTTTCCTTAGTAAATATAAAAAGTAAATAATGTAAATCGGTTTAAAATACTACTAACTACCTACCTGCCAACCCCCGATGTTAGACAGTGTGACATCCGTAACATCGTCTGCGTAGGAAGTACTAACTTAATGTAAGTAGTATAATAATGTAGGAAGCTAAAAATAAGAGGCCTTATTACTGTAGTACATTTTTGTAAACTATGTTCTTTGTTTTTCCCTCTCTGGCCAACACATGGAGATTCTGTGGACTTGAAACACGTGAGCAAGCCACGTATAATTGTCCGTGAGAAAAACAACTCTTTTCTAAATTAATGCCGGCTACTTTTAATGTTTGCCCCTGAGCTTTATTTATCGTCATAGCGAATGCGATTTTCAGCGGAAACTGTAATCTCTTAAACTGGAATGGCAAATCTGTCGGAATTATGGGTATACGGGGGATTAAAACGTTCTCTCCTTTTGCCATTCCAGTCATAATGATTGCTTTTACAATATTGCGACCGAGGTGTGTCACTTGCAACCGTGTGCCATTACACAGTCTTGGTGGATCTAAATTCCGCATTAAAAGGACAGGAACGCCTACTTTCAGCCTTAGTTTGTGTGAAGGTACTCCCGACAGTTCTAAAGAATTAAGAAATTCTACAGGGTATGATGTTACTTGTTCAGTATCCATTACAGTGTCTACAGAGAGAAACTCAACAATATCACCTTCCACGCGTGACATAATTTGCTCGTTTATCTGTCCCACCATTTCATTCGTCGGCGCTAAAATTGCTCTTTCACATAACCAGTCTCTATTCCTCATATTAGTTAGCAGTTCGCTATAGACGAAGTTATTTAGATCATCTGGATTATGCACAACATTGCAGAATTCACGATCCAATGTAATCATGCCATTACCATCCTTTGCCATACGATCTTCTCCAATTTTAAGAAGAGCAGCAGCATATTGTCCAGATTGTACATCATTGTGTAGTTGCACTCTCATATTTGTAGACAGACTAAACGTTTTTACGTGCACCCATAACGCTGACGCTTTTAAACACGCATTTATTTCATCTGCAGGGGTGCCTTTAGTGATAACCGGCAAAGTCTGTCTAAAATCGCCCGCTAAAAGTACCACCATCCCCCCCATGATATTTGGATTACTCTTGATGTCTTTCAAAGTCCGATCTAGAGCTTCAATTGCTCTTTTATGGGACATAGTACACTCATCCCAAACTAATAATTTACATTGCTGCAACATACGTCCACGCTCGCTGTTTTTACTTATATTACAGACTGGCATTTCTTCATGGGCTAAGTTTAATGGCAGTTTAAGCACCGAATGTGCCGTTCGACCACCATTGAGCAGAGTGGCGGCTATTCCGGAAGAGGCAACTGCTACAGCAATTCCTTTATCTTTTCGGATTTGCGCTAAAAGCAAGTTTAAAAGAAAGGTTTTTCCCGTGCCTCCGGGAGCATCCAAAAATAACAAACCACCTTCGCCATCTTCGATTTTTTTGAAAACATTGTCAAATACTAACCTTTGTTCTGGGATCAAACGTGGAACAGACTCTGTCAATTGTTGTTGTAAGGAAGCAGTATCGTAATCTAGTTCCCGTATTAAATCGCTACTGATTTCCTCGGTTCTCTGTGGTCTGATCATTCCATAATCTGATAAATCCTTTCTAGAAATTGTTTTAACCTGGTCTTCAATTTTTGTCAGACCCTCATTGTAAATTAAATCACTGTACGTGACATTGGGATTTTGCTCTTGTAATCTGTGCAATATATCGTCGGTCATATCATTTTTGTATTTATCCCACAATTGTTGAGGATTTGAAAGACCACATGTCGCTACTAATACAGCAACTAGCTCTCTCATCTTGCCTGCTGATCTACATTGAGCAGCTTCTTCCAGTGTCACATCCCAATGGTTGTCATTCTCCAGTAATCCTCTTGCCTCACATGCCTCTCGAAATGTAGGATAATCTTGTGTGTTGTATTTTTTTAGATCATTGAAAGAGGTAGGTCCGCGCACATGGTGTAAAAGCATGCGTAGACAAAAACATTCCATGTTACTAACATGAACTGTATAAACTCGTCCTAAAGCATCTCCAGATTTGACGCCAGGCCAATCGTGAACTGAAGTACCTTGAATGCGGCGTTTCCAAGTTTTCCTACTTGCATCCCAAGTATAATACCTCGGCACCTCGACATAAAGAAGAGTTTTTGCAAACTCATCTCTGATACAAAGATCAAAAAAAGCAGTGAGTGTGGTTTTTGGCGGAGTAGTTATTCGTTCGTGGAAATTGTGTTCATTAAAATAAACGCGTTGACCATTTTCTAAATGCACGCTGAGATGTGTCACGGTGGGATGCCTTTCGTGCAACGGAAATGCTAACAGACGCCACACGGCTTCGTTGCTGCTGACATACCGACCAGACTGATAAGTTTGTACCTCATCTACGGGATTCGCAAGATCAGTATTTCTAAAATTGAAAATAGCTTGATCACTACCCTTGTTTATATATTTGCATATATATTTTTGTTTATGTATGTATGTATATTTGATGGCGCGTACTGAACTGCATGCCTCAACATTTATGTGGGCGTTAAACATTTTTGATAAAATTGGTGAATAGGGGACTACCCAACTATTATCAACCGTAACGTAGCTACCATTTCGGAGCTTCACGGTTGCTGTTCGACCTCCGTCTGCTGGCGCTCTTCTACGATACTGCGGGTATCCGTGGTCGTTGTGAACGGTCTCTTTCACTAACTTGCGAGGAAATTTTTTTGTGCATTTTCCGTCTTTCATGCAGTGGCACTGTGGATTTTCGGGTCCGCATGGACCGTGAATCATATTTTTTACAATAATGTCATGGAGAGTCTTGTCAATGTTAGGATCCGGTATTTCAGCGCTGATTATGTTATCTATTTGATCGGGTCGTAACTTATCTTTTAACCACAATAATATATGGACATGTGGCAGTCCACGTTTCTGCCATTCGACAGAGTACATAAAGCAGCGCGCTTCTCTGAACACTCGGCCTTTATTAATCACATCCATTAGTTTTTTAACTTTTAGTCTAAAAACTCTTGCGACTACATCATGTCTATCTATTGCGCTTTGCCCCGGCATCAACTGATTGACTATTTCGGGCCAGGCTGGGTTGCAAGTAAAGGTGATGAATAAGTCAGGGCGACCATGTGTACGCACATAAACAAACGCGTCCTGAGTATATTCGTGTAAGTACCGCGGGCTATTTACAAATGAAGATGGTAAAATGACCATACGACCTAAGTTATTTGGATTTAAATTAGCGTCATTTGCCACAGCGTCTTGAAGATGGATGTAATTCTCTGCTCTTAGTTTAGTTTGATTTAATGATATGTACCGTAACCTCTCGCTTTCAACTTTAACGTACATGTCAACGTAAAACTGATTGGCCAGTTGCTTGCATCTTTGTACAATGTTAAAGTTGTTTTCTCGTATCATCATGTTGTAGGCATAAAAATCCATGCATGAAACCTTTTTGTTATGCAAGGGAAGCCCTGTTACAGCATTAATTTGAGGAACTTGAAAGTGGTACCCCTCTTGTCCCTTACTAAATATGATCGGATATTGCAACGCATCATAAAATTTATGAGTATCAGGCACCCTGGTTAATGTGTCATCTCGGGCCTGTAAAACTATATCACGGAAAGCAAACTGTTCGCCTGTAACCAAGGCTGCGACTTCATTTATTAACGGTGCATTATACCGCCTTTCATGTTCCCCACTTGGTGTGCGATCGGGGTGCATCACCAACCTATAATCCTCTCCCGGCATTCTTTCTAGTGCTGTTTTGAAAGTATTGATAAGGCGATTATGTTCATGCAACATTCTCTGGATTTTTAAAACAGTATCCCTTTCGATTCCTTGTATATTTTGACACCTGCGATCAGCTTCGTTTTTTTCATCGCCCATGAAATAAAGTTGCAAAAACTTTGGTTGTTCATTATTTGCGGGAAGTAAGGAACCAATCCTGTGATACACCTGTCCTTGGATGGTAAAAGTAGGTGAAAATCCAGGCATTACGACCTCCTTATCTACACCAAATGACGTCATCTGAAAGCAAGAATTATACTTTCTAATCCTGCTTAAAAACCGGCGCGATTCGTTACTGTCGTATAAAAGTAAAGATTTAAGAGGTTCCTCTGGCTCGCCAAGTAATGGAATTTTAACCTTTCCACCAGAACAGCACATACCTGGAGTTTCTTCTTTCCATTTCAGTGCTTCACAATATCTGCATTTTTTATCCATTCTCCCAATGATAACCAATCGGTGATTAACATAGTCGATCAAAGGGTCATACTCAAAAGCGGCACCATTAAATGCCTCCCACGTACTCATTGAAAACGTACGTCTTCTTTCTGCCTGCCGTTCAGCATTTAAAAGACGTCGTCTTTGTGAATCTTCGTCAGTCTCTGCCGCAATCAATTGCGCGTGACGTTCGGCATCTAAAACTCGACGTGTCTGAGTCTGTTCCACTGTCTCAGCAGCTCTTTGAGATGCGTGGCGTTCAGCATCCAGGGTCTGACGGGCCTGAGTCTGCGTATAGGTCTCAGAGGCCCTTTGAGATGCGTGGCGTTCAGCATCCAGGGCCTGACGGGTCTCAGTCTGCGTAAACGTCTCAGAGGCTCTTTGAGATGCGTGGCGTTCAGCATCTAGGGCCTGACGGGCTTGAGTCTGTGTAAACGTCTCAGAGGCCCTTTGAGATGCGTGGCGCTCAGCATCTAAGCTCCTACGGGCTTGAGTCTGCGTATAGGTCTCAGAAGCTCTTTGAGTCGCATGACGCTGAGAATCTAACATCTGACGCGTCTGAGTCTGCTCTTCAGATTCTTGGCTTCTAGCAACTTTTGCAGTTCGAGCTCTGCTAGAACTATGGCTTAGATTGGATTTACGTTTGCGTGGCATATCGAAAACAATAAAACAATAATTAAAGATTTTTAAAATCGGTAGTTTTAAAAACTACAACGTAAGACAATTTTTTATAAAAACTTCGATAAAGCAAACCTTTTTACTTATAACCTAAATATCTAAATCAATCAATAACGTATTGAACCTAAACAACTATGCACCTGACAAACCTTTTATACCTAAAACCTAAATTAACTAAATAAATTCAAAAATATTGAATTTATGTACCACACCACAATACACAATTTTCTTCACTACTGGTACTACCTACTTATCTATCAAAACTAACATAAAAGTACTATAATATAATGACAAAATCTATTACTAAACTAATTTACTACGAACTATAAACATCCTGATGTGAGCTAAAAAACACTTAACCTACACATGAATAAAATTGAGAATTAACAAATGAAAGCGACTGCAAAAATAAAGAATAATACGTATCTGAGTAAACCTAGAGATATGAATGATTGGTTAAGAAAATACCTACATCTAACAGCTACCTTAACTACCTAATAATAAAAATGTAACTAAGTACTTAATAAAAATACGAAAATGACGTCAACTTGGACTCAAAAATAATAACCTACCAAATATTTATTTAGATATCTAAAACAAAGGACTAAATTAAAGCTTACAGACCCTACGCGTAGACCGTAGTACCTATTTCAACTCCGAATTTAAAAAGAACGTTTTTAGCTAACCAAAAATACGCAACGAATAGAGTTTCGTAACGCAATATTTCAATATTCGCATACGTGCGACGACGACGTCTGCCCTCGTGCGTCTGCCCGCTTGGGTAGGCACAGTTGGGCACGGCCCTCCCCTCGCGCCGCACCGCCTCTTCGCTCGGCGCAGCGTCTTGTATTCACTACGACGACGTATGATTTGAAGGTTTGCGTTATATTGAATTATTTTCCCTCGTTGAATAGTAAACAAACTAAGTGTAGGTGTTATAATTTCGGTGATGAACTGATTACCTATCCGTTTCTTTGTCTAAAATGAGTATTAACTTATCACTATGATTGATTACTGAGCATAAAGTTCGTATAAATGTCTATCTAATTACCTCCTCAAGTTTAAAGCGTAGCTAGTTATGTAGTACTATATTAATTCTGTGGTGTAGGTAATTAGATTTTATCTGTATGTAATTTAACAGTCAGTTGAATAAAAAATCGTATACAAATCAGATCAATAGCTATGGCGTAATGTGATTCTAGACAGAGTTTTAATGTTGTAGATAGGTAGCTGTGTATAGGTTCCTGTGGGAATGAGATATTTTCCCGAAGTAAAAAGTAGTCTGAATTTTGGTACCTTCCTACCCTATAAGTTAAGTAGTGTGATGGTATGTCGCTAAGTTTCGATCCAATTAAAACTGTTAAATAAAGACAGATGCATCAAAATTTTATAATAAATTCCCTAAATTATGGCGCCTACCGACCCTCTAAGTTAGAAAAGTGATCAAATACTAACTTTAAGTCTTAGTAACACTCATTTAAAAAAAAAAACATCAAAATCATTTCAGTAGCTATGGCGTCATTCGCTTCTTGACACGATCACGCTAGATTTCCGCGGGAATGAGGTATTTTCCCGCCGTAAGAAGTAGCCTGTGTCCGTGCCTAGGATCCTATCTTTATATTAACCAAGTCTTATAAAAATCCGTTCAGACGTTAAGGCGTGAATGAGGTAAACTTTTAAACCAAACTATTAAAAATCACTAACTTAATTAGTTTTCTGCCTACTGCCTACGCCTTAAGTACGATAGCATGAATATTAATAGCCCATATCCTTTTCTAGGTTACTATCTATCACCTAACTAAATTTCATCAAAATCCGTTCAGCCGTTTAGGCATAATAGAGCAAAACTCCCCCCACCAAAAACCATAAAAAAATCACTAACTCAATTCAGTTTTCTGCCTACTTCCTACCCCCTAAGTACTATGACGTGATCATTTTGATCTTATATCCGTTTTTAGGGAACCATCTATTACCTTACTAAATTTCATCAAGATCTGTTCAGCCTTTTATACGTGAAAGAGCAAAAGTCCCAACAAAAACGACTAAAAATCACTAACTCAATTTAGTTATCTGCCTACTCCCTAAGAACGATGGCGTGATTATTTATAGCCTATGACCATTTCTAGGTTATCATCTATCACCATACCAAATTTCATCAAAATCCGTTCAGCCGTTTAGGCGTGAAAGAGGAACAGACAGACAGACAGACAGAGTTACTTTCGCATTTATAATATTAGTATGGATATATGAATTTACCGCCGTATTCAATAATAGCTCCATTGCTAATCTCTTGGGCCAATTTATTGTCTTGCGAAGAGGAGTCGTGTAAGAAGACATTTGGTCTGATAGATCAACCGCTGATTTCGCATGATTATAATCAACCACGATCTATGGTTTCATTTTATTTTGGCTCTTTTAATGATTCTTCTGAAACTTAACCCTAGAATACTAATCATATTTTTATACGGAAATACTTATTATATTAGTCGTTTCGACTAACACCTATATAAACCTACTTAATAATAGTTATATAGTATAAATACATATATATTATTTCTTATTTTAATTATTGGTTTATTTTATCTTATTTAAAATAAAAAGCAAAGTTAGTTTAAAGTATTTATTAAGTAATCCACACAGTTAAAGTATTTATGAATTATTTTAGTGAGATCCAAACATCAGTCTCATTAACTTTAAAAAAATAATAATAAAAACCTTTAACCTCCTCTAAATAAACTTAAATATTATAGAATAATGTTTTATGAATACATAAAAAAAATATTATTAGTTTTTATTGCAGTTGACACATATTTCAACTTTATGTTCGCCGCATATATTTTTGGTGCACTTTGAGCACATAGATTTGGTCATGCGATGTTTTTTATACGGACAATAGCTACAAATCTTCCTTTTTTTCAATCCAGAAACTTCCTTAGAACTAGTGCTACTTTCTCCTGAACTATCTGGAACCAAGTCTTGAATGTTAGCTCTTAATTTTTTATGCAATGTCGGCTTAGTTAAACGTCTCTCCATGTAAGGATTAACAAGGGCTGTATGCAATTCTTTCATGAATTGTTTTCGATTTAAAGGTTTTTCATTGGCATTTAGTTTATTTTCACAATAAATAACGTAGCTGTTTATAAAAGTCATGTTCAACATCCCATAAAAGATGCACATAGGCCATCGATTCGTCTTGCGGCTACAGGACATGTTTGCAGACATTTGGTCAAACGTGTCGACTCCGCCTTTCGTTTGGTTATAAAATTCAACCATATGTGGCTTGTTGGTTTCTTGGTTGACAGTTCATTCTTCTGAACAGGATGGACAAACCAAAACCAAACAAGATCGTTTATTTGTTATAAACGATCTTGTTTGGTTTTGGTTTGTATGATAGCAGGGTCAAAGGACCATCATAGCAAAACATTGATGTCCCTATAGGTCTAGTTCTGGTATTAACCATCTCATTGGGTATTTCTTTTTTATTAGAACGCAAGGTACCCACTATAGCTAATTTATATGGCTCGCAAATTAGTGACTTATCTAGAGGAATGGACGTAAACCAGTTGTCAGTTGTGATGTTTCGGTTTGAACCATGAAGGGGTCGGGTAAGCTCTTTTACAAAGTACTCGCCTAGAGGCAGTCCCCCGGTATCAGTGGCTTTTCCTATATATGGTATGGCGTTGATCATATATTTTGACCCATTATCACACATCATAACTATTTTCAATCCATACTTTGCTGGTTTATTGGGGATATACATCCTGAATGGGCATTCGCCTCTGAAGGCTAAATTGTTCGTCGATAGTTATGTACATGCCAGGGTGGTAATTAGTTCTGCACTTTTTTATAAATAACTCCCATGCTTTTCTAAACGGTATAAATCTGTCCCTATTTTGAGAAGAAAATCTTAAATTTTTATCATCAAATCTAAGGCAACGTATAAGAAATTCATATCTATCTTTGCTCATTGTAGATACATATCTTGTGCCAGATAAAGATGAGTCGAAAAGTTCGTCAGTAGACAAGTGGTTGTCTTTGAGAACAGCGGAACGTATGAAGATCCCAATTAGTGCTCTAATTTCACACTTGTCTGTGGGTTGCTGAGTGCTTCGAAGGGTAATTTTGTTGTTTTATTATTATCTCTGCGTTAGTCCATTTTACAATTTCATCTAAGATCTCATCAGTTATAAACAATTCAAAACATGCCAACGGATTTTTTATACCTCTGCAGTGGCTAGTTGGACCTCGGAATATATGTACAATATTAGAGCTTGAAGTTCTATTGGACTGGGGCCTTACGGTAGACCAAACATACCTATTTCTCCCGCGTAAAACTCTGAGAAAAGGGGATGATATTCGAACGAAGAGAAGAATTGTTACTCTCCTGGGCTGCACTCTCCTGTGTTGTCGAAGTCTCCTCGGATATTATAGATGAATCTGGGTTATATTATGTTTGTACACACTATAAAGTGATTATATGAGCACCAAGGGGATAAAAATAAAATGTTCGGTGCTCTCTATACAGTCTAGTACTTTAGTTATCTCCTGCTCATGAAGAAAAATCCAATAATAATGATGATTATTGTGTTGCCACCTAGACCTCTAACCGGCAAGTGTGGCAGTAGGCTTCTAAGAAAGCTCGGACCATAGTTGTTTTCAGGGTCCCGATCAGAGAAATGATCATCCTGAACGGTGTTCAATAATTCATAGGGAATGATGTCTCTAGTGAGATTCAACCCTACAGATTGGAGTGACTTCAGATCATATAATTCAGTGAATTGATGCTCACCATCGCATTTGAATGTATGACTCTTTGAGTTCACCAAACTAGGTAGTCTGTATTCTGATCCATAATTACTAGAATCTGCTTTGAAACTGAGCAACAGTTGAGAATCTAGATGTGCCGCTTCCCATACTTTAATTTCAATATTGACGCAAGTTGAATTGTCTGGCCTGAAAGGCAGCTGCCTGTCACATTTTAGGGACACCATAGCTTCCCCAGATTGTTTCCAAGATATATAGTTGTTGTCAATATCAATCACAAATTTAAATGGTAGAGTGGATATGTGCTCACAGAGGTCTTCCACCCTTTCCATGAATGCCATACCATATCTACATAAGGCTCTGTCACCATGGTCAGCAGTGCATATGGTTTGCTCTGATGGGAAGTGAACTTTCCCTGATTTGGACATTTGGAGATCTCCTAACATGTTTATCTAAGGTTTTGTGGAGAACAGATCTCTATGACACAAGTAAGAGTCATACTGGGTTTTGTAAAGAAGCATATAATATAAGCGTAGGCGGTCCCATAATGAATTGGCCTAACTATGAACTAATGAAGGAAATGAAACGAAACCAATTTTATTTTTCAATATAATCACCATGAATACTAACACACTTCTGACATCTGTGAATCAACATCTCTAAACCTGTCGTGAAGCGACAATTAAAAAAAAATAATAGAACCTAACCTAAGAACAACAAAACAACAAAAGTAGAACAAGAAAATAATATATTTAAATTTTTAAAAAGGTATTTACAATTTTATAAAAAAAATGAAATATGATGATGATGATGGATGACGTGTAATTACAATTAGATAAAAAAAAGTAAAGATAGGAGAATATTGTACTGTAGTGGAGCCTAAAGGTCGAAGTGACACACGCTGCGCTTGGAGTAGAAGTAGGCACACGCTGAGCTTGTAGTTTCATGGCGGTGATGGCACGCAGCGCCTGGTCTGGGCACACGCAGCGTCCGGAGCCGGCGCACGTAGCGCCTGGAGTAGGTGCGCTCAGCGCTTGGAGCAAGCAGTCGCAGCGCCCAAAGGTAGCGCGGGCAGTAGGTGCACTCAGCGCCTGGAGCAAGCAGTCGTAGCGCCTGAAGGTAGCGCGGGCAGTAGGTGCACTCAGCGCCTGGAGCAAGCAGTCGTAGCGCCCGGAGTAGTGTGGCCCCGCGCTTGAAGTAGACTACGCCGACGACTTCAAATGTAGATGGAGGCTTGCAGGATCCCGGGGCAATGCGGCCCCGGGATAAGGCCTTTAGTAGATGCTTCACGTTTGAAAACTGAAGCGAGACTCCCTGTATTCTCCGATTGTTCGGCTTTTATACCTTTTTAGAGAGAACGAGAAATTATTTAAATTAAAAGGATTTTTTTTGTAAATGACTTAAAGCAAAAGAGTATTTATGTAGAAATATCGAAATAAGAACATCAGACCAGTGACGAATTTGAATAAAAGTTACCATAACAACCATATAAATAATGGTTGTCAAAAATAAAAATTTTTGGTTTTAAGTATATAATTGAAAAACAGTTACATTTAAGTAAGAAATGAGATATTATTCATATAGGAAAAACTATAGCGCGGCAGCGCGCACGAAACCTGAAATTGCAGAGTTACGGAGAACTCAATAAAAGATAGAAAAAGGTAAGACTCCATTGACAGCGATTTAAACAGTGCTGATAGCGTGAAAATACGAAGTGAAAATGATTTGTTATTGTGTAAAAACGTTACAGGATCCTATGGAAATAAAGGTGATGCAAAATATAAATGCAGAAAATCAAAAACAGAATGGAAAAATAGTGTAAAATGATATGTAAGTAGCATAACTGATAGCGTGAAAAGTGATGCAAAATATGAATGCAGAAAATCAAAAACAGAATGGAAAAATAGTGTAAAATGATATGTAAGTAGCATAACACTACAAACCTTTATAAAAATAATCACATTTTTTATCCTCAAAATGGCTGAAGACGGCCGCCTGCAACTCTTCATCGCTTGAAAATTTTCTTCCTCTTAAGTCCCGCTTTAAATTTGGAAATAATTAATAGTCGAACGGGGCCATGTCTGGACTGTAAGGTGGATGTTGAACTTCTGTGAACTCGTATTGACGAACTGCATCCTTCGAAACACCAGCGGTATGAACAGGGGCGTTGTCATGGAGCAACAGGACACCTTTAGACAGCTTGCCTCTTCGTTTTTCCTTTATCTTGTCTCGTAATTTATATATTAAAGAAGCATAATATTCGCCGTTCACGACTGTATTACTTTCTTTAAAATCCACCATCAAAATGCCTTGAAAATCCCAAAATATTGTGCACATCACTTTTTTAGTCGATGGTTGCACCTTTGCCTTTCTAGGGGGCTTTTCACCCTTATAACGCCATTCCATTGACTCGTGCTTGCTTTGTAGATCATAATACAAGATCATAGTTTCATCACCAGTCATTAGCCGCTCGATCACAGTCTTTGGATTTTCGCCACAAAGATCCAAAAACTCCGAAGCGCAGCGCACTCTTTCCTGTCTCTGTACCGCTGAAAGAAGTTTCGGTACCCATCTTGCACTCATTTTTTTCATGTGAAGATGTTCATGGATCGCGCGATGAACGGTACTCTTAGAGAGCCCAAGCCTTGCTGCAATTTCTCTAATCTTCAAACGGCGGTCACTCAGAACCTCCTCTTCGATAAGAGCAATCGTTTCAGGAGTGAGCACTTTCACAGGTCGACCGTCGTGGCCAAAGTCTTCGACGGTTTCTCTCCCGACGCGAAACTCTTTCACCCAATTTTTCACTGTGCTATAGGAGGGGGCAGACTTCTTATACACGCCATCCAATCGTTCTTTTATTTGGGCAGGGGATAAACCTTCTTTAAACAGAAACTTTATGACACTTCGATACTCAGTTTTCGACATTTTGAAAAAATACGCGACTCTCGTTATTCAAATGCCTGTTAAACTAAGACTAAGCATTTCATGTCGATGCATGTTTCTTATATTAAGTGCAAGATAAACGTACTATTTAATGCAACACAACATGTAGCGACATGTCGCGTTGAACTATATCAGGCCAGTTCATTATGGGACCGCCTGGTAGTCTCCTATGATTCCTGATGACTCATCATCTATAGTGTCAACAACACATCCAGTGGGATCACTGACAGCTCCACCATGTTTTCCTCTTATTGAGATAGAGTAAACAGAGTATCTACTGCTGTTTACAGGCTTCACTTCGAATCCAATAAGTTTATAGCCATTACCAAAAGTGCAGAAGCCAGTCAATTTTTGACACGTATAATATGAGTTATCTTTCACTTCAAAATTAAATATCTCTTGGCCAAGGCTACCTATTTTGATAAACGGAAGGGCTGTCATGCCACATACACTAACAGCCTCACATTTGTACCACTGACAGAAGTATTCCTCTCTGGTGTCAATTTTCCAAGGGGATGTGTCAAACATATAAATCAAGGTACTTGTATGGATGACTGCTTCCCTAACTACTTTTGAATGTCCTAAGTCAATGACCTCTGAGTCTGACATGATTATTTTGTAATTGTATTTAAGAATGGTAGAGTCATACCTTCTGTGTACTAAATATCGGGAATTTGTCACTAAAACAAAAAATACAAATTATTCATCTAAATTTATTTTATCGCCTTCAAAGTAGGCCCCATCGCTTGCAATATAACATCTCCAACGCTTCACACAGTCTTCCATACATTTTTCATAGGCTATTTGCGGTATGGCCTTTAGCTCATTCAGCGAATTTTTTGTTATGGTTTCTATCGACTCAAAACGTTTTCCTCGAAGTGGTAATTTTAACTTGGGAAATAAAAAAAAGTCAGACGGAGCCATATCAGATGAATACGGTGCTTGGTCGAGAACTTTTGTTGAATTTTTCGCTAAAAACTCTTTCACTATAACGGCTGTGTGTGATGGTGCATTATCATGGTGCAGCATCCATGAGTTGTGTTGCCACAAATCTGGACGTTTTCGGCGGATACTCTCACGCAAACGCTTCATGACGCCTAAATAATATTCTTTATTCACTGTTTCTCCCTTTGGAAGGAAGTCGGAGTGAACCACACCACGGTAGTCAAAGAAAACTGTCAGTATCACCTTGATTTTGGAGCGACTTTGCCGCGGTTTTTTGGGTTTCGGCTCGTTTTCGAGACGCCATTCTGAAGACTGTTGGCTTGTTTGCATGTCGTACTCATAAACCCATGTCTCGTCGCCAGTTATTATACGTTTCATAAAGGTCGGATCCATAGAAGCTCGGGAAACCATGTCTTCAGCGACATGCTTTCGCTGCGCTCTTTGAACAAAATTGAGCTCTTTTGGAACTAGTCGAGCGGCGACGCGTTTCATGCCTAAAATGTCAATGAGAATGTTGTGGACGGACTTAAAAGATATGTTCACCTCACTAGCCAACTCTCTCAGACTCATATGTCGATTTTCGAGCACTAGCTTCTTGATTTTGTCGATGTTTTCTTTGGTCGTAGCGGTTGAAGGTCTACCAGAACGAGGCAAGTCTACTACTACTTCTCGGCCTTCTTTAAAAGCCTTATACCAATCATAAGCCCTTGTTTTCGATATACACGATTCGCCGTAGGTATTTCGCAACATTTTTAGTGATTCACCACATGAAATATCATTCGAAACACAAAATTTAAGGCACACTCTTTGTTCAACAATATTTTCCATTGTAAAAACCGCCGAGAACTCAAAACTATGACCAACAAAAACTGTAGTTTAAAACAAATGAAATGACAGATCCCGCTCAAACTTTGCGCGCTAAATCAGTACAGTGCTACCAACATGCAGTAAAAAAATTAGAACGACCTCTTTTACTCGGGTCTTTTTATTGACATATTCCCGATACTTTTTACACAGAGTAGTACGTCTCCTTGATAGAGAATGAGCTGACTTTTGGAGGTCTGCAAACTAGAAATAGGATGAGCAATATCAGCCAGTGCTTCTTGTAAACCTTCAACTCCATGTTGATAACTGAAGGATCTTCCAGACTGCAGGCTTTCTTCTTACCCTCTTCATCAATATACTCATTGTATCGTGCCATGTAATAATAGCCTTTTCTGGAAAGTTCAACTTTTGTCCCATTAACGTTCAATCCTTTCCCTATTCCTCTGATCCACACGATTAACAAGATCAACACAAGAGTGCTCAGTACATACAATATGGAGCTAATAATCAATGCAGTTTTGTATTGTTGACCCTCACAACCATCAGTTTTAATCCTGAGTGCAATCTTCTTTTCACATTCCATATCAAAATCAAAGCTTTGCTGGCATACAGTTGATTTTATCATAACAGGATCTTTTTTTCCATCTCTGTCAGTGGAGCAGTGGTGATACCTTGGTTGCCGGTCTGCAACCTTTCTCGTTTTAATTTTGCGGCTTTAGTGCAGGCCCGGCATTTCAAGTCTCTCCATACCTACAAAATAAATAATTATGTATTTTAAGTAAATATTAGTTACATAATGTGCTGGCTGATTTATGTATAAGCCATTAGTAGTAAATCTGGAAAATTCTTTGATAGAAACTTAACTGTTATCCACTGCTCAGGCGTCTTGACGGCTCCGTTGGGAAGTTGGTTTAGCTCATCGGCAACTCCCCTCCAGCCCGTTTGATAGTTTTCTCTGCCCTGCAGGCCACTAAATTTTCTGGTAAATAAATATGGCCGAGCTTCTAACATGGCCAACAGTGCCTCAAGCTGCCCACTCGTAGCGCGTGATGTACGCTTACGTCTGAAACATACATAAAAGTAAATATTAAAAATGCAAAAATTACAGTCTCTAAATAAACCATTCAATAAACAACGATATATTCGAAAATAGGTGTATGCATAGAATTATTATAGGTTGTACCAATTACACTTTTCGAGTTGTACTTACTTAACGCATCTCGAAACCGGGCTTGCGCCAGCGTCAGTGTACCCCACCATCGAAGACATAATATATATATTATAAACTTTGATAAAAATCGGAATATATAAATATCTTGTTTTATTATAATAGTAAATACGTTAGGTACGTTGTCAAATCAAAACTGACCGTTTTGTTTTTTTTTTTTGGATTGACATTAACATCAGTGTTGCAAGGAGGCAAACTTTTAGGTCCTTTGATATTTAACAAATTACTTCAATTCTTAGAAACGGTAAAATCTGCTTGTAAGTTACTATAAAAAATATTTTTATAACATAAGGTTCCTACTGTTTCTGTACAATTTTCAAAGAAAAGCAATTATTTTTATAAAATTATGTCGACCAATTTTCCCTGTGATTCAAAGAGATTTTTTAACAGCCAATATTTTTTTAAGAAAACACCGCACTATGAATACGTTTTTTCTTAGCGTAACAACATCATATAGTGAAGATATGTCAGAATTTTGATCGGTATCTCGGCTGTAGAGACTTGCATTTATCGTAAGCATCGTTACGGCAAACATTTTTTTACGTTATTATTTAGCAATCGGCAGTTAGCGATGGCGTTCTTATCTATGTCGAGACTGCAGGCACAGTGGTAAATAAAAAATGACTTTCAATAAGTATTATGTAATAATCAATATTGAATAAAAAATTATTCTATTCTATTCTATTCTAATAGTAATAAATTTAAAATGACATTTAATGTTTTTATATTGATACAACGATTTAAATGAAGCAACAGTTGTTATGCATACAACGAAACAGTCGAGAGGAATCTGATAGATGTTTGGATATATCGATCATCAATCTTTGTATAGGGTACAATCTCGGATGGTCTTTAATCGTAATATGAGATACGAGAGGAGGTCAAAAAGTTCGCGAAATGGCGGTGTTGTCGACAGTGAGTTTACACATCCACGTAGGCGCTAGTTGAGTGACTTATTGTTAGTATACTACTGGCCTCCAAAAAATCCAGCCACCTACGTTTTTTCGCAAAAAAGTGTTCAATGGGTTTTTACCACAATCAATAGATATTTTTGTCATGAGGTTGCAAAATGTCCGCAATGTAACTTTCAGCATTAACCGCACGATTGCGAAAAAATACCTAACTCAGTACATCCGGTTAAAGATATGCCACACCAAAACATTGTAGAGCCTCCATCAAACCGGACTGTTTCTCTTATACAACACAGTATAACGTTCTCCTTGTCTTCGCATAACGTTACGACGTCCATCAGAGCTCACAAGGATCATTCGGCTTTCATCGCAGAACAGAACTGTCAAAAGATTTTCGGTGCTGTTAAGCGTCTA
This sequence comes from Parnassius glacialis, assembly GCA_033319125.1. Lineage (NCBI taxonomy): Eukaryota > Metazoa > Arthropoda > Insecta > Lepidoptera > Papilionidae > Parnassius > Parnassius glacialis. Next base: position 8,838,064 of record JAVANC010000015.1, on the reverse strand, counting down.
TTTCGCTTGCTGGTAACAACAATGAAATGATATTCACTTGACGTGGTAGCTCTCGGCCTTCCCAAGCGTGGACGATCTTGAAAAGTGCCTGTCTCCCTGTATCAAGTTATTGTGCCATGAACACAAGTCTTCGATAACTTCAATTGTAAAGCAATCTCACGTTCGGAGTTCAGCAGAACGCACTTCACTGCTAATTTCGCGTGCTTTTCCCATTTTAAGATGTCTTCACTGTAGAAACCACAAGTTTGAACTAATTGAGATTGTTTGTGAACAAAACCATGTAAACTCAGGTAATAATAAGTCGGAAACACGTGTTTTTAGAAGATAAATAATCCTAATTATTGACCAATGCAAAACAAAAGCAAAGTAATTAGTTATTAGTCCATCATAGAAATATTATTACGACTCTACCACCTGCCTCTAACGCAGCGTTTGTCGGTGTTTGAAAACAATACATGTTTATTGTCCAATAACTTGAAAATAAATGACTTCTTTAGATATTCGATATTAACAATAGAATATGCAGGTCTACATTTCTTTTATTTATCTTATGGGATTTCGTTACAATTTATAGATAATTATGTTGTTTAAGTGTGGTCTTAAACTTTTGGCCGGCAGTGTATAAGAGATATTGCTGACACGCTCGGTAGGTTATATCGCCTGGCGTGTGTCGCGTATGTGTAGAGGCCGCTTTGCCTAAATCTATCGTCCTAAGGACATTTTGAAGAATATATCCTTAGGATTTAGAAGACAATATGTAAGAATAATTGTGAAAGTTGAAATCAGAAATCGTAGAAGTAGTAGTTAGTTGTGAACTGATAAGGGCCCATCTCTAACGGATAAACTTATAATTAAAATTAAAACTAATACTTTGTGTGAGAGAGATGCCATTGCCTACGTCATCTTTAGCAACTTGCAGTGTACGATATGAAAACGTAAGTAATTTTTCCCAGCTTTCCGAATCATTTTTATTGATTATGTCTTTGACACATGATGACAATGAGAGGGCTACTGTGTTTCTTGCACCCCTTGGTACTCTTTTTACAACTGGACAATTGAACTTTAAATAACTTAATTTTGAGGAAATGTTTTCGTTCGATGGGGAATCTGTTTGTGGGAGGCAATCTTGAACTTGTAATGGCTTGTGCGTTCTCGTTTTGTGAATATTTAAGCCACTTTGCCCTTTGAAAAAGCGTGGTTGTGAACAGTCTGTACACTGCACGTGGTCTTGTGATGCGGTCGCCGCTGACCTTACCCTTGGGAAAAGTTTATCAGCCAGAGACATTCAAACTAATTACTTTTTTTTTATTTGCGCCCGAAGCAATTTGGAAAAGGGCTACCCCGGAGGGAGGCGGAAAATGCATTACGCATACCACGATATCCGGTCTATCGTGGTTATGGGGGACTCACAGCCTACAAGCGGAACCTATGTGATACCCCCTAAAAACCGCCTTTGGGGACTGGCAACCAGCTGTTTAAAGCTTCTTATGCCGTATCTAAAGCGACCCTCTTTTGGGAAAAGAGGGCGCAGGCGGCTATAAGCCGCTTAGGGAGTGCCTACGAAGGCAAATTAATTTTTAATAATTTAATTTAATTAGAATTGGCCTGAGCCGCCAGGAGGCAGTTCAGGTCGTTTGACAATTTATTAGGCGGGTCCGAATGAGAGTGTTTCTCGGCTTGCGGATGCTATAGCGGGAGGGAAGTGAAGCTGTATAAGTAACTGCCTCACGAATTAATGTGTTGTTTTGCGCTCTGATACTTTAAAGAAGTTTTCAGAGAGTTTTTTAAGAAATTGTTGGATTGTTGAGATTTCTAAGTCCCGATGAAGGTCGGCATTACGGACGTACCAAGGTGCGTTCGTAGCTCGACGACAGAATAGTTTTTGAACTACTTGGAGCTCGTTAATAATTTTATGGTTAGCGTGTGCAAATATAGGAGCCGAGTAAGACATTACCGGTCGTATACAAACCTTATAAAGAGTTCGCGTATTTCTTAATGACATTTTACTATGTCTGCCTAACATACTGTTAAGCCTACCTAGATAAAAACGAGCTAGACGTGTTACTCTTTTGACATGAGGCTCGAAAGTGAGCCTATAGTCAAGGGTGACACCTAAATATTTAGCTGACATATGCTAGGGGACAGGGGTCCCTAGCATTCGTATAGGTGGAGTATTTTTCTTGTTTTTATTACTTCTTTTAATATCGAATTGAACTGCGGAGCTCTTCTCCGGGTTCACATAGATACGCCATTTTTGGAACCAATCTCCTAGGTCATTGACTGACTTTTGGATCTTGTTCCTTGCGGAAGATAGCCTAAGACTTTTGTAGTATAGAGCAGTGTCATCTGCGAAGAGTGAGAGCTGTACACCATTCGACGGGATTGGAATGTCGTTGGTGTACAAGATGTACAGAAGGGGAGCTAGTACTGATCCCTGAGGAACACCAGCTTTAATTGGGCGCTGAGAGGATAACGTGCCTTCGTGTCTAAAACGAAATGTACGATGTTGTAAGTAAGAGGCCACGAGACGTACTAGACGATCGGAGAGTCCTATTCTATATAATTTGAAAATAAGGCCTTCATGCCAGACTCGGTCGATGGCTTTGGCAATGTCGAAAAAGACCGCGATTGTCTTTAGTCGACGTGGATAAAAACCGCTGAGGATATATTCCACAATGCGGTGTACTTGTTGTGGACATGAGTGTTTCGCACGGAAACCAAATTGGTGTGGGATGACAAGGGGGTCACCGTTTGTGGGAAACAGATGGCGCCTCATTCGATTTTGAATTACTCTTTCAAAGAGCTTGCCCATGGTCTTGAGGAGGCTAATGGGACGATGACTGGAGGGGAGGTTAAGAGGCTTGCCTGGCTTGGGAATACCAATGACAGTTGCCTCTTTCCAAGTAGTGGGAAAGTAACTAAGATTGAAGCAGGCGTTAAAGATAATAGATAAGAGGGTGAACACCTGCTCTGGAAAGTATTTAAGGGCTTGGTTGGATATGCCATCCGCGCCCGGAGCCTTTTTGGGCTTAAGTCCTTTGATGAGGGATGAGATCTCATCATTGGACAGTGATAGGGTCAGAGGTTGGGGCGGGGGTTGAGTTCCGGCGGCGGACCTCATCCTCCACTTCCTGAAAATATGTGAGGGGTCGACAGGTTGAGAGCTAGGAGAGCATTGTGCGGCAATGCTGTCTGCAAAGCACTCAGCCTTTTCGTCGTCCTCGAAGGCAACCGTACTGTCGGGGCGGGAAAGAGGGGGACTGTGAGTTATAGCGTCTATACGGAGGGCTCTAGCCATCTGATAGTACGCTGTATGAGAGGGAGATATATTCTCCATGAGTTCACTCCTTTGGAGGTCTCGAAATTCGGAAAGGTATAAACGGAGTTTTCGTTGAAGACGATTAGCCGTATGCCTATATTCGGGGGTGGGATATTTTGCTGCTCTCCGGAAAGCAGCTTTTTTAGCTTTTAATATGTTGCTAATATATAGGGGAAGCCCGTTATTATTAGCAACCGGGACGACCCTTTCATTCTCCTTAAGGGAGGATTTAATAAGGGTTGAAAGTGATTCGACCGCGGTGTCGATTTTTTCGGGACTGTCTAAGTCTAAGTCCGACGATAGGTAGTTAGGGGAGTCCTGTGAGAGTCCATAGCTTTTGCTAGGGACTCCTTCAAACCCTTCCAGTTAGTGAAGGTTTTCGTGGTTATAATAGGAGGTGGCTGATGGCCAAGAATAAGGGAGACCGGTCGGTGATCGGATCCTATATCGTCTAGTGTAGACCTGAGGTTGAGTGAAACTCCTTTGAGTAACGCAAAATCTAGTACATCTGGGTTGTAATCGGTGGCATCGGGATAGTGAGTTGCACCGAGAGGACTGTGAACGGTTATGTCAAAAGACTGCGTTATATCAAGCAGTATCCTGCCACTACGGTTGATAGTACGGCATGTCCATTCAGTATGCTTAGAGTTAAGATCTCCAAACATAATGACTGAATTACCTAGAGATAAGATGGCCTCAAAATCATCTTTGAGGGGGAGAATTCCAGGGGGAATGTAACAGGAGGCTATGACTAAAGACTGATGTCCCGTCATAGCTAACCTGCATAACGTAGCTTCCATATTGGTAAGCTGTGGAGTATCAATAAGAGAGCAATGTAGTGTCTTCTTGTAATAAATGGCCGTGCCGCCGCCTCGGCGGTCGGGCCTGTCATTACGAAGAAGAGAATAATTTTTAATGGATAAGCCTTTATTGTCTTTGTATTTAAGATTGGTTTCCTGTAAGAGGAGAAAATCAGCTTCGCGATCTTTAAGGAAGAGCTTAAGCTCTGGGAGGTTATTTCGCAATCCGCGAATGTTAAATGAAATAAGCGATAGCCCTTTGGGCTTGACACGACCGTGACTTATAGGCAGAGCAGAAGGCTCTGTCATTGTAAGCTAAGTTAATTAAGTTAACTTAACTTACAACGAACGCAATAGATTACTGTGCTCTACGAGAGCCAAAAGATGGTCCTGAGGGGACCGAGCGGCGCGCAGTTTACTCGCTAAAACCGAAATTTCGTTGACGTCGATGTTCCTTATCGCGGCGTAAACCGTGTTAAGGTCATCGACAATTGACGGCTGTTTCTGCTGCGGAGCAGAGGTTACCTGTGGCGGTGGATCGACCTTTTTGGGGCCCCAGGGAAAAACTGGAGCCTGTGTAGGCTTTGAGAAGCCCGGAGGTGGCCTAAGAGGTGCCTGTGGTGGTCTCGGGGGACCCTGAGAGGGTCGTGCAAAGCCCTGAGACGGCTGAGATACGCCCTGACGGGGCTTCTTAACATATAAAGCCGGGAATGAACGGTCATTTCATTTACCGGCGATGGGACCTGTAATTATACGAGGCCGAGGAGCGCACGGGCATCCTTTGTAGCTTGCCGGGTGGCCTGTCTGTTGACACAGGACGCACGCGGGCGGGGATACGGCATCTTTAGGCCGGGGACACTCTTTGGTGATGTGTGGGTCTAGGCACTTAACGCACCTGGGTGGGGCGGAGCAATTGGCCGCCGCGTGACCATACAATTGGCAGCGGTGGCACTGCGCCGGGAAACCGCGCCTACGCGGTGACTCAACCTTAACTCCAGACAACAAGAAAATAACTAAGATTAACGGGTATCTCAACCCGGTCCTGCTGTGCATTTTATGAACAGCTTCAACGGGGAATCCTTGTGACTTAAGGTCCTCAAGGATCTCCTCGTTGGAGAGTTCAAACGGGACGCCTCGGATGACGACCCTGACTTTACGCTTTTCCGGAAGAACGTATATGTGATACGATACACGTTCGTTTGTAAAAAGTCTAGTTAAACGACGGAAATCGTCAATCGTGTTCGGTATTATTTTAATTGCTACGCCTAAGTTGGTAGCAAGATCATACTTAATACCCGAGTCGTAGCAGTCCTTGCTAAGTCGGGTGAATTCAGCCTTGTCTCTCAAAAAGACAGGGGGCGGGACTTGTTTTTTAGCTAATTGTGGCGCGCAACGCGTGGCCGGTTTAGTTGGCGCTGAGATGTCTAACGCGGCAGCTAGGGCTGCGGGGGCTGAGGCAGCGGCGGTGGCTGCGGGGGTGGGGGGAGCGGCACGGGCCGCTGCGGCGGTTGGCGAACGATTTTTCGCGGCGCGCTTCGCCGTGCGCTTTGACGACACCGTGGTGTATGACGTGCTTGAGTCACCGGTGTTATCGGAGTCAGAGGACTCCGATGTCCTGGTGCCGGATTCTTTGGCGGACCTCCTCCGAGAGGCGGATACTGATGACGCGGAGTCGGACTCGGAGTGAGAGCACTCCATATCAATCTCTAGCAGGGCGAACGAGTTCTGGGACTCTAAGTGGGCCGCTATCACGGGCGGCGGGATGGTTGCCTTACGGGCGGGACAAGCCAGAAGGGCTAGGGCGGCGGCAAGCGCCTGCGGGTCGTCCATCCTATTGATGGCCTCAAAAAGGGACGATTTTAAGTCCTGAGCGGACATTTTAATGGATTTTAAACTAAAAAATAAACTAAAAACTATTTAAACTATACGCAAGGACGTGGGGGTCACCGTACTCAAAAGTACGGGACGTTCAATATTCTATATTCTGAAACAGTCCCCTGTTCTCAGAAGAACAGGGTCTTGCTCTGAAGAGCAAGTGACGTATTCTAAGAAACACTATACTATACACGTTATATATAATACACAAATAATTATAATAAACTAATAAACTATAAAGTACTAGTGTACTACTATATTAATAAGCGGTCAGTCAGACCTACCCGACCGAAGGCGGGGGGGGGGGGGGTAAGAGCTGAGAGTTAGCGATAGAACACTTACCGGGCTTCAGCGCTAACACTGTGAGGCGCGCGGAACGGGGGGGCGCTAACGTAGCGCGTGCGAACTACCTGGACACGACCGCTCGAGAGCGGTGCCACAGGCGGAATGAAAAAACTAATTACATTTAATACATATGTATATACAAAGATAATAAAAAAAGTATAAAGTAATACGAGGGGTGATCCAAAAGTAATGATAATGAAAATAAAACACGGTAATTAAAGTTAAAATAATAATTTATTTTTCTACATAGTCTCCTAAGAAATCAATACATGTAGTCCATCTTTTTTCTAAACCCAGGATTCCCTTTGAAAAAAAATCTTTGTCTTGACCCTCCCAAAACGCTTCAACAGCGGCCATTACTCCGCTATCGTCTTCGAATTTCTTGCCTCGGAGGCGATCCTTGAGCCGAGGAAAGAGGTAGAAATCACTAGGAGCTAGATCTGGCGAATAGGGAGGGTGTTCGAGCAGTTCGAATCCCGTTTCTTGAATGGCAGCCATCGCAACTGCGGCTTTGTGAGCCGGTGCGTTGTCTTGGTGAAACAGTACTCCAGCTCGCAGTTTGCCGCGTCTTTTTTCCTTAATGACCTCTCGTAATCTTCTTAATTGGTCTGCGTAGTAAGAGCCCGTAATAGTGGCTCCCTTTTCCAAATATTCCACCATAATTATGCCTTGAGCGTCCCAAAAAACAGATGTCATAACCTTTACCGCCGAATTTGAAACTGAATTTCTTTGGCGTCGGTGAGGGGGCTCGCTTCCAAGTCATCGATTGTTGTTTCGTTTCAGGATCAAAATGGTGGATCCAAGTCTCGTCGATAGTCACAAAACGGAACAAAAAATTTTCTTGATCTGCTTGGAACTTTTCGAGATTGAAAGGGTATTTGTCGTTTTGGTGCATTGTATGACACACCTTCCATTGGGAAATGTTTAAATTTCTAGATACTACTCTAGTACAAGTTGTAGGATCCGCTTCAATCGCTGCTAAAATATCATCTTCGATGCCAGGTGCATGTATGCCTGGGTTACCTTTTTCATATGCAACTCGTTCGCAAGGATTCTTTGAACGCTGCCATATGAGATCCCTGTGACCTCAGCTACATGCCTGATGGTCACTCTTCGATCTGCCAACACAACATCTTCGACTTTTTTCACGTTGTCTTCAGTGAGGGACGTGGATGGGCGTCCTTCGCGATGTTCATCTTCAGTGGATGTTCTGCCCAGTTTAAACTCCTTGGCCCAGCGTACAACTGTAGAATATGGAGGAGCAGAGTTCCGCAATGTTTCCACTAAGTCACTGTGTATGTCTTTTGAAGACATTTTTTTCAAACAGAGGTACTTGATGACTCTAATTTCGTTTTTGTCCATGTTGATGTTATCTCTTTGACAGTTCGTATTCAAATGAATGTATCTCCCGGAAATCGTGATCTATTTATATGATTTTTTTAGGCTGACATAGTGAGTATATAAGCAAGCAAAAACTATTCTTTTTTGGATTTTTATGCGGACCTGAAGTAACCGATTATCATTACTTTTGGATCACCCCTCGTAAAATGTACGTACAGAACTAGAGCATAAAAAAAATAAACATTGTATTTAGAGCACCAACACACTTATTAACAGAATTATAATAAATAAATTATTGAAAAAAAAAAGAAAATGTCTCTAAATATATGTCATATAAATTCCCCTCGATTGGAAAGCGCAGGCGTGGACCGTAGACAGTTACGTATTACTAGGTTGCCAACCAATAGGAGTCTCGGCGATTGATCGTCACCATGGCAACCGCTGCTTTTTTCGATGATGGCTCTTTGGCGTATAGGTTTCAAAAAATTGTAAAACAAACAATATGTTTCTCTCGACCTCACTAATGTCACATAATGTATATTAATAATTTATTCCATAATGCACCATTGATGAAAAGTAAAATTAAGTCAATACCTTTTGTATCAGATGTTTTTGTATGAGGTTTATTGCTGTTATGCTCAATATAGTCATTTGATAAGTGTTTGATGGTTATCTAAAAATAAAAATTAGTATGAAAATCAAATATGTATCTAAAAAAATATAGTAATACTACCTCGCCAGGCAGACGTTGTTCTGCCCTTTCCAACGACCCTTCCTATAAAAATCCTTAAATTCGCAACAAAAAATTTTGAGGGTCATTTATGGGGATAAAAACTATCCTATCTCTCAAGTTGGACCAAAACGCACACAGTGTGCAAAATTTCATTGAAATCAGTTCAATATTTTAGGAGTCCATCGCGGACAAACAACGTGACATGTACTTTTTATATATAAAGATAATATTTACCGGTATTAGCACTGTCATCCTTAGGGCGCGTTCCAACTATGTCGTAACGACTAATTTATCGTTCGACGACTGTCGTCTCTACCTGTTCCCATTATAACGATTGTTTGTCGTCAACATTTTTTATCGTTTAGCGACTGTCGTATCTAGCTGTTCCCATTGGATCGCTCAGATCGCTCGCATCATCAGCAAGCTACAATTCTAGTCGCCTCTGCGTTCGCTTGGTGATTACTAGTGCGTTTACTCTCCTGAGTTCAATGGACGAAGATGAAATTTTAATAATGTATTACTTTTTGAAAAGAAGGAAAATGAAGCAAGAAATGAAAAGAAAGTACTGGGTACATCCAATGTTAATGAAAAGAAAGTACTGGGTACATCCAATGTTAATGAAAAGAATTCCATTAGGATTATGTCAGAGTTATATAGAAGAATTAAAAAGTGATGATGGAAAGTTTTATGAGTATTTAAGAATGACTGTCTCCACCTTTGATAGCCTACTGGCACGACTTGCAGACAATCTTAGAAGAGAAAACACACATTTCAGAAATTGTATAAGTGCCGAAGAAAGACTAGTGATAACTTTAAGGTAAGTAAATAAAATGAAAATTCTTTATTAATGTATACATTTATTTATTTAGAGATTTATTTTAGAGTTACACGTTTTATAAGTAAAGACATCTTTAAATTATATATTGTCAAAATTAAAAGAATCTTGTGTGCTATCAGACAAATTAGTATAGACTGAATTTGGTGATGCAGCCGGTTCCATAACTTGATTGCTAGTCGAAGTTGATGCACTTGGATCTTGTGTAAAATATCCTGTCGGTTGTGATAAATGGTTTTGGTAGTCACCATAGTTTGCATTAGTATCATATAAATTATTACGAAGGCGTTTCTTTTTAATTTTTTCAATCAGTTGCATAATACCCGTTTGGAATTCAAAATTGTCATCATTGTCGAATGATGCCAAAGATGGTAAAATTCCTTTAATAAAGGACACATGTGGGTGTTCTTGATTATTTAATTTATAATCTAGAAATTGTGACATTTTATCATCTAATGTGTCAGTCTTAGTTTTCTTTTGAGTAGAAGGTGCTGCATCACTTAATGTATCAGAGATAGAATTATTAGGCTCATTAGATGAATCAGAGGTCATACGGGGCTCAGTAAATTTTAATAAAAAAGACAGCTGATTCTTATAAACATACGGCCTAGTAGTTTTTGCGCCTGCACCAGATCGCTTTTTTTCTTTTTCATTTTTCAGGGATCTCATAAATGCATCTCGAATATGTGTCCACTTTGTAGATATCTGTGTAGCTGTAAAAGTAAAATAGACTTAAAATTAAAATTTGTTTGTGTATAGATTTAACATTATATGTATTAACATATAATCAGTCTAATACGTAGTCAAATTATTGTTCACGCAAACATCTGCACGTTTTTCAGAGTTTAAAAAGCTATACTAAGATCGAGTTTTTCCACTAGTATCCCCGGATGTTTCCGTGAACAAGTAAGGGACTACGTATTAGACTGATTATATGTTTATACATAATTATAATGTTAGGGCATTGGTCCTCGAATATAAGCGTATTATAATAGCTGTTGTATTTATTTACAGATATTTGGCGTCGGGATGTTCGTTTAAACAACTGCATTATAATTTTAGAGTGAGAATGTCAACCATCAGCAAAATAATCAAAGAAACGTGTTCTGTTATTTGGAGCGTATTAAGTGCAGAATATTTAAAGTTGCCCAATACCGAAGAAGAATGGAAAGCGATCGCTGAAGCTTTTAAAACGAAAGCAAATTTTCCTCATTGCCTCGGTGCGCTGGACGGCAAGCACATAAGGATTACAAAGCCAATAAATAGTGGTTCTATGTTTTTTAACTATAAGGATTATTTTTCTTTTATTTTATTTGCAATTGTTGATTCAGAATACCGTTTCATTTACGTTAGTATTGGTTCATACGGAAAAGAGTGTGATTCATCTATCCTAAAACAATCCAATTTTTGGAAGAAACTAAATGATGGTACTTTAAATATACCAAGACCCACGCCATTACACGAAAATATGCAAGAAGAAATACCATATGTATTTGTTGGAGACGAAGCCTTTACATTGTCACAAAATTTATTGCGACCTTATGGCGGTACTCATTTAGACAATAAGAAAAAGATATTTAATTACCGTCTAAGCCGCGCGAGAAGATATGTTGAATGCACTTTTGGTATCTTATCCAATAAATGGAGGATCTTGCATAGACCATTGGATGTATGTGCAGAAACAGCTATTGAAGTTGTAAAGGCTTGTACGGTATTACATAATTTTTTAATAAAAAAAGACGCTATATACTTGGAGAATACCCCAACCGTTATGCCCCTGGTAAACATGCCTGCAACACAGCTGCGTTCAAACGAAGGTGGTGGAAACGCAGTGCGCTTACAATTTTCCGACTATTTTGTATCTGAAATAGGCTCCGTACCTTGGCAAAACATTACAGCACATGTATCATAATAAATAAAAAGTTTCAGAAACTTACCGAAATCTTTTCTTTCCTTTTCCTCCAACTTGTCAAAATTAGGTTCAAAAACGCAACAAATTTCTCTCCACGCGGCTAATTTCAAACCTTTGTCTTTATAAATGTCTAAAGTTTTGTCCCAAAGGACAGCCCTTTGTTCCACAAGTGGAATAAAAACTTCCAGTGTTATATTATTAGCCATTGTTATACGTCCACCATGCGCAGGAGTCTGACAAGTTCTAACACGCGCAAAGCAAACCGAGTACAGACGCGAGGGGCGCGCGGGTGCGAGAGGGAAGGGAAAACACGTGTTCGTCTACATAGAGTTGCCGTCCACGATTTTATCGTTTTACGACTGTCGTGCTTGCCGTTCCCACTGTCACGACAAAGTGTCGTCACTAGAAAAAACTGTCGTAGACGACAGTAAATTGTGTCGTTCTAAATGTGAACACCTCCATTTAAACATATAAGCCACGACACTTAAAACTACACGATTATCTGTCGTCACGACATGGTGGGAACGCGCCCTTATTTACATCATTCACTGTTAAAATAGTTTCTATGTTCTCAGAAATCAATTCTGTGTCACCTGATAAACAAAATTAATTTTATTTCCTATTAAAGATCTAAATTATAGAGATTAAAGAAACTAACCAAAATAAAATGCAGCATCATCAAATGGATTTTGCAGTGGTTGCACTTGTGGAGCAACCATTGCTAAAATCTGAGCATCTTGCTGAGTTAGAACTGATGTATAGGACCCACCACCAGTAGAAGTTATTTCTTTCTATATAAAAAAAAAAAACTAAATTACTTAATAGGTGCTTAATCAATTATTTTCAAGATATATGGCCATATATACCTTATCTATTGATGCCTTTTTTGGGCCTCTTTTGTTTTTTCATTGTACTGTAGTCTCTAAAAACAAAATGATTATGAAATAATACGACTACAATAAATCGTGACTACTTAATATTATTTAATTTGTGGTCTCCAAGATAAATAAAAGATTACATTTTCTTTGGCAACATTCTTTTTAGACCGTTGTTTTAGATTTTCATACATATGTCTTAATTGTTGCCACGTTCTGACACCGCTTACAGCGACAGAGTTGTATTCCTTGCACACACAATCCCAAGCTTATCGTTTCTTCAAAATAATGTGTGCATTCGTCTCTTTATTTTCTATAATATGTTGACATCTGAAATAATATGTAACACGTGTTACAATATGAACAACTTTTATTTAATTCGCAATGTAATAAAGGGCATTCTATTCGGTTAAAATATTTTATGTTTCATTTGACGATTTAAATATTTACTTATTTTTTTATCAATTCTAATAAATTATCTTTCTCGGACACTGTGTAATTGCATCCGCGTCTCTTTTTATCATTCATATTTTACTGTAATTTGAAGTTAGCCTTTAATTGAAGTTTGCAAAATATGTTAAATATTAATTCGATAATTTAAAAATCACTAGACGCGGTCAAAGAAACTGACACTGACAGCACATGACAGTAAGATTCTCGATTCGTTCCAGGACGACAGACAGAGCGATTTTCGAAAAATTTTATACTTTGAAATGTACTTTTTATCCACAGTATTTAAAAAACTCATAAATCACATTCTAAATGAAAGTATTGTTAGGAGATTATTTTTGAATATAATTTTAAAACAAATCGAACATAGAATTATTTAAATCTTTTTAGATAATGTCGCATAAAACGTATTTAAATTCAAATATTGTAAAATTGTCAAGAAGAACAAAGTTTTATAAATAAATGTTAGCATGACGTAAACATTTGAGAGCTGCTCAACTAATCAAGCCCTCAATTCACTTGAGTGATGTTTCTGTATTTCAGTTAAATTTGAGTGATGCTTAAATATAGGGGATCTTTAATAAAGTGACAGATTCAAGTTGCGTTTCAGTATTCGGGCATAAGTCTTACAAACCAATTCGAGGGAGTAATTTTAAATTTTTGGCTAACTTATTAAAACGAAATTTTAATTGAAATCTTTTATTATTCATGTTCAAACTGACGCCCGTTATTTCTAATGCAAGCACGGGCCCGGTTTCTCACTTTTTTGGTCGTGGTTTTAAGTCTCATCTCCGCCTTAATGATTTCAAATGCAGAATTTATTCGAAGAAGATGTAGTGTTATGCTACTTACATATCATTTTACACTATTTTAAATTTATCTTTCCATTCTGTTTTTGATTTTCTGCATTCACTGGATATTTTGCATCACCTTTATTTCCATAGGATCCTGTAACGTTTTTAGACCACAAGAACACAATAACAAATCATTTTCACTTCGTATTTTCACGCTATCTTTTTTGTTGTTCGATGTTTTTACTTCAATACTTCCACAAAAATACTCTTTTCCTTTTGGCCATTTACAAAAATTTGCTTTTAATTTAAATAATTTCCCGTTCTTATCCCAGATCCGTCGTCAAACGCGGAGCTCTCTAAAAAGGTATAAAAGCCGAACAATCGGCCAATAAAGGCAGTCTCGCTTCAGCTTTCAAACTGGAAGCATCTCCTAAAGGCCTTATCCCGGGGCCGCACTGCCCCGGGATCCTGCAAGCCAGGCGCTGCTGACGTTGAGAAGATCCTCAGCTCTGTGGGTATTGAGGTAGACTCCGAGAAACTGAAGAAGGTCATCTCGGAACTCAATGGCAAGAGTGTTGAAGAGCTGATCGCGCAGGGTCGTGAGAAGTTGTCGTCCATGCCCGTCGGTGGAGCATCGCCCGTGGCCGCGGTCGCCGCTGCTGCAGCGCCGGCAGCTGAGGAGAAGAAGGAAGAGAAAGAGACTAAGAAGGAAGAATCTGAGTCTGACGATGAAGATATGAGCTTAGGTCTCTTCGACTAAAGCTTGCTTAAGATTAAGTTCTTTATCTTTATCTTCACTTGGGAGCGGCTGACTACTCCCTTAATAAATTTTTTTTTCTTTCCACGCAAGAGCGGATGACAACTTAAGTAAGCCTGAATGTCCTTTCGAAAACACACTTTTAGAGTGGTAGACATTGAATGTGAACTCCACCCTTACCTGAATAGAGATGATGAATGTAAGAGATAGTTTATCTGATTTTGCCTGTTGATGTCTGTTTCTGCAAAGCTGTGTTTTTATGGTTTATTTTAGAATGTACATGTCAAAATTTTTGCTGAGTCAAAAATTTTCCAGGGTCGGGGGGAAAATGTAGTGTTATGGTACTTACATATCATTTTACACTATTTTAAATTTATTTTTCCATTCTGTTTTTGATTTTCTGCATTTATATTTTGCATCACCTTTATTTCCATAGGATCCTGTAACGTTTTTAGACCACAAGAACACAATAACAAATCATTTTCACTTCGTATTTTCACACTATCAGCACCTTTTAAAATCGGTGTAGATGGAGTCTACCTTTTTTGATCTTTTATTTAGTTCTCCGTAACTCTGCAATTTCGGGTTTCTTGCGCGCTGTTGCGCTACCTCTTTTTCTATATCAAAAATATCTCATTTTTACTTAAATCTTGCCGTTTCTCTATTACGAGCCTGAAACCAAAATTTGACATGTTTTGACATCGTTGTTTATCTGGTTGTCATGGCAATTTTTATACAAATTCGTTACCGGTCTGATGTTTTTACTTCAATACTTCCACAAAAATACTCTTTTCCTCTTGGCCATTTACAAAAATTTGCTTTTAATTTAAATAATTTCCCGTTTTTATCCCAGATCCGTCGTTGAGCGCGGAGCTCTCTAAAAAGGTATAAAAGCCGAACAATCGGCCAATAAAGGCAGTCTCGCTTCAGCTTTCAAACTGGAAGCATCTCCTAGAGGCCTTATCTCGGGGCCGCACTACCCCGGGATCCTGCAAGCCTCTGCCTTCACCTGAAGTCGTCGCCTAGCCACGCCTACGCCTCCACCTACTAGTGCCCGCGCTATCTTTAGCCGCTGTGCGTGCTTGCTCAAGGCGCTGCGAGCGTTTAATCCAGGCGCTGAGAGCGCCTACTCAAGGCGCAGCGTGTGCCTACTCCGTGCGCTGCGTGTGCCTACTCCAAGCGCAGCGTGTTCCTACTCTGGGCGCTGCGTGTGCCTACTCCAAGCGCAGCGTGTGCCTACTCCAAGCGCTGCGTGTGTCTACTCCAGGCGCAGCGTGTGCCTAGACCAGGCGCTGCGTGCCACCACCGCCAAGTGCGGTGTGCCACTTTGATTTTCAGGCTCCGCTTCAGTATTCATCTCTCTTTATTATTTAAAAAAAAATGTAATTCACGTCACCATCACCATCATCATATTTAATTTTTTTTTGTAAATATCTTTTTAAAATTTTAAATTAATTTTTTTTTGTTCTATTTTTTTTTGTTTCGTTATTGTTAGGTTAGGTCCTTTTGTTTTTTAATTGTCGCTTCACGACAAAGAATCTATTAGTTCGTCCTTTGTATTTATTTCTATGCTCGTATAAACTAGTTCTTAGGCCCGGCCCCACAGGTAAAAGTCGATTGGGGTCAGATTAGCTGACCGTGCGGGCCATGGGATGGTCCATCTCGTCCAATCCAACTTTGAGGGAATCTGTTATTTAAAAATTCTCGAACGGCCAAAGTCCGATATGCAGGGCGCTTGTTGAAAAATGACCTCTCGATGTGTTTCAAATATCGGGGCACCGGATTGCTCCACAAGCAACGGTAAATCCATTTCCAAAAATTGCAAGTTATTCCCGCCATTTAAAGTGCCCAGCAAGAAGTGGGGCCCGATCAATGTTCTGCCTATTACTCCAGGCCACACATTTACTGAAAATTTTCTCTGAAAGGATACTTGTTTTTTCCAATGTGGATTGTTGTTCTTGTCCGCCCATTGGTGCAGGTTATGGAAATTGGTGAATCTCTCCCTAGAAAATTTACGTGCATCTGTCCACAAGATAGATTTTAAAAACCATGCATCCTCAATATTCCTGTTAAATAGGAAACGGCAGAACTGCATCCTTCTTTGGAAATCTTGCACTTACAGACCTTGCACACCGCTGCCATGGAAAGGATATTTGTAGTTTTGGTGCATTGTATGACACACCTTTCATTGGGAAATGTTTAAATTTCTAGATACTACTCTAGTACAAGTTGTAGGATCCGCTTCAAACGCTGCCAAAATATCATCTTCGATGCCAGGTGCATGTATGCCTGGGTTACCTTTTTCATATGCAACTCGTTCGCAAGGATTCTTTGAACGCAGCCATATGAGATCCCTGTGACCTCAGCTACATGCCTGATGGTCACTCTTCGATCTGCCAACACAACGTCTTCGACTTTTTTCACGTTGTCTTCAGTGAGGGACCGTGGATGGGCGTCCTTCGCGATGTTCATCTTCAGTGGATGTTCTGCCCAGTTTAAACTCCTTGGCCCAGCGTGTAACTGTAGAATATGGAGGAGCAGAGTTCCGCAATGTTTCCACTAAGTCACTGTGTATGTTTTTTGAAGACATTTTTTTCAAACAGAGGTACTTGATGACAGCTCTAATTTCGTTTTTCTCCATGTTGATGTTATCTCTTTGACAGTTCGTATTCAAATGAATGTATCTCCCGGAAATCGTGATCTATTTATATGATTTTTTTAGGCTGACATAGTGAGTATATAAGCAAGCAAAAACTATTCTTTTTTGGATTTTTATGCGGACCTGAAGTAACCGATTATCATTACTTTTGGATCACCCCTCGTAAAATGTACGTACAGAACTAGAGCATAAAAAAATAAACATTGTATTTAGAGCACCAACACACTTATTTACAGAATTATTATAAATAAATTATTGAAAGAAAAAGAAAATGTCTCTAAATATATGTCATATAAATTCCCCTCGATTGGAAAGCGCAGGCGTGGACCGTAGACAGTTACGTATTACTAGGTTGCCAACCAATAGGAGTCTCGGCGATTGATCGTCACCATGGCAACCGCTGCTTTTTTCGATGATGGCTCTTTGGCGTATAGGTTTCAAAAAATTGTAAAACAAACAATATGTTTCCTTGTAAAAACTATAGGTCACTCAACTGAATTAATATCCGCAGCCCTCCGCTCAAACAGTAGCAAACTTGGGCTGATTGTAAAGGCACAGTCAGAGTTTATTTTACATTTTTAAATATTATTTATGAGGAGCGTAATTTATCAAACACGTCATACGTCAATCCTTCTTACATATAATATAATCACGCCTCTTTCCCGTAGGGGTAGGCAGAGACCACTTCTTTCCACTTGCTACGATCCTTACATACTTGTTTCGCTTCGTCCACTTTCATTATTCCCTTCATACATGCTCTACGGTTTAGGGTACTCTTAACCTGGCCTTTTTTCAAGACGTCCCTAATTTGGTCTAGAAATGTCCGCCTAGGTCTACCCCTTCCAACACTTTCATTCACACTCGCCTTATACACTTTTCGTCAATCGTTCTTCATTCATTCTCTCGACGTGGCCAAACCATCTCAGCATACCTTTCTCAATTTTTGTCACTACATCTTCTTTCAGACCACAACGTTTCCTTATCTCACTATTTCTTATCCTGTCACTCAGTTTAACTCCTATCATACTTCTTAATGCTCTCATCTCAACTGCATTTATTCTGCTTTCATGTTTCTTCTGCCATACCCAACTTTCACTTCCGTACATGAGTGTCGGAACCAATACCCCCTCATGCACAGCCAAACGAGCCTTGTTAGACACCTTCCGACTGCTCATAAAGGAGTGCAAAGCTCCATTCACCATGTTTCCTGCATTCACTCTTCTTTCGATATCACTCTCACACTTTCCATCTCTTGTAAACTTTGACCCCAGATACACAAACTCTTTCACCTGTTCAATTTGTTCATCTTCAATCACGATATTGCAGTCTGTCACTGCCTCATCTTTTTCAAACACCATCACTTTCGTCTTCCTTACATTCATCTTCATTCCCTTTTTAACAAAAGCTCCACTCATAGCAGTTACCATCTCCTGCAACTCCTCGGCCGAAGACGCAAGTAATACTTGGTCATCAGCATAGAGAAAACATTTGACGAGTAACTCATTCATTCTCAACCCACTTTCATTCTCTTTTAAATCTGTCAAACAATTGTCCATGAACAGATTAAACAGCCACGGTGACGCTACACATCCCAGTCTAACACCTTTTTCGATATTAAACCATTCAGTGTATGCCCCGTTTATCCTTACACAAGCACTAGAATCCCTATAAAGAGATTGCAATGCTCGTATGAGGATACTGCTCACACCGTTCATGGACAGTGCTGACCACAATTCATTCCTCACCACTCTATCATAGGCCTTTTCTCTTCTTAAAACAAAAAAATCTAATTCTCAATTAGATCCCTTGTCGAGATCCAGAAATCACCCATAATGTAAAATGTGACAGAGTGTGGTTGTCGATTTTCAAATAAAATTTTGATATTGTTTACTTTAATAAACCAGATCAGACCAGAGTTTCTGCTTAAGGCAAAAAAATAACTTACAACGACCCTAATCGGAGTCTTGCATTTGTTTTTACACCCGCATTATGCGGTTTACAATTATTCATAAACGGAAATAGTTTAAAATCACCTACATTATTTATTACATCCGGAATCTTACTTTATAATGTAATTACAAACTTAAACATTATATATACTATAAATCAAATAATTATGCATTTATTTAATCAAGTAATGTTTAATAATAAGAGGTTTAAGTAAGTTTATAATTACGGCTGAGGACGGGAAACATTTGTTAACAAAAAATAAATTATACAATGTCAAAGTCTTAAATCTAAATATGTTACAGTATTAAAATAAAATATTCATAACATAAACTAATTCTTTTTGTGTCTGAAAGCTTGTAACCTATTTAATTTTAATTTTAAAATTTGTATATCTAATTTATATTTGTTTAGCTCCATTTTGTTTTTATTTCTTAAATATTTATTTTCTAATTTGACATTTCTTAGTTTTGCTTTAAAATATTGTTGTTTTATGGTTTCATGTGATTTCCGTTTTGTTACATTATGTTGGTGTGCTGAAAAATGTATGATAAATGTATCTAAGGTTAATTTAAAACTTTATTAGCAAAAAAACAGTGTTTAAAAATCATATATGAATATGTATAATTTACATTATTCATTACCAAAAGTATGATTTTATCAAGATATTACTCGACCTCACCAATGTCACATAATATATATTAATAATTTATTCCATAATGCACCATTGATGTAAAGTAAAATTAAGTCAATACCTTTTGTATCAGATGTTATTGTATGAGGTTTATTGCTGTTCTGCTCAATATAGTCATTATTTGATAAAAGTGTTTGATGGTTATCTAAAAATAAAAATTAGTATGAAAATCAAATATGTATCTAAAAAAATATAGTAATATAATATTTACCGGTATTAGCACTGTCAACCTTATTTACATCATTCACTGTTAAAATAGTTTCTATGTTCTCAGAAATCAATTCATTGTCACCTGATAAACAAAATTAATTTTATTTCCTATTAAAGATCTAAATTATAGAGATTAAAGAAACTAACCAAAATAAAATGCAGCATCATCAAATGGATTTTGCAGTGGTTGCACTTGTGGAGCAACCATTGCTAAAATCTGAGCATCTTGCTGAGTTAGAACTGATGTATAGGACCCACCACCAGTAGAAGTTATTTCTTTCTATATAAAAAAAAAACTAAATTACTTAATAGGTGCTTAATCAATTATTTTCAAGATATATGGCCATATATACCTTATCTATTGATGCCTTTTTTGGGCCTCTTTTGTTTTTTCATTGTACTGTAGTCTCTAAAAACAAAATGATTATGAAATAATACGACTACAATAAATCGTGACTACTTAATATTATTTAATTTGTGGTCTCCAAGATAAATAAAAGATTACATTTTCTTTGGCAACATTCTTTTTAGACCGTTGTTTTAGATTTTCATACATATGTCTTACCTGTCATGTTATGTGTTAATGTTCTGACACCGCTTACAGCGACAGAGTTGTATTCCTTGCACACACAATCCCAAGCTTATCGTTTCTTCAAAATAATGTGTGCGTTCGTCTCTTTATTTTCTATAATATGTTGATATCTGAAATAATATGTAACACGTGTTACAATATGAACAATTTTTATTTTATTCGCAATGTAATAAAGGGCATTTTATTCCGTTAAAATATATTAGGTTTCATTTGACGATTTAAATATTTACTTATTTTTTTATCAATTCTAATAAATTATCTTTCTCAGACACTGTGTAATTGCATCCGCGTCTCTTTTTAACATTCATATTTTACTGTAATTTGAAGTTAGCCTTTAATTGCAGTTTGCAAAAATATGTTAAATATTAATTCGATAATTTAAAAATCACTAGACGCGGTCAAAGAAACTGACACTGACAGCACATGACAGTAAGATTCTCGATTCGTTCCAGGACGACAGACAGAGCGATTTTCGAAAAATTTTATACTTTGAAATGTACTTTTTATCCACAATATTTAAAAAAAAAAACTCATAAATCACATTCTAAATGAAAGTATTGTTAGGAGATTATTTTTGAATATAATTTTAAAACAAATCGAACATAGAATTATTTAAATCTTTTTAGATAATGTTGCATAAAACGTATTTAAATTCAATTATTGTAAAATTGTCAAGAAGAACAAAGTTTTATAAATAAATGTTAGCATGACGTAAGCACTTGAGAGCTGCTTAACTAACCAAGCCCTCAAATCACTTAGTGATGTTTCTGTATTTCAGTTAAATTTGAGTGATACTTAAATATAGGGGATCTTTAATAGAGTGACAGATTCAAGTTGCGTTTCAGTATTCGGGCATAAGTCTTACAAACCAATTCGAGGGAGTAATTTTAAATTTTTGGCTAACTTATTAAAACGAAATTTTAATTGAAATCTTTTATTATTCATGTTCAAACTGACGCCCGTTATTTCTAATGCAAGCACGGGCCCGGTTTCTCACTTCTTTGGTCGTGATTTTAAGCCTCAACTCCGCCTTCATGATTTCAAATGCAGAATTTATTCGAAGAAGAATCTATTAGTTCTTCCTTTGTATTTATTTCTATGCTCGTATAAACTAGTTATTAGGCCCGGCCCCACAGGTAAAAGTCGATTGGGGTCAGATTAGCTGACCGTGCGGGCCATGGGATGGTCCATCTCGTCCAATCCAACTTTGAGGGAATCTTGTTATTTAAAAATTCTCGAACGGCCAAAGTCCGATACGCAGGGCGCTTGTTGAAAAATGACCTCTCGATGTGTTTCAAATATCGGGGCACCGGATTGCTCCACAAGCAACGGTAAATCCATTTCCAAAAATTGCAAGTAATTCCCGCCATTTAAAGAGTCCAGCAAGAAGTGGGCCCCGATCAATGTTCTGCCTATTACTCCAGGCCACACATTTACTGAAAATTTTCTCTGAAAGGATACTTGTTTTTTCCAATGTGGATTGTTGTTCTTGTCCGCCCATTGGTGCAGGTTATGGAAATTGGTGAATCTCTCCCTAGAAAATTTACGTGCATCTGTCCACAAGATAGATTTTAAAAACCATGCATCCTCAATATTCCTGTTAAATAGGAAACGGCAGAACTGCATACTTCTTTGGAAATCTTGCACTTACAGACCTTGCACACCGCTGCCATTGAAAGGATATTTGTCGTTTTGGTGCATTGTAAGACACACCTTCCATTGGAAAATGTTTAAATTTCTAGATACTACTCCAGTACAAGTAGTAGGATCCGCGTCAAACGCTGCCAAAATATCATCTTCGATGCCAGGTGCATGTATGCCTGGGTTCACCCCACGTTCCACGTGATGTATCCCATGTTGCGCGAATTCAATCTATGCATATAACAAAACAGCAAGAAAATAAAGGAAATTTTCTTTCATTAAAATAATACCATTGTTAAATAAAACGAAACCAGATAAAAAATGATATCTTTATTTTTTTTTCAATAAAATTGTTTTCATATAAAATTTTGACTTTGCTGCCGATGAAACCGAAGTTAAAGCGGAGTTACACCGTTTACAAGGACAAATAATACAATATGCCTTTGCGTTGCTCTGTAATTTATATTAAAAAAAAAAAAAACAGTATCGTTGGTATTAAAATATGAAACTAAAACTTAGAAAAATGGCCACTTTATGAACTCTAAAACTGAGATTTACATAGTAATCTACGCTGTAATTTTTTTTCATAGGAGTTTGTGTTCATCAAATTTAAATACCTAACTATCAAGTGCATCCGCATGCCCAGTTGGAATCCAAGTAGATACTGTGACAACACAAGTTTGTTGGGATTTTTTATAATAATAATAAGGATTTAATTATAAAGAATAAGGGTGACAAACAAACACTCAGTCCGCCTGATGGTAAGTGGATGCTGCGGCCGTAGACACCTAAGTTTATTCATAATTATCATCCCTGAGGATTGAGATGCAATGCTTCATTTCCGGTTCCGGTTTCGGTTCCGGTCTCCGGTTCTCTACACTCACCATACGAAACACAGCAGTATTAAAGTGTCATTTTACGCTGGTATTCTGTGATAACGTGGTTCTACCCCGGTGGAACCGATCTATTCCTCCTATTATCATAATATTACTACAATCTATTACAGAAAAAAAAAAGATAAAAACGAAAAGGTGTGTCGCATGTCTCGAACGCTGCCCTACTGTCGAATGACTCTCGTTCGAAGTTGAAAGAAAAATGAAGAAACATATTCGTCAATAACTGCAAGCGTAGCGTAGTTAATGGAAACATCATTAACTACCGGCATAGATGTAACATAGACTTTTATTGGAATTTTTGAAGAGCTTTTGAAGCCGCGCGGGAGTTAAAATCAAAGACCGGGCTACGGGGAATCATGCTGCATCACTATAACGCTTCTTCACATACCTCCCTTAGAACAAAAGCATTTATTGAGTAATCTGGTGTTGAAACTAAGTCACCCAACCTACAGCCCTGACTTAGTTCCTCGTGATTTGTTTTTGTTCCCAAGAGTCAAAGAAAAAATAAAAGGCAAGATGTTTTCAAGCGCCGTAGAAAGCGTGGCTGCCTACGACGAAGCGATTTCCGACCTGTCAGATGAAGACTTGCAATAGTGTTTTCAAAGTTGGTTTAGGCGAATGGAATTTTGTATAGAGCATGATAGAGAATATTTTGCAAAGATGTAAAATAAATATTAATAGTATCTAGAATAATTTTCGTATATCTCCAAACTTATTAAGTGACCTACGTACCGCGATAAATTACCATAAAAAAATATTTTTTTTAACAAAAGAAAATTGTTGGGCGTTTCATGGCCAGAATTGGGCATTTCTATTTCGGTGCAAAATGGCAGAGTTTCCAACACCAATTTGTCAAATTCCCCGAAAATTCATGTCAAATTACCCAATTTAAGGACTAAACTTCAACCGATTCCCCACAAATACCCCTTTATTTTTTTTTTGAGAAATGAAACAATTTTCAAATAACATTTTTTCTTGAAAACTAAGAAATAAAGAAATGAAATGCTTTAAATGATACACAATAGTTGCCGAAATAAATCCGAAAATTAAATTTGCACCTTTTGCATCTTCATTGCACATATGTGTAATTAAAAAAAGGGAGTCATGTTAAGATAAGTATTTAAAGTTCTTGAAAGTTTAGAGTTGTTGAAAAAAGATTCTGACTTGGCCGTGGCTATAGAGTTTAAAAATCCCCGTATTTCCCCCGCATAATACCAATCCCCAACCAACTTTAAATTTACCGCAATTTTGGGAATTCCCCTGATGTTGACAAAACTGACATGTGTAAATTCCACAGCGCGACGCGACACTAGCCGGCCGGGCGGCGGTAGCGCGTGTGTGAAAGGGAAGGGTAGAGTGTGTAGGCATTGTTTCGCACCGATCTAGATAAGAGATCGGTGTCCTCGAGAATATTGACCCTGTTGTCAGCTGATTTCATTTTAAGTTTCACTGCTGGTTTTATGTTTAAGTATTTTCATGATATTTTAAATGAAATCATCGTTTCATTTAGCTATACTAACATGATGGAGGTATCCCGTAAAAAAACGCAAAGCTAAAAGACATTAGATTCATCCTTTTTTTCTAAAAAGGCACTCAAAAGGCTTATTTCATACCTATTTTAAACATTTTCGTAAATAGTATTGTATGGAGTCCATTATTAACAACCAGCTGATGCGGTACCTTAATGATCACTACCTGATTAGTGACCGACTGTACGGTTTCCGTCGCGGTCGCTCGGCTGGTGATCTTCTGGGTTACCTAACTCATAAATGGGCGGAGGCAGAAGAGTCCAAGGAGGAATCGTTGGCCGTTAGTTTGTACATAGCGAAAGCTTTCGATCGCGTTTGGCACAAAGCGCTTCTTACGAAGCTTCCTTCCTATGGGCTTCCCGAGAAATTGTGTAATTGGGTCACCAGTTTTCTTGCAGATCGGAGCATCAAGGTTGTAGTAGACCGGGCATGCTCCGACCACAAGCCCATTAACGCTGGTGTTCCACAAGGCTGCGTGCTATCACCAACGCGGTTTCTTCTGCATATCAATGACATGTTGCAAACCGGTAATATTTATTGCTATGCGGATGACAGCACTGGTGTTGCTTAATACACCGGCCGTGCCAATATTTCTCGGGAAAACGTCGCCGAGTACCGGGACAAACTTGTGTCTGAAGTCGAGACTTTGTTGAACAAAATCTCGGACTAAGGGCGACTAAATCTAGTCCAGTTCAATCCCCGAAAGACGCAAGTTTGCGCGTTTACCGCTAAAAACAACCCCTTCGTCGTATCTCCTCAGTTTCAAGGCACTCCTCTTGTTGCCTCCACCAGTATCGGAATCCTCGGCGTCGACATATCAAGTGACGTGCAGTTTCATGGTCACTCTGAAGAGAAGGCCAAATTGGCCTCTAAAAAGCTTGGCGTGCTTAGCAGAGCGGGGAAGTATTTCATGCCAGCACACCGCCTGCAACTTAACAAGGCACAGGTTCGGCCGCACATGGAATACTGTTCCCATCTCTGGATGGGGATCCCCAGTGCCAGCTCCTTTCATTTGATCGCATCCAGCGCAGAGCAGTTCGTATCATCAGTGACCGAACTCTTTCCGCTCGGCTTGACTCACTGGCACTGCGAAGAGATGTTGCATCTCTTTGCGTATTTTATCGTGTTTACCAAGGGGAGTGTTCTGAGGAATTGTTCGGACTAATTCTAACCGCACAATTTCACCATCGCCCATCGCGACAAAACTCGCGACACCATTCATACCATCTGGATGACTGGCGGACCACCACTCTGCGATTTAAAAGAAGTTTTCTTCCTCTCAGAACTTCCTTGTGGAATCGAATACCACCAGAGATTTTTCCGGATCGATACGACTTAGCGACCTTCAAGAAAAGAGCGTACTCCTTTTTAAAAGACCGGCAATGCATCTGCAATACCCCTGGTGTTGTAGTTGTTCATGGGCGGCGGTAATCACTTACCATCAGGTGAGCCGTATGCTCGCTTGCCCACTCTCCTATAAAAAAAAACCCCGATCGGTTTTTTAACTAGACGAGAATGTCAGTGCAATCGTTTGAAAACCTTTTGGAAAATATAAGAAATTCAATCAAGGGCACTTGTATAACTCCAGGAGAAAAATTGGTGATTACTAGAAAAAATACTGTTAATTGTTCAAAAAATGTATTCTTTATTTCTTACATTTATAGTAAAGAATTTTCCTGAAATAGTTCTAGTAATTCAGAATTATGAGACGTGTCTGTTGTTACATTTGTGTCAGGTGGAGATAACACAATAGTTTATACAGTATTGTCTTGCTTGTCTGGAACAGACGTAGAATATGCACGGCGGCTTTCACTGCTCGAGGCTTCTGTTCCATATTTTGACTGTGTTGAGTATCCATGGCGATATTGCCTACTGCTCGAGTTTCCCGGTCCATATTCAATCGAGTATCCATGGCGATACTGTCCACTAGACGATGTTTCTGGTCTAAATCATCTGGTGTCTGATCTCCCTGGTTCATAATCAACATGGCCTTGGCGAAACGGACCTGATCCGGAATGGTAAGTTTCCACAGGTGACATTTGAGCTCTTTGTGTTACATCAAGTTCTCGTAGAAAGTTTACGATGTTTTGGAATGTTCTTAAAATCTTCCAGAAGCGAAAGCATTGTCTGAATCAGATTCTTGATTTCTTCCAGGCTCTTCTCTTATTGCGATACTTTCCTTTAATACTTGAACCAAATTTTCGTCGTCACTTGTCTTTTTCTTTTTGGAATCAGGTTGTTTAGGTTAAGTTTATATGAACGCGCGAAACCGCGCGTCGCCGCGCGATTGGAGCATTCACATGACGGTATATGTACGCGCAGCGGCCTGGCATCAATATTGCTTGAGAATGAACGTGGAGGTCGCATTTAATGGAGGCCCTTTAAATTGTGCACGTAAAAAAAGTAATTTATTTATTATTTGGGATTATGGTCTTGTTTTAAAATTAATATCAGTTTTTTTTAGATATTCCTATAGTTTTTAGAGCACGTATTAAAACCTAAGTCTAGAACTTATAAACTACCTAAAAAGTAAAAAAAACAAAGCAATAAAAAATGAATACAATTAGTTTACACCTAACACTCCTTACAACTAATCAATTTCAAATCCATATCGCATTACTGGCCTTATAGGTTGGCTGTAACTGCTCACCGGCGGCTGGGGTACGCCGCCCGAGTCGAGCGCGACGCTGTGTTCCCGCGCAGTTGTCTCTGTATCTGAACGGGGCCAAACCAAGTTGTTTACCGGTTTACGCTCACTTAACTGAATTTGATCTATGCTTCTTTTTTAATCCAGTTTCCGTTTCAACCATGTAGTGTCGTGAACCTATGCTTTTTTTTAACTCTACCTTCCGTCCATCGGTATGGGTTCGAATGCTCACGAAAATGTCTAACCGACCGAAAATCACTAACTCTACCCCCTGCTCCTTCACTTGTCGATTTTGTGTTCTTCCTATTTTCGCTTCTAACGCTTCCTTTACCCTAATTAAATCTAATCGAGAACGTAATGCTTGTCGTTGTAACAGTGATGCCGGAGATTCGTCTGTCGTACTATGTACGGAATTTCTGTAAGACATTAAATATGCCGTGTCGCATCTAAATCTAATTTATCTTTCTTTAAGGCACGCTTACAGAGTACTCGGCCGTCCCGTTTGAAGAATGATAATATGCGAGCGTATGTATTATGCCATTTAAAGTCATAAAATCTGATATAGCTTGACTTGTGAACAGTAGACCGTTATCCGAGACTACTTCCCGTGGCAACGCGAACCTCGCGAAGGTTTCTCTTAAAACTTATTATCGCCGTCACGTTAGTCCCTGGTAATCTAAATGCTTCTATCCATTTTGTTAACGAGTCGATTAAAACAAAAAAAAACGACTAGCCTTCTAAGGGCCCCAAAAAGTCGATATGAATTCTCGTCCAAGGTTGGGAATAATAGAGCCACGTTTGTAGGTAAGCTCGCGCGGGCATCGTTGCTTCGGCGGCACATGTTGCACAGTCTCGCGCAACTCTCTCTATATCCATGTCGATGTCGGGCCACCATACATAGCTGCGAGCTATACTTTTCATTTTAACTACTCCCAGACCTACATGTATTTCTTTTAACTCTTTATCTTTTATTGTATCCGGCACAATTATCCTGTAGCCACACAAAATACAGCCTCATTCAAAATCGAGTTCATTTTTACGACCGTAAAAGGCTTTAGTTTGTTGTCGGTGCAGTTATCAGGCCACCTGGAAATAATGTACTTAATGACACGCTATAATAAAGTATTCTTTGACGTTTTAATTTTAATTGCCTCACATGTATTGATATTGTGAGTTAGAAGTATTATTAGATAACGAAAATAAACCACGAGACCCAGCGGGCGATTAAATTTTTGTGTTGAAATTAAGGTTTCCTGCCTTAACCAGAAATAATACATCTGATATCAATTTTTCAGCAACTTAATGTTGAAATGTTTCCAAATGTGTTTTTACGGATTTTTACGGATTTGTTCGGAACCCTTGGTGGGCGAGTCCGACTCGCACTTGGCCGGTTTTTTTTAATCCTCTCCACTGGCTCTCAATGCACTGCGTGTTTGTCCCGTCTGGTGCCTCAAATTTCTCAGTTGGGTCGCTATGATTTACTCTTTTATGAATATATCCATGCTCAGGAAGGCTCAGATACGCTCTCCAATAATCTGTGTGAATGATGGAGCCTTCCTGGACATGTTTTTTTATGAGTGGCACCAATATATCCGCAGATCTTTCATTATCAGGACACACCTCAAGCCGCAGATCGTCATTGCCATCTTCAATCATGCCAATCACCCAATGTCCTTCAATGTGTCTCCCACGGTTACACTTCCTTTTACCAAATTTAGATTCATCTATTTGAACCACTTCATTAGGGCCCCCTATCTTCCCTTTTGGGCCCTTTGATTTTCTAGTTCATAAATAGCGATTGTTTCCTGGCAATGACTGAACCAGTCAGCCACAGTTCTGTCAGAAACTACTAGGCCCTCATCACAGGCTAGCTCCTTCCTCGTTTGGTGGTAAGACAGTCCCTCACTAAGTGCATACATAATTTGAAATTTTAAAGTGAGGGACAAGGGTGCGTTTTCAAACCAGGTCCCAACAGCACGAGAGACTGTTTTGGTGCGGCAGTTGCTTTTCCTCCATCTAAATTTTCCAACTTGATCTAATTCTTTTGTCAAAATTATTGACTTCCGGTGGTATGTGCAGATTTTGTCTACTGGGATCAGTCCTCTCTCCTCCGCAAACTGAACACACTGTTCGTGTGTACCCAATTTGGAGAAGATTTTTCTCCAGTTCCACATGGATCTGAATAAAAAAGGTATTATAAAGAGATTATAATTGCTATTTTTTGGGGGCTGGTTCTCCATATATAAAAATATATACAAATTGCATTGTGAAATCAAAACAAGACAATTTTTACTCCATTTTTCAGCTATAAATTTCATTTTAAAATCCACTGCAGCCCTTATGCAATCAATCTTTATTAAAATTCCAGTAAGCAAATTAAAAATTTGACTAATTATACGCCCTTTTATAAACTGACCTGACCTGAAATAACAATGATATTGTACAGTAACCATAACATGAATCAAAACTTAACTCATCCGAGTAAGGATTAAGCCTTCTGCTAGATGACCCAGTAGGTCTGGGTATCGCAGCAGCAAATTCCTCGCCCTCGTCCTCCGAAGAACTAGCTATAGCTGATAGGCTACCACAAGAACCAGCTGCTCGACTGGGACCAGTTATCTCACTAGGACCAGCAACTGGTTCGTCAAGGACCGGGGATCGCACACACGGGAGCACAAGTGGCTCATTTGAGTCCAACACTTGCACTTGCGTAGTAATAGGCACAAGCGGCTCTATTGAGTCCAACACTCGCGTACTACTTGAAGACGGCGCAGAAGAGGAGGCCGTGACAAGCGGCTCATTTGAGTCCAGCACTTGTACTTCACTCAACTCTTCAGACACAGAAGCATGGGGCTTCGGAGACGCCATGGTAGTCAAACGTTGTAAGCTTACAGGAGTACGTAAAACGATCTCAACTGCAAGGGCAACGGGCGACAAACGATGACGTCCAGTCATCGTTTGTCGCAAAATTAAACAAAATGAACGGCCGTCGGTGTTATTTCGCGTTACTTACTAAGCAGTAAGCAGTGTAAAAACAAATTTAGTGATCCGTAAAAAGTATCGATACCTGAGTAGTATCGATACTTTCATTTCAATACCAAGTATTTTTGTACTCGATACACTTTTTACGATACTTGAGTAGATATCTATACTTTCTGAAGTACTCGATACTTTAGAACAAGATTCTATTTAAAGTAAAAAAAAAACTTGTATGAACTACGATTTACAAATGCTGGTTTTGAATTGAAACATAAAACTCAAACGCAACGCTAACACTAGATCTAGAAATTTCTGCCAATCACTAAACATTGAAAGCAGTCTGACTATTTGTAGCAGATTCCTGCCAATTTCGCAGTTTTACTGGGCTCATTGACGGCGCTCCATGCAAATGCCTGCTTGCAGTAACTGCCGCAAACGATGTCACCGCACAAAGCCCTGCAAGTCATTTTTTTTTCTTTTTTTTTCATTTATTTATCACATTAATAAGCTTTACAAATATTTATAGTGATCGCATATAAGAAACCACTAAGTTTTATAGCTATGCTATCGAGAGTTTACAATTTTATAAGATAATAGCGTAATATTGTATTATAGATACTGTAAAAAGGAAAAAAAAACATGCAAACATTCAAGGAGAAAAAGAATATATCAGAAAACACGTTAAAATAACTTAAGAAAATGATCCTTTAACTTACACTTAATGTTATTTTTATTGACATTATCCACCAATTCTGACGACATATTATTGATAAGCCGAGGTATTAAGTAGGTACATGTCCGCTCACCGTACGCATTGCAAGCACGTGACTCTATGAGACGGTTCTTAGAAATTGCTCGAGTGTATATAGGATGCTCTAACGGTATTCTTAGCGATTGATTAAAAAATTGTTCTTTTAATAAAATGTTTAATACTTGTATATGTATTGGTAAAATTTTACAGTGTTTGAAAAGACCACTGACGTCATCGCAGAATTTATTTTTTTATTTTATTTGGACCTATGATTTTAAGTATTCTTGCTTGTAAATTATGGACTGGTCAAGATATATTTTGTAAGTTCGGCCGTAGCTACTTAGCCCGTATTGAATGTGCGACTCCGCAAGTGCATTATATAACATTAACTTTATTTTAAATGGAATGCGATTATTGAGAATAGTGATATTTGCTAGAAACTGTCTTAGTTTAGTACATACATGTTCAATAATATGCTGTCTCTAATTAAAGTTACTGTCAATAACTAGTCCGAGATATGTTTGTGTATCAACTATTTCAATTTTTGGGCAGCAACATTCAGTAGCGCTGTTATTATGTAGGCAGATGTGATTGTGTGCGACTAATTTTTTAATTGTAGTGGGTTTTAGGTATGGAGATTTAATTACTAACAACTTAGTTTTGCTGGCGTTAAGGACAAGCCCAGCATGATGGCACCACCTTGTTAAGACATCTAGGTCAGACTTTAAAAGGTCACGAGCCTTTTGTCGATTTTTATCACCAATTTCAAGGCAAGTGTCATCAACAAACTGGTAGCACGTGCAATTGACGATATAGCTGCCCATATCATTGACGTAGGACAAAAAAAATGCAACGGTCCTAGTACCGAACCTTGTACCGTACCCTCCGTCATCAACATCGGCTCGCTGTAGTTATTTTCAATCTTCTCAAAAAATTTTCGGTTCTTCAAGTAATTATGGCACCAGTTAAGCAATGGACCACGTACGCCACATTTGTCTAATCTGTCCACAAGCTGTTCTTGTAACATGGTGTCAAAACTACGTGAGAAGTCAATAAATAGGGCAAGCACCTGTCGTTTTTCATTTAGGTGACTATTGACATCATCAGTGAATTTTGATAAAAGACCTGATGTAGTTGACTGAAGACTGGAAACCAAACTGATACGGACTTATTACAGAGTTATTCGTATAAAATTTGTGTATTTGCTCGCCTATGAATTTTCCCACAATTTTATCAATTGACGAAAGTAATGTAATTGGGCGATAATTTAAGTAGTCATCACGTTTTCCTTTCATATGCACAGGTCTGATACAGCCTTCTTTCAATCGATCAGGATACAAACCACTTTTAATGCTACTGTTAATTAGGTCAGAAATGGTTGGGGAAATATATTCCCTTATCATTTTAATGTCAGAAATCGCAATATTGTCAGCACCTGGCGTCTTTCTTGCGTCGCTTGGGTCTTGTGTCGCTTGGGTTGCTTTCCGAAATAAGATATTGGAGTCTAAAATTTTAGTTGTATTATTTTTGTTTATTAATTCTATTTTACAATTTGGAATTATACTTTTTACCGCTCTGTCAAAGCTATCTGCGAAGTTATCTGCAATAGATTTTGAGGTAAGTCCCTAAGCATCAAACTGCCGTATATAAAATGAATGTTTTGCAACCAACATTCTGTAAATATAATTAGGTCCCAATCAACTTTGGCACGTTCCAGAAGAGTTTGGAAGTGTCGTATATTACGTTTTAAGCTTCTTATATTTTGTGTTATTAATTTCAAAGATGATTGATTGTTATATATTAAATTAGCACTGTCATCAATGCTACACGTAAAGCTCGAGGCCAAAGATAATGCGTCTAGGTCGTTATTAATATTTTCATTAGTACTATTGCCTTTTACAAAGTTCCTAATTTACTAGTTTAAAATTATGGTGAATAAAAATATAGTGTATTATTTTTCTTTTGTTTACGACGCAAATAATGCAAATGTAAGGAATTATAACTAGGTCATATCTTACGTAAAGTATAACTACATAAAAAAATGTTTTATTACTTGAGATGGTACTTCGGTATAATATTATTTGGTAGCAGTACTTATTTATTCTGTGGTAGTAGTTATATTCAACGTGTGGCAGCTGATGGAAAAAATAACTTTTTAGGCTTACTAAATGCGGAATTTCAATATAGAAACCAATAGTTGAAATATTATTAATTTTTCTACAAATAATATGAGTTTTCTTAGTATAGTAAAAAATATAACATTTAATAGTTATCTGAGGAACATAAATGTAGTAATAATTCTGTGTACAATGAGTCTTCTGCATGATATAAATTGAAAACATCACTTTAAAATATCTATTATAATTATAAATTAACGTTTTTGTAGCACATTGACAATTTAGATAATAATTCATGAAGACTATAACTATCCATTTAAATGGTTTAATATGAGTTTGTAGTTTTTATATAATATAGGTAATAGATTTAAATAGCCAAGTAATTATTGTTTGTTAGTTTTATAAATGTTTTGTTTTGCAAAGTTGTGTCATAAGTTTTGATGGATTTATGCTTATGTAATAAAATGTATTTCATCGTACAAAGAAATGTTAGGGTATGTGAGATATTGTTCGTATAATTAATTTCGAATTTGACGGTACTAAGAGAGTTCAATGAAGCATCGGTGCATTCTAAACACCTATGACTATTATATAATATACTAGTATGTTTATTAAAATAAATATAAACTTGTTTTGTATTTTTAACGTAGGTAGGCCATTTATATAGACTCATATTAATATTTTTAAGTTGTGCAATTTTGTTTGTATAATATATGAATTTTGTTAGTATGGAGTTATTGTAAGTTATGATTGATTTTTGGAGAAATTCTTGATACGTTTCGTTAAATAAAATACATAAGGATATCAACTTTAAGTAATTATGATATTTTGCTTGATTTTTAGTGTTAGGTGTGTATATTATCTAATAGTAATAGAGTATATTAATGTGATATTGAATATAACTAGAAAGGAAATATCTTTTTTTTTATAGGAGAGGGGGCAAACGAGCATGCGGCTCACCTGATGGTAAGTGACTACCGCCGCCCATGAACAACTGCAACACCAGGGGAATCGCAGATGCGTTGCCGGCCTTTTAAAAAGGAGTAGGCTCTTTTCTTGAAGGTCCCTAAGTCGTATCGGTCCGGAAAAATCGCTGGTGGTAATCGATTCCACAGGGAAGTTGTGCGAGGGAGAAAACTTCTTCTGAATCGCACAGTGGTGGACCGCCAATCATCTAGATGATATGGACGGTATCGCAAATTCTGTCGCGATGTGCGATGGTGAAATTGAGCGGCTGGAATTAGTCCGAACAATTCCTCAGAGCACTCCCCGTGGTAGATGCGATAAAATACGCAAAAAAATGCAACCTCTCTACGCAGTGCCAGTGAGTCAAGCCGATCGGAAAGAACTCGGTCGTCGACGATTCGAACCGCTCTGCGCTGGATGCGGTCAAGTGGAAGGAGCTTATTACAAAAGGTATTAGCAAATAAGCAATAAATAAAATTAATAGTCAAATAGAACTTAGTTTACAAAAATCTTCTTCACTGTCGATTCTAATAGCTGGCATACCATCCTTTTGTCTCACAAATACTTTCCCACGAGCAGTCCAGCAGTTACTATATTTATTCTTTTTTGTATATTGTCTGGCAAGGTAGTGAAGTCGCCGTGTTTTAGTTGTTGGGCGTTCGGATACATATATTGGTTTCGGTGGTCCACCAATATTAAGATGAGAAGTATTCAGTTTTTTATCCTTTTTCTCTTTGTTAAATGCACTGACGGATCTAATAAAATTGTTTTTCATTACAGTAGTGGTAAAATCGATTACGATAGGACTTGGTGTGTTGTATTTTAATTGTGATTTAATACGATAAATGTCACGCATCTCATTATCTTGTAGGGACACATTTAAAACCTCTCTAATATCTCTTACAATTTTACACAACGAAGACTGGTTTTCTGGTTGAGTTATTGGGATATTACGAAGCTCGATGGAGGAGGTTTTGGCATTTCGCTCTAGATGTTCTATTTTATTTTCCAATATTTTATTTCTGTCTTGATATTCTGAGTTTTCCTGCTGCACTTTATTATTTTTTAATAACAACTCATCGTATTTTTGGGCCATAAAATCAATCGACTTTTGGGTTTCCAAGTTTAATTCTTTTAATGTTGACATATCAGATTCCAATCTTTTGAATTTTGCAGTTTGTTGTTGTTTTAAATCATTTAGCAGTTCTTTGATTTCACAGCTAATCATATCGCTGTGTCTCCGCTTATACCTTTTGGCAATATACTCAACGTTTTCTGGATCATCAGAATAAACTTTTTCGGATGCTGTATCTGAATCTTGGGTTAAAATTCGCTCTTTAGTTAGGTTGAGGTCACTAGAATTAGGTGGGGTACGCTGAAGTGCCATAATGATATAATTAAGGGTATACGTAGGCCTAATTTATTGATATTTAAAGTTGTAGGCCTAAATAAAACCGTTGGCCATTGAATTTTAATACTCAGTACAAAAACAATGGCTTATCACGTATTGGTCAATGGGCGTGGCAAAATAATTGTAAGAAGCAACGATAATTTCGCATTCACTGCAATACGACTTAGGGTCTTTCAAGAAAAGAGCGTACTCCTTTTTAAAAGGCCGGCAACGCATCTGCAATTCCCTCCCTGGTGTTGCAGTTGTTCATGGGCGGCGGTAGTCACTTACCATCAGGTGAGCCGCATGCTCGTTTGCACCCTCTCCTATAAAAAAAAATATGCACTATCTCACTTCTAATATTCAAGAGAAGGGTGTTGCACAATATCACTATCCTTCTTCAATTAAGGCGTCTCACTTTGTCGTTAAACGATGAACTTCTGAATGCCTGGTATTTGCACTTAATTTATTTTGTGTGATAAATAATATTTTGACTCAATCAACAGCACTAAAACACGTCCGTACACTACGGCGGTCCGAAAGGAAGGGATATATGTTTATTCTCATTTTATAAACAAATACCGACTCGAGTGAATTGCATTTCTAAGTCGAGATTAATAAACAGTGTTTCTCTAAGAAATACATGCGAAATTAAAAGGAATGATTTTACGCAAATTAATGAACTGTATGAGGCGGTGCGAATTTACTATATCACGATACTGCAAATGCCCCTATATTCGGGTCACGGGAGGGATGTGAAGGAATGCATGTGTACTCACCTGGGCTTCTGCTAATCTGCCTCGTGTCTCCAGGGCTGCGGCCACGTTTGTTGAATGTCGGCTGTCTTCACACATATAAACTTCACAGATTATCCCGAAATATATTGCGTTATAGCAAACGTCTATGTACTTTATTATATTATTGTATAGTTCAATATCTAAACCACACAAGTGTCTTGCAAGCTTGTCATACACATTCTATACGATGCATTGACATTGTTTTTCCCTTTCACATATTCTATCTTAAAATCATTCAGAAAAAAGAAAATCAATCAGTACTAATCTAAAAATTTTAACAATCTACTAGAATGGTCTTTCACAATGAATAAGTAAACTAATTGCTTATGATCTATTATTATCTTAAATTTTCGACCAATCAAATATGTTCTAAAATATTTGTAGAGCTTACTACAACTACAAACTCTTTTTGTATGGTAGGATAATTCCTCTCTGCTTTGTTAAGAAGTCTGCTTGCGTAAGCTGATTGCGTATAATTATGTCATTTAATAAGCAAATTAATCACAACCATCAACTCAGTTTCTCATTTTATATAAATTACGTATTCTTATTTATAAGTATTCTGAAATTAATAACGTTGTCCTCAGTATAGGTTTCATTATTGGTAGAATATGGAGATGGCGTTTCTGGGTTCTATCATACGTTTGTGTGTGTTCCACTGGTGGCAATACGTGGTGCGAAGTTGTTGGTATGATAAAAAAATGTATTTGCTGTTGCGTTGAGGCAGACGAGATTACAAGAAGTGAATGATATTGCTGGCGAATGTTTCAAGAATCGGTGCGATTTTGTTGCTTTCCTTTTTTCTTGTTTCATCTGTTTAATTAAATTCTACAAAAAAAAGCAATATACGTTCTTATGGCTTTCATTCGATGCCGCTTACGAAGTTGGCGTCGCTTTAATTGCTTTGATCATTTCGATCTCCAACTCATATACTGGTCTTTTCCTAGCTAGACGAATGTATCTTTGGGACTGATTTGAGTGTTGTAAACTTAGAGTATTCAACTAACCGGAGATGCCAAAAGTTTGTTACTTTTAGCGGGAGACGAGGTAACGCAACATTTATCAAGTCGTAAGCTTTGGGCCATATGACTACACGAGCAAGCAAAACGCACACAAACTTGAAAATTTGTTATAAATCTCTCATCGTTGCAGTGGATGTGTACAAATACATAAACAATTAGTGTGAGGCCATTGTCGATGAAATTTTATGCAAGTGGCATTAGCAAATTAAATAAAAAAAAAAACAATAACGCAAAGGTATGTTTAATGTGCAATATTACATTTAAAGTAAATTACAAAAAATTCTATCACCAAGTTTGCCAGTTCAATGTTATGTGGAAAGTAATTATCAAATAATTTTTATGTATACATAAAAATATCGCCTTCCCAACAAAAAGTTTGTGTAGTTTATTTATAATAAATATCGTTGAGCGTGACTGGTTAATTTTTTTTATCAGGAGTTAAGTTTTTACTAATTTCTATTAAATTATATTATTTAATTTAAAAATTAAATATTATTTTAATTAATATAAAAACACTTCAAGTTTTTTGTAATTTCTAAATCACCAGTTAAAACGCAACGTTTCAATAACTCTTACGAAGTAGTTTTCATAAATGTGTATAATAATAATCTTCTGTAACCAATACTGTTTGCAATATTATGTGGAACGTAATAAATATCGAAACAATGTTCCTGTATACTTAAAAATATCAGCTTTCATACCAAAAGTTTGATCGTTCAATTATATCGTTGAGCATGACTGTTTAATTTTTTTGTCAGGACCTAAGTGTTTTCTAATTTCTATTTCAGAAAGGCGACACTAATTAATTACCTCTTTAGATGCATAGCCACCTCTTGTCTGATAAATTAACCTTTTAAGCGCGTGGCTTGAGCTTCGCTACATGCCCCTAGCACGTGGCTACAAATCGATAAAATAATACCTACAATAAATAAGGAGGAGCAATCGTTGTATCGATTAAAAAATAGTCAAAGTTTTTATTTTTTTTATTTTAAAACAGCCTTAA
Source organism: Parnassius glacialis (assembly GCA_033319125.1). Taxonomy (NCBI): domain Eukaryota; kingdom Metazoa; phylum Arthropoda; class Insecta; order Lepidoptera; family Papilionidae; genus Parnassius; species Parnassius glacialis. The sequence continues at coordinate 8,800,188 of JAVANC010000015.1, read as the reverse complement.
ATCAAAATTATATCGCAATAATCTCTTATTAATCGACTAGTTATTTTTCCTTTTCTTATAAGTCAACCTAGAATAAATCTTTGAATCACAATTGCTTTTTTTATTTTATTTGCTAATCAAATACTAATTTTTTTCTTTCTTTTTTTTAAAAACGTTACCCCCACACTAGGATTTTCTCCTGTATCGTGGAGGCAGTTTACAAACACAAATTTCACAAGGACAAACATCCAGACCCGGAACAATTATTTGTAGGTCATACAAATACTTGTTCCGTGCGGGATTCGAACCCGCGCCCCCCAGCGCAGCAACTCATTGCTAAGCCACTGCGCCACGGAGCCGTCTTCTTACCATCATATCATCATATATTCTTATAATCGTCAATTCTTAACATCACATTAATTTACACTTATTTCTCAGTATCTATTAGTTCTCATGCAATGATTTACGCATTTATAATAAATAGGTATAGTTGTTGCAATTCACGAGCGCACTTTTCATTTAAATGTGTTGAACTCATATTTGTATAAGTACCTATGAATGACGTTCGCGCACAACTATTCGCTTCGTCGGGCACACACACAAGCGTAATGTGTACGTGACGTGTACGTACACGAAACCTACACGCAGAGACTCGAGTGCGTTTGTGAATTGCAACAACTATAATTAGAATGTAGTCAGAAACGCAGTCATAAACTAACATAACTAACTAACATAAACAGTTGTAGTAATAGTTAGTAGGTACATGATTCATAAAATTATTCGTAGTCTGTATTTATCGGACGTATTATAGTTGTCACAAAATTTATATATGTGTCTATAAATTTATTCGTGCAAGTCACATTAGTACCGAAATGTTTTTGGGCTAATATTTTAGCCGTTTTTGAAATTAGATCAGTGCTGGCATCGTATTGTGTGCCTACACTTGATGTTTTTATTAGAGTTTGTGTTCTTCTTAATACAAGTAAATCAGGCGTACTATCTGCACTTCGTAATTCATCGTCATGTGGTACATAGTAACAGTATTGAGATTGTGCTATCGAATAAGTCAAACATACATCTATATTTTCAAGATTCATTTCGCCTTGACTATCATTAGTTGGATTCAAAATTGATTGACTTCATTCCTGAGACTCGTCATACTTCCATCAACAGAAATAAAATAAATCATAAGTACCTATCAAAATGGCTACAGGTATCAATTGGCACAATTTACTTACTTTTCGATGTCATTTTGTTTTCTATCAAATTTAAACTTAACGCTGAACAAAAATGTGACCTACAAGGTGTATTTATAACTAGGTTTAATTCGCATAACACTTGCACTGAACCGTATAAAAAGACGTGGGCTCGGTGTGTTTGACATGGATAAAGTGAAGAAGCCAGGCAACCAATAAAAGAAAATTAGTGACAGGATGATGTACCTCCTTAAGTATCGATATTTAGTAGATAGTTTCTATCTATGGTACTCTCTGCAGCACATGTGTCAACACAAAGATAAACATTATTACACGTTACACACAAAAACCGCGTGTGTGATCTTTTATTCTTAGTCGCGCACACTTTACAACGCTGACTTTTGCCACTGGGAATTCTCACAGGAAAATGTACCAAAGTATCGTTATGTAGACTGCGAGGAGGATTGGACTGAGTACAAGAAGTGAATGCTTGGCTAGTATTTGCAATTAATCTTTTATTTTTTTCTAAAAGATGCCTTATCACATTTAATTGAAAATCTGCAAATTGATGTTTTTTGTTATTAATTTTTTTAAGACTCTGAAGAAATAAAAAGCATTAAGCATAAACAAATCGATGATGTGGAAGCCTAATTTTTTATACCACTTCCTGGTTTTCCTTATACAGCCTAAGGTACTCATCACCATGTCGGCGGTGTCCACCGAACCCATATTTTTACTATAATCTATTACACATTGCGGTTTTAATTTAGGCAGACCAGTAAATTGATCGAAATTATCTGACGGCACAATTTTGTCATCATGTATGGTAGACAGCACGATAACAGCTTTTTTGTCTTGCCATTTTAACTATATATACAATTTGGTGGTTCGGCGTGAGTTGTATATGTTAATACCTTACCACCAAACCCAATCGTAGTATTCAAGTACTTGTACGTTTATATTTTAATTAACAGAATACTAATATAGGATAAGATAAAAGAATTATGTGACTCGGAATGAAGTAATATTATTCGATGTACACTTAGCGGCACGGAATGTGGCCCAAACGCACTATGACGGTTATTATCAAAATGAACCGCAATACTGTTATTTTTTTGGGTTTGAAAAACTTTATTGTTTATTCAAATCTTAAATGCAAATGATTAAAATATTCGTTACTCATACTTCAGTTGTTAACTACAGAATATACATGGGCTCATTTCCGAGCAGTGACGATAACAGATATACGATAAATATTAATAGCAAGGAACATGCTTTTACGTGGTAGAGCATGTTGAAACTATATTATGATTGTGGCACGAATGTGTCAGTTCAACTGGGGAAGGACCATGCCTTCACTTAATAAACAAAAAATGTGGTAACTTTCTATTTTTTTTAATCAAATGACAAAAAAGACATTAAGCACTAAATTTAATAAATGTTTATTAATTAATTTAACAAATTAAAGGTAACAGTAACTAACGTGAGTAGCCGGTATTTCCACCTCTGGCCCTGATAACCGCCTGCATACAATCAGGTATGCTGTGGATGATGTTTTTGATATCCCTTTGGGGTTTTTCTTCCCAGGTGGCCACCAGAGCGGTTTTCAGTGCACTGAAATTCTCTGGAGGGTTGAGATTGGATCGGGTCCGATGTTTAAGCATGTCCCAGACATATTCTATGGGATTCATGTCTGGACTTCGTGCTGGCCACTCCAATTTAAAAATTCTCACCTCCGAAAGATAATCATTAAGGCATCGTGCAGTGTGTCGTCGGCCATTATCTTGCATTATCTTAAATTATTTGCCCCCAATGAATTCCACATAGGGTAAAACATGATCTTGGAGCATCTCTTCAATGTATTGCACTGCCGTTAAACGGCCTTCAACTACCACTAACTCTGTAGGTGCATCTGCACTGATCCCTTCCTGAACCATTACGGATCCACCATGAAAACTTACGATTTGCCTGGTGGAAGCTTAGAGAGAGGTTTCTGCCAATCAACCTTTCTCCAAGCTTTCTTTACACACGTTCACGGCCATTTGGAGCTCTAGGCTACTCTGCATTCATTGGTCCACAGAACTTTACTCCATACTCATGAGTCCAATTTGTATGCTCTATAGCGAATCGAAGTCGAACTATGCGATGATGCCGGAGCAGTTCTGGACCTTGTGCTGGCCCACAGAAATTAAACAAATTAACTTTTTTTCGTGCTTGCCCTCTTAAATCAACAAAAACAAACGTCTTGACAATCTGCCACTTGAAATTATTATTCACTGCACCAAAATCGCCTGTTATTGGTTTGTTTATATTTGGGCCACATTCCGTGCCGCTAAGTGTAAAAATAACTTTTAATGGCAATAATTTTACAAGAGTGAAATTAACTTCGCATACAAGATAAGTTAACTGAGGTGAGTAGCGCGCACGTCTTGTTCCTGTGCTAGCTGCAGGCGGAATAATCGGCGGTCAGGCTCGCGCGCTGACGAAGGCGCAGGGTGTTGCCGGTCGAGTTCGCGCTATTGTTTTACTCCGATGGCGTGATGTTCGAGCGTGACTCAATCTTCATAAGCGTAGCGGATTTATGTGGGGTCCAACAGAAGCGAGTTACGCCACATATTCCCCCTGGCCAGACCGTAACTATGGTCGATAGTCGTCGGGAAATCTCACTCTTCGGCCACTCCGTGTGATTTTCTCCTTGTTGACAATAGGTTCCGTAGGGACTTTGGGTTCCGAGTCTTTGATTTCTTTGGCCATGTACGCTGGATTTAGTCTGTCAACAGATACGTTATTTTCCATTCCCCTTATGTCTATAGTGTAGTACTTGGCTTGTCTATCTAGTACTTAGAAAGGGTCCGTGTTAGGGTGGTTCGAGTGAGCTTCGAACGTGATCTCGGCGAAGAAAAACATGAGAGGATGTGTGGAGGTCCCGTGGTATGTAGAATGGCGTTGACGTGCTGGTGTGCCATGATGTATACTTGGGAGTGAGTTTAGCCATGCAGGATCGTAGACGTGTAACGTACTCTGTGACGTCTGCCGTGGTGTAGTCGTCTATTGGAGATAGGTATTGGCCTGGTAAGCTGAGAGTTTGACCATATACCGATTCAGCAGGCGAAGCATGGATATCCTCTTTCCATGAGCTGCGCATGCCCAAGAGAACCAGTGGAAGGGCTTCCGTCCACTGTGATGATGTGTGGCACATGATCGCCGCCTTGAGTTGGCGATGAAGTCGTTCGATGATACCATTCGCAGCTGGGTGATAGGCGGTTGTGCATAAGTGACGCGCACCAACAAACTTTCTGAGAGCTTTGAAGAGATGGCTCTCGAATTGGCGACCACGGTCAGTAGTCACCAGTGCAGGGCAGTCGAATCGGGCTATTCAGCCGGACATCAGAGTACACGAATATTATTATTACTATTAGTCATTCTGTACAATGGTAAGTGATGACCCGCCACTGTTTTACAGTGTGGCGTGACAAAAGTCTTTTTGCGGCCCAAGCGACTGCCAGCTCTAGGGACCGACACATCTAAATGATTTAAAATGTCCGGACAGTTGATGAGACCATGGATAACTTTATAGAGGAACATGACATTAGATGATTCCCGCCGCTTGGATAGCAATTCTAATTTGTAGTATGCCAATCTACTCTCATATGAAATGAGTGTCCTTCATTGGTTTTTTGCGTACGATAACTGGTACATAAAGCTTTTCTGAATCGAAGGCCTTGCTAAAATCGGTGTAAATACTGTGTACCTCTTTATTCATATCCAGTGCACATGCAATATCATTAACAAAACCGACTAAGTTAGATGTTGTTGACTTTTCCGGCTGAAACCCATGTTGATCTGGGTGCAGCCGGTCTTTAACGTGCCAATGTATTTTTTTATGAACTAATGACTATAGAACCTTCCCGGGTGCTGAAAGTATGGAAACAGGCCTGTAATTGGATGCATCGACAAGATCTCGCTTTTTATGAATAGGGATGATGTGCGCCTTTTTCCATACGAGGGGGAAAATGCCGCTTCGGAGAGAGTGGTTAAATATATACGTAAGAGGTTTTGACATAGTTTTTGCACACTTCTTTAGAACGATAGGGGGTAAGCCATCCAATCCTGAACCCTTGCTTCTATCCAATCCCATCAATGCTCTTTCTACCTCGTATTCGCTGACAGTGAGTGAGTTGATGAACAGACTGTTCTCGCAACTATGGAGAGCTGTTTTATTGACATTGGATGATTTGGATGTAAAATTGGTGGCGATGTCATCATATATTTACTGAAAGTACTCTGAGAATGGGTCACAAATCTCTTGGCCACCTCTGGCACTCTTGGCACCTTGAGTTATCTGAGAAGGAAGGGAATTTGTGTTTCTTTTGAGACCATTAACATAAGACCAGATGAACTTAGGGTTTGAGCGTAAATGAGAAGCTGCGTTTTTTTTAAAGCTAGAGAAACAACTTTTGATCATTGTAATCATTTAAATCCAGGAAAATGCAGAGTTCCATTATAATTTCTTGTAAAAAGGCTATTTTAGAATGTTTACTGCCGCTACCAAGTGTCCTAAAGCTTGTCGCTTTATCTGAAGGGAGAATACATTTGCCAACAGCGTTATCAACGCGTGGCGAAACGATTATACGTAAAAGGTGTAGAATGTGCTACCAAAAAACGAAAAAAATATTTATGATTTTCTGTAGTTGTCCTGATTGCCCAGAGTTCCTAAGAATATGCCTCACTCCATGCTTCCGAGAATACCACAAATATTAAACCCATTCTACAAATGAGTAGGTTCCTACTTTTGTATTGCTTCATTGCTAACAATACTAAAGTACCCGTGTTAAATAATTATTAACTTATTTATAATTTGTTCTTAAATAATTATAAAAACAGTCAACTAACAACAAAATCAGTCTATAATTAGAAAAATCAACAATGTCTAGATTAATGTTTTATTAATAATTTTTTTAAAACTTAAACCCTTCTTTCATTTTAAATCTGATCTTTCTACCCATCCTTACCATACCCATAATGTATTCATGAAATAATTGTTCGAGAATTTCTATGATATTTTGCATAAGAACATATCCCGCACTAATACTAAATTGGGGCAATTTGTTGGATTCGATTTGTCCAAAATATTTGCAGCCATGAATATCTGCGACATTCGGGACCTACTTATCTTCCGTCGCCATTTTTTTTTATATTCTACTAAGCCAGCGCTTATCTACGATCCCACCTGATGGTAAGAGGTGATGTAGCCTAAGATGGTGAAGCGCACTGACTTAACAAAAGCCTATTCACTCTTGCCTTGAATACACCCATACTGTAATCGGATGGAAAGACAGATGCTGGCAACTTATTCCACTCCTTTGCTGTACGCATGATGAACGACGTGGCGTATCGTTTCGTTCGAATGCGTGGTAAGTCAACAACGAAAGGGTGGAGACTGGCCGAACGTCTGGTTGTCCGATGGTGGAAGGGAGAGTGGGGAATTAAATTATGTGATTTCCATAATAATTGTCATTTCTGTGGCTGTTGTACACTATTGTTTGTTGTTGTTATTTTTGTTGTGCATATTTTATTTATTTATTTGGAAAACCCTTGGCTAAAAAATAGAGTGGGTAGAAAATAATTAAGCTATAGGAAACCATTTATGGGTTTTCGCAAATAGTAACATTATATAAATATTCGCACGGTGAATTACCGACATTTAATAGGACACCGTCGCACCAACCGTAATCTTAGCTAGGTAATTAACTATACATTATAGACTAACAAAAACAAAGACAAAATCATCGGCTGGAGTCGAAAAATGGCTTACTCAGAACTCGTCTTACTTGTATTGAATAGGTCTAAATTCAACGATTGAGATACAGTATTAAAGTTCTTGTTCACTCAGTACATAAAGTGACGTCAAGAAGCATTACCTAACACTTTGTGGTTATTGATAACCAATTCTAGCAACAGATAGTTATTCTGTGTTTTTTTTCCTCTTTAATTTTGTATTTATTTATTTATTATCTATGTATAAATATGTATGTGTATATATCTATATATATATATATATATATATATATATACCTATTTATTAATATGTATGTTTATTTTATTCTTATTTTTTATGTATTATTGTTGTATTTTAACAAAATATAGTTTAGTTTATTTAGATATTAGTATGTAAGTGTAACATCAAACGCACCACCTCCTACTGTTCTTAATTCCAGTTTCTCTTTAGCCCAAAGGTTGTCTGGAAGAGATCGCTCTTTAGCGATAAGACCGCCTTATTGTACATACGTATATATTAAGTTTTCTCTATAATGTATTTATTCGTTGTATATGTGTGGTGTACAATAAAGTATATACAATACAAAGTATATACAATACATATAGCTAGCTATTCTGCCTGTAATTAGTCGGGTCCGCGGGTGACGATAGTGGGACCTTTTGTCTAACATTTTTTGGAGTTTGGATATTTAACTTCGAAAGTAGATCTGGATAGTCGATTTCACTTAAATCTATCTTAAGTAGAAAGGTAATACCCGCTATTTGCCTATCGAGTGTTAAAAGATGGGGAACTTTCTACATTTGTCGTAATAGTAGAAGTTTCGAGTCAAGTATAACTCCCAAGTCGCGTACGGAACACTTTCTGGTGGCGACTGACCTCGCATCTGGTTTTTTTTATAGGATAGTGTGACAAACGAGCACACAGTCCAGTCTGGTGGTAAATGGTTGCTGTGGTCCATAGACATCTACATTTATCCTCGTTTGCGAATCATAATGCAGACGCGTTGTCACCCGTGAGGACTAAGATGGAATGCCTCTTTTCCAGTAAAAAGGGTCTCCGGTTCTCTACACTCACCATACGAAACACAGCAGTGTTAAGCTGCTATTTTACGCTGGTATTCTGTGAGAGCGTGGTCCTTCCCCGGTCGAGCCGACCCATTCGTGCTACAACTATACTACTAATCTTTGATTATATACATGTCTAGATGCCACATTGACCGTACCAAACGGCGCAAATAAAGTCTACTAAAATTGGTAGACTCGCTTCTCCCTTACGTTAGTGTCATTTGAATCACTTAAGGATAACGTGCTCACGAAAAATAATTAATTATGCCGGTTTGTGCTGTCAAATTGTATCGTAATTATGTGGGAAAACCGTATAATAACACCATGATCACTTTTCATCAGCAAGTTTTGTTATTTAACCGCTATTATATTAAGAAAACACAATATTTTAATTCGTTATTTTGTAAGTTTGTTTCATTAGCCGGTGTTGTCAGCTTATTACTAGGGAGATTTGGCAAAACTATGGGAGACAAAATACAAATATCATTACATCAACTTTCGATCAAGAGAACATTATTATTTTAAAAATTTCATATTTATTTGATCAGTACATGATAATTTACCTACAAAAAATAAAGGAAACCCGTGACGTTATGCACTAAATAGTATTTTTGTCAGTTCTTTCTAATATTTTGGGTTTCAGATTTCCTTATTAAGCAAAGTATATAATCAAAGTCTCAGCCGTTTCGTCTACCCTGCCGAGGGTTACCATCTGGTTGGGTTTTATTTATTAATTTTTGTATTTTATTTTATTGATATTTATGTATATAAAATTTTCATTTATCTTTACAAAACTATAACTAAAATACATAAATACCAAAAGTAATATAAATACCAAAAAATGATTAGTTATTTATTCGCTAAACATGGTACCTACACAAAGATGACAAATAGTTGTACATAGTACACATACAAAAACGATTTAACATAATATATTAAATCACTATTTTTATAAGTGAGCAAGTTAAAATGTACATATATTGACTAATACTGATAATTAAAATGAAATTAAATTAAAATTACAATTCATCATTTTATTTTATAACTAGGCAAATCAAATAAGTATATATAGAAAAAAAATTAAAGTCAAATGAGTATGTACTTAATCTAATGGGAAATATTCAAGAGCTGGTATAACTCGGCTCGCCCCCGAGTGACGCAGCGCGCTTGTTAAACAATAGTAGTAACGCATACTTGTGTGCGTAATATGCACACAAGCGCTTCAAAACGGGCCGGTCGTTTTAGTTGCGATTGCAGCGCAACGCTCTATCTAGACATGTATATAATCAAAGCTATTAATATAGCTGCAGCATGACTCTACGACGTATAAAACTTATTATTTATTTCGTGCGTCATAGGACGATGACGGTCGTGTTTATGTACGCACTCTCTTTCTTTTGCTTGTAAACACTTGTAAGTGTTTGATTCAATCGTCAGAGTTCGGCCATAATCGCCCGAGCAAACTTCGGTCGTTGACGCATTAGGTGTACGCGTACCCTAAGAGTTTTGATGATCAGTCAGTCAGTGAGTGACAAAATTAAGAAACTTTGACTAGTTATAATTCTTAAACTACTGGTTAAAATTGAATGAAATTTGAAATATACCGTGTTTATACAATGCATGCTTAGTCACAAAAATTCAGGCTTCTAGTTTTATTCACAATGAAGTTATAGTAGGGGATCGAATGGCCTGAACTGCTTCGAGAAAAGGATGGTACGGCCGTGCCACTCTTTTGCTCGACTTGGCAGGTATACTGCCGTGCCCTCAGACACTTTTTGGCATGTTGTAGTTTTGCATTTAAGCAGCGAAATGTCTGTTTCTGTTCCTACATTGTATAGTATGTTTGTGACTAAAATCATTAAATAAGTACATTTTCGTGTTTACGCATCACATTTTGAGTAAACATCTTTTCAAAAAAGTCGTTAAGAAAATCATAAAGCGTATCTTCGAGTTCATTTTTAATCTTTGTTTTATTCAAATTAGTTAATTCTATCGAAAGTTCGGTTTACAGAACTTTATTAAGTCATCGAAGAACATAGTTCACTTATAATGAGCTTATAAACTATTTTACAAAAAATAAAGTATAATATTTAAACATGTCCAGCACATCGCACTTTTTCAGTAGTGAACGCGTTAAAAAATGTTACCGTAAATGTACTGCTTCAATTTTGATTTAAAAAGGCCAAATGAGTCGCACTCTTTTATATCATTAGGTAATTTGTTGTATATTTGTGCTCCCTCAAACATTATGTTCCTTTTACCGTGGCTAATTCTTGGTGTCGACAAACAAATCTTATTTGTGTTTCTTAAATGATGTTTGTAACTAAGTTTTGTGAAAGATATTTCGGAGTGAATCTTGTTTGTTAATTTTTTTTTGTATTAGAATGCAAGTTGTGTATGTGGAAGTTTGCTTTGAGTTAAATAATCGTGATTTTTCATATATTTGTTTCGTATTCGTTAGGCGATCATATTTAAAAAGGGTTTTAATAATTTTATTTTGTGATATATTTAAGCTTTTAAGGTTTGTTTGTGCAGCACATCCCCACACCTCAATAAGGTACTCTAAATGCGATTTCACGAGCGAGTTATACAAGGTCATTCGAACCCCGCGCGGTATGCAACCAACTATTCTACGCAGAATCTACTAGAACGTACCATTCAAAGCAATTAATTTTGATTTAACTTTTTCGATGTGATATCTCATAGTGAGTTTATCATCCAAATGCAGTCCAAGTATTGCGGTGGATCATTTAATTATTAATAATTAGCGGTGTGTGCTGAGGGATTGTTTTGTTTTTAGCCGCAAATATCATGTAAGAGGTCTTTTGTGCATTAATAGTTAGAAGATTACTATGACACCAGTTATTATATATATTCAATCGTTATGATTATTATTTTGAAATCTAGGTTCGAATCTGTTTAAAGGCGCCATAAAATCTCAGAAATAGTACCTACCTAATAAAAAGATTGTGAGGTGCAATAATTAAACTTATCTAAAATTTAAACGAATTCCAATGTGTTATGAAAAATATGCCAAGTTTTTTGTTTTTATAAAAAATTATTAATAAGTTGGATGTTTAAAGTATCTAAGTTATTAATTACATACATCTTAGTAAATTAATACCCAATGTAGATGCTTAAAGTATCGTAGTTATTAATCAAATCCGTGTATTTTCACTCAAGTCACAGATCAAATAATTGTGCTTTTGTGATATAGGTACCTACCTACCTACTGTACCTACTACAGTGCGATATACTTATCATAAATATTAATAAAAATAATTTATTAAAAATAAGTACACAAAAACTTACCAGATTCTTCGTCAAAAATAATATAAGTTTTGTGATCATTAAATATTAAAACTGTTTGGTAAATCTAAATTTGCATTGAACGGTTCATAAGTAATAATAACAATATAAATTAAAAATAAGTGTACTATTTGAAATAAATAATGCTTTGAAATTCCAAGAATAAAATCTAACCTTTATAAATCTAAGAATTGGAAGCACAAGCACGTTTTGTTGTGCACTTTACACCAATCCCCAATGATTGCCTCTGAAATCAATATGTGATTTAATTTTAAACAAGAAACTGTTGATTTGACTAATAAAAGCATTTTTAGTCAGTACAGTTTTTGGCATGTAATCTTTAAATGTATTTGCTAAAATAAAATTTTTCCAGATTTGGAATTAACTTAGCTAATAGTTGATTGTCTCATTGGATGGTTAGTAGCTACTTTGTGGCGAATATATAAATAAATGACAAAATCCTATATTGGTTACATACATTTAGAGCTGAACTTGAATATAAATTGAATGAGTTGGATTTAAATGTAACCCATTTTCATCTCTTATCAAGTATGGTATATTCGGCTTTCCAAGTTCGATGTTCCAAACAGGTGATTTCCACAAGGTGTATGGACATTTAATTTTAACCAGTTGCTTTTGCCAAGCTTCTTTCCCATATACTAAAATTGCATTTGGAGAACAGCTCAGCCATGGTTGTTGCAGATTAATTATTACTCCGACTTTAACAATCTATTAGCTGGGATCAACGAATTGTTTATACTCTTTCAAAGCCAGATCTTCATTTTTCCCGTATATTATCGCAGCATTTTGAATTACTTTTGGGTTTAGCAAATCTGTCTCTCCTTTTTATACATTAAAACGGTTGCCTTTTAGTTTGTACCAATTGCTGGCAGATTTCCGTAGAGTGCGTTGTTTAAATCACTCGTTACTGTTTGATTGTCGTATTGTTAAAACACTCAAATTTAATGCAGCTTTAAAATCACAATAAATATACTGTTTGTAAAAACGATATAAATCTTGGTTTATGACAACTTCTTCACTGTTCACAAGCGAAACGCAGAGGTTCACCTCTGAGTTTCGCTTGGTGAGTGCAGGTGGCCGGAGGCCCTTTTTACTGGAAATGAGGCATTCCATCTTAGTCCTCACGGGTGACAACGCATCTACATTTTGAATTGTAATAGAGGATAGATGTAGATGTCTATGGGCCGCAGCAACCACTTACCATCGGGTGGACTGTGTGCTCGTTTGTCACACTTATCCTATAAAAAAAAACTGTATATTTTATTCATACATTGCAGCAAAATATATCACTTACATCTTTCTCCACTTTTTACATGAGGGTTTGTTTTGTCTTCATTTGAATCATTTTCAACAGTGATTCAGCTGGTGTAACAACGATATTTATTTTTTTGTCTAATTTTAATATTTTTGCAAGAGGTGTATTAGTGAAAGGTAAATTCGCAGTCGTAATCTTGACAGGTTCCAATTTTAATGCTTCTCGACGTAAAAGCTGCGGGGTAAAAAGCCTCGACATTCTATGACCTTTATCTTATCCCAGTAGTTGCCGTTGGGTTGGCTTACCCCATTCTTTTAAGTGACTCTCTTTTGAAGATGAGATTTCTGGAGAATTGACATAATGAATGAAAAGGCACAGATGTGCTTGCATTTACTTCCAAGACCTACTTTACATGTACATACATAGAGCATTACTAACATTTCGATTTTTGTCAAGCTGAAAAACAATAATTTTACAATAATTTCTATTCACATGTTAAAATTTCTGAGCCTTTTAATTGTAATATTTATTTGTACCACAACTTTTACATCATATACATTTGACACACTCGTTTGTGGCACTACTTTACCTGCTATGAAACTTTCAAAAGTATTTGTTTTATCAACTACGCCATAGACATGATTAGAATTTAATAATTCTTTTCTTTTTCATCATTCTGGCCACGTAAAATAGTATTGACAACTAATTGAAATCCGTATCTTATTATCTTTTCCATTTTTTTTATAAATATTGCAGGTTGTTTGATCCCATTAACTTCGGCAAAAGAACGCCAGAGAGCGTTTACTTCGGCAATAGTGCTGCCTCTATATTTCGCGCACGGTCCCTTTAGCCATACGTTAAAAACAGTATTACATACATCTTTACTTATAATACCACGTACGTCTCTACTTCTTCTATACTTGTAAAAATATTAATAATAACATCTGTATCTAGTTTGCACTATATCTATTTTTAAAGAACACATTTTTAATTAATGCAGTAACGATAAATGTTTCTTTTTTATATTAATTGTCGTAAATTCGTAAGTTATCATTTAGTAAGAAGTAAAGTACACACTTTTCTATACGATCATTAGAAAAACCAGAATCCAGTGTCCCAAGAAATAAGGGATTTTTTTTCGCGAAATCAATTACGTATACGGCAGTTAATTAATTATGACGATGTAAATAATGCTCTATCGAAATTGGTACATTGGTTTAACGACAGCAATATGCTTTTACACGGCAATAAGACAAAGTGTATTAAACTTACACTACCTAATGTAAAACATTCGAATACCAATGTGCTGTTAAATAGGGAGGAGTTGACTCTTGTGTATACCACTGTTTTCCTTGGTATTATATAGTTTTTATAGGTTAAATTAGATTTAGAAATAGAGTAAATAAAATAATAAATGACGCCAGAAACAAGTACATACAAAAAGATAAGATTGTAATGGTGATAGCAGAAAAATATGGTCGAATATTAATACATGGTGTTGCACCCCCCTTTATTTCTTTATATATAAATATATAAAATTTACGGGACCAGGATATTAATCATATATTGATCTTTCTAAAGTCTTAATAAGAAAGTGATCGTCTTAACTAGGACCATTGTTTACGTTGTGATTGTATAGTAACGTAGTTCTTTTAGGTGTATCTTGGAAGAATGAATACTCACTAGAGCACTCGAAAGTTGTTGGTAGTGCTTTATAAGCTAAAGAACCCTGTTCACGAAGACAGGGCTCAAAAAGGTTAAGAACATAAATCGTCCCTATTCCACTTGTATCTGGTTCACATTCGTCAATTCCTTATTAATTAATCCCTTCCCGCGTGAAAAAGGCTCACAATATTTGTATCAAATACGAGATACAAGTGCTTCGCTCTCCCTCGTTTAAAAAAAAGTGACACACGACTCCACACACGCCGTGTGCGGTGAGCGCCAACCAACCAAAAAGCTTCTCCCGAAGGGGACGTTAAGTTGGGAATTGGACCGTAGTCCACAGCGAAATAACTGGCGTACTAGTAAAAAAGGGCTTGGCCCTGTAATGATGGGAGCTCAAGTCTTAATGAGACTTAATGAGAAAACGTGTCGTTTGATGTCTGAGTAATTTAAGCCTTGTATCCACTTGAGCATGCTCGAAAGAATGAGCCGCTCATTCGCCTGAGCATGCTCAGAGGAACAAAATAAATGTTTTGGTCGAACGAGCCTCAACATTGAAAAAGCTGTGCTCAGGCTGCTTAGTATATATTCGGCTCCGTCATGTCTTCACGTGTCCGTGTAGCTGCTGCTGCCTGTATAATCATTCACTGTGCCATAAAGAAGAAGAGAAAACCACCAAGGTGGTGGATGAGAGAAATGTATCGTCATCGAACAACTCGGCTAATATAATTCGTGAATTGACTTTCAAAGGAGATAACGAACCATTTAACAACTTTACAAGAATGTCAAGAATTAATTTTGAATATTTACTATCATTGATCGGACCGCAAATTAAAAAAAAAGATACACATATGCGTGAGGCCATATCACCGGAGGATAAGTTACTTATTAACTTTAAGATTTTTACGGGATTTTTAAGGAGATTCCAATACTAGCTTGCAATACATGTTCAAAGTATCTAAACAAAGTATAAGCCGTTTTGTTCCGCTAGTGTGTGAAGCTATTATACAGGCACTCAAAGATTACATTAAGGTAAGCTAATTCGATTATTTATAGTTATTATGTTTTTTTTTAAACTAAGTAGGTAGGTAAGTTTATCAAATAAATGCAAAATGCGGTTGAAATATTTTTTATTAAATTTAAAAATTATCATAGAATAATTATGTAGTTTTTAAATGTTAAAAAAATTCTGAAAGGTTAACAGCGATTCCGATTCAGTGAATTGGTTATCAGCATTTGCTGTTTCTGCTGGTGATGGTCGATTAGTCGATTCCAAAGTTGGTGACGGTGGCGCAGGTGGCGATGAAACAATTGATGTACTTGTAGTATACCCATATTGTTGTAGCTGATTGTAATATTTAGAACAATTGACATTTGGTGAATAATTTCCCATATCTGCCTGGAATATTATATTATTAATGGCATGTTTGACACAGGCCAAGGTACCTTTATCGTTGTTTTTTAGTTCGTTGGCAATATGCAATCCATAACTTGTGTACGGGTCATCATTGTCCGCTGTTTTCTTCAAAAGTTCATATGCACTCTTTACCATTGGATTGTCATATTCTATTTTCTTTTTCTTAGCACTTTTTTGTTTTGGAGGGCGCATTTCACTGCTTGCTTCATTGTCATTAATGCCATGACTATCCAAAACGTCTTGGGTTCGGTTTTCCTGTAAAAAAAAAATGAATATGGAATTGATGCATTGTAATTTGTTAATGGTTTGTTATTCTGCTTCAGGTTCCTCGAACAGAAAGTGAATGGCTAGATATATCACGAAACTTCGAAAAAAAGTGGAACTACCCTCATTGTGTTGGGGCAATGGATGGCAAGCATATTCAAATCATAGCACCGCCCCATAGTGGAGCTGAATATCGAAACTATAAAGATTTCTTTAGTATTGTATTATTTGCGGTAGTAGATGCTGACTATAATTTTATATATGTTGATGTTGGATGTAAGGGTAGAATTATGATGGAGGTGTATTTAAACCTACCAATTTATATAGAGAACTTGAAAATAAAACTGAATATTCCGCAACCAAAGATATTGGAAATTCCTTATAATGTAAAAGTACCTTATTGTATTGTAGGAGACAACGCTTTTTCTCTTAATGAATATACAATGAAACCATTTGCTGGTAATAATTATATAAGAGGTTCTCTCGAACGAATTTACAACTATCGACATTCAAGAGCTAGACGAGTCGTCGAGAATGTATTTGGTATTATTGCATCCGTTTTCAGAGTATTACGTAAACCGATTGCAATGGACGCTAATAATGCGGTTTTAGTTGTAATGGCTATTACGCATTTGCATAATTTCATGCGTCAAAGAAACTATACTAGAGAATACTACTGTCCCATTGGGATTTTTGATAGGGAAGAAAATGGCGAGATAATTCCAGGTACATTTAGGAACGATGAGCCATTACAATCCTTCTCTTCTTTGCCACACGTACCCAGGAGATCTACCAACCAAATCAAAGAAATTAGTTTGCATATCGCACGGCATTTTATAACAAATGCAGAATTACCTTGGCAATACAATATTAATTAAATTAGTTTACTTATAAGAATTTTCTGAAAATTAGCTGAGCTTAAAAGTACCATAATATTTTCTGAGTTGGTTGACGCAGTTCATTACAGTTCAGTTAATTTTCACAAAATATATAACCACCAGGAATAGTGTACCTTTATATTAGTGAAAGAATTATCCATATTGGACCAGAAGCACCAGAGTAATCTCCGGTAATGTTTGAGAGTTTGTTGTGTTTGTGAGTTTCAAACTCGCAAACATTACCTCTTTATAATATCAGTATAGATTATGAAAATAAATAAACTTACATTGGAACTATCTCGAGTTTCATTTGGTTCACTTTTATCCATCAAAAATTTCATCCGATCAAATGCAAACCATTTTGACACATACGCTTGATCTTGACCTGAAACAAAAATATTGAATTATGTAATTCATATATATGTATATGGTATGTAAATAAATATAACATGTTGACGGATCAAATAAACACTAATAACACTTACCACTTCCCGTTTTAGAACTTCGTATTTGCTTTGATCGTTCTCGTCTAAATGAACCTGTCAAGCTTACAATTTTTTTTTTACATCGTCTACACTAATGTTTAATGTATCACTGATATCACGCCAAGCATCTTCTTTTTTTATGCGATTATAGTATTCTTCGTATGTACTATCCCATAACACCCTCTTTGATTCATATGCATCAATTAATGTTAAACAAGTCTCGTTATATCCCACAAGCCACTCATTTTTCAAATAACAGAAAAAGTAAACGTAATTAAACTATATTAAACTCGGGGAATTCGACGCGCTCGCCTCAAACACAAAAACAACCGTCCACACTGAGCGCCGAGCGAATACTGAGCGCCTTTGAGCACGGATAAAAACCGACAGATGCCGGCTCGCCCTTAGCGCGCTCGGATTTGCTCGGGCCGAGCGTGCTCAGGCGTCTCCACTTGAGCGGCTCGGCCAAATAAGCCGCTCATTCGCCTGAGCATGCTCAAGTGGATACAAGGCTTTATTAATGCCTCCTTTACCTACTACAAGACAGTTTTATTAGGTAATCTACTTAGGTACTTACACCACTACACTACATGCCTATCGGCTAAAAAGAAAAAAGAATGATAAACAAAATAATTTTTAAACAAACTTAAAGTATTAAAAAAAATTTAGAAATAAAAATTAAAAATAAAGACACGTCGAAAGAAAAAAATATGATTTCTTTATATGAAAATGACAAAAACATTTTTTTTATTTATATAATTCATAATAACAAAATACAGTAGAGCGTCGATTATCCGAACTAATTGGGGGACATGGGTGTTCGGAAAACCGGTATTTTCGGATAATCGAATTTCCTCTATGTACATATTATATTGATTCAGCTATACATATTTACGTACAGGTAAATGATAACCATATTTAAATTTACATCTTTAATGACAAATAGGAATTAAACAAAAAAGTGAAGACAATTTTGTGGCAGAACATGTTTGTACTAGGTACAATTAACGTTTAAAAAAATCTTCCATCTTCGTCTGCCGAAGTAAGCCTACCCGCTTACGAGCGGCTAAGTCACGTACTTTTTTAAGGACAGATATTTGATACTGGTCGCTTTCGGCCTGTGTTTCAAACCAACGTAAGGCAATATCTAAACAAGAAAACGCTTCAGAAGCACCAATTATGTTTTCATTTTCATTATCTGAACTTGTAGTTGATGAGGTGCTCGTGGTGGCATCAGCTTTATTAGTCATGAGGTCTAAAATATCGTTATCCTGCATAATTTGGTACCCGGGATCTTCATCGTCGATATCCATCCATTGTTTAACTTCTTCTTCATCACATTCGTGGCAATCGAGCTTTTTTAGCATATCTATCATTTCAGACATATGTTCCTGTCTCTCATTTACACATTCACTTTGAGGATTTTCTCCCATAAACAAAACTTTATTCCACGCTTTTTTCAAGTTCAGCTCTTTTACACTGTCCCATGCTGCTCTGATCATGTAGGACGCATCTTTTAAATCAATCTTTTTATGATTTCTTATCAGGCTTTCTTCTCCCTCCTCTTCTTTTTCCAAAAGTAACTTACGTAACAATTCTTTTCTATAATACCGTTTGAAAGACTCAATAACGCCTTGATCCATGGGCTGTAATAATGAAGTCACGTTAGGTGGCAAAAACATGATTTTTATAAACTCGTCTTTTTCATTTAAGATGTCCAATGATGGATGCGTTGGGGCATTATCAAGAAGCAATAATGTTTTCTCTCTTTTACCATTTTTTAATTGATGGGTTTTTACAGAGGGTATAAAAGTTTCTGTAAACCATTTCATGAAAATTGTACTATCCATCCAAGCATTTTTTTGCGAAGTGTAAACGATAGGCATCGCAGACATATTAACGTGTTTGAAACAACGTGGCTTCTTGCTTTTACCAATTACAAGCATGGGCAATCAGTGGCTGCCAGTAGCATTAGCACATGCTAAGGCAGTGATACGGTCCTTGCTAATTTTAGGTCCAGGTGCTGCTAATTCACGACGTGAAGCAAGAGTTTTTCGTGACAAAGCTTTCCAATTGAGCCCGGTTTCGTCTGCATTATAAACGTTTTCGAGAGCGTAATTTTCTTCCTTCAGCGTATCCCTTAGTTTGATTTTGAAGGAATCAGCTGCTGATGAATCAGCAGATAGTTTTTCACCTTGAATTTGAAGCTCACGAATGCCATGTCTTGACTTAAATCGTTTTAACCAGCCTGTGCTTGCTTGAAAATTTGACGGTCCTCCAATTTTTTCGTTAAATTGAACAGCTTTTTCACACAGAATTGGGCCAGAAATTGGTTCTCCCTGGGATCTTTTTTGAGTAAACCACTTATATACAGCATCATCTAAATTCGTGTTTGAGGCAAGTTTCATCGTTTTACGACTTGTGGATCCGTCAGAAGAATCAAGCTGGGAAATAAAGTTACTTATGTTCGTCTTTTGTTTTTTTATATCTGTAATGGTAGACTTACCAACTTGGTATTCATGGGATAACTTGGTTGCAGATTCGCCTTCCTCTAACCGTTTATTTATTTCGTATTTATCTTTCATAGAAAGGACAACACGTTTACGTTTAGACATATTAAATCGAGATTATACTTTCATGTGGCAAAATTTCGTTTATCGACTAGCGGTTACTTGGAACTGATATACGAGTACAATTAACAAGTCGCGACAAGTGCACGAGCACTGTAGCGCGGGAGGCGGGAGAGAAGCTAGCGCGGGTCGGGCGGGTGTAGTAGTTCGGATAAGCGGTCGTTCGGTTAACCGACGTTCGGATAATCGACGCTCCACTGTAGTATGTTTTATAAAACATTTTTTTTTTTACTTAAACTCTGATTGTTACATCGATTCATAAGCTCTGCTTCTACTCTTAAGTACTATAGTATGTGCCAAATCGATTGAGAAAAACGGACAATGACCTTTCGGTCGTTTAACCAGGGGTTACAAACCTTCAATATATAGGCACATTTTATATGTAGTACTTTCTTTATTTATAATGATTTTTTTATAATGATTGATATAATATATATTTATTAACTATTATTAAAAAGTTATGTGAAAGATCGCTGTAGAAGAAAAATCATCTATTGTTATAAAGTACTTTATTCATTTAACAACAAAAAACATTAATTTATAACACATATAAAGATTCGAGTGATAACGACACCGAATAAGTACGTACTTATGCAAAAGATAAAACTTTATTTTTAATATTATATAAGAACTTTATTTTTATTCGGTGCAATCATCACTCGTATCTTCACTTGATGAACTATCTGTAACATTAATTATAAAGCGATCTGCAGTTTGGTCAATTCTATCATCCATGCCACGCATTTTTTGTTCAACCTTAAGGACATGCTGAACACAGTTTTTCCATTTATCTGGCGTGATTTGAGTTAAACCATCTTTAAGTAAATTTTTAACATCTTTTAACTTGAAAGTTGTATTTTTTCGTGCAACGTACCCTTTCACATCTGCCCACACAAGTTCAATGGGGTTAAGCTCACAGTGATAAGGAGGTAACCTTACCACTGTGATGCTTTTTTCTTTTGCCATCTCGTCGGTGACGTAACTTCGATAGTTATCTTTAACTGCCTTTATTTTTTCCATTAAGTGGGTCTTTGTGTCCGAGGGCACGTATGCGATCTGTTTAGATTCTAGCCATTCCTGCATATTTTGTTTCCGCCAAGACATTGTTGGGGTTTTTTCTAAACGTCTGGAGTGGTAACTAGCGTTATCCATAACTATGACATCGCCGCTTTGCAGTTTTTCTATTACTTTTCTAAACCAGTCCTCGAAATGGAGAGCGTCCATACTCTCATGGTAGTCACCAGTAGATGATGATTCAAATACCCAATCACATCCCTCCAAAAAGCCATTTTCATTGCCAACGTGTACAACTATTAATCGCTTTCCTTTACCCGAAGGGGCTTTCGCGCCAGTAGAGTAGCCTTCTAACCGTGATTGACGAGAAGATTCAATTGTGGTGTCTTCCCATACCTTTCCCATAGTATGACCTGCGTTAATCCATGTTTCGTCAAGGTAAAAAATGTTACGTCCCTCGTTTCTTAATATTTGTATTTCTCTCAAATATCTGGTACGCCACAGAACTATCTCTGGGCGATCTATTAGACCACTTTTTCTGTTTCTCTTTATATATTTGAATTTTAAATGGCGCAACACACGTCGCAGGGAAGTTTTGCTCAAGTTTGGCAACTGGTCATCTTGATTTATACTGAGCAAAATTTTGTCTAAAGTCGGTAATTCTCCTGCAAGAAAGAACTGATGCACTTTCGCTCTTATAGCCGATTTATCAAAATCGTCCAACTTGTCAATTACAGACTTTTTTCTTTTATTAATTATTCCCTTTTCTGGTATTTTATGGGAATCTCTATACACGCTTAATACGCGATATATAGTGCTCTTGCTGACTCCTGAGATCTCCGAAACCTTTTCTACCATATTAACGTTTGAAGGATACACGTCTTCGGGCCAGGTGTTTTTGACATATTTGTATACATTAATGATAATCTCTTGTTCCCCGACCGACAAAGTGGTAGGTTTTCTCTTTTTTACTGGTGACGTTAAAGGTGCTCCAGAAGATGGGCCTGTAAATAAATGACAAAAATATACTACCATAGTACTACATCACATAAATACATATTGTTTTAGAAAATAAATACCACATGGTCACATAAAAAGAGCGCTTTAAGAAATAGAAAGGCTACGTCGTCGCATTTGTACCTATTTGTACGTACCTGCTACGTTTATTATGGGTCGGCGACGTCTCTTTCCACTTGATGTTGAAGGACCGGGTCCTTCACCAAATTCTCCTGAACTCATGTCGATTTAGTAACGACCGTCACAGTAAAACTAATATAACAGATTCAAAAAACAAAAACTTAACGATATAACAAATTTAACAGTAAAAACTCAACTAAAACAATGCAATGAATGCTATGAATTACCCGAGACGTACACACGCAAGCGCTATCCGAACACGAATGAAAACAAAATGGCGGACCGGCCCAAAAAAGGTGACGCATCTCTGGCTGCCATTGTCACGTTTCTTTTAGAACGAACTGACGTAACGCGCGTTTTGTTTATTTTAAAGGGATGAATTTGCAAAAGCTCAATATGGTGATTATATTGCTTCAAATATTTTTTTTAATATGAAACTGTTATTAAATGAATTGCTGCGTTACTTACCATAAATTGAAATATAAAATATAACACATTTTTCGCGATGTACCGTAAGATTTTACTATGTTTATAGGAACCACAGACAATATTATTTAAGAAACAAAAAAACAAAACATATGTGCTGACCTAGAAGTGGGAATAATATCAATATTTAAATATTGTTATCACATCTAAATTGAGATTTTGTAAGTTACGCCTTTTGACACTCGGCTCATATCTGAGGTCATTGTCCGTTTTTCTCAATCGATATGGCACATACTATAACATTTCTTTTCCTTTGTAGTCTACTTTTAAATTAGGGTCACAATTTTCAAGAACTTTAAATGGTCCTATGTACAGAGAGAGGATCGAGTTTGTTTACATTTTGTTCGTTTCTTAGTAGTATCAAATCACCAACATTGTATGTAACAGGATTGATATAGCTATCATATTTGTGTTTTCTTATTATTTTACTTTTTTATAAATTTTGTCTTGTGTCATATTACAATTTTTGCAACATATTTAAGTTGTTTAGGATAGTCGTAATCATTATATGATGGATCTATCTCGGTCGTTAAATTATTGGGTAAATTTATAATAACAGCTTATTTCCACACTTTGGATTTCACTTTAGTAAGCAATATAATATATCTTATTTATTTTAAAATGTACAAATTTAAATTACATTTTTGTTTATGTAAAATTTGTACATTTTAAATTAAATTAGGTATATTACGTTGATCAGCACGGCTAACTAGCCGCAGAGCGTGTGATGACGCTACCGCTCACCTCATGGGAATGGGGTCCTCCGATTCTCCCTCCAGCTACCACCCGCATGAGGTCGACACATAATGCTCCAACAACCAATACAATGGCAGGCATCGCCAAAAAGCAGTTATAAGGTAATAGTAATAATTCGCCCTTAGGAAGGGTTTGTGTCACTGACGTTGAGTATATGAATGTTTCGATCATAGTCGTCTCACCCACCAACAAGTTGCCTTGAATCATTCAAAGGTGGGAAATTTAATGAGATACATTATTATGTTGCTATATAAAACAATGGAAGTCAGACAGTCTGCAGCCATGTAATGAAGGGACCCGACTTGGGCAAAGCTACTTAGGTTGTGAGACAAATCAAGACGCAGAGAGCGCCGTTCAGAATAGCGACCCGTCTAACAACCATCATAGAGACGCAATGCTGCAGAACACAACAAGCATCAATTCGACTATTGTCGGTCTTCCACAACCACAAGGTCCCCCATAGAATCCCAGCAAACATCACCACTCGCATACCTCCATCGATTAGAACCACAAGATGTGTCAAATCAGGCTCAGCACACCCGCAGATTCATCACAAGACCCAATACTGCAAGTAGCAATAAGCATCAATGCAACTATCATACGGATGGCGCCTCCTCACAACACCCCCACATGATCCCTATCGACTTTATTAAAACAAAATTGGTATTGTTGTCAACTAAAAATACCACCAACGTATCATATCATATATTCATCAAACAGGTATGTACACACTTACCTGTATATATTTCTACCCAAAACTGTCTTGCTCAGAGATTTACAACGTATATTATAGTAGGTAGTATTAGTACCTATGTTACCTTAAGTTCCTTTTTTTCAGAAATTTCTCAATATCTCCAGTAAATCAATTGTTGGTCACTGATATATTATGCAACAAACTGAACACAAATCAGCATTGGAGACTACTGTGGTCTAATTACGCCGACAGCAATCAAAATTGTACACAGAGTTATTGTGAAATATCTACATTGCATACAGAGTACATAAAAATTTACATAAAAAGAGTACAGAAATCCTATAGAAAGAACCTACGGTGTATGGAAAAGACGATTCCCAGTGTTGGCCCTTGGGATGCGAGTAAAATTAGAAAAAGAACTAACTGTTATCATAGCCACAGCAGTACTTCACAATATGTTGCGCAGGTGAAGAGAACAACTTCCACCTGATGACTCAGATGTGATATTGCCAGCACCGTGGGTTGATCTATTACAACTTGGCTAAACGTAGAGCTTGGAATCAGAACAGCAATCTACAGGCCAGTTAGCACGCAATTCATTAATAACTATTTATTTTTATAGTTGATAGTAGCTATGGAATCTAGGCAGCTGATCGCAGTGATTTCCAATTCTAAAACAGGTAAGTAGTAAAAATAAAAACTTGAAATAAATACATTTAATATTTTATTGTTCTTTTAGCAATTGCTTTTTCCTGGATCTTAAATTAGGTCACCTTATAGAAATCCAAGATTTTTTTAAATTTTCCTTGCTTATTATTATTTATTTATTCATTTATTTAGAAAACCAACAGCGTATATAGAAAATATTAACATTAATGTAACAAACTAAAAGTATGGCCAATAACAGGTTTCCCTTATATTGCTTGATGGTAGGTGTATTGTTGTTAGAAGAAAAGGAAAGAAGAACAATCTTATACATAAATTATAAGCAATTCAATGTAATGAAGGTGGTCATAAGTTTACAGATCAGGAGAGATAGGTAGAATGATATATTACATTACCTTTATATATATATATATATATATATATATATATATATATATATTTACTTATGTATATATACATATTAAATGTATAAATATATAAACATAATACAAATAATTAATTATAATATATATTAAATAAAATAACTTAAGTACTTATATTTAAATTAGTAGCCTCAAAAATACATATAGAAAAAATAGACGAGAGAATATATGATTGTATGTGATTTTAACTTCAACTGCTCTATTTCTTAATAGTTTTCTTGATGTAATCTTTAAACGTAAGTTTAGATTTCGCAAAGAGGTCAATGTGTCCAAATTGTTCATTATATGTACTTGCAAGCCGCGAAAGAACAGCGTTTCGACAGTAGTTTGAATGATGCCAGGGAGTCTGTAACAATGTAGTATTGCGGGTGCGGAATTTTGGAGTACGAAAGGTGATTCTTGAGACAAGATATGGACAATCAATATTACTGTTTATTATATCATATAACAAAGCCATGTCAAGCAAAATGCGCCTGTGTTCCAAAGATAAGAGATCGTGCTCAGTGCAACTGTCTGTGTAAGTATCGATTTTATTCCGACAGCGAAAGTTAAGGTGATTAACAAATATTTTTTGAATACGCTCAAGGCGGCTTTTGTAGACATTGTATTGTGGAGACCATATCGAACTAGCATATTCCAAAACACTTCTGACATACGCAAAATAAACCATTTTAATTGCATTCATATTCGAGAATGGTTTACAGATGCGAAGAACAAAACCAAGATTTTTATAGGCTTTACTGATAACGTAATCAATGTGTTCGGATAGTATCATTTTATGATCAAAATTTACGCCTAAATCCCTAACACTTACTTTTCGGCTGATTTCTAATCCGTCAAAGTGATATTTATTTAGAATTGGCTTAGATTTCCGTGTAAAACTAATACATTCGCACTTGCTTGCATTAACAGTTATATTATTTATTTTGTAGTATTCAAATAAACGGTCCAGGTCCTTTTGTATCAATAGGCAGTCATGTATGGTGTTAATTGTACAAAAAATCTTCTTATCATCTGCATACATGAGGTAATTTGTGTGTACAATGCACGAACCAATGTCATATAGGTAGGCATTGTAAAAAAGTCCAAAAGTTTTCAACATTTTTTCAATTATTGCAGCGTTTGTCTGTACATTAGAAACGGTGTCAGTACACAACGATTCCGTATGTGGATATATGTAGTTATTACTAGGTACACCAAATACACTCTTGAAGAATGAGTTGAAAGCATTGCATATGTCTATACCATCGGTGTACTCTGTATCTTTCAAAGATATTTTCTTAGGGTATCCTGACCCACCCCGAATGGCTTTGACGAAAGTCCAGAAGGTTTTAGGATGTGTTTTGATGCTATTTTCACAACTTGACGTAAATTTATTAAAGCATTCTCTCTGAACACGGCGTTCTCTTGCTCGGAGTAACGAAAACTCATCGTAATCTAATCTATTCCTGAATTTTTTCCAACGTGTGTGAGCTATGGTATCATACTAAAGAGGCGTAACAACAAGATTTCTTAACATTTTGATAGTGTAATCACTCCAATCCTAAAACAAAGATTAATAATGTTAACAATATAATGCCCATATTATATTTTATCAAACAGTGGTAGAACCACGCAGCT
This sequence comes from Parnassius glacialis, assembly GCA_033319125.1. NCBI lineage: Eukaryota > Metazoa > Arthropoda > Insecta > Lepidoptera > Papilionidae > Parnassius > Parnassius glacialis. The sequence continues at coordinate 8,773,451 of JAVANC010000015.1, read as the reverse complement.
TCTGCTTCTGCATGAATGGGCTGGCTCGAACCATAGAAGTATCACGACTTCACATAATTCCAACGTTAAGTAGAAGCTTTGCTTTTGCGTTTCGCTTGGTTAGCGCAGGTGGCCGGAGGCGCAACCCCCTTTAAAAAGCCAGCAACGCATCCGCAATTCCCCTGTTGTTGGAGTTGTTCATAGGCGACGCTTACCTTAGCTGAGACACCTGCTCATTTGGCTCCTCCCATAACTTGAAACTCAGCAAAATTATGGCTTTCGAAGGTTTCTGGGGCAACACTATCACTGTTAAAACAGTTGAAAAGCCCAACAGCACTCGTTTTAATCAAAGATAAGATTTTTTAATCTAGAGGATCTTCTTTTTTGGGATTTGCTGGTCTTCCACCTAAAAATAGTACAAAATGATTAAAGTAAAAGTATTTAAAGTAAGCCATCTCTGTAGTGTTGGTTCTGAAAATATTTCAACTTTAAATAATCCCATCATGTAGGAGTCCAAGAAAATATATCATTTGATCAGGCCGCAGCATTAAACCAAATAACCAAGTACTTAATAATAATGGTACATGATCTAAAGATCAATGGGATTAGCATGTTCCCACTAATGACTAACAATATATAAATGTATGTAGGCATGTCTCACTGCTACTCCCCCAGTTACAAGCTAATAGTTACGCCTGTCTATTTTTAATGTATACCGATAATTTATAAGTTTTTGCCTTTGTATATAAATAACTGGATCAATACGAATAATTATAAAGTAAGATAGGATAAAAACTAACTTGTTTGGATTCTATGCATTCTACTGTATGGCTTCCTTTTTGGTCTTTTTTCATATATTCGCACTCGTTTTTTTAAATTTTCTGCTGCACGCGAGCAATGTGTCGTTTGACTACTGTATTCGTGGGATATAATTTGACATTCGGACAATTTTTGCTTCATCGTAACACCTTCTATTTTTTTATTTTCAATAACATGAAAATGTTTCTCTACGAGTTCTAACAACAAATTCTTTTCCGAAGCTAACCAATTTACGCTACGTTTTCTTTTTCTGAAGACATTTTATTTGAAAAGATAACAAGAACAATCAACTGACAACTCGTGTTAATATTCTAGTGTTCAGTGATAGTTGACACTATTATAATACGGCAAAACTACGTGGTCAGAAAATCTTGCATTGCGCTATATAAACAATTTTCTTTCGATTTTAGTTGGCCTACATGTTCATTTATTTTTCATTCTTCAACTCTAGAGTAACAATACCCAGTGTTAGCTACTCTACGTTTGTGTTGAAAAAACGCAAACGAAGTTATATTAGAGTAAGACCAGAGTAAAATTATTCGAGGGTTAATTACTTTGTAGTCAGTGGCGTAGCATAGAATTTCGCCGCCCGGGGCCGTTCGGAATTCCGCCCCCCTTAAATTCTATAAAAATATGTGTTTTAAAATATAATGGTGAAATATATTATAAAAAATATATTTATAAACTTTTTAAAATTAAATCTAATTTTTTTTAAGTGTGGATTTCGTATAATTTAATTAAACTTGTATTCGTTTACGTGATTTTTTTTTTATGATTAAACCTCTCTATTAATGATTAATTCCTAAGATATAATATAAGCTTTCGAAGGTCGAAAATGATTAACCTAACCCTTATGTTCATACCCGGGTATCCGAGTGCCCACTGCGATATATTTTCGTGATAAAATGTGACAAATAATAAAAAAAAATATTTTTGAGCCCTCGCATCCTCGTAATTAAGGTGAAAAGCAAACAACTCATGTATTTAAAATTTTATTTTTTATTTTTTCATTGGCTTAAACTTAAGCTATCGCATCATGCGCACCCGGGTACTTGGGTACCCACAACAGTATTTGTATGAAATACGTTTGAAATTAATTTTGTTCAGGGATGATAATTGATTTTATTATTAAAACGCGAAATACAACACATGCTTATTTACAAATAAAATTATTTATTGCATTCTATACACACTTATACGACCGGTTGGCGGTGAGCACACAGCTCATGTTGCTATGTGCTCACCGCCAACCGGTCGTTCACTTTCACTGCAGCTCTTCCGCGTTTTCGTCGTCTTTTTATTGTCATTTTGTAACATAAGTAACAGGATCCAGTAATTTTTTTTCTTCCATTTTTGTCCGTCACAACCGATGGACCAGAGTCTTGCGTTACCCTTGTTATTTCACGACCTATGATACTCTCAATAGCATTTTTTGTTGTATAATTACGCATCACTTGAGGATTCGTCATACGTTCTTCAATAATTGGCCTGGCAAGTTCTTCACTGAGTTTACGTAGAAAAAGACGTCGTTCCGTTGTTTTCTTTTTCATCATTTTATTATTTTCATAATAAATTAGATATCGCTTACGTTTCAACATATTAGACATCGCGAGTGCAACGATGTCTAATATGTTGAAGAATATTGCCATTGGTCATCGTGAACAGCGCCGCTGACTTTTATATCTTCTGAGAATTTGGTCCATAGTGTCAAGGCCAGTTTTGTATTTATTATAATAACTGATGATATCAGGCTTCTTCTTTGCATCATCATTTGCAGACATATCCGAATGCATTGTCAATATCAGAGTTACTGCTTTATTTTTTTTAGGTACGTAAGAACACATCGTTACTTTGTCGCGAAATCCAAAAACTGCCAAGTATTGCTCTCGTGACTTATTTGCTGCCATGATACTAGGGATGTTTATTTTTCTTTATTGTTCCCACAATGGTGAGATTCCAAGATAGCAAGTGCTTTGCAACGGGTTGAGTTGTAAAAAAAATATCCATGCAGATATTTCTTCCACTTCCTCTATAGAGAGCTGCTAATTCTTTTACCTTTCTCTTTCCCTGATTTTTTTCACGGGTATCGTTTATATTGCAGGTATACATTATTCCGTTTAAAAGATAGGCGTTTTCAGCATCACAAATCCACCAAATTTTTATAAAATAAATTTAATATTCCAATAAAAAATGACTTCTCTATCATAATTAGCAAAAATGTTCACTATCTTCTGGCTCTGCAGTTTCTGCTTCATCGTCTTCCTCACTCTCACTATTGTGAGACTCAGTGGCTTCCTGTTCAGAAGAAGGATAATGGCGACAAGCAAGCAGAAGCTTGCTTGTCGCCATTATCCTCTGTATTTTCAAAATTTTGTGATTCTTCATTTTCGGAGTCGTTATCTGAAATATTCAGACAAGTCTTTTCGTCCAATATATTGTACCTAGAGACTTAATCAAACCCTTAGATAAATGCCAACCTGATTGCTGATGATTACTCTTATCTATTTTTGAACCATATACAGGTCAAAAGAAAACGGAATCCTCACTCAGCTTTAGATAATTATCATCAATCCTTAGAAGAGTAAGATCGTGTATTCTTCTACCCGACGCCAGCAAAAGAATCAGTGCCACATGGCGGGATACTTCAAATAGTCTATCTTCATTTATAACAGAGGTTTTCATCCAAGCAATCTGCTGTTCGATATCCCAGATACATTTCTTCGACGATGAAGGATGAGAGACATCTTTATTCCTCGCATAATATGTTTCACCAAAGGGTGACTTGAAATATCTTCCCTTCTTAAGGAATCAGACAATCAGGAATGGACTACATCAGCTGGATCAGGTTTCTTCGGATCCAAGTACATTTTATATATTTAATAACGTTAGCAAATTGGATGTTTCTTAAGGTTTTTCAACCACCAAAAGCATGCATGATTTCCTGCAGTGCTTTCGTCGGGATAAGATATTTGTGAGTATTTTGATGTTGGGCTAGGTATCTTGATGCACGTGGCAGATGTCTCGAATGTAGTCTTCCTAAAGGGACAGTGAAAGATGCAAAAGGTAACTTTCCGACAAGACTTTTTCCGCTGATCCAACTCCAGCTCCCCGATCTTGTTATTAATAATAATAATAATAATAATACCGTATTATAAATACTTGCCGGAAGCCGTGCTCGAAAATGACCGCGCCAGGCTCTACTGGGACCGGGCCATCATCACAGACAGGACTATTCTTGCGAATAAGCCTGATATTGTGCTGATTAACCGGGCACAGTCAAGGATATTTTTTGTCGACATTACCATTCCTTATGACGAGAACCTCGTGAAAGCCGAAACAGATAAGCTGACTAAATATCTGGACCTGGCTCACGAGGTGACCGACATGTGGGGTGGATTGCCGGCCGAAATTATACCTGTAGTCGTCTCTGCGAATGGGTTAATTCCAGTCAGCCTCTCGGGTCATCTGAGGCGACTGGGACTCCGTGACGGACCGCTCCAAGTTCAAATGCAGAAGGCGGTGCTCCTAGATACCGCCCGCATCGTCCGCCGATTTCTTTCCCTTTCCCCCTAACCGTCGGCCGTCTGGTCTCCTCTGCCGAGGGCTTCCATCTGGTTGGGTTTTTATATATTTATGTATTTTTTATGTATTTATTTTATTGATATTGATGTACGTTTACCATGTTTATTTACCATTATATATTTATATTGCCTAACCAGATGAGAAAACTTTATAGATACCCCAATAATAATAATAATAATATTTGTTTATTGCCTCTAAAAACACACAGTTACATACAGGTTAAAACAAAAGAAGATTATAATTATTCTCTGCGAATGGGTTAATTCCAGTCAGCCTCTCGGGTCATCTGAGGCGACTGGGACTCCGTGACGGACCGCTCCAAGTTCAAATGCAGAAGGCGGTGCTCCTAGATACCGCCCGCATCGTCCGCCGATTTCTTTCCCTTTCCCCCTAACCGTCGGCCGTCTGGTCTCCTCTGCCGAGGGCTTCCATCTGGTTGGGTTTTTATATATTTATGTATTTTTTATGTATTTATTTTATTGATATTGATGTACGTTTACCATGTTTATTTACCATTATATATTTATATTGCCTAACCAGATGAGAAAACTTTATAGATACCCCAATAATAATAATAATAATATTTGTTTATTGCCTCTAAAAACACACAGTTACATACAGGTTAAAACAAAAGAAGATTATAATTATTGGAGACAAAAGGAGACGGCTCAGCGTTGTCTGTAACGAGATACAGATCTCGTACAGAGCTGTTTCTCAGCCGCTCCCTCCTCCCTTAGGTGTTGTGTGGGAGTCCAAAGTTGCAGGTTCTAAATCCTTCTTTAATAACGCGATCTTTCTGTCGGGTAAAAATGTTTTGTTGTCCTGAATATCCTACATTAATCCCAAGTATTCTAGGTAACAAGTTGGAGGATTGAGAGATTTTTTCCTGCAAAAACCTGACTGCGAATTGGATATCTTTCTCTAATTCGTTCGGGTGTAGATTGGCCAAGAGATAGTCGTCGAGGTAAAATATTACTCTTATTCCTCTCTCTCTCTGAGCTGGGCTGCCAAGTTTGACACTTACAAATGTAATGGGAGCTGTCGTTAGGCCGAAAGGTAGACAAGTGAACTGAAATATCCTGTGACGAAATATTGCCAAGAACTTTCTGTTGCAGTTTTATCGGTAAATGAAAATACACTTGGGAAATATGTAAATTCGAGAGATAGACCCCTTTCTGGAGAATTTCTGGCACTCTAAATGATTAAGAAGACGGAATTTCTTTGGCCGCGGAAACCTGTTTAACCATCAAAGGTTTATAATAGTGCAAAAATGCCGTCTCCTTTTAAAACTGGAAACAGCTTGGAAAGGTATCCTAGGGGTGAAAGACAGGGTTCCAAAATGTTCTGAGAAATCATGACCTCTATCTCTGCGTCCAGTTCCCTGGAAGCAAACTTGTCTAGGCAAACTCCTGTCAGAGGGGTAAAAGGAGGTTTTACAACGAAGGAGATAGAGTATCGCTCTATTATTTTCAGTATGCCTTGCTAAAAATGGGGGCACCATTTTTTGCCTCCTTTGAAATCCTGCAAGTCAGAATTGTCTTGGTTTTTAGAACTGGACTCGGTTTATCCTTGGGCGAGCATTAAAACTTCGATTTGGAGCTCCCTCAGAATTAGGCTTCCAGAATTCCATTTTAGAACCTTTAAACTGCTGTGAGTGGGGTTTGAATGTCGTCTTGGATGATTTATGGGCTTTTTTACGTTGTTAAAAACTTGAAGTTTCTTTTGGTTGAAATTTGGGCTTAAACGAGGAATATGATGTGGTAGAAGTACGAAAAAATCCTTGAAACAAGCGTTGCTTTAAGAGCTCTGAAAATTTATTCTCATCGAAAAGGTGTGTCGAAGATGACGGAATATCATTCAATAAAGTTGATGCTCTATTGCCTCGACTGCGACCAAAAACATACTGCAGTACGTCACCGGAAACACATTTGATGCTGAATACGTGTCGTAAAGTGACTATTTGAGGTCCTGCTTCAGGGAAGAATGTTTGTTTAAAAGAGCTTTTACAATACGGGTTAGTATCCCTCTCTCTGTAATAGTAAGCCGTGCAGTATCGTAGCGAAGGAAGCTTCCAGTTTTGTTAGAAAGTCCAAAGAAGCTCTGGAATTATTAAGTTTCATTAGGACAGGATTCAGCTTTAAATCAGGGAACACTGGAAATGCTTGCAATTTTTTTTGCACTTCAGCGTACCGGATCTGGTTATAGGATAATTCTCCTAATCTTAGGCACTGAATACCTTGTGACTCAATATGAGGTTTTGGCGTAGGCATTTTATTAGTTTGCGGAATAAAGTCAGGATCGTAATCTCCTTCCTCTTTTAATGGTAGATCTGGAGCCTTCCATTTAACAGACTCCGACTTATGCAAAGCCTGACTGTTTTGAAGCCCATCTTCAGAAGAAGCGTAGGATTCTTCTGGCTCGGACTCAAATCGGAGATGGGTTCAAATCGTTTCATAAAGTTGGAAAACATGACTTCCCTCTGGACCGCCGTAAGGTGCAAACATACAATTTGTAATCGTATTTTGTTTCTTTATTTAAATTAATAAGTAACTTTAATCGCAAAAATTAAATGATAAAAAAATAGAAGTGCATAACTCACGAGAAAGTACGCGGATTGATACGAGTTTAAAATTATCATCCTCCAAGGAGTAGCTGCTGCCCTGGTACTTAAAATCAATCGTCCTATACTAAAGTGCTCGGTAAGATCTTTTGTTTTAAATTTACTAAAGAGCGCGGTGCATGTTCGTAGTCATCCCCGGCTGTTGTGTTAAGGCGGATTTATATTTGCCTGACGTGTTGTGTCGTGACGGGCTCTGACGTGATGGCTATTGTTCACATCTTTATGTTGTGTTCTGACGGCCTCTGACGATATTTTGAATCAATACAGTCATAGCTCTCGGAGAGTTCATACGTTTACAATATTTTCCCATGAATCATCCGACTCTGATTCAGAGTATGAAGAAGATATTGAATTACTGGTGCTGGCAACTCTTATAAAAAAGAAAGAAATAAAGAGAAGAAAATATTGGGTTCATCCAGTGAATAATAAAAGAGAGTCTAAAGGCGAGTTTCACTGTCTCGTTAAAAAGATTGAGAACGATGCTCAAAGATTTCATCAGTATTTTAGAATGTCCAAGGCACAGTTCGAGGAAGTTCATTCATTGATTGAAGGGGACATAAAAAAATACATACGAAGTTTCGTAAACCTATAGGGACAAAAGAAAGACTTGCTGTGTGTTTAAGGTAAGGATTTATTTGGTTTTTTTTTAACATTATTAGTAAAGACAGGTAATCGGTTATCATCAGAAAAGTCTGCATTGCTATAATATGATGAGATGTTATCTTCTTCAAAATTATAAAGTGTTGAGGCCGATTGTTGAGAGTTGATGTTGTCGAGAGTTGGTGTAGCTGGGACTGCTGGAAATGTCGTCATGGATGTGGATGGTTGAATGGGTAGCTGGAGTGGCAGCGGTTGTTGTGGCCGAGTAACTATCTGGTGAGTCACATTAATTGGTGTTCTAAAAATTTGTGCTTGTGTCTGAAGTTTCCTTATTTCAGCTTGTGATACAGCAGTGTGCAAATCGAATTTTATTTTGGTCTGATCTAGATTCGGAAGATTTTTAACTGCTTTGCTCATGCTCAGAAAAAACAAGTCTGTTTCATCCGTCATATTATCCTGCTGCTGCTTTGAATGATGCTTATGGATTCTCAAATCGTGCGAAGACTTCATCATACAGGGTGGGGCAGCATAACTTCCTTTTTTTAAAACCTAATAAAACACATTGTATGAATCGGAAAAATTTTATTTGGTTTTTACAATGTAAGTACATACTTAAAGTTTTGTTTTATTTAATTTTGAAGATCAAATCAGGTAGATGACGTCCCTTATTCTCTATACATTGAGTATACCGATTTCTGGTGTTTGTCATAACTCTTTGAAGCAGAGCAGGCGTTATGTTGGGAATTTCTTCCTGGATGTTGTTCTTTAAATCTTGTAGGGTCCTTGGACGGTTCACATAAACACGGGATTTCAAAAAACCCCATAGAAAAAAGTCACAAGGGGACAAATCGGGAGATCGGGCCGGCCACTGCAAATCGCCCCTGATTGAGATAAGGCGTTCTGGGAAGTGTTCTCTCAAAACAGCCATCGATGCTCTTGCAGTGTGTGCCGTTGCACCGTCTTGTTGGAACCAAATGTCTCCCAAGTCCAACGCATTCAGCCGGGGTAAAAAGAATTCCTGTAACATGTTTACATACCGGCCCGAATTCACTGTTACTGTGACTTCATTTTCCTCAAAGAACCAGGGACCAATAATTGCAGCTGAGGAAATTGCACACCACACTGTGACCTTAGGTGAATGCAAAGGCCTTTCATGCAATTCTCGAGGATTGGTGTCAGCCCAGTAGCGCATGTTTTGTTTGTTCACGGATCAACACAAGTGAAAATGTGCTTCATCACTAAAAAAAACAATAGCGTCCTCAGGAACGACATCCAGAAGAATCTCACATGCGTTCCTGCGAGAATCGTAGTCACGTTTTGACAGTTCCTGTACAGTCGCCATCTTGTATGGATGGAAATGTAAGTCTTCATGGAGAATTCTCCGCACAGAACGACTGGAAAGTCCAAGGGTAGATGCATGTTTGCGCGCAGAACGCCGTGGTGATCGCAACATTGAAGCTCTGACTGCCTCAATGTTCTCAGGTGATCTAATGGGCCGAGGGACTCCAGTTCTTCGTTTTGTCACACTTGCAGTTTGTCTAAACTTAGTGACCCACATAACAATTGATTTTCGGTCTGGAACAGGGGCCAACGGGGCTAAATTAAAGCGATTTCGAAAGGCGCGCTGAGTTGCAATCACAGAACATCCGCGCGAAAAGTAAGCCTCAACAGCAAACGCACGCTCCTCACTGTTCCAACGCATTATGGCGACTGAGCTGTCTCGACTAAACTTTATAGCCCCCCCTCTCGAACGAGACCACTAGCGCTCCACTACGATGTCACCTGACCGAATGGCGCGCATTACAAATAAGGAAGTTATGCTGCCCCACCCTGTATCATATAGATCCTGTAAGTTTGGTTTTCTAACAGGCTGTTGGGAGTGCGAGGAACTACCAGTATGTGGTGTTGCTGGACGAGAATTGTCTGATTGAGTACTTTCTGAGTGAAATTCTGGAGATTCAGGAGGTGATGAAAGATTTGTTGTTGTCGACCTTGATTCCATAAATGGCTGTAAAAAACTCATTTGTTCTTCATATTTCCATGGCGGGATAAATTGAGCGGCTTGCCCACTGTTTTTATTTTTACGGCGTTTCAATGCGTTGACGTAGCTATCCTCCGGAACGTAAGGGCACTCTCCGGAACGTAAGGGCACTCTCCGGAACGTAAGGGCACTCTCCGGAACGTAAGGGCACTGAAGGAACACGGATGGTTTTTAGTCAGTAAAAGTCTGACACTCCCTTCCGCTCCACCCAGAGCGAAAGGCGTCATTTGATGATTTTCCATCCGCAAAAAAAAAAAAAAAACTATTTCGTAATTTATTCCAGTCATCTTTACATTTTTCCGCTGAAACAAAAATAAATTATCTGTGTTTTTATATTACAGATTTATGGCAACTGGAAATTCTTTTCGATCATTGGGGTTCAATTACCGTATGGGGTTTGCTACAGTAAAGATCATAGTAGAACAAGTATGTAACGCAATTTGGAAGAATTTGGCCCCTATTGTAATGCCCCGGCCTACAGAACAAATGTGGAGAGAGATTGCGAAAGGATTCGAAAATGTATGGCATTTTCCGAATTGTATTGGAGCATTGGATGGAAAACATATTTCTATAATATGTCCAATAAATGCAGGATCCACTTTATATAATTATAAAAATGAGCATTCTATTGTACTGCTTGCACTTGTTGATGCGCATTACAGATTTATTATGGTAGATGTAGGAGCGTATGGCCGAAATAGTGATGGTGGCATTTACCAAGAGTCGTTAATGGGAAAAATGTTTGAAACCAGTCAATTAAATGTGCCACCGAATAAACCTATAAACCAAAATACAGAACCTTTACCCTACACTATTGTGGCAGACGCGGCATTCCCACTGAAAACGTATTTATTAAAACCGTACAGTAAAGCTAAATTGGTTAACAATAACCCAAATAAAATATTTAATTATCGCTTATCACGTGCTCGCCGTACTGTAGAAAATGCATTTGGAATATTACGAGCTAGATTTAGAGTGTTTCAGGGACCTTTACAAGTACAACCAAACATGGCGGACAAGATCGTACTTGCTGCCTGCTGCCTTCATAACTTTTTGACCCAAGACACACAGGAAACACAAGAAACTTTGATGGATGAAAGCAATGTGAGCGACGGTAATGGCTTAGTAGACATCGAACCGTTAAATAGAAATCCATCTCAAGAAGCTATTCAAGTTCGTAAAGCATATAAAACATATTTTGTAAGTCCCCAGGGACAAGTTCCATGGCAAATGCAAGCTATTACATAAGGTAGAACACGGTTTAATTAAATAAAGCAGTATAGTACTTACGGGGTTGTTTAATTTTTTCTCCTATCTCCTCCCAAACAAATGCTCTAATGGATTGGTCCCTATATTCTTTACATTTGGTGTCGTACTATTTCTATCAAGTCGTCCATACTTTAAATTCTTTTCTAAAACTTTAAATCGAGTGGATAAACAAAAACCGCACGTGGCTCTGACGCGTCACAAAGCAATACTGTCGCGTGCACACTTGTCTGATGCGTCGTCGGGCGGCCGATCCCCCGCCCACCCACCTCCACCCCTCTGATGCGATCGGAATCTCGTCTGATGCGTCGCATCAGAAGCCATCACAACAGATCGCGACACACAAATATAAATCTCACCATACTAAATGTATGAAACCGATACCATTCTGATGCGTCACAACACAACACGTCAGACAAATGTAAATCCGGCTTTATGCACACCCAGTAGCTATATGTGTGGGCGTGGCCACAACGAGTTCGTACGCAACAGCTCCTGCACGGCTATTATATCCTGATATATTGATACAACGGCACTCCGCGATCTTCGTGAGATTAGTTTTTGTATTGAACTAAGTAAAATATTTTGCTCTTGAATTGCCATAAATCATACTCCGATCCCTATACCATTATACAAATAGAGTACTCATCATCAAACTTCATAAGTAGGCGTCAAAAAAGGGACAGAGAACAAGACTATGAGAAAGAATTCAAGGCGTTTAAAGAAGATATAAAAACCATGATGACATCATTATTAACACAACAACAAAATGAACTGAAAAAAATTTGCTCCGCTCAAATTGAGATCAAAGAATGTAATAAAAAAAAGTGTTTTTACAATTAAATTCACAAACTATTTATAAAGAACAGTAACACTTGCAATTTCTGAATTTTTCGCCTGTCAAGAGCCTTAAATATATAAACATTATTATGACCACGTTCACAGTTTAAATTTTAAAAAGATAAGTATTGTTACTTACACGGAGACATGTGCATATGTGGTATAAAAGGTGGAAGGTAGTTATAATTTAAGTTCCTTTTTATATATCTCTCAGTATAATAGTAATGTGTATTTTTAATAGAAAAAAAATATTTTTATTGAATATTTGTTTTATTTTTACCATTCAATTTACTAACTATTTAATAAACTATAACAACTTATTTTCTAACTTATTCTTACAATCTTTAACCTTTAACAGCAGTGTATGCCTGAATCACATTCAGCTGAGGTTATATTGCAATTTGAATACATATTATTTACACCCACATCTCAGAACAGTTTAAAATTTAAAACTATTTAATAAAATATTAACAACTTATTTTCTAACTTATTCTACATACAATTTTCAACCTGTAACGCTAGTTAAGACATTCTCCAATGAGTGTCATCTTTTCTACAATGTCCTGAAATAGTTATTTATTATATCAGTCCGGTGCATCGTAGGAATATCATCAATAAAATAATGAGGCATTGTACTGTTGTCAATAGACGGTAGTTTTACTTCAGAGGGGATTTCTGTGAGATTGTGATTTCTGCAAATATTTATAAATCTATCATAAATGATTATTAATAATCTATTATAAATGGGTGAGAATTACTAAGCATTACAAAAGTGAATTGAATGCTGAAGGGAAAATAATTGATGCATTCTTCATTTAATATGTTTTAAATTTTCAAATAAATATGGTTTTCCTGGTTGCTTGGGGTGCATTGATAGCACTCATGTAGCTATGATCAGGCCCACAGAACACGAGGAAAGGTTTTTTAATAGAAAATATTACCATTCCAGGAATGTTCAAATAGTAAGTAAAATTATTCTGAATTAACAATAGTATTTAATATTTGTAATTGGATAATCATTAAACTTACTTAAATATAACCTTTTCAGATATGTGATAGTGATTTAAATATAATTAATATAGACGCTTCTTTTGGTGGTGCTACACATGATGCTCATATTTGGAAAAACTCAAATATCACAGCATGTGCAAGAGCTTCATAATAGAGAAGAGGCTGTCTGGTTACTTGGTTTGTAGAAATACCATATTAATTATACAAAAATACTATCATTATATAAATATTCTCATTGAATAATTAATTAAAATAAATTTACTGGTGATTCTGGATATCCATTAAGACATTGGCTTTTCACTCCAATTGTAAATGCTGAACCTGGTAGTGCATATGAGCATTACACTAATATGCACTGTCTCACAAGGAACACTGTGGAACGGTGCATAGGAGTCTTAAAAGCACGTTGGAGATGTTTACTGGCACATAGGGTACTGCATTATAACCATCACATGGTGGCTAAAATTATAAATGCCTGTGCTGTCTTGCACAACATCTGCAACAGACAACGACTGCCTATACCTCAATTGCCAAACTCTGACATACTGGAAGACCAGAATAATCAAATTCCCCAGCAACCACTGCAGGGTGTCGGGGTTGGTGCAGAACAACAGCTCTTAGCTAGTGGTCGGCAACAGAGAACTCATTGTGCAACGATTATGGTCTGCTCCTAGGCCATAATATTTATAAAAATAAATATATTATTGAATATACAAGATATATGAGCTTAAAGAATTCTTTTATATACATATTTTTTTTTGTACTGACTTCAAACAGGAGGTACTCAATTCGACTGTATGTTTTATATGTGTGTTACTTCCATAACTTTTTTCTGGTTGAACCAATTTTGACGATTCTTTTTTTTATTCAAAAGCTGGTGCTTAACATGTGGTTCCATATATATTTGATCAAGGTCTGACCAATAAAGGATTTGAGTTATTCTTATTAATTTATATTGAAGTTGGTTGCATAAAATTTTTAATTATGTATCAACAGCAACATTGTTTTATCGTTACCGTTAAAGTCTTCTGTTGAATATAGGCCTCCCCCATAGATTGCCTCATAGGCATATTATTAGGGGTATATTTGCGGCAGTTGCCAAGCTTGGCAAGCGGCTTAGCAACCCTTTTTTTAATTTGTGCTCATTAAAAGGAAGATACTGCTGCCCATCTGATTTGTTTCCCATTATAATATTGCTTATAATACTGTTTATGTTTTTAACTAGTTGTTCTAATATGCAATTTATTTATCTTTAAAATGTGTAGGCATTGTTTGTTTGTTGTGATTTTTTTTTACTATGAAATGGCTTTACTTTCTTAATGTCTATGGATATATTTTGTTTAATTCCTAATAATTTTGCATTTATATATTATGCTTATTATAAATATATAACATCCCTCACTCGGAGGATGATTTTATATTGAATTTGGATTAATTTATGTTTAATATCAGTAAGCACCAGGTGATCAGTTGCTATAACAGAGAAAAACATTTAAGTGGTGGCTCCTTAATATTAGCCAACAAATTGTTATTATCTAAAGAATGTAGGGATATTGTAAGCATCTGCTGAAGGCACAGTAGAAATAGCATGTGTTAATTTCGAGCACATCTTTGCTGTTAGTGTTTACAGACCCTCACATTCTTTTGAAAAAAATATGGAGGAAGTTTCACTCAAGTTTAATAAACAGAATAAATGTTATCATATGTGGAGACTTTAATATCAGTCTCCTTGAAACTTCCTCCAGCACATTCAACCTTGTAAATTTGTTCTTAGAGCCAAAACATATGGCAAGACCTAGTGCAACTTGTACGTAACATTTTTACTGATGTTGTGCCCTTACAAAAACTAATTACCAACATGTATTGCAGGGCCTCTTGTAACTTGTATAATAACATTTTTACTGATGATGAGCCCTTCCTAAATAGTCAAATTTTAAATTCTAATCATTTGAAAAAATTGTTGTAGATCAAATGTTAAACTTAATTTAAAATAATTTAATGTAAATAAATTGCTCCATAACATAAATTTGGTTTTACTAGGGGTCACTATAACTGACAGTGGTGTAGAGCTAATTAAACTATTTTTGTACAAGGGAGAATTCAGATGATGCTTTGGGTATATTTTATGACCTTTCCAAGGGTTTCGAATGTGTTCACCATGAGACATCAATCAGGAAGATACATCATTGTGGTGTAAAAACTTAGTGCTTAAACTTATTACATCATATGTAAATAATATGTAGAATGCAAACGGTTGTTATTAGTGTTTCTCACGGCTAAATTCTTAGCTAATTTCTGTCCTTTACATTAATGTGTTAAGCCATTAATATAAACTTAATTATATGTTTTAGTATTTATTATAATAAGTACTTGGTAACGCATGATATAGTTGTATTTGCTTGCTATTTGATTTTCAGACCGAAAAGACAATTATTAAAATATGACGAAATGAATAATTCTATAATAAAAACAGTGCACTGGTTTAACGTCAATAATTTGCTTTTAAACAGTAATAAAACGAAATATGTTAAATTTACAACGGGTGAATACCAATGTGCTTTCAAAAGGGGGTGAGCAGTCTTGTTGAATTCGCTGTTTTTCTCTGAATTAGAGTTAACGCGAAGCTTCAGCGGGGCCCTCATATATCTAAACTAGCTAGCAACAAAAAGTTTAGGGGCCTTATATTTGTTGAAACAGATAGATTAGTTTATTATAGTTATTTCCATAGTATAATGTCATATGGAATCTTGCTATGGGGTAATGCGACTGGCATTGAAATCATCTTTGTTTTGCAGGGAAAAAGAGCCATACGAATAGTTTATAACCTAATTCCGAAGGAATTCCTTAGAGAAAATTTAAAAAAATCAACATATTAACTTTAGCCTCAATATATTTACAAAAATTTTATGTATGCACACAGAAACAAGCACAAGTTACTTTTACCAGTTACTCGACTCGCAAAGAGTCGGTAATTCCTTTATGGGGAAATGTATACGCTTTTACTACGAAGTCTCAGATAATATGCAGGCCTATCAAAAATAGTACAAAATAATCATTAAGCAAAAATTGATTAGTAAGGGTTATTATACTACTACAGAATACATGATTGATAACAATCCCTGGGTATGAGGCTGGTGATCGCTACCACGCTATTTCTAATGTCATCATATCAATTGTAAAATAATACATTGTAAATTGATTTTATTTAAAATAATAAGACCCACTAGGTTTCTTGTTGGTCCTTCCCATGATAGAGGTTTTTACCGAACCACAAGTCAAAATGACTTACAATAAGTATTCTATATTGAATAAATATGATTCTCTTCTATTCTAGGGTCTTTTAAATGTCTCAGCAAAATTTGTTTATTTTTCTTTTGTAATTTATTCCTATTTGTATTTCATAACTTCTATTTTTGTTTTAATGTGAAAAACGAATAACTGGCTCCTGAAAACATGTACATTTCCAGTTGAAGGGTAAAAATCAAAAGAAATAATTAAATCTTTTATTGGAAACATTATTTTTTAATCATTGTTGTTTATCACTATATAATTAATACTAATGTTGCTTAAAGTGAAATTTTGGGTTTAATAAAACAAATGTATGCTTAAAGAATGAATTTTATTTAAAACTAAAACAAAACAATTATTCTTAAAGTACTACTATATAACCTACTATTTAAAATTATCATAAAGCCCTAATCTAATTGTTCCTTGAAGAAAGGGGTGCATTTCAACACTGCATGGCTCACTGCCCAATTTTCAGACACAATAATACTTAGATAACAGGGTTAGAGTTCTGGTAGTCTCCGTGCTTCAAGCAAGGCACGTATGTCTTCGCTTTGCCTTTGCACAAGCTCTACGAGTGTGCTAGTTATGTGAGCTTGTGTGCGGGCTACTTCAGCTTGCATGCGAGATGCCTCTGCCATCACCATAGCAGCATCGGCAAGCTTTTTTCAGACTCAACCCTTTTCTCCTTTAGTTTCATGACCCATTCCGGATCGACTTTAGACTGATCTGAAACATAAAAGAATATAAATATTGTTTCTATATATAAAAAGTTATAAAAACTCAAGTTAACTCACGAGTAGTAGAGGATCTGCTACATCTAAAGCGATGGGGTTCAGTAGGCCTTCGAATCACAGGACTCTCTACTCCTGCATAAAAATATTTTAATTTAAGAAAATTGCCTTGTATTTGTATTATATTGTAAATATAGCTATGAAAAAATATTTATTTTTATACTATTAATACTAAACATATACCATTCATCAGCATCATCAATACAGCCCTTCACAAGTCCACTGCTGAACATAGGCCTCCCGCAAAGAATGCCACAAAGCACGGTCCTGAACCACCTACATCCATCAACTTCCTCCATATCTTACCAGGTCGTTACTCCATCTAGTGGGGGTATGCTATACACTTCACCTACCGTTACGAGGCTGCCACTCAAGAACCTTCTTTTCCCATTGGTTGTCGGTTCTTCGAGCTATATGGCCGGCCCATTGCCACTTCAGCTTACTTATCCGTTGAGCTATGTCAGTCACTCTGGTTCTACTACATATACCATTAATACTAAACAAATATTGGTAACCAGGACTACGAGCCCTGTAATCAATAATTTAAATAATTATTGTAATTGGTAAGGCACTTGAATAGTACTGTAATTGTTTATATATATTTAAAATATTGTTTATTGTACTTTCCGTTTGATCCTAAATAAATAAATACCAGTTTGTGGTGGTTCAGGAACATTTTGAGTCTGTGGTAACTCGGCCATATGCTGTGTCTGTGTATTGGTGATGTTAACTGGTGTGGAATCAGACACAGCTATTTCTGAAGTGTCTGTAAATATAAAACAGCAGTTGTATTACTCAACATTATTTATATTCCTTGTCAGAGGTTTTAAAGTAATATAAGAGGTTTCCAAACAATTACTGCTCCTTGAAGTAGAGTGGTAAAATAGTACTCAAATAAATATTATGTATATGTAAATATCAAGTAAATAGCTTTCTTTAAAATATAAATAATAGCAAGGGAGGTTTCTTGTTTCATAAAATATTAAAAAAACTTACAAATCCTACATGTTTGCTCTCTTGTTGAAGGTGACTTTACTGTATCAGGAAATATAACTATCTCAGTGTCAGTGTCAGGTTCAGTGGTCTAAAAAATAACATATCATAAAGGTTTCTTTTATTATATTTATAGGTTATAAGACATACTATAAGTTCTCACACATATTCTTTTTACATTTTAATCAAAAAGACACAACAATTTAAACACTACATTTAACTATAATTATATATTTTACAAAAAAGTCAACTTAAAACATGATTTATCTACTGAACTCAATACACAATAACTTTAAAAGATTTTGTGGCTAAATTTTCCAAGCTATTTCTTTTCTATAGTAATTGATGATTACACTTTAGTTTTTAAATAAAAAATAATTATCAATAAAATTATCTATGAACGACCATTATGTGTCAATTCATTTGTACTTACATTCTTTGTACTAAAACTAAATGGTATGTTCAAGAGTAATGGGGTACCATAGTAAAATGTTTGTTATTTTAAAATAATGTGTATAGGCATAATTAAATATTTAATTACTTACAAATATAGGAACTCTGTGCTCGCTATCACCAAATACAGCTTGCTTTCCAATGACGGACAAGATTTTTTTGTCAGTCTCCGATAAATCATCTTGGCTACTTGGACCACCACCAGTTGCCAAATAATCTTGCCTCTGTTTTGCAAGTCTACACTTACTTTTGTGCTTGAGATCAGTCCAATACTATGAATGCAAAAGTATTTACTTTAATAACACATATTATGGTATTGTTAATGGCATGCAATTCTACAATTTAGTTCAAAATTGTTTGGACCAAGCAATATTACATAACATGTTAAAGCTTACCTTTTTCCACCGTTCACCGGATTTCGATGACCCAGATCCATGTGCATTCAGCTTTGTAGCAAGAACATTCTACAGTTTATCCACAGTTTCTTTGGATCTTGCTCCAAGCCCAATTCCTTTGGCTAAAGCGGGATGTTGGCCAAGAAACTCCAATAGGTCTTCGAGCTAATCGTTCGACACTCTATTTGCCATTTTAGATCTAAAAAGACGATATTAATTACATTTAAATCAATATTAATGAGATGTAGCAATTAATTAATTCATCATTGCTATAACTTACTTTTTGGTTTTAAAACACAAGATAGAACACGGAGAGAGAGACTCGTACTGTTTAAAATCAAATAACAATAGCCCCATGTTACACAAAAGCAGGCCACTTAAAACAGACGCCACATTATTTTTTTCCATTTTTCTTTGTACACATTTGTTTACCATCTGTTTGACATTAAATACTTCCAGTTGTCACTACCAACTACCAAATTGCGATTGGCGCTAGTGTAGCGATAAGTGCATAGCGAGCGATTAGCAAGCGACCCCTTACGTAATACGAAACTTTTTTTAACAAAACAATTGATCGCACATGTACTGCGCGATTATTGCTAATTGCTAATTTTTACATAATAGCCGTACGGGCCATCATCACAGATAGTACTATTCTTGCGAATAAGCCTGATATTGTGCTGATGGACCGGGCACAGTCAAGGAATTTTAGGTCGACATTACCATTCCTTATGACGAGAATCTCGTGAAAGCCGAAACAGATAAGCTGACTAAATATCTGGACCTGGCTCACGAGGTGACCGACATGTGGGGTGGATTGCCGGCCGAAATTATACCTGTAGTCGTCTCTGCGAATGGGTTAATTCCAGTCAGCCTCTCGGGTCATCTGAGGCGACTGGGACTCCGTGACGGACCGCTCCAAGCTCAAATGCAGAAGGCGGTGCTCCTCGATACCGCCCGCATCGTCCGCCGATTTCTTTCCCTTTCCCCCTAACCCTCGGCCATCTGGTCTCCTCTGCCGAGGGCTTCCATCTGGTTGGGTTTTTATATATTTATGTATTTTTTATGTATTTATTTTATTTTATTGATATTTACGTACGTTTACCATGTTTATTTACAATTATATATTTATATTGCCTAACCAGATGAGAAAACTTTATAGATACCCCAAAATAATAATAATTGCTTATTGCCTCTAAAAACACACAGTTACATACAGGTTAAAACAAAAGAAGATTATAATTATTGGAGACAAAAGGAGACGGCTCAGCGTTGTCTGTAACGAGATACAGATCTCGTACAGAGCTGTTTCTCAGCCGCTCCCTCCTCCCTTAGGTGTTGTACGGGAGTCCAAAGTTGCAGGTTCTAAATCCTTCTTTAATAACGCGATCTTTCTGTCGGGTAACAATGTTTTGTTGTCCTGAGTATCCTACATTAATCCCAAGTATTCTAGGTAACAAGTTGGAGGATTGAGAGATTTTTTCATGTTTAATATGCGTCCGAGATCCTGCAAAAACCTCACTGCGAATTGGATATCTTTCTCTAATTCGTTCGGGTGTAGATTGGCCAAGAGAAAGTCGTCGAGGTAAAATATTACTCTTATTCCTCTCTCTCTCTCTCTCTCTCTGAACTGAGCTACCAAGTTTGACACTTACAAATGTAATGGGAGCTGTCGTTAGGCCGAAAGGTAGACAAGTGAACTGAAATATCCTGTGACGAAATATTGCCAAGAACTTTCTGTGTTGCAGTTTTATCGGTAAATGAAAATACGCTTGGGAAATATGTAAATTCGAGAGATAGACCACTTTCTGGAGAATTTCTGGCACTCTAAATGATGAAGAAGACGGAATTTTTTTTGGCCGCGGAAACCTGTTTATCCATCAAAGGTTTATAATAGTGCAAAAATGCCGTCTCCTTTTAAAACTGGAAACAGCTTGGAAAGGTATCCTAGGGGTGAAAGACAGGGTTCCAAAATGTTCTGAGAAATCATGACCTCTATCTCTGCGTCCAGTTCCCTGGAAGCAAACTTTTCTAGGCAAACTCCTGTCAGAGGGGTAAAAGGAGGTTTTACAACGAATGAGATAGAGTATCGCTCTATTATTTTCAGTATCCCTTGCTAAAAATGGGGGCACCATTTTTTGCCTCCTTTGAAATACTGCAAGTCAGAATTGTTTTGGTTTTTAGAACTGGACTCGGTTTATCCTTGGGCGAGCATTAAAACTTCGATTTGGAGCTCCCTCAGAATTAGGCTTCCAGAATTCCATTTTAGAACCTTTAAACTGCTGTGAGTGGGGTTTGAATGTCGTCTTGGATGATTTATGGGCTTTTTTACGTTGTTAAAAACTTGAAGTTTCTTTTGGTTGAAATTTGGGCTTAAACGAGGAATATGATGTGGTAGAAGTACGAAAAAATCCTTGAAACAAGCGTTGCTTTAAGAGCTCTGAAAATTTATTCTCATCGAAAAGGTGTGTTGAAGATGTCGGAATATCATTCAATAAAGTTGATGCTCTATTGCCTCGACTGCGACCAAAAACATACTGCAGTACGTCACCGGAAACACATTTGATGCTGAATACGTGTCGTAAAGTGACTATTTGAGGTCCTGCTTCAGGGAAGAATGTTTGTTTAAAAGAGCTTTTACAATACGAGTTAGTATCCCTCTCTCTGTAATAGTAAGCCGTGCAGTATCGTAGCGAAGGAAGCTTCCAGTTTTGTTAGAAAGTCCAAAGAAGCTCTGGAATTATTAAGTTTCATTAGGACAGGATTCAGCTTTAAATCACGGAACACTGGAAATGCTTGCAATTTCTTTTGCACTTCAGCGTACCGGATCTGGTTATAGGATAATTCTCCTAATCTTAGGCACTGAATACCTTGTGACTCAATATGAGGTTTTGGCGTAGGCATTGTTGGCTCTTTATTAGTTTGCGGAATAAAGTCAGGATCGTAATCTTCTTCCTCTTTTAATGGTAGATCTGGAGCCTTCCATTTAACAGACTCCGACTTATGCAAAGCCTGACTGTTTTGAAGCCCATCTTCAGAAGAAGCGTAGGATTCTTCTGGCTCGGACTCAAATATGAGATGGGTTCAAATCGTTTCATAAAGTTGGAAAACATGACTTCCCTCTGGACCGCCGTAAGGTGCAAACATACAATTTGTAATCGTATTTTGTTTCTTTATTTAAATTAATAAGTAACTTTAATCGCAAAAATTAAATGATAAAATAATAGAAGTGCATAACTCACGAGAAAGTACGCGGATTGATACGAGTTGAAAATGATCATCCTCCAAGGAGTAGCTGCTGCCCTGGTACTTAAAATCAATCGTCCTATACTAAAGTGATCGGTAAGATCTTTTGTTTTAAATTTACCAAAGAGCGCGGTGCGTGTTCGTAGTCATCCCCGGCTGTTGTGTTATGCACACCCAGTAGCTATATGTGTGGGCGTGGCCACAACGAGTTCGTACGCAACAGCTCCTGCACGGCTATTATATCCTGATATATTGATACAACGGCACTCCGCGATCTTCGTGACCTTAGTTTTTGTATTGAACTAAGTAAAATATTTTGCTCTTGAATTGCCATTATACCCTAGTACTGCAAATGAATAAATCATACTCCGATCCCAATATAATGGAACAAATAGAGTACTCATCGCCAAACTTCATAAGTAGGCGTCAAAAAAGGGACAGAGAACAAGACTATGAGGAAGAATTCAAGGCGTTTAAAGAAGATATAAAAACCATGATGACATCATTATTAACACAACAACAAAATGAACTGAAAAAAATTTGCTCCGCTCAAATTGAGATCAAAGAATGTAATAAAAGAAAATGTTTTTACAATTAAATACACAAACTATTTATAAAGAACAGTAACACTTGCAATTTCTGAATTTTTCGCCTGTCAAGAGCCTTAAATATATAAACATTATTATGACCACGTTCACAGTTTAAATTTTAAAAAGATAAAGTATTGTTACTTACACGGAGACATGTGCATATGTGGTATAAAAAGTGGAAGGTAGTTATAATTTAAGTTCCTTTTTATATAGCTCTCAGTATAATAGTAATGTGTATTTTTAATAGAAAAAAAATATATTTATTGAATATTTGTTTTATTTTTACCATTAAATTAACAAACTATTTAATAAACTATAACAACTTATTTTCTAACTTATTCTTACAATCTTTAACCTTTGACAGCAGTGTATTCCTGAATCACATACAGCTGAGGCTTTGATAATATATATTGCAATTTGAATACATATTATTTACACCCACATCTCAGAACAGTTTAAAATTTAAAACTATTTAATAAAATATTAACAACTTATTTTCTAACTTATTCTACGTACAATTTTCAACCTGTAACGCTAGGTAAGACATTCTCCAATGAGTGTCATCTTTTCTACAATGTCCTGAAATAGTTATTTATTATATCAGTCCGGTGCATTGTAGGAATATCATCAATAAAATAATGAGGCATTGTACTGTTGTCAATAGACGGTAGTTTTACTTCAGAGGGGATTTCTGTGAGATTGTGATTTCTGCAAATATTATGTAGGACTGTTGTTGCTGTTATTACTGCCTGCATATTTGGTATTGACAAACGTAGTGTAAGTGCAACAACAGGGAACCTACGTTTCCATACTCCAAATGCTCTATAACACAAGTCTTTATTAAACACCAGTATTCCCATATCACATTTTATCTAATAATACAGTTTTATTTAACATACCGTTCAATGGTATTTCGAGTTTTAATGTGTGCTTCATTGTACCTATGTTCAGCTTCAGAAACTGGATTTAGAATAGGTGTTAATAAATATGGCCTGTTAGGATAGGCACTATCTCCAAGTTACCAGCGATTTCCAAATTGGCCTGCATCACATTCAGCTGTGATAAAAATAAAGAATATTAGGCACTGATAATAAATCTATACCTATAATAAATCTGTAGAGAGGTCAATTCTGTACATTAAATATATTTCCAAAATAACTATCAGGGGTGATTAGTGATCGATACTGATGCCAAAAATGCAAACAGTAAAATTTTTGTATGTCTGTCTGTCTGTCTGTATGTTCGTTATAGAAACAAAAACTACTCGACGGATTTTAACGAAACTTGGTACAATCATTCTTCATACACCTGGGCAGGTTATAGTATACTTTTCATCACGCTATGATCAATAGGAGCAGAGCAGTGAAGGTAAAGGTTGAGGAACGTTTATAACACTCTCACTCATTCCTAATTAAAAAAAGTTAACATTATTATCTATTCAATAAAAAAAAATCATAGAAATCGGTATAGAAACACCAAAGTTATACATGAAATACGTTAATAAGCCATCGCGCGCGAATACTGAATCATGCTATAAGGATTATTTTTGTGTAACGATCGCCGCGCTCGACGCGGCTCGCGGCGGGAGGTATAAAAAGGCGGGGGGTCCGAGTGCAAGCTCCCCATCAATTCGGTTTAAATCAATAAAATTATCTATGAACGACCATTATGTGTCAATTCATTTGTACTTACATTCTTTGTACTAAAACTAAATGGTATGTTCAAGAGTAATGGGGTACCATAGTAAAATGTTTGTTATTTTAAAATAATGTGTATAGGCATAATTAAATATTTAATTACTTACAAATATAGGGACTCTGTGCTCGCTATCACCAAATACAGCTTGCTTTCCAATGACTTTTATGGTTGACTCACAATAACACGTGTAACTCCCGATAGCTTAGCAGTTCGGAGCTTTCTGATTATATTTGTCTACTCTTACGTTTATAACACTCTCACTCATCCCTAATTAAAAAAAGTTAACATTATTATCTATTCAATAAAAAAGAATCATAGAAATCGGTATAGAAACACCAAAGTTATTCATGAAATACGTTAATATGCCATCGCGCGCGAATACTGAATCCTGCTATAAGGATTATTTTTGTGTAACGATCGCCGCGCTCGACGCGGCTCGCGGCGGGAGGTATATAAAGGCGGGGGGTCCGAGTGCGAGCTTCATACAATATTTGGCTGTTGATGCGAATAGACGTTCAGAGTGTTCGACCTTATTGACAGACAATAATTGATTTTAACAAACCGTGCTTATCAGCGCGACTTTTAGTCTACTCTTACGTTTAATAATTTATTTTTAGATTTCTTTGGTTGTTATTATTTTATAAAATAGGTATTAGTTATTTTGGTAGTGTTTAAATATTTCTTAGTATTAGCTTAATTTTTTTTTATAGGATAAGGGTGACAAACGACACAGTCCACCTGATGGTAAGTGGTTGCTGCGGCCCATAGACATCTACATGTATCCTCGTTTGCCAATCAAATTGCAGATGCGTTGTCACCCGTGAGGACTAAGATGGAATGCCTCATTTCCAGTAAAAAGGGCCTCCGGCCATCTGCACTCACCAAGCGAAACGCAGAGGTAAACCTCTACTTCACGCTGGAATTCTGTGAGGTCGTGGTACCACCCCGGTTCGAGCCGGCCCATCCGTGTGACAGCAAAAGCTGCCGCGTGGCTCTACCACTGTTAAAATTAATTTAATTATAAATTTAATAATAAAATTATAAATTAAACTCTTTTTTTTATCTAGCTGTAGTTTTAAATAGGTACCTAGTATCAAGTAGGTTATTTCATTCTATTAGACGTAGTTTAGGTACCTACTTATATATTTTTAAGAATTTAATTTTGTGAGTGAATGAAATAAAAAACGATTATCTTTATCTCGAAATTCGTGAGAAGCTAAGAGAATGAGAAATGTGCGTTCTCAAGAATCGGCAGAGGAAAGAGCACATCGGTTAAACTCTATGAGAGTTAGTGCCTCAACTTCTCGAGCCAATGAAAGCTCTCCAGAAAGAGAGATGCGATTAGCAGCTGACAGAGCGAGACGAGCTACATTACGGACGTCTCAAAGTTCTTCACAACGAGAGCTAAGGCTTACCATTGACCGAGAACAACATGTGTTATCCCGAGAAGCTGAAACTGCTTCACAACGAGAATTGCGGCTCACAGCTGACCGCGAACGGCATAGTGATCTTGCCATAAATCTGTGCTTATTAGCTCTTCAGGAAGACTTAACAGCAGTAGGCGGTAAATCACTCTGTGAATATGGTTTGCCAACACCAACCTCAGTCGGAGAGGTTACCAGTAGAGAATATTCTGCAGAGATTGGTTACAACTCAATGGAACTGCTGGCAACATTAGAAAACGGTATCCCAATGATGACTGCAAAACAACGTTCAGTCTATGATCGCGTGTGCGAGTGTTCAGAATAATTTGGGAACAGAATGGTTTTTAGATGCACCTGGAGGAAGTGGGAAAACCTTTTTGACTAAATTAATATTAGCTTATGTTCGAAATCAGCGTAAAATTGCTCTTGCCGTGGGTTCATCAGGTATAGCTGCAACATTGCTACCAGAAGGAAACTGCTCACACTATGTTTAAAATACCAATTGATTTAGATCGCACGGAAAGTCCAACCTGTAGTATTTAAAGAAATAGCGACAAAGCTAAGGTATTACGTGAGTGTAATTTAATCATATGGGATGCATGTACGATGGCCCACCGAAAAAGAGTAGAAGCGGTAGACAGAACTTTAAGGGATATAAGACAAAATGATCGACCAATGGGCGGTATCATGGTTTTATTTTGTGGTGATTTCCGACAAACCTTTTCGGTAATACCAAGGGTAACCCGAGCTGATGAGGTTAGGGCTTACCTAAAAAGCTCTTATTTGTGGCGTGATATACAATCGGTACATTTGACTATAAACATGTGAGTGAGAACTGGAGATAACCCGCCGGCGTATTACGTATCTTGCAAAAGGCTAGCGATAGCGAAATTTGCATAATAATTGCTGATAAATCGCAAATTCGTATTATGTATCGGCGATAACCAAGCCCCAGCTAACCAGCGACAGCGCTGCCTCTGTCGAACAATCGGTAAACTAAATATGCATTCAACAGCCTTTAATGGCGCCTCCACACGCTTGGTGTTTGCCACATTCACCATACACGAACAAACACCGACCACATTCACCAAACACAAACACGGCATCCACACGCTCGGCGAACGTGCCAGTATATTCCGGATAGGCAAACACACACGAGCTTGTGACAGCGATTACTTTCGGGTTGATTTATTTTTATTTTTGAAAATAAATATTAAATTTAAAAATAAAATTACTGACATTCAATCAACTCGTCTTTTTTAATTAGATCCAATGAAAAATTAAAAAAAAGAACTAACGAACTAAATGAGCGAAGTAGTTCCGGCTATGTCCAAGACTAGCAAACATGGCAGATGACGAGCTTGTGGCAGCGATTACTTTTGGGTTGACCTATTTTTATTTAAAAAAAAAGGCAAAATGAAATTAAACGAAAAAGAAGGAAACGAAGACGATGGTGGATGATCAAAATTCACAAAAATCGTACGAGGTAACTACAGTATACCTAGTAACTCAATTTTAATTATTTATTATTTCAAGGTTTATATACATTTTTACATGTCAATGTCATATACTTTACCTCATGATATAATTTGTTTTTCTTTTGTTTTAGAAAGTTTATAGAAGAAAAATTTTATGAGCTTCTTTATGAACCATCTGGAGAGTTCCATAACTTTTGCCGCATGAGTTTTGCAGATTTTGACCATTTGTTAAACAAAATTTCTCCTATAATTTATAAGAAAGAAACAGACTTTAGAGAAGTCATACCAGCTAAATATCGTCTTGCAATAACATTAAGATTCATCGCATCTGGTGACAGTTATAAAAGTTTACACTTCTTATTTAAAGTATCCCCCCAAATAATATCAAAAATTATACCTGAAGTCTGCAAAGCTATTAATGAAGTTCTGAACAATGAAGTAAAGGTAAAGTATTTTTGTCTATTAACAAATAACCAGAATAGTATAATTATTTAAAAGTAGGTATAGAATTTTTAGAACAGGAGTTTATCATCATAAATAAAAAATTATTATAAAAATTAAGTAGAAATGTAATTTAATTCACTTATATAAAAAACTAATTAGGTACAAATAGGTAATTAAGTAAATTTACAAATAGGACATATGTGAAATAATATTAAAGGTTCAATCAAAATAGTAAGAACTTTAAGGGCATGTTCAGTTCATGAAACTAAACAACTTTTTGTTCTATTATTATTTCAATTGTATTAGAATAAAAACTTATCAACATACTTATTTTTACATAATCTCTCTTTGTTTTGTGAGAGTATTTTTTATTATTACTACATTACTATCAATTAGTTTTGTTGAACCCTATATACATATGTATGTATTAATTTTTCATATGAATCAAAATTTTCATAGGCCTTCAGTAATGCTTCACTAATAATGTTCTGTCCTTTTGGTGGTACTACTACTTCTTCTGATGTAATATGAGTTCTAAAATTTGAGGGGTCCGGTTGGGTTATATAAAAGGTTTGAATGTTGTTTTGAGAAGTGGAAGTAGAATATGACGTTTGGGAGGTTGAAGGAAGGTTTGGAATTGGTGAAGGTTCGGAATATGACGTTTGGGCGGTTGAAGGACGGTTTAGAATCGGTGATGAATTTGGCAATAGTTCGGAATATGAAGTTTGGGATGTTGAAGGACGGTTTAAAATAGGTGATGAATTTGGCAAAGGTTCGGAATATGACGTTTGGGATGTTGAAGGACGGTTTAGAATAGGTGATGTATTTGGAAAAGGTTCAGAATATGATGTTTGGGAGGTTGAAGGACTGTTTGGAATCGGTGATGCATTTGGTAACAGTATGGAATTTGAGGTTTGGGAGGTTGAAGGATGGTTTGAAATTGATGATGCATTTGGCAACACTACGGAATATGACGAGTATGGAACATAGTAATGGGGTGATGGGATTTGACGCCTAATTAGCCTCTCCTTAATCCTATTAATAAATAAAGTATCTATATCGTACATAAAAAGTTTCCTATCATCAGGAGGAAGTTCTCTCAATTTTTTTGCTAACAATCTGGAAAATAGGTCGCAATCGTCGTCTTCCTTTGGTGGTGGTGTACGTTCGTTCTGTCGTTTTGTTAAAATATTTGTTAACTGCCCAAAGGCTGATGACATCTGCCGCTCCGCTAAATCGGTTGCGGGGCGACGACGGGAAATTCCAGGTTTTGGCGTATGGGAAGAAATTAATGGCTGTACTAAATTGTTTTCTTCTCCATCTTCTACTTCTGTCTCTACAGTTTCATTTTGTATTTCTTGTGATGATGATCCCTGTAAAAATTAAATAGGTAAAACTTACTGTCTTAATTTGTTTTCTTTATAGCTGTACATTTTCTTTTCAGATGCCATCAACAGCAGATGCTTGGACGAATATAGAAAGGGGATATAGGAGCAAATTCCCACACTGTCTCGGTTCCATAGACGGCAAACATATTCTTATAAAAAGCCCACCACATAGTGGAACTGAATATTTCAACTATAAGAAAACGTTTAGCATTGTTCTTTTGGCATTAGTTGACGCCAATTACAAATTTATATATGCAGACATAGGATGTCAAGGGAGAATAAGTGATGGTGGTGTTTTTAATAATTCATTACTATGGCAAAAAATCTGCAGAAATGAAATTGATTTTCCTACGCCATGCCCACTTCCTGGATCAGAAATTAATGTGCCATACGTTTTCATTGGAGATGGTGCTTTTGCACTAAGTATGCATGTAATGAAACCCTATCCAGGACAGCATAACATCGGTTCACCAAAAAGGATATTCAATCAATGTTTATCTGGATCTCGGGTTGTAGTAGAAAACACGTTTGGGATTTAACTTCAGTGTTTAGAATTTTCTGGCGCCCAATTGATTTAGACCCGAGTACTGTATCAGAAATTACAATGACCTGTGTACTAATACATAACTACCTAAGGAAAAAATCTCCAGAAAGATATACTCCCTCAGGAACGTTTGATGTACTTGATAGTAATGGCAATCTAGTAACACCTGGATCTTGGCGAAGAAACGAAACTGAATATATTGCAATTCAGAATATGCCAAACATACCCCGTAGGTCACCCATACATGCCAAACAGATTAGAGAGGAATTTGCTTCATATTTTTATAGAAGGTCAAGATAGTATATTAATAATTGACAAAAATATACTATATATACTTATTTTAATCTGTGGAATACATTGTAGTGACCAAAGTTATTTTAAGGTATATCAATTATATTTTATGTACTAGTGACTTAAGAATAAATAAACCATAATGAAAAATTTTACTTTTTCTTACCCACTCTGTATTTATATTTTGTGTGCTGTTATACACTGGAACTAAAAATGACTCCATAAGGTCATATGCAAACCAGATAGGTTTATATGTATCATTAGCTCCTGAAATATAAGTTGAAATGTCAAATACATGCATCATACAATCAGTAGCATCAGAGTAAGTAGGTAATTAAATATTAGGACAAATATGCAGCAAAAGTTAAAACTAACCTGCACCAGTTCGAATACTGTCCTTTTTATTGTTTAGGTGTCTTCTGAACGTAGCCATAAGTATTTCTTTTTTAGATTTTAATTCATTTACACTTTTATTCATAATAACACTAAGGCGCGTCCACGCATCGTTCACCTTCTTTCTGTTTTTATGGTTAACGTCTTTTGGATTCCATATGCATTGTTCATTTTGATAAGACTCTAAAAATAATAGTGTTGTGTCATCAGACCAATCAGACATGTTTCCTTAATAAGTAGGTAATTACAATTTTATAGAATGTCACGATTCGTATTTCCGTGTATTGTATCAAAATAATTATTGGTATTTGGTACGCAAAACATAAAATACACAATGACAACGGCACAGAGTCAGAGCTCAGAGTAGAGCAGGATTACCAACTCCACCAACTTTTCGGTAGATGTACCAACTTTTAGTATCAACTCATATCTCTATCAACTTTTGGAATTTTTGAAAATTTTAAGTTCTATGTCCTCAAAAACTATATTAATGCCGTAATTTTTTTTTATTATGATATTTCTATTTACCTACTCCCTCAACAGGTTCATTGAATATAATAAAAAATAGAGAGTTACGTACATGAGGTGGTACTACTTCCTTAGTAAAAGTAGGTAAATGTATGAATATTTCGCAACTCAAAATACTCTTACTCTTTAGAAATAAAAAATAAATTGCTTTCAAGGTTATTGTATTGAAGATTTTACACACCATAGAATCTTAAATGAATTCTCAATTATCAATGCTATAAATTGTCTTTCAAATAAGTTTGGGTTGAACGCTTTTGTTCGTATTGCATTGCTGATTATTATGTAATACGTGACTCTAAATTAATCTAAAAACAAACTTTTATGAAATTAATGCTTGACCGGGGAATCGAACCCTGAACTTTCGTTCGACATTATATTGAATCTATTTACTTTTAACATATATAATCTTTTTATTCGAAGCGCCTTATACAATCTTATAGCAATATTTTCAAAACGAACAATTGCTTATTTTTATGGAAGGAAAATGATATACTGATTTTTAAGCGCTTCGCCAAAACTAATAGTAGTAATGCATATGAGCCGTTTTATTCATAAAATGTTTAATTTTAACAGCTTACAATAACATTTCAAAGTTATTAATGTAGCTAGTTTTAGGTCTTTTCTATGAAAATGTTGCGAAATTTTTACTAATCCAAGTGTATTTTATAAGTTGGTCAACTATAACTCGTTAACTTCTTGATTCTACTTAGCTGTTATAGTTTTCCTTTTAACTGCATTATATAAAAATTATATAAAAAACTCCTATTAGGTATACTTTTCACATTTCGACAGGCGTGTCACTTTGTAAAAATCTGAGGTATGGAAAATCGCTGTGATAAAGTTAAACGCGAAATCTCAATCCCCAATACCCCACGTCTTACAGTTTAATAAACAAATCGAGTAAATAACCCATAATTGTTAAAGCCCCACGTACAAAAAAGTAAACTTTTGCAACTTCATCTCCAATATTATAGTCAAATTAATAAATACTTAATAAAACCGCGAACTCGTAAACCTTAATACCCCACATATATTCAATAAATAAATTTTTATAGAGAAGTATGTATCGTATATAATAATTAGACGAAACGAATCGCGAAATAATTGAATCTAAATACTCACATCTCACATCAGAGTAATACAATCAAGTTTGAACATCATAGTTTATTTATTAAATGTGTTTGGCACCATACATTGCAACCCGTTACATATTATTAACATTTAAACATTATAATAACTTATGAATACGTGAAATTACATTTCAAGAATTGCACAACGCACAATTTGATGCGTATGACTATTATCAACAATAACGCGTGAAACGTTATGCTCGGCTATTGTTTAATAATAGCAAATTTATTTTTTCTATGCTGATTTTTAAGTATGAATTTGTTCATTAAATCACCTATATTCAAAGCTTCAACTCGGTCGCGATAAACATATAAAATAGCATAGTGATTTAACCTATCTTGACCCATAGTTGCTCTCGTGTAAGTTTTAAGAAAACGGAGCGTCGAAAACGACCGTTCATTAGTGCACGTGGATCCTGGAATTGTCAATAAAAGTCTAACCAACTTTGTATATTCATTAAAAATTAACCGATAAGACTTTTCTGATTTTAAAAAAGCAACGACGTCTTTCACACTTTCAAGCTGAACATTATTATTCTTCGCGTAATTTAAAAACAAATCTCTCTGATTAGTTAACAACTGTGCGTCAAAATTGTCTTCTTTCGATTCATTCTTTTTCTGAGTATTGTAAAAATTAGTAATATCTAAAACATTTATATTATTTTTTCCAATAAGAAAGTTCTCAAATTTACTTAATAAATTTATAGTTTCTGTCTCAAATCGTGTGTTTAAAGACATTAGAACCTTGTCATAAACTTCAAAATAAATTTTTCTGTAGTTATCTTCCGGCGTATCAAAAATATGAGCTTCGCTTGATGAATCAAAACGGCGTGGAGTTTTTCTTTCGCGGCGTACAGAAGGCTCTTCTACATTAAATTTTGCAATACCTTTGTTTGCTTCCTTCCAAATAACTTCAAACTTCTGATCTCGTTGCGTTTCAAGATTTTTCGTGCTAATCTCGACAAGCTTATTTGATTCATTTAGACATAGTTGTGACTTTTGTAACTGTGTATTCAGTAGTTCAATTGCCTCAAAAATATTAATCATAGTTGTAAGCAAAAAATATGTTTCGAAGGTTTGTAAATGTTTTGAGAATCCCTTTGCTTTTGATGATGTAATTGCATCAGTGTCTCGGGCATTACTTGTTAATAGCATAAAATCAATGACACTTTGATAGTTAGCATCATGGTACAATCGTTTAAGAGAACTTATTCTCATGGTCCACCTACAAAATTAGGTACATGATTTTATCAATATAAATGATATCTACACGGTGGATATTACCTAAAATAAATCAATATACTTTACTCACCTGGTAGGACAAAATGGTGTCAGATCGGGGCTTTTCTCAGACTGCAAATCATGAAATCGTCCTAAGCGCTTCGGGGAATCACGTATAAAATTTAGTAGATCTTTAATAATCCCGATGAAATTTTTTATCAAAATTATATCTTCCATTGAATCTTGTACTACTAAATTCAAACTGTGTGCTAAGCAGTGAACATGCAGCGCTCGAGGTTCTACCTCTCGTATTCGTGTCTGAAGCCCTGTAATCTTACCACTCACATTACTAGCACCATCGTAGCACTGTCCTCGTAAATTTGCGATACTTAATCCAGATTCTTCGATTACATCAGTGACAATCTCAAAAAGCGTTTCAGCTTTTGTATCTTTTGTGTCGTAGAATCCTATAAAATATTCATTTAGAGTCAAATCTTCAGCAACTGATCTGAAACAAATTGATACTTGTTCGAGCCGTTTTATATCCGACGTTTCATCGATCATGATCGAAAAATATTTATTCTCTTTAATTTCTTTTAAAATATCTTCTTTTATTTCGTCAGCCATCATACTTAGTATTTCGTTTATAATTGTGTGGTGAAGCCACGAATGCTCATATTTTTTTCTATTCAACCATGCTTTTAATTCAGGAATATCGTGTGATCTTAATTCTAATAATTTATAAAAATTCGATTCTTTAACGTTTTCTCTTCTAAATGATAACCCTTGTCTCGCAAGATAACTAGCTGTCGTAAAAATTGCCCTTAACACTATCCTAGCTTCCAACTTCTCTTTTTCATTCGATTTTTGTATTATATCAACTATGTTCGGCTTGTTTTTGTTTAATACAAATTCAGTAGCAGCACTATGCAATTCACTGCTTTCGTGACTTTTAAAAGTTTGTGCAGCGTTTTTCCAACAGTTGAAACCTACAGTAACAAAAGCTTCTTTCGAAATTTGACAACTTCTATTTTCGACTAACGGAAATTTGTTGGTTATTGCATCTGTGCAGAAACTACAAAATACTTTGCCGGATTTAGGCATTAACCACGTATGAGTCTTTTTCCAACGTTTGAAAGAGGCAGGCATTCCTGATTCGGCTGAAAATACATATAAAAAATATTTCATTCACTGTAAATAATAACAATATATCAATCGCTGAGCGATTGATATATTGTTATTTTTTATTTTTTATTTTATTAGCGATTATCGCTCGAATGTTGATTCGCGCTTGTGTAAAATAGTACAAGCGTCTTGAATGCAACGAACGAAATTCTTTCCGAGAACATTAATAGCTCATGCAAAACACTAAAAGGTGTAAATCATTTCATCACATACTATGTTCATTTTCCGATTGTTGACTTTCTCTTGTAATGTTATTATCAACATTGACATTTGCAGTTGTTTTTGACGAGGTAGCAGACAATGCGGACATAACCTGCGTTGCACTTGTCCTCGTCTCGCTTTCATTTGAGATATTTCTCGGAGTTTTAACAAGATACTTATCCATTTCTCTATGTGATTGTGATACATTCAAAAAAACACCGCTTAAATCTTTCTACATTGCCGAATATCACGATTTTCCTGAGGCACTAACACAAATGCACGAGCTCCCATGTTACTGTGTATATGTACACATAGCGATAAGGCGTGAACGTAGGCATTAGTTCAACGCACACACGTGTAGTGGTTTCGCGCATGCGCGCTACTGAATAACTGCGTGTGGCGCGATTTTCAAATTTGTTCGCATTACTCGTGGGGTATTAAGGTTTAAGAGTTTGCAGTGTATATACTCAACTTATTTATTGAACTATAAGATGTGGGGTATTGAGGTTTAAGGGCTTGCGATTTATTTATATGGGGTATTTAGTTTTCCTAATTTCAGCTATGGAATTCCATACCTTGAAAAACTTGAGGTATGGAGTGCTCCATACCTTCCATAGTGGAAGTGACACCCCTGCATTTCGATAAACATCTGTTAAGTTGGTAGGTTTGAAAGACCTATCCAACGATACCCCACATAATAGAATAGACACATAAAAAAATCATCCTCCATTTACTTATATGGGAAGTACCCAAAATAAGAATGTTTTGTAACACCTAGGATCTGAGCAAAACCGCGGACGGACGGACGGACATGGCGAAACTAATAAGGGTTCCTTGTTGTGTAACTACGAAAGTCTAAAAACTATTAAATCAGGATATACTAAACTTATCGATATATGGGATATACTAGTCTTATATAATTTTTTCGGATTTTATTTTGGGAATTGATGATCAATGATCCTGCTTTCACACGGGGCTCCTTATAAAAAGAGGTGAAATATTTGTTACCCAATAGAAACATTTATTAAGAGTCAATCACATTATTACTGGGAGGTCTATAGAAAACTTAAATAAAAATATAGGTGGTAGATCTACTAACTTTTCGAAGTAGAATTGGTAGTAAACTCAACTTCTGAAATCATATTTACCTCCGAGACGAATTTCGGAGAGTATAGAGTAGTATAATAGTATTATAGAGAGTATAATAATAATAGCCACTAGTAACTCCTTCCGCCGCCCGCAAGCCGCAAGCTCGCGCGTACTACTGACTGATTGCCAAACGTGTGGATACATAGCAAACACGTTTGTCGAACAGCCTTTGATCGGTGCACAAAAACCGACACCAACGCCGATCACTGGCATTCACATACAAACAAACAAACAAACAGGCGAACAGCTATCCACACGTTCGTGATTGCTGTTTGGTAAATGCTGTTCGCCGTTGTTTGCCAAGCGTGGGGATGGGGCATAACAAGTAAAGTTCGCGCCAGTTTTCGTATTACGTACGCCTTTTATGACTAACTGTCATTTTGCGTTATCATTATAGGTGAATTTTTATCGATTGCTCGTCGTCGCATTTGTCTTATTATTCAAATATTATAAGAACGCGTATTATTAAGTGTGTTTATTTTTACTAAGCATCTTAGTATTAAAATAGTGTTTGCTTGGATTGTGTTAAGTGTGAATAGTGTTTGTATAGATTGTCATTTCTTTGATTTCGATATGGCTCGTGCAGTTGTTTTAATTGAAGCACTAGAAGTTGAGGATGAGGACAGAAGATATCAAAGCCATACCACAGCACGATTGAGACGAAGTCTCAGAGATCAAGCTAAAGCTTTGGAACTCTCTGTCTCCGAGTTTAAAGCCCACTACAGACTTTCAAAAGAGCTCTTTCAGGATTTGTGCACCGAATTAAAACCATACATGGTCGCGCCAAGAAGAAAAACAAAAATTAACGTGGAATGCAAGGTACGAAAATAATATGTTGGCACACTATGACGATGCACAACATTTTTGAATGTTAATGGTCATTACTTATTAGATTTGATAATATTCTCATTGATTTACAGGTACTTACAGCACTCTCATTCTATGCTACAGGTTCTTATCAAAAGCCTGTGGGCATGAGTTATTTGCATGGGCTTTGTCAAGCTAGTGTATCTAATGCTGTTAAAGAAGTGACAATGGCTTTAAACACATATAATATTCTAAAAAAATACATAAATTTCCCTGGAACACGACAAGAAAGACAGGCTATTATAAATGGGTGAGAATTACTAAGCATTACAAAAGTGAATTGAATGCTGAAGGGAAAATAATTGATGCATTCTTCATTTAATATGTTTTAGATTTTCAAATAAATATGGTTTTCCTGGTTGCTCGGGGTGCATTGATAGCACTCATGTAGCTATGATCAGGCCCACAGAACACGAGGAAAGGTTTTTTAATAGAAAACATTACCATTCCAGGAATGTTCAAATACTAAGTAAAATTATTCTGAATTAACAATAGTATTTAATATTTGTAATTGGATAATCATTAAACTTACTTAAATATAACATTTTCAGATATGTGATAGTGATTTAAATATAATTAATATAGACGCTTCTTTTGGTGGTGCTACACATGATGCTCATATTTGGAAAAACTCAAATATCACAGCATGTGCAAGAGCTTCATAATAGAGAAGAGGCTGTCTGGTTACTTGGTTTGTAGAAATACCATATTAATTATACAAAAATACTATCATTATATAAATATTCTCATTGAATAATTAATTAAAATAAATTTACTGGTGATTCTGGATATCCATTAAGACATTGGCTATTCACTCCAATTGTAAATGCTGAACCTGGTAGTGCATATGAGCATTACACTAATATGCACTGTCTCACAAGGAACACTGTGGAACGGTGCATAGGAGTCTTAAAAGCACGTTGGAGATGTTTACTGGCACATAGGGTACTGCATTATAACCATCACATGGTGGCTAAAATTATAAATGCCTGTGCTGTCTTGCACAACATCTGCAACAGACATCGACTGCCTATACCTCAGTTGCCAAGCTCTGACATACTGGAAGACCAGAATAATCAAATTCCCCAGCAACCACTGCAGGGTGTCGGGGTTGGTGCAGAACAACAGCTCTTAGCTAGTGGTCGGCAACAAAAAAAACTCATTGTGCAACGATTATGGTCTGCTCCTAGGCCATAATATTTATAAAAATAAATATATTATTGAATATACAAGATATATGAGCTTAAAGAATTCTTTTATATACATATTTTTTTCTACTGACTTCAAACAGGAGGTACTCAATTCGACTGTATGTTTTATATGTGTGTTACTTCCATAACTTTTTTCTGGTTGAACCAATTTTGACGATTCTTTTTTTTATTCAAAAGCTGGTGCTTAACATGTGGTTCCATATATATTTGATCAAGGTCTGACCAATAAAGGATTTGAGTTATTCTTATTAATTTATATTGAAGTTGGTTGCACAAAATTTTTAATTATGTATAAACAGCAACATTGTTTTATCGTTACCGTTAAAGTCTTCTGTTGAATATAGGCCTCCCCCATAGATTGCCTCATAGGCATATTATTAGGGGTATATTTGCCGCAGTTGCCAAGCTTGGCAAGCGGCTTAGCAACCCTTTTTTTAATTTGTGCTCATTAAAAGGAAGATACTGCTGCCCATCTGATTTGTTTCCCATTATAATATTGCTTATAATACTGTTTATGTTTTTAACTAGTTGTTCTAATATGCAATTTATTTATCTTTAAAATGTGTAGGCATTGTTTGTTTGTTGTGATTTTTTTTAATATGAAATGGCTTTACTTTCTTAATGTCTATGGATATATTTTGTTTAATTCCTAATAATTTTGCATTTATATATTATACTTATTATAAATATATAACATCCCTCACTCGGAGGATGATTTTATATTGAATTTGGATTAATTTATGTTTAATTTCAGTAAGCACCAGGTGATCAGTTGCTATAACAGAGAAAAACATTTAAGTGGTGGCTCCTTAATATTAGCCAACAAATTGTTATTATCTAAAGAATGTAGGGATATTGTAAGCATCTGTTGAAGGCATAGTAGAAATAGCATGTGTTGATTTCGAGCACATCTTTGCTGTTAGTGTTTACAGACCCTCACATTCTTTTGAAAAAAATATGGAGGAAGTTTCACTCAAGTTTAATAAACAGAATAAATGTTATCACATGTGGAGACTTTAATATCAGTCTCCTTGAAACTTCCTCCAGCACATTCAACCTTGTAAATTTGTTCTTAGAGCCAAAACATATGGCAAGACCTAGTGCAACTTGTACGTAACATTTTTACTGATGTTGTGCCCTTACAAAAACTAATTACCAACATGTATTGCAGGGCCTATTGTAACTTGTATAATAACATTTTTACTGATGACGAGCCCTTCCTAAATAGTCAAATTTTAAATTCTAATCATTTGAAAAAATTGTTGTAGATCAAATGTTAAACTTAATTTAAAATAATTTAATGTAAATAAATTGCTCCATAACATAAATTTGGTTTTACAAGGGGTCACTATAACTGACAGTGGTGTAGAGCTAATTAAACTATTTTTGTACAAGGGAGAATTCAGAGGATGCTTTGGGTATATTTTATGACCTTTCCAAGGGTTTCGAATGTGTTCACCATGAGACACCAATCAGGAAGATACATCATTGTGGTGTAAAAACTTAGTGCTTAAACTTATTACATCATATGTAAATAATATGTAGAATGCAAACGGTTGTTATTAGTGTTTCTCACGGCTAAATTCTTAGCTAATTTCTGTCCTTTATATTAATGTGTTAAGCCATTAATATAAACTTAATTATATGTTTTAGTATTTATTATAATAAGTACTTGGTAACGCATGATATAGTTGTATTTGCTTGCTATTTGATTTTCAGACCGAAAAGACAATTATTAAAATATGACGAAATGAATAATTCTATAATAAAAACAGTGCACTGGTTTAACGTCAATAATTTGCTTTTAAACAGTAATAAAACGAAATATGTTAAATTTACAACGGGTGAATACCAATGTGCTTTCAAAAGGGGATGAGCAGTCTTGTTGAATTCGCTGTTTTTCTCTGAATTAGAGTTAACGCGAAGCTTCAGCGGGGCCCTCATATATCTAAACTAGCTAGCAACAAAAAGTTTAGGGGCCTTATATTTGTTGAAACAGATAGATTAGTTTATTATAGTTATTTCCATAGTATAATGTCATATGGAATCTTGCTATGGGGTAATGCGACTGGCATTGAAATCATCTTTGTTTTGCAGGGAAAAAGAGCCATACGAATAGTTTATAACCTAATTCCGAAGGAATTCCTTAGAGAAAATTTAAAAAAATCAACATATTAACTTTAGCCTCAATATATTTACAAAAATTTTATGTATGCACACAGAAACAAGCACAAGTTACTTTTACCAGTTACTCGACTCGCAAAGAGTCGGTAATTCCTTTATGGGGAAATGTATACGCTTTTACAACGAAGTCTCAGATAATATGCAGGCCTATCAAAAATAGTACAAAATAATCATTAAGCAAAAATTGATTAGTAAGGGTTATTATACTACTACAGAATACATGATTGATAACAATCCCTGGGTATGAGGCTGGTGATCGCTACCACGCTATTTCTAATGTCATCATATCAATTGTAAAATAATACATTGTAAATTGATTTTATTTAAAATAATAAGACCCACTAGGTTTCTTATTGGTCCTTCCCATGATAGAGGTTTTTACCGAACCACAAGTCAAAATGACTTACAATAAGTATTCTATATTGAATAAATATGATTCTCTTCTATTCTAGGGTCTTTTAAATGTCTCAGCAAAATTTGTTTATTTTTCTTTTGTAATTTATTCCTATTTGTATTTCATAACTTCTATTTTTGTTTTAATGTGAAAAACGAATAACTTGCTCCTGAAAACATGTACATTTCCAGTTGAAGGGTAAAAATCAAAAGAAATAATTAAATCTTTTATTGGAAACATTATTTTTTAATCATTGTTGTTTATCACTATATAATTAATACTAATGTTGCTTAAAGTGAAATTTTGTGTTTAATAAAACAAATGTATGCTTAAAGAATGAATTTCATTTAAAACTAAAACAAAACAATTATTCTTAAAGTACTACTATATAACCTACTATTTAAAATTATCATAAAGCCCTAATCTAATTGTTCCTTGAAAAAAGGGGTGCATTTCAACACTGCATGGCTCACTGCCCAATTTTCAGACACAATAATACTTAGATAACAGGGTTAGAGTTCTGGTAGTCTCCGTGCTTCAAGCAAGGCACGTATGTCTTCGCTTTGCCTTTGCACAAGCTCTACGAGTGTGCTAGTTATGTGAGCTTGTGTGCGGGCTACTTCAGCTTGCATGCGAGATGCCTCTGCCATCACCATAGCAGCATCGGCAAGCTTTTTTTCAGACTCAACCCTTTTCTCCTTTAGTTTCATGACCCATTCCGGATCGACTTTAGACTGATCTGAAACATAAAAGAATATAAATATTGTTTCTATATATAAAAAGTTATAAAAACTCAAGTTAACTCACGAGTAGTAGAGGATCTGCTACATCTAAAGCGATGGGGTTCAGTAGGCCTTCGAATCACAGGACTCTCTACTCCTGCATAAAAATATTTTAATTTAAGAAAATTGCCTTGTATTTGTATTATATTGTAAATATAGCTATGAAAAAATATTTATTTTTATACTATTAATACTAAACATATACCATTCATCAGCATCATCAATACAGCCCTTCACAAGTCCATTGCTGAACATAGGCCTCCCGCAAAGAATGCCACAAAGCACAGTGCTGAACCACCTACATCCATCAACTTCCTCCATATCTTACCAGGTCGTTACTCCATCTAGTGGGGGTATGCTATACACTTCACCTACCGTTACGAGGCTGCCACTCAAGAACCTTCTTTTCCCATTGGTTGTCGGTTCTTCGAGCTATATGGCCAGCCCATTGCCACTTCAGCTTACTTATCCGTTGAGCTATGTCAGTCACTCTGGTTCTACTACATATACCATTAATACTAAACAAATATTGGTAACCAGGACTACGAGCCCTGTAATCAATAATTTAAATAATTGTTGTAATTGGTAAGGCACTTGAATAGTACTGTAATTGTTTATATATATTTAAAATATTCTTTATTGTACTTTCCGTTTGATCCTAAATAAATAAATACCAGTTTGTGGTGGTTCAGGAACATTTTGAGTCTGTGGTAACTCGGCCATATGCTGTGTCTGTGTATTGGTGATGTTAACTGGTGTGGAATCAGACACAGCTATTTCTGAAGTGTCTGTAAATATAAAACAGCAGTTGTATTACTCAACATTATTTATATTCCTTGTCAGAGGTTTTAAAGTAATATAAGAGGTTTCCAAACAATTACTGCTCCTTGAAGTAGAGTGGTAAAATAGTACTCAAATAAATATCATGTATATGTAAATATCAAGTAAATAGCTTTCTTTAAAATATAAATAATAGCAAGGGAGGTTTCTTGTTTCATAAAATATTAAAAAACTTACAAATCCTACATGTTTGCCCTCTTGTTGAAGGTGACTTTACTGTATCAGGAAATATAACTATTTCAGTGACAGTGTCAGGTTCAGTGGTCTAAAAAATAACATATCATAAAGGTTTCTTTTATTATATTTATAGGTTATAAGACATTCTATAAGTTCTCACACATATTCTTTTTACATTTTAATCAAAAAGACAACAATTTAAACACTACATTTAACTATAATTATATATTTTACAAAAAAGTCAACTTAAAACATGATTTATCTACTGAACTCAATACACAATAACTTTAAAAGATTTTGTGGCTAAATTTTCCAAGCTATTTCTTTTCTATAGTAATTGATGATTACACTTTAGTTTTTAAATAAAAAATAATTATCAATAAAATTATCTATGAACGACCATTATGTGTCAATTCATTTGTACTTACATTCTTTGTACTAAAACTAAATGGTATGTTCAAGAGTAATGGGGTACCATAGTAAAATGTTTGTTATTTTAAAATAATGTGTATAGGCATAATTAAATATTTAATTACTTACAAATATAGGGACTCTGTGCTCGCTATCACCAAATACAGCTTGCTTTCCAATGACTTTTATGGTTGACTCACAATAACACGTGTAACTCCCGATAGCTTAGCAGTTCGGAGCTTTCTGATTATATTTGTCTACTCTTACGTTTATAACACTCTCACTCATCCCTAATTAAAAAAAGTTAACATTATTATCTATTCAATAAAAAAGAATCATAGAAATCGGTATAGAAACACCAAAGTTATACATGAAATACGTTAATAAGCCATCGCGCGCGAATACTAAATCCTGCTATAAGGATTATTTTTGTGTAACGATCGCCGCGCTCGACGCGGCTCGCGGCGGGAGGTATAAAAAGGCGGGGGGTCCGAGTGCGAGCTTCATACAATATTTGGCTGTTGATGCGAATAGACGTTCAGAGTGTTCGACCTTATTGACAGACAATAATTGATTTTAACAAACCATGCTTATCAGCGCGACTTTTAGTCTACTCTTACGTTTAATAATTTATTTTTAGATTTCTTTGGTTTTTATTATTTTATAAAATAGGTATTAGTTATTTTGGTAGTGTTTAAATATTTCTTAGTATTAGCTTAATTATAAATTAAACTCTTTTTTTTATCTAGCTGTAGTTTTAAATAGGTACCTAGTATCAAGTAGGTTATTTCATTCGTAGTACGTAGTTTAGGTACCTACTTATATATTTTTAAGAATTTAATTTTGTGAGTGAGTGAAATAAAAAACGATTATCTTTATCTCGAAATTCGTGAGAAGCTAAGAGAATGAGAAATGTGCGTTCTCAAGAATCGGCAGAGGAAAGAGCACATCGGTTAAACTCTATGAGAGTTAGTGCCTCAACTTCTCGAGCCAATGAAAGCTCTCCAGAAAGAGAGATGCGATTAGCAGCTGACAGAGCGAGACGAGCTACATCACGGACGTCTCAAAGTTCTTCTCAACGAGAGCTAAGGCTTACCATTGATCGAGAACAACATGTGTTATCCCGAGAAGCTGAAACTGCTTCACAACGAGAATTGCGGCTCACAGCTGACCGCGAACGGCATAGTGATCTTGCCATAAATCTGTGCTTA
This sequence comes from Parnassius glacialis, assembly GCA_033319125.1. Lineage (NCBI taxonomy): Eukaryota > Metazoa > Arthropoda > Insecta > Lepidoptera > Papilionidae > Parnassius > Parnassius glacialis. The sequence continues at coordinate 8,729,786 of JAVANC010000015.1, read as the reverse complement.
TTAGCTCTTCAGGAAGACTTAACAGCAGTAGGCGGTAAATCACTCTGTGAATATGGTTTGCCAACACCAACCTCAGTCGGAGAGGTTACCAGTAGAGAATATTCTGCAGAGATTGGTTACAACTCAATGGAACTGCTGGCAACATTAGAAAACGGTGTCCCAATGATGACTGCAAAACAACGTTCAGTCTATGATCGCGTGTGCGAGTGTTCAGAATAATTTGGGAACAGAATGGTTTTTAGATGCACCTGGAGGAAGTGGGAAAACCTTTTTGACTAAATTAATATTAGCTTATGTTCGAAATCAGCGTAAAATTGCTCTTGCTGTGGGTTCATCAGGTATAGCTGCAACATTGCTACCAGAAGGTAAAACTGCTCACACTATGTTTAAAATACCAATTGATTTAGATCGCACGGAAAGTCCAACCTGTAGTATTTAAAGAAATAGCGACAAAGCTAAGGTATTACGTGAGTGTAATTTAATCATATGGGATGAATGTACGATGGCCCACCGAAAAGGAGTAGAAGCGGTAGACAGAACTTTAAGGGATATAAGACAAAATAATCGACCAATGGGCGGTATCATGGTTTTATTTTGTGGTGACTTCCGACAAACCTTATCGGTAATACCACGGGTAACCCGAGCTGATGAGGTTAGGGCTTGCCTAAAAAGCTCTTATTTGTGGCGTGATATACAATCGGTACATTTGACTATAAACATGCGAGTGAAAACTGGAGATAACCCGGATGATCGTCAATTTTCTGATAAATTATTAAAGATCGGGGAAGGTACCTATCCACAACTACACCAAGGAAAACTTATTCTGACGCCTGAGTTATGTTGTATAGTGCAATCCCAACCACATCTTATATCGTCGGTTTACGGTGACGTAACAATTATATTAAATAGGGACAATTTTTGGCTATGCACAAGATCCATTTTAATTCCTCGCAATGACCAAGGCATCTGAGATTAATAATAAAATACTGTCAAATATACAGGGGGAAAGCAAAGTTTATAGAATGGTCGATGAACAAGAAGCCACTTATTACCCGATAGAATTTTTAAATTCTTTAAATGTGCCCGGACTTCCTTCTCATGAAATTTGTTTAAAAATTGGCATTCCGATTATTCTGCTCTGAAATTTAAGAGCACCACAACTTTGCAATGGGACTCGGCTAAAAGTAACCCAGTTGCAACAAAATATAATCGAGGCTCAAATTTTAACAGGTTGCGGTGCAGGAGAAACCGTCATTATTCCCAGAATTCCTATAATACCAAATAATTTTCCATTCCAATTTAAAAGAACGCAATTCCCAGTATCATTGTGTTATGCAATGATAATTAATAAGACAAGGGCAGACTTTTCGTGTTGCTGGAGTAGATCTCGGTGTCAGTTGTTTCTCGCATGGTTAGTTGTACGTCGCTCTTTCCCGGGTTAGCAGCTCTAGAAATCTTTATGTTCACGTGCCGGACGGGTCAACGTTCAACATAGTTTACCCGGAAGCTTTGCGCTGAAGTATTTTTGTTTTATAAGTACTTAATCCTCATGTGAACGTGATCTAAACAATATTACCAATATATTAACTTAATAACACACAAGGAGTTACACTCCATCCAAAGCCCAGTGACACTATAACATATATAGGAATGACGTCTTAGCAATAGTTGTTTAGTCTGATGGGTATTTCCTGCTGACTTACAAAAATGAAAGATCTAGAACGTCTCGAATCCTCTCGCAAATCACGTTGTTTTCCCGTGCCCGGGCTCTTAGAATTCAACATCAGACGTTTCAGATCTTCGATTTTGACGACCCCGTTGTCGCTGGCATAAGCAACAGGATCCGCGTACGAAGTCGCGGGCAGAAGCAAATATTGTAATATATTGCAATTTTAATACATATAACTTGCACCCACCTCTCAGAACAGAGTTATTAAATATTGTTGCATCATTCGTAGAACCAGGCCAACGAGCCACAACATTTATAAATTTCAAATCTGCATCACAAACGCCTTGAACATTTATAGAAAAGTAACTCTTGCAATTTCTGTATTCTTCGCCTGTTAAATGGCCTAAAATATATAAATATTATTATTAGCAACTTCATAATTTATTTATATTTAGCAAAATTTAAAAAAAGTATGTATAGTTACAAGGAGACTGTATGCGGATATGTGTGCCATCAATTGCCCCAAGCATACGAGGAAATCCAGCAATTCTATAGAATTTGTCTGCACTCCTTTGGTGAACATAAATATATTTATCATATAATTGGGCAATTGCTGATGATGTGTCTCGCACTATTCTGGCTGCTGTAGATTTTGAAACTCCAACAAAATCTGCTACGGGTATCAACATTGTGCCTAGTGCATAAAACCGTAGAGTCAACAAAAGTTGATGCAATGGTGATACTCCATAATTTCTGCAAAGGATTAGATAAAATGAAATATATGGAGATTGTAAAATAATTATCTAATTTGTAATAGCCCAGGTTTGCTTTACCTCGTGGAAGTTACGCGTAATAACGGGGTTATTTCTAACAATAAAGAATTGAACGCATGTTTGTTCAATCGAAACCTAAAGGTAAAATCACCGTCATCGAGACTGCGTATAATTCACTCTACTGATTCTCTTAGGAGACTCTCTCGACTTCTCTCTCGTTGGGTTTCGTCTTCATTACTACAGTCGGATAATTGAGCTAGCATTTCAAAATCACTGTCACTGTCACTAGATAGTAACGTTAAATCCATTTTGGCGCAAATAAAATAAAAGAAACCTCGTAAGACTTTTGAACTAGAAGGATTAATCCTAGGCTTTTCTCAGATTGCGAATTTGACCGATCGAACCAAACGTCAAAATCGACAGATAGGTTATTGATACACACAAACTGTCATTCACCCACAGAGGTGTATCTTTTTCTGTAATCCGACCTCCCAAGTATAGCTTGCTTCTACATATAGTAATTTTAATCTCTGGATTGGTTATTGGCACTGGCTAACCATAAAATGGATTTAATTATCAAACTTGGATTTCTAAAAATAGATTAAGGCTAAGAACTCACGGAGCGATTTTGAACCGTGCCCGCCGCGGTGGCGGAACTGCGGTTTTATTTCCAAACTCACGAGACCGGTTATTTGCGCGGTTACACAGCCGTCGCGGTTGAGATTATCGCCCGCAAACGTGGCGGGCGATGATCGCAAACGTGGCGGGCGATGATCGCAAGACGCAAGAGGGGCAGTTAACCGATCAGTTGAAGTCCAGACCCCCATGGACACACATCAGAAACGAGCTGTTGCGTTATACTTACTTCACAGAAGAATTTAAACAAAAAGACCCAAAAAGTTCTGGGTGCATCCACTGATTCAGGATAGAGATCGTTATGGATTATTTGTTACCCTTATAAGTGAATTAAAGAAGGACGAAGAAAAATTCTTCAATTATTTTCGAATGTCCGTCTCTAGTTATTTAGAACTTTTGAAAAAAAATGGAAACTGTTCTTCAAAAACATCATACTAATATGCGAGATCCTATATCACCGGAGGAAATGTTGGCAGTCACATTAAGGTATGTATGCTTATTTAAATAAAACAAGTAATAATACGTATTATATTTATTTATTCAAAATACACATCATCTGACAAATTGGATAAATTACTATTAATTGAAGAGACTGATGGAAGATTTTGTGGACTTTGGGTATTGCTTTCAGGAGTAGATTGGTAAGAAGAGGTACGATAGCTGCAATAGTTATTACTGTTATTTTCTTGACTGTAATTATATGCTGTATACTGATGAGATGAAAATGCTGGAAGATTATTATCAAGATTATCAATAATTTGTAGAACTGCTATTTGAAATTTTCTTGTTTTTGCTTCATCAAAATTTTGCAATGAAGGTAAAATTCCACGAAAAAATGACAAATGTCTATCTTCACGCTGAGACAACAACTCTATTAATGCTTTGTCGGTGTCGTCCTTTTTTTTCTTTTTAGCAGTTGTTTGAGAAGAGACTGGTGTAGGTGTAGCAAAAGCATCTGACGTTGATGCAACGGTAGTAGTACTGGTAGTTTGTTGAGTTGTAGCAATGTTTATTAAGGTTGAGGAGGTATTTTCAATAGGCATATTTTTTTTCAAAAACTGCAACTGATCATTATAAATGTATCGTTTGGTTTTTTTAGCTCCCGATCCAGATTTTGTTTCCGTTTCAACTTTTTTGTTGTTCTTCATCCAGCAATCTTTAATATTTTTCCATTTTTTAATTACCACGTTTCCTGAAAAGCACATTTATTTATTTCAGATACCTAGCTAGTGGAACTTCAATGAAAGATTTGCATTACACATTCTGAATTGGGCACACAACTATATCGACAATTATAAGAATAACATGTGAAAAATTATGGGAGGTGTTATTGCATGAATGTTTTCCGGTAATCACAACAGAAGTTTTAAAAGAAGTCAGCCAAAAATTTAACAAATACGCAAACTTCCCTCATTGCGTTGGAGCAATAGACGGGAAACACATAAGAATAATTAAACCAGATAACAGTGCTTCAACTTACTACAATTACAAGGATTTTTTTTTCATTTGTGTTAATGGCTGTAGTTGATGCGGATTACTGCTTTGTTTTTGTAGACATCGAGGCCCCGGGAAGTAATGCTGATTCAACTATTTTTAAAAATACTACTTTTTGGAATGCGATTATTAACAATTCTATCAAACTACCCAATGAACAAATACTACCCGGATCTACCTTGCCACCTGTGCCATATATATTCGTAGCCGATGAGGCATTTGGATTGGATCAAAATATAATGAGGCCTTATGGCGGTCAGTTTTTGAGTGTACAAAAAAGGGTATTTAATTATCGCTTATCTAGAGCACGGAGATACGTAGAATGTGCATTTGGCATTTTAACAAACAAATGGCGTATATTAAATCGTGCTTTAGATGTATCAATAACTTTATCAATTGATATTGTGAAGGCATGTTGCATACTTCACAATTTTGTACGAAAAAGAGACGGCCATCACTTAGGGGAAGAAGATTTTACTCACAATCTTGAGAGTATACAAACAGCTCAATCAATTCGCAGCGGAAGACAAGCCAATAACATAAGAAATGTTTTTCAACAATATTTTATGAGTGACAGTGGAGTCTTAAGTTGGCAATTGTCAAAAATTTAACGAAATAAATTACTAGTATAAATTATAAAATAAACTTTTAATATAATACTTACCATATACTTTTTTATTTGTCTCGTTCAAATTTTCAAAATCTTTATATAAAATACCACATATTTCTTCCCATGCATTGAGCGTTAAATTCTTGTACTTATATTCTTCTAAGCTCTTATCCCATAGAACTGGCCTTTCTTGCACCAAAGTAATAAGCATATCGACTTCAATATCCATTTTGGCTAAGAACTCATGGAGCGATTTTCACCCGCGTCCGTTTATGTTTGTCGAACGTGCACACGTCCGATGCCGCAGGTCACTGGTGCAAAATGGCGTTGGATTTCTGTACCCCGCCCCGCCGCCCGCGGCCTCTGCGCCGCTGCGATTGCCCGCCAATCGACCGCAGAGCGCGCGGGCGCAACCCGCCGAGGCTGCGGGTAACCGCGGCCCGCGCGAATCTACTAGTTGCCCGCCGGTGCAGCGGGACCCGCAAACAAACGCGCAGACTGCGGGCGTAAAACGCGTCGTGAAATGTGCTTTAATTTTTTACATGTATATCTGCACTCTACAGAAGTTGCGGGCCCGCAACCGCGGCGGACGCGGGAGAAAATCGCTCCGTGAGTTCTTAGTCTAAGATTGAATATTAATTTCGGGCGTATATCACCATCCAAATTTCTGAGGACATTAGCAATCACATAAAGACCCCATTTATGAATTAAAAACTATAGGTAATTTTTTTAATTAAAATATTTACCCTAAATAATTATTAAGTAATTTTATATTAAAAAAATTTATCCTAAATAATTATGAATAAAAAATTGTCACCCACCATTATACTCTAACTTTACTAGGGGCTGTGCGCACTATGAATGAATCAAAAAGTATAAGCGGGAAAAGGGAGCGGGGGGCGGGACAAAAAAGAAAGTTGTTTGTTTTTGTAATTTTTTTGTTAGTTGCACACGCCACTTCGTCTAAGCTTTCCGCGCACCGCTCCGATACCAGCTCTATTTCACTCTCCACCGCTAGTGCGCGCGCCGCGCTCGCCGCGAGTCATGTATTCACACCGCGACTACTACGAAATGGTGCGATGCTACATTTTAAGTGGAGAAAGTTTGAATGCAGCGCAGATGTTGGATGAAGAACAGAGTTTGCTTATGCTACGCAATAGTGGTGTCGAAAAGTTGTTTGCGGTTGAAAAACCAACCAGTCCATACAAAAACGTTAAGCAAAAATAAAATAAACATGGTTAAACAAAATAGTTTTTGGGAACCTTTGAGATTTTAATTTCTTTATGGATTTTATGACTATGTTATTGTATGTACCTGCAGTAGATAATATATGATAAGTGTTGAAGTGACCGGCAGGCCGGGCGGCATGTTAATGTCTATGTTTATTGCCGGTTTAATCATCGTTCTAGATATTTTTGAGTGTTTATGATCGTAATGTCTCAAGATTTTTCTAGAGGTACTTAAATGAAAATACAGAATAATTTACACTCACATAAAGATCAATATAGAGAAATTTGGATAGTGATTTATATTTCACGGTGTGTAGTATACTGTCGATTTATTATAAAGTATAAAAATAAAATTGAACTTTATTACATGGTCCAAAGGATAATAATCTTTAGATCATGAAAGCGATAGACAAAAGGAATAGTAGCATCATCTCTCTCACTTCTCATTGTTGTACGAACCTACTGCTGTTAAGTCAGAAATATATGTTGGCAACTTCTCAGTCTGTTCCGCTGATTCGAATAAAGAAGTTAAATAGCTTTTTTTATGTCTTATAATAAAATTTATATTATCATAGAAAAAAAAGTACAAATTAGGTACTTTATATACATAAGTATATTAGAATATCTTTACCACAAAACTAGTAAATTCATCGGATCATAACAACACTAATATGGCGGATTGTTTACATCATCTACAATTTCCAATGCACTTTGGTAGATAATAAAATACTTACATTGATATTTTCATTGTTTACGGTTGACATTGGTTTATTTTTGTCTCTTAAAAAATCTAAGGCTTTATAAGCAAACCACTTAGATTGTTCTATGTCTTCTGTGTCTGCGCCCGATTTTCGTGAAACTTCTAGTTTTCTTTTTTCACGGAAATCGTGAGAAGTAAAATTCTTTAACTTCCTCTCAATTTCAGATTTGTCTATGTCAAATATTGTCGCTATTGCATTCAGCGCGTCAAGTCTTTTTGTTCTATTCTCATAACCGGAATTCCGAGGGTTCTACAAAATCCCATTTTCACGAAATTGTTCAATGAGGAGTAAACCTGCATCGTTATTTCAATTAAACATGATTTTTTGTTAACTTGCACCACGTATAACCACACACAAGACTACTTCGTGGAAGCCGGGAGCAAACTGACCTTGCAACCTGCGCGGCACGCCGGCATACCCGGGCGGCCATGCCGGCATACCCGGGCGGCCATGCCGGTGGCTCTTCTGTGCGGCAAATCCGGCGGCATTGTAAGCCGCCGGGTGCACCGCGGCTTGGCAGGCGACTTGCCCGGCGGCACTGCCGCCGGCACTGTGTGTAGTATAGGTACTACATCGACTATAATAGGTTATATAGCTGATCACTATGTAACACCTGACTCTAACGGCCGGTCTCTATTCCCTACAATCAGTTATAAGTAGATAGCTACCCAAGGTAAACAGTTTAGTTTAAACTATCTGTTACAGTCGTCTCAATATCGTAATGTTCGAAAGCTTACTAGAGATAAAAGGCAGAAAGTTCATGATAACTTTGGTTAATGCGTCCCTCTTAAGCGTTTTGCTATTGCTTCGAAGTGAATTGCGTCGCGTTCTACAATAAAATATAATGATGTATTTAAAATATTATGATTAATATATAATGTTTTTAATTATTTTGGTTATTAGTTTTTAATATAATATTGACAATTATCCTTTATACACATTTCTAAATGAATACTTTCTTCAAATAATGACAAACTTTTATCTTAAAATACGAAGCAACGATACGAAGCAACAAAACGCAGCGCTTGGCGTTGCTTGACTTGAAAATTGACATTGACAGTTTGTGTACACTACCACAACACCACAACCAAACATCAAGAAGCTCAGCAGAAATAAACTACACATAATATAGTTGTTTATGTGTAGCAGTAATTTATTAGCGATAAATATTAACATGGGACAACAAAATACTGTAAGTATTGTGAACTCTTTGCCGTGATTTATAAATTTACAGTAATGTTACAAAAGCTTAGGTCTTTGTTTCAAAGTCGCGCCAAAATTGTAAGGCACCTTTAAAATTTTGTTTCAGATAAAGGCAAGGGCCCTTGTTAAGGACGAAATACTCGTCCTGCTAGACTTGATTTCCAAGCAAAAAGTAATTACGACTAAAGCAACGAATGCCACGAATAATAAATTAAAGGAAGAGGCTTGAAAATCCATAGCGCAGGAGTTTAGTGCGATGGCGGGAGAATTGCGGCGTCCTGAGCAACTACGCTTAAAGTGGGAAAACTTAAAGAAGTCATCAAGGAAACGCAATGCATTGATAAGACAAAATAATTTAAAAGTTTGTACTAAGTATATACATTAAATATTTTGTGACATTTTATTAGATATACCTAATCATCTTAGAATTTTTTTCATGTAATATTTCTATTGAAACATTTTTATTTGCAGACCGGTGGTGGAAAGATATACATCCCTCCCGATGAAGCATTAGATCGTGTAACATCCATGTTAGGTGCAACATGCACGGGGTTCACTGTGGAGTTTGGTGGTGATGGGGAAAGTGAAATGATTCTACCAGATGCAGTTGTGGAACTCATGGATTTACAACCTTTACCGGAGCATTCAGAGTCTATAACGAGTGATTTGGTGATGGGAGGTGGTGGTCGTGCAGAGTGTGATAGTGATAATGAGAAAATTTCACATTTCATTTCATTTTCATTTTTTCACATCAAAAAGATTTACTTTTAATAATCCTTACAAACCCTGTAAGTTATAGTTACCTCAGTTGTTACTAAACAAAACAGACCACGTCTCTATGGTCTAGTGTGTGTGCTTGTGAATGTGATTGCTTGTTGCAGGTTTTGTTACAACTTTGTGTATTTTTTTCTGGTTCATGAAGAAAATCTATAAGCTGACCACCCAATTGTCCGAAAACAAGATAATGTGTGAAATAGGTTATAGTACAGTTGGTTCTGGGTAATCTCTAATATAGTTTGGATAGAGTAGTTGTTACTAATATGTTTTTTTATGTCATCTCCTGTGCCTGATCTCTGTGGTCATCAGTCATCAATTCTATCAAGCTAGGAGAGTATATAATATGAGAATTTAACTATGTTTTTATTTTCACAGTAAATAAAGACCAAAAACCCTCTGAAGAACTACTACGGGCTCAGATAAGCAAGGAATCAGCCATGGCTGCTTATCTTGATGCCAAAACTGAAGTGGTTCAACTTGAAAAAGTTAAACTGCAATTAGAAATAGAAAAATTAAATAAGTGACTAGTGATTATTATAGTACTAATGTCAAGATTATGTAAATAGTGATGTGTGTTTTTATAAGTTTGTAATGTTTTTGTAATGTTCATTCTAAAGTAAAATCTATTTTGTACATTGATTTTTATTTTACATTTTTGAAATAAAATATATATTGAAATAAAGCACATTTATTCTATATAATTAAACTAAATAATTATTTTTATTATATACAATTATTATAATATTCTAATATAACTAAACATTACTTAAACATTAAAATAATGATTAATTAATTGTTGTCTGACACTGTGATTTTGTTGACCTATCCCTACAGCATAGGTCTGCGTCTCTGATCAGTCAATGTCACCTGATTCTTGTGGCATTGCAACTTCTGGATCTACATCCCTAATATTATTTAATCTGCAGATGTTGTGTAATATAGAAGTGGCAATAATAATGGCCTGTGTTGTCTGCATAGCTACACGGATTTTTAGAGACAGTATTGGAAACCGCATTTTCCACACAGCAGAACATCTGAAAAGTTACAAAGTTAACAACAGAAAAAAAATTACAACATTCATTAATAACAAGTCTGCTTTACAGACTCCTTGGATATTCATTGAAAATATGCCTTTTCTATTTCTGAATTCTTCTCCTATATTTGAATCTGTAAAAATTACGATTTTGTAACTAGGTATAATCTATATAAATAAATGAATCTATACTTAATAATATTATAATTACGAATTGTATGCCAAACTTGGATTTAGTTCTACGTTTGAAATTCAGATCACTAGATGGCCTTCTACAAAGATTCTGCCTAGATCTACTTAATATAAATATTTATTTATGTGGTACTACTAACCAGGTGACTGTATGGGAACACGCGTGCAGTCAATTGCGCCAAGAAATCTTGGAAATCCTGCGATTTCATGAAAGGCATTCTGGGTATTGCTTAATGTATTCACATATTGAGGGTATAAGCCAGCTATAGCCCGAGATACATGATGCACAATTCGGCTACCTGAAGCTTTCGATACACCAATAAAGTCCGCTACTCATAAAAGCATTGTTCCCCGTGCATAAAATCTCAAGGTCGGTAACAACTGATGTAACGGCGATATTCCTTTATTCCTAAAAAGTTTAAATATAAGTAAGTAAATTAAGTATAAAAAAAACAATAACTTAAATTTATGTTATGTTGGGTGGCACATTTCGACGATACATATAATGTAACCAAATTTTGTTCACAAGTTTCTTTACTCACCTTGAAGAACTGCTAACTGCTGATGAAGAAACTTTTAAAAATTCTTACAGAGTTTCACGATCTACTTTTCATGACCTGCACATGACTTAAATTGCAAAAAAATTCATTCATTTTAAAATCAAAGTATCCTTTATTTATTTTTTAATTTGACGCCATGATAAATTAATACAAAAATTTAAATTAATGTTATTAAGCACAGTTTCAACCGCACCCGTTTGCTCTGCTGCAAGGCGTTTCAATGTTTTGAATTTCTGGAACATCTGAAGTGCTAGCACTGGATATATTGTTATCTTGTGCAAATGTTGAGCTTAAGTGATTAGTAATAACCTTAGTTTCTTCAACATGCGAAGTTCTTGCAGTATTATTACTGATATTTATATTGTCGGATGTTGGTATTGAGCTTGGTGAGTAACCATAATTGTTCGGAAAATACTAAAACTGTGCCAGATTAGTTTCTTCAATTTCTATTACAGCATTGAAACAAGTTTTTTTTTTATTTGAAGTTGTAAATAACATGGCAACTTTTTTGCTTAAAAGCCAAATTTAAAAAAATGAGTCTAGTTTATCGTAGTTGTCGCTGGCTGCCATCATATATTTTACTTCTATGCGTTCTTGTCTCAAAAGTTCGCGGCTTTCTTGATTTTTTTTTTCAATATATGTAGGGTTAGATCGTTCTTCCTTTTTCTTGATGTGGATGGAATCTGACCAGATGCTATCAAACCATCGGAAACATTGACAGAGCTACGATTATTTGCTGTGGATGGCAAGATACCGCTTGATTATTGAACTATCATCAATATAGTATTTGACTGATTTGAATTCTCACTTGCCGAGTCTTTCAAGGATACAAAATTTGATACCCGATCTCTGTTACACATGTACGGTAAAAGAAATGACATAGCATTTTGATATTTCTACTCCTTGCGTTGTCTTGTAGCCTGTCCACTCCTTGTTGCGTTTTGCTGTTTTAATGCATCTCGATGGTTGTCTCTAAGTTATTAGCCGCGTACTGACCAGGCGAGCGGCTTCACGAGGCAGCCTCGGACATTTGCCGCAGTACGCATGCCGCGCGAGGCGGGCTCGGTCTATAAGTTTTCTAATCCGAGGCTGCCTCGCGCGGCAAGGCCGAGCCACCGTAAGCATCGACGCTCAGTTTAACTTGAAGTCGAATAGAGACCGCGCGTGCGTGTAGTTTGTCTGAGACCACCATGAGGAAAGCTGTCGCTACCACTGCCTTTTTTTAATAATTCTAAGGCTTGCAAAAAAAAAGAAAACAGAAAACTAAACGTTTTTGGATTAAACTCTTATACAAAAATAGATTACAGGCTGGGAACAGATTGTTTGAAGAGTTGTGCTTCGATGATGAAGAAAAAAATTTCACTCGAATAAGTAAAATAGAATTTGACAATGTGTATTCTCTCATAAACGCCAAAATAAGCAAGAAGGACACAAATTTTCGAGAAGCAATATCCGCTAAGGAAAGATTATTAGTGACGTTGAGATTTTTGACCACAGGAAATTCTTATACCCGTCTACAGTATTTATTTCGTATATCAAAACAAAGGATATCGGTTTTAGTTCCTGAAGTCTGTGATGCTATAATTGAGGTGTTAAAGGATTATGTTAAGGTAAAATAAAATTCCATATTTTTATTATTTTTGTATTAATCAAATTAAGAAATTGGACAAATAATATAAGAAAATTAAACAAACAAATATTTAATGATGAGGAGCTGGAGAAGGAGGAGGGGGAGGCATTGGTGAGGCAGCAGGCATCGGTGAGGTAGGAGGCATGGGCGAGGCAAGAGGCATCGGTGAAGTAGGAGGCATCAGTGAGGTAGGAGGCATGGGCGAGGCAAGAGATATCGGTGAAGTAGGAGGCATTAATGAGGCAGGAGGCATCAATGAGGCAGGAGGCATCGGTGAGGTAGGACGCATCAGTGAGGTAGGAGGCATGGGCGAGGCAAGAGGCATCGGTGAAATAGGAGGCATCAATGAGGCAGGAGGCATCGATGAGGCAGGAGGCATCAATGAGGCAGGAGGCATCGATGAGGCAGGAGGCATCGATGAGGCAGGAGGCATCAATGAGGCAGGAGGCATCGATGAGACAGGAGGCATCGGTGAGGTAGGAGGCATCAGTGAGGTAGGAGACATGGGCGAGGCAAGAGGCATCGGTGAAGTAGGAGGTATCAATGAGGCATGAGGCATCGATGAGGCAGGAGGCGTCAATGAGGCAGGAGGCATCAATGAGGCAGGAGGCATCGATGAGGCAGGAGGCGTCGATGAAGCAGGAGGCATCAGTGAGGTAAGAGGCATGGGTGAGGCAAGAGGCATTGGTGAAGTAGAAGGCATTGGTGAGGCAGCAGGCATCGAATATGTAGATGGCGTCGATGAGGAAGAGGTATGAGACATATATCTTAAATTGTCGTGTTCACCATATGATTGAGTATAATAACCATAACCACTGTATGCTCCCATGTCTGCATCAAAGATAATTTTATTTATTGCAATTTTTACGTATGCTAATGTAATTTTATCATATTTTCTCAACTCATGTCCTATATATTGGCCATACACATTATAGGGATAATTTTTTTCCGATATATTATCGCTTGCACATCGTTGTAAAAGTGTTAATGCTTCAGATATGGCGTTATCAGTAAGATCATCACTTTCGTTCATTTTGGATCTCTTTTTAGGTCTAGTTGACTTTTGTTTAGGTCCTTCCGTTATCGTGGAGTTTGAAGTTTCATTTCTTTCTTCGTTATGACCGTCATCATTTCGAGTATTATCCAGACTTGCATTCTGTAAAGATAGAAATTATTACTTAATTTTATTTACAGATAACATCATCCGAAGAAAAGTGGCTTACCATAGCGTAAGAGTTTGAGAGCAAATGGAATTTCCCACATGTCATAGGAGCAATGGATGGGAAGCATGTTATATTACAGTCGCCGATAAATGGCAATGATTATGACTGTTACAAAATGTTTCCAAGTATAGTGCTGTTTGCTTTAGTTGACGCTAACTATAAATTTCTGTACGTAGACGTTGGCAGCAAGGGACGTATATCAGATGGCGGTGTGTTTAAAAACACCAATTTATATAAAAAGGTCGAAAAGAAGGAATTGAACATTCCTCCGCCAGAAATATTACAAATACCGTATAAAATTGCAGTGCCCTATTTTATTCTAGGCGATAAAGCTTTTGCTCTCAATGATTACACATTGAAACCTTATGAAGGTACTCCAGAAAGAGGTTCAATGGAAAGGATTTTCAATTACAGGCTGTCCAGAGCAAGAAAAGTTGTGGAGAATGCCTTTGGCATTTTAAGCTCCGTTTTTAGAGTACTGAGGAAGCCGCTTCTATTAGAACCAGAAAAAGCTACGAAAGTCGTATTGACTACCATATGCTTATATAACTACTTGCGTAGAGATCAAGCTTCTTCACAAAGGTTCCTCCCCCAGGATCATTCGATGCCGAAGTTGAAGGGACAGTAATACTCGGCCGATGGCGACAGGATACAGAAATCACATCAATGCTATCTATTCAAGCCATACCACGGCGAGGATCAACAAATATAAAAGAAATACGTTCACATTTAGGGAGACGTTTCATAACAAACGGAGCAATTTCTTGGCAGAATAATTGTCAGTAAATAATAGGTACTCACTTCTTCACCTAAAGTATCTTGTGTATTTCCTGGCTGATTTCTGTATCCCAGAAAACTGAAGGCTTCATAGGCATACCAATTCGAAACATATATTTCACCACCATTTGCCTCGCGAGGCTGCTCGCTCAATCAGTACGCGGCTATTTCCATCGGTATTTGGCAGTTGTAACTGAAACAATCAATAAATACATTTTTATATTCCACACAATAATGCACCAAAAAAAAGTAAAAATAATGATTTCTTATATTTACGCGAATACTACACATGGAATAAAACTAATTTCTCGGATTTTATTGCGTTTAATTTTAACTTTTTTAATTCCCGACGTTTCGGGCACTTTCCAGCGCCGAATACAAACGATGATGGTTATCAAATTTGAGAAATATCTTGTTCTTACTTCAATAATCAGGGGAAGGTTCCATGGCAAGACGCTAGCATTTCGTCACGAATTTAATCAACAGTTAGAAAAAAGTAAAATAGTTCAAGTAGTTAAGTGAAAAGTAAAGTGAGGGGTGCCAAACCATAACGTTTCAAGTGCCAGAAAGTGACATTTTCAGGAGATACAAAAACAGTTTTAATGGAAAAAGAAAGAGCAAAGCAATAAAAAAAGAATGTTTAATCAAATTATCATTTATTATTTATAATTTAACACAACTTTTGTGTCAGTCAAAACAAGGAAATAATATTATTTTGTTTAAAAAAAAAATTAAAAGAACAAAACGTTGTAACTACCATTATTTATGCAAGTCATAACGTTGTAAGTATTATATTACTTGCACATAACTCAACTTTAAATATCTTTATTTTAAAAGGTTTTCATAAAATAATTTGCTATCTCCGGCTAAATACGGCAACATGGCACCAATCTCTTTCTTTTTCTCGGCAGATAAAGGTACAGGTGTCTCTTTTGAAAGTTACCAGTAGAGGCATTCCAGTGGCTCCTATTTACCAGTTACTAGTGGCCTTAAGGTTTTATTCATCTGGGAGTTTCCAGGTTTCTAATAATAATTCAGAGGTAGATTAATCTCAGTGGTAGAGCCACGCGGTAGCTTTTGCTGTCGCACGGATGGGCCGGCTCGAACCGGGGTGGGTACCACGACCTCACAGAATACCAGCGTGAAGTAGAGGTTTACCTCTGCGTTTCGCTTGGTGAGTGCAGGTGGCCGGAGGCCCTTTTTACTGGAAATGAGGCATTCCAACTTAGTCCTCACGGGTGACAACGCATCTGTATTTTGATTCGCAAACGAGGATAGATGTAGATGTCTATGGGCCGCAGCAACCACTTACCATCAGGTGGACTGTGTTCTCGTTAGTCACCATTAATCCTTTAAAAAAAAAATCAACAGTTTCAAATCCACATTATTTTAATAATATTTATGCATAAGTGCCTACCAATAATAACAATGGATATAATTCATCTTAAAATTAATATTAAAAGTAAATATACTTATAGGTAGAATGTGAATTTTTCCTTGCTTATCAAAAAAGTTGGCAACAAATCTGACAAAAACATGCCATGTTATTGTAGCAATTTCAGTTTTGTACAATATTCATTTATTCACAGGATTAAATACAACAATAAATAAATAAAAAAACACACTATTTATAAAATAAAATATATACTAGAACAAGGAACCTAAAACTAAAATCCTTAAAAAATATAACATACTAACTTAAATATATTATTAAAAAGGAGTCCCTCTAGGCAAGGTTCCGAAGATACTGGCAGCGTTCCCCCTTTGAATAGCTAGACTAATTCTTTGTCTGAGGTAGCTGCCAGCTCTTCGGTCTTCTGTGATAACGACTAACCTTTTTGCTATTTCCTTATAAAGCCTTATAGCGTTAGGACCTCATGGACCAAGGGTCTCGACACCGAATGGTACAAAATCATATTCGGAGCCTAGACCCCTGTATTTGCATGTTTTAGCTTATTAAGCCGTTTCATAAGCCGCACCAGCTCTGTTGTTGGTTCCATGTAGATGGGAAGGGGCCAGCGTGTCTGAACAGGTTGCATCCCATACCAGCACCCGGCCCATCTTCCATGGAATCAAACTCATACCGTCCGGTCTCTTGCCATCGTCTCTTGCAATACCAGACGGCTCAAGTAGACTTGGCACGTTGACGATGGCAAGGGACCGGCGTATGATATCGTTAAGTGCGGCATGTCTCAAGAAGCGGCCTGCACTTTTTTTTGGCATGACAGTCCGTGATGTCCTAGCTTGTCGACATCACTACCACAGGGACATTTATGAGAAGCCAAGACTGGAACCCCAAGCCATAGACAGGTTGCAATTCGGAGCGTGTCAGGCTCAAGAAATGTTCCTGTATTTGACGAAGGGTAGACGTGAAGCTAGTAGCCGGCCTCATGCGTACCCACGGCCCAAAGTCTAGCACGCGCTGAACCTGAACTACAGCTCAAAAGATTGTCATAAGTCAATTTGCACTTTATGTCGTCCCAGCTCCTCTATGAATTTGGAGAAACTGGAAAGTTTTGACCTGGGCAATGCAATTAAGAAAGCGTTTCTAGCTTCTTCCAAGCCAGCAATCTCAAAGTTTGAAGGGAATGCCCTTAAGATTTTACTTATGAGATTTGCTTAACTATGGTACAGAAGATACGAAAGCTGGTAAAGAGACACAACGTTGAATTTAGAATTAAAATTTTTAATTATCGGATTTATAGCTAAACTAAAAATTGCAGGCCCAAGGGGATCAACCTGTTCACAACCTCCTTCCGAGGACAGTTTATTAGAACGATATAACAATTTTGTTGGGTCAGCGTAACTGACAAGAAGATAATTGTATATTTCCGGTATATGTTGTTTTATTTCTGGCAGCAGGGTATCCCTATTTACCGAATTGAATGCATTTTTGACATCATTTTTGAGCAACACGTCAGACTGTTCGTAAGTTAGGAAAGAGCGTAGGGCATGGATGGCTGCCTCACACCCTCCTTTTACACCGAAGCCTAACTGTACGGGTTTAAATTCCGAATTTAATATTGCTAAAATGTGTCGAACAGCAATTTTGGAGGCCAGACGTCGTAGTGTTGATCTAACAGCAATTCTCACCCCTCCGTCCTTTTTGGTGAGGGCAATGAGGTTCGCGCCGAAAAGAATGGGAACTATTTCTGGATTGACATTACCGGAATACATAAAGTTGAATAATTTATTGATCGAATTTACATGCTGCTCGCATGCATCACCCACAGAATGCGATGTACTCTTTCCAATGTTGGGGTGAGATTCCATCCAAACCTGCAGCCGAACCTGGTTTAAAAGATAAAATGACATCCGTTACATCTTTGTTTTGAATTTGAAGGCTTGCCCTACTGTTGATCGGTCGAGAATATATGGGTTTACTGGAGCTCGAGGATGTTTCGTCCGTAAGGCCTGAAGGGTGTCAGGGGTATCTGGTGATAGTACGTCGTTGGAGAACGAAAGGAAAGCGGCATCTTTGAGATCTCCGTCACAGATTTTGTTTTCGATCAGTTTCTTTGCGATTTCGAGGGGCATCATGTTTGATTAGAGGTGCGGGAGAAGGCACAGTTACACTTACAGCACAGTTATTCTTAATCTTTTGTGTCAAGGATAAATTCGGTTCATCAGTTTTTATTATATGTAGTGTGCTGTATGAAAATAAAAATAGGTTCTGCCAGTCTTGAGTACAATTGTTTATGTAACATTTCTGCATTAATTGTGACAAATGTGTAGCAACGTTATTCGAGCTCCTCGAGGGATTCTTTTAACCATGAGTATACTATACTATATTTCAAATGGCTAAGATATGTGTGGAAAAGAGTTGGATCGTTGGGTACATAAGTAGGCGCACTCGGAATAATGGGATGGATGTCTAAAGGTGAACTGTTTTGACTAATACATTTCCTGTGTGTATTTGTAGTGTGTATCTTGAGGCCTTTCAAAGATTTCAATGACTAGTTGCACTGTGTACATGTATGGGTCGCGTTCGACGTGCCATCACAAGATTGGGTCACGGACTACATTCACAACAGATAAATACATTCACAAAAAATAATAACTTAAAACAAATTTAAAAACACAATAAAGTAACTTAAAATGTACACTGAAAATATAAAAAAGTCAAAGTCAAAATATGACGGCTGCTTGTTTTGGTAACAAGACGGATGAATTAAGATAACGAACCAAACTTCAATAAAAAATATATTTATTTATTTCGACAGAGTTACAGTAAGAAGATTATTACTACATTATTTAATATTAACTGATTACAATTGTCTATTTATACTTAAGTTATATGTAACAAAACTGTTTACTAAGCTTATTTACTGCATACGCTTGACCCAGATGGGATTGCTGATGATGTGTGAACAATTGAGATATTGCAGGGGTGCTCAGCCTTAACTCATGCGTCGTTACCTAGGTGCGTCACAGGGTGGTCTTGCAATTGGACGCTGCAGTGAAAGAGACCTAGTGACGCATGTTGTCGCTAGGACAACCGATGGCGGCCTTAGCAACCGCGTATTTAAACCATCACATGCGGATCAGAAGTTTTTAAAGACCGAGCAGGCACTACGTTGGGAACAACAATAAAATCCCCATGCGCACATATGAAAAATATCTTGATAAATTTTTTATGCAGGTCTGAGCCGTCAGGAAATTAAACTGGCTTAAAAATGAATACTTCAAGCGACCTGAGCCTGCTTGTCACTTTTGTTATTTTATATCTTGTTGTAGTTGTGTTAAGTTATAAAATATTGTAATACGTAGTGTATGCAAACCTAACATCAATCGAATCAGTCCAGTAGCGAGTAGTCTTGTTAAAATTAGTGGTAATCAATGATTTCATATAAAAATTTGTTCGTCCTCTAACCAATGGTGGACTCAATCCACGTCGTGAATATGCTCCTTCTTACATATGCACTATTAGTTGGTTTAAAATAAGAAATAAAATATAGTTTTAAACGAAAATAACACAAATAAATAATATTTTTCGGAAAAAAATTTGTACAATATTTATAGATCTTATGGCATTGTTGAAGAAATAAATGCTATTAGTTATACAACAACTACTCAGCAAAACATTAAAAATAAACAAGCATTTAGGAAATTATTTATAACATGCCATTTTTAATGTTTAGTTAATTTAAATAAAACAAATTTATTCCAATTTTTAAGTTGTTTTTTTAATAATTCTGTTTCCGTCTTATTTTTTTCTAATTCTAAACCATGGGGTTGTTTTTCAAAGTTAATTAAATGTTTTTCCCGTTTTAATAGAAAACCCTGTCTGTATTAAGTCTTAATTCATGGAATTCTGCATTCTGTTGCATATTTATAGTACATCGCTTTATTCTTGCTTCTGTTTCATTAGGAAATCTCTTAAGACTTGAAAGATAAATAAAGTGAATATAAACAGGAGTGCTGCAATAGCAAGTGATTGATTTGCTTACTAAACAGAAGCATCTGAGTTTAATCACTGCCCAAACCACACAATTTGACGAAATATTCAGTTAACTGTGGTTGTAGTAGATATTTCCTTTCGTTTTTTTTGGTTTAGAGGGAACATTATTGTGTACTTCAATTATATAATTAGTATCCACCTTCATAACTGTAATAAAAATACATTTTTATGTAAGTGTTGTATATGAAAATAGTTATAAAAGTACTTAAATATATTATTATGACAGTAATAAAAACATACGGACCCTCAATATTTCTTCGACACAGTTTTCAGATTCATCGAAATTGGTAACAATTTATGTATTACTTCCAGTCACTACTTCAAGATTAATAACTGAAACATGAAATAATGATTACTGGACATAATATACACACAGTGCTCACATGTACATACTTTGCTCAAAGAATACAAATAACCGGGAATGCAAGTCGTTAGAGACAAACATAAGTGCATAGTCTCCTACAAATGGAGAACACCTATGCCTATCCCTTAAGGAAACATAATATGGTATTTATATTGCCTTACCGTTATTATTAGTTCTTTTTTTATATCTACTTCGCTTTGTGTCAAGCCATCTGAAATTAAAGAAAGTAAATCATTAATAGGTCATTGATAATAATTATAAACTTTACTAGGTAAATTAGGTATTCTGACCATTTATACTAACTTTCTATAGTATTGGAGTCAATAACTCATGGAACAGTTAAATTTATACATGGACACATTGCATCTACAACATTATCTGATAATAAAACCGGGCCACCTTCCGGTGGTTCTCCACCTGTACGTCTCATATTCATTAACTCAAGAGAAAGCTCAAGCATAACTATATAACTCAAGCTCCTTCTTTCTTTGAGATTTTATATTTTCCGAACATCTTTTTAATTGTATGTTATTCCTAGATCTCTCTCCGGTCGTGTCGGTTTACCGTCCTATCGGACTATGAGAGTGACGGAATAGAGAGCACTATAATCCTGTCCTCTGCCGATGGTTAGTCTCCATTGAGACTGGCCGCCGTGACCGAAATTTGGTCTCGAGGGCATTATTATTATTCCTAGGCGTAACATAGGACTGTGCATTATAGGCAATCGTTAGTTCATACCAGGCTTTCTTCTTTAATTCTATGTTTTGAGCGTTTGTATGCTTATCCTTTATTAATAATAATGGGCCGCCCCGCATTAAAGCAACAATTAGTTCCCATTCCGAAGAATTAAATTGTAACTTCTTTGAACTGAAAGGAAACAACACGTGTTATTATTTGAACGAACGAAATAAACAGAAACATAAAATATAATACTTACCATCATAGATTAATGATAAGTCATCGCGCGCTCGGACTAGATACCGCCGGCGCTCATGTAAAATGCGGCAACAAATACTACGCCGAAATCGGCGTACCCGAGCCAGTCGCGTTGCAGGCAACGTGTGAGGTGAACGTACCGAATGTTTTATTAAATTTTGATCATAATCCGAAGTAAAATACCAGTTTACGTATTGAAACTGTAAAAATATTACTACAAGAAATAAGAAAGACACTGTATCACATACTACCATTAAGTATCATACAATTTCGAAATTTTAACATAAAATAACACGTGCCATAAATAAGTCACAAAATATCAATGACGCTATTCAGTGTTGCTGCGAATGCAAAAATAAAGTTCCCCGTGCCTGAGATTTATATATGTGAATTTATTGTTACTATATTTTATAACATAATATATTTTACTTATTATAATATAACCTAATTCTATATTATTTAATGTTTATTTCTGTAGTATTGCTCAAATGACATAATTGCCGTTTATTAGGGTTCCGTACCCAAAGAGTATCAACGGGACACAAGTCTCCACTATCGTTCCGTCTGTCTGTCAGTAAGCTATATCTTATGAACCGTAATATGTAGAATTTTCACAGAATGTGTATTTATATTGCTGCTATAACAACATAAAATAAACCTAGCAAGCTAACAGCATAGCAAAGTGGCGAAGCAATCAGCTTAGTCGCATGTTTTTGATTTTCTTGAATTTTTCAAATCGTCATAGGCATGACTCCATGACGAGTTTTTCAAAATGTGTTGAGCATGAAATTGGTATGAAAGGATATTTCGGTTACTGGAAAGTGGATAATTTACAATGGACAAAAGTGGATGTTGTCCACCTTGTCCAGTGTCCATTGTCTACTGTTTTTGCGGGTCCACATAGAAAGTTGGATTCTTTGGTTGATATGCTGAATACCATGTTAATCAAATTCTGATTTAACTTTTTCAAGAAAAAATATTGCGAACATATTTTCGTTTTATTATATATAATTCCTGTTATCATTAAAATTCATATACTATGTAGAAATTTAACTACCGAACACAGCAAAAACTGAGAGCACTTACAAAACAAACTAACATCAGCACACAATATACATCTAAATTTTAACAGTTACATTTATCATTCTAATAAAACCACTAGACATGTTCGTACGACTGTAACTTGAACCACTTGCTTAAGTCTTCCGCAGCTTTAGTAGCTGGATCAACCTGTCAATAAAAGGGTATTGTCGGATAACACAACATTAAATACTGATAATTTTGAATTTGTACTAAATTCTATTAAACTGTACCATAATAAAAGTTCCAGAGCAATATTTTAACACTCGATTTCCTTGATAAGTGGTCAACATAGCATTACGTATGGCCAGTACTGAAAACTCAGGGACAGTCAATTGCTCGGCAAGTGGTCCCGAAATGACCATTTGCACGAGCTCCTTTTCATATTCAGTCAACGTCAACACTCGTTTCTTGGCCATTCCTCCATCCTGAGTTGCGACATCTTCGATTCCAAGGTCTTCAACCGCGATTCCTAATACATCTATTGGTTGCCAAAAACAATAAACGGTTGACACCGGTTTTGTTAATGGGGTTACAAAACTGGCAACTGGAGTAATTTTACTTACCAACTAATTCGTTGTCCACCCCAGCTAAAACTGTACCATAGTCCTTAAAATCAAACTTAATTTTAGGAAACCCTGCACTGTCCACCACTTTTGTAACAACAGAGAACTGCTTCAACTGAACTTCATACGGATTTGCACACTTTACATATCCAGATTGAGAAGCCTTAACCTCAAATTTGGACAACTCGAATACGCAATTCTTCTACAAGAATAAGATAAGGTTCAAAAATCTAGAAGTATGTGGACAATGTTTCAAAGTTATAATTAATATATTCGGATATACAAATAACTTTGCATAACCTGTCCAATTTAATGGAATCTACATTTCTTATTATGGAAATTCTTCTATTTCTATAAAATGGCTGCAAGCCAGATATCAAAAGGAAAGTTAAAAACAGTTAGCTGGACTATAATGTGCTCAAGCAAATATCTTTCTGAAAACGATTTGTCACTTCGTCAGTCCTAATCGAAAACCGATGAGAAAAAACCTTTTCGATTTGAATCCTTTGTTTAAAATTGGTAACATACCTAGTTCATTTGAATATGCTTACAATATGGATTTCACTACACTGTTCACGGCCAATGAACATGTGGTGCACACACGATCGACAAACGTTTTGTGCCATCACCAAAATGTTTTTAGTTCAAGCAGAACCCGGTATAACACATAAATTAGGCAAAATGCAATGCAGATATTCACACTAGGAGTTATTTTGAAACAGAGTCTTTGAATTTTGACTGTAAGTGATCTCTAGCTGCGTGTGGTCCTTTACTGCTTGTGGTACTGATGATGACTGACGAACAACAAGAAGTTGATGAGTGATGATGATTGAGCAACAAGAAATTGATGAATGATAATGATTAAACAACAAGAAACTAATGTATGATGATAATAAAAAAACACGAAACACCATTAGAGAAAAATCTTGAACGAAATGCAATTGTTTCAAAAAAAAAAATAATAAAGTTTATTGTTTAAATATCAAATCAAAACTTTGTAAAAAGTTACAAAACAATATTTATCATACAAGAAAATATTACACCAAATTGTGGACACCGAAAATGACCTGTTTTAGCTCTAACTACGTGGTCATACTACGCAAATTGGTTTATGGTCACTGTAATAAGACTCATATACCCAGGAAATGACGTTTGCACTGTTCGAGAAGCAGCAGTCAATGTGACTGTTGAAATCACATGTCGGGGCAGTTAAGTCAATTTTTGACTCATACCCGTATTTACCAAATAACTCAATAATTTTTACTCCATCCGTTGTCATTAAATTAATGTTAGTGTCCCCGATGAATACCGCATTCCGGTTATCACAGCCCAACAGTGTATCTTCTAGGCGATGGAGAAAGTCTGAAATGGAGTACAGCTTGTGTCGATACATTACAATAATGAGCATATAAGCACGGTCAAATTGAAGGAACTGGCACTGGCTTCCTTTGAAAGTTCCATGGTGTTTGGAATATACAGGACAGTGAGTTGCCTGGTCCTTGCATAGAAGCAGCATGCCTTCAGAGTTCCTTGGCAGTGGACAGCTGGACTTGTGGACAACATGAAATCCTTTGATGGAGATGGTATCATCATTGGTTACGCATGGTTCAACGAAAGCCAGAATGGTTGCGGCCATGGCACATTGGTCAGCTTCTACATCTGCAATCTTTGGTATGACTGAATGGACATTCTGACAGTATAACCGCTCATAGATATTTTCATAATCATGAAGGAACTGGAAAGGAAACTCCAGTGGTTTCTTCTTCAATTCTGAGACAGCCTTTGAAACTGGATCGTTTACTTTAAGCGGTGATGGAGGAATGAAATCTCCGTCGATGAACAGACTACCCGGGGTGGTTGATCTGCTACAAGCCACGTATACCAGCTCTCCATAACTGTTCATTGTAGGCCTTAAACCCTTTACTGACACCACTACTGACTGGTGAGATGATCCTTGGAATTTTTGGATTGTCATCCCATTTGCGGCTATCAGCAGAATTTGCTCCCGAATAACTTCAAGGCTGCGCCCCCTTGACACGCTGAGGTTCCTCTTGAATCTTCCAATTCGTACCCAATTTAGTGGTAGATTGTTTGCCTCTTGATAGGCTCTAGTTTTCTGCCGGGCAAACGCTCCAATCAGGGATTGTTCTAAATCAGACTCGAAATCCATCCAGCCGAATTTGGGAACTTGCTGCTGGTTTGCGGATGTGGCATATTCTATTAACTTTAACACACCAGTTGCCCCATTGAACTGTCCATCCTCTACATCGATGTTCGTTGAGACAAAGTAAACAGCGCCAATCTTTAAGTACGTCTCATATGGAAGTCCATCAGATTTTTGCTGGTCTAATTTTTTACATACTCCAGCATAGCTTGTTTACTGGGCTCAGATGCACGTCCTTGGATTCTGTCGTATGCAGTGGCCATGGCTCCTCCGGGTGGCAGATTTGCATGAACTCGCTGATTGTGTTTTTTGCATAATATACATAACGAATCAGGATAATGTCTTCCACATTCATAAGTCCTTCACCCATATTATTTAGGGCTTTGCAGAACCCTTCTTCTCCTCTTTGGCGCATAATTTGGTTCAGTTCGAAAAACATAAACTTTTCCCACAGTGGATTTCCGACAGCATCTGCAGCTGGAGAAAGGTGATTGGAAGGCAGGAAAGCGTAGGAACTCATCACAGGTGGCAGTTGCCTGAGATGTCCAACAACAATGATGCACCTACCACCAAAGCTCTCGTTGCAGCTAAATATTTGCTGAAGCCTTCCGTCGATATCATACAGCTGCCGAACACTGACCATGGAAATTTCATCGATTATAAAAAGCCATTCAAGGTATCTGGATTAAATTGTGGAGCTTGACCAGCTGACTGCGACGGGGGGAGACGGAAGGTCATACCATAGACGTTGTACGCTGCTTTGCCAGTTGGTGCTGCTACGAGGACACAAATATCCTCCGGGCTGTGGACGCTGGACTTTTCTTCAAACCGCATATAAGTTTGGACAATGGCTGTGACCACGTGACTCTTGCCTACGCCTGCTCCGCCACTGAGAAAATAATGAAATGGGCTCTTATTCGTTTTCAGTTTGTGTAGGACAGTCAGTACAAATCGTCGCTGCTTGTCATTCAGTGATCGGTACGGTACTTGTGATCTTCGATTTGACGTGGAGGCCGGAACTTGTCCACCCTTGCAGTAGGTCTAGACCTGAGCAAATTGACCTTCAGTGTATGCACTTCCTTCTTCTCCATCCAGAAAGCGCAATTCTTTGTCATTTTCTACGGCAGGATCCAGTTCTTCCTCCTCTTCTTCAGATTGTTCAATAATTCTGGCCAAAAGCTCTTCGTCAATGGACTGATCAAAATCTTTAATAATCTCTAAGCTCCTTTCAGCAAGTTCTGCAGCTGTGTCATTATCCAAATGGTTCTCATTTCTCCATGGGACAAACAGCATCAGCTGTTTTCGCCAGTAGTTCCCAAAATCGTCGCTTTTACCGTAATGACGAAAGCGTAGCACTTTCTGAATGTTTCGCTCTAGCATACGCCCACTACCATCTGTCAAGTCGAATCTAGGATTCATTCGAGATCTTTTAGGCGGGGGACCTGATTGAAGAAAATTAAATTTTATAATTAATTAGTTTCTTTATTATTAAGTATTATGCAATCGTATGTGTTAAAACGGAACTTACTTAATCGTGCAGGTCCTGGCTACGGTTCTCCTGCAATTGGAACTACTCGTGAAGGCCCTGGTTGCGGCTCTGCTGCAATTGAAACTGCAGTCTCTGAAATAAATGAAAAATTTGACAATGAGATGAGCAATGAATTGACAATGTTGTTCTGTGTGGAAACGGTTGTGCTGGGTGGACACGATGTGCTGTGTGGACACGGTTGTGCTAGTTGGACACGTCGTGCTGTTTAGAGACGTTGTGCTGGGTGGACACGGTTGTGTTGTTGGGTTATTGTTGCGCTGTGTGGTCCTTGTTGCGCTATGTGGTCATTAATACGCTGTGTGGACACGGTTCTGCTGTGTGGACACGGTTGTGCTGTGGGGTAATTGTTGCGCTGTGTGGTCCTTGTTGCGCTGTGTGGTCCTTGTTGCGCTATGTGGTCATTAGTACGCTGTGTGGACATGGTTGTGCTGTGTGGACACGGTTGTGCTGTGCGGACACGTTGTGCTGTGTTTTGTGAGGACCACTCGGATAGTGGCTGATTTCAAACAAATGTCTGTTGCGTAGGCTTCTCACTTGAGTAAAGAGTGCTGCAAGCCAGTGTTTAAATTTCTGACAGTGGTCCGTCTCTGGCAATGCGCCAAAATGAGCAATTAAACCAAGAGTAGTTCTTTTTCATGGCTGGTGGTAAATAATAATAATAATAATAACTATAATAATAACGCTGTGCTCGCCCGACAGTTACAAGAGGCTCTCGACCAAAAGCCGCTCCCGAGCCTCTTTACTACTGGGATCACTCATTTGGTTCCTAAAGACCGGGATTCCACAGACCCGAGCAAATACCGCCCCATAACGTGTCTACCAACCATATACAAGACACTTACATCCATTTTGAGCGCGAGAATCACTCGTCACCTGAACTCAAATCAGGTGATGTCGCGCGCTCAAAATGGATGTCGGGGCGGTGGTCATGGAACCAAGGAACCACTCCTCATTGACGCGGTCTTTGGCAAAGTGGTTAAACGCAACCGTCGGAACCTCTCCGCCGCCTGGATAGACTATAAAAAGGCATTCGACTCGGTGCCTCATACATGGCTTAAGAGGGTCCTCGAGCTGTACAGGGTTGACTGTACAGTTCGAGACTTCCTCGGGCAGTGTATGGGGCAGTGGAGTACGATCCTTTGTCATCTAGGCGAGCGGATGTTGGCTGCGGAGAACCACATAAGGATAAGAAGGGGTATCTTCCAGGGCGATTGTTTGAGTCCAATATGGTTCTGCCTCTCTCTGAACCCTCTTAGTACCTTACTGGAGGGTTCCGGGAGGTGATTTCAGCTTCGGAGAGGAGGTACAAAAGTGACCCACCTTTTCTATATCGATGATCTCAAGTTATTCGCCTCCAGTCGCTCTCATCTTATGGAATTGCTAAACATCACTTGTGATTTTAGTAATTCTATTAGAATGGAGCTGGGGACGGATAAATGTGCGGTCCTCCACGTCAAAAAGGGTAGAGTGGCTAATTTTGAGGGCATAGACTTATCTATGCCTATCAACATAAAGACCCTATCTGAGGCTGAAACATACCGATACCTGGGTATGTCACAGAACATCGGTGTGGATGAGGCGGGTATGAAACAGTCAGTTTGCGATGTGTATTATGCACACTTGACAAAGTACTTAACAGTCTTTTGTCGGGCGTTAATAAGACACACGCATATAACGGTTGGATCATGCCTGTTCTCATGTATACATTTGGCATACTCAGGTGGACTCAGACCGAACTAAACGCTCTGGATAGAAAAGTCCGCACTATTATGACGTCCCACAGGATACATCATCCCAGATCGTTGGTAATGAGGCTGTACTTGCCGCGGAAACATGGTGGGCGCGGCTTTTTAAGCGCGCTTACCATGCATAATCGCGAAGTGTGCAGCCTCCGCAATTACTTCCTGACGAGAGCGGATGATTCATACTATAGGGACGTTATTTTTTGTGATAAAGGACTTACCCCTCTATCCTTAGCCAACGAGCAATGGCAAGACCCGGCAGTACAGAGCATTTCCGACCGGGAGACCGTATGAAAGGAGAAGGAGCTCCACGGGAGGTTCTACAAGGTTCTACATGAGCCTTTCGTAGACTCAGTTGCCTCCCTCCACTGGCTACGTTTTGGTGACCTCTTCGGGGAAACCGAGGGTTTTGTCTGTGCAATACAGGATCAGGTTATTAAGACCAACAACTATCGGAGATACATCCTAAGGGATGGCACTGTCGCCATCCCGGTGAATCACTTAGGCATGTCATCTCCGGTTGTTCGGCGCTTTCTAACTCTGAGTACTTGCATAGGCACAACCTAGTAGCCAGGATTCTACACCAGGAGCTCGCTCTGAAATACGGTTTCGTGGATCGGAAACTGCCTTATTATAAGTACATGCCGGAAGCCGTGCTCGAAAATGACCGCGCCAGGCTCTACTGGGACCGGGCCATCATCACAGACAGGACTATTCTTGCGAATAAGCCTGATATTGTGCTGATGGACCGGGCACAGTCAAGGATATTTTTGGTCGTCATTACCATTCCGTATGACGAGAACCTCGTGAAAGCCGAAACAGATAAGCGAACAAAATATCTGGACCTGGCTCACGAGGTGACCGACATGTGGGATGGACTGCCGGCCGAAATTATACCTGTAGTCGTTTCTGCGAACGGGTTAATCCCAGTCAGCCTCTCGGGTCATCTGAGGCGACTGGGACTCCGTGACGGACCGCTCCAAGCTCAAATGCAGAAGGCGGTGCTCCTCGATACCGCCCGCATCGTCCGCCGGTTTCTTTCCCTTTCTCCCTAACCCTCGGCCGTTTGGTCTCCTCTGCCGAGGGCTTCCATCTGGTTGGGTTTTTATTTATTTACGTATTTTTTATGTATTTATTTTATTTTGTTAATATTTATGTATGTTTATCATTTTCATTTACAATTATATATTTATACAGCCCAACCAGATGAGTAAACTATATAGATACCCCAATAATAATAATAATATTTTTATTCAGACTCAGTCCATAGAGATGTTAGTATAACAATAATAAAAAACTTAAGACTAGTGTTAGTATATAAGTTCTTTTCCTTTATATTCTTAACTTATCAAATTAACCATCCCGCGTACATTACATATATCTTACTTATTTAGTTTTACATGTAGACTCAACCAATGCCTCATAATGGCCGAGTCCCACCTATCAGCAAGTGTGTTTAGGATGCTGTTGGTAGAGTTACGCAGACGACTCAGTAACGAAGCAGACCTTTTACGAATAATGGCATGAAAGCCATCCGTGTGTGCCTCAGCGAACATAGCAGAGGCACTACAATAACGCGGCAATCCCAACAGCACCCTGAATGCATTATTATATTGGACACGCAGGACGTTGTATGCCCGCTGCGTATATCTAACCCACAAGTTGCATGTGTAAAAGCACTGACAATACGCTTTAAAAAGCGTTACTTTTACTTCTTTAGTACATCGTGCAAACCTGCGGGCCAGTATATTACAGCGAACAGCCAACGACCTGCGTTCCCTTTCTATATCTAAGTCATCATTTAAGTCGTCTGTTACCCAGTGGCCTAGGTACTTAAATTTGACGACTCTCTTTAAAGGACTATCACAAAGTTTAACAGTAGGCATGGTGAGCTGCCTTTTAGTGCCTGAATTAAAAACCATAAGCTCGCTCTTTGTTACATTATATTTGAGCCCATGGATCTTTGCATAGGATTCACAGATCCCTAGCAGCCTTCTGAGTGCACCTATCGTGGGGCTCAGCAGCACCATGTCATCTGCATAGCTTATATTATTTATACAAATTCCGCCTACAGAACACTCGACTTTAGTGCTGCTGAGCTCCACAATCAACTGGTTTATGTATAGGTTGAAAAGCGTAGGCGAACTCAACCCTCCTTGTCTGACTCCACACTCCAGCCCATACCTCTCAGAAAAGCTACTACCCCATCGAACATAGTTTATTTGGTTACTATACGGAAATAATCTCCTGGGGCAAATTAGTCTCCTTCTGTAACTTTCGCCATAAGATATCATAAGAGACTAGATCGAAAGCTTTTGATAGATCTAAAAAACAGTCATACACCGGTGTTTTTCTATCTGTAAAAAACTGAAGGTAGCCGGGCTAACTGTGACATCGGGACGTCAAACATCTCAGTCCCCCCCGTGACCATGGATTGCTGAAAAGCACTCGAAACGTCGGGAATAAAAATAATAAAATAAACGCGATAAAATCCGTAAAAAACAGTTTTATTCAATGTGTAGTGTTCGCGTAAATATAAGAAATCATTATAGTAACAATATTACTGTACATAGTATCTAAAATTAATTTATGATTATCATTTATACATATATCATTATAACAACTTTTAAATTCTTGTGGAAAATTTACGTCCTTTAATTTAGAGTGACACAATTTTTTATAAGTTTCTATTTGGTTATTATTTCTGTCACCCCAAATTATTTTATTATTACAGAAATAACTTATTACATTCTTTTCTCTCAATAATTTTATATTGCACTCGACCAGTAATGGAACATGATCCGACCAGTAAGTATCATACAGTACTCTGCAATCTATGACTGAGCGCCTTGCGGCCTCAGTTACAACGCAATGATCCAACCAGCGCCGACAACCGTGCGCGTCACTAGTAGTAAAAAGTAAAGCTGTCCGCTGGGAGGACCTCCAAATCAACACAAATCAATTGCTGATCCGTGCAAAAATTTATCAGTTCATTATGAAATAATGTACCGGGATGCGAATTAAAGTCACCTAACGCAAATACAGTGTCGACATTTTCATTTTCAATAATAGCACTTATCACGCTCATACACGATGTAAATTCTATTAAATTGTCTACTGAATCCGTTGGCATATAAACGGAAAATATTATGTTAGTTCGGTCACTATGGAACACTTTAATTGCCGTGAGACGCACACTACTACATTCGATCACACTGACACAATCAAACGCGTTATTTCTCCACAAGAGCGCCACGCCACCATAGGGTCTACCCGTGAGTATACCGGCCGATGTATCAACTGCTGACTTACCAGTGTAGCTGAACTCTTGATGTATCCCACCTAAAAACGTTATGTCATCAGGTAGAAGCCATGTCTCCTGTAGCGCTAGCACGTCGGAAGTTTCATACAGGTGTCTTATGCATTCTAAAGAGCGTTTAACAGATTTACAGTTGAAGCTAGTAAATTTTGCTGTACTATGCATTAGCTATTTTTTTTAACACATTATCTGAGGCCTCTTGCTATCTGTACTTAAAATGCACAAATCTTCTAAACGAGATTCCGTCCGGCCAAAGGTTATCATTTAAAAATACTGCAAGTTTTTGTTTGGACACGTAAAGCTTGTAGGCATTGTATCCTTTGTCTTTTTTCATTGTCACTTTTTCTAGTGTGACTAACTCATTGGTTCTATTTTTAATATAATCGACGATATCTTTTTCTAGCGTCTCTTTATGTACGTTAGATATAAATAGTGGAATTTTCAAGTCCGCTGATTTAAATTTCTCCTCCGGTTTTACTTTTGCTTTTCCAGTCTTCCCTATAAAACGGTTACGCATTCTGCGCTTTTGAACTTTTATCCAGCCCTCTGGCGGTTCTTCATTTATCCAGGCTTCACCTTTTCTCAAAATTTCGGCCATAGTTAGCGGAGTCTCAAAATTAACGTCTAAAGATGTGTTTTTTATTACTGAACTATTGTTAGTAGGCATATTCACTACAATTGTTTTGCTTTTACTCGGTGAGTTGTGAATTGGAATAGTAGTTGCACTAGCGCTTCCTGTGCCGGGCGGATGTCGCCCATCTGTACCGTTACAAACAGTCACGCCTCCATCTGTAAAGAGGTCCGCCTTATGCATATCTGACGCAGGTGTGTGTGCATCAACACTATCACGAACACGACTAGTTACTTGTGCGATAGGTATATTTTCCATCTCCGTCTGTATATCCGTTGTTTGTAACGGTACCTCAGCTGTTGATAACTCGTGTGACAAGCCCATCGGCCCACTGTCTCGAAACAAAGTACCCACATCTAACAAGTAGGCGCTGCACATTCTACTTACATTTTGATGATGAGCTGGTGATGTGGATGCTTTTGAAAAATATTTATCTTTCCTTAGTTCTTCCAGGTACGTTTTGGTAACATAATTATCCTTGATGAGCCTTACCTCCTGTTGCAACAAAACTATATCCTTCAGAAAGCGAGTTACATCCACATGATCGAAGGTGATCGGCGGAAGTTTTTGTAGGTCACGAGCAACAAAAGTCGGTGCAATATCTGGGTCTGTTTCTTTGAATACACTTATGATGTCCTCTAATTCCCTTTGGGACTTCCCATCTGTACGCCGAGTTAATCTTCCATCTCTACGTCTTATATTTTTTCTTTTACCCGAGGGCAATGAATCGAATAACAAACTTTTTGCAATTGTGATATCTTCAGCTGTAAAAGCACTGCTACAAATTTGGACAATGCTCTCCTCGTCCATCACATCTGCCTTGTTTTGTATAAAGGCAAGCACTTCACTTATAACAATATTACAGTTTGTACATTTTACCACTTTAGATGCCATTGTCTTATCGTACAATGACCTTTCGCTTACCCTCAAAGCGAACACGTGTACGCGCTTTGCCGTTCCGTTCGTAAAACTTGGCGATTTTACTCAATCTAGGTGCATAGTTTAATGACCGATCGGGTGGTGGAGATGTTTAAACTTTGTGTGGATTCGGTTGTAATTGTGTATGAGCACTGTAATGGTGGTCTGTGTTGTGTTGTGACTGTGATGCGCGATCTGGTGGAAATATTTTAAAGGTTATCGTTGTAATTAAATGGTCAATTGTATATGGTGTACACCAATCAGCATCACAAAAACATACCTGACTTGGGAATCCTTTCAAAATCGTAGCAGGTGGCATATTCAGCAAGGCATTTGTTTTCCAGGTCTCGGCTGCGCTGTGCATAGTGCTCAATTATGCCTTTTGCCAATATGTCTACCCTCCTCAAGGTTTTCCAGCTTCTCTCGAGATCTTAGCATTTTCACACGCTCCTCAGGGGGCGAAGTGTTTACATAAACAACGTCACGGCTGGAATTGGTGTTTGGGAATCTGAGGAGAAATGCAACTGCTTCTTGGGCTGAGACTTCATTGCCTGTGATCAAAACTTTGGCAAACTTTTTCAGCTTCTCCCTAACGGACAGGTTCCCCTTTTTTGCATCATCTGCAGTAGCCTTTAAAAGGTTGGACACACCACTTTCCGCCTTTAGGATGTAACCTACGCAGTATCTGGCACACGTGTAGGCATCCGTAACAAACTGGATGTCCACATTGGCTTCCCATTCCTGCAGTAGCTTCGGATTGTACAGGTTCACAAAGATTGCGTTGGTGTCCCGCTGTAAAAATGGAGTCACCCTTTTGATTGAGCTTCTAATTGCCAGGATGTACTCCTCTCTGGTCAGCTGAACTGAGGCAATAAAATCGACAAAGGGAATAATCTGGCGGTAATTCTTTCCCATTTCGACCAGTTTTTCGTGTATGGTCCGATGGTTTTCCCGGCATTGTTTTAAATCTTCTGGATTCAGAGCTGATGACAATGGTTCCAGTATACATGTTTTGTCCATGGGCGGCTTTGGGAAACCAAAATGACATTTTTGCTTGTTCTTCTGGTTTTTGTACTAGGTAAGTGAGTGGTTGTGCAACTGATAAGCCGTAAGCTTATCCATTACTCCAGATTCATTCCGCTCGCAGGTGATGAACTGGTCAATGAACGCCGCACAATTGTCGTTGGAACCAGGAACACTTTCATCGTAGATGGGCGCATTGTCTAACCAAAAGAACCCGTGTATGTGAGGGGATCCTCTCATTTGCAACTCCGCCCTGGTAAAGTGGTCGGTCACTTGATGCGGGGCAAATATTCCATTCGGTTTCAGTATCAGATGGTTAAGCAACGCTCTGAAGCGGTGGTTGAAATGAGTCATTCAGGTAACAGAGTCCGTCCTGATCATTTCGCATATTTCTTGGTAAGAAATATTTGCTGCATCTTCAAGAGAAATATCCTCATCGTGCAGTATTTTCTTTAGCATTATGGCAAGTTCTGTCCGCTTTGTTTCAGCAGCGGACAGCGTAATAAAAAATGTACTTTTTCCATACAGCCTGACCATTGCCATAACGTCCTTTGTCTTCTGCTGCCAATATGGAGGAGAAGACCGAATGGTTTTGAAGACAGAATACCCTTCATCGCGGTTGACCAGCCTCTCCAGGGTTTGTGGGCGCCGAATTTCACCAACTGTGAACGAGTTGTTCCCAACCGTCTTGCGCAAAAAAATCTGGAGTGCGCTGAATATTTTTTCAATTCTGGACTTGTTGAAAGCAAAGAACAGAAGGCTTTTCGGTCGTACATCGTGAGCTCGGATTTCACGATGTCAGGGTACGAAACTTTGATGTCCTCTGCATACTCTCTTATTTGGCTACAGTAGATTTTTGGGAAGGAAAGTTCCTCTGTTCGCAAATCCTCATAGAGCGGTGTCGGTGTACGACCCTCACCAGGAGCAATAGCAATGCTGGGCATTGTGAAGAGCAACTCCTTATCGTTGAACACGAAGGACTGCTCTGGTGGCGGATTTGGCAGCACATCTGAAGGTGGCTCTACGATAGGTAATAAATAAATGATACCTTTCAGATTAATTTAAAACATGTTAATGTTAACAAGATTATTTAAACTTAACTTACCATTATCAGCTATTTCACTGGCCGCAGTTTCAAGTTGTTCATTTGGTGTGAAATTCTGCACGTTGTGGACAACAAAGTCTATATTTGCACCTAGGAATTATAACGAGATTTTTTAAACCATTGTAAGTATAATACTGAAAACGTTAAAATAATACCAATGGTAAAGTATCACAATCAGTAAGGTACCACAAGCAGTAAAGGACAACAACCATAAAGGACCACAGGCACTAAAGGACCACAAGCAGGAAAGGACCACAATCAATAAAGGACCACAAGCAGTAAAAGACCACAAGCAGTAATTTTGAAGGTTTGAGATAAAATATTCATTTTGTTTTGTTTATTACCTTCGAAGTTCATGGACCAGGACTGAGACAGACCAACGTTTTCAGCCCGATAAGCTGGAGTATCGATTAGATACTTTGCAGCATCCATAATGGCTTGAGGTCTGATCTTTTCCCACATGTATGGAGACTTGTCCTGCATTCGCCTCATCAACTTCACTTGAACAACTGAGGCCTCTGTCATCTCTCTTGGAAGAATGAATGGTCGGCACCACATCGAGGTCATTCTCGATGTTGACCACACAACCTCTAAGTGTGGACTGCCTTTCTGTTCCAACTAGTCGGATGTTCATAAATGTGAGCCTCAATGAGACGAGGCGTTCTTCTAGATGGAACAGAACTTTCAGCACTTGAAGCTGTTCCGGAAGTCTAAATCCGTTAGAGAAAGCAAGCTTTGGAACCTTTCCTTTTCGCGCGGCTGGGCAACACGTACGACACAACATATGAGGATTTTGTTGCACGCTAAAGATTTTTGTGGCCTTTTCCACAGGTAACTTCCACAGCATATTAATAGTGGGCGTCATAACTGTCATTGCTTCTTCGTAGCCTAGTTGTCCACGGAAGGAGCAAGTGAAAGATGGAGAAGCCTGTGTTTTTGTTTGATATTCTTGCTGAAGTTGGGCATACGATTTTTTGGTTGGGTCTCTTTTTGACTTTTTGGCTTCTGTGTCGCGAGCTTGCTCATCATTTCGAACAGCCAGATTTTTTCTATTTTCTCGCCGACCTTTAGTGTTTCGAACCTGTTCACCAATCCGAATAGCTGGGCTTTGCCTCGTCTCTCGGCGAGCAGCAGTATCACGAACCTGTCCATCATTTCGCACAGCCGAGTTTTATCTCGTTGAACGTCGAGCTTCAGTGTTGCGAACTTGTTCATCCAATCGGACAAATGGGCTTTATCTCGTCTCTCGGCGAGCAGCAGTAACACGAACCTGTTCATCGTTTCGCACAGCCGGGTTTTGTCTCGTTGAACGTCGAGCCTCAGTGTTGCGAACCTGTTCATCCAATCGGACAGCCGGATCTTGTCTCGTTTCTCGGCGCGCTGCAGTGTCACGAGGCTGTTCATCCAGTCGGACAGCCGGATTTTGCCTCGTTTCTTTTCGAGCTTCAGTATTGCGAACCTGTTCGTTAATTTGGATAGCCGGATTTTGCCTCGTTTCTCGGCGCGCTGCAGTGTTACGAGCCTGTTCAGCATTTCTGATCTCGGGATCCTCTCTTCGGGCACGTTTCCTGTCGCGTTCTTTTCGACGCTTTTGGTCGACAGATTTTTTCTTTCCTATGATTCTGAAAGGTAGATAAAATATTACATAAAATGGTGCAATGAGCACTGTTAATTTTTAAGTAAGCTTGTCAGACACATTTAAAAACAAAAGAAAATATGCTTACGTAATTAGAAAAAATAATGACGGTTTCGGTTTCGGCAGATAAGATGCCTCAATAATTTTTGGTAACACTTATATTCAAACAGAAGTTCTAAAATTTAACCTTCACTGGATTTGAATTGCTACTGTTGATTTAGAACTGAAAACAAAAATACTAAAAATATATTGGTGAAATATCGCACTTGAAAGAATAAATAGAATAAGTATGCTATTGCAGGACACGATGACACGAAGAACGCAATCGAATGAATAACGCGAGGTGTTTAGTTAGAGTCAACAAGACAGACAAGACAAACACAAACGAAGAGAGAACGCGAGGTGTGTAGTTAGAGACGACAGGACAGCTTTTCATCTTGATTCATATGAAACGCGAAAAACTGTAGGGAAGTGACTTTCCTGGTAATGTCTTGGGGTAACCTGAAAAACGTTGGGAAGGTACAACCAGCAGTGCAGTACCACTTTCAGGAAAGTGCTAGCAGTAAAGTGATAGCAGTAAAGTGCTAGCAGTAAAGTGCCCTGAGCAGTAAATTGCTAGCAGTGAAGTGCCCTGAGCAGTAAATTGCTAGCAGTAAAGTGCCCCGAGCAGTAAATTGCTAGCAGTAAAGTGCCCCGAGCAGTAAATTGCTAGCAGTAAAGTGCCCTGAACAGTAATATGCTAGCAGTAAAGTGCCCCGAGTAGTAAACCGCTGCCGCCGTAAAGTACCGCTTTTGTAACTTTAGCAAGACCAAGCGCTAGCACAGAACGGTATTGACATAGCTTATTGTATGGAAAGGTGTTGTCATAGCTTATTGTATGGAAAGATATTGTCAAAGCTTGTTGTATGGAAAGGTACC
This sequence comes from Parnassius glacialis, assembly GCA_033319125.1. Lineage (NCBI taxonomy): Eukaryota > Metazoa > Arthropoda > Insecta > Lepidoptera > Papilionidae > Parnassius > Parnassius glacialis. The sequence goes on along the minus strand of JAVANC010000015.1, from coordinate 8,691,807 downwards.
AGCTTAGAGCAAGATAGCTTGACGGAAACACCTACATATACCTATATAGATGCATGATTTTTGGCAGTAATCAAAGACCAGTCGATTGATGCGCTACATGCCCTCCTGCTTGCCAAATACAAAAGCGATGCATCCTGCTTGCCAAATACAGAAGCGATGCATCCTGCTTGCCAAATACAAAAGCGATGCATCCTGCTTGCCAAATACAGAAGCGATGCATTCTGCTTGCCAAATACAAAAGCGATGCATCCTGCTTGCCAAATACAGAAGCGATGCATCCTGCTTGCCAAATACAAAAGCGATGCATCCTGCTTGCCCTGTGTTGAAAATTTTTTGAATTTGAAAATTTGATATCGGCACAGCGTTGTCAACGTGACGAAGTAGTTCAAAATATATTGGTAAATCCAATTGGGCATACCTTAAGCGCATTAAAAAAATTACGTATAACATGATTATACGGAATTTTTAAAGTAGTTTAAATACATTTAGACAGCACTATCGGCTTTAACACCCTCGAAAACCATGAAAAGGACACCCATGATGAAAAAATTGATACCTATTGCAGCCGCCATCTTGGATTTACATTTCGACAGCACTATCGGCTTCAACACTCGAAAACCATGAAAATGACACCCAAGATGAAAAAATTGGTACCTACTTCAGCCGCCATCTTGGATTTACATTTCGACAGCACAATTGGATTCAACACCCTCGAAAACCATGAAAATGACAACCATGATGAAAAAATTGATACCTATTGCAGCCGCTATCTTGGATTTACATTTCGACAGCACTATCGGCTTCAACACTCGAAAACCTTGAAAATGACACCCAAGATGAAAAACTTGATATCTATTGCAGCCGCCACCTTGGATTTACATTTCGACAGCACTATCGGCATCAGCACCCCAGAAAACCATGAAAATGACACCAATGATGAAAAAAATTATATCTACTGCAGCCGCCATCTTGGATTTACATTTCGATAGCACTATCGGCTTCAACACCCTCGAAACCCATGAAAATGACACCTATGATGAAAAAATTGGTACCTATTGCAGCCGCCATCTTGGATTTACATTTCGACAGGACTATCGGCTTCAACACCCTCGAAACCCATAAAAATGACACCCATGATGAAAAATTTATACCTATTGCAGCCACCATCTTGGATTTACATTTCGACAGCACTATCGGCTTCAACACCCTCGAAAACCATGAAAATGACACCCAAGATGAAAAAATTGATATATTTTGCAGCCGCCATCTTGGAATTACATTTTGACAGCACTATCGGCTTCAACACCCTCGAAAACCATGAAAATGACACCCATGATGAAAAAATTGGTACCTAATTCAGCCGCCATCTTGGATTTACATTTCGACAGCACTATTTATTTATTTATTTTATTTATTTATTCTTTATTGCATTCCTTAATCTAAAAGAATACAAAGGGCGGACTTAATGCCTTGTGGCATTCTCTACCAGTCAACCCATGGAGTGGTGAGAATTTGAAGTAGGTGTAGCAATATAGAATAAAAACAAAATAGAAATTTATAATTAATTACATTATATATAAATTTTACTAATATATACAATAAATAAACTATAAAAATAGATAGAAGTATACAAATATATACGTACATACATAAGCATACATATATTCATACCGACATACATATACAAATAGTACATATAAATAACTATAAATATATACGTCCAAAATATAAATGACATGGATGATTCATCTAAGAAGCGTTGTCTTTAATAGATAATTACGCACCAACTTTTTAAAAGCAATCTTATTGGGAGCTTTTCTGATGTCGTCAGGCAAGGAGTTCCAAAGGCGTGCAGCCTGAACTGTAAAGGAGTTACCATAGAACTCGGTGAAGTGAACTGGAATACATATTTTGTTGTTAGAAGAAGAACGTAGAACCCTATCATGAGATGAAGAGAGATAGTGAAATTTACTCTTAAGATAAGAAGGCGAAAATGGGTCATTTAATATGAAAAAAAAAGAACAAGTAACATTCTGGAAATACGCCTCTGCCGGATTGTAAGCCAATTAAGCTTAGATCTATATTGCGAAATATAGTCATACTTACGAAGCCCGAAAATAAATCTTATACAGTTATTGAGAAGGCGTTCCAGCTTGTTCAGAAGATCCTGGGACAGATCCGGGTAACACACATCTGCGTAATCAATTATGGGTAATATGAGTGATTGGACAAGCATGATCTTAGACTTTGTGGGGAGAAAATGTTTTAAACGATAAAGAGTACGTAACGTAGCAGTGACTTTACGACTGACTTCAGTAACCTGAGTTCTCCAATTCAGTGAGCTGTCAATGTGTAGGCCAAGATTTTTACAGACTTACTGAACGGTATTGTAATCCCATTGTAGTAGATAGGGGGTATGTCTGCAAGATTAATCTTGGCTAGCATCCTTGAGCTACCCACCAGTATAGCTTGGCATTTTGAAGGATTGACCAACACTCCATAACGAGTAGACCAATCCTTGATAGCTTGTAAGTTGTTATTTAATTTTTTAACCCCATTATGGATATCCCCTATTTCAGCTTGCACGTATAGCTGAAGGTCATCGGCATACAGATAGTACGAGCAATCGAAGATGGAGGTAATAAAGTTTATAAAAATAGAAAAAATTATAGGAGAAAGAATACCGCCTTGCGGTACACCAGCTTCCACATCAGCCCAAGCTGAGGTTATTTGCCCCACACAGACTGACTGCTGTCGACCGCGAAGATAAGATGCAAACCATTCCAATGCCGTAGGGCCAAAATTTAGATGAGACAGTATGGAAACAAGGATTTCATGATCAACTGTGTTGAAAGCATTTGAGAAATCAACTAGTACCAGTACTATTACTTTTTTTTTCTTCCATACCGTTTCTAATATCGTCAGTGACGTTAATTAAAGCAGTACTGGTACTATGACCAGGGCGAAACCCAGACTGATATATACTTAGTAGGTTATGTTTCGAAATGAATGAAGAAATTTGCTTGTAAACACAGGATTCTAAAATTTTGAAAAGAAAGGGTAGAATGGATATAGGGCGAAAATGATTGGGAAGAATGGGAGAAGGAACTTTTGGAAGGGGCTTTATAAAAGCCCTTTTCCAAAGATTAGGGTACTGACCTGAATCAAGGGAAAAATTTATAACATGGGAAATGGCCGGAAGAAGGTGCTCTAGTATAAATACTACCATTTGTCTACTAATCTCATCATAACCCACCGTCTTGGACTGAATTGCTAAAATAGACTTTTTGACATCATCCTGCGAAACAGGAAAGAAATTAAAGGTAGGTATATTAGGAATTTGCACAGATGCAATGGAAGCCACAGTTTGAGAGCGAATTGTAGGGTCCATTGCTGTTACAGAAGCGAAATGTTGGTTGATTTCATCAAGTGATAGAGAAGGACCACAATCCAATGTAGCTGGCTTGCAAAGACCAGAAGATCTAAGAAATTTCCACACTTCGGCGGGAGAAGAGTTGTTAATACAATTATGGAAATATCGGCATTTAGCTGCCCGTACCATTTGATTGCACCTATTCCTGGCTGCTTTAAAAGATGACCAATTTTCTTCATTACGTTCTCTCTTAAAACGAAGAAAAGCTCGATTACGTCTAGTCATTGCTAACCTTACGCCCTCTGTCATCCATGGGGCTGGAGGACGCTTCAATCTAACCTTGTGAACTGGGGCATGAGCATCATAAAGGCTCAGAATATTTTGGTTAAGGATAGAGACTTTATCGTCAACAGTAGGTGCTGCAATAAATGAGGTTAGATCGAGACTAAGAGCGTCATCTCTTAGCTTGTCAAATCTATTTTAGAAAAACTGCGCAGATGCAGTACAGAAGGGGAACATTTGGGAGGTTTAAGCTTATACGAAGCATAAATCAAGTCATGACGTGAGATGCCCAAAGCAGGTAACTGTCCGTGCATCATCACACCATCAGGAGAAGCAGCAAAGATGAGATCAAGCAATGAGTCATCGGTTCCAATATTGTGATGAGTAGCCTTTAAAGGGAAAATAGAAAGATTAACCGACTTACCAATTGAAAGAAGTTTTTTGGAACGAGGAGAGTTTTTCAACAAATCTGTATTGAAATCACCCATGATTATACAGTGTGCGTACTCAGAACAAATATCAACAAGAGCCATATCTAAAGTGGCGAAGTAATCTGTCGAAGGGGGGCAATACACTACCCCTAGAAGCATCCTTATACCCTTGACATCAAGTTCCAAAAATAAAAACTCAGAAGAGGCAGAGTAACAGGAAGGAGATGCTAAAACAATTTTATGAGGAATTGATGCGTGTAGGTAAATGGCTACACCACCTCCACCTTTTCCAACCCGATCATTCCTAACAAGTACAAAGCCGGGTAGGGGATATAATGTTGACGGTAAAGAAGGCTTTAGCCAACTTTCCGACACCAATATGACATGAATATGCTCGGGTGAAAATGAAGCTTCGAGTTCGGTGTAGTGGCTCGGGATACTTTGAGCGTTTATGTGACATATGTTCAGAGAGTTATTAAAAGGCTTAAAAACTTCTTTGAGTATTTGGTGCAAAATCAAGCGCACTGTCGGTAAAGGAATCATCACAAGAGTAAAATGATATGGCAGAAGAATCATTTGCAGAGCTAAACGACTCAAAATCAGACATAATTCATAAACTAAGATAATACATAAATTAAATAAATATACAAAAAAAAACTAAACAAAATTATATAAAAATATAAAATTAAAGTATGTAAACTATAAAACTAATTTATATGCTAAAACGTAGTAAACATAAACAACACCATCCCATCAGTTAACCGTTTACAAAGTAAACTTAATATAAATAAATTTTATGTGCAAACTATAAAATATAATATCTGAAGTGGCAAAATATTTAGTCTAATAATATTAATATTCTAAAATAGGTATCTCACAAAATAATAAGAGTCTACCATAATAAATCGATTACAAAATTAAAGTACAAAATCGATAGTGGCTGTATGGTACATTTGTCCTTTGTCTAGAAAGGCTAAAAAAAATAATGTATATATTATAAATCAAATAGAAAATATTATGTATAGTTTTTAAGGTATATTTATAAAAGTAAAAAAATAATAAGTATTGTTAGCACAAATTATAAAGATTGTAATTAGATTATTACCGTTAACTTGCATAGCATAGATAAACCTACTAAATAAGTAAAGAGAAAACTAAGCTTATACAAGTGATGTACTAGACATGAAACATGGTTAAAATCTATTTTGATTTATAAGGACAAACATTCCAAAGGAGTTTACACTACAAGGAAAAGAACTTTTAAATAAGCTACTTTTTAGCTATTAAACGGCAAGACCTTTTAGGATCCTCTTTCTGCCCCACTATACCATCTTGATTGCGCCGAGAAATCTCACACTGACTTTTTGAGCTTGAAGAACTTTGCTGGCTTTGAATGGGCTTCTTTGCAACATTAGTAACGCCACTATTAGAAGCTATGCCACGACTAATTGGTGAGCAATCAACAGGAAACTTTCCAATGAGATTATCAATTTCCTCTTCAGTGAAGATCTTTGCCCGTTCCTTATTGGGGAGTTTGATAAAAATTGTGCCATTGAAGGTCCACACATTCTTCAATCCAAAGTGTTTGCGTGCTTTTTTATGAACAGATTGTCTCACTTTGGTTAAAAACTCTGACACCGATATTTGAGAGCCCTTTAACTTAGTTCTAGCTTTCCACACCTCAGACTTTGTGCGATGATCTTTAAATTGTACAAGAATTGGCCGTGAATGACCATCCTTATGAACACCAATTCGATGAGAACGTAAAAAGGATAAATTTGTTACATGTGGGATACCCATTTTATTATGTATGATGCCCAGTATTTCTTTTTCAATATTAAGTTCAGGAGAATCAGAGATCCCATTAAATAAGAGAATGTTCTGCCTATGCTGCATATCAATAGCATCAATTGTCATAGTGCAAGCATGAATCTGTTGCCGAAGGAGAGTGAGTACAGAGCTAACAAGGCCTTTGAATTCATAAAACTCCTCACGGAGTTGATTAAGAGAGGTATTACTTGGTGTAGAAGCAGCCTTTAATCTGTTTTCAAAATCAGCCATCTTGCGACTCCAGCTTCCTTCAAGTTCTCTATGTAAATAAAATATAAGAGTACATTAGACAGCTGTTACTTGTTGCACACCTACCCACCAAAAAAAAACTAAACTAAACTATCGGCTTCAGCACCCTCGAAAACCATGAAAATGACACCTATGATGAAAAAATTGATACCTATTGCAGCCGCCATCTTGGATTTACATTTCGACAACCCTATCGGTTTCAACACCCACGAAAACCATGGAAATGTCACCCATGACAAAAAAATTATACTACTTACTTTAAGTACGTACTACTATTATTTATTCTGTGCTTTTAAATATTGTTATAAAAAATCTTTTATTATTATTATAATCAAGTATTTAACAAATTTGGTTATTCGAATATTGTGTATTTGTACAGCGATCTTTTTGAGCCGCTGCAAACAACCGAAACAATGTCCACTCACGACGGCGACTGAAGCCGAACTAAACTACTCTGTGGCTGTATCTCCCCATTTACAGAAATAATTTATATACGAGGCTACCAAATCAACGAAAATTTCGCCATTTTGGAGCCGAAAAAAATTAATTATAGCTAAACAAAACAAAATTACACTGCCATTTACATTCAGTGGCTTCCCACATGATAAATGAAGAGATTAAAAAATAGGTTGAGTTAAACAATTGATATTTTCAAAAGTTATCGTGTTTACAAGCCACAGGGCCATGATAAATCCACACCATAAGCCACTAAAACCCTTTTTTATTTAAAAATAGCAATTAATCGATTTAAAAAAATTATTAATAAGTTCAGCAATAATTTATCTTTCTAACAATGTGCTTTTTATATAATATGATTGCTAGATACGATTTTATTCGATAAAATGTTGGAATTTTAATTTTTAGGCGATAGTAGAACATACCTTGCGCTTTCGCTTAAGGCATGCAATATTGTCACTATGATGATCAGTGATCAAAGACCTGTCGATTGATATGCTACATGCCCTTTTTTTTTTGCGGATGGAAAATCATCAAATGACGCCTTTCGCTCTGAGTGGAGCGGAAGGGAGTGTCAGACTTTTACTGACTAAAAACCATCCTTGTTCCTTCAGTGCCCTTACGTTCCGGAGCCGCGGTATCTCTTTCGAACAGCCCGCAGCCCCGGCAGGCGTCGGCCCTTGCGGGCCCCTTCACGATGCTGACAGCTCTTTGAGGCGCGCGTGGAACAAAACGCGCCGTCGACACGGCCTGTCGTCGTTAGACGGACGGACGGCGAGCTACCCATTGCTCGCCATCCACAGGCCCGCACCTACGGTGGCCGGGGGCCACGACGTAGCCCCCGACGCCCGGGGCGTCTCCCGCGGCGGCCGGGAAGGAAAGCTGCTGCTCTCTCCATGCTACATGCCCTGTGTCAGTCTGTTGAGAATTTCAAATTGTAGCAGTTTCTAACGGTTGCCGTTGAGCAATCAGTTTCAAAATAGGAGGTTCAGATGCCTGGGTGATCAGTAATCGATTGCTGAAAACAGAATTTGAAAATTCGAAACCGTTCTCGAGATAATCGTGGGACAGACGGAAAGATGGCCAGATGGACAGACATCGTGAAATCAATAAGTGACTTTGCAAGCTTCGCCACTTAATCAAAAAAAAAAAACAAGTAAAATATTAAAGGACCCAAAAAAACCTTTTTTTCTGTATTGATATGTGTTTCGTTTACAGACTAAAGCGAAACCTGGATTAACACGCAATAAAATGATGCTGTGTGTATGATGGTATTGAAAGTTTACCATGAGCTTCTATCGCCGCGTTAAACCATCGATTCGGATCTCTACTACCAATAAATAATCAGACAAGCAAGAAATAGAAAAAAAAACGGCTGGCATTGATAATCAGAAAAGAAGTATTCTTTCATCATGATAACGCCAGATCACAAGATTAGTTATCTGTTTGAGACTTTAAATACACACTAACATTCCCAAAAATTCAGTATTTGCTTGAGTACTTAAAACTGGATTAAATGTTTTAGTCATTATTTTCTTTTGTTGCTTGTGTTCTTTGAAAGAAAGCTTTTAATATTTAAGTTTATAATTTTTTTTCCATTATAAATGGGATGACTAAATCCATGTTCCTTCAAATCTCTGGTATTGAATATATGAAATAAAACTACTTGTCGCATTTTTTTAATCTAAACCCCAAGATTTCTACAGCAACGTTTATTTTTTATTATGTCACTACCTATAAGATGGTAACAAATTAACGAACAGAATGGACTCATATATAAAAAAAAAATAAAAATAAAAAAGCCTTTTATTTCTTGCTTCAAAGTAGAAATTTACAATTTTAAAACAGTGTGCATGCAAAAAAAAAAATAATCTAGTGTTACAAAAAAACTTAGTATTTTGGTATATATTACTTTTAATAGTTAGGGATATAACGTTTATTTAGTAAGGAATATACTTAATTTTGATAGATAGATATGTAATAGAATAATATAGAACAAGACAATTTATCTTCTTACTTCTAGTAGTTGTCTTAGACAATTATAACAATGCATAATGAAAGTTTTTTTTTTGTTTTTGTACAATTGCAAGAACCCCTCTCAACGGAGGGTAAAGGCCTCCTCCAGAGTCATCGGGTGGTTTCCAAGTCCATCTCTGTTTGTTGTTCTTTTTGAAAAAAGTATTCATAATAGCTAGATTGTTCTCGTACGCAAACTCGATGAGTCTGTCTCCTCAGTTTCTATTACCATAGCCGTCTTCCCGTAATGGTTTCGTTTGGTTTGGGTTGACCAATTTTGGCGTTAAAGTCACCCATGACTAATATATTATTTCCTGAAAGTTGTATGGCTTTGTCGACAGTACTGTAGAATAGCTCTAGTTCTTCTTCCTTCGAGGCCTCTGTTGGGGCGTAAACTTGAATGATGCTTAAGTCTAAATTGTTGGTATGCATTCTTAGCAGGGCCACTCTTTCTGACAGTCCATTGAAACTTTTTATGTATTTTTTCAGCTGTTTTTTGACAATAAGGGCCGAAACACATAACGCAAACTGCTTATTTTTGCGGCGCCGCAACGCCAAAATCGGCAGTTGCGTTGCCGCGTTGCGGCGTCGCGAAACAGGGCATTATGGTAGGGCAACCATTTTCTCGTGATTTTTGAGTGTGGATAGACGTCTCTCTGCGATGGATCGTAATAAACTTATTGCTTATTTGTTATTAAGAAGACATTATTCTATCTTAAAAATACGGCAAAGAAGATACTGGATACATCCATTAAGTAAGGGTATGAATCCAAATGGCGAGTTCTTTTCTAAAAAATACGAAGCATTAAAGATAGACGAAAAAAAATTTGTTGCCTACTTTAGAATGAGTATATCATCATTTGAAGAGCTATTAAGCGAGTTATCAAAATATATACAGAAGAAAAAAAATAAAGGAAGAAAACCAGTTACTGCTTTGGAAATGCTGGGCTTAACTTTAAGGTAAAACAAATAGGTTTCTTATTTTTTTTTATTGATGTTTATGGCACTCGGAATCAAATGTTTAGTTTTATTTGTACCCCTGGCTTTATACACCTGTGGTACTAGCGGGGTGTCGATAAAAATTTTGCATCACTAGTGTTCATGGTTTGGGGGTACCTAGTGGTACAAAGCCAGGTTCAAATGAAACAAGACAGAATCAAATTAAGCTTTTTGCATTATACAATTTTCTTACTTTAAGAATACTTTAATAGTTATTTAAAAAAACAAGTCCCGCTGGGTTTCTTGCTGGTTCTTCCCAGGACAGAGGTTTTTTTCGAACCAGTGGTAATTATACAAAAGAGTGACTTTCAATAAGTATTATTTATAATCTATATTGAATAAAAAAGTTTCTGTTTCTGTTTCTGTTTCTGTTTCTGTTTCTAGGCGACGACCTCCGGTGAATGTGGTAATTGCAGGATCCGGCGATTTCAGGCCAGACAGGGGCTTGCAGGATCCTCAGCGGCTTCAGACATCACAGAAACCTGCAGGATCCGGTGACTGCAGGCGGAACAGAGGTTTGCAGGTTCCGGTGACTTCAGGCGGAACCGAGGTTTGCAGGTTCCGGCGACTCCAGGTAGAGCAGAGACTTGTAGGATCCCGGTGACTTCAGGCAGAGCAACGGTTTGTAGAGTCCAGCGACTTCAGATAGAGTAGAGGTTCGTAGAGTCCAGTGGCTTCAGGCAGGACAGAGGCTTGCAGGATCCCGGGGCAGAGCGGCCCCGGGATAAGGCCTTTAGAAGATGCTTCCAATTCGAGAACTGAAGCAAGACTGCCTTTCTTCACCGATTGTTCGGCTTTTATATCTTTCTAGAGAGAACGGAAAAATTATTTAAATTAAACGCAAATTTTTTGTAAATGGTCAAGAGGAAAGAGTATTTATGTGGAATTATCGAAATAGAAACAACAGACCGGTAGCAAATTTGAATATAATTTCCATGGAGACCAAATAAACAACAATAACATAAGAAAACGGCAAGATTTAAGTGGAAAAGGTGATATTATTGATATAGGAAAAAAGGTAGCGCAACTACCCACACAAAGCCCGAAATTGTAGAGTTACGGAAAACTAACTAAAAGATCGAAAAAAGGTAGACTTCATTGACACCAATTTAAAAGTGCTGATAATGTGAAAATACGAAGTAGAAATGATTTGTGATTGTGTTCTTATGGTTTAAAATCGTTACAGGATCCTATGGAAATAAAGGTGATGTAAAATATCCAGTTTTGAAGTAAATACAGAAAATCGAAACAGAATGGAAAAATGGATTTAAAATAATGTAAAATGATAAGTAAGTAGCATAACACTACAACATATCCCACGAAACGCAGCCTTAGACTGGTTTTAGTATCACGCTGACGGTCGGCTTTGACAGCTCAGCGCGTAGCTGATTTGATTGATACCCTGAGTAACCTGGAGTTGTATAATAGTATGTTGACTATGCATACGGGTCACGTTGCGGTGGAGATCTTATGTCATTGGAGTAGGAAGATACTGAGCTATATGGTCTGTTATTGTAATTTTTGGGTTCCATCGCATCACGAAACACTCGACTGAAATTCTAGTTTTTATCAACATTTAAATTTATCTTAAAAGACCATGCCCATTTTAGTATGAAGCTGAAAGTCAGCAATGCCATGCAATGCCCAAATTGCAGCTCTATGTCATATGATAACTTTTTAACAGTATTTATATGATATCTAGATTTAATGTCATATAAAGCACCGGTTCAAAAGGTATTGGACATTAAATATGATAACTTCCTACTGGTTTTTTATACATTTTATTGTTCACAGACAGCATTGCTATTAGTTTTTCACTAGGAACTTCATGGTCATCACATAAGCTAAGCCAGATCAGTGTTCTTTTATATACTTACTTATCTGTATGTTATGAGATAAACATGTCAGTTATTTGGAATTATCTAGTCTGTCTCCATTGTATAGTGTCAATATGTATGTGAAAACAATTTGGTTAGATACAAAGCTTTAAGTACTCGAGTAAATAATAATATGGAAAGAGACCACATATGTACTCATGACAAACCGGTGTTTCTAATGAGATTATAAAAGCACATAGCAATAAAATAGCATGGGTTGTATTAAACTATCTTTTCATGTATTTTTATATTTAATTGACATCAATTAACTGCTTGACTCAAAGACAAATATAAAATCGAACAATTGTATTACTGTCTTTTAAGTAAGTACTTATTTACAAATATTTTATAAACATATTATAGATATAATAGGTTGTTTACCTTTTCTATTACCGGTTTGTTGCTGTATTGGTTTCTGGTGATATGATACAGGTTGCGAAGAAAATGAAAAAGAAGTATAAGCAGGTAAGTGTTTATTGTTTTATTCTTCAATCACAAGTAATATATTATCTAAATACAGGGTGGGCCTTAACTGTATGAGTGGTTTCAATATGCAATAAAAAAATAACTATAAATCTTATTGTTTTTTTATTTATACATTTAAAAAGAAAAGGAAATTGAAATTTAAGTGACAACTAATTTTTAAAGATAATGTTATTTAAGTGACCGCCACCAGCTTTTTGACATTCTTGTAGTCGTACTCGCAGATTTTGAAAAACACGTTGACAAGTTGCTCGTGGAATAGCGTTAATTTCTTGCACAATGTTTTGCTTTAACTCTTCAACTGTTGTTGGATTATTTTCATAGACTCGTGCTTTTAGATAACCCCACAAAAAATAATCATTTGGAGAAAGATCTGGACTCCTTGGAGGCCACTCAATGTCTCCTCTTCGCGATATGAGTTTTCCTGGAAACATTTCTTTCAGCACGTCTATTGAGACTGTAGAAGTATGGCAAGTGGCTCCATCCTGTTGATACCACGTCCTAGAATTGTAACCTTGAAATTCTTGAAGAGCTGGAACCAGAAACTCTTGCAACATCTGACAGTAATTCTCAGATCTCACTGTCACAGCAACTCCTCTTTGGTTTTCAAAGAATTATGGCCCAATTATTCCACTAGCCGATATTCCAGCCCACACAACGACCTTAGGGCTATGCAGAGGTCTTTGATGCATCTCGCGGGGATTAGATTCGGACCAAAAGCGGCAATTTTGCTTGTTAACATGTCCATTGACATGAAAGTTTGCCTCATCACTGAAGATTACGTTAGAAAAATTGTTAAAACGTTCCAGCATAACATTAGCAAAATTAAGTCGAAGATTGGCATCATCAAGATTTAATTCTTGTGTTAACTGAATTTTGTACGCTTTTAAATACAAATCACGGTGCAAAATCCTGCGCAAAGTAGTCCTCTTGATGTTCAAGATTTGGCTTCTTTTGCGAGTCGATTGTCGAGGATTTTCTCTAATCGATTCATGAACGCGTTGAATATTCTCCAGCGTCCGTATTGACTTCGGGCGGCCCGCATTATTTATTTTTACTGTAGACCCTGTTTCTTCGAACACCTTAACCCATTTCCGAATAGAATTTGCGCATGGTGCTTCTCTGATGTCATGTAAGCCGAAGTGAACGCGGTACATTCGCCTAGCAACAGTCACAGAATTGTTGTTGACATAATACGCGCGAACACAGAACGCACGCTGTGCTCCCGAGAACGCGTCCATGGCGACTAAAAATTCCACGAAATGGCGCGTCCAACGACACCCCCCGCGCCCCCGTACCTCTAACGGTTTTTGAATTATAGACAAAATAAAACGCTCATATTGTTAAGGCCCACCCTGTATAATGCTGGTCTCGATATATTCGTCTCATGTCTAGCTGAATTCGACCCCTTGATAAGTAAGGTCTGTTTCCTCCAACGGCTGCAACCATTTCTTCAGAGTGTTCCAGTTGGGGACATATTTCTATTTCATATAAACCATTTTGTCGAACATGCTTGCCATAATACGATCGTGCTTGTTTCACCTGATATGGGCCCAAAGCGAAAATAATTAAATCAGAGTAACTAAATACAGAAAATATATTTAATTGAGGAAAGGTCTCATCGATGTGTCTAAACACGACTGATCGCCTGTTTAAATTGTAATTTCTTACAAATTCTGCCAAGTAATTCGGAGTATGTTGATACCTCATGGCCCTTTCTATTATGAGAGAAGCATCTGGCCAATATTGAATTGTAGAATGAAATCTATTAATTAGTGCAGTTGCAATTTTAAAATCATTAATTAAATGCGCGTGAGATCTATTTAAAAACTTCAGGCGAAATAATTTAAAATCTCTTTTAAAACAGCCGTTAACTACTTCGACAACCCATCGACATAAAGTTACTAATCGGCTTTTATTCGCTTGAATAGTTGTTAACTGGTGTTCTCCCTCATTTAATGACTCAGGCTTCTGCACATTGTAATTGCATTCCTCCAACAGTGGGATTGCATCTCTGAACCCTCGGCCGAGTATAAATATATCTCCCTCTCTGTAAAACATTCGCATGGGCCCATTTTCATCACTAAATAAATCTTTCATAAGTTCGGTGTACACGCCCTTAGCTGTCCCGACAAAGATCGACTATACAGGGGCCCATACAGCTGTAGACTCGACGGATAACTAAGGACGGGGCCCAAATGGCCTTATGGAGAGTTTATCTACACGATATAGATAAAGCTAGGTAAATAAATAGTACGTACCTGTTCAGAGGCGATGAAGGACCACAAGGCTCGTTCAGGCGTTAAGTGTAGTGAATGTAAGTAGTGTGTGAGAAGTGTATATATGTGTAACCTGAATTAGCCTTTTTTAATCAGCAGTAACCCTGACTCCAGCACCGCCACCCTATGTGGTATCACTCCAGCGGCGTCACTCGGTGTCACTCAAAGTCTAGCGTCCATTAGCACAAATCTATAATCTAATACGAACGCAACCAGCGTTCGTATTAGATTGCATTTGCATTTTGATCGCGGGTCACAAAGTTTAGCTGTTTTAACCGACACAGGAAAATATCTCTGAGTTAAATCCAATGGCACAAAGCAACTCGTAAACGCGAATTAATATTGTCAGAATGCACTTATGCATACAACCATTATACCACATGACATTCAAAACTTAACTAAATCCCGTTATTTATAATCAAAAACGTAACACGCGGCACGACTGATGAGCGGTGGGTCAAAGTTCACTTCCGTTCACTCAGCAACAAATTATTTCGAGAATCGAATGCGACCTTCTAAGGCAGTGATCACGCGGCCCGAGTAGACTCACTGCAATACTTAGACAACCTAATCCGAGGTGGTCTTTACGAAACACAATTAAGGTAGCGAATTAACGCGCACAAATACTGAAAATCTAGACCATAAACCGAAACTGGTCGCACGGAATCGCTGCCACGGTCACGACAAATACGTTACGTTGCGACGGCACCGCTGCATTCAAACTACTGTTTTCGCACTCGCGTTATGTGCCCGCGCTCTCTGCCGGGCGACGTACATGGGAGTGGGGCAACGGTGACTTTTACAAAGTCAGCGGGCGGACACGAGTGTTGAATGCAAATTTCAAATGTTAATTGTTTGGCCTAAACATTCGGCATCCGTCTGAGTGGCAGCATATGGACCAATCACATCAATAATATGCCCGTCTGTACACACACAAAGAAATGGTTTGATCAGGTTCAAATATTTATGTAAACTATAAGTTTCCTTTTGGTAATAATAATTCAAACTCTTTTTAATATATATGTAAGTATCATCACATATTGTGATTGCAGGTCTTGTTTGATCTGAGTCATTGGGATTGCCAAAAAAAGCATTTGGAATACTAAGATTTCTTCTTATAATATCTTGTCTAGTAAGATGTTGCAACCGAATATGCAATAGCACAAAATGTTCCATAAAACATGAGTGTAAAATGTTCATGTGCCGCTCCATTGTTGATCGAGGTATATTAAATAAAAAAGACAACTACTTGTTACTGTCCCCTGTCCTCATTTTAATTAAAAAGATTGCCAAAGCAGTTTTTGGTGATGGTACCTGATTAAATAAAGGTAACTCATTAAATAAAATAACAAATTCGGTCACTTCGAGACCAGTCCAATAATGACATATGTAGTTGGGCATTTCTTCTACACGTTCAAAATCAAATGTGACAGTGTTTCGTTTTGCAATATCAATTAAATCTTCTAATTGGTTGATAGTAAAACTTGATATTGTATATGATTGTTCTGGTAATTTATGCCAAATATTTGAAAAGAGATGGTGTTGGCAAACACGTGCAAACCGGGGCACATAAAAGTTGTATTCTGTAATTAACATTTTTTTAATAAATGTTGGTATTAAATGCATGGATGCATTACCACAGTCAGCATAAATGCAGTGTCGTAATGTACTAGCAGCTCTCTTGTAATGAGGTAAATAGATAGGGGCCGATTCAATGGATCTTTGATCTGGCAGAGAGACAGGTGCAGGTGGACGGGCAGGGGCAGATGCAGGAGCAGGTTCAGATGGCAACTGTGGTATAGCCATTTCACGTTGGGAATCTTGTGCAGCTTGTCGGCTAGCTCGCCGCCAACAATTATGACGAACTGCATAGCTATCCCTTCCAGACGTACGTACTTTGCAGATTAAAACAAATGTGTCTCGTAATCTTAGCAGCGCAAGCAGCTAAGATTATAATTGGTATTTTGATCTGTCTGTTGTTATGTGATGATGTTATTTTTACTGAAAATGATTGTGACGTTATGACGTTGCTTTTTCTTCTTAGTTCTGTATCTTAATATGAAATGCAAGAATTTATTTTTGATTTAATATTAATTAAACTTTCATATAATAAGGTTTTAACTATTATAATACGTTGTTTTTGGGATAATAGATTAAATATCTAACCTCTTTGTGTGGATTATGAATAATTACTTCGTTTAATACGATTCCAAAACTTAATTATATCATGTATACAATTAATTTATTTACGCGCTTATGAATTTCAACAGCGCAAGAATTTTGAAACCGACTGTTTTCAAACGACGATTTGAAGATCGGCCAAGACAACCACGAGGGCTAACGAACCGTAGTCGGACATAGCGAGAAAGAAAAGAGACAAAATCAGTAAAAGAAGATGCTGCTGCCGCATACGACTTTAGGGCTAAAGATGAAACGGCCCCAGTCGATGAACCATTATATGATCTTGGTCCGCACACTAGTGCAATCCCAGTACAGGAGATATATTCACAGAACTTTGAATTTGCTGCATACATAGACCAAGTTGAGCGGGCGTACGAGATACTGCGAGGAATACCCAAGGACGGACCAGACTGGAGACCCAAGACTGGATAGAAGACTACCGTTCAGCATGTTTCAGCATGCGATGACGACAATCTTAAATTGTTACTTGCTGGACCTCACTCTCGAGAATGGCGAGATGAATGTTAGTGTCTGATCTTTTAATTTTTTATAATCTTTTACACCCCCGAGCGATCGTAGAAATAGTTTTGCAGTTCCACTTAGGAGTCTTTTCGCGTAAATCAGTTTTTCTACTTCTGTCCAGCTCATCAACAGTGCCGTGTCTTCAAATTCTTCGAACCATGTTGAAATCGGGTAAGAATCATCACCACTGAATGACGTCATCGTCTTCTCTACATCTGCAAACGAGATATAGGATGTGGTGTCACGTGATTCTCGTTCTTCTCCGTCTTTAATATATTTTTTCGGCGGCATCTTGAAATATTATTCTTCAAATATAAAAATCTTCACAAGTCTTCATTAATCGTAAAATATTCTTTTAAATCATTATTTTTGTAACAATAATCTTCAATCGTAAAATCCGTAAATCGTAAATCCAGTCGTGAAACTAATCTTTATCTTCTTTACATTTCGTAAAAAATAAAAAATATATTGACATCACGAACAACGTCCCGCAGCATTCCGCTCACGCGTAGTTGGTAATGCAGTGCGATGGTAGCAACGTCGCGAAGAATTCGATGCAACTCGTATTCAAAACTGCCCGCGCGCCATCTTGGTTCGTGTCGGTAAAACAGTTCACTTCTCACAATGACTCGCCGGTATTTTGCTGATGATTTCTTCGTAAATGTTGTTAATTCTTCCACACTGATATTTCTCTGGATCCTGGACGAGTTCCCAAAATAGTTGTGGAATCGTCGGAGAAAGGAATGGTCGAATTAAACACAAAATCTTTAATAAAACTGCTTAGCCTCTTTACAATGTTTATCCTCGTAACCACAGACTACCTACACCCCTTGTCATGCCATGACTTAAAAACTAACATAAACACAGTTTAAAAATAAACTTTCCCCACATATATATATACAACGTGTCCCAAAATTCAACGATAAGCCAACACCGGAAGATAGACCTGCTCCGGACTAATCGGGGAAAAAAAGAAAAAAAAATATATCCCAATTATATTTAAAGTTATATAAAAAAATGAAATTCTTCAGAAATTGAGACCGTTTATGATATTTTTCACTACCATGACCACAATTTTTTAAATATTTTTTTCTTTTTTTTATAGGCAACCTGAATAGTACTGCTATCTACCACAATTCTTAAAAACTCCAGAATAACTCTTGTTTTATCACGAAAATTAATGAAACTTATTTTATTCCCTAAATTTTTTGAAGACTTTTACTTTTAACCAAATTTAACTTATCGTGGTGTAAAAAAAAGTATGAAAATTAGTATGGCAAGTTTTTTTAAAAATTGACGCAACTAACCAACATTCCAAAATGGTATAATACTCTAGGAAAAGAAGTTATAAAAAAATATGGGCCTATTATTTCTAAACAGGGGCCAAATGACGGTCGGGTGTAATAAAAGTATTAGTTCTTGAAAAATGTTTAATATTTCAAAACAAATGGTACAAACAGTTTCACGTGTAATTTATTAAGTTATTAACATTATAGCAAATGTTCGAACTGTTTGCCACCAGCATTAATACATGCACGACATCGCCTTAAAAATGATCGTTTTATTTGTCTTGCATATCTTCTGCTATTAATGTAATCAGCAGCTTGAGTGATATTTCGACAAAGCTCGTCCAATGTCACAATGGGTTTTGAGTAGACCCTGTTTTTAAGACAACCCCAATAGAAGAAGTCCAGGGGGTTCAAATCGGGTGAACGGGGTGGCCATAAAATAGGACCAAGTCGCCCGATCCAACGCCCTGAATACTCTTGATTTAAATATTCTCGCACAGGACGGGCATAATGTGCTGGGCAACCATCATTTTGGAACCACATGTTTTGAAGATCACTTAAGGGCACGTCGTTTAACAATTCTTGCAAGTCATTTTGTAAAAAGTTTTTTTTTTATAGGATAAGGGTGAAAAACGAGCACACAGTCCACCTGATGGTAAGTGGTTGCTGCGGCCCATAGACATCTACATCTATCCTCTGTTACAGATCAAAATGCAGATGCGTTTTCACCCGTGAGGACTAGGATGGAATGCCTCATTTCCAGTAAAAAGGGCCTCCGGCCACCTGCACTCACCAAGCGAAACGCAGAAGTAAACTTCTACTTCACGCTGGTATTCTGTGAGGTCGTGGTACCACCCCGGTTCGAGCCGGTCCATCCATGCGACAGCAAAAGCTGCCGCCTGGCTCTACCACTGTTTAAATAACTATTGCCATTTAAGTTTCCTTGTAACTCAAAGGGCCCAATTACTTTTCCATTTAATATGCCGGTCCATAGGTTAACCTTGAATTGATATTGAGATTTGTATTGTCTCATCAAGTGTGGATTTTCATTACTCCAACTATGTAGGTTGTGAAGATTTAAATACCCATCTTTCTTGCACGTTGTTTCATCCGACCATAGAATTTTGTCTAGGAAGTGGGGATCTTCACTGTGCCTTTGCAGCATTACACGGCAAAATGTGACCCGTAGCGGATAGTCCCGCGGTAATAACGTCTGCACACGCCTGTAGTGATATGGGTGAAGCTTGTGACGTTTTAATATTCGATGTGCAGAACTTTTCGGGATTCCTGTAGTTTCTTCTATGGCACGTACCGAAGTAGTCGAGTCATTTTCTATCTCATTGAGAACTTCTTCACCGCGATCCAATCTAGGTCTTCCAGCGCTTCTCCTATTGGATGGCATACGACCCTCCGAAAACGCTTGATGCACATTAATAAACATTCGATAATCAGAATATTTTTGAGCATTTGGGTATCTTTCTCGATACAGTCTGCTAGCAGCGTTAGCATTACATCGGCATTCTCCATAGATTAAATGCATATTAGCGTATTAAACGCCAAACAGTCCAAAATGCGCCAGAACTCTAAATCACAAAACACACAATCGTAGTCCAAGATAATGCCGGGTCAGTTCAGTTTGCAGATCACTTCCAGTCCAAATAATGCCAGGTCAGTTAAGTTTGCAGGTCGATTCCAGTCCAAAAAGCCAAGCCAAAAGTCGATAGTATGTACGAGGGCCACGTAAGTTGAATTGGGAACGGTGCGCAGTAAACAAAGGAGCAGAGCGTACTGAACCGACTTGCTGAGAATAATAACAGCTTCTCTACCTGCCCTGTTGTTGTCTCTTTTTAACGTAAATATCTCTATCTATCTATCTATCTCTAACATCTAAGGTATTAATGCCCCATTCGAATTCCTAGAAATTGTAACAGGAACCCATTTTGGGCATGTAGTAAAAGTGATTACTGACAATTACAATTTAAGCAATTTGGCCCCTGTTTAGAAATAATAGGCCCATATTTTTTTATAACTTGTTTTCCTAGAGTTTTATACCATTTTGGAATGTTGGTTAGTTGCGTCAATTTTTAAAAAAACTTGCCATACTAGTGTTCATACTTTTTTTACACCACGATAAGTTAAATTTGGTTAAAAGTAAAAGTCTTCAAAAATTTAGGGAATAAAATAAGTTTCATTAATTTTCGTGATAAAACAAGAGTTATTCTGGAGTTTTTAAGAATTGTGGTAGATAGCAGTACTATTCAGGTTGCCTATAAAAAAAAAGAAAAAATATTTAAAAAATTGTGGTCATGGTAGTGAAAAATATCATAAACGGTCTCAATTTCTGAAGAATTTCATTTTTTTATATAACTTAAAATATAATTGGGATATATATTTTTTTCTTTTTTCCCCGATTAGTCCGGGGCAGGTCTATCCTCCGGTGCTGGCTTATCGTTGAATTTTGGGACACGTTGTATAGTCGTGGGGCTATACTACACTACAGCTCCGAAAGCCGTTCCAACCGAGAAGGACTAGTAAGAAGTTGCTCGCTTTAGAAAACAAAAAATAACAATAATATTAGATAGTACAATAGATTTCTTAAACATGTGTCGATGATTGACTGTGGAGTTTTGTGGAATTTTGTAGTTGAAGAATCACGAGCTTATTTGTATTTCCCATTAGTCAATCGTGTAAATCACATTTTTTGTGATTCAAAATGTTTTTTCTTACAAAGATGTATAAATATATTGAGAAGCAACTGAAAGAATACCTATTCCCTTAAATTTCTCTGGAAGGGAATCCATTGGTTTTAAATTAGGTACGTCTAATCGCCGACACGTCTGAATTTTATTTGTTGGTTTTTAAAAATTTTAATTTTTAATTTAATAAGCGTGTCTTATACATTCCTGAGCATAGGGTTTTCTGGCAAGGTGTGAAATTCCTGTATCAACATATTTATGCGTGACAACTTTTGCTAGTTCTAAGTTACCATTGACTGTTATGTCAGTATCGTGAATTTCATTATTTGGAAATAATTTTTTTATCAATAAGTGCATTCAATCTTTTTCTTACAATTAATTTTGTGATATATTTGGTGTTCAATTTTTATTGTTATAAATACCCTGGCTTATAATTTTTTCACACAGCTGATATAATATTATGACACGTGACACATACTTTTAAAGAGCCTTTGGTCTTGCGAAAAATCAAACTTTTGTCATCATATAGCCCAATTAGGCTTTTTTCAGGCAATCTTCACATACTTTTTTTGAATAAAGCAAACGCTACGAATCCAGTGACGTACTCAACTATCTTTTCGCCAAATTGAGATAGGTACAGTTGGCATTTCAAATCTAAATCAATGTCTTCCGGATATTCTGCATCACATTCTTTATTTTGTCAGCGGCGGAACATGTTAAAATACTTACGTTTTCTAAGGCTACATAATTAGTCCCTGTTAACTCACTGTTACATACCGCGCTGTTAGATTGTCCGAGAAACCAACATGACAACGGATTTTTGAAAACAAAATTTGAATATAATTCTGGCAAATTTGTTTAGTGGTATGTAGCTAAGATCAGTACAGTAATTCAATACTAAGTCTGAATAGGGATTTGGTACTTTCGACACATACAAAAAGCCTAAAAATCCTGTATAGCATGGATTTTTCAGTATCTTTGTCCTTCTAATAATTCTATTTCTATTTGGAATATCAGTAAATTATTTTGCTAACCAAACCATCAATGTTTATCTTTATTCATGGCTCTTTTGTAACTATACCGGCCATGGCTTTTAGAGTCTTAAATATTAAAACATCATTAAAGAACTTAAAACTATGCCGTAAGGCTGTTGTTGATAAAACCGGGTAAATGAGTTTTTGACAAAACGTTAAAGTATCTGCCACGCTATCGATAAAGAGTTAAGTTGCTAAGGATTTAAAAAAATTAACCTATTTGCCGGATGTGAATAGAATCAGAATAGAATAGAATCATTTTTATTCAATATAGATTATAGTACATAATACTTATTGAAAGTAATTTTTTACTTTTTCTACTGGTTTGCAATAAAAAAAAACGTCTGTCCTGGGAAGAACCAACAAGAAACCCAGCGGGACACTTTTTTTAAAAGCGCAACTTTTAATATAATATTTTTTACAATTATTATGAACACATTTAGAAACGGCATGGTAGTGATCACCTCATTCTCATGGGTTATTATCAGTCATGTACTTTTTAGTAGTATAATAACCCTTGCTAGACAAGTTTTGCTTAAGAAATAATTTAAACCTTTTGATAGAAATTTTTGTTCTACAAACTCGAACAGCTCTCTTCTTATAGAATAAGTTTGGTTCACCAAACCTCCTCGTGGTTGGTCATGGTCTATAACCTGTCTCATCTCAGCTAACTGATTACCTGTCAACATTACAGGACGACGCCAACCTAAGAGATTAACAGTTGGTGCATGGTCGACATCGGGTTCCTCATCTTCTTCGTCTTCGTCCGATGTCTCCTCTGCGTCTCTTCCTTCTTCGTCACGATCTGTTGCGCCTTCTCCGGCACGTCTACGACGCTGGACTCGTTCTTGACGATCCTGTCCTCGCTCACGATCCTCAGCCATAGCAATAGTTCAAACACTTTGGTGACTAAACTGGCCTTAGTGCGACTGATGTCCCTTTTACGAAAAAGTTATGTATTGGTCTACATCGTGTTAAAACACTAAAACTGGAGCCTCCTCAGATGTTTCAGAAATGTTATCAAAACCATAATTTACATAGCCATAATAACGCTAAGATTTAGGATGTCTTTGAGGATTTTGTTTTATTGATTGATTTATTTCGCTACAGACTCAATCTCTTGAAAAGGAAAATAATACCTTGTTGAGAAAATTATGCACCTACCCCAGACCTATAAAATTACATGGGTTGCCTTAAAAACAATCACAAATTTTACAAGTTTTTAGTGTCTTCTAGGGATTAAACTGGACTAGGTTTAGTTGCCTTCAATCAGAGACTTTGTTGAACAAACACTTCTTATCTTCTTGACTTCAAACACAAGGTTGTTCCGGTACTCGGCGACGTTTTCCCGAGAAATATTGGCACGGCCGTGTATAAAGCATCACCAGTGCTGTCATCCGCGTATCAATGAATGTTACCGGCTTGCAACATATCATTGATATGTAGAAGATACAGCGTTGGTGATAGAACGCAGCATTGTAGAACACCAGCGTTAATAGGCTTGTCATCTGGGCATGTACCATCTACTATGACCTTGATGCTGTGATCTGTATTGAAAATTGATAATCCAACTGCATAATTTCTCGGGAGGCCAATAAGAAGGAAGCTTCGAATGAAGCGCTTTTATCGTAAGACGTCGATAAAAATAATTTCCAATAAATAATATTTCCTAAAAAATATTTCTTAACAACCAAAAAATTCTGATGAAGTGACAACTATCTTTTGGTGTGGACATTTTGGAATTTGGAAGTGGACTTCACATCAGTGAAGTCCACTTCTGATGTCAGACAGTTTTTATTCCACATAAGTAAGGGCGGAAATGTTTGACTGCCCAAGGGACTACCAAAATCTCTTCTTCTATTGTGCTGTATTTTATTTCAGCACCGCTTAACGTACGATTTGCAAAGGCCTATCACTACCGATAGGTTTTTGCGATAGGACTGCACTGAGAAAAAAGTTTGACGTATCCCTGGTGAGCACAAACGGTCGAGAGAAATCAGGGTAGTGTAATAGTGGGGCGTTTGTTAGAAGCCCTTTAGATCTTTTAAATGTGTTTATATATACTTTGGTACTTTCAATCTTGTTTTTATTTTTCAGACAAGAGATTAAGATCTAGTCTAGTAGTAGTAGTTAAGATTAAGTCTAATAAATTTCCTGTAATACCCTACTAATCCGAAAAAACTTTTATTTCGGTGGCTGTACCCGGTAACGGATATTTCAATACTGATTCAAGTTTTTCGTCGTTAGGTTTCAAACCGTCTTTTGTAATAGTATGACCTTGATCTACAACTTCTTTTCTCAAAACTCGCAATTATCTAAAGTGACTTTTAAATTGATATACAACTTCTTTTCTAAAAAACTCGTATTTGTCTAAAGTGACTTTTAAATTGGTTTCTCAGAGATAATAACATTTTTCCATAACTTTTCTATATGTTCCTGAAGTCTAGGCGAATACACAATTATGTCTCTCTTGCATCATTTTCCCTTATATTTGTGCAACTACTACCTAAGTCGATGAAAACAAATGTTTAAATACCATTTACTAAAGACATTTTTTAAAAAATTTTTTAAACAATTTGATAAATTTGATACCGCAAATGAAATTGTGGTTGTTCAAACCACAATTTCATTTGCGGTATGTTGAGGCGGCTCCTCTTGCGATGGTAGTTTGTGGTGGTACCGTCATTTGAGCAGGGTAAGCAAGTATTCTCCCGCAATCATGGGCTAAATGTCTAGCCTTACTACAAATATTACACTTACTCGCAGTCTTCCAATATCGAGATCGTATATGCCTATACTTCACCACAGCCATAACAAACCACTTCAGTCTTAGAAATATCAGTAGTACTTCGCATTGCGGTTGATTTGTTTTCCTTATTTAATAATGGTCTACAGTTTATGTGCCGAAATCTGTTGCTCTGAGAAAGTATTCTGAGGTAGGCAAAAAGCTGTTCTGGTTCATTAAATCTACAAGCATTAACGCTCATTTGTATAAATTGCTCATCAATTCCATGCACTGAACATCGAACCCAATTAGTACCAGTTATTTCACATCTGTTAATGAGTAACATTTTCTCATAATAATATACATCCAATGGTTGTCCAAGTCTACATCGCTTCTGCAACTTCTTGGTTAATAAGTCTCCGTAATTTTCAGTTGAAGGGATATTCGTAAGTAGTGGGGCTGAACAAACATTTGTTGTGAACGTATTCTGTCTATATGTGGAAGCTTTTTATTTGAATATTAGTTTTAATATAGTGATTTAGATATTAAAAGTGCGATATAGATATTTAATTTAATTTAACAGTGGTAGAGCCACGCGGCAGCTTTTGCTGTCGCACGGATGGACCGGCTCGAATCGGGATGGTACCACGACCTCACAGAAAACCAGCGTGAAGTAGAGGTTTACCTCTGCGTTTCGCTTGGTGTGTGCAGGTGGCCGGAGGCCCTTTTTACTGGAAATGAGGCATTCAATCTTAGTCCTCGCGGGTGACAACGCATCTACATTTTGATTTGGAATAGAGGATAGATGTAGATGTCTATGAGCCACAGCAACCACTTACCATCAGGTGGACTGTGTGCTCGTTTGTCACCCTTATCCTGTAAAAAAAAAGCTGTAAGCGCCCCGCATAAAAAATAAATATATCAAGATCAATCTTAACTTTTCAATCCACTGCTCCCATGTAAACATTAGTGTTGGCAAACCTTGGTACCAGCGCTTTGCCAGTCCAACTAATTTAAGTAATGCAAAATAGTAGTTTTGGATGTCATTCTATGAATATATTGTGGCACATTCATTGACTTTATGGATTCAAGATTCAATGTTTTGTAAACTGTCTCTTGCCTCCATTACAAAATTCTCACCAAATTATTTATCAGGCAATGATACCATTCATTTAAAATTTATTAATAAGTTATGTTAAAATTTATTTCTAAATTGTGGGCTTTTAGCCATAAAACTATTTCATTAAGAATGCGTGTTGTAGCAATGTATGTTCAATATAATCAAGTCGATTTTGAAAGTATGATCTAAGCCAATTAAGGACCACCCCTCTGATGCCTATGCTGTATAATTTATTAAGTAAAATATTTGGTAATACTCGATCATATGCCTTACTTAAATCTACTAAAATTCTAAGAGTGTATTTCTTTTTGTTAAGGGCGCGTTTGCAAAATTGATAGGTATAGAATCAAACTATTACATTGACATGGGCACACACACAAGTGTACGCACGGCTAGCTGCGGGAATCGTAATCAAGTAAAACATTTTGATACTTTGAAAGATTGAATTTTTTTTCTCATTTCTTAAACCCATAATAATATACTTAGATACGAAGTACGAGTTGCTACTCTTAGCCTATTCTACTAGCAGTGATATGTTGACTATCCCTTACCTCCGGACTTGATGGATTGACCTGAAGGTGTACATCAGTGACCGCTACTGGAACTCGTGGACGAGTAGAACTAGGTGTGTTGAATTTGGGCTTGTTTTGTTAGTTATGATGAGACCTTGCCTCCGGACTTGATGGAGTGACCTGTATGTGTATTTCGATGATTGTTAAAATAACAATATAAACGTAATCAATTTTTTATTTTTAAAATATTTGTTTGAATATGTGAAGAATGTGCTCTTAGCTCCATCTAGTCTGTCTTGGGTCAATCAATTCTGGGAGGAGACAATTTTTGTACAATCTAATTAAAATATGTTCCATTTTCTCCTTCCTAAATTGTGGATCTTTTTTATACTAAAGTATCAGAGATTTTGCTAGGCCCTGTCCAAATAGCAAACACACAATAAAACGCCCAGTAATGCGCAGTTGCCCTTGAATTTGGTAATACCATTTATGATTTTTATTTATCTTGAATGTGTCATTTGCTGTATACAACGAAAAATCTACTTTTTTAAATTTGATGGTGTCTACTGGCTCCATCTCATATGACGAGGATGGACATTTCATTTCTATAATGCCAAGCTCACATTTTTCATCTGAAGTTGCTCCTAGAAAGGTAAATTCTTTGTCTATGAATAACCCGCACTGTTCTATACGGGTATTCAAAACCTTTCGAGTTCTCAAATCGCAGTCTCTTCCTTACTTCTGACATGTTTTATAGAAGGCACATTGCTTAGATCTCTTCCATAAAGAATTCATTTGATCAGGGGACCACATTCAGTAGTTGGGCGACGTTTGCAGACTGTCGGGAACCAAGATGCTGTCAAGAGTTTTCTCTCCGTGTTTGTAACCATAAAGGACTTCCACTTTGTAATATGGTGTCATTTTCTAATTTGTGCTTTTCGGCCTCCGGAAGTTCAAACGTCTTCAAAAATTTTATTTTGGCCTCCTTGTATTCTTCCTCATTCATGTCAACTTTTTGGCAATTTTAACCATAATATGCATCTTGTTTAGATATTGTAGGTCTGATTTTTTTTCTTTTTTTTTCTCTAGCCTTGTTCGATTTTGTTTTTGCCACATTTCTTCTAAGTGCACCATTTCGGGATTAGCTTCAGTATTAAAAATAAATTAAAGTACAGCCCACTCTAGGACACCTGTGTTATAGGAAACTACGGCTGCAGCGCAACGGGCCAGACCGCTGGGTGAAGTTAACTCTTTTATCCCCTGTAAACTTTGTAACTCGTGCATTAAAACTTTCTACCGCATTATTCGTTTCATTGTACACAAAACTGTAAGCATGTAATGAAAGACGTTGGGCTAAGTCGTCAACTTTTTGAAATACACCGTATGTTTTCAGTTCTGGTACCATACTGACACCGCGTTTTTTAATGTCATCGGTACAAAAATACGATGCACATTTGGAGTCGTCACTGATGTAAATCATTTTCTTTTAGGATTTTTCTGCCCCTTATGTGGTATGTGGTATTGTTAGAAATTGAAAAGAGTCCCTTGCAGTAATTTCGTAATAGATGTTTTTTTGCATTCAATCTTACCAACTGTTACGTTAACTAATATGTTAAATAAACAAAGGCGAAGTGTAGGGCAAGATGGAATGACCACCTGGTGAGATATGCAGGTGGCTCAGGACCGTGCTTTGTAGCATTCCTTGGCGGAGGTCTATGTTTAGCAGTGGACTTGTGAAGGGCTGTAATGATGATTATCAAGAAATACCTATTCGTCTTGGACTGGTGTGACCTGAAGGTGAACTTCGGTGATGCTACTGGAACTCCACGACGCGTAGAAGTAGATGTGTCGAATTTGGGCTCGTTTTGTTAGTTATGATAAGACCTTACCTCCGGACATGATGGAGTGACCGGAAGGTATACAACAGTGACTGCTACTGGAACTCCTGGACGAGTAGTACTAAATGTGCCGAGTTTGGCAGCTAAGTATACCATAACCGCTTTTTAGTGTAGTACTAAAAATAATCATACGCTAAAATGCAACTAACCTATTTTAACTTTCTTTTGATTTCTGACGCATGGTTTAAATAATATTCGTAGATTACGCTTTATTGCAGTTTAGGGCTATTACGCACTGTCGACTAGTCGCCGGCGACTCAGTCCCTCGGCGACCGAAACATGGGAAACAGGGCCCGGACACCGAGCCGAGCGACAGTATTCCAAGTACATTCGTGCAGAATGGACGTTGAAGAACTTGCAATAGTAGCGGCGCTACTAATTATAAAAAGAAAGACAAATAAAAAAAAATCAAAAGAGTATTGGGTGCATCCTTTGTTAGAAGAACGGAGGTCAAAGGGAATGTTTAAAATATTTTATGAAGACGTTAGAAAATATCCGCGTAAATTTTTTAATTATGCAAGAATGTCTGTGAGTTCGTTTGATGTCTTATTGTGTCTTCTAAAACCACATATAACTGGTATAGATACAAATATGCGACCATGTATTTCTCCGGAAGAAAAACTTTTTATAACACTAAGGTAAGTGACAATTCAAATAAAAGTCATTCCTAACATTTATTTTTTACGGGATTTTAACACAATTTACATTACATTCCCGGACACATCTATCGGCCAAACCTAGTGTTTAAAGTGTTGACAATCCCTAGCTAAAAATAAATGTTAAGTGGTGCAATAAGTTTTTATGCAGTTTTTTACGAAAACGATGGCCAGTAAATCAGCTTCACACCTGCAAAAACTTATTGCTCCTCCTAACATTTATTTTTAGCTGGTCTCCAGTCAAAACTTAAAACTCAAGGTGGGCCGATAGATGTGTCCGGGAGTGTGTTTAGAGTTACAGATAATGCCATCCACGAAGATGCGCGATTAAATTTAAATAGAGCATCTTTCGTGCTGTTCATAATACTCTTTCCTGATTAGTCAATTTCTATTAGTGTGCGTTTGCATTCATCGATAATTAGCGTGTATCGACAGATGTTTAACACATGCGGAAGATAGCACACATGCATTTGAACAAAGAGTGGGGCGCGTCTTCGTGGATGGCACTATCTGTAAGTCTACTCTTCGATGACATAATTTAAAAATATACGGTAAATAATTATGAAACATGTATTTTTTTAAAGTACTTAATGAAATCAGTATTATAAACGAACGCACAACAAAAGGAAATATTCAAAATAGATCCAAAATGTCAGAATCTTGCGAGGTATTTGAAGTGACAGTAGAAAATCGCGACTCTGGGCGTTCACGTTCTGAAGGAGTTGAAGTTGGTAGCGTATAATAATGTTGTGCTTCAGGGCGTGATTGTTGACTTGGTGCTGTTGAACGCCCGGCCTCCGGTATGAAGTAACCACGCTCATACTCGTACTCATTAAAATTTCGCCACATTGTGTTTGGATATATATTATTTTGAGTAGAGGATCGGAATGATTCGATTACACTGATTAATTGAATTTTCGCAGCTGACTTTTTGTGCTCCGGAATTGCCCTAAATGATGATAATAGGGACATCAGGAACATTCTGTCCTCATCTTGTTCCAAAATATCCTCCTTATTTTAGCGAGTTTCAATTCACTTGTTTAATGTGGTTAACAGTTCGCTTGTGCCATCATCTGACGTTTTTTTCTTTTTTCTTTTGACTATATTTTCTCTCGAGTAAGGTCCTAAAGGTTCTTGATCATTTGTCAAATGTTCTTGTTCAGCAATGTTACTCTCTCTGTTCAAATTACCAACGGTTTTCTTCAAAAAATAACAGCTGATTATAATAAATATAGGGAGTTTTATGGGAAGCAGCAGATCCGCTTTTAGTATTTTTTAATCTTCGTACTTCTCGCGAAAAGCAGCTTCTTATATTTTTCCATTTCTTTTGAAGTATAGTGACCTGTAAATAATGTATATATTTAAATTATTTTTTAATTCCAGATATCTTGGAAGCGGTTGTAAATTTGTAGATTTACATTACTCATACAGACTTGGGATTTCAACTATAGCTGAAAAAATAAGAGAAGTTTGTCATTTTATATGGGTTGTACTAAAAGACATGTGTTTACCGAAACCGACAAAAGAAAATTGGTTAAAAATCGCAAGAGATTTTCATTTACGGGCCAATTTTCCAAATTGCATAGGTGCCGTAGATGGTAAGCATGTAAGAATTATAAAACCATACAACAGTGGATCATTGTGTTATAATTACAAACACTTCTTTTCTGTAATTTTGCTTGCCATTTGTGACTCTGACTATAAGTTCATATACATAGACGTTGGTTCCTATGGAAAGGATTGCGATTCAACTATATTTACAAATTCAACGTTTTATCAAAAGCTAATGAACAATGATTTGCAAATACCCGAACCTAAGCCCATTTCATCGACAAACCCTATACCAGTACCGTTTGTTATTGTGGGTGACGAAGCATTTGGACAAACTGACAAAATTATGCGACCGTTCGGTGGATCAAATTTAACAACAAAGAAAAAAATATTTAATTATAGGCTTTCTCGTGCACGACGCCATATTGAATGTTCATTCGGCATATTAGCAAACAAGTGGCAGATTTTTCACAGACCTATCAACGTGAATTTAGATCTAGTATCATGCATCATCAAAACATGTTGCGCTCTTCACAACTATGTCCGAGAAAGAGACGGATATAAATTTGAAGATACCCTGAGCATTCCTGGCTTTGAAGAAGTCCCAAACGGTTTCCAAAGAGCTACGCGACGTGGTGCATCATACAGAGATGTATTTGCTGATTACTTTACAACTGAGGGTCAATTATCTTGGCAGATGAGCAGTATTAATTAATAAAAAATAAATGGCATTTCTTACTTACCTGAGTTTTTTTTTTCTTCGTCTGATAATTCTTCACCTCCAAATAACTCCACTATTTCTTCCCACTGTTTTTTCTTCAAATCTCGATTAGCATATTCCTCACTTTGTAAATCCCAAATAGCTTTTCGGGATTGTATTTCCGATATAAATTTATCCGTGTCAAAACTTATTGTGCGCGGCCGTCCGGTCGTTACGACAGTTGCTCGCAGTGTGAATGCTTTCATTTGAAACCGTGCTCCTATTGGTCGCCGGCGACCGGCAGTTGCCTGTGCGTCGCCACTGCGCGGCGAGTCGCCGAGTCGCCCGGGCAACCGGTGACTAGTGCGTAAACACCTATTTAAACTATACAATATTACAGTCGTCGACAACTGAGTCGCCGGCGACTAGTCGACAGTGCGTAATAGCTCTTAGTGATTGGACTGTCTTTAAGTTTACTTTGTTTATCAAATAAATAGAAAATAGAAATTTTAGATTAAATTAAATAGAAGTATAACTAATCTAAAAGGCAGTTAAATGTACATCAATCTCATGTAACTGCTCTTTTAGTTAGCATTAGCATAGGTACATTATTGTTATGTAAGTCTGAAAAGTTGCTAAGCGTTACATAAAAATCTGCTTTAGAGAACGTTAAACCTTTAGAACTTTAGGAAAAACATGAAAATGACGAAAAGAAAAATTAAATAACAAAACCTTTATTTTTTAAACTTTAATAAGTATATCTGGTTATCAGACTTTTCAATCACATCTTCATTTTATAACTAAGAGGTAATTATCAAGCTTACAATCGTTATTAATTTTTAAAGAAAAACAAAACAAAGATATTTAAGAAATCAACAAACAAAAGTTACATTCTAAAATCTTAATTAGTATATTAATGCCCAATTTCACCAACATCCCCTTAACAATCACATAGTTAGACGACCGCTAAGCTAAAAGGTTCCCTTAACCAACACATAACTAAAATTTGTTTTCACGAACGCTACAGACCCATAGCTAGGGGACCATAAGTTATGTGACAGATTTTTTATGACGATAGTGCTTCATTTCCCAGTTGTAGTTACCGGTTTTATCGGAAATGATATATATGAATACAAAAAATATGTATTCATGTATTATTTTAATGAAGAAATTATTTCTTCCATATTTTGACTGATGTTGTTTTCATTTTGTGAATATTTTTATAACAATATCATATTTTTATTCTATTTTTGACAAGTCACCGTATTTGACACTCTGTTCTATCTGTGCGTCGACTGAATTGCCATATTGCCGTCCACCACATTTCTTGTTCTAATGTGGGCCTCATTATATTGATGAATGCTTGCACGTAAGTTTGCTAGCAAATATCTGCAGTATGATGTTATTTTTTTTTTGTTTGTAATTTTTGTAATTCTATTTGTAACCTACATAAATTTAACCTTTAAGGGATAGCCACTATCCCAAAGTAAATGGCTGTCTCCATACTTCCCTCTTTCAAACATTCGAAAAGTATTGCTGTGTTGGTAAATTGCCGAATCATGTGTAGAACCCGGCCAGCGTGCAACAACATCCTGCACCAATAAATTTGCTGATGCAATTGATTGAACATTTATGGACATGTTTCCTTTCCTGTTTCTAAATAATTCTGCATCATCTCTACCTAAAGATATAAATAATACTTCATCAGTATTGCTTGATAGACTTCTAAAAGAAATGAACTTTTAGTGAAAGGAAGTTACATCAAAATGAGCAATGTACCTGGTGACTGAATTTTACATATGTACGATCAATACAGCTTTGTACGTTAGGGAATCTAGCTATACCATGGAAGTCTATCTTAACTCTGTCTTGGTCTCTGTTTGTCTCGGGCAATATGATGAATTCTCGACGTAAGGATACAATTGCTTGAGACACTCTTCACTATCCGGCTGGATGTAGCTAAACTAATACCACCCATATCCGCCACAGCAAGCAAGTGATTGCCTGTGTCGTAATATCTTAAGCTATTAATAATCGATTTATGGGTGGTATGGGTGGTAAAGTGAATCACAAATTCTACAAATTAAAATAGGTAGGTACTTAAGTACATATACCTCGGTTATCAACTTACTATGGTAGGTTAGTTAGCACCTAACAGGTACCTACGACCTACCTATACAGACTCATTTTTCATTCACAAGTTACTGTTAGTAACAATAAAAAGAAAATAAAAGGAGAGCAATAAAGTAACCTTTTATGCTTTTACCTTTATTTCGTAGCTAGGTAATAAGTGAAAAGGTAGGACTCGCCTATTGAGTTAAACATTTAATAAACTAGAATTTTAATAATATTATGGACTATAGTACCTACATTAAACTTGATTACCTAAGTAAATATACATAAGTAAATGTACATATATATAATATATGTATTACTCACCTATTATCGGGAAATTCCAAAAAAAATTCAATTTTTTCCAACAAATATGTCACTGTTGATTTAGATAACCTATATCTTCGGAAAAAATCTATATTATAGAAATAGTTGAAATTATTTGGTCGTTTTCGATATATTTTAGGTCTTCCACTACGATTTGTATCAAATATAGTATCAGTCGTGTCTAAATTATCAAGAAATTAAATAGATCAAGGTCCATCTTGTCCTCTAGAAGTCGCTTTTACTTATGTGAAGGTTTATGGAACCAATAATCCATCTCATAAAAGTTAAATAAAGTAAAAGTTTAGGGGACCGTTTAGTCAGTAACGGGCCCTTTGCAAGTGGTGAAACGGAAACTGTCCCCTAACTGGCCCCTAAATATGCTAAGGGGTCCCATAAATATTATGGGCCGTTGGAGAAAGTGGGCATCAGACTTTTAATGCTCTTGTTTTAATGCGCTTATTTGTCGTCACAAAGTGACTCTACACTGAGATCAGCAATCATTATTTTTTAAATAATACCCCACATTATTGATTAATTTATTCCGCATCAGAATCAGTATTTTCGTTGTCACTCGTAGGTAAATTTTTCCAAAATGTTTGCTTGTAAGGAATCATAAATTTGCTTATTTTTTTTCAGTATATTCTCTTTTCTTGTAGTGTTTATGCCTCTTGGATTTGTTCTGGACGTAATTATAGAAATCGTTCCTTTTTAGATTTTAAATAGGTATCTTTCAGAAAAGTTAATTCATTTATTTCACGATCAAAATCAGTTTTGTAAAATAAATTAAATGGCCCTCGTTTAAATATTACTTGCACCATGTTTCGTATATACACACGTGGGTTAGAAGTTTGGATTTTTCGCGGAGATGTATAGTCATTAATGTTAATGAAATCGAAGGTTTTCATTTCCTTAACAGTCACTTTTTCAGAATTGGCAGCAGAAACTGCTTTAAGAAAGTTTTGAAAATCGTGGAGTCTCTTCTTTATTTTCATTGCAAGCTCTACCTGGTGATGGAAGTGGTCGCAACTCATATGGGTATGTCCAGGTTCAAAATAATTAAGGTTAAGTTGCTTGGCATTGATTTCACTGGAGTTTATAATGTGGACTAAGTAAAAATACAATAGCCAGTTTTGTTTAGAGCCGCGCAATTGTCAAGCCACAAATCAATGAAATCATAATCTCGACAATACATAAGAAAAACAAAGATACTAATAATGTCTTCTTGTTTGCGGCCTGCTATGGCTTCATGCCATAAAACAGCGTATGGATTTGTATCAGATTGTCCTACCGCAGCAAAGGTTTGATTAAACGCTATAAGCCGTTGACAAAAAACTACTTCCTTAAAAGTTTCCAAACTTGGTAACATCTTTTTCGAAATCTGTGCTATAGTATATCTGGTTGGGTTCATTGTCCTTCTCTTCTTTTTTTTTGTAAAGTTTTCTAGCTTTTAGTGCTCGTGATTTGTAATTCCTATAATCTGAACATTTTTCAGTCTTCAGAAATACAGTTTTGATCGTGGTTTTCAGATTTACAATGTATGTTATGAGCTTCATATATCTCACATTCTTCGTGACCAAGTTGTGTGAAGGAGATATTTAAAAATTTCACGACTTTTCTATAAAAATCCTAGGATATTTTTAAGTCTGGGTGTTTTTCTAAAAAGTTGGCATTTATCAACTTCATAGTTAAGTCACTAGACAAATATTTTCGTTTCGGGGCATGGTCTCTTCGATAGTGTGAATTTGTTGGATGAAATGATTGTATATGTTGAATGACACTCCCTATTATGATATTTAGTTTTTGCATGCTTTCCTCTCATGTCATACTTTGTGATTTCTTCGCTTAAAGGGATTGTATAATATTTTATGATTAGAGCTTTTATAACCCAGTGTTGTAAGTAAAAAATGCTTGCAAATCTCAATGTGTTGTCTGTTTTTTGAAAAAAATATGTGCGTCTAGCATGCCTTCTTGGGGTGTTGTAACTTTTCTCTTAGGTTTAGCAAGACGAGCACTCTACTATAAAAGTATGCGCTGTTCTCTCCACTTCAAACTCCAGTAGTAATTGTTTATATTTTTTCTGTCCTTTTCACTAAAAATTGTGCATTTTATCAAGCAACTGTTTTTGCACCCTTCTTTCACAGCATGTTTTTCTATATATTTTGTTTTTTAGCGAGCTGTCTCTCCTTTAAACTTGTTTGAAATATTTATTACTTTTACGTAATTTTCCGGATTTAGTATACAGTTGTTCCATGTTATTTTTTTCTTTGTCTATTATGTTATCCTCGGATCTGTGTGCTGAATTACTATGTATTATTATGTTATCTTCTGGACTAGTAGTCGTTTCTTGTTCAACAATGATGTACACAGTTACTTTTTCTTGTCCACTACATTCACACGTATCGTCATTACACATATGCACAAATGGTCGATTTTCTTACTTTTGATAAAGATTTTTTAATGATAATAGCTTTTTTACATAACGATAACAATGTATCTATTTTTTTTAGTTGCATTTCTAAACGCTTTGGTTTCTAGATATTGGGTTTTTTTCTGCGCAATCAAACCTTTTTAAAAAAAAATCTTCATTTTCTGCTAAATCTGGTGAATAGTAGGCGGCATTAAGAATGAAATAGACTGATTATCGTATTCTTCGGAATCACAAATGTTTTGCGGTATCTCCGCTGACGGCATGTAGTCTTTATCTTTTACAGAATCGTCAGAGTCGAAATCTTCACCAGTTGGTTCCAAATAACGGCGCTCCTCTACTGATTCTATAAGA
This sequence comes from Parnassius glacialis, assembly GCA_033319125.1. NCBI lineage: Eukaryota > Metazoa > Arthropoda > Insecta > Lepidoptera > Papilionidae > Parnassius > Parnassius glacialis. Next base: position 8,655,430 of record JAVANC010000015.1, on the reverse strand, counting down.
GGTACTGTAGAAGGAAAAAAGTAGCTAATAGACAGATTGTGTACTTCTTCAGATTCGAAGCTATTTAATACTAAGTTTACTGGCGGCGCATAATTTTTATCATTCAAAGAATAATTGGAGTTAAAATCTTTATCGAATAATACAATGTGATGGTGCTCTTCGACAAATTATGGAAAACGTACAGTGGGCGGAAAAAAGTAAGTAATAAATCGATTATTGTCTTCTTCGGATTTGGAGTTACTTTGGGGCATGTTCACTGGTGGTACATAGCTTTTATCTATATCGCTCAATTCATTAAAATCAAATACATCGCTTACAGATGGTACCATTTCTTTATAACAAAAAATATTCACAATTTTGTTCGTTACCAGTTAAGTCAATTTGAGGTGTTTCTTCACTTTCCTGTTGCGAAATATCAAGTTTGAACATTCGACCCCACGCATCTTTTGGAGTTTTTGTCAATTGATTCAGAATTACTTACCAGATATTCCTTAAACTTAATATCCATTGAGTATGGTCGAAACCAAAGTGAATCAATTGTCAAAGAATGGGGAGCCAATCGTGTTGAATGTGCCGGCTGATTAAGTTCAAATGGATAACGGTCTTCTGCTGAGTCTTTTATAGCCATGCTTACTAACTTCTTTCCTCTGTTAAACCGAAACATTATTCAATCTGTAAAATAATATAAGTAAATAATAAAAGTACTTAAGTAATGTAAAATAGAGGAAGCAGATTATATTATGTTCGGGAAATATTTAATATCAAATAAGGAAAAAATAATTTATGGAACTGGTTTATAACAAGGTGATATGGCATACAAGACTTCATCCATACTCATGCAAGAAAAGCTTTTGTCTAACCTTTTTGCTTAGCATTAAAGTAAATAATAACGTCAATTATGGCAACTTGGCCGTAGCGTATTTTAATATTATTTTATTATGAATATAAAGCTTTTTTTGCATATTAGAGTCGTAGTGAATAAAGTATGTCATTATTGATTACCTTATAAGTATTAAATCAAGGGCTAACAATATAAGAGTAGCTAAAATTTGAATATTTATTGGGCTTAATTTCAAGCTGTATGTGCCAATCTTAATTGAGGTGCCATTTGAGAAAATATGGGCTTAATGGTCCAAATACAAAGTTCAAAACCATGGAATATACCTCTCCGACGCACGCACACAGCAATTACTTAAACACTTAAACGCTTTTAGGCGTAGCATATTCATTTTGCCGCTCTTTATTTACCATAAGCTAAAAAGCACTGACTGCTTTTATGTGAAGTATACAGTTTTAATATTTTTTTTTAAATTCTATGCTTAAAGCAATTAAGTATTTTTAGCCGTGTTTTAGCTTCTATTAATAGTGTTTACCGCTTTTAAGCGTATTATTAAGACTTACGCTAAAAAAATAGTTGCTAAGTAAAAAAGCAAGTTACAAACGCTTAACTGCCTCTTAGCTTAGGAATTATATTTAACTACATTTTTCTTAGTTTTACTATATATAATATTAAATTTCTACTAAGAAAATATAATATATAATTTTATAAACGTTGTATCGTAACTGATTTCTAGCGTATGACGGCTAGGAAAATGTTGCACTTAACCGCCAATGAGCTTAATCTATCTCTGGAATTATCAAACGTAAAAATATAATTCCAATATTGGCCGTTAGAGAATGTTTTGCTAAGTTTAGTGGTTCATCAAAATTTTTGTACAAAAAAATCAAAACAGGCACCAAAAATAAAACAACCCTTATTGCAATACATTGTGATTTATTTTTTTTACGACTATTTGTGACATTTCGATAAAAAGTAAACACCATTATTTTTACTGAATAATGGTGATTGAAGATTTGCCTACTTATAGTATTTTTAGAAATCTTAATATATGTTGATAACAGAACAAAAATTGTACCTAAATATGAGCCGGTATCGTTAATTTTGTAGAAAATGGCTAGGAAAGATCGTTTTAACTATTATTTTGAACAAAAAAGTTACCAGCATTTGAAGATGAAGAACGAATCTATACGTGGTAGTTATTAGTTATATTTGATTTGGTTTAGTTTTGTTACTAAATGTACCGAAAAACAGCATAATTTTGCCCGATTTGCAAACACGTCCTTAAGAATGTCTTATATATTTTGTGAATATTTGTAATCATCTATGGTCGTTGACCGGTTACATCGAAAACCATTTTGGATGTCATCAGTTATATTAAATTTCTCGCAAAATGAGTAAAGATGCTTTATTATAGCGGATTCAATTATTTTAGAGAAAGATGGTAGTAGAGCTATGGGTCGGTAGTTGCTTGTTAAAGTAGGATCTCCAGATTTGAATATTTGTCTGACTATTGATACTTTTAAATTATCGGGGACTAAACCTTCACTTAATGATTGGTTAATGAGAAAGGCCCACGCAAGTTCTTGAGCATATTTTTTAATGAGTGTTGGGAATGCAGTGATACCTCGACATACGAGTTTAATTCGTTCCGCAACCTAGCTCCTATCTTGAATTACTCGTATCTCGAAGCAAATTTCCCCCATACAAAACAATTGAACTACCATTAATCCGTTCCAACCCCCAAATTGTAACCCCAATTATTTTTTTTACGTGGTTTTGAATAATAAAAATGTATTTATAAATGACAAATATTTATTGTACAAAAACAAAAAAAAGAATGTAAAGAAATAAAATTAGATATCCTCACTGCTCTTTGCCCTTTTCGCTGAGGAGATTTGTTTCTGCCTCCCTCACAGAATGTGCCGGAAATGAGTAAGGCAAGTGTCATTAAAAAGATCAGATGAACCACCTGTTGCAACTTTTTCTGGGTGTTTCTTTTCCACGAACTGTGAAACTCTCTCCCACATTCCTAAGATCTCCTTTATCTCACTTGTAGAAATAACCTCCTCCTCTGACTCTTCGAAACCAATTTCTTGCATAACCTCCGTATGCTGCTGTGACTGTAACTTTTGTATCTCCTCAGTCGTCAGTTCCTGGGTGTGCTTCTCGACGAGCTCGTTCACGTCTCTCTCTTCCACCTCTAGGATTTATCATCACGCACAATCCCTGACGGGGTAGCCAGAAAGAACAGATCGCCAAGTGTCACGATCCTTACATATCTCTTTCGCTTCTTTCAGATTCATTATCTTCTTCATACATGCACGTCTAGGTATCCGAGTACTCATGACCCTCCCCTCTTCGAGCAGTTTGCTCACATGGTCTTCGAAAGTTAGTCTCGGTCTACCTCGACACCTTTTAATATTAACTTTCGCGCCATATATTTTCTTCACCATTCGGTCTTCACTCATTCGCTCAACGTGCCCAAACCATCTAAGCACGCCCTTATCAATTTTTGTGATAAGGTCATCTTTCAAACCTGCCATATTGCGAATCTCTTCGTTTCGCTTTCGGTCGGCCATGGTAACGCCGCACAGTTTACGAAGAGATCGCATCTCCACTGCATTCAACTTGCTTTTATGCTTCTTCTGGCTTACACAGGTTTCGATGCCATATAACAAAGTCGGTAACAACACTGCGTTATGTATTGCAAGGCGTGCACTCTTCACTACGCCTTGCCTTTTGACTAACGCAGTCAGGGCACCAATGACTTTGTTACCGGCAGCGACACGCCTGTCCACATCTAAATCACATCTTCCATCCCGGCTAAAAGCACTCCCCAAGTATACAATTTCATTTACCTGTACTAGACATTCCTGATTTACCCATATTTCACACTTCGTTCTCTCTTCGTCCCTTTCAAATACCAGAACCTTAGTTTTATTGGCATTCAAACGGAGACCTTTAATTTCACATTCCTCTTTCATACACGTGACTAATGCCTGCAGTTCTGCCTCTGATGGTGCAATAAGCACTGCATCATCAGCATACAGCAGACAATTTACTTTTATTTCACGCAATTTTACACCCAAACAGCTATCTTTCAGGTTCTGTAAACAGCTGTCGAGATACAGTATGAACAGCCATGAAGACATGACACAACCCTGTTTTACGCCCGTTTGGATGCTAAACATGGGTGACAGGTCATGCCCTAGCCGCACACAGGCTTTACAGTCACAGTGAAGTGACTGCACAGCCCTTAGAAATCGACCATCCACACCGTACCCCGGCAACAGTTCCCACATTTTCTTCCTTACAACCTTATCAAATGCTTTCTCAAGATCCACAAAAGCACAGAAAATCTTCTGGTTAGCAGCCAGAAGCTTTTCCGTGATCATGCGGAGAGAAAACATTTGATCCGTGCATCCTCTTCCAGGTCTAAATCCGCATTGTGCCTCCCATAGAAATCTTTCCGATTTTTCTTGCATCCTACGTGTCAAAACCTTCGAGTAGACTTTACTTGCTAAACTGGTCAAGCTGATCGCCCGATAGCACCCGCAGTCAAAATGTGAACCTTTACCTTTATATAAAGGCACAATGACTGCGGATCGCCAATCATCCGGGACATCCCCCGTCCGCCAGCACAAATTGCACAGCAGATAAAAGCTGTCCCAGACGCGAGGCCCACCATACTTGACCATTTCAGCAGTAACTCTGTCTAGTCCCGCAGCCTTACCACATTTCAAACTTCGAATCGCACGTTCAATCTCTTTCATACTGATGACCTCAGTTTCATCGAGGTCCGGGTCTGGCGTACCAGTCACGGCGTCATCCCCGGATCCCCCACTAAGATCATCACACGCATTCATTTCTCTATAAAATTTGCTCCATCGCTGCATGACGTCCGATTTTTCTGTGAGGACGTCATTAGTTCTCGAAAGCACTTTGTTCATTCTTAAGGCCGTCGCACCACTTCGGGTCCTTCCAACCTCTTTCCAGAAGAGTTTGGAGTTCTCCTTAAAGTTGTGCGACAACCTTTCGTCCGCTTCTATTCTACACCTTTCACGCATTTCCGTCTGTCCCACCAACAGGCGGGGCGGGCTGAGAGGCAAGGGGACGGGGCCGAATGAGCGGCAAAGCTTGCCGAGGAGGGGCGCCACCCGGGCGATACAGCTCGGGTATCAGGCGAAGAGACGGATGCGACTGGCAGCTCCGAGGTGGAGCGTAAGGCCAGATTCGTAAAGGAGGTGGAGGCCGCGATCAAGGTCGTGGCCTACAAGCAAAAGGCCTCCTCGAAGTTAAAGGCCATTCCCGCGGCCTCCGCCTCCATCATGGCGGCTGCGGAGGCCAACTTTGTTGGGGCCGAGCCTAATGCGGACGAGGTAGCGAAGCTGCGGGCGGACGTGGCCCGCCTGACGTCCGCCATGGAGACTCTCCAGAAGGAGAACGAGAAGCTCCGCGCAGACCTGGCCAGTCTACGTGAGCCTGCCTCTCGCGCGGCGCCCCATACGCAGCGCCCAAGCCAGCCCGTGCCAGTGGAGAACCAGGTTCTGAACCTGGTCCGGCAGGAGCTGGCTGCCTTCCAGCACCGGTTCTCCGTGCTGGAGGGCATCGTCCTGCGCCCCCCCCTAGGGGCAAACAAGACGGCGGCGAGGCCGGCAACGGTCTCGTACGCGGAGGCCACGGCTGCCGCATCCAGGCCGGGGCCGTCCAGCCAGCCTTCGGGCGGGGCTGCAGTTGCCCCTCCCCCCCCTGAAAAGTCGGCTCCGGCAAAACCGGTACCGGCTCAACCGGCTCCGGCTAAGCCGGCGACGGGAAAGAGAGGCAAGGGGAAGACGAAAAAGGGCAAGGCGGCAGCACAGGGGGTGGCTGCGCCAGCCCCAGTGCCTGCGGCGAATGTGCCAGCGCCATCGGCAAGCCAGCTGCCGCCGCCGCCACCGCCCCCCCAGCTCCCTACACCTCCCGCGGCTGAAGCCGGTTGGCAGGTGGTCGGGGACAAAAAGAAGGGGAAGAAGGCAGCCAAAAAGGCCAAAGAGCAGGAGCGGCAGCGCCAGTTCAGGGCGCGGAAGATCGCGGCTAGGCTCCGCGCCCCGAAGACTGCAGCTGAAGTGATTACACTACAGCCGGAAGCGGAAAAGAAGGGCGTTACCTACCGCGATCTGCTCGCGAAGGAAAAAGAGGCGGTGGATCTCGGGGAGCTCGGGATCACTGGGGGCCTCCGGCTCAAAGTCACTCAGACGGGGGCCCGTATGCTGGAGATCCCCGGGGAATCCAGTGGCGCGACCGCGGACGCTCTGGCTGCGAAGCTCAGAGCGTCCTTGGACGCGGACGAGGCCCGAGTGTCCAGGCCCGTCAGATGCGCAGACCTGCGCATATTGGGTCTGGACGACTCGGTATCGGAGGAGGAGTTGGTGGCCGCCGTCGCCAGGTCCGGGGGGTGCACTACTGACCAGGTCAGGTCAGGCGCCATACGCCCGGACAAACAGGGTATGCATGCCGCCACAGTGTGCTGCCCTGTTACGGCGGCCAAAACTATAGTGGAGGGCCGAAGGCTTCTGGCGGGCTGGGTCTCAGCGCAGGTTAAGCTGCTGGAGCCCAGACCTCTGAGGTGCTACCGCTGTCTCGTGGGGCACCACGTATCAGTGAAATGCGCCTCGGAGGTTGACCGCAGTGGCCTTTGCTTCCGCTGCTGTCAGCCCGGACACATATCGACGACCTGCTGTGCCACGCCGCACTGTGATGCATGTGCGGCGACCGGCAAGCCAGCCGATCACCGGGCCGGAAGCAGGGCCTGCGTGCCACCCGCCAAGGCCAAGGCCGCGGGTAGGGGAGGGCCCTCCGCCGCCACCGCCCCTGTGGCCACCGCCGCAGCCGCAACTGCCGCCGCCGCCGCTGTCACTGTCGCCGCCGCCGCCGCCGCGACACCGACGCCCGCAGAGGGGCGCCCCGTGGAGGAAGCTGAAATGGAATGCCTATAACAGCCCCATTAAGCTTCCTCCAGGCGAATATCAACCACTGCGCCTGCGCTCAGGATCTGTTGCTCCAGAGCATGGCGCAGTGGTCGATTAACATCGCTGTGGCCGCTGAGCCGTATTTTGTCTGGCCTAGGGAGGACTGGGTGGCGGACCTTAACGGCTCAGTGGCCATCATTTCTTCGGCCGCCGCCGGTACCCCGACCCTTGAAGGTGTCAGGAGGGGTCAGGGGTGCGTAGCAGCACGGTTCGGGAGTTCGTCGTTGTGGGGGTGTACTTCTCCCCGAACCGATCTCGCCAAGTTCCACAACTCTCTTGCAGAGCTGAGAGCAGTCGTCATCGGAAGTTATCCCCTCCCCGTACTTGTCCTCGGGGACTTCAATGCCAAGAACTTGGCTTGGGGTTCTCGTCGTACAGATGTGCGGGGTAGGATTGTGGAAGACTGGGCTCTGGAGACAGGCCTGGTCGTCCTAAATCGGGGTTCTGTCCCCACGTGTGTGCGCATGCGGGGCGAGTCGGTGGTGGACATTTCGTTCGCTAGCCCCGCACTGTCGCCGCGTGCCATTGACTGGCGTGTCATGGAGGGGGTGGAGACCTACTCCGACCACCGGTACATCCGGTTTGACGTCTCCACCCAGCCCTCAGGCGCGCCAGTCCAACAGGCCCCGAGTGGTCCGCGTTGGGCGCTGAAGCAGCTGGACCGGGAGCTCCTCCTGGAAGCCTCGATCGTGCAGGCCTGGGTGTCATCACCGGACAGGCCTGCCGAAGTCAATGATGAGGCAGGGTGGTTCCAGGAGGCCATGTCCGAGATATGTGACGTGGCAATGCCCCACGTCCGGCCAGGAAGCGCCCGGCGTCAGGTGTATTGGTGGTCGCGTGAACTGACGTCTCTTCGCGAGGCGTGTGTCGCCGCGCGGCACCTGTACGCCAGGCATCGCAGGCTCCGCATTCGTCCACCGAATGCGGCAGCCATTGAGGCGGAGCTGTACGAGGGATACAGAGCGGCGAAGACCGCCCTCCGGGAGGCTGTCCTGCGGGCCCGGGATCGGGCCCGTGAGGAGATGCTGGAGACTCTCGATAGAGATCCGTGGGGGCGCCCTTACAAGATGGTGCGGGATAAACTCCGCACCTGGGCCCCCCCGCTGACGCAGAGTCTCCGGCCTCAGCTCATGGAGAACGTGGTGAGCGCTCTGTTCCCTGCGCGAGGGGAACATCCGCCCCCGCCTATGGCTCCGCCACCTGCGGTGCCGGAAGCGGACCACCAGGACGACGACGACGACATCCCGGAAGGCACCGGGGTAGACCTGAGAGTGGCGGTACGTAGGCTCAAGGCCAGGAATACCGCCCCAGGACCCGATGGCTTGCCTGGCAAAGCCTGGGTCCTGGCCTCGGAGGCTCTCGGGCCCCGACTGGAGGGGCTCCTAAGCGCATGCTTGGAGAGAGGCCAATTCCTGCTTCGTTGGAAGACGGGGAAGCTGGTCCTCATTCGGAAGCCGGGGAGCCCTGCGGACTCTCCGTCCGCATACCGGCCCGTGGTGCTGCTCGACGAGGTGGGCAAGCTCTTTGAAAGAGTAATTGCAAACCGCCTCGCCGAGCACCTTGCGGGGACGGGGCCGGATCTTGCGGAACACCAGTTTGGTTTCCGCAAGAGGCGCTCTACGGTGGACGCCATCATGCGCGTGAGAGCTCTCACGACGGGGGATGCAGTGGCCAAGGGGGGGGGGGGGGAGGTTGTCTTGGCGGTGTCTCTCGACATCGCCAACGCCTTCAACTCCATGCCCTGGAGCTGCATTAGGGAGGCACTCCGGTATCACCGGGTGCCGACCTATCTCCGTCGTACAGTCGGGGACTATCTGACGGACAGAGCCGTCATCTACCCCGGTCGCAACGATGAGTGGAACCGGCGAGAGATGTCGTGCGGTGTCCCACAGGGTTCGGTTCTGGGGCCGCCCCTGTGGAACATCGGTTACGACTGGGTGCTGCGCGCCGACCTCCCTACCGGCGTCAGCGTAGTTTGCTACGCTGAAGACACGCTGGTACTGGCACAAGGGGGGTCGTACGAGGCGGCGGCGGAAACTATGACACGCGGGGTTGCGATAGTCGTTGAGAGGATCCGGCAACTGGGTCTCGAGGTGGCTCTGCACAAGTCCGAGGCCATGCACTTCCATTGTCCTCGGAACAGGCCACCACCGGGATCCTCAGTGATGGTAGGAGGGGTATCCATCGGCGTCGAGTCGACGTTGAAGTACCTAGGAGTCGTCCTCGACGGCCGATGGAACTTCGTTGAGCACTTCCGACGTTTGGCTCCCAAACTGGAACGGACCGGGGCTGCCTTCAGGCGGCTCCTGCCGAACCTGGGGGGGCCAAACGCCTCCTGCCGGAGGCTCTACGCGGGGATCGTGAGGTCCATGGCCCTTTACCGGGCCCCGGTGTGGGCGCGTGGTTTGGCGCGGCTTGATGTCCACCACCTGAACGCGCCCCAAAGGGTGGTTGCCGTAAAAATGGTTCGCGGCTATCGCACGATCTCCCGCGAGGCGGCGAGCCTCCTTGCCGGATTGCCGCCATGGGATCTGGAGGCGATAGTCCTCGCGCGCCTGCACGAATGGCGCGCGGAGGCACTATGCCGGGGGAAACCCCGCTGCCGCGGCAAGTTGTCGCGCAGCGGACAGACCTCCGGCATGATCTCATGGCGACATGGAGAGAGCGACTGTCGCAACCCCGTGCTGGGCACGCCACTATAGCGGCGATAAGACCCCTCTTTGAGGAGTGGCTTGAGAGACGCCACGGCGACATTAAGCCACCTGCGTCAGGCTTCCGCCTGACGCAGGTCCTCACCGGACACGGTGTGTTCGGGAGGTTCCTGCACCGAATCGGGCGGGAGGAAACGCCCGGGTGCTCCCACTGCGAGGATCGACCGGAGGACACGGTGGAGCACACCGTGGAGGTGTGCCCTGCTTGGGCGGAGCACCGCCGTGTCCTCGTAGCGGCGATAGGCGGCGGCGACCTCTCGCGGAATGGGATGCCGTCACCACCTTCTGCGAAGCAGTGATGCTAGCGAAGGAGGTGGCGGAGCAGGAGAAGGAGAGAGCAGCAGCTTTCCTTCCCGGCCGCCGCGGGAGACGCCCCGGGCGTCGGGGGCTACGTAGTGGCCCCCGGCCACCGTAGGCACGGGCCTGTGGACGGCGAGCAATGGGTAGCTCGCCGTCCGTCCGTCTAACGACGACAGGCCGTGTCGACGGCGCGTTTTGTTCCACGCGCGCCTCAAAGAGCTGTCAGCAGCGGGCCGACGCCTGCCGGGGCTGCGGGCTGTTCGAAAGAGATACCGCGGCTCCGGAACGTAAGGGCACTGAAGGAACACGTATGGTTTTTAGTCAGTAAAAGTCTTACACTCCCTTCCGCTCCACCCAGAGCGAAAGGCGTCATTAGATGATTTTCCATCCGCAAAAAAAAAAGGGCACTCGTATGTCGAGGTACCACTGTATTTCATCGTAGCCACAGCTTTTTTAGTTTTTAAGTTTCGAATGATACGTGTTATTTCCTTAATATCGACTGGTCTCAAATAAAAAGAATTTATTTGAGACCAGTCGATATTAGGGGGGGGGGGGGTGTAATTTATTTTTTTGATTTTTTATTCTTATCCTAATAGATTTCGTTTGTTGTTGTTTGTTTATTTTCTAAAATAAGATTGTTGAATTGGCCAATTAATCTTATTCAGTCTCATATGTCTTAAGATTTTTATTCCTTTTGCCGACTTCCAAAAAGGAGATGGTACTCAATTCGACTGTATGTTTTTTTATGTGTGTTACTTACCTCATAACTTTTTACCGAGTGAACAGATTTGGATGATTCTTTTTTGTTTGAAAGCTGGTACTTCTCGTGTGGTCCCATATGAATTTGATAAATATCAAACCAATAGTTTTTGAGTTATTCTTAATAACTTATATTGAAGTCGGCTGTACAAAGTTTTTAATTTTAAATTATTCGTTTTATCGTTCTTAATTTTACACTCGTTATGGGTACGCATTCGTTAAGAATTTTATGATGTATAAAAGCATTGTAATCATTAACACATTTATATTTAAAACCAATCAATATTTTTAATTTGGGTTTTAAATAATTCTATTTGGATTTCTTTATAAAGGCGTTTATTGTATGTACCAGGCTGTCTTTGGCTTATACATAACATTTTTGTACTAGCAATAATATCCTTGAGATCGCATAATCCATATTCATGTTCCCTCATATTAGTATTAAACATGCTTAAATTAAAACTGGTAAATAGCAAGTATATGCACGTTAAACTTACGCCCGTGGTTCGGGTTCGTTCTCTAATTTGCTGAGTAAAGTTATATGTATGCATGAGATTTAAAAGTTTAAACTGAAGTTCTAATTTTTAATTAAAATCACCTATTATTATATTTATGAGGGTCTTTTTTGGTAAATATTTTAGCATATTGTCAAGTAATGTAAAAAAGAGTTCCAAGTTTCTATTTTTGGCCAATGAAGATTAACAAATATTATATTTAATTTTGGTATCTCTACGCTACATACTTCAAAAACAAGTTCGGTTGAAAGACTAGTTATATCGCTAAGCTCGATAAATTTTATATTATTGTCTATTAAAGTACCCGCCCCGTTCATGTTTTTCTCTATAAAATATTGAGGCACAAATATAGCCATCTAACTTAAGTAAATCCAATTCGTGTTTTGTTATTCAAGTTTAAGTTTAACATATTACTTTTAAATTTATATCATTTTGTATTAAATTTTCTAGTAAATGTGCTTTATTTTTAGAACTGCATATGTTCTGAAAACCTAAACTCTTTTGTTGTAAATGTTTGCAAGGTAACAATATTTATATATTGGTAAACATATTATAATATGCGTATGGTTGTACAGTTAAAAGCCGTTGTCTTAATTCATACACTAAAGATATATAGTTTAAATGTGCAAGTAGATTTAAGTAAGGAGTATTACCAAATATTTTACTTAATAAATTATACAATATAGGCATCAGAGAGGTGGCCCATAATTGGCTTAGATCATACTTTCAATATCGAGTTCAGTATGTTGAAATACAACTTACATTGCAACAACACGCATTCTTAATGAAATAATTTCATGGCTAAAAGACCACAATTTAGAATAAAATTTTAACAAAGCTAAATTAATTATTTTTAAACCGTATCAAAAACATCAGAAGAGTGTGTACAAAAATTGACATTGTTAGAAATAAACAGTAATCTAAATTGGAAAAGCCATATAGAATGCGTATTAAATAAATTTTCCAGAATTATATATGTGCTAAATGAGTCAAAAAGGTCCACAAATACATATGGCCGACGATGCGTATGCGCACGCGCGGTTGCGCTACGGTGTACCCTTGTGGGGAAACTGCACAGACATCTAAAAACTCTTTATCGCTCAAAAAATGTATGAGAATTCTAGTAAATATTGACTCTAGGGAAAGCTGTAGATTATATTTTATACAATACAAGATATTAACAGTTATATCTTTATACATATTAGAATCATGTAAATTAGTAAGAAAATATATAGTAATATTTCAAAAAGCTGGTGATAATAATACAAATATACATAATATACAACTTAGGAAGAGAAATAAATTAATATTGCCTAAAACCACTTTATCTTTGTACAGTTCTGGACCATATTCCATGTCAGTAAAATTATATAATACACTAGCTGACCAGGCAGACGCTGTTCTGTCTTTTCCGAACAACCATTTACTTTACCAAAAAAACTCCTGAAATTAGCAATAAAAAAATTGAGGGTCACTTATCGGGATAAAAATTATCCTATCTCTCAAGTTGGACCAAACTGCACACAGTCTGCAAAATCTCATTGAAATCGGTTCTATCTGTTGAATACTTACAGCAACACGTGGTGGTTATACTACTAAATTGTAGCTCATATTAAACGTTTGTATTTTTTAACATAGCGCCATCTATTGAATATTTACTCAATCCAATCAACAGATATCGTCATCTGACAGAATCGTTTGGAGCTAATAGAAAATTGTGACTGTCAAATAATAGGCAAATAATTTTCAATAAAATAATATTGTATTGCGACTATAAATTGAGATGTAAGCTATCCTATCTTTTAAGTTGGACCAAACTGCACACAGTGTGCAAAATTTCATTGAAATCTGTTCAGTAGTTTAGGAGTCCATCGCGGACAAACAACGTGACACGTATTTTTTATATATAAAGATTACCTAAAAACATAAGAGAGATGAAAGAATATAAGAAATTTGGTTAAGAATTCCATTGGCATTCGTCGAATTGAGGGTGGTAGGGGGATGGGGGACGAGGAGTGGGAGAGGTATATTACCCCCCTTAAAAGGAAAAGTTTTGGAGGCCTCCTTTTCGAGATTTTTTCAATTTTTAATTTTGAGAAAATTTTCCCCTTTTTATGGATTAATATTAAGTGTAAAAAACCAAAGGGACCCCATTTTCGAGTTTTATTCATTTTTAATTCTGAGGAAATTTTCCCCATTTTATGGATTAATATTAAGTGTAATAAAACCAGAGAGACCCCCTTTTCGAGTTTTATTCATTTTTAATTCTGAGGAAATTTTCCTCATTTTATGGTTTAATATTAAAAGTAAAAAAAAAAACAGGGGGACCCCTTGGGCGCTGCGGGAAGAGCAGCCTCTACGCCTTTGCGTAACAAATTGCCGGCATCCGTCCCTACGCATCTTCGGCTCTATAAAAACCCTCTTGGGGTAGGACTGTCTGGTCAATCAATTTGGTTCTTTGACATAAGTTGAACCTAACCTATTTTATTTGTAGTTTGCCCTAATAGGTACTGTTAAAATAAAATAAATCAAATATTATTAATAATTTATTAATCGATTTTATACACATATTGTATTGCTTTAATTAATTCTTAGAAAATATCTTTATGCGCTATTTTATTTTTCTTCGCCAAGAATATTCAATGACCCAGTCTGTGAAGTTTGCTTTATAACCTATCCTACTGAAAATCGCTTTAAATTTCGCCAGTGGTTTTCTATTCTTTGTGTTTGTGTCCTGTCTAGTGCCATACATTTATTTATAGGATCGCTAATATTTACCTTTTTATTTATGTATCGATATTGAAGTAGACAATCATAGGCTCAGAGACAACATTTGGCAACCGACAGAGGATGAAATTTGGTGTACTTTGTACATGAGTGTAGATGGTGTACTGTAACATTTCCAGAGGTAATGGTAAATGGACGTGATATTTTCTTTTATCTGTGGCAGCAAATCGCCTCGGTCTACTCAGTTAAATTCACTTTCAACATCCACCTTCAGCACTACCTCACCGCCCCCGTGTCTTAGAAAAGTGCGAGCTGCATGTACAGCTCCTTCGCATCCGCCTTTTATCCCGAAACCTAGCTGCACAAGGTGGAATATGCTCGCGAGGTCTGGGTGGATATATTTGCAGGAAACCTTTGAAACAATGCAGCGAATTGTGTTACCAACTGCTATGGGCTGAACAACCCCACCCTTTTTTTAAAGACGCACAGATTTGCTCCATAAAGTACCTGAGTTATGTTTGGGCAATTTTTTCCAGAAATCATTAAATTTACAAATTGCGTAAAGACATTTTGAAGGTCTCGGCCAGTGTTTCCCCTAGCACCTGATAGAAGATCTTTTAAATGTTGAGGTGAAAGATTGAAAAGTGAAAGATCCATTACTAAAACTGATCGTAGCCTGTCCTTCGCAGCAGTGGCTTCCGGTGTACGCTCAGAAGGGTAAGGAGCAACTGGTAAATTTTAGGTAGTTAATGTGAGTGGATATTTAGCCCTCAGAGAATACCAAATTCTCCGGTGTATCATAGGGTTATCACATGAGAAAAGAAGGCGGGCTGCGCCTCTCAAACTGCTATCATTCAATGTGCTTCATTTGTTTTAATTATATTGTAATTAATTTTATTTATAATTTCATATTGTGGGTTAGTCTTGTCGAGTGAATTTACTGAGCTAAAACAATTATTTTTTAGTATTTGTGTGAGAGAGATGCTATTACCTACGCCATCCGTAACAACATGCAGTGTACGATATGAAAAAATAAGTAATTTTTTCCAACTTTTAAATCATTTTAATTGATTATGTCATTGATACATGATCAAAATAAGAGAGCTACGGTGTTTCTAGCACCCATTGGTGTTCTTTTTATAACTGGACTGTAATGTCGGAACTCGGAAGGTGCTGAATGAAGGAGACGTGTTGCTTGTACGAGAACTTTAATTATACTGTCTGACTTATTCTACCTTAACACTAATATATACTATGGTGGAGGCTACACCACACCTCCCACCGACGAAAAATATAAAAAAAAAACATATTTTTTATATAGTAAGAAATTAATCATTAAAGTCTTACATTCTAATTATGTATATATAACATTTGTCTTGGATGGGGAAGGGTGGTTGGCCAAACCCCCTATGCACATAATAATTATGTGACTCACATTATGTATGTTTAAGTACGTAGAACTTTCATTTATTCTGTGGTTTAAGCCTTAATGCATTGTTGCATTATTGATGCATTATGTTTGATAAAATCAGGTGTACATTCGCGAACTTATATTATCTTGGTCGACACATCACTGTAACACACTTCGATACTGATTTATTCAGTTACTTATTAAGTCATTTATTTAGAAATTCACATTAAATAGTTCCCTTCAAAGGAATTTTATTTTTTATTCACTTTATTCACATTTATACTAATTTATTTATTTATTTATTTAATAAGGCTTACCAACTAAATACATATAGAAACAATTATTATGAGGTGCACTTAAAAAGAATTGTATATATGCATTTAAATTAAAGGTAAACACAACATATAATAAAAGACTTCCTTTAAGGAGAACAGTAACCTATAAAACTATCACTACAAAAAATAACAAAATTAGAACAAACAATAAAAAAAACCTAACTTATATAATGTATAAATGGAAAAAAGAGAGGAAGTAAAAAAACCTTTTAAAATGAAAAAAATATTTGGCTGTGTAATGTGTTAGTACCTTTCTCTTTAAAACATTTAAGCTACCACAATGGATATCCACATCACAATTTTGAAATGTTGAATTGAATGCTGAATGCAAGATGATAAAAGTGTGTTTCTGCCATATTCATTACGACTTTTTTTAATATGAAACGGTTTGTAGTTATGTAGACGTGCACTAATTCTTGGAACAGTGATATCGATATCAAGTAAGAGAGACCGACAGTCAATTTTAAAACTTAAGAGCTTGTGCAAGAAAGTTATACTTAATACATCCTTACGCCTTTCTAAAGGTATCATATGGTAATGATCAAGTCTTTTCTTATAGCTATTAAAAGTGTGATAAGTCCCTTCGATGTTTCGATGAACTTAGTCTAGCTAACATTCTTTTTTGTACCTTTTCTATACGTTGTATATTGTTTTGATAACTAGGATACCAAACAAAGGAACAGTAGTCTATATTGCTACGGATCAACGCGAAATAGAGGGCCTTTAAAGCTGATATGGACTTAAATTCTGTAGTGTTACGAGAGATGAATGCTATTAATCTATTACACTTATTTATTGTGATATCAATATAACGTGTGAATCTCATTTCGGAATCAATGTTTAGGCCTAAATCTTTAACACATTTTACTTGATTAAGACAAGTATCTGCAATATAGTAATTAGTCTCGAATTTTTTATATTTCCTTGAAAATTTTATGTGGTGACATTTTTTACATTGAGTTCCATCTTATTACATTCACACCATTTACAAAGATCGTTTATATCCCTCTGTAATAGTAACTGGTCCTCCGTGCACTTAACGGTTCTAAAAAATTTCAGATCATCGGCATATAATACAAACTGACTGTTATTTAATACATGTTTTATGTCATCTATAAACAAACAAAATAAAATTGGACCCAGGACTGAACCCTGAGGAACTCCAGAGGTAGCTTGAAATATGTGAGATACAAATCCGTTTACAACAACCCTCATTACTCTATTTTCTAAATAGGACTCAATCCATCTCAAAAGACATCCATCAATAAAAAAAGAGTTTTTAAGTTTAGCCAGTAATATTTTATGGTCCACTTTGTCAAAGGCCTTGCTAAAGTCGGTGTAAACTGCATCAACCTCATTGCCATTACTTAGTTCGGTTAAAACCTTTTCGACAAAGAACATTAAGTTGGTTGTTGTGAAACGCTTCGCAAAGAAACCATGTTGATAGTCACTCAGAAGTTGTTTTACGTGCCACTTTAAATGGTTACTAACAAGGGATTCAAATATTTTTGACAAAGTGGAAAGTATGCTGATAGGTCGATAATTACAAATATCATTGATACTTCCGGATTTATGGATTGGTAAAACGATAGCCTCTTTCCATATGTTTGGAAAAATGCCTTCCGAGATAGATCGGTTGTAAATGAAATGTAGTGGTGTCGACAATGTTTTAGCACATTTTTTTATGAATATTGGAGGTAATCCATCAAAACCGGCTCCTTTATTGGTATTAAGCCCAGCAAGTTTAACTTCAATATCCTTTTTAGGTATTTGTATATAATTCAGATTAAGAGAATTAAGAGAATTTGTCACACTATCATTGTCAACTCTCGAGTAAGACTTATCTTGGACTTTGGAGGGTTTGTTATAAACAGATTCAAAGTGCTCAGCAAATAAGTTAGCAATACCACTACCGTCATTAGCACCTTTGTTCCCCAGTTCCATTTCCTTTGGGATTGAGTCATTTTTATTACGTTTATTCTTTATATAAGACCAAAAATGTTTCGGATTATTTAAAATATTTCTTTGCACATTATTTATGTATTTGCTGTAACTCTTATTAATTAGCGTGTTTGCTCTTTTTTTTAACAACTCATATTCGTATACGTCACGATTGTTATGATATTTTTTCATTTTTTGCGGCTAATTTCCTTTTCCTTTAAACGTTTTATAAGTCTCTGTGAATACCATACAGGATATTTATTTTTAACAGATTGTTTTAGGGGTACATATTTCTCGATATTTTTTCTAATTATGGTATAGAATTTTTCTAAGCATTCATTAATTGAGTCTATATATCTGTTTTATAAAACTTATACACATTGAAATTATTGTATCGAAGTTTATCTATTTTTTTATAATATATATATGTCAATTAAAAAAAAAATATATGTCAATTTCTAACGGCGGGTGAAAGTTATCAATCTTCGATAAAGTATCTACAGCTTTACTGACCGAGATAGGATATTGAACGTTAGATAAAACCAAATTAAGTATTTTAGAGTCATTATTTTGTACCTGATTATACTGTTTGAAACCGTTACATGAAGTAAAATCTATAAATATCTGATTTATTTTTGTGTTAGACTTAATTATTGGATTTCTATGATCTGAGGTCCAATCAACATGACCCAAATTAAAATCACCCACTAGAAGGATAGGATCAAGATTTTGTACAAATATACTTTTAGTGCTGATGAAGTGGTTTAGATCATCACTTGAGACTTGTGGGGGTAAATAAACAGCACAGATATGAAGAGAGTAATTTGGCATTATGTCTAAAGTAATCCATAAATCTTCACAAGAACTTTCTAAGAATGTATTCCTTCTAGCCTTTATATTTCTCTTTACTGCTATTAAAACGCCACCACCTTCCTTTCCAGTATAAAAGGTATTGGCCTGTCGATCTCTCCTGAATACCTGATACCTACTGTCAAATAGTTCCGTGCTAGCCACAGAATCGTTGAGCCATGTTTCAGTGAAAATTATTATATGAAAATTTCTTGACAGTACATTTTTATACATACTTTGCAGCTTAGTCCTAACACCTCTAACATTCTGATAGAAAATGTTTAAATCAGAATGTGTGAATGATTTAAATTTAAATTTAATACAGCATTAGATAATAAATAAAAAAAATGAAAATTAACTGAGATTTTCCAGTGCTTCCAATCTTGTTATTACCCGTGCCGGTGATGTCTCATTTTTGCGCACAAAAATTTTCCCATTACGCACCCAAACAAATTTGTATTGTTTCTCTTTTGCTCTCAATCTGGTAGCTGCGTGTAACGCCTTGTTGGATGGAGTGAGATGTTCGTTAATGAATACTGGTGATTCAATGTCTCCATAACCCAGAATTTTCGTGTTTAATTTATTTTTTGAGTTCATTTTATTGTATGTAAGTACAGCACCTAAGAAGTTGTCTCGTTTTATTTTATTTGTTAGTTTACATACAACAGTCCTTGGCAGCTTGGATGAGGCATTAAGCTTTTGCACTCGGTTGCAGGATAAAATATCAGTTTCCAAAATGGGAAATGAATTAACTTTTCCGATATTAACAATTGTGTTAACCAGGTTTTCTTGTCTGTGCTCAGGTAAGCAATGGATTTCGACGTTTGACTGACGGGCAGACTGTTCCATTTGTGCTAAC
This sequence comes from Parnassius glacialis, assembly GCA_033319125.1. Classification (NCBI taxonomy): domain Eukaryota; kingdom Metazoa; phylum Arthropoda; class Insecta; order Lepidoptera; family Papilionidae; genus Parnassius; species Parnassius glacialis. Next base: position 8,636,174 of record JAVANC010000015.1, on the reverse strand, counting down.
CTTTCCTCTAAATCCCTGACCTTGCCAGTTAACATTACATTAGTTGTAGAAACGATCTTGGTATCATCAGATAGGACTTTAACTTTGGTACTTATAGCATCATATTGTGAATTAATAAATTTAATCGATTCTTCAAATGCATGAATTTCTTTTTTGATACTAGCGAACTCCTCATTTAATGTATCTCGTATCACTGAACGCAATTCCCTACGAATAATTTCTGCTAGTTCAGCACGAGATACACAGTCTTGGTGTTCAGTAGTGAGTTCGCTCTCTTTATGACGCCTTACAGTAATATTTTGAGAGTCGTCTAAGAATTCGCTGCTGGTCGCCAATTTAATTGGAGTATCATCACTATTTCCTTCTTTACGTATTATTGACAAGTGTTTAATGGAGCAGTCAGGACATTTCCAATTTTTTTGCTTTTTGAAGTTATCAACATTCAAGTTAACACACAGGTAATGATATCTTTTGCCGCACAAAGATTGAGTGCAAGTAATTCTTTCTGAAGGTTTGATTGCTTTTTTACAACCGCTGCAAGGTGAGTTCATATTTGAAATAATAAACTTGTCAGAAATTATTCACAAAAAGTGTTGGTGTTTGTCTGGATTCGATCTTCCGATTCTTGAATGCGCTTCACGTTTAATACGGAAAGCGGCCGCTTATACCACTGCGCTACTAAGCCGCTAGCAGCAAGCATGAATTTTTGGAAGTGTTTCGAGTATTCTTAGTTACAACTATCTTACTTTGACCTTTCCTTTGTTTGTCAAGAATAGCTTTAACACCGCACACTACGTAAACACAATGTTTCCAATAAATAGCCAAAATACACCAATTATTCCATGATAAAAGATAACACTAATACAACTATTAGGTCCAGTATGTTCTGATCGATATTTACGTCTAAATTTCACTTCACAAACTTTATTTTTTTGCACTGTTATTGAATTTATACGAGGAGCATAAGTAAACGTGTCCGTTTGGTACTGTTCTCGCGGGTATATATGATAAAATAATATAATAATTTTATAGTTATATACTTAATTTATTTATACCTTTATATATGATTAAACATTTCTTTCATACATATACATATAATCACGCCTCTTTCCCGTAGGGGTAGGCAGAGACCACTTCTTTCCACTTGCTACGATCCTTACATACTTGTTTCGCTTTTCCACTTTCATTATTCCCTTCATACATGCTCTACGGTTTAGGGTACTCTTGCCTGGCCTTTTTTCAAGACGTCCGATCCATACAAATTATATAGATATTAATACTTTACTTTTTTTTTTCAAAAAATAATGTCTTATAAATATAAAAACATATGATTTGAAGGTTCAATAAATATAAAACCGACAATATTACATTTCATTTTAAGATACAGAATAAGGGAGTCTATGTTAGGCAATGTAATCATTTTCATTATCATAACAAACTACCAGATCAAAATACAAGTTGCAATCCCAGCAGCGTCAGCGATTTGTGACACTTTTGTTTTCAATTCCAAAGTATGTTTATGGGAAAGTTTGCGATTACATCGTATGATGATACCTAATTTCAACATAACTTACAAAAGGTTTTATTATAAAATATCTTAAATTTATAGTGTTAAATACTTTTTCATTAAGATAGTTACATATGTTATTTATCATTAATAGTCGGAAACGTATTACATATTACCTTTTTTTTTAAGATTTCATGACTTACAAGGAACATAATATTTATCTTATTTGAAACAAAAAAGATAGGTAGATTCACATATATAAGTCTGTATTAAAAAATATATATTGTATGTTAATAAAATGATATTAACATTAGACAAGAAAAGTTTTTTAAGTATATGATCATATAATTTTTGGTTTCATTGTAGATAATTAAAAAAACTTATAATAAATAGCAAATTAATACACTTTGGATTACCGAATTAAAAAAATTGTACAAATTTTACATAAATAAACATTTTTTTTATATAAAACTAATGGTTATTATAAATATAAATCAATTTAAATATGAATAAATCTTGTAAATTCATATAAAATATGGTAAAATAACTAAGTATGAACGTGAAAATGTGTTTATTATTTTTGATTAATATTTTCTTTACGTGTGCTTGTTTGGATCGATAATATAGTTACTAGGTACATGTGTAACTTGTGAGTAGGATTTTGGGTAGCATTAATAGCTCTAATACAGAAATGAAAAATAACTACATATCTCACTTTTAGGTTTGGTTGGGGATCCCCTTATTACCTCATTTTAATTATTCTCATGTCCTTGCATGTTAGTTCTTTTCATGTTAACACTAATCTCATTTCCTTTGTTTTCGGTTGTCAGGCCTTATTTATTTATTTCATAATTCTTGTACGTACTTTCTTTTCTTTCTTAATATTTTTGACGTTTAGTTAATTTTATTTCTTTTAGTATTCTCTTATAGCATATTATTTTATATAGTCTAAAACATAATAAAAAATATGGAGTTGAATGTGTAGAATTAGTTTGTTAAATGAATTGTATAATTTTCTGCCGACTTCCAAAAAGGAGACGGTACTCAATTCGAGTGTATGTTTTTTTTTTTTTTATGTGTGTTACCTCATAACTTTGTACTGGGCGAACCGATTTCGATGATTCTTTTTTTATATGAAAGCTGATAGTTCTCGTGTGGTCCCATATGAATTTGATCAAGGTCAGACCAATGGTTATTGAGTTATTCTTAAATAACCTGTCTTGAAGTCGCTTATATTGAAGTCGGCTGTACAAAATTTTTAATTTTTAATTATATATTAAGAGATTACAGAAAAAAAAAGCAACGAAATGTATCACATTGTTATTTTAACAATAAATTTGGTGAAATTAAGTACGTAAAAATTGTATCTTTCATATTATTTGATTATTTTCTTTGCAAAACAATTACTGAATAAAAGTGAATATAAAATCGTCTAGTGCTTTAATACAAATGCCACTGAAGCACTTACGTAACTTAATTTATAATTATTGTAATATGATTTTTTTAAACAATAATAAAATAAGAAATAAATCGTTAATATAAAATATCTAATTAATTTCAACTTAACCATATATGAAATACAAAATATTTAGTACATATCTTTTTTTTTATAATATTTAAAACTTTTTAAAGAAATCTTATAAAGAAATGACAAAAAGTAGGCTCATGCGATGTTACCTCAAATTTTCTTCTTTGTTCTTTTTGGCTCATATTTCATATTCTTCTAGATGAAGCTTGCAAAAGTGGAACTGTTACTTTCCTTTTAAAACTAATCTGCCGTTTCTTGAATTTTGGTATTTGGTCATGATATTAAAAAATCCACAATTTATTCCTCATTCTTCGTTAATCGTCTTCATAGTGCTATATATTATATGTTTTAAATTTTCAGTCACCTTCTATAAAATAATTATTGTGGCCTCTTCTTGTATTCACATTTGTTTATTTTTCGTCACATCCGGTATTGCGTCCATTCCGTTATAATATTTTTTTTTTGTTAATCCTCTTAACAACTGTCCATTATTTAATTTAGTTTAATATAATTTTTTTTTCTTTTAAATAGTAGGCCCGGCGGTGCGCGTGCATTGTAGCAGCGCACCGCCTGGCAGGGTCGCCATGTAATGTCGGAACTCGGAAGGTGCTGAATGAAGGAGACGTGTTGCTTGCACAAGAACTTTAATTATACTGTCTGACTTATTCTGCCTTAACACTAATATATATTATGGTGGAGGCTACACCACATGACAATTGATCTTTAAATAGCTTAATTTTGAGGATATGTTTTCGTTCGGTGGGGAATTTATTTGTGGGAGGCAATCTTGGGATTGTAATGGCTTTTGGGTTCTGGTTTTATGAATATTTAGGCTTCTTTGCCCTTTAAAAAAGTGCTCTGCACGAGGTCTTGTGATGCGGTCGCCGCTGATCTCTCCCTTGGGTAAAGCTTATCAGTCAGAGATATACAAATTAATTATATATAATACATAGATGTGTACTAAAATAATGAAAAATATAATAATGCAATAAAATGTATACTTACAGAGCTAGAGTATAAAAAAAAAATTATATTTACGACTTCAAAACACTTATTTACATACATATATGATCACGAAATTAGATTAAAAATCATTTAACGAAAAAGAAAATTTCTAAATATACGAGGAGAGGTCAAAAAGTGCGCGGAATGACAGGAAAAGATAATGAAAACTATTTTTCCTTTTCAATGTGTTGTCCCTTAACTTTGATACATTTATTAGATCTGTCAAATAACTTAATTAATACCGTGTAAAAAAAATATTTGTCTTGGGCGTCAAAATAAGCCGAAATTGCCGACTTTACTTCATCATCGTTGCCATTTTCTTTCCAACGCTGTTCTTTTTTCATTTTTGGAAACAAGTAATAGTCGCTTGGGGCCAAGTCTGGTCTGTAGGGTAGGTGGCGCGGTTGTTCAAAACCGCACCGGTGAATGGCAGCCGTCGTGCAAAATTACATGTGTGCATGGGCGCATTGTCGTGAAAAAGAAGCACGCCTTTTGTAAGCTTTCCTCGCCTTTTTTCTTTAATTAGTCTAGTAAAGAAGCGTAGTATTCTCCCGTTAAGGAAACACCACGTTCCTTATAATCAATTAAAAGGATACCTTCTGTATCCCAAAAGAACGTCGCTATAATCTTTCTGGCCGATTAAGGCACCATATACTTCGTGGGACGTGTATGCCTTTTTTATGTCACTTCATTGACTCTTGCTTTTTGAACACAGGTTTATAATAGTGAACCCAAGTTTCATCGCCAGTTACAATTCGGACCATAACTTTCTCCCTTTGCTCTCCATAGCGGTCCAAAAACTCGCGACAACTTTCGACGCGTTCGTGTTTATGATGCCCAGACAGCATTCTAGGAACCCATCTTGCACATACCAAGGTGTTGATATAGGATGTTTAAAATGGTTGTTTCTGATACTCCAACTAATGCTGCAAGCTGTGTTTTCTTTAGTTGGGCATCTTCCCATATAAGTTTTACAACTTTTTAGATTATTTCCGGCGTGGTAGAGTCAATCGGCCGACCACGTCGGGGGTTGTCTTCAATGGAGTCCCCCCCTTGTTTTAAAAGGGCGTGCCATTTATAAATCATGGTTTCCCAGGAGGGGATCCCCATAAACAGCTCTCTTTAAAAATAGTTTGAGGTGTCCTTTCTTGGTTGGTGAGAAACTTAATGACGGCGCGATATTCAATTTTCTCCATTGTAACTAGTTTCTTCCCGATTGACTTGCTTACTCGTTGATAACTCAAAAGCTAATGACCCGATTTGACTGAAACTTGGAATATATAATAACAATGAGTCACTCAATTAGCGCCTAACTGGATGATTACACTCACTCTAGCCAACCCCGCCATTCCGCGATTTTTTGACCTCTCCTCGTACGTCTTCAGCTGCGCATGTTCTAAAGAAAGACGTATAAACTAAATAAAGCATCTAAATCAGAAGTTGTGGAGTCAGAACTAGAGCTTGGGGGAATAGGTCTATGTAATTCCGAACAACTTGGAACTCTCAAATCTATTTTGTAAGTATCCTTCTTGTCTAGAAGTGGTTCGTCATTCACAATTACCAATAAAACGTCATTTTCTGGAATTAAAAAAGGTGAAGCACAGTGCTCTCCCACCTGTGTTGCTGGTCTATATAGATTTTCTACCATTTCTAAGTCAGACACATCGGGTGATAGTCAACGAGACGGGGACGGGACTCTTGAAAAGTTTTCAGTTATTGTAGGAATGTTTGGTTCCAAATCAGTTGATTGGTTTAGACCAAGGTATTCATCTAACTCCAATGCATCAGATATAGAGAGCACAAGCCAATCCCAATACGTTAGATCATCATCACTATCATCGTTTAATATGACGTCAGATATAGGACTTTGTATGGGCTCTACGCTAGTTTGTGGGCATGCCATTTCAGACAAAGCTGGTGGGGCATATGATTCCCCCGATATTGCTTCAGAATTGAACGGGAATAGTTTTGCCGAAAATTCATTTACAGTGTTGCTGTACGTCATGCATTTGGGCCAGTCTTGACTAAATATCCTATTAAAAGTGGCTTTTGGACATTGACCTGTCGGAGTTTGTGTATAAGAAGTTCAGATCTGTTTCATCCTAGTGGTGTTCATACGACTTATTGACTGATTTGTCTAAGGGTAGCGTTGTGTTGGAAGGGAGACAAGGCTTTGTTATTTTTATCAGCTTAATCTAGAACTTCTATTCATAAGTGACATTTGACACCATCAAATATCAGTAAGCATTTTCCATTAACTGTGTATTTTGTTAGGTGCTTAATAAGCTCCCCAGACAAATCAGCAGTTATACTGCCTATCGGTATCTTCCTGATTAATGTCCCTACTGGTAGGTTACTAGATAGATCAGATCTCTGTCTTTCTCCTTTAAAGAGGGTCATGGGTGGTATCGCAGTATAAATGGCATTCACGCACATTGCTATCGTAACATTTTCCGCGTAGTCAGGGGCAATGAGATGAACTGTTTTGCTTTCTTTCTCTCCATGAACTGTGTTCTGCTTGTGTACATACATCCGGTATCTTTTTTATTCATATTGCATAATTTTTCTGGATGATATCATATCTCATTGTTCAATTTTTGCACACTCTGAAAATGTTACTGAACAATTGGGTTATTAAATTTTTGTGCATTAGCCGGATTAAAAAAGTAACTCAACCCAATAAGTACCAGCTACTTTTTTGGAATTATTGAAATTATTTTTTGTTTTGTATGTTCCACAAGACATACCTGTATGCTTGTTTCCTTATGAGTTTTGGCGTGATGTGTACATTAATTTTAGCGTATCTTTTTATTCGTTCTGCGAAGTAATTTTCTTTTTGATCTGTAAATTGCCTAAAAGGTGCGGCACGCTGAGACAACTGGCCTCTTTGAACAACATTTGTCGCTGCTTTCAAGCCTTCTGTAGTCCACAATTGCCCTCTTTTTCCACACCCGGACCTAGTTGGAGATATTTTAATTTAATAATAAATATTAAATGTTTTCCCAAATCATAGATTTTATAGTACTTAACTAAGTTTTATTTTCGATTTAGTTTGGTTTCGTACAAATACATTTCTTTAGACACGATAAAGAAAAAATTTATATTCAAATAACATAATAAATATATTAAACCTATATTTATATTTGAGGCTATGTATAGATGGTACTTTAAAATACTTTATATTTTACTTAGGTAGATAATTATACACTGACTACATAATATAAGTATTTAATAGAATAAGTATTATACAATAATTATGTCCTTTACGAGACTTGAGGCTACTAGCGCGTTCGGTAGTTGAAACGAGAGTGTTGCTCGGTTTCTCCTCGGTTTATTTCTTGCTTCCCCAGAGTCAGCAACTTCACTCGCCTACTGTGTTGTGGCCAACATTTTAACCTTACGCAGCAACTTCACACTATTGCTGCGAAGTTGCCAACACGGCCGTCCTGCGTTGTGCCTGCCCTCAGGCGCATACGCATACACACACACCTCGTATAGCTGAAACACACATATTTAAACATTAAAAATGTGACCTATTGTTAGATTACCCAAATTGCTGTTTTCTCTTAAGAAAAACAGAGCTTTGTTATTTTAATTCAAACCACTTTTTGCTTAAGGCTTCCTACACGACTAACTTTATCAGTTCACGCCCTTTAATTCGTGTGACTGTTTTCAGTTCATTCCTTTGGTCCTAGGAAAAATGACTGCCAGTTCACTTATGTCAGTAAATGCTGAGCCAGCATCCGGTATCAATCTTCGCGGGTTACCGAATATTTTCGATATGTTTTCGAGTTCTTGGATCACATTGCTACGGTGTTAGTCACAGCTGATATGAATACGAATTTAGTGAACGCGTCTACTGTAACTAATAGGTATTTATTATTGTCTTGAGTTTCTACATAAGGACCTAAGTAATCTAAATGTAACGTATGGAATTGCTGGGCATATTTTGGTAAAGGATATAGTTCTCCTTCCTGTGGCCCGTTTTTTTTATAATAAATGCACTTTGTACGATTATTTATCTATTTTTTTATTATGTGTCTCATCCGTGAGAACCAGTATCGATGAAAAATTCTCTCGAATGTTTTGTCGACAGAAAAATGACCGAGGTCATCATGATTGTATTTTAACATATGCATGCTTTTGGTACTACCCAACGTAGACCTTGGCTTGTATGGCGATACACTTTATTACCTAATAGTTCATATTTGTTAAATATATCTTTATATTTATGCGCGTCATCAGATTCTAAAGACTTTTGATCTCAGCTATCCGCGAATCCTGAAGCTAAACAGAGAGTAGCCAATCTGCTTCCGTGATAGACATAATTATCTCAGCCCGGCTAGCATGGGGTGGGGACAAAATTTTTATCCCCCGATTATATCCACAAGAGATAAAATTATCTTGTCCCTAAGCCAAAGCACGGCAACGGGGGAAAGGAGAAGTATATCCCCGTTTGACATAACGAGTAGACATATATCCACAGAGTACTTTTTATATTGCATATATCCCCCGTCCGTAGCATAGGGCCAAATGAGGGATAAAAAATTATGCTATTTTGACATTTGAAAGGGACAATTTTATCCTTGTTCATTGGACGTGGGTTTAAGTTTATTTGTTGCTGTATTTAAGTTTATTGATACTATAAAGATGTCTCGAGCCTACTTCAGCATCAGTTTCGCGTCAGCAATTGAAAAACAAGAAAGGAAATTACATCGGCGATCGATACGTGATCAGAGTAATCCGTTTGAATTCCCCGATAATGAATTTATACGCCTTTTTCGGATGCATAAAGAGTGTATTATATATTTGTGTGAAGAACTCAATGAAGCATTAAAGCCTATTAATGCTGTGGATGGACTACCAGTGCATATAAAAGTAAGCATCTATTACAATCACCTTGTGGAAACATATCTTATATTTACAATCAATACATGTGGCTAACTTAATTTAATATTTTTTTAGGTACTCACATCTATCAGACTCTTGGCAGATGGTAGTTACCAGAGAGGTACAGGTCAAGACCATGGAATGGCTGTTGCTCAAACAACAGTTAGCAAATACCTGGCTCAAGTTACTGGAGCTATCGTTAGAATGTAAGCAACTTTATACTTTAATTAGCCTCTTTTTTAGGTAAATAGAACAGATTTCAGTGCATATACTTACTTGTATTTTAATTTTAGACTAAAGCCAAAATGGATATTGTTTCCGGGAGTAGAACAAGCAAGGAAAAATGTAGCTACAGGATTCCTTGCGAAGCATGGTTTGCCAGGTATTCTTGGAGCTATTGACTGCACCCATGTTGATATATTTCCCCCGCCATTCCCGACTGGGGTTCAGTACAAAAACAGAAAAGGGCGAACTACAATAAATGTTCAACTGGTAAGGATAAACAAGTTCTAGTTTTTCACAAACCTTAATAATCAAGTTTTTTTAAATAAAGAATATTAGTGTTACATTCATGACTAATATTTCCCAGAAAAAAGTATAACAATAGTCTTATTGTTGTCTTTGTCGTCCTGGTTTTAGATCCTGCAACCTTTCGGATTGCAGAAACCCATTAACGATTGCACTATTAAGACTAAATGTTACAGGTTGTGGATGTTGAGTGCCGCATCATTAACATCAATGCACGATATCCAGGGCGAGTCCACGATCAGTTTATATTTAACAATTCAAAAGTTAAATTGGAAATGAAACGTCTGTATGAAAGTAGAATTGGTCAATAATATCTTTTAGGTATAATGTTTTCAATTAAATTTTCAAACTTATAAAGTTACAATTCAAAATCTAATTCCTTAGCAAATCTTGTTACCATTTAAAGGCTAATCTGCATAATATTAGGAATAAAAAAACACAAGACACGTTATCATAAAAATGTTTATTCTGTTTTATTACATTATTAATTTTTTCCATCATTAATACTTTGTTTTTTTTTCTTTATTTTTCATGTTCAAATCTTCTTAAAATTTAAATCTTTGTGAAAATCTGAAAAGACAATAACAAGCATTAATTGACACCTATATTATAATACAACATTAAAAGAAACAAATATTTTACAGGGGACTCGGGCTATGCCTTAGAGCCTTGGCTGATGACTCCAGATTTGGAAGCTGCACCAAATAGTTCTGCAGAAAAATATAACAAATGGCATTGCCAAGTGAGAAACTGTGTGGAAAGAACAAATGGGTATCTCAAAGGCACATTCCAGAGCCTAGGCATTGACAGGGTACTCCACTACAGTCCAGAGAAAGCTTCACAATTAATATATGCTTGTGCAACACTATACAATATCATGCTACATTATAGGTGTGTTATTATATCATCACACTGATAATTATTATTAGAATGTTTGTTTAATTTTGATAAACATTATTAATTATATTATTATATATGTACAAAGGGTAATTGAGTATAGTACAGAGACTAATTTTGTAGTTAGAAATAATAATTAATTCGTTTACACGAATTAATTATCCAACGAGTCGAGGATAAATTAGTAACGGAATACGACAAGCGCATCGTTCCACGTCAGAGCCAAGACTGCCTTAACGGTGGCGGCTCCTTTCGTTTTATACAAGCAAGACGGGCGGCACCGCAGGTGCAATGCCGCAGGTGTGCGGTACACGTCTTTTGCAAGAATTCTGTCTAGCTAGCCCGACGCCGCCGCACCTGCAACGGTGCACGTGCCGTCACGGCCATGCTGACATGCGTGCGTCCTCGCACGCGCTTTATCACAATCTTACTTATCTGTAGAAAGGAAAACATCGTTCGATCATCCTGATAAAACAGTGTCTGGTCCGGTCCATATTGACCCTTCAGATTTGGGCTACAATCAGTTTTGTTCCGGCAGTAAGCCCTACAAAACTTTAATCATCTTTATGCTAAATCGGAATGATTAGTCTGTAGCCTTTTCTATTTTCTCTCTTTTTTTTTCAAGTACTGTTTGCTAGTCCGGAATCACTATTCCCTGTAGCTATATCATTGGACCGGCAGAAAGCCCTGCAATGATATTACTCTTTTTTTTTCAAGTACTATTTGCTAGTCCGGAATCACTATTCCCTGTAGCTATATCATTGGACCGGCAAACGCCCTGCAATGATAGTAAGAACTACTTTTTTTCTTACTCTCTTTTTTCAATTCAGTATAGAATAGTTACAGACCAACCATAGCGCAAACGTGTCCCTGTCACAATCACACAAAAGTGTATCGTGAGGGACGTAGTGACATGATAACACCTAAGTATGTAAACCAACAGCAACACGACACATCCCAGTGCAGAACAAATTAGCCTCTCAGCGACACCATCTTCCTTTCTTGCACTAGAAGTATTACTCCGCTAGAGTGTTGCAACGTCTCTAGTATTTTCTAGATGCACAGACACGGCTACCTGTGTCTGTCGCACGTCCTCGTGCGGTTGACAGTGAACAGCATACAGTCTATCAGTTATCACCACCTGCTAACAGATATTAACTCTTGTTAAATATTACAACGGTCGACCATCCCAGACTTCATTTAAGTCATGAACGCGCCGATATGGCTACCTTCAGGCAAACGCTCTCCAGCTTTCCGTTCTGCTGCGTTTGTGCCACGTTCGTGCCAGCGAGCTGTCGCGCCGTACTAGCGCTAGCAAATCGTCGTACTGCTTTGCAAAATTAAAAGAAATCGAGATAAATGTATTGCGAACCATGGAATTCCGAGCTTCCAAAATTCATCACATATTCTCTTAAGAAACGGCAAATGTATGACATTTGAAAACATTGCAAAAAACGGAAACTATGTGTAGAGGCAAATACCACAACATATTTTAAAGGGAAGGAGGCAACTGCGCAAAATCTACGAAAGCCGACCTCAGACGTTCATTTACAGCGCCAAAGCACCATTTGTTCGGCGGCCGCTTGAATAGCCCTGCCGTAAGATCAGCCGATAAGTTACAGACTGTAGCTGTGTAGGCTCAATCTTACCAGCGCTCGGCCATACCTGACCATGTTCGATTAGCCGTCACAACATCGTCCTCGTTAATCATTGTTGTAGAGACTTCTACGAATCCCTCGACATCAAGCCCCAATCTTGTCGACGACACAAGATTCGGAGAAAACTGCAACACTGATCAACACATAAGAACACAAAAATGTCTCTTATTATTTTCAATTCAGAGCGTGTTAAATTTAATCCGTTATTTTGGTACATCCCTTAAACCTTTTGAACTTCAAAATATAGCAAATGATAATCATGTTTCGCGTGAACTATCAAATTACAACGAAACTTAACAACGTAATTAGAAAGCCTTCAACATTTCTTTCGACATTTGTTAACATATTTAGGTACATCAAGAAATAATGAAAATACTTGCGGGGTACTTTTATTACAAATCGAACAAATTAAAAAAAAATTGGCTTTAATAATTTCACTTTATCTTTTCTCTACATTTTAATGATACGACAATATCGTTATTAGCATAGCAAATTTCATTACGGTATTTAACATAAAAACAGATTCATCATTGCGGAATGCATTATAGTCTTCCACAAATGTAATAATCCTCATATTATTCGAAGATTATATGTGACTTTATCCCACTTCTGATGTAGAAAGGGTAATTGAGTATAGTACAGAGACTAATTTTGTAGTTAGTAATAATAATTAATTCGTTGAAACGAACTAATTATCCAACGAGTCGAGGATAAACTAGTAACGGAATACGACAAGCGCACCGTTCCACGTCAGAGCCAAGACTGCCTTAACGGTGGCGGCTCCGTCTGTTTTATACAAGCAGGACGGGCGGCACCGCAGGTGCAATGCCGCAGGTGTGCGGTACACGTGTCTTTTGCAAGAATTCTGTCTAGCTAGCCCGACGCCGCCGCACCTGCAACGGTGCACGTGCCGTCATATATATTATTATTATATATTATTATTATTAATTTAATTTGTATATTGCAGAATTCCAATGGAACAACCAATGGACAACTTAGTTGCAACAAGTGAAGAAAGCAATTCTCTCATCACATCTGTGAATCAAACGAGGCTGTAGACAATTGCCCGACAAAAAAGGCAAAGATTAATAAATACATACTTCAACTAAAATTTTATTTGTATGATTACCTTTTCATCCTTTTGAGTTTATTCTGTGTACGAAGCAATTGATTTTGTTCGCATAATAGGTTGTTGCGCTCTTTGAGCCTTTCATCTATACTCTGAAAGATAAGGTCTAATTTATATTGACTGTAGCAATACAATATTAAATATTAATATTAATCTGGAAGGGAATTATAGCATTCATGCAATTAGTAATGAAATAAAAAACAATTGTTACTTGTAAATATGTGTTATTTTCTTGATGGAGGCGAATGAATGCATCATGCGATCGCTCCTTTTTATTTTGGGCTGTGGGGTAGCTAGTGGAAGGGGCTGGATGGCTGGTGGAGAGGGCTGGTGGAATATTTTCCAACTCGTCTGCAAAGTAGGTGGGTACTGGAAGTGTCAATAAATTTAATTGTGTATCATGCTCCACCACTGACACTTCAATGATTTCCGGCTATAAAATAAGAAACATAAGCTTCACATGCTTTCAAAGACAAAGTTACACAAGACAAAATATTGTAACTAAATAAGTACACACATTTGCCTAGCCTATTGAAAACTCTTCAGGCCCAATACCAGTAGAAGACTCAAACCCAATAATATTTAAAACTTTTGTGCTCACTTCGGACACAGTCGGTACTATTAATGAATTTCCCGTGGTACTGTGTCCACGAGCTGCCGCTGCATTCTCTGTGCGCGCACCCTTTTTTAAATCTTTCCAAGTCTGCAAATAAAAGAATATTTAAATACCTACTACTTTCTCGCCGTCAAAATTAGTGTATATAATTTTAATTCTGTGTACATACATACAATATAGAATGTACCATGAAAATGTAATATGTTACGTACTAACCTGCTTCCACTGATCAATTTTTCTGTCTGGCCCATACTCTTTTAGCATTTCCATGAGAATTTGCCACTGGGAGTCTGCCCTTTTAGCTCCTAAGGGTCCTGTGAACTCTCCAGTGGCAAGGTGGTTGTGAGTCGACATAAAGTCGACCAACATATTAATTTGTGTTTTGTTACTTCTTGATCTGAATGAAAAAAAAAAGAATTGTTAAATAATTGGCGATAAATATAGACGAACAGGTTATAAAATAGTATAAATTATTTGTAAACAGAAAGATTTGTAGAGAAAATTAAATGTTTACATTTCGCTTTCTTAAAACAATAGTTACTTTACAACATTTTATGTGATAGTATATTTACTTTTTGGCGTTCATTTTAATATATTTACCTCTGCGTTTTAATTTTATTTTACGAAAGCGAAAACTGCGCTATAAACCTTATTATAGGCATAGTATAAAGACAGGGAAGTACGTTATCTTCAAACAAACGCACTGCGCGCGGCTTGTATGTGTGCGCCATAGTATCTATGAGGCGCCGCACGCACACTTAAACACAATCTCGGAATGTTTCTCACTACGCCAGTCTGGGCTAACACCGCACGAGGTTCGCGCGTTACGGCTTTTTTGCATACATTTACATATTTTTGTTGTATTAGTTGTCTATCAGACAGAGCAAGAATAGTAACTAAGTACCTACTTACGGTTATAAAATCGTAATTAATTATATTTGCAAAAGTTATTTATAAGGATGCGGATATATTACACATTAAAGTTTAATAACAAGTCGTTTCGTAATAGTCGAAACCGAAGAAAGTATTTTTCTGTAGCTAATTTGTAATTTTGTAATAAATGTGTGATTAAATATATATATGCTTGTATAAATTAAAAATAAAAATTAATATGGTCCTTTATGTGTGCAAATACTATATTATGCCTATTAAAAATAAAAAATAACTAGAATATACTAAGTAAATAATTTAAACACGAGCTCACACACCGCCCCGCCGGTTTATTTTATCCTTTTTTTTATAAATAATACTGCTCTGAATCTTAATACATTTCTGTATTTGTTAGGAAAACCATTGTTGAACTTTATCGACTAATGATCACTGAATTAGTTATACAGAGATGTATTATTTTTGGCAAGGGCCGGGCTTTAAACTAATGATTTGGTGACAATGACAACCCTGAGACAGTAGGCAATTATATCGCGGATTGGGCCGGAGACAGCCCACTTTCCTGTCTTTATACTATGTTATAGGTAAGTTTGTGATTTTGTGAACTTTTATGTGTCGAAATCATGAGCAGAGATACAAATAATGATTTTGTGATTTAGAGTAAACATCAATTTTGAAGTATTTTTTAGTTTTCTTATAATGGCACTAATTGCGGGGATAAGTCTTATCTCCATTTTATCTACTGTGGATATTATATCCACCGGCGTGCCCATGCTCGAAGGGTGGATAAAACTAAACGAGGGGATAAATATTTTGTCCTTTCCCCGGGGATAAATTGTCTCCTGCCATGCTAGCCCTGCAGCTTCATATTTACTTCCAGATTGTAAAGGGTTTCTACTTAATGCATCTACGTGTTGCATGCGGTAACCCTCCCTATGGATAATGTAAGAAAATTCTTGAGTTTCCAAGACCCATCTAGCAATTCGTGGTATTATTTCCTTTTTATTTAAAGCAAAACCAACTGCAATGCAATCCGTAACAATACGAAAATGACTTCCTAATAAGTAATGCCTACATTTATTTTGTTATTGAACGACCGCTAATAATTCTATTTCGAATGAATGATACTTTTTTTAATCTTCTGTGGTTTGACGACTATAGTAGTGAATGTGCTTTTCTACAGAGTCTGAAACCTGCATTAAGATACCAGCAATTCCGTCTTTGCTTGTGTCAGTATATAAAACGCACTCTTTTGTAGGGTCCAATAACATAAGTATGTTATCCGAAATTAGTGCATTTTTAAGGTCATAAAAGCACGATCATGTTCAGTTTTCCAGACCCAGAGGACATTCTTCTTTAATAGTTTGGTGAGTGGACTGGACAAGATTGCACAATGTTTTATAAATTTCCGAAAATAACTAATGAGGCTGAGAAATCGTCGCATATGGTGAACTGATTTTGGAGTGGGAAAGTCTTTCACTGTATTTACTTTACCTTCGTTAGGTTTTATGCCCTCAAAATTTATTCGGTACCCCAAAAACTCTATATCTGTCTTTAAGAAATGACATTTTCTTAAGTTAAGCGTTAGTCCGTTTTCTTTGCAAATTTGTAACACCTTTTCAAGAAGTTCCAAGTTCTCTACCTCTATTTGACTAACGATTAAAGTGTCTTCTAGATATAAAATATTTTTTTCAAATCTAAGATTTTCTATGACTCGATTCATCATCTGCTGAAAACACGAGGAAGCACCAGCTAATCCAAAGGGGAGCCTCATAAATTCGTAGTGCCCATCTTCAGTAATGAAAGCAGTCTTATGAACCCAATCTTCTTTCATTTTTATTTGATAATACCCACTTTTCAAGTCCAAACTGGTAAAAAAGCTACACCCCTGAAGGCGATCGATTAAATCTTCGATGCGGGGCATCGGATATTTATTTTTGATCGTGATTTTATTCAGCGCGCGGTAGTCGATGCATAATCTTTTCTCGCCGTTCTTTTTATTTACTAGCAGGGCTGGACTTGCATATGCAGAATTACTTAGCGAATCATACAGTTTTCTAAAAGTTCGTTAACTAAAGATCTTATAATTTCTCCGTCTGAATACGATGCTACATACGGCCTAAATTGCACGGCCTTATTATGGAGAAAATTTATCTCCATTTCATGCCCAAGAACCATACCTAATTGATTTATATTTGAGGCTATGCATTGACGGTACTTTAAAAATAACCTTACTATTTCATCGTAATGAGAGTCTGTGTCAAAGTCAAAGCCTAACTCATCCATGATATTGTAAGCGCTTTCAATGTTTTTCGCATATTCGAACGTAAGGTTTTCACCTATTCTTGAATACATTAGGTCGGGTCCTTCAGCCATATTGCGTCCTATTAATATATCACATCCTGAGAGTTCACTGAGAATGTACATTTCTACATTATTAATTTTAACGGAATGTAATTTAATATTTACACTAACCATTTCCATTACAGCTTTTACACTATCTTTGGAAAACCCTTGCAATATCACATGCGGTTTTAAAGGGAACCTTTGGAGGTTAAATTGTTTTACCAAACGAGATGATATCAAGGAGCAGCTGCTGCCCGTATCTATAAACGCATCGCTAACAAATTCATTTATTAGGGTTTTTTACAAGGTAACCTTCTTAAAAAATCTTTGTTTTGAATTAAAGAATTTAATACACTTTGTTTCTTGTTGGTCAAATTTGTCGGTATTAATATTTTTCGTATTTTTTTATGGAAACATATATCTTCTGTGTGGCCCCTTTCTTCGCAAAATTCAGATTTAATCGAATATTGAACCCTTTTATTATTACCGCCACAGTTAAAACATTCTAATTTCTTGCAACCTTGTGTCGGGTCAGTATTATTTTGATTCGTAGGTCGTGTGGGTAGATTAGTTAACAACGGTAAATTTGACGTCGAGCCAAGTGTATGGGTTGTCGTTTTAGTACTATAATCACGAATGTTATTTAAGCTAGGGGGTTGTTTTACTAATTTTAATTTGAAAATTCTTCCGTGTAAAAATCCTCCTAGGTTTTCACATATTTTTAAATTACTTGCTTCAACTGACGCTGTGATATTATTGTCGCCAATATTTCCTAAGATAATTGATATAATACCGTAGTCCGTAAAGTTTAAGCACAAATTATCAATTTTTGCTTTTTGTTCGAAAAAGAAATTGTACAGAGACTGATTTTCGAAAGGCCGTCGCTCAATAATCTCTTAGTAACCCAAACATATTTCTTTTTACCCTAAACGTTACTAAAAATTTTTCCATCCAATCTTTCCACGCCCAAGTTGTCCAGGAATTATCACTACGTAACAGCGATTCGTACCAAAATTTAGCCGAACCTTTGAGCTTATTTAATGCTTGATAACCGATTTTACTATCTGACCAAGATAAAATTGACGCAAAAGATTCTATAACATTAAGCCATGTCACAATATTATCATTTAACGGATCAAATTCAGGTATCATACTATGAAGCGCTGTGTGGCTTGTAATTACAGTTTCGGTGGAGTTTTCATTTGATACCTTAATTCTCTTTCGGGTCTGGGGAGACAGCGGCGGTGTTTTTGAGCCACGGCTACAGCTGGTGCTACCGCTGGTTGATGATCTAACACGTGTTTTCCTGTGCTGGCGCTTACTGTTATATTTTCATTTCTTACCCATTTTTTTAATTGTTTCTAATCCCACTTCTGATGTAAACTTTATATTTTACTTAGGTAGATAATTATACACTGACTGTACGTAAAATAAGTATTTAATAGAATAAGTATTATACAATAAATATGTCCTTTACGAGACTTGAGGCTACTAGCGCGTTCGGTAGTTGAAACGAAAGTGTTGCTCGGTTTCTTATCGGTTTATTTCTTGCTTCCCCAGAATCAGCAACTTCACTCGCCTACCGTGTTGTGGCCAACATTTTAACGTTACGCAGCAACTTCACACTATTTCCGCGATGTTGCCAACACTATACTGTCATGCTAATCAAGACATTTATAACAAACTCATTTCTTTCTTTTCCTAAAGAGATATCAAATTTCCATAGAATTCGTCACAAGAATTCGGGATGTATATAGAACTTCACTTAAAAATACTCAAACTCAATTTTTTATTTTTAATACTGCTCTCTTGATTAGGACGGCAGTATAATGCCCATCTGTCAGTTAACAACTCATGTAGGCTAATACTGCCCCACTGTTTTGACTGGGCGTTGTTACCCGGAAGGGAATTGTTATTCTATCCAGGTATTGTAATAAAATATTATAGAAATAAACTCAAAATATCATAGAATAGTCCTCCCCTCTACCGGACACTTTAGGATTTTAGTAAAAAAATTATGTTTTATTTAAATAATTAACATTTTCATTTAAATAATCATATTAGACATTATAAAAAATTAAAAAAGACAAACATTACATATTTATAACCACTCAAAATGGAATCAATCATTTGTATAGTTTTTGGTTTCATTGAAATTTAATTAATAGAATCAGGCGTTACTTTGCGGAAATCGATTATATAAAAGCTTTTAAAAAGTTACTTCGCAAACATCCGCTCTATAAAATAATATAAAATGATGTGTCTTACCTAGTTAATGTGATGGGCGAGAGGTGCTCTTCATACTAGGTAAGACACATCATTTTATATTATTTTATAGAGCGGATGTTTGCGAAGTAACTTTTTAAAAGCTTTTTTTTCATTGAAATTTGGCACCTAGTACCGGACAAGTATAAATTCGAACTCTTAAGACCGGACAGGACCAGGCATATGTAGATTTGCAAAAATTTAAAGTCGAACAATAATCTAACATTAATAAAATATACACCCTGAGCCACACAATCACTATAAACATCCAAATAAATCAACAAAAGTAAGTACAAATGACATGTCTTTTAACTACGGATAAGAAATTATTGAATAGTTTTAAGAAAATAACACTTTATATTTCGACATAAAGTTACCAGAATTAAACATCGTGACAATAACAGTCTCAATAAAACTTTAAAAATATTTACAACGGTCACAAATGTAGACATTTGAACATTCTGGGATATCTGCACAGGCTTAATGAGCCCATCCTTTACACGCTCCACACTGGATCCAGTCCTCGTTGTAGTCTTCGCAACAAACAACACAATAGTACTTCTCTGGCTTCTTTTCAGTAAGTTTTAATATAGTTTTTTTTATTTTTCCTTTGTCATTTGTCTTTTTAAATTTACGAATGCCAGCTTCTTATCTTCTTTTTTCATTTTCTTTATCTTCTAAATGTTCCTTGTATCAAAATTTCACTCTTTTTAGTTTTACGTCTTCTTGATTACTCCCTTTTGTTAGCAGCATCTGGGACGGGTGAAATATCAAGAATGGTTTTTCTTATATTTGTTATATTCACCAAACGAGGTTTTGACATTTTTCCTGTCTGTCGGTATTCTTTGCTGATAGATGGTTCAGGTGATTCTTCACTGTTAACTTCCTGAGGCAAATCCTGTGTGACGACTGAATGAAAATAGGTGTAGCACTCTCAGTTGCAGGTTACTTTTCCTATATTATATTTTGTGCAATTTCAGGCTGTGGAGATGATATCAAAACTGCATTAGTAGCTACTATATTTGTTGCTTTTGACTCATTTGTTGGTTCATTGCTGTCAAGAGGAATATTAGTGATATCACTTGATAAATAATCCAAATCCGTGAATATATTTTTGTCGAATGGGCGAATACCCGAACATCTAAATCCTGCCTCTGCTATTTCATAATGCGTAACTTTTTTAAATTCTTCTGATACAAGATCTGCTATGTCATATTCAGTAGTTTTAGCTCCTGCATTAGCCCGTATCCACATACCACAGCGTTCATTATAAGAATTTCACTATAAGCAAGAGTGGTTTCATAAAATATCGATCTAATGGTTGCAGCTTATGTAGTATGCGGTGGAGTGCTTATCAAAATTATGTAATTATGGAGTTAAATATCAAAATCCATTACTTCCGCTCTAAGTAAAACGGGGGAAATTGATGTTATATGTGTTTTGGTGAAATATTTTATAATTTCTGCTGTTTTGTATAATTAGACTATTTTCTTAGGAATTTCCATATAATATAATTTAAAAGGATTAATAAATTAATGATAGGATAAGCTAAAAAAGCGGGTTAAAGTTTGGACACACCGCATTTTGATGTGTATGAGCTAATTATATCGATGTTTGAAAAAAGTCATACTAAAGTTACCTAACTTTGATTATCATTGTATTAGGACGTATTCAGAGCAACTGACTGGTAGTGGTATTTTAAGAAATACTTCAGTATATTTAATTTTATAAATGAAACAATGATTATAAGTGAACCAAAATATTTTATTTTTTTAAACGCAATCTAAAACCTCTTCCATTTCACAATCTTGCGAATTATTTATTATGCCTTCTTCTCTCTCTTTAGTTAGATCAACATTGTTTTGTAAAACATTTTTATAAAATTGGAGTTGGGGTATCTGATCCCATTGAAGTCCTAAATGTATTTGCAATAACTTTTGTACGTCTAGTAACTTATCAGGCTTTATCGAATGAGTAATTTCAATAACGCTTGGATTGATATTGACAATTTTTTTACCTATCTTTAGTAATGAAGCAGTTTCAGCAATGTTGTTCCGGTATGATATTTCTCCAGTTATATGTATTTTGTCTCTCGAAGGGGTGATAATAATACGCTTTCATTAGCTGACTTGGAAATAAAAGTTAGACTACAAATTATTTTGTCTATCTGTCTTCTAATCTAGAATGGAATTGTTGCGTGGTTAGCAATCAAATCGATGTATTCCTGAGGCTCAATTATACTTTCTTTGCGTCTTGTTTGTTTTTCAGTCAACGCGAATACTCTGTCTGGTGTTATAAAAGAGCGCCCAGTGACAGGAAATATTACTTGAATTTCTGTTATATTAGGGTAACGAATTTTTTTATAGGATAGGGTGACAAACGTGCACACAGTCCACCTGATAATAAGTGGTTGCTGTGACCCATAGACATACACATCTACCCTCAATAAAGAATCAAACTTCTAGTAAAATGGATCTCCGGTTCTCTACACTCACCATACGAAACACAGCAGTGTTAAGCTGCTACTTTACACTGGTATTCTGTGAGAACGTGGTCCTTCCCCGGTCGACCCGACCCATTCGTGCTTCAACTATACTATTAATATAGCCGCAGCATGGCTCTACCACGTACCAAAAATTCTGGCATCATACAGCCATTTCATGGCCATTGCTATCAACATTGAATTGGCCGCCAAAGCCGTCAATGATTAACCTTACTTTTTTCTTTTCCGTCAAAGGTCAAAAAATTTAAACAAGCATACACGCATGAACATATTTTATTCGAGCCTTTTGCCGCTTGTACCTCAGTACATATACAGGGTATTTTTGGAACGCTCCCGAAAACTAAGACAGGCGACAGCACCAAGTATACCTTTGATCATGGATCACAAATAAATTTGAACCTGATGAAAAAAAAAATCATATTTTTACAACGTTGTATTAGATTTATTCACGCGCCATCATGTTAGTACAGCTAAATGAAACGATAATTTCATAAAAAAAGTCATGAAAATACTGAAACATAAAACCAGCAGTGGAATAACTGAATTCATATCAGCTGATTAAAGGTCAATGTACGCGCGAACGCAAATTCGCGCGGCCCGCAACTAGCGGGCCATACCACAATACCTAATAATTTACAACACTTTTCTAAATACCTAAATCTACTTAACCTACTATTTTGCCACTGTGCTTGTCTCCACGTAGCCACTTTAACCCGAATTTACAGGTTAAATAACCCAAATAACTGGTTCGATTCCCCGCTAATAAAAAAATACTTAAATGAAATGTAACCAAGGTTGGAGTCATGTGTTTTTATTCATCGTGTAGGTATGTTTATTATTCTCATGTATTCAGTTATGTACGTAGTCAGATTAGTCCAGTACTAAGTTATTTAAAAAAAATAGTTATGAAACAGCTTACCGCTCTAAATCCTCCGTGGTCTTATGAGATGCGGCTCAAATTGTGCTCCATTCATTTCAAGGCAGATTTGGGCTCGGTGTTTCATCTCCTCATGCAGACGGGGCATCATCGTGTGGTCTTCGACACAGTCCATACGTAGTTTGTCGAAAACATCCACGATCCTTTGGCGCATTTCATCAGCACTATCACACTCGGGATTAAAAACCCTTTCTTTCACATACCCCCACAGAAAGAAGTCCAACGGGGTCAGATCTGGTGAGCGAGGTGGCCAAGCGTGTGGTCCTAGTCTGCCGATCCAACGATCATCAAATAACTCATTGAGACGAACCTCACGACATGTGGAGGGGCACCATCATGCTGGAACCATGTGCGGCGATATTCAGCCAACGATAGGTCGTCTAAAATATCCACCAACTGTTCATTTATGAATTTCAGGTATCGTTGTCCGTTAAGTCGTTGTGGAAGAAACACTGGTCCTAATATGCGATTCTTAAATAAACCTGCCCATACGTTAACCGACCATCGGGTTTGGTGCCCGGTTTGTCGAACAGCGTGCGGTTTAACCTCGGAATACACGTGTGTATTTCTTCGGTTCCACAGGCCGTTTCTGGTAAATGTCGACTCGTCCGTCCAGATGACGTGCTCAATGAAACCAGGCACACATTGTTGTTGGTCTAATAACCAACGGCAGAAGATTCGCCGGTGGTCGTGATCGCCGGTAACTAACGCTTGCACTTTGTACACTTTATATGGGCGCATTCGGTTACGCTTTAACACTTTGTGAACTGTACAGTATGATACACTAATTCCATCCCGATGCCTTAACAATTTAGCGATACTTCGTGTACCTAGGTTTGGATTCCGGCGAACGACATCTAAAATGCGCTCCTCTGAGTGAACAGCCACTTGACTTCCACCTCCTGCCGCTACCAGAGCAATGGGCCGATTTTCCAACACTCGCTGAAAAGCTGCTGTTATCAGACGAGAGTCAGCTGGATGTCGAGCGGTCGGGAATTTCTCTCGATAAATTCGCAATGCATGCGAAGCATTCCCGTAAGCTTCACCAAGACACATTATCATGTTTCCATATTCACGAGAACTATAAACGTATGCGTTAGGCATTATAAAAACAAAAGAAGAAACTTAAACTATTTAACTTAAATAATTTATTAAACAAAAAAATTGTACTGTCCCTCGCCACAGCCAACACGGAAGTGTAACAAAAACTAAAATTATTAATTTATTCCGCTAAAACAAATGCGACAATGTCCTTGAAGCACTGGAACTTTCCAGACACCGTTAAAGCGTTATGTATGTTAAGACATCGCCAACGTTTATTTATTTATCACTACGACTAGTCTTCATATGGAATTTAAAAGTTATGGTTGTAATTTTTAATACAATTACACAATCAATTGTACCCTGGCGCAACAAGCAGTTCTTTACTACAAAAATTATTGCAATTAATAAACGTACCTAATTGGGTACTCAGTACTCACACAATTATAAACACTATTTCATCGTTATCTTTGTTTTTGTATAAGAAAATAGAAATGAAATGGTACTGAATAATTTAATAGTTAAAATCAATTGCAATTATGATCGACAGTTGATTATTATCAGAATTAATGTAAAAAATTATACTTACACTATTACTTATACACTATATTTTGATTGACTTTTCTTATTTAATCCGGCCAATACTTTGAATTTAAAAAGAGGTTCGTAAATTATTAAAAATGACTTGCAAGTTTTATAGTGATTGGCGCCTCTAATTCCATTGTCGCTGGCAAATTAAATTTCTGTGGAGGGAGTGTCTGCGCATGGGTACAGTCGCGTTCTAAAGTACTACGGCTAAGTAAAGCTAAAATTATTTATATCTATTGTTTTATGACTGAACTAGTGAACTAAAGGTAAATATGATACAGGAAGGTGAATGGGGAAAATTGTGCAGTAAAGTTAAAAGTGTTGAGGAAGAATACCGAAAAACTTACCATGTGATCGACCTGATGACGGAAGCTCAAGCGAAGATGAAAGTGAGGATGAAGTAGCATCCAGTAACACCAACACACCTTCAACATCTGGCTTCCATGTGACCCAAGACGACATAATGGACGGCGTGCCACCCTTAGCTTAAGTTTTCTTGTTACAAACTACTTTATATTTTACGATAGAAATAACAAATAATGCTTAAGTAAACATTATCCATTTTTAATTCCAACCTTTTCCAAAGTTCTAAGTAGCTAGTAAAGCACCTATTATGATTCTACAATAAAACAATTAATTACTTACTATAATATTATAAAACAATATCCCAATACCATGAAGTACTTTAGAACGCGACTGTAACCTCCCTCCACTCGACCTGTATCTAGCTCGGTGCGAAAAAATTTGTAACCCGGCCGGCTCGTATCGCATCACGCTGTGACACAGTAGGTTTCAGTTTTGGCGGGAAATGTTATTAATCGTAATTTTTGAAACAGTTCCGTGTTGATTTTGTACACGCGGGGGCGAGCGACAGCTCAATCGTTTTATTTATTAAATTGTTAGTACTTGTGATTACGTGTTGGTATTATTCGTGTTGTTACGTTTTTTGTTTTAATAATGCTTAACGCGGACGTTTATAGTGATTGTAAATACGGCAAATGTTAGGTATCCGAACCTAGGTACACGAAGTATCGCTAAATAAATTGTTAAGACGTCGGGATGGAACAAGTGTGTCATACTGTGCAGTGCACAAAGTGTTGAAGCGTAATCGAATGCGCCCATACAAATTGAACAAAGTGCAAGCTTTAGTTCCAGCGATCACGACCACCGACGAGTTTTCTGCCGTTGGTTATTATACCAGCAACAACGTGTGCCTGGTTCCATTGAGCACATTATCTGGACGGATGAGTAACATTTACCAGAAACGGCCTGTGGAACCCAAGAAATACACACGTGTATTCAGAGGTTAACCCGCACACTGTTCGACAAACCGGGCACCAAACCCGATGGTCGGTTAACGTATGGGCAAGTTTATTTAAAGATCGCATACTGGGACCAGTGTTTCTGCCACAGCGACTGAACGGACAGCGATACCTAAACTTAATAAATGAACAGTTGGTTGACATTTTAGACGACCTATCGTTCGTCGCACATGGTTCCAGCATGATGGTGCCCCTCCACATGTCGTGAGGTTCGTCCGTGAGCGCCTCAATGACCTATTTGATGACCGCTGGATCGGCAGACTAAGACCACACGCTTGGCCACCTCGCTCACCAGATCTGACCCCGTTGGGCTTCTTTCTGTGGGGTATGTGAAAGAAAGGGTTTTTAATCGTGAGTGTGATAGTGCTGATGAAATACACCAAAGGATCGTGGATGTTTTTGACAAACTACGTACGGACTGTGTCGAAGACCACACGATAATGCCCCGCCTGCACCCAAATCTACCTTGAAATGAATGGAGCACAATTTGAGTCGCATCTCATAAGACCACGGAGGATTTAGAGCGGTAAGCTGTTTCATAACTATTTTTTTTAAATAACTTTGTACTGGACTAATCTGAATAGGTACATAACTGAATACATGAGAATAATAAACATACCTACACGATGAATAAAAATGCATGACTCCAACCTTGGTTACATTTCATTTAAGTATTTTTTTATTAGCGGGGAATCGAACCAGTTATTTGGGTTACTTAACCTGTGAATTCGGGTTAAAGTGGCTACGTGGAGACAAGCACAGTGGCAAAATAGTAGGTTAAGTAGATAAGTTAGGTATTTAGACAAGTGTTGTAAATTATTAGGTACTGTGGTATGGCCCACTAGTTGCGGGCCGCGCGAATTTGCGTTCGCGCGTACATTGACCTTTAATCAGCTGATATAAATACAGTCATTCCACTGCTGGTTTTATGTTTCAGTATTTTCATGATATTTTTTATGAAATTATCGTTTCATTTAACTGTACTAACATGATGGCGCGTGAAAAACGCTAATAAAACGTTGTAAAATGATGTTTTTTTTATGAATCAGGATCGAATTTATTTGTGACCCATGATCAAAGGTATACTTGGTGCTGTCGCCTGTCTTAGTTTTCGGGAGCGTTCCAAAAATACCCTGTATAAGCATGAACATTTTCAAGTGTCAATGACTCCTTTGATGTTTCAACAACTACTTTTCAATTATAAAGGTAGAATTAACGCGAATAATATACAGATTGATCAGGAATTTTTGGTAACGGTAGATTTTTTTGACAATCAAAACTGAGTATCTGTAAATTTGGGGATTCATCTCTTAAATTATCAAAGTAGCATTTCGCTCTAAGTTTATGAATTTTGCACTGTGCTCGCAGTCCTTGTGTTTCTTGTTCGTTACGGGATAATTTAATGCGCTCAAGTAATTGAAGACAATCCGAGTAGACGTTTTGTCTAGGAGAGCCAAATCCGATATTAAAACTTGTATTAAATACTTTACTAAAATATTCAATTTTAATGTCATAACCGGGCAAGGCTTCATCATTATACATTTGCCACATTTTCTTTATATTTAGATCTGGAGACAAATACGTACGTATTTTAATTTTACCTCTACAATGATGTGTTTCTAGTGGCTTAATTTTTTTAATAAAATTTTGAATTGCCTCTTTTCGTAACGCAAATTGAAAAGCCTTTTGGTACCCGCCCCTATTTTCTTTAGTCATCGTTCCAGTTTCAGCGTGTCTTTTTATAACACCGTCTACGCGTGATTTATTTATTTATTGTTAAAATACTGATGAACGCCATTTTACAAACTTGAACGTATTTCTTCTGTTTTTTACTAAACATTTTATAAATCAGAGTCAATTTTCTCTGATTTTCCTTAATGTTATATCGCGGACGTCGGCGCTTTATCGGAGTGGCTGGTCACGTGCTTTATAATAAAATTGTCCTGGTCAATTTTATTAAATGTAGAGTAATAATTGCAATGAAAGTGAAACATATCATTTGGGGTTAGCGTAGCATACTTCAAAGTTTTGTTATTATGGCCACAGGCTGGTCCTTTCGGTAATCCGGGCGCTGAATACCTACAAAAGACAAACAATCAAATTGTTGACCCAAAAATAAAACATAATTATCTAAATAAGCCAGGTGAGCACTAACAAGCGCAAGTAGTTTTAGTTATTGCTGTAAAGTAAAAATAAAAACAAAACCCTGTTAAGTAGTCATAGGCAAAACAATAAAAGACAAACACATGAAAAAGTTAGCACCTAAGTAGAGGAAAGTTACCAAATATGGAATACCATTTTGTTTTTGTGTTATAAAAAAAAGATATTCTTAATCAAAAATTTTATTCTTATTTATTATCAGTCATACAGTTGCGCTTAACTTATTGACAGTTTTGTTTTACATATATTAATTTAAAATATAAAATTTTCTCAACTAAATCAACATAAAGGCACCTAATTATGGAATAGCTACCCAAATATGGACTACTATAAAATAATGAATAATAAACCTTTACTTTTATGAGGTAATACAGGAACTTTGGTCAATTTTAAAAATGTACTTAAATTACTTGAAAATCACAGATCCATGTATCGAACTCTGCACCTGCGCAATCACTATGTGCCCAGAGCCCGCACATGAGGCATTTGATCCATGTCTCTCCTCTAGTATCTTGAGAAAACAAGCTATTACAGAATAATACTCTGCATCTTCTGAGTCAGGAGCTTCCAGTCCTATGACGGCATCAGGCTCACTGTCTGTGTCAAAATGTATTTCTTCTTCATCGTCTGAATCAATGGGACTATTTTGAGACTTGGTTTTCTCTTTTTGCTGTTTTCCTTTAGTTTTCTTTTCTTTCTGTTTTTTATTTTTTGGCTTTGATAATTTATTCTCTTTTTCTTTTTATTACTGTCAATGAGTTGATTTTTATATGGAGAAGATGTTATTATTTCAGCAATAGTTGTTTTTCCTCCTCTATTAGAAATCTTTCTTTTTTTATCTGGCACTGGGCTGATGTCTTAGGGCGACACCAGATTTAGAGTACTGCGAGAAAGCCTGGAAGTTGAGGGTTCTGGATCGAATTCTGTGTCTTGTATTGGTGTGACAGAAGTTTCAGTTAAAATCAAACTATTATCAGTTGGTCTTGCATCGTTTGTTGATGACTATTTCGACTGGGAGCTTGATTTTGTTGGAGTGGCATTGATTGTGCAACCATCTTTTACTGCATCTTGTTGGGCAGCAAGGTAGTCGATCTCGCTGAATATGTTTTTATTCAATAGCCAAAGGCCTGTAACGCGAAAGCCATTCGCTGCAATTTCCCCTGTTTGCACTTTCAAGTAAGATCTGCCAAATAGTTCAACAATGTCATAAGGACTTAGTGGCCTGTTATGGTTTCTTATCCACATTCGTATTTCTTCGCTATAATAGGTTTTTAGTGGTCCCATAAAAGTTTTATTCAAAGGTTGCAGTTTGTGGGTTGTGTGTGGAGGTATGAAAACAATTTCAACATTGTTCTCCCTTGCAATATCAATAACGTCGATGTTTCGTGTGTGAGAATAATGTCCATCTAAGATCAACAAATCTTTCGATTCTGGTGTCGGGTTGGTGTGTTTGATGAAATGCTTAAATCAATCTGTAAATATTTGCATTTGGATCCATCCTGATGGATGTGCAACGCCTACTGCACCTGGAGGACTGCCTCTCATTAGCTGTTCGCTCATGTTTTTCCTGGGAAAGATGATGTAAGGAGGTACAAAATTGCCAGTAACGTTCATAGCAATAACTATTGTCATTAATGACCCTCTTTCAGCTGAAGTAAGTGAAGCTATTTGTCGTTTTCCTTTGTGACCGATAACTTGGGTTATCTTGGTTTGAACCACTGTAAGCCCAGATTCGTCGACGTTATATATGCGATTCGGAGTAGAGTTACCCTTAGTGTAGACTTCTTCAAGAAGATCAAAAAAAGCGTCTACTTTTTCTTTACTGAAACCAAAAGCTCTTGCGAAAGACGTGCCTGTGGGTCTTCACATCGAAATCTAGCCATTCCGTACTCACCAAACGGATTCTCCAAATGATTGCGTTTGGCCAACATATACGCCATTCTACGAACATCATTCCTCGTCAAACCATGAAACTTGCTCTCCATCTTTAAAATATATTTTTCCCGCAAGGACGCTAATGTCAAGCATCGACTTTAGATGACACTCGGCTCGGCCGATACGGGATGAAGTTCGTGCGTGTTGAACGTCCGAGTTTGTTGAACGGTGGGAGTCGAGAGCGCCCTAGAAAAATTAGGAGTCCATTTCCTCGCGTCGAGAGATAAACACGCGTTCTTTGTCGGGAAGTAGGAGGCGGAATATGATAGGCGCGTATAGTAAATATACCACTGGGAATTGTAATGCGTATTCCTGTTTTGTTAGCTTCATCCCGGGACTTAGGGTCTAATTCAGAATCTGTATAAGTGGATTCGACCGTATTAGTTACTAGTGCGGTATTTGATATTCTAGAAATAACGGTGACCTTTGAGCTGTACGTTCTGTGTTCATTCGCGAGTCAAGCGTTATAACAAACGAGAGTTAGTGGCTTCTGTAAGGTAGTTAATCGTACGACAGAGTTAAAGAAGTGTCATCGTAGAAAAAGAAAAAAGTGACTGCGGAAGGAGACCGTAGTTTGGAGAGGTGCTGAGGGCCGAACTGCTGCAGAGGGAACGGTGTAATAAGGTCAATAACACTACCAGCCACACCCAAATACACATCACTGACCCTTACTTTCCTAGCACTATACATCCACACGCGACCTGACCGAATCCTGAGGGACCAGTCGCCTTGGATAGAGGTAAGTAAGCTCTGTTCAATAAATGTAACGCTCCCCCCTGATCGTTTAATGTAATCAGAACCTTAACCCTTGGCGTTAGGACGCCCGACCAGCATCTGCCTGTAGCTTCTCCGTCTATGAGCCGCGGAGGATTCTACTCCTGGGATAGGCAGCTGTTAGCCGTAACATTTGGTAGCAGAGCGCGATTCTGAGATCGATTCCCGGTCGATCCACCGACCATAGTGTTTGATACAAATTAAATAATTTTGGTGGCAGGGAGCGTTGGGTTGATTGGTTTAATTTTGTGTCTACAATCACGCCCGTCCGTAATACGTAAAAATATTTTTTTTTATTATATACGTAATAATAAAATCCCTTTCTTTGGTGGCTTGCTTTTTTTTATTGTTAGCGGGTAAATTTGAAAAGCCGCGCCCGGCTAGCGCACAAGCGGGAGTTTGCGTCATGTAGGTAGATGGTTATTTTTACGTAATCGGTTAATTATCGTTGTCGGATAGTTGTAGTGGATTACTTATCGAAGGGTCGATTTCCGAGATAGGCATTTTTTGTTGATGTGTATCTTCGTTATGTATCTTTCGTATTGTAATTTGTATTTGAACTAAAGAGTAGTAATTTGTATTTACGTAATTTGAATTTAACTTGATTTGATCGCACTAGTATTTGTTATTGTTAATTTGATTTGTCTTTTCTTTTGTACGAACTTGTATTTGGTTTGATAAATAGCGGTTCTTATTTGTTTAATTTCTATTCAACTCGATTTGATAGGAACTGCATTTGTTAGCTGTTAATTTTTTTTGTATTTGTTATTTTTGTAATTGTGCTCGAGCCGCGTCGTAATTTGTATTTAGTAGTGATGTCCTCGCCCAAGATGCTAATCCGTTGCCTGCGGACTGAGTTACGCTGGGCCACCAGCGCCCATGCTTTGATAGGTCGACCGGATAGGGTCCATAACTTTTTTTTTATATAGGATAAGGGTGACAAACGAGCACACAGTCCACCTGATGGTAAGTGGTTGCTGCGGCCAATAGACATCTACAAAATCTACAAAATGCAGATGCTTTGTCACCCGTGAGGACTAAGATGGAATTCCTCATTTCCAGTAAAAAGGGCCTCCGGCCACCAGCACTCACCAAACGAAGCGCAGAGGTAAACCTCTACTTCACGCTGGTATTCTGTGAGGTCGTGGTACCACCCCGGTTCGAGCCGGCTCATCCGTGCGACAGCAAAAGCTGCCGCGTGGCTCTACCACTGTTAAGCAGGTCGATGCTCGAAGGGCTGCAGTGGAGGAGGCTTACGCTTAGCTCGAGGATTCGGATGTGGAAAAGGGAGTCCTGGACTCCTGCTTCGCAGACTATGAGCAGTTCCTTTCGCTCACGGACGAGTTGATCGAGGCTGAAGGCAGGTATGCCGAGGAGGCGCGTGAAGCTCGGACGAGTGGCCTGCCCGAGTCCTTTCGGAAGCAGCCTCAGCCGGAGCTGTTGGGACGACTCCCAACTCTGGACTTGCCAAGGTTCTCTGGGGTCCTTTCCGAATGGCTGACCTTCGTTGGTCTTTTCGACGGCCTAGTGGACGCCCGGAGTGACTTGACCCCGAGCCAGAAGATGGCGTATCTCCTGGCCTCACTGGAGGGGGAGGCCCTGGGCGTTGTCAGCCATTTGAGCTTGTCGGACGACGCCTACCAGACTGCTCGGGACCTCCTAGCCAGAAGATACGCCAACGTCCGGGGAATTGCGGACGAACATGTTAAGCAGCTTCTGAGCCTCCCGCTGCTTAGTGACCGGGCCAGACAACGTCTGGACCTGTTGGATCCAGTCTTGGTGGCCTGTAATACGTTGAGGCGGCTGGATTTACCAGTAGGCGAATGGGCCTTCTTGTTGCTCCGCATCGTGCTGTCCCGCCTACCTCTCGACCTTAGAATACTTTTTGAGGATAGGTACGGCGGGGACGAGGCCTCCTATATTCCGCCCTTCTATGACCTGCTGCGGTTTTTGGAGGAGCAGTGCCGGCAGATTGAGACCGCGGCGGGCACCGTTGACGACTTACGAGCCGTGCCCCGTAAGAGGCGGAATCCGCCGGGCAAGTCTTCGTCAACCCCCCCCCCCCCCCCCCCCTGCTCCTATTGTCGAGCATCTGATCACCGGGTAACGTCTTGCCCGAAATTATTAAGTAAGCCGGTTCCGGCGAGG
This sequence comes from Parnassius glacialis, assembly GCA_033319125.1. Lineage (NCBI taxonomy): Eukaryota > Metazoa > Arthropoda > Insecta > Lepidoptera > Papilionidae > Parnassius > Parnassius glacialis. Next base: position 8,603,509 of record JAVANC010000015.1, on the reverse strand, counting down.
CGAACTATCGCCAAGGAGCGCCGCTGGTGCTACTCATGTGTGGAAGGGCACCTCCAGCGAGACTGTCCGCACCGGCGTCCCTGTTTGCATTGCCAGGGCAATCACCATGCCGTACTGTGCCTGGGTGCGAACGGCGTCTCCTCTCGGGGCGCTGCCAGGCCCTCGACCCCCACGGGCGGGGGCGCTCCGCCACGCCCTCTGACGGGCGACGCTCGGCGCCCGCCGGCTAGCCAACAGACCCCTAGGTTTGAAAGGGGTAATTCCCCCAGGGGCGGGGTTGTCATCACCCCCCCTCAGCGTGCGAAGAGGAACTTCACGGCCACTCATCGGTCCGCTGGACCCTTCTCACTCCCGTTAGCCGAGTGGCCGCGACTGGTGTACCACTGTACCCCATTTGATGGAGGCGGCCCTAGCTAGCTGCCGCCTTAGCTCCCACCATGGCTGCCTCTACTGAGCCTTAAGCCGTCAACAGTCCACTTGTCAAGCTGTTCTGTTGCCGACGGCCTCAGTGAGGGCATACAACCCGAGTGGCGACTGTTAGCGGTTGCGCTCTGTTAGTCTCGGGTTCACGCGGTGTGGCCTCCACTTGGTGGTGGGAAGATTAGGGCCACCTGGAGCGTTGAATCACGCTCTCGAGGGATATTGGATTTGGTTTGGTCGAGCACTTAGTTAAGAACTCTTTGAATTAAAATTAAAATGCTTTGAGTTTTCCGCGAAATTCATATTGTAGCGGTTGTGATTAAAAGAATTGAATTTAAAATACTCCTTTAAATGCTGTTGCATATGTTTTGTAAATACATTTGATCACTGCGTTTGTTGTTGCACGGAAAATTGAGATTTAATTGTGTGCCCTTTTTTAATGCTTGTGCGTATGCTTTGTAAATGTATTTGATTGTCGCGCCTGTGCTGAAGGGAAGTTTAAATTCATTTGAAATTTGAATGGCGCGCTATTTTGAAAATTATGTATATGTTTGTGATAGTGTTTGATCATTTTGCTTTGTGATAAGGAAGGTTGAAATTAGATAACCCTGTTGTTGCCGAAGGAAATAAGAGTCAATTCTCTTTTGGTTTAGATTTTGTTGGCACTGTCTAAGATATTTATTTGAAATAAGAAATAGGGCTGTCTCTTACGTTTATTGTTTTGTTTACTTTGCCAAGTTGACCTATGTGCATCGGTGATTACTTGTTTTAATTAATTCTGTAATTGAACATTGATGCTTTTGAAAAATTAGTTAAAATATGAGCATAGGATTACCTGCCTAAAGGGCTATCTGGTTTGTAGATTATCAGATGGAAATCAGCTGTCGCACCATTTGGTAAATGATTATAGGTGGATGGCTTAGTTATGCCTACTTGTTTGAAAATTCATACTAGGGACTATCTGTGCGTTTCGTTCAGCTCTCCACAGACGACGTTCATGGGGAATTTGGGGGTGCTCTCTGCACTGAAGCTTGGAAGGTCCCTCTAGGCCACTTCGTGTCGCGTCGCTGTTTGCAGACCTGATCCGGTCGGATTGCGGAACTAATTATAGGAGCGCAGATAGGTGTTTGAAGGAGGTCGTCGGACTTCTGTCTAGGAATAGGACTTATTTATGTGCTGCGATGTCCAGGAAGGGCATCCAGTTCAACTCTCCGGCTAGCCCACGTTGTGGCTGTGATTTTGAGGCGTTGGTTAGGGTTGCAAGATCTGTTGGCTGGGTAGGGTGGCCTGGTTTGGTTGTGGATTCGGTCTTGCAACTTTCCGTCGCGACCCTGTCCCGCTGACCGGTTGCTCGCGGACCTAAATCCTTATGTCCGGGACGGGGGTTTGTTCGCGCAAGGGCGCTAATGTCAAGCATCGACGTTAGATGGCACTCGGCTCGGCCGATACGGGATGAAGTTCGTGCGTGTTGAACGTCCGAGCTTGTTGAACGGTGGGAGTCGAGAGCGCCCTAGAAAAATTTGGAGTCTATTTCCTCGCGTCGAGAGATAAACACGCGTTCTTTGTCGGGAAGTAGGAGGCGGAATATGATAGGCGCGTATAGTAAATATACCACTGGGAATTGTAACGCGCATTCCTGTTTTGTTAGCTTCATCCCGGGACTTAGGGTCTAATTCAGAATCTGTATAAGTGGATTCGACCGTATTAGTTACTAGTGCGGTATTTCATATTCTAGAAATAACGGTGACCTTTGAGCCATACGTTCTGTGTTCATTCGCGAGTCAAGCGTTATAACAAACGAGAGTTAGTGGCTTCTGTAAGGTAGTTAATCGTACGACAGAGTTAAAGAACTGTCATCGTAGAAAACGAAGAAAGTGACTGCGGAAGGAGACCGTAGTTTGGAGAGGTGCTGAGGGCCGAACTGCTGCAGAGGGAACGGTCTAATAAGGTCAATAACACTACCAGCCACACCCAAATACACATCACTGACCCTTACTTTCCTAGCACTATACATCCACACGCGACCTGACCGAATCCTGGGACCAGTCGCCTTGGATAGAGGTAATTAAGCTCTGTTCAATAAATGTAACGCTCCCCCCTGATCGTTTAATGTAATCAGAACCTTAACCCTTGGCGTTAAGACGCCCGACCAGCATCTGCCTGTAGCTTCTCCGTCTATGGGCCGCGGAGAATTCTACTCCTGGGATAGGCAACTGTTGGCCGTATCAATATTCTACTAGTAGATTTTCGAGCTGATCACCTAAAACAGATTTTATTCCTAATTTAGTGGCTGCAGCTTCTTCTGGAGATAGTTCATTTTTCTGACACAATCGAAACAAAGTGGTTCTTGGTACATCAAAGTGTTTTGCTGCTTTAAAATAACCCATTTTTTTCCCTATAACCATTCGTATAGCTTCTGTCATGTGATCTGTGTTCCATTCTTTTCGTTTTCCTTTTGAACTTGAAGACGTTATTCTAAAATCAAAATATTAAATTTGAAATCTAGCCAGATGATATTGTGGTATCCAAATTTGGAATAGTCCATATTTAGACTCCACGGACTGTCCACTTTCGGAAATTTCAAAGTAATCAAAACGTATATCAGATTTTTTTACTTATCAAGATCAGACAAGAAAAAACCTCTAAAACAATCAAACAAACATGTAATCAATGCATACTCATAATATACAATATTATTTCCAATCATGTTTTGAGAAATACTTAGTTTTTACGTACCTTAAAAACTTTTCTCACAGCGCCTAAACAAAACACTCTCACTGCCAAGGAACATACTCCTCTCTAACGAGAGAAGAAAAACATCTCTATAGTAAAAAAAGGCAACCACAGCCAACACACCTACACGACGCTGGCGCCATTGCGGAATAGCAATTAAAACAAAATACGCGGGAACTTTCAAAAAGGATATTGCATTACGCAATAATTGAATTAATAAGTAGTGCAAGAACATGAAGCATGATTCATAATAGTATGGAGTCTTTATATTATTATTTAATAGCTATGATAAATCTTGCTCCATATTATTAAAAAGTCCCGCTTCAAGTTCTTATAGTACATTTATTTTCAAATTGTGTGAGTAATTGAAACAACAAATAATGTATTATCATTTATTTTTTAAAATTCTCATTTTGCGTTCAAGAGTTTTCTTTTTCTCTTCGTCGTCCATATCTCTGTTTCTTAAAACACAATATTTTTTTTTTATAGTATAGGGGGCAAACGAGCATGCGGCTCACCTGATGGTAAGTAACTACCGCCGCCCATGAACAACCGCAACACCAGGGGAATTGCAGATGCGTTGCCGACCTTTTAGAAAGGTGTAAGCTCTTTTCTTGAAGGTTCCTAAGTCGTATCGGTCCGGAAAATTCGCTGGTGGTAATTGATTCCACAAGGAAGTCGTGCGAGGGAGAAAACTTCTTCTAAATCGCACAGTCGTGGACCGCCAATCATCCAGATGGTATGGATGGTAACGCGAGTTTTGTCGCGATGTGCGATGGTGAAATTGAGCGGCTGGAATTAGTCCGAACAATTTCTCAGAGCACTCCCCGTGATAAATGCGATAAAATACGCAAAGAGATGCAACATCTCTACGCAGTGCCAGTGTATCGAGCCGATCAGAAATAACTCGGTCGTCGACGATTCGAACCGCTCTGCGCTGGATGCGGTCAAGTGAAAGGAGCTGGCACTGGGGTGCCCCGGCCCAGAGATGAGAACAGTATTCCATGTGGGGCCGAACTTGCGCTTTGTAAAGTTGCAAGCGATGTGCCGGCATAAAATACTGTCTCGCTCTGCTGAGCACGCCAAGCTTTTTATAGGCCAATTTGGCCTTCACTTCCAAGTGACCACGAAACTGCACACTATTCGATATGTCGACGCCAAGGATTCCGATACTGGCTGAGGCAGTAAGGGGAGAGCCTTGAAACTGAGGAGATACGACAAAGGGGTTCTTTTTAGCGGTAAACGCGCAAACTTGTGTCTTCTGGGGATTGAACTGGATTAGATTTAGTCGCCCCCAATCCGAGACTTTGTTAAGCAAAGACTCGACTTCAGACACAAGTTTGTCCCGGTACTCGGCGACGTTTTCCCGAGAAATATTGGCACGGCCGGTATATAAGGCATCACCAGTGCTGTCGTCCGCATAGCAATAAATGCTGCCAGTTAGCAACATATCATTGATATGCAGGAGAAACAGCGTTGGTGATAGCACGCAGCCTTGTAGAACACCAGCGTTGATAGGCTTGAAATCAGAGCATTCACCGTCTACTACGACCTTGATGCTCCGATCAGCAAGGAAACTGGTGATCCATTTGCACAATTTCTCGGGAAGCCCATAGGAAAGAAGCGCTTTGTGCCAGACCTGATCAAAGGCCTTCGCTACGTCCAAACTAACGGCTAATGCCTCCCCCTTGGACTCTACTGCCTCCGCCCATCTATGAGTTAAGTAGACTAGAAGATCACCAGCTGATCGACCCCGACGAAAACCGTACTGGCGGTCACTAATCAGCTGGTGATCCTCAAGGTACCTCATGAGCTGGGAGTTTATAATGGCTTCAATTATTTTGGAGAACAAGGAGGTGATGGCGATAAGCCTGTAGTTGGACGGGTCTGAGCGGTCGCCTTGGGAGTAGGAGTACCGGAAAAGACGCGTTAAAACCGGTGCCAACTCCGGAGCACACGTCTTCAGCGAATTGGGAGGGACTCCATCGGGCCCACTCGACTTGTTGACGTCCAGGGAGAAGAGTGCTTTGCGGACCGAGCGCTGTGTAAATCGCACATCCGGCATGGAGCACTCACATCGCGGGATGGTCGGCGGTGTGTTCCCCCCGTCATCTAGAGTCGAGTTGGACGCAAAAAGAGAGCTCAACAGATCGGCTTTCTCCTTTGCGGCATGGGCCAGTGAGTCGTCCTCTCTGTGCAGAGATGGAAGAGATGGCTGACAGAAGTTCCCTTGGACAGCCTTGGCGAGAGACCAGAATGCACGGGTTCCCGAAGGAAGGCGAACTAGCTTCTCGCCAATTCTGCCGATGTGCTCAGACCTTGCCTTGGCAATAACGCTTTTGAAGGACCTGGAGGCGGAATTATACTTCTTTTTTAATGCGCTGGTGTTTACATCCCGAGACGTTGATGCGTCAGCCCAGGCCTGGTAGCACTCCTGCTTATAGCGTGATGCTATTTTACAGGAGCGACCAAACCATGGCTGGGATCTGCCTCCGATGGGCACTACAGAAAATGGAATAAAAAGTTCCATACCCTGAAGTACCACATCAGCAACAGAATCGGCAACAACGCTGGGATCTTCCGGCGAGAAGCAAACCCGCCCCCAAGGGTAGGATGCAAAAAAAGACCGCATCCCGTCCCAATCGGGCGACCTATAGTGCCAAACACGGCGGCAAGCTGCAGATCGCAACTGCGATGGGAGCGTGAGTGGCACCGTACTCCGGATCAGACAATGGTCCGAAGAGCCCAGTGGGGCATCGATGGAGACCTGGTATCCGTCCGGATGAGAGGTCAGCAGAAGGTCCAACAGGGAAGGTACATGATCCTCCACATCTGGGATCCGCGTAGGCGAAGTAACCAGTTGTGTTAGACCATATGCCAAAGCAAAGTCATAGACAGATCTACCCGCATGATCGGTTAAACGAGAACCAAGCCATTCAGCGTGGTGGGCGTTGAAATCACCGAGTATCACGATCTCTGCGGATGGGACCTGTTGTAGCACGGAGTCTGCAGCCATTTGGACGTGGTCTATGAGTCGGTCTGTGTCGGCATTACCGCTATGGGACCTATAGAGGCACCCGTAGACGCGGGGATGGTCGTCGCTGTCTACGCGCAGCCATAGGATGGACAGGTCCGTACCTTCAAGGCTGCCGAGGCGTCGAAAACAGATGTCCTCTCTGACATACACGCAAACTCCAGCCCGGGGCACAAACGAGTGTTCTAATTTGTACCCCGGGTAGGAGAGATACGAAGTATCAGCCGGAGTGGACACCTGTGTCTCGGTAAGAAAGAGCAAGGCCGGCTTAGCTATCTCCAGATGGTAGTGGACGGCGTTAAGGTTTGAATGAAGTCCCCTGATATTGCAGAAATCCACGGTAAGCGTGGCAGGGGTTGCCTTTGTCTTCTTGCTCCGCTTGCCCCGAGCAAGTTTCGTCTTGAGCGGAATTTCGCCCCCCCCAGAATACGCGGGGCAGCCTGAGCACCCACGCCCAGGAGTGGAGTAGTTTGGTCGTGGATGCTCAGCGAGGGATTCTCCAGGGGTGCTGGTACCCTCCTGGGGTAGTCTTTTATTTAATTCCACTACCATGTTGATGGGGGGGGGGGGGGGAATTGGGCCTCCGGCCACCTGCACTCACCAAGCGCAACGCAGAAGTAAACCTCTACTTCACGCTGGTATTCTGTGAGGTCGTGGTACCAACCCGGTTCGAGCTGGCCCATCCGAGCGACAGCAAAAGCCACCGCTTAGCTCTACCACTGTTTTACTCTTTTAGTTATTATAAAAAATGTGCTTACTTTTAAATGGTTTTCATTCAATACTAAATGATGGATACATTTTTTAAAAAAATTATAATCTACACATTCCAATGCACTGAATATGTTAACTTTTACTTCTATCCTATAGGCATTTGCTTTTAAGTATGTATTTATTATATTTGCCATCATTTCTACACACGTCACCATATCTTTTCCCACATAATTTAAGGAGTTCTGAGCAGGGTCATATTCTTTAAAATTTGTGAACATGTGTATGATTTCTTGTGTATCTGACAAAAATGCTTTTCGGCAATCCAGACAGTTACTGTGCCTTAATTTTTTAAATATGAAACCACACACATATCCACATGCTTGACTTTCGGATGTCCCCTGCTCTACTGCTTCAACTGCATCAAATAATAAATTTTCCATCTCTTTAGTGTCATCAAACTGAAGAGTTGGTGATTTAACAATTGGAGAGATATTTGGAGTTAAAAAGTTCGACAAATTATTTGAAATAATTGCTGTGTCATCTTCACAATTTCTTTTATGCCCTGAATGTTTTAAATTTGAAATTATGGCAGTTTTAATACCAGCTATAAATTGGTTTATTGTAGGATTATTATTAGATCCACAGCTATATCTTATGCAGCCAAAACAATTTTCTAATGGATCTTGATTTAGGCGACGTGTGGGAAGACTTAATGCCTATAGCCTGCAAATTTTTCCACAATCTTTCTATAGCATTAAGGGTGTGAATCCATCCTTCTTGGGAAGGAGGATTTGATTTACTCCCTATATATTTCATATTCGATATGAACTCTCTCATACCCTTAAATAAAGCTAAATGAGGAGTCTTTTTATTTAAGTTTGTCGAGTATTTTTTTCCTCTTCTCAAGTCTGGACTGTCTGCATTGAGAGCATCAAACAGCTCGTCAAACTTTTGCACGAAAAATGCTGTCACATGGGCTTCGGCCGGAAGTTCATCTGAAGAAAAAAAAAACAATGTTATTAGTTATATTTTCATTTAAAGGAAAAATATTTCACTTCAAGGAGCTTTCATTAATATACATATATATTAAGATTAATATCATTATACACTAGTTGCCAACTAACTCATCCTAAGTTTCTTTTTTTTATAGCATAGGGTGACAAACAAGCGCACAGTTCACCTGATGGTAAGTGGTTGCTGTGGCCCATAGACATCTACATTTATCCTCGTTTGCAAATCAAAATGCAGATACATTGTCACCCGTGAGGACTAAGATGGAATGCCTCGTTTCCAGTAAAAGGGGTCTCTGGTTATCTACACTCACCATACGAAACACAGCAGTGTTAAGCTGCTATTTTACACTGGTATTCTATGAGAGCGTGGTCCTTCCCCGGTTGTGCCGACCCATTCGTGATACACCTATACTACTAATATAGCTGCAGCATGGTTCTACCACGTGGTTGTGATTTCACTTGATTCTCAGAAAGTCAAGCTGTTTTAATGGTAGTTTTGTTTATTTCTGTTGTTAAATAACATGTAGGCAAACTTGCTCACATTCATATTACTAACGACAATGGGGTTACCCAAGTCTTCAGTCAGCAGAGTACAAAGTTAGCAGTCTATGACCAAATTCAAACTTAATTACTAATGTATGTATTTGTTACAGTCAAGATTCTTTAAATATCTCTAACTGTCAAAGGTACTTTTCACTGAAAAATATACATTTTCATGGCATTACCCCACCTTAACCCACAGTGACAGTGTTTGGCTCAAATTTCAATAGGTTAAGGTGCAGCTGACTGGGAATCAGTATTGACTGTGAGATATATAAATTCACATACTTTGAGCAATTTTCATTAACATGCCAGTTGTAACAGAGTGGCTAAACACTTGTGCTGCTGATTTTACTCTCATTTTCTGCTGACAATTTGGAAGCAAATGATTATCTGTCAGTTGAGGAGCATAAACTAAATTGGGGTTGGTTTTGTCCAACTGATAAAATGCTTCAATGTAGCTCCATTTCACTGTAAAAATGGGTCAAATCTTCTAAATTAAAATATTTTATTTACCTTTTACAGGCTTCTCATTGCATTGAAAATCTGAGGTTACTTCAATATCATGCTTCATTAACAAATTTCTGGTGCACTTTAAAAGGTGTGGAGGATCTAGTATAGACACAATTTCCTGTCCACAGAAATTAAAAAACGGTGCAGTTGATGTTGCACCTAATATTTTAAAAACTTTCAAATTCACAGCTGATAAATCGCAGACAGTAGCAACCACATTCATCTTTGCTGCAATTCATTCTGTAAGTATCTGAAAAGAAGAAAACAAGTGTAAATTTGAAACATACACTTATACATATTTTTCAGTCTTGTAATAAAAGTTACAAAAAGTATACTATACTTTACCTCTTTTAAAATTATTGTCATTCTATCTGCCTTTATAGTATGGGAGAAATAAAATGCGATGGGCTGTTTCCACTTCTTTCTCAACCCAGTGAGCATAAATACCAGTGCCTTAGAGGCAACATCTTCAGTTCTACCATGGTTGCTATGGTCTTGAAATTCTTGTATTTCATCCAGCTTTTGATTGTAATACAAATGTCTTCTTATAGACATTTCATCAAACGATAAAATACAAATATTGTCTTCTTTATCCTGGTTCCTGGTCATTTTTTCTAATGAGGTAAATATATGCTTGTTTATGCCTGGTTTTAGTGGCACTTTATTCAGGAGTTGATTTAAACTTGTTTGACAAGGTAAAGCAAACATTCTCTTCAGTAATCTGTAACAGGCTGGGGACTTTTTATAAATTAACAAAGCCTGAATTTTTTGTTGTGAAGTATATCTTCTCCCTTTTGGTTTTTTTGGGCAGTTTTGTAATTGGCTTTGTAATAAAGTTATGAACGAATTGCTAACATTTAAATTACTCAATTCTTCAACATGGTGATCTCCTAAAACTCTCTCTATCTTCCCTCTCTTAATATTCTTAATTTTGTTACGTAATCGTATTATCTCATACATCTTATTTTTGCATATTTTATATAATTTTATTTCTCTTGGTGTCATTTGGCTTACTTTTGTGACACCTAGGTTAGCTAGGATTTTAGTACGTTTTTTGGCCAAATTTGATTTGCTACAGGTTGCCACATTGAGGGTTTCAGTTATTGGTGCATTCTGAAATTATAAATATTCACTCTTAGGGACCGATACCAGCACTCACATAATTTAAAATTGTAAGGTACTTGTCAGTTGGTAATAAATATCTTATGTATGATCACAAATTTGTTTGAATATTAAAATCTTAATGTGAAGCCAAAATAAATGATCTGTATGACCTACTACAGCCATTAATATGTAAAAAATTATTAATGTAAAAGAATTTGTTAAAAAAAGTATCATAGTTCACACAAACACATAAATACTTGAATCACATATTTAGTACTCCTCTCTATCTTATTATTTAAAAAGATATAATATGTAAAACAAAAAATCGAAAATGTATTACCTGCACGCTGTCAATGAATCCAGTTGTTCTCGCGACATCCACTAAAGTTTGTGTTGATGACATTGCACTGGTACAAGGTTCCACTACAATATTTTCAATTTCAGACAGTGGCACTCTTAACTTTGGCTGTGCAGTTGCTTCACTGGACTGTTCTATATTCTGAAATTAATCATTACAATAAATTTATTACTTTATTTCACATGGAAACTATTCAAGTGTCTAATGTAAGACTTATCCTAAATATTATAACTCCCAATATAAATATTTTAAGCAGCTGAACGGATTGTTATGCAATTACGGAAAATAGTTTTAGGCATGCAGATTTTAAAATGTATATTTTGAACTTGGCATAGAAAATTATATCGCACCTCCACTCAAATAGCATCATAATTCCAAAATACAAATTGTCGAGAAAAATGTGTTTAAAAATTGCTCGAACTTTATTTTTCACATTTTGGGGCATAACTCAGAGACTATGAAAATTATCGTAATAATGATCATATTAAATTTTAATGGTTTTAAATGCTCTACAAAATGGAGTATTTGGTATCCTCAATAGATGAAAAAATAAATCGTAAATTTGTAATTGTGACACTATACTATAGATAAAAGAAAGAATATTTTAATATATATTATTTATATGAAAGTCATTTTAACAAACAAAAACATTAACAAATAAAACAAAAACTTTTATTCTGAATTACTCATTGGTATGAAAATCGAGTCTTCTGAACCTAACGAAACAATAAAAAAAGTTTTGATATTTTTGAGTTATGACACTATTTGAGCAGAGGTATATGTAAACTTTATAGACCAATCTGTAAGTATATTATACCTGGTGAAAGATATTTTCCTTTTCAATGAGTAGTTCTTCCACTACAGTTGACTCAGGAACAGAAAATTTACTCAATTTTTGTCTTTCATTGTCATAAAATTGAGTTGAATTAAAGTGTCTTCCACACAACACTTTATTTTTAGTATAGAGTGAACGTAATAATTCTACTGAAGTCCAATCTTCATTTGGCCAACAATATTTAGCCCAAACATGAGCCCTGAATTTTTTTTTAATTTAAGTAAATTAGTCAAATCTCTCATAAATTGATGTACTGACAAAATTAAAGGTATGTATTGAAAGGCCACTGACATGTATTTATGTATGTATTTAGAATGTCTTGCAAGTACACCGCCTAATCTTTTTATATAAATACTCCTACACCCTAAGTTTGCCTGGAAGAGATCGCTTATAACGATAAGGCCGCCTTCTGTGCATCATCGTTTTATTTCTTCTTTTGTGTTGTACAATAAAGTATGTATCTATCTATCTATACAAAATGGTATGTACTTAACAACAACACATTATTCATTTGTCGAATTAATGTACCAGCACAAGGTGCTTTAATATAGTATTTTAAACGATAATCGTATCAGGGCTCAACAAGCAATATTTCATAGTCCACTAACCTGGTAATATTAGTAGTTCCTGGATTCGGAAACCTATGATAGGTCACCGTCATATCTTCAGCACGTGTTCTACCGCACTTAGCACATTTCCTATGGTTATTTTCAGACATACTTATAAACAAAGAACACACAAATCGAATACAAACAGAAAACCTAACCTAACAAACTTTAACAGTGGTAGAGCCACGCGGCAGCTTTTGCTATCGCACGGATGGGCCGGCTTGAACCGGGGTGGTACCACGACCTCACAGAATACCAGCGTGAAGTAGAGGTTTACCTCTACGTTTCGCTTGGTGAGTGCAGGTGGCCGGAGGCCCTTTTTACTGGAAATGAGGCATTCCATGTTAGTCCTCACGGGTGACAACGCATCTGCATTTCGATTCGCAAACGAGGATAGATGTGGATGTCTATGGGCCGCAGCAACCACTTACCATCAGGTGGACTGTGTGCTCGTTTGTCACCCTTATCCTATAAAAAAAAAACAAAGAAAACGTCCATTCGTAAAAAAGCGCAAAACGTCCTTTCGTAAATAAATGTGATAGTGCACGATAGTCGCTAAGCAATATGTACAAAACACAAAATTCACTCCAAGAACATAAACGCACATGCAGTTGAAATTACTAATAAATGCGGAGAGCTAATGTCACTCGATCAACACAATTACAGTAATGAATAAAATGGCCACTTGTTTGTTTCCTTGCTAAAACTGTCAGTGTGACCAGTGTGCAAGCTACCGGTTATTTATTTTTTTCTATGGTATACATTAGCAATGCACACGCATAAGTGAGCATGTGTGTAAAGTCGAAAACTCGTCGTAGAAGTTGAAGGACCCTGCTCACTGCGGCCACAGCATTCGCCCGACTGACAAGTCGAAAACTGTACGCGAGTATAATGATGAAAAGAGACAGAAAATCACTGTCTTTTGCAACTAGAAGTATTCGTTTCAGAGAAGTGGCGGTATTCCATTTTAGAGATTATTCCATATTTAGTTACTTTCCTCTAATGTTGTTTGTTCCTAATAAAGATCCCTAAAGCTTTTTGAAGTACCTAAATATACATGCCGCAGGTCCTTATACTTCAAATCCTTTTCTTGTGTTTTCTTACTATATTTCAAAATTCGCATATGCCTAACGTTTTCTTACTTGTATTTAGATCAGTACTGCATTCTAACTTTAAACTAACTACGTGATTACTGCATTTTAATCTTGTTTATGATCATTGCTGCATTAATACTTACAATACTAGATAATTTCACACGGAAAGCTGCATTCTCGTTATTATTTCACTATGTATGTATGTAAAAAATTCTACATACAACTAAATGTCTCCAGAGATCATTTTTGACAAAAACGGAATCTCGATTACTGCATTCTTTATTACGAGGGCTGTATAGCACCTAAGTATAATAAATACAAGAGAACAGCAGTAAATAATCTATATTTTTCTTTACGCCCTTCACAAGATATACGGTGCGGAAAAATATCAATTGCATTTATTAAATTTCACGACAAGCATTCAAGATATTGGTGTGGTACGTTTAACGTCTAGATATTGGATTTAATTTAGAATTTACTTTGTTTTGTAAACGATTATAAAAATGTAATTTGCACAGGAAGTCGATGGATGCAGGTGGCTAAGGACCGTGCTTTTTGGAGGAGTCTTATGTTCAGCAGTGAACTTGTTAAGGTTTGTAATAATTGAATAAATGAATTTTAATTAAACGATTATTTCAAAGTAACAAATTGACTTTAAAAGTGAAACACAGTAAAATACTTTTCACGATTTAGGTACTCGTATTATTTAATTCATTTTATATTTTCAGTCAAGTCAGTATTTACAATTTTTTTAATAGAATATGTGTGACAAACGAGCATACCGTCCGACTGATGGTAAGTGTATACTATGGCTCATAGACATCTACATTTATCCTTAATTAAGATTCAAAATGCAGATGCGTTGTCACCACAGATAATAGAAACAACAGGAGATATGCCCGGTATGTTAAAATGTATCGGCACCTGTTGTCGCCAGTTTGTCCCCGCCACTTGCCAACTACTACACATGCAGTTCAGTAACATCGATAGTCACGCATACACCCGCATTTCATAAAGCAGAAAGTTCTACACAACTAATAATAAACCTTATCCTATCAAACGCACCGTGCATATACCATGCACCGTACAGCTTACTCACACAAAAACATCTGTCGCTATCTTTGCGCTGGGCAAAAGCCATTTATTTTACTTAGACGCTAGTGATTGACTAAATCGAACAGTTATCGATTTTTCTAGTTGTAACTGTATTAAAGAGTTTTTGGGTTCCTGAACATAAAATAAATAAAAAACGATGTCCAGACAATATTATAATAAAAATAAACAATATGTAGTTAAAACAAAATATTAAATAAGGAAATTGTAATTAATATTGTTGAACCCGGTTCACTAATGTTTCACCAAAATACCACATAACTTTTTATATTGACCAGTAAAAAATAAATACTCGTATTTATTTAATACTTGACGCTTAGAGCCTGTCCAGAAAGCGCGATTTACGCGCGCGTCCACTCGCGCGTTTTGATTTGTATTGCGTCCAGATGCGGCGAAATCACGCGCGTTCTTACGCGCGCATGAGATGAGACGGATTTGGTCAGTTATAAACATGGACTCGGCTACAGCGGTTGTGTTGTGGCTTGCATACCGTCGATGGAGACGTTGTAAACGAAGAGAAAGTCGACGATTTAACGTGCATCCCATTCTACGTGACAGAATGACGCATAGTATGTATATAACTTTATACCCAAAACTCAGAGAATATAGTGAAAAGTTTTTCAACTACTTTCGGATGTCAGTAGCATCGTTTGATGATTTACTAGAAATTATCAAAGAAGATTTGACTCCATGTCAAAATTATGTGGTACGGGATACTGTTTCTGCAGAAGAAAAACTCGTGATTACTTTGAGGTAATATTTTTTATTGCTTTAGTAATTATAAACTAAGACCCAATTAACAAAAATAAAGAATTTGAACAAAATTAACAAAAATTAGGAATCATTCTTATATAATATAGGTAGGTACTTAACATTTAATTTAATTATCGTATAGTTCCATTAATTCAGATTCATTGGAATCTTGTGTAGATGCCGGTGATGGGTTTTTGTAGCTAGACGTCTTTGGTGGTCGTGACGCAGTGCAATAACCTCGATTGTAAGTCGAAAAGGTTGCAGGTGGAAACGAAGATGTTGAAGGGTCTGTTGCGGTATATCCTGTTTCTCCAAAATAATCTGTCTGTCCACGTTGTGTCATTCCTGTTTGGTAATGACATTGTGTCGAAGGTTGGTAGTCGGAACGAGCAGCTGCAGGTTTAAGACACAGAGCTTGTTGAGCTTGAAGTACTTTCATTAATTCAATTTTTGTTTGAAGTCTGTTTTCCTCTGGTACTTTAAGAAGCTCTTTGTGTAAGGACAAACAAAATAGTTTGTCATCATCTGACTCCATTTGGTTTGATGTCTGTGGCTGATTTCCAGATGCTAAATTTGTTTTTATGATGGAGAGAAATTCTTCGTCGGCCGCATTTAGGTTTTTCTTCTTTTTCGCCTGACTACGTGGAGGTCTCATTACATCTTCCCCATCGCCCGAAAACTCTTGTTCTTCAGCTGCAATAGACGCGGTGTTGATGTTGCTCTCAGTTCTTTTATTCCGTGTCGATCTTTCGAGGAACATCAAACGTTCAAAATAAATATATTTGGCTTTGCCGGAGGCTCCTGATCCAGACGGTGTGGTTTTCTTCTTCTTCATTTCTCTTACAAAGCCATCACGCAACCCTTTCCACTTCTTCTGCAATAAAGTACCTGTAAACAATAAAAAGATTAGAATAAAATAATAATTCTTATGTAACTTTCTTTTCAGATATTTGGCTACAGGATGTTATTTTGCGGACCTGCATTATGCCTACAGATTAGGAAAGTCTACAGTTATCGAAATAGTACAGAAAACCTGTTACGTCATATGGAACAAACTGCAAAATATAGTAATGAGAGAACCAACGAAGGCTGAATGGAAAGAAATTTCGAAACAATTTCAAAAATACACAAATTTTCCAAATTGCATCGGCGCCATTGACGGCAAGCACATCCGTATTATAAAACCTAATGATTCTGGATCTCTTTTTTATAACTATAAGAGTTACTTTTCAACTGTTTTGTTGGCCGTATGCGATGCAAATTATTGTTTTATTGCAGTGGACATAGGCGCATATGGAAAAAGTAATGACTCCACAATTTTTAGAGACTCTATTTTATATAAAAAACTTGTCGAGAAAACTTTAGATATCCCAGATCCAAAGCCAATATCGCAAACAGATACAACCCCCTTACCTCATGTCATAGTAGGAGATGAGGCGTTTAGTCTGTCTGAAAATATAATGCGCCCTTATTGCGGTAAATCTCTAACAACTAAAAAAAGAATTTTCAACTATCGCTTATCCAGAGCCCGGCGTTACATTGAATGTTGCTTTGGCATCTTAGTAAATAAATGGAGAATATTTCATAGACCGTTGAATGTAGACATAGAATTTGCAGAAAATATCATTAAGGCTTGTTGTGTTCTCCATAACTACGTAAGGTTAAGGGATGGCTACAGGTATGATCACACTCTTTACGAAACATCTCTGATTAATTTGAACACTGAGGCAGTGAGGCCTAATGCGAGATCATTGAATACAAGAGATAGATTTGCTGATTATTTTGTTAACGAAGACAAACTCCCTTGGCAAGATAAAATGATATAGTTTATTAATGTAAAATATGTGCAAGGAATATTATTATTTAATAAAATATTATTTACTTACCTAAAGTTTTTTTTTTCTCCTCGGAATCACCAGCTTCACAAAAAATTTCTACTATTTCTTCCCAGTTCCTACGTTTAATGATTCTATTAGAATAATCTGATGATTCCATATCCCATATAGCTACCCTTTTCTCAATTTCGTCAATAAAAAGTTCCGTGTCAAAGTTATCACGCTCCATTTTGAACCAAATACGTCCACTCGCCACGGACACGCGCGTAGTACTGGACGCAGCAATGGCGCCGGAGTATCTCGACTCGCGCGGCGCACGCGCGTAAAACGAGCGAGTCGAGAGTCCCGCTCATTGCAAGCGTTTTACGCGCGTGTGAGGTAACGCGCGAGAGCATCTGGACGGCATGTATGTAGCTCTAGTATCTCGAGAACGCGCGAGTGCCTACGCGCGAGTGGATACGCGCGTAAAACGCGCTTTCTGGACAGGCTCTTAGACAATTTAGGTGTTGCGTTCTTAGTTAAATTGTGTAATCTTACGTTTGTATATTTTTCCATAACGGCTTTTATAATTATTATTAAATTGTTATTCATAGGCGATTGATTGTATTGGTGAAGATTTATTTTTTCAAAAAGATTTTTATTTTTATTTTGACATGAGCTCCTGTCTAATATTTTTTGATGAATTTTTTTTGTTATGCGATGAAAGAATAGACGTTTTATTATTAGTTCCATCCGTTTACATATGATTGTTACGCCGTTGATGGAAATGAAAGGCCGCCTAAGGATAACTTTAATATTATAAAACTGAGGTTCTTGTCGTCAACTGTATCTGTGATCAAACCGTTACAGCATGTTTCACACTTCAATAATTTTAGCAAGCGATGAACTATAAATCTTGCTACATATGACACTGTCTGGTCAGTCGACTTTTACATAATTTACCTAAATTGTATCAGTTTACTAAAATCTTAGTCATTTAGAAGATATGTTAAATGATTAATGTCAAGACATACCCGTCAGAAAAAGAGATATGGATTGTGTAAATAAATACAAGTTTTAGAAAAATAATCAACGTTTATTAAACTTTTGCAAAATAAATAATTCATTCATATTCAAGGCACAGATTTATCAAAATTCTTAAAAAAGTAAATTGAAATCTAATCATCACGGTTTAACGATGAATAACTATTCTTAATAGGAATTTATTATTTGCACAAAAGTTTGCAAGTAATTTTAAATTTAAAAACTAAGAAATGGCAAAGATCGATCTTAAATCTTTAGGTATCACAGTAAGCAATATTTACCTACTCAGTACAATACAAATTATCGCAATCATGTCTTAATCTAAAAATCTAGGAAAATAACAAATAAAAAAAATTCTAACACGTCAATCTTTAATAGCTATTCTACAGAGGTAGGTATAAACTAGAATAAATTCCATTTTATGAGATGGATAGTTTATCGTAAATGGTAATAATGTTAACTTAAAAAAATACATGAACTTAAATCAGAATTGAAACTTTTTTGTGTTCACCTGTAGGTAAACTAACATTAACAGTCTTTCGATCTATAAGTTAGATGAACTAGAACCTATTGATCGTCGAAAATATCGTTATTATCCGCTGGACTGTCTTTGACATAATTTTTGCAGCTCAGACTTCTGTAAAACTCATAATCACTCTCATGAATAAAACCTTATAAATTTAGTAGATTCTTCTTCATATCGATTGAAATAGGAAGTCTGTAGTGGTAAAATTCCATACCATATTAATCGTAAACATTATATCATAAGTTTTACCCCGTTTCTAACAATCTATGGTCATGTACATCTTTGAACAATTTTTGTAAGAAAAACAGGACATGTTTACTTCAGTAGAAAGAACAGATCTAAAGTTCAGCCACAGAAAATTTTCATTGGCTGTATTCGTTTTCCTAGAAGTGAAACATCGCTTTACGAAAATGTTGAAATCATAAAACATTTCACGAGTCACTTCGATAACGGTAAATTTCGCTGTATTGTTTGAAGCTGTATGCATTAGTTGAAACCAATCTCTTGGCAAGTGGATATCCATATTTGTTTGCTTCTTTTTACGTTCAATCAACGTATAGTTGGTGTCACCCTGCATGTGCTGACACCAACTATGCGCAATAACACCAAAAAAGCTTGGCTGGGTACGAGAAATGTATGTTCAATAGATTGCAGTTGTGGGCATAGTTTAGCAAAAATCATTAACATTGTTGTTACAATCGAATTCTTGTTTTGGCCAGAACAAGAGTCCGAGAACATGATAAGCTTCTTAGCGTGAGAGTGTCAGTTTGGTAGCCAATTTATGATAAAATCGTATAAACACGAGACAATGTCAATAACACCTCTATTCCCCTGACACTCCGGCCGCAAGTAGCATAAAACGTTGTTTGTTTTCAAATCATGTATGGTCAAATTAAATGTCCATAATTGTCGCTTATAAAATGTAATATTCGTTTGCAAGGACGGGGTGGGCAAACATTGTTGCAAACATAATGTTATGATATCTACATCTTCGCACGACTGAGCCAGATGTTTATCAACCTTTTCCTCTTCGTAAGCAGCCTTAAATGCCTCTTGGCGCTCTTTGAGCGTTTCTGTCATATTTGCAGGCTGGTCCACGGATGCGAACTTAAGTATCGCATGTTGAACAAGTGTCTGCAAATAGCTTTTTGAAGGATAAATTCATTGTTTCAAGGACCTTATTGAAGATGGATTTGCATACCGGAGCATCAGTCTTCAGTTTGTATAAGTTATAAAGAACTTGAAGGTTGAGCTACGAATTTCAAAACTTTAGTGGCAAGTTCATGAAGTTGCCGACATTTATTTGTTTTCCCTGATATCGTTGTATATTCCAAACCAGTATTACGAAACAGTTTTTTCTTCATTCTATCCTGTCTTCTCTCCCTGTCACTTTTTCTTGTTTTTTTTTCTTTTTCCTGGCACTTCATCCCGTTGCATTCCTAGAAAGAGCATTAAGCTACAGGATTATCTGATGTGCTTATGGGCGACGGTGTTATTTCTGGAACCGTCCGACGACGTAACCGTTCTTTTCTTTTTAGTCGGCGTTCTTTCGTCATCAGTGGATGACGATGATCATCAGTAGCGCAAATATAATCACTGCTAGATGACCCAAATACACCATAGTCTGATGAATCTGAAATTCTCAAGGCATCTAGTTGGTTTTTTTAAGAATTCCCTTGTATCTTGTTTTATTCTTCTTATTATTGTCAACAAACAAACAACCGTTTCCGCAGCAATTGGATGGTCCCACGACTCCTCAACTGGTTTTTGAAACCACAGCACGGCAACAAATTGAAATTTGTTGCCGTGTTGAAATGCAAAGCAATGATTGTAGGTAGTTCAAGGATGCTGGCCACGATTGACTATAGAGACCTTAAACCTGTGGTTTACAAAAGTATATCGATTACTTTCAATGAATCAATAGTTAATCTTGGCTTGCATATAGATCAAACTATGAACTGGAGTTTGCAAATTTCTGAAATAAGCCGTAAAGTTGTTGTTGCCTTGCGTTCCCTGTATCGTCTGAAAAATTTCTTACCCTTCAAAACTAAGCTTATGTTGGTTAATTCCCTCATTCATCCCATTATTGATTATGCTGATGTGTGCTATCCGGATCTGTCGCAAAATCTTCTCAATAAATTGGAGCGCCTTCTCAATAGTTGTATAAGATTTGTTTTTAATTTACGTAAATACGACCATATCTCTGCCTATCGTTCTAAGCTTAAATGGCTCACTATACGTCAAAGGCGTTGCTCCAGAATTTTATTGACACTTTTTTCCATCTTAAATGATGCTAATTCTCCGCCATATCTTAAAGAAAATTTCAACTTTCTCTACTCTATTTCCGGCCTTGAACCTCGTCCTTCTAACGTACTTAAAGTTAGTATTCCAGAACATAGAACAAAATTTTTTAATTCTTCCTTCACAGTTCAGGCTATTTTTCTCTGGAACGCTTTACCCGCTGATGTCAAGGAAGTTACGAATAAGCTTTTGTTTAAAAGATTGGTGCGACAACGTTATTTAAAGGTAAACAACAATTTCTTGCATTCCCCGTTCTATATATATATATATATATATATATATATATATATATATATATATATATATATATATATATATATATATATATACAGGGTATTTTTGGAACGCTCCCGAAAACTAAGACAGGCGACAGCACCAAGTATACCTTTGATCATGGGTCACAAATAAATTCGATCCTGATGAAAAAAAAAATCATCTTTTTACAACGTTTTATTAGCTTTATTCAAGCGCCATCATGTTAGTACAGCTAAATGAAACGATAATTTCATAAAAATATCATGAAAATACTGAAACATAAAACCAGCAGTGGAAACTGAATGGATATCATCTGACTAATGGAGGTTAATGTACGCGCGAACGGTGAAAAAAGAACGCTGGCCTTGAATTTGGGCACTGAGCGATTTATCACATATTGGTCCGAAAAGGGGCGCGACGGGGGAACAATCCGCCAGTATTACTGTGCCTGCATGCTATTGGTTCCCGCGCTTTGTTGACTCCAAAAATACAGTCGCATACACAGCTTACTTTGCGACTCGCGACGATGTTTTAAAAAGGAAGGAATAAAAAATTATTTATTAGTGAACGAAAAGGTAAATATATCATATAGGGACAGGTGAATGGGGAAAATTGTGTAGTAAAGTTAAAAGTGTTGAGGAAGAATACCGAAAAACTTACCATGTGATCGACCTGATGAAGGACGACCGGAATCTCAAGCGAAGATGAAAGTGATGATGAAGTAGCATCCAGTAACACCAACACACTATCGACATCTGGCTTCCATGTGACCCAAGACGACATAATGGACGGCGTGCCACCCTTAGCTTAAGTTTTCTTGTTACAAACTACTTTATATTTTACGATAGAAATAACAAATAATGCTCAAGTAAACATTATCCATTTTTAATTCCAACTTTTTCCAAAGTTCTAAGTAGCTAGTAAAGCACCTATTATGATTCTACAATAAAACAATTAATTACTTACTATAATATTATAAAACAATATCCCAATACCATGTAGTACTTTAGAACGCGACTGTAACCATACTCCCTCCACTCGACTTGTATCTAGCTCGGTGCGAAACAATTATGTAACCCGGCCGGCTCGAGTCGCCTCACGCTGTGACGCAGTAGGTTTTAATTTTGTCGGGGTTCGTTATTAATCGTAGTTTTTCAAACAGTTCCGTGTAGATTTTGTACACGCGTGCGCGAGCATCAGCTCAATCGTTTTATTTATTAAATTGTTAGTACTTGTGATTACGTGTTGGTATTATTGTTGTTGTTACGTTTTTTGTTTTAATAATGCTTAACGCGTACGTTTATGGTGATTGTAAATACGGCAACATGTTATGTATCCGAACCTAGGTACACGAAGTATCGCTAAATAAATTGTTAAGACGTCGGGGTGGAACAAGTGTGTCATACTGTGCAGTGCACAAAGTGTTGAAGCGTAATCGAATGCGGACATACAAATTGCACAAAGTGCAAGCTTTAGTTCCGGCAATCATGACCACCGACGAGTTTTCTGCCGTTGGTTATTATACCAGCAACAACGTGTGCCTGGTTCCATTGAGTACATTATCTGGACGGATGAGGCGACATTTACCAGAAACGGCCTGTGGAACCGAAGAAATACACACGTGTATTCAGAGGCTAACCCGCACGTTGTTCGACAAACCGGGCACCAAACCCGATGGTCGGATAACATAGGGCAAGTTTATTTAAGGATCGCATACTGGGACCAGTGTTTCTGCCACAGCGACAGAACGGACAGCGATACCTAAACTTTATAAATGAACAGTTGGTTGACATTTTAGACGACCTATCGTTGGCTGAATATCGCCGCACATGGTTCCAGCATGATGGTGCCCCTCCACATGTCGTGAGGTTCGTCCGTGAGCGCCTCAATGAGTTATTTGATGATCGCTAAATCGGCAGACTAAGACCACACGCTTGGCCACCTCGCTCACTAGATCTGACCCCGTTAGACTTCTTTTTGTGGGGTATGTGAAAGAAAGGGTTTTTAATCGTGAGTGTGATAGTGCTGATGAAATACACCAAAGGATCGTGGATGCTTTCGAGAAACTACGTACGGACTGTGTCAAAGACCACACGATAATGCCCCGCCTGCACCCAAATCTACCTTGAAATGAATGGAGCACAATTTGAGCCGCATCTCATAAGACCACTGAGGATTTAGAGCGGTAAGCTGTTTCATAATTATTTTTTTTAAATAACTTAGTACTGGACTAATCTGAATCGGTACATAACTGAATTCATGAGAATAATAAACATACCTACACGATGAGCATGACTCCAACCTTGTTTACATTTCATTTAAGTATTTTTTCATTAGCGGGGAATCGAACCAGTTATTTGGGTTTATTTAACCTGTAAATTCGGGTTAAAGTAGCTACGTGGAGACAAGCACAGTGGCAAAATAGTAGGTTAAGTAGATAAGTTAGGTATTTAGACAAGTGTTGTAAATTATTAGGTATTGTGGTATGGCCCGCTAGTTGCGGGCCGCGCGAATTTGCGTGCGCGCGTACATTGACCTTTAATCAGCTGATATAAAATCAGTCATTCCACTGCTGGTTTTATGTTTCAGTATTTTCATGATATTTTTTATGAAATTATCGTTTCATTTAGCTGTACTAACATGATGGCGCGTGAATAAAGCTAATAAAACGTTGTAAAAAGATGATTTTTTTTTCATCAGGATCGAATTTATTTGTGACCCATGTGTGGTGTGTGTGTGAGTGTGTGTGTGTGTGTGTGTGTGTGTGTGTGTGTGTGTGTGTGTGTATCTGTGTATATATATTTACATATGTGTGTTGTTTATTTATATAATGCACTTAGGTAGTTTTTTTATTGTGTAATCTATTTATTATAGCTGAACTGTTTTTATTTATAACTTATGTTTTATTATTGTCCTTATCTTGCACCTGGCAACATCTTTCTTTATTCCATTTTTCGTCGGGTTGACTGGTAGAGAATGCCATAGGGCATTAAGTCCGCCCTTTGTAACCCCTTGTCGGTGTGTTGCAATAAAGGATAAATAAATTAATAAATTAAAACAATACGTGTCTCTTAAAAACATTAAATAACAAATCAAATATCTAGATTAATTAAAAATACAGAAATGACTTTGAATACCTAATTAAAGCAAAATTATAGGGACAAAATTGCAAAAGAAAAGAAGAAGCAACTTTACTATGACTATACGTCGATATTACGTTATTTTGTGTCAGGAGATTTAACTCATTACCATAACAAAAAATCCACTATTATGGAACTTCGTATAAAATTATACATCTATCAATTTACGGGTCGACCCATGGCGCATTCGAATCTGACTACACTCCATCAAGACTGCAGCGACACTGCCGCAGAGTACTTTTTATATACCTGGCATAGAGGCGAATTTCAAGTCCAAAAATGAATTGTAGAATGTGCTGCCATTTGGTGGTTTCAGCTGGCCTCCAAAAAAAATTGGCCCACCTACGTTTTTTCGCAAAAAAGTGTTCTATGTTTTTTTTTCCACAATTGATAGATATTTTTATCTTGATAATGTAATTATGCAATTATAGGGTAGTAAAAAACTAAAAAACGGTGCGTGAAACGGGATATTTTACATACAAATGTGATGAGGCATTGAAACCATAACATTCTACAAAATTTACGATTTTACTGTTAAGATCGATATTTACATTTTTTGACATTTAAAAAAAGTAAACCTTACTCTAATATGAGGTGTTTCCTCCTTTTGTTTTTATCACCGCCTGCATATGCCTATTAAGGGAACGAATCAGCTTCCAGTTGATCCAACGTCTCGGGAACTGGATTTCGGGCTCTAACCTTTCTTTTTATCTAGTCCCTGAGATGCTCGATGGGATTTAAGTTCGTACTATTACCTGGCCACTGCATAACTGGAATTCCGACCTCCTGAAGATATCCAGTTACAATTCTAGCTACGTGCGGTCTTGCGTTATCATGCATGAGTTGAAAATTATGCCCAATATACCCAGTGTAAGGAATCACATGAGGTTGCAAAATGTCCGTAATGTAACTTTCAGCATTAACCGCACAAATGCGAAAGAAAACCAACTCAGTACATCCAGTTAAGGATATGCCACCCCAAAACATTGTAAAGCCTCCACTAAGCCGGACTGTTTCTCTATGCAACACTGAGCATAACGTTATCTTGGTCTTCGCATAACGTTACGACGTCCATCGCTGAGGAGAACTGTCTCCCATTGACCAAGATTCCATTGCACTTGTTACCTAGCAAATTCTAACCTTGCTTGCCGATGAGATGAAGTGAGTTTTGGTCCCGCCGCTGGCTTGTGTTTTGTCAGGTTTTGTTCCCGAAGTCTTCTTCTCACCGTATTCTCATTTACGGATACTACACGAGTTTCCCTCAGCCTACCCTGAACATTAACAGCAAAAAGATGCCGATTTCGCAAAGAAGTCAAGGCAATGCTCTTCCAGACCCTGGTCTACAGCGGTACTCTACCGTCTCTAAGTATCGTTTATAAACTCTACGCACTGCTGATCGACTCAAATTTAATCTCCTTGCCACATTTCGCTGACTTAACCCTTCACGAACGAGAGCTACCACTTGAGAGGCTTCTGCATCAGTGGTATCCATATTTTTTGGCTAAAAGTAACGATATGTCTGCACGAACAAAGAGTTAAAAGATTAAGTCAATACGATGCATCAAAACGTCTATATAGATGCAGATGCAGATATTACGCGTCAAATATCCGAAATTAACTAAACTAAACTTGCACTCTATGCACAAGTCGACCATTTTTATCAGTGCGCTTAAAATGTTACAAATACCCACAATATCACTTGTATTCCTTTAAAAAATGTCAAGTGGGTACTCAGATGTTAATTTATAACGCTTAAGCAAAAACATACAGACATGTCAACGCATACTTAATATAACAACTTTGTTACTCAAAATTAACGATTGTGTCGATTCTTTTGGAGGCCCTTTACTTTACATCTATTATATATAGCTACTATATTGTCTTCTATATACAAAATTATTGTTTCTTTATATTTTTTAGTTTTACTTATATTGTCAGAAATTTATTTAAAGTTATGTAAACACTTATTTCATTTGAAACGTCTTCATTATCGTCACAGTCTCTTTTCCCACTGAGTATTTTATTTATATTGTTGACATAATTGAATATGAAAAAGCGTCAAAACCAATTTAATAAATAATTATTTTATTTTTATGTACATTTTATTGCAAAAAAAATCTACTTAAATTAGTATCAAATAGTTGGTATCAACTGCAGATACACCCACTTTAAGAAACTCAGCCGGAATGCGACGCCACCGTTTACCTGCATATTCCCGAAATTAATGATTTCATTTTTTTGTAAGGCAATTATGTTAGACGTACATTTGCTATAATTTTAAAAAACATTTTTGGGGAACCAGCAAAGCATCCACTAACATAATCTAATGCCCCCTTTATATATAGAGCAGTTTTCTCTTAAATATCAATTATTTCTACATCCGGGATTGTTTCAAGGTTTCAGGTTGTAGCAGCTATGCAGTTATCAGTGACGATAAGAGACTAAAACCTTACAATCATTGTTAGACTTTAGAGAGATAATTATTACCTTTTTCACAATAAGCACCTGTGGCATGGACACTGAACATATTGTTAATTAAAAATATAGTGAAGGCACTATGAGACCGGTGTTGGATTAACATTGCGGCACCCATGGCTTCTAATGGTCCAGAAAAGTTTTCAGTATAGTCTTGGTTGAAATGCCGCATCCAAATATAAGTAACACCATACTTAGTTTCCAAATTTTATTAAGAATTTGTATACCATTCATTGTCCATACCCAATTTTGAATTTTTGGCACACTCAGGATTATTTGAAGTTTTATTTATAAATTTCATATTATTTAATATTGATTGTACTTCATTCCACATTTTATGGTGTTCAGATTTTGGCCTTGCTGACTCAAGAAGAGGCTTTCCATATTGTTTTTTTTTTCGTTATTATAGCTTCCATTGGGAGAATCGATTATCTTATCAAAAAAAGAGGAGTATTTCAGCAGTTTCTTCACATTTTCTTGGAAGAATGCCTTTTTCTGAAAAACAAAAAACTAATTAATCTATTAATAAAAATTAATTTGTATTATTAGAATACACCAAGTTTTTGTGAATTTTTGCTTTTTTTCTTCTTTATTGACCTACTAAAGGTTACTGCTGGACTAGAACCTGTCATGCTTTGTAGGCGGATTGACGATCATAGATTTAGACGTGAACACCTTTGACGCAGCTTGTTCGTCGTTGATTTTGATATTTTACGTCTGGGGTAAACGAGATGGTTCTAATATTTTTTGACATTTCATCTCTTTATACACCCACGGGACAAATGAGATAATGGATTGTCTGTTTTTATTAACAATTAATTTTTAAAAGACTAAATACATAATTTAATTTAAAGTCATAAATACATATATGACTTAACCTGAACTGAATAAAAGAACAGCAAATTATAAATAAAAACATTACATATTTAATGTTATATAAAGGTTGCAGTATGAATAGCAACCTGAATCATGCATTACAATTTTCAGTACTAAATTTACCTAACCCGCATGTCTGAGAAACGTATACCAACCAGAACTTGAGTCTAAAATAACAGGATCTTTGCCAAGTAGTGGTACATTTACAGTCTGCAACTTATCTTTTTATTATACTATTCCTAAAACAACACATTTTTACCCCAATGAATGTGAATAAGGACCGTGTAAGACAGAATATTACATTACAGTATTAAGAAAGAAATATATTACAATATTAAATTATTATTTAGTAAAATTATTATAATAAACTATTTATTACCTGCAAGATACCCCTTATAGATAACACAGTCCTATTATAAAATTGAACTGCATATTTTACCTTCATCTTAGGTATCTTGGTGGGCAAAACATGATTATCTGTGATTTTAGGTCTTATGGTCTACAAGGCCATAAGACCTAAACTCACAGATAATTCCAGGTTTTTCTTTATGTAGCAGTTCAATATGATACCATTTGGCTGTCTGAACTTTATAATTTACTGTGAATGAGGCATTCCATCTTAGTCCTCACGGGTGACAACGCATCTACATTTTGATTTGTAATAGAGGATGGATGTAGATGTCTATGGGCCGTACCATCCACTTACCATCAGGTGGACTGTGTGCTCGTTTGTCACCAATATCCTATAAAAAAAAAGATTGAAGATCCTTCGTAAGTATATTATTTCTAAAGTACTTTAAAAGATGTGGAGGATCATATAAAGGAATAATTTTTTGATTTTCTATCATTATGACATTTTCCTTGAGCTCTTTTCATGCTCTTAAAAAGGCACCTCGTGTTACATTTAATATTAATTTAATAACGTGTCTATTATTACTGCCCTGGTCACAGACTGTTGCAACCACAGTGAAACCGCTTCTTCTAATTTTTGTACGATTGCCTTTAAATGTGTTGCTATTTCTGCCCCTGAATTATCATCGATAGAGAAAGTGTAAGACAGTTTTTTTATAATTTTTAAGAAGTCTCTGAATCATGAACACTTGTACTTGATCAGCCATGTCAAACTTTTCTGAACTTTCCATCGGTTACTAATCCGATAACCTTGGCTAGTATCTTACTATATTTTAAATTGACTTTCAGGACCATTTCATCAAAAAGAAGCACACAAAGTTTATCTTCAATTTTCATTTTCTTGCTTACATCTGATAATTGAGTGAAGATTTTATCATTAATTCCAGGTTTCACATCTGCTTGGCATAATGCGAGGGGCTGGCAATATAAGAATATTACGCAAATATTGATAGCATTTCGGAATTTGCTTCAGCATCCATAGTGCATTTATTTTTCCTCAATTGTGAAACATCAGCCTTTGCCTTTCTTTTTATGTTCTCTAAACTGCATTAATAATAAAATCTTTACAGTACAACAGTGACAATTTTTCCAATGAATTTAAAAATGTAGGATTATTGACATTTTTGCTGCTTTAAGGCTTGCTAACTGCTTCTTAACGGCATTTTTCAATTTTATTTTATCCGTACCAACTTAAAGTACAATTTCTTTTCAGCATAAGTAGTTGCAATGGTTTTCTTAATAATTTTTGAGTGACAGCAAGTAAAGGTGTATGGCACTCTAAAACAATGAAGAGGCAATTAGAATTTTCATACGTAAACTTCTAGAATAATGGATAGTTTATTAAAGATAGTCATTATTTAAAATCTCATTTAGGGTATGTTCTTTATGTTCATCATTACAGCCTTCCACAAGTTCACTGCTGAACATAGGCCTCCCCCAAGGAATGCCACAAAGTACGGTACTGAGCCACCTGCATCCATCGACTTCCTGCATATTTTACCAGGTCGTCACTCCATCTAGTGGGGGGACGCCCTACACTTCGCCTACCGGTACGAGGCTGCCACTCGAGAACCTTTCTTCCCCATCGGTTGTCGGTTCTTCGAGCTATATGGCCGGCCCACTGCCACTTCTGCTTACTAATCCGTTGGGCTATGTCGGTTACTCTGGTTCTACTGCGGATATCCTCATTCCTAAGTTTATCACGCAGTGAAACTCCGAGCATAGCCCTCTCCATAGCTCGCTGAGCGACCTTGAACTTCCTCATACGGCCAGCAGTGAAGGACCACGTGTCAGTTCCATAAGTCATCACTGGCAACACGCACTGGTTGTACAATTTTGTTTTAAGGTTTTGAGGTATTTCTGACGAGAAGATGTGTCGTAGCTTCCCGAACGCTGCCCAGCCGAGTTGAATCCGTCGATTGACCTCTCGGTCGAAGTTGGACTTACCTAGTCGGACTATTTGTCCCAGGTAAACATACTCGTCAACAACTTCGAGCTTAGTGCTCCCAACAACTACCGGCATAGGTGTGACATGGACATTAAACATAATCTTTGTTTTGTCCATGTTCATCTTAAGACCTATCCGTTGGGAGACACTATTGAGGTCATTGAGCATAGTCCTTAGTTCCTCCAGCGATTCTGCCATGAGGACTATATCGTCGGCAAATCGAAGGTGAGTGATGTACTCGCCATTGATGTTAATTCCGTATCCTTTCCAGTCCAGAAGCTTGAAAACGTCTTCCAATGCAGCGGTGAAGAGTTTCGGGGATATAACTAAATATTCCTCTCTTAAACCACTTACTCCAATGATGTTTTTACATCCCTTAGATAATAGTGAGATGCCTGATTTAGATCTGATTGATGCAAAAAATATAAATATTCGTTTACAATATTTAAACAAATTACGTGCAGATTTCCGACAACGTTTTAGAAACGAATATATTGCTTTAATTTGTAGTAAAGATAGATGTAAACAAAATTTGCCGAAATTAAACGATATTGTTCTTATTGAAACTGACACTAGTCGGTTATATTGGCCATTAGGTATTATAAAGGAGTTAATTATAGGTGCTGATGGTAATTGTAGGGTTGCAAAAGTACAAACAGCTACCGGTGAATCGGTAAGAGCTGTACAAAGTCTTTACCCACTGGAATTAACAACAGTTACAAACGAATGGCACATGGCCAGCCCATCTACTAATAGAAATAAGACAGAGACTAACCCTAACATTAAGGATTATAGTCCCCAGGTGACTTTGAATTCGGACATAATATCATCTGATTTACCTCAAACATCTTCTATTAGTACTAGACATGGTAGAGTAATTAATGTTCCAAGAAGATTCTTAGATTAAGGTGACGAAATGCATTTAGTCAATTAGTTAGGAATGTTTATTTAAAATAATGCTCTCTAATTAACATTAAAAATTAATTAAAATAGGGTTGAATTCATCTATATTTGTAATGAATGTGTGGATACACTTAAAATTAACTTAATTCGATTACATGTTATGTTTAAGTATTTTGAATTATATTATATCGTCTCTACTATCATATTTTTCTGTGTGGGGAGGATGTTGTAGATTCAAGTAGGTTATTACTCAGAGAAAAATACTGGCAGCTATTGCCTATGGTTATACAAAATATGTATATTACTTTTTATTCTGACTTTGATCTATGATGTTTTAAAAATGAAAAAAGTAACGAAAAGATGTTTTAAAGATATGAAGAAAATATTATAATGCATAACTGTTTTAACTTGTTGTCTTGATTATATTGATTAAAGTAATAAATATAGAAAAGTCTTTAATTGCAACAACCACATATGGCATATGGTTTGCAATAATGTGTATAAATTGTTAAAATTTGCTATTTTTTATAGAAAATAGGTGACAAACGAGCATATATAGTCTATCTGGTGGTAAGCAGGGGTTGTGTCTACATCTATCCTCTATTAAGAATCAAAATGCAGAAACATTGTCATCATTGAGGAGTAAGATGGAATGCCTAAACGATCTCTGCTTGTCACTCACCATATGAAACAGCAGCATTAAGCTGTTAATTCATACTGGTCTTCAGTGAGGGCATGGTCTATCCCCAGTCGAACTGACCTACTCATGCTACAACTATAATATAGCTGCAGCGTGGCTCTATCATGTATCAATAAAGTAATATGTTAATAAAAACAAATTTGAGTATGTATTTATTTGTATTTGTAAAGTAAAAATATAGTAAATAGAATATATGAATAAGAATTTTAATTAATAAAAACCAAAACATCACAAATCTTGGAGATTCAACATCAATATGAAATTATCAAATAAGAAAAACAAAAAATATAGTGAATAGAATTTATAAACAAGAATTTTAATTAATAAAAACCAAAACATCACAAATCTTGGAGATTCAACATCAATATGACATTATCAAATAAGAAAAACAAAAAATGTTACTGGATTTTGATATAGAGTTAAAGAAAATCTTTTACAAAATGCTAAAATGGACTTAGAATATAAAATAAGCAGTTTAATATTGTATGTCCACATTATAAATTAAAATTCTTCTTTTTTAATTCTACATCCATTTTTGCATTTTCTAAAAGATTCCTCTTTAACTCAATATCAAGATCGAGTAATATTTTTGTTTTTTCTAATTTCATATGTTCATGTTGAAGTTGAATCTCCAATATTTCTAATCTTTTGGTTGTTATGGCATCTTCATTCATTTGCTTTTGGTTTTTTCTTTTTTTATTGAAGCACTGATGTTATTTATGTTCTTTTTTTTTGTTTCAGTTAAACAAATCTTCTTTTTTTTGTGTGCTTTCAATATCTTTCAGAAGAGGTGAATTTTTTCTTTTGCAACCTTCAACTTGTTGAGGACTTAAAAGGATTTCATGCACAGAATCTTCTTTTGCACCCAATACTATGCAGTTGTCTTCAGAAGAACCCTGTGTATTATTTAATAATTGTGTTTCAACAATATCTGTAATGAATAAATTGCAAAAATCAGTCACTATTGTGTAATTTGTAATTTGAGCTGATGATTGTACAGACAAGTTTGTAATTTAACTACAGCACTAGAAATTTTTGCATGGGTACTTAAATCACATTAAATAAATGATTATTTAATTATATTTTGTTTCATTATCATTATTCTATTTCAGATGAAATTATTAGTGAGTTTGATTAAATTTTAACTAATTTTTCACTGCAAATTTATGTTAATACTTCAATTGCTCAGAGGTTATGTATAGCCCTATGTTGAAACAGTTGATATAAGAATTTAACCAAAACATCAGTTAAAAGCATGCTCAAAAATGCTAAATTCTGATGTAATATGATGTTAGAAAAACACTCAACTTACATACCTATGTTATAATATGGTGCTGATGAGTCAAAATCATTAGACAATGGTTTAAATTGTGGAGTTAACAATGCCACAACATTCTCATCAACCGCAGTTGTCTTAGGACAAAATGTTCCACCTCCTGTCTTGTACATCTCGGACTGAAATAAAAATTTAACATTCTACATTACATACTTGTCTGATAACCACTGTGTAACTTTATATGGGAATCAATTGTTATTGTAAATACTCCAAGGCAATAACTGTGCCTATGAAGTAGGTTGTATAATATAATGATGATTATTAGTACCATGTGATCTTACAGCTTGTACAGTAAAGTTCCTTCGCACTTAGTACATTTAAAATGCTTATTCAAACACAAATAAGCAGGTTATGACCTACCTTATCATCGCTTAAATTTTTTCTAGCTTTTTTCTTTCAGTTGTCGTACAATGCATGTAATTGCTTCTCAGTCCTAATTCCCGTTTCAGAGAGAGCATTATATTTGTTTGTAAGCGCCATCCAAGCTTGCTTCTTGGCCTCTACAGTGGTCCCGTCCGTCTTTTTGTTATCTATTATAGCCACAAATTCTTTGGCTACTTCAATAAGCAGCATCTTCTCTCTTTCAGAAAAATTTTTACTGCGTTTTCCAGATTCCATAATGTTTTGGATAATGCAAAAACGATAGTAAATACTACTAAACTTAAAATCAGAAAAAGCAATAAGTTTGATGCTTTGATGTTTTCTTTTTTAACAATTTGACAATACAATGATGACATCATACAGTTCATATTCATACAGTCTCTGATAAATATGGAATTATCATATTATATTACTAAAACAGTGCATATCCTCTTATTTAGCCTCAAAAAATATATATTATAAATAATACTAGTATAAATTAAGAATTGGAATTAAAAAATCAATTTTAAACTCGATGTCTAAAACAGACCCATCTAGCGGCAAATTATGGTACATGTTAATGGTTACATAGTTGTTGAACGATTCGTTGCGTATTCAGAAACGCAGTGACAGTTAACCGATGTATATCCTATAGATAACTTTATTGAATCAATAGCTAATGGGCAGATAACTAGGAACTTCAGAAATCGGGCATGAATAATGTTACCCCGGTGCGGTGCGGGAGGACGACGCTTACACACACATGCACGGGCGGTGACGCGCGCTTATTCGAGTTTTATTCTAAACGAAAAGTTTTGCTATTTTATAATTTGGACGCCAAAGACAAAAGACGGCATGGAAATTCATATAATTGAAAGAGGTGATGCGTTTTGGATTTTAAAATTTTCGTCTGTTATATAATATAATTATAAAAGTAAATTAAGTAAAGTCTATATACGATTACTATTATATAAAATTGCAACAATTTCACTGGTGCCGACGGGGATCGATTTTTTCATTTTTTAAAATAACGTTACCCCCACACTAGGATTTTCTCCTGTATCGTGGAGGCAGTTTACAAACATCCAGACCCGGAACAGTTATTTGTAGGCCATACAAATACTTGTTCCGTGCGGGATTCGAAACCGCGGCTCCCAGTGCAACAATTCATTGCTAAGCCACTGCGCCACGGAGCTATCAAATAACGGTTATTCCGTTTATTAGATACCGTTTATTCAGGTATTTCGTTCCCGTGGGATAATTTTCGAGTTATACACGTTCGAAGCCGAACTCTTGAGTGATCGCTGCATGACCACTCTGGGAAAACTAAACATAATAAAATAAGCAATCTATATTAGGTATATAGAGCCACAGCGCCTAATAATTTCGCGGTTTCACCCGCGTCATCACGTGTCCGAGATGCGTGGCATGACATGACACCTAGTTCAAGCATTTTATAATTGCAATCAAATATTTTATTTGATAGTAATGTATGGAAAAATTGTCATAATTAATGGAGTGCTTTTATTTTATCTGTTGGCATATTATGCGCGGTTTTTTTTCAGTTTTAAAGAAAAAGGTACACGATGCATGAAAAGTGTGTAGGCAAGAAATGATTCTTGATAAATTTGATATGAACCTCTTATACTTATTAATCAATTAAACTTTCAAAATACCATAGCAACGTGAAATGATAGAGTTTAGAAATAAAGATGTAACATCATTGTTACGCTCACCCGGGAGATAGATAAAAGTATTCAATTAATTTTGAATTTATTTTAGCTACTAGCTGTTCCCCGCGACTTCGTCCGCGTTTAGTTTAGGGCGGTAATTTTGTTGCACGAACACATGAGCTATCTACTAGTGAAAGTCCCGTCAAAATTGGACCAGCCGTGTTGGAAATTAACCGGAACAAACAGACTGACAGACATACAAAAATGTTAAAAATTGTATTAATTTTTTAAGTACCGTATATAATTTCATATGCAATTAGTAAAAAGCTGTCATTTCGACATTACAAACAGACACTTCAATTTTATTTATTTGTGTAGATATAGATAATGATTGAACTAACGGCTAATCTAATCTCGCTCATAGAAGATTTCAATACTGGCTTCTCAGTTCGCACCGGGCTAGGGGTTATGCGTTGTTTGCGCGTCAAGCCAGGTACCTATTGAATTATTTTAATTTTACATTATCTCTTAAACTATGTAATGGTATAAAGATAGAAGTTTATCTTCATAAAATTGTCTTGATAATGAAGTAAATTTCGTTCGTAAGGATAAATATGCCATGCCTAATAATTAAATTTTCATTTTTTTTTGTCACAAAATGCCTAATTGTGGCTAATATATAAGAAATAGATATATGGTATCACGGACTTTTTTTTAGACGTGCTTTTTCGTCTGACTTGCTTAACAAATAGAGGCTAGCTGAGTTTATAGCCTAATGCTATATAGCCTATACCATTCAACATGAATTTGGCTATAATATCCAAAAAGATTTTTCAAATCGGACTGGTAGTTCCAGAGATTATCACGTTTAAACAAACAAAAACACTCTTCTGCTTAATATATTAGTATAGATGTTGCATCGTGTTCGTGAAACTTCGTTTTTGTTGAAACGGTTCGGAACGCCGTACGAACAAGACCTGCGTGAATACTAGTGTCGATATGCTCATCACTGATACTATCTCCGTCGGGCACGATGCCAGGTGAGACAGCGTGCTTTTTGGCCGCGCCCACCAGCGAGTTCGAGCCCGCGACTTGTGCCACCTTAATCTCTTCTTGCAAGATCTACTTTAGTTTCTTTATGAAACGTTATCTGGATATTGGTCATAAGCTCTGAAATAACATGTTAATAATTAAAATACAGAAAAATATACATATACCATATAAAAAATTTACACATTTGTGTCACTCAGGCTATGTTGAATTCTAAATAAAAAAATAGGAATTACCTTTTTTAGCCATCTTAAATTATTTAGACTTTTAAAAATACACTGACCTCATTTGGGTTGAGCGCTGGTCTGATACAGGCATTGAAGTCTCTATATAGGGACTCTAGTGCTTGTGTCAGGATCAACGGGGCCTACTCGGACTGGTTTGGCATCCATAAAGGTGTCAGACAGGGCTGTGTGGCTTCCCCGTGGCTGTTCAACCTATTTATGGACAGTTGTTTAGAAAATTTGAAAGTAGAAGAATGCGGGTTAAGAATGGGTGAGTTAACCGTCAAATGCCTTTTGTACGCCGATGATCAAGTCATACTTGCGTCTTCGGCAGCCGAATTGCAAATGATGGTTACATTAATGAACAGGACATTAAAAGAAAAGGGAATGAAAGTGAACGCAAGTAAGACGAAAGTTATGGTTTTTGAAAGAGAAGAAAGTAAAACGATATGTGAAATAAGAATAGAAGGGGAGTTGGTAGAGCAAGTAGATGAGTTTGTGTATTTGGGATGTGTGTTTAGCAGGGATGGTAGATATGATAAGGATATAGAACGACGAGTGAATGCAGGAAATAGAGTGAATGGGGCTTTACACTCTATTGTGAAAAGTCAGAATGTGTCCAAAAAGGCACGTATGGCAATTCACAATGCTGTGTTAGTGCCTACTTTAATGTATGGTAGTGAAAGTTGGGTGTGGCAGAAGAAGCACGAGAGTAGAATAAATGCTGTAGAAATGCGATCCTTAAGGAGTATGTTAGGGATGAATCTGAATGACAGAGTGAGAAATTGTTTAATAAGAGAAGAGTGTGGTTTGCAAGATGATGTTGTGACCAGGATTAAGAAAGGAATGCTTCGGTGGTTTGGTCATGTGGAAAGAATGAATGAGGAAAGAGTGACAAAGCAAATTTATGTTGCAGAGGTGAACGGCAGAGTCGGAAAGGGTCGCCATAGGCGAAAGTTTATCGACCAAATTGGCGATATGTTGAAAATGGGCCAAATCAAGTGTACCTTTAACCGACGAGCGTGTATGCGTAGGTATATGGATGTGGAGGAAGCGAGAGAAGTCTGTCAGGATCGTGCCAAATGGAAGTCCATAATCTATGCCTACCCCTCTGGGTGACAGGCGTGAGTGTTTATAGATATATAGATAGAGATTAAAAATATGAAATGCCTTTCAAACTGGTATACAATAGCTTTTCTACTACTGATTGATCATAGAAATGAGTAATAGAGACAACCACCTAGTAAAGTGGTCAACCACCTAGTAAGTTATAAGCTATATTATTTACACTTAAGTGTCTTAAATAATATAAAACTAAAAAATTAAAAACATTCAGGCAAGTGACATTCAAATATTTTCTTTCTCTGTAAAATCAATTACAAAAAATGTATTGGTAAAACCAGCAGCACAAATACTAAACTATTATTAATGTAACAATATTTAATTATATATGATAAACTAGGTAACACAGCAGGATGGTAAGTAAAGCTAGATAACAAAAATGGAGTTGGTGTCATAAATATCAATTTAACAGGAGGATATCTTTGAGTGTCGTAAATGTTAATATAACAGAATTTTTTTTTTTATTTTCGACTTAGGAAATTAAAATGACATTTGTGAGGATGCTTTTGAAGTGGTAGTTAATATTTTAGTTCCTTTTAGGTTTTCGGGTACCTGATTTTTTTTCTTATAGTACAATATTTATTTATATTATATTACAATTTAACTTATAGTACAATCAGTCACACAGTTAAACAATCTTGTTCTAATCAACCAATTAGGAACTAAAATGAATTTTTACTACAATTAAATCTGTTATAAAATAAGAAGAATGTAACTAAATAAACTTTCTTCTCTGACATAGTTGAAAATTAGAAATCACACACAGTTAAACAGTGTTGTTTTCATAAACTGATTAAGAACTAAAAATACTTTTGATCACAAAAACTTTTTGGTAAGTCATGAAATAAAAAAAATATAACTCAATAATCTATCTCCTAAGAATAAACAATTTTAAAATAAATCAACTTAACATAAACCACATAGTTCAAATTAAACTTAATATACATTGGAGGTAAGCTCTTTTGCTTCTTGACAGAAAAGTGCTTTCAAGAATAATTAATTTTGCTTAAATAAATTTGCTTCAAATGATGTAGCCAATTCATTTTTGGAAGCCAGGTCATTGAGTGGCAAATGGTCGTCGGAGTCGTCGTTTTGCTGAACTAAATTTTCACCACTTTCAGTGTTTGTGTCAGCAAAAAGATGGCCATATAGTCCCTCGGAATATTTTATAATTGCATTTTTGGAAGCACCTTTCAAGATACACGAGGAAAGACTTTCCGGATTATGTAAATATTTGACCAGAGAAAATAAACGCACATCTATTCTGTCTGTGACTCGTTGATCGAGGGCTGTGTAAAGTTCGTCAGATAAAAAAGTACCGATTTCATTGATAGTATCCAGAAGAACTGACAAATGGCATCGCAGGTAAGAATGGTAGCATCTTTCCGACTTAGGGCCCGTTTACACATGGGAGTCCGTTTTACTGGTACGTTTTTTAACGGATACGTCATAAATTTATGCTCTGTTCACACATAGGCACCGTATAACGTTCAACTTCAACGGATCCGTCATAACTAGATGCGATGTGTGAACAGAAAACTCGCAGTATACCGCCGCTATTCTACAAGGATGGACGCTGTCGTGTTGTATTGGTACTATAGTCGGAGAAGGAAGATTCGACGTTATTGGTAGCATCCACTTATGGCCCAAAGATCTAGAGAGGGTGCTTACAGTTTACTTATGAGTCAGTTACGAGGTGATGAATCGAAATTTTTCAATTACTTTCGTATGTCAATGCCTACTTTTGATGAACTTCTTAAACTATTGGAAAAGGATTTAAAAAAGCAAGATACTCGTTGGAGGAAAAGTATCTGCCCAGAAGAAAAACTAGCGATATTTTTAAGGTACGTACTTTCATTTTTAAAACTCAGACAGATCTAACGTAGTATCACTGTATACAGATTGTAATGGCGATAGTGCACTATCAGTAGACTGTGGTCTGCTAGCATCACTGTATACAGGTTGTACTGGCGATAGTGCACTATCAGTAGGCTGTGGTCTGCTAAAATAGCTCTGGGATTGATAGTGAGTAGCACCAGATGTTTGTGTATAGGCTGACCAGTCATAAGTTGACTGGCCAACTCTCCTATGTTTAATATTTTGTAATAGGTTTAACACCCCTGACTGGAATTCCAAAGTTTGGTCATCATCAAGCAAAGCCAAGGACGGCAAAATACCTTTAAAGAACGATAAATTGCGATCATCCTGCTCAATTTTCTTCGGTTTTATCTGATAGTCAATGTAGGACATTATTTTGAACGTCATTGTCAAGTTGTGTTATTGTAGTCACACTGTCATCTTCGTTTGTAGGTTCATTCGATGTCGTGGTGTCATCTTCAGTGTGTTCTTTAGTTTGTTTAGCAGAGACGCTTTCGTGCGTTTTACCAGCAGCAACTACTTTTTTCAAAAACAGCATCTGATTATGGTATTTGTAGGGCTTCGTGTTTGAGACAGCGGAACCAGACGTCTTGCAATTCTTTGCAATTTTTATATTTAAGTGTTCACACCCAGTCATCTCTCATCTGTCTCCACTTTTTCATAACAAGTTTTCCTAAAACAAGTAATAAAACATTTAATTTTATTTTCAGGTATGCTGCATCCAGGTGTTCATTTAAAGATCTTCATTACACCTATCGCGTTGGTGTATCGACTGTTAGCAACATTACTAAAGAAGTTTCAAGATGCATATGGAACAATTTAAGTGAAAAAATTATGCGACTTCCTACATCAGTCGACAAATGGGAACAGATAGCAAGTGGATTTAACAAAAAAGCTAATTTTTCCCACTGTCTCGGAGCTGTTGACGGAAAACATATCCGACTTAAAAAACCACTAAATAGCGGTTCACTGTATATCAATTTCAAGAATTTTTTTCCATCATATTATTAGCGATCGTAGACTCCGACTATCGCTTTGTACACGTCAATGTCGGATCTTATGGAAAAGAATGCGATTCATTAATATTCAAGGAGACAACATGTTGGAAAATGATGCTAGACGGCAGTCTACAAGTACCAGCACCATGCCCATTGACAAGAGACTCAGAAACGCGAGTTCCTTATGTGGTAATTGGAGACGAAGGTTTCGGATTACACGAAAATTTACTAAGGCCGTTTGGCGGGACGCATCTGGACAAAAATAAGCGAATATTTAACTATCGTTTGACTAGAGCTAGGAAATACGTTGAATGTGCCTTCGGTATCTTAGCTAATAAGTGGAGAATATTCCATCTGCCTCTAGACATCGATAAAACAACAGCTGTATGGACTGTTAAGGCATGTACTATTCTACACAACTTTATAAGGGACAAGGAGGGCTCAAACAGTGATAATAACGTATCTGAAGAATTTAGTTACGAAAACCTACCCTATGAAGTAAGAACACGAGGTGGTCATACTGCTAATTTAGTTCGAACAGAATTCGTGAACTATTTCATGTCCGAAGCTGGATTAGTTCCATGGCAGGATGAAGCTATTTAGAATGTCATTAAATAATAAAACAGACACTTACTGAACTCTTGTCTTTGTCTTTGTTCATAGCTCATATTTTCATAGTTTCATAATTTCATAGCCTCAAAATCCTCCATTAAAATAATGCATAATTTGCGCCAACCTGCAAAACTTGCAGTATTGTCTTTGTATTTATTTAGCGTCTTGTCCCAAAGAACTGGCCTATCTTCCTCCAAATTAATTAACATTTCCTTGTCTATTAACTTTTCCCACTCCTTGGTTGACATGGTTGATCAGTGATTATAATAATTATTACACATAATGCACGCGCGCGTTCTCTAGGAATGTACAATAGGAAATGTGAGTCAAACAAAACCTGTCGCATCACTCGTCCTCCTACACCCCGCACACACCGCCCGCCACGCACAATGAAATTAAAATTCTACGTATCCGTATATCTTTACTGTTCTGTCGTCCAGTATTCGATGACAAAACGGAATGTCATTTTTTTACGGAACGATATTTTAACCGTATAAAGAATACTTTGCCATGTGTGAAGTCGCTCATACAAGTACATTCGCCATCGACGAAAAAAGAAACGTACACAATAAAACGGAACAGTAAAACGGAGACATGTGTGAACCGGCCGTTAGTGCCTCGAATGCTAATTTAAGAGGGTTCAATGTTTGCACAAAATTTTCTAAAATTTGTTCATTTTCCTCATTCTAGCAATAATTTATATCAGCGAGTGCTTTTTTAATTCTGTTTATTAATTTTAGAAATCTTTCTACCATTATCACCAAGCTATTCCACTGAGTTCTTTTATCCAACAACAGTTGCAACTCATGTCCTTTTTCTTCCTTTATGTAAGCTTGCAGTAAATCGTTATTCATCGGACGCTTTCTAAACAATTTCACAATTTTGCGCATATCTTGTATCGCCTGAGTTATATCAGTGCGGGTAGTCACAACTACAGGTACTCTTGCTAAGTTATCGTTACTAGAAAAAATATCCTCATCACACTGTTTTTCTACATTTCCGTAATTTTTGTCTTCATCTGTAATAGTTTTCCTTGTATATGACATCGATCACATCTAAGTGCACAAGGTTTCGTTATGTAGAGCAACATCTCAGTTGGACTGTATCTGCCAAACTTTTGCATATTCGCTGCGCCATCCATAGTACAAGCCACAATGTGACATTCAATTTTCAAACCGAATTTGTTGAGATGTTTAAGAACCAATCTCTCACCCCAATTGAGCCGCATTTTCTAGGTGTAATAACCAGCCCTAGGTTGAATACTGTTCTATGATCAGAATGCAAGTTTATGTTTAAGTAACGACAGTTTTTTTTAGCTTGTCCATTCATCAAGAGTTAGACTTAATCTACGATCAGACTTTATTGTCGTTTGCAACTTATTAACCATACCTGACTCTTGTTGTTCATAATACTCTAGAACTAGTTCCATTGTCCTGCCTTCATTTTTGGTAGAGTTAGCTGTTCATGATGAAAAGCTTCTCGGATGAATTTATTACGTGTGAATAATTATTCTAAGTTAACGAAGCTACGTTAAATTTTTACAAGTGTAAGGAATCCATGCAATATTACAAAGCTAAATTGTCCGAAGTAATAAAGTTCATAATACTCACTATAACAGTCCCTTTGTACTTACGGTCCTTTGCTCACTCACACTACACTGCACTGCACTACACCACTCTAATTTATTGAGCTCGTAAGGCCCACTGTTTAACTATCTACCTATATGCTGGAACTGGATAGGAAAGTTACTTAAATCAAACAGCTGTTACTCTGTATGATGCATATTTTAATAAAAGTCAAAGAAATAGTATAAGTCTACGTAATGGTCAAACCACAACGCGCTTTAAATCGATGGGCGACATCTTGTACTACATTAATCAAACCATTTCGACACAAACATGTCGTTGCGTGACATCTAGTCTTGTGACAAATTAACTAAAGTAAATCGAACAAACCATGATCATAAAAAATGTGGTATTTTCTTTAAAATTCCTGCATTATTTACATTTACAACTCAATTTAATAAGCAAAAAATAACAAAATACGTTCACATTTTTTGGGACAGTAACAAAGTTGACATGTTCAAAATTGTAAAGGCACGTTTTCATGATTGAGAGATAAAACTATTAAATCATTTTGTTATTAAGTATACACCATTCCCATAAAAAAAATCCACACCTGTGCAACCCTATCACTAGCCAACAACAAAAATTTTATTCTATAAATCTATAATAATAATAAAATCACAGTAATATTCTTTGCAATAAGTTATTTTAGATTTAAATCATATCTACTAATAAAATTAATTAGTGTTTTGTAACAGTGGTAGAGCCACGCGGCAGCTTTTGCTGTCACACGGATGGGCCGGCTCGAACCGGGGTGGTACCACGACCTGACAGAAAACCAGCGTGAAGTAGAGGTTTACCTCTGCGTTTCGCTTGGTGAGTGCAGGTAGCCGGAGGCCCTTTTTACTGGAAATGAGGCATTCCATCTTAGTCCTCATGGGTGACAACGCATCTACATTTTGATTTGTAATAGAGGATAGATGTAAATGTCTATGGGCCGCAGCAACCACTTACCATCAGGTGGACTGTGTGCTCGTTTGTCACCCTTATCCTATAAAAAAAAATTGTATGAAAATCAACATAAAAGCGATCACTAGGAACAAAATAATCTTTGTAAGTTTCAAAGAAATATTTAATATTAAAACAAAATACAATCCCAATTATATTTTCTACACAGCTTATATTTAAAATCTAATAATAAATGTTAAAAAGACAAAGTTTTCTTCTATAGGGATAAAAAAGGATCAATAACAAAAGACAACATTTTACACCATATTATAGGTTTCAGAAAGACTATCTACAAAATTCACATTCATTGATCGGATAATGATCGTAAATAGAATAAAAGTTGCAGTTGTGACACCAAAAAAATGTACCTATTAATAAACTTGCAATATCATACATGTTCATGGCTAGTAAAAATGCATTGGTCTATTCAAAGCATTTGTATTTTGTCCACACCCAAAACATTGTTTAGCGAGAGTA
The DNA here is from genome assembly GCA_033319125.1 of Parnassius glacialis. Classification (NCBI taxonomy): domain Eukaryota; kingdom Metazoa; phylum Arthropoda; class Insecta; order Lepidoptera; family Papilionidae; genus Parnassius; species Parnassius glacialis. The sequence continues at coordinate 8,559,984 of JAVANC010000015.1, read as the reverse complement.
AAATGAGTATTTGTCCATGGCCACTAAAGGGGATGAACATATACAGATATTAAGTCTTGTAGGTGAATACTGTGTCAACATCAGGGTATATCATTATTGTGTAGTCTTTTAGAAGCCTTAGATGCGCTTGTGGACCCAACTTTTAATCTGCAAACAATCATAATAAGTATGATTAGAGAATAACTTTATATTGTTAAAAGAAATCAACGAAACAAATATTTGCGAAAACTACCTCCATTATAAGTATCGCAATTATAGTCAAATATATGGGACCGTCAACACATTCGTCAGAATAGTATTTTTTGCATGCCATGCATTTTGCGTTATATTTTCCCGTAATAGGAACACTGCATTGATTACATTGGATGTTCCATTTACTTTTAGTTGATGCGATATCAAGACTTGACTTCTTGTCTGATTTTCCTGAGAGTCAGACAAAATGACAAACTTTACGTCCATCAAATCGTCTTCAGAATTAGTTATTACCGATATAGCATCGAGACTCCCGGTTTGAGTATTCTGGATGTCCGATAAAATAAGTAAATCAGGATTATCTACATCAATTAAATCGTCTGTAGTTTCTGCATATATAGTAATAGTGATAAAATCGTTATTATTAGCTTCTGGACATGGCACCGAAGATAATTGTGCGTTTATATCTTTGGAGATAACATCATTAAAAGAAGAAGTGCAGCGATAATAGGGTGCGAATTTCTTAATAAGAACGTGATGCCGTGGTGAGAAACACATACAAAATCCAGGTTCAGGCCCACAAAAACAGCTTAAATCCCTGTATTTGACTTGTAAACAGTCTTTCATATTATCCGTTCTTTGGTGTGATATAATTTGGTGTAGTAATGTTCCCGTTTATTTCATTGTTTCCAAGTTATATTGTCTTTCAGTTTCTCTTCATCCGCAAAATGCTCTACCTCTCGATTTCTGCATTCCTGACGCTTATTGTACATGTAATCGTATTTACGTGCATCACATACTTGATTTTCTAGTATTACTTTCAAGTCTGACTTAACTATTCCTATCTGTCTTTTCTTTTGGTGTTGAAACTCAATATTTGCGTGTTTGATAGACAAACAAGTATTTCTCGACTCATGGGACAAGTAAATCAGTGATCATTAATTATAAAACAAAACTTTTTAATTAACCTATTGCATGTAATATCCATTGCTATTAGTTTAATAAATTACATACAGTTTACAAATTAAGTTACCATTTAAATCCAGTAATTTACTCAACACTACGATTATATTTAGAAAAAAAAATTATGTGGGACACACCGATTTAAGAGGGGGTCAAAAAAGGGAAACCGCTGGTATCATTAAATTAAGAAACCATCTCTTTAGTTTTATGATGTATACACCCTAACCAATTTACATCAAATTTCTTAATTATTTCCATTTTTGTAAGTCGATTTACATCTTTTTTGTAAGCATACTTATTTAGGTAATCATGTATAAGGCCCGCCATATCCCTATTATAACATTAAAAACTTCTTTGATGGATAAGTTAAATTGTTATGTTTTAAAAGAGTGTATTATCGTTGTTCGATCCATTTATGAAATACATCTCTTTTTGTTTGGGTATAAGTCTCAGAGCATCTCCTACAGTAAATTTTTTTAGTCACTCTCCTGCACCTCACCCTGTCGTATGTGCAAAAAAGTGCTTAGTCAGAGAAACTGACAAATGGCATCGCAGGTAAGAATGGTAGCATCTTTCCGACTTAGGGCCCGTTTACACATGGGAGTCCGTTTTACTGGTACGTTTTTAACGGATACGTCATAAATTTATGCTCTGTTCACACATAGGCACCGTATAACGTTCAACTTCAACGGATCCGTCATAACTAGATGCGATGTGTGAACAGAAAACTCGCAGTATACCGCCGCTATTCTACAAGGATGGACGCTGTCGTGTTGTATTGGTACTATAGTCGGAGAAGGAAGATTCGACGTTATTGGTAGCATCCACTTATGGCCCAAAGATCTAGAGAGGGTGCTTACAGTTTACTTATGAGTCAGTTACGAGGTGATGAATCGAAATTTTTCAATTACTTTCGTATGTCAATGCCTACTTTTGATGAACTTCTTAAACTATTGGAAAAGGATTTAAAAAAGCAAGATACTCGTTGGAGGAAAAGTATCTGCCCAGAAGAAAAACTAGCGATATTTTTAAGGTACGTACTTTCATTTTTAAAACTCAGACAGATCTAACGTAGTATCACTGTATACAGATTGTAATGGCGATAGTGCACTATCAGTAGACTGTGGTCTGCTAGCATCACTGTATACAGGTTGTACTGGCGATAGTGTACTATCAGTAGGCTGTGGTCTGCTAAAATAGCTCTGGGATTGATAGTGAGTAGCACCAGATGTTTGTGTATAGGCTGACCAGTCATAAGTTGACTGGCCAACTCTCCTATGTTTAATATTTTGTAATAGGTTTAACACCCCTGACTGGAATTCCAAAGTTTGGTCATCATCAAGCAAAGCCAAGGACGGCAAAATACCTTTAAAGAACGATAAATTGCGATCATCCTGCTCAATTTTCTTCGGTTTTATCTGATAGTCAATGTAGGACATTATTTTGAATGTCATTGTCAAGTTGTGTTATTGTAGTCACACTGTCATCTTCGTTTGTAGGTTCATTCGATGTCGTGGTGTCATCTTCAGTGTGTTCTTTAGTTTGTTTAGCAGAGACGCTTTCGTGCGTTTCACCAGCAGCAACTACTTTTTTCAAAAACAGCATCTGATTATGGTATTTGTAGGGCTTCGTGTTTGAGACAGCGGAAACAGACGTCTTGCAATTCTTTGCAATTTTTATATTTATGTGTTCTCACCCAGTCATCTCTCATCTGTCTCCACTTTTTCATAACAAGTTTTCCTAAAACAAGTAATAAAACATTTAATTTTATTTTCAGGTATGCAGCATCCAGGTGTTCATTTAAAGATCTTCATTACACCTATCGCGTTGGTGTATCGACTGTTAGCAACATTACTAAAGAAGTTTCAAGATGCATATGGAACAATTTAAGTGAAAAAATTATGCGACTTCCTACATCAGTCGACAAATGGGAACAGATATCAAGTGGATTTAACAAAAAAGCTAATTTTTCCCACTGTCTCGGAGCTGTTGACGGAAAACATATCCGACTTAAAAAACCACTAAATAGCGGTTCACTGTATATCAATTTCAAGAATTTTTTTCCATCATATTATTAGCGATCGTAGACTCCGACTATCGCTTTGTACACGTCAATGTCGGATCTTATGGAAAAGAATGCGATTCATTAATATTCAAGGAGACAACATGTTGGAAAATGATGCTAGACGGCAGTCTACAAGTACCAGCACCATGCCCATTGACAAGAGACTCAGAAACGCGAGTTCCTTATGTGGTAATTGGAGACGAAGGTTTCGGATTACACGAAAATTTACTAAGGCCGTTTGGCGGGACGCATCTGGACAAAAATAAGCGAATATTTAACTATCGTTTGACTAGAGCTAGGAAATACGTTGAATGTGCCTTCGGTATGTTAGCTAATAAGTGGAGAATATTCCATCTGCCTCTAGACATCGATAAAACAACAGCTGTATGGACTGTTAAGGCATGTACTATTCTACACAACTTTATAAGGGACAAGGAGGGCTCAAACAGTGATAATAACGTATCTGAAGAATTTAGTTACGAAAACCTACCCTATGAAGTAAGAACACGAGGTGGTCATACTGCTAATTTAGTCCGAACAGAATTCGTGAACTATTTCATGTCCGAAGCTGGATTAGTTCCATGGCAGGATGAAGCTATTTAGAATGTCATTAAATAATAAAACAGACACTTACCGAACTCTTGTCTTTGTCTTTGTTCATAGCTCATATTTTCATAGTTTCATAATTTCATAGCCTCAAAATCCTCCATTAAAATAATGCATATTTTGCGCCAACCTGCAATACTTGCAGTATTGTCTTTGTATTTATTCAGCGTCTTGTCACAAAGGACTGGCCTATCTTCCTCCAAATTAATTAACATTTCCTTGTCTATTAACTTTTCCCACTCCTTGGTTGACATGGTTGATCAGTGATTATAATAATTATTACACATAATGCACGCGCGCGTTCTCTAGGAATGTACAATAGGAAATGTGAGTAAAACAAAACCTGTCGCATCACTCGTCCTCCTACACCCCGCACACACCGCCCGCCACGCACAATGAAATTAAAATTCTACGTATCCGTATATCTTTACTGTTCTGTCGTCCAGTATTCGATGACAAAACGGAATGTCATTTTTTTACGGAACGATATTTTGACCGTATAAAGAATACTGTGCCATGTGTGAAGTCGCTCATACAACTACATACGCCATCGACGAAAAAAGAAACGTACACGATAAAACGGAACAGTAAAACGGAGACATGTGTGAACCGGCCGTTAGTGCCTCGAATGCTAATTTAAGAGGGTTCAATGTTTGCACAAAATTTTCTAAAATTTGTTCATTTTCCTCATTCTAGCAATAATTTATATCAGCGAGTGCTTTTTTAATTCTGTTTATTAATTTTAGAAATCTTTCTACCATTATCACCAAGCTATTCCACTGAGTTCTTTTATCCAACAACAGTTGCAACTCATGTCCTTTTTCTTCCTTTATGTAAGCTTGCAGTAAATCGTTATTCATCGGACGCTTTCTAAACAATTTCACAATTTTGCGCATATCTTGTATCGCCTGAGTTATATCAGTGCGGGTAGTCACAACTACAGGTACTCTTGCTAAGTTATCGTTACTAGAAAAAATATCCTCATCACACTGTTTTTCTACATTTCCGCAATTTTTGTCTTCATCTGTAATAGTTTTCCTTGTATATGAAATCGATCACATCTAAGTGCACAAGGTTTCGTTATGCAGAGCAACATCTCAGTTGGACTGTATCTGCCAAACTTTTGCATATTCGCTGCGCCATCCATAGTACAAGCCACAATGTGACATTCAATTTTCAAACCGAATTTGTTGAGATGTTTAAGAACCATATCTCTCACCCCAATTGAGCCGCATTTTCCAGGTGTAATAACCAGCCCTAGGTTGAATACTGTTCTATGATCAGAATGCAAGTTTATGTTTAAGTAACGACAGTTTTTTTTAGCTTGTCCATTCATCAAGAGTTAGACTTAATCTACGATCAGACTTTATTGTCGTTTGCAACTTATTAACCATACCTGACTCTTGTTGTTCATAATACTCTAGAACTAGTTCCATTGTCCTGCCTTCATTTTTGGTAGAGTTAGCTGTTTATGATGAAAAGCTTCTCGGATGAATTTATTACGTGTGAATAATTATTCTAAGTTAACGAAGCTACGTTAAATTTTTACAAGTGTAAGGAATCCATGCAATATTACAAAGCTAAATTGTCCGAAGTAATAAAGCTCATAATACTCACTATAACAGTCCCTTTGTACTTACGGTCCTTTGCTCACTCACACTACACTGCACTGCACTACACCACTCTAATTTATTGAGCTCGTAAGGCCCACTGTTTAACTATCTACCTATATGCTGGAACTGGATAGGAAAGTTACTTAAATCAAACAGCTGTTACTCAGTATGATGCATATTTTAATAAAAGTCAAAGAAATAGTATAAGTCTACGTAATGGTCAAACCACAACGCGCTTTAAATCGATGGGCGACATCTTGTACTACATTAATCAAACCATTTCGACACAAACATGTCGTTGCGTGACATCTAGTCTTGTGACTAATTAACTAAAGTAAATCGAACAAACCATGATCATAAAAAATGTGGTATTTTCTTTAAAATTCCTGCATTATTTACATTTACAACTCAATTTAATAAGCAAAAAATAACAAAATACGTTCACATTTTTTGGGACAGTAACAAAGTTGACATGTTCAAAATTGTAAAGGCACGTTTTCATGATTGAGAGATAAAACTATTAAATCATTTTCTTATTAAGTATACACCATTCCCATAAAAAAAAATCCACACCTGTGCAACCCTATCACTAGCCAACAACAAAAATTTTATTCTATAAATCTATAATAATAATAAAATCACAGTAATATTCTTTGCAATAAGTTATTTTAGATTTAAATCATATCTACTAATAAAATTAATTAGTGATTTGTATGAAAATCAACATAAAAGCGATCACTAGGAACAAAATAATCTTTGTAAGTTTCAAAGAAATATTTAATATTAAAACAAAATACAATCCCAATTATATTTTCTACACAGCTTATATTTAAAATCTAATAATAAATGTTAAAAAGACAAAGTTTTCTTCTATAGGGATAAAAAAGGATCAATAACAAAAGACAACATTTTACACCATATTATAGGTTTCAGAAAGACTATCTACAAAATTCACATTCATTGATCGGATAATGATCGTAAATAGAATAAAAGTTGCAGTTGTGACACCAAAAAAATGTACCTATTAATAAACTTGCAATATCATACATGTTCATGGCTAGTAAAAATGCATTGGTCTATTCAAAGCATTTGTATTTTGTCCACACCCAAAACATTGTTTAGCGAGAGTAAAATGAGTATTTGTCCATGGCCACTAAAGGGGATGAACATATACAGATATTAAGTCTTGTAGGTGAATACTGTGTCAACATCAGGGTATATCATTATTGTGTAGTCTTTTAGAAGCCTTAGATGCGCTTGTGGACCCAACTTTTAATCTGCAAACAATCATAATAAGTATGATTAGAGAATAACTTTATATTGTTAAAAGAAATCAACGAAACAAATATTTGCGAAAACTACCTCCATTATAAGTATCGCAATTATAGTCAAATATATGGGACCGTCAACACATTCGTCAGAATAGTATTTTTTGCATGCCATGCATTTTGCGTTATATTTTCCCGTAATAGGAACACTGCATTGATTACATTGGATGTTCCATTTACTTTTAGTTGATGCGATATCAAGACTTGACTTCTTGTCTGATTTTCCTGAGAGTCAGATAAAATGACAAACTTTACGTCCATCAAATCGTCTTCAGAATTAGTTATTACCGATATAGCATCGAGACTCCCGGTTTGAGTATTCTGGATGTCCGATAAAATAAGTAAATCAGGATTATCTACATCAATTACTGGCCCTTTTTACTGGAAATGAGGCATTCCATCTTAGTCCTAACGGGTGACAACGCATCTACATTTTGACTTGTAATTGAGGATAGATGTAGATGTCTATGGGCCGCAGCAACCACTTACCATCAGGTGGACTGTGTGCTCGTTTGTCACCCTTATCCTATAAAAAAAAATTAAATCGTCTGTAGTTTCTGCATATATAGTAATAGTGATTAAATCGTTATTATTAGCTTCTGGACATGGCACCGAAGATAATTGTGCGTTTATATCTTTGGAGATAACATCATTAAAAGAAGAAGTGCAGCGATAATAGGGTGCGAATTTCTTAATAAGAACGTGATGCCGTGGTGAGAAACACATACAAAATCCAGGTTCAGGCCCACAAAAACAGCTTAAATCCCTGTATTTGACTTGTAAACAGTCTTTCATATTATCCGTTCTTTGGTGTGATATAATTTGGTGTAGTAATGTTCCCGTTTATTTCATTGTTTCCAAGTTATATTGTCTTTCAGTTTCTCTTCATCCGCAAAATGCTCTACCTCTCGATTTCTGCATTCCTGACGCTTATTGTACATGTAATCGTATTTACGTGCATCACATACTTGATTTTCTAGTATTACTTTCAAGTCTGACTTAACTATTCCTATCTGTCTTTTCTTTTGGTGTTGAAACTCAATATTTGCGTGTTTGATAGACAAACAAGTATTTCTCGACTTTAAGTACATTTTACTCATGGGACAAGTAAATCAGTGATCATTAATTATAAAACAAAACTTTTTAATTAACCTATTGCATGTATATCCATTGCTATTAGTTTAAAAATTACATACAGTTTACAAATTAAGTTACCATTTAAATCCAGTAATTTACTCAACACTACGATTATATTTAGAAAAAAAAATTATGTGGGACACACCGATTTAAGAGGGGGTCAAAAAAGGGAAACCGCTGGTATCATTAAATTAAGAAACCATCTCTTTAGTTTTATGATGTATACACCCCAACCAATTTACATCAAATTTCTTAATTATTTCCATTTTTGTAAGTCGATTTACATCTTTTTTGTAAGCATACTTATTTAGGTAATCATGTATACGGCCCGCCATATCCCTATTATAACATTAAAAACTTCTTTGATGGATAAGTTAAATTGTTATGTTTTAAAAGAGTGTATTCTCGTTGTTGGATCCATTTATGAAATACATCTCTATTTGTTTGGGTATAAGTCTCAGAGCATCTCCTACAGTAAATTTTTTTAGTCACTCTCCTGCACCTCACCCTGTCGTATGTGCAAAAAAGTGCACGCGCAATCTTTTATTTACTGTATTCAGCGACTGGTTGCAACTGCTAATGTTCAAAACATTCATCAACAGTCGTTGTTATGGGTCCACTACGTATAATATTTTCTTTATTTTTTTTTATAGAATAAGGGTGACAAACGAGCACACAGTCCACCTGATTGTAAGTGGTTGCTGTGGCCCATAGACATCTACATCTATCCTCTATTACAAATCAAAATGTAGATGCGTTGTCACCCGTGAGGACTAAGATGGAATGCCTCATTTCCAGTAAAAAGGGCCTCCGGCCACCTGCACTCACCAAGCGAAACGCAGAGGTAAACCTCTACTTCACGCTGGTTTTCTGTGAGGTCGTGGTACCACCCCGGTTCGAGCCGGCCCATCCGTGCGACAGCAAACGCTGCCGCGTGGCTCTACCACTGTTAAAATCTTCATCAAATGTCGATGAGGAACTCACATTAACATTAGATGAGGATACGAGTTTCAAAAAGTTTACTACTGTGTCCCCTTTATCATCTTAACAGTTAGCGTATATTGAATGTGGACACATAACATTGGGCATTAGCAGTGATTTAAAAGCATTCACAAAAGTATAAGTTCAAGTTGCAAATTTGCCTTTGTAAGAAAATTTGTCTTTTGTAAGAAAGTTGTTCCTAAGGCTCTTAAGTAAGTGCGGGGGATCAAATCTGCAAACAAAAGAAATTACGTTTGTCAAGTTTATTTTATGGATTACACATCCAATCCTACTAATTTATAAATGTCAAAGTTTAGATGTTATTTGCATTAGGATTAACGTAATTATAGCCGACGGCTCTGATCCTACCATAAACATTCTCGTGAAGATCCTGATTTACGTCTCTAGGATAATAATATTATATTTCATATTTTTCGAACAACAGTTTAGACAATCTTTCAAAACTTTCTATTGTTGTAACCCATCCATTAAAAGAAGGAACTTGAACATTATTGGTTTTGGTATTTTTGCAGGCTTTCTTGCTACTTTTGTCAATGAATTGAATATGTTTTAATATTTGTTTTGCTTCTGTCCAAACATTGTAGATTTATTTGTACATTTAGATAGGCGTTCAACTTTATTGGACCACGCAGTTTGCCCAGATAGTGCTCCCTAGAGATCCGTTCATGATATCAAAGAGCTTATGAATAAATTCTACAGCTTTGCCTGTTGTGGCCATTATCTCGCTGACATTTTAACTCGAGGTTGTAGTTTCTGAAATATTACATAATTGTATATGTAGGCACGTCTGTAAAATACCGGTTGGATCGAGAGTGAGCGACAGGTTGCGTCACTTTAGTGGAGCGTCATATCGATGGTGGCGAGTTTGAACTGAGGGTATTTCGAGAACCTCTTCCACGTGCAGTATAAAGTTCAATGCAGGTGCAGAGTGCGAGTGATTTCACATAAGTCACTCTACGACTGCTAAAATAGTGTCGTGATTCGGTTCGTTGTAGTAATTCTTCTAGTACAGGCAAGGAGGATGGTGTTGCTGAGAGGCTGTCTTGGGTTACACTGAGATAAGTAGTGTTGCTGTTGGTTTGCATACTTTGGTGTTATCCTGTAATTACGTACCTCACGTTATATTGGTGTGTGATTGTAGCGTGGACGTTTTACGGTATGGTCAAAATGTAATAGCCTATACTGAACGTATAGTGCAGCTAGGCTGTTTTGTTGCCACTAATGAATAATTGAGTAAGCACGAGAGCAAGTTGAGCATCCGCTCTCACACTTTTACTTTTTTTAACAACTAATCTTTCCTGGCGTATTCGCGCTATTTCCGACATATATAAGTATTACAGATATACAATCAAACAAAAACAACAGCAAAGTGTTATCCTAACTCTCTTGGCACATTTGTTTGGATCAAACATCTTATCAGTCTTAAAGGCTAGATTGTAACTAAATTATTAAGAACCGAATTATTTTTTTAAATAATTTAATATTAAGTGTTTCTTTGTTGGAGATCCTAAATAAATAAATAAAAGTGAAGTGAATTGAGTGAGTGATTAAGAGGATTATTTTCATCAAGACTAGCTGTTTATAACATCAGCTATCTGCCAGGGAAAGTCCCGTCAAAATCGGTTCAGCTGTTTTGGGGATTAGCTAGAACAAACAGATTAATGGACAAAAATTTTGAAAATATTTTTGTGTTATAATTACATACCATTTAGTAAAAAGCTGTTATTTCATCATAATAAAAAGACACCTCAATTTGATTTATTTGTATAAATTATAGATTATTTGATAATACATAGTGATAATAAAATAAAAACTTACTGAACTATGCAGTTTATTTAAGCATTTCACTGGTGGTTGCACTCAGAGTTTGGGCAGCTACACTAATTTTCATCTTCTTCAGTTTTTCAGCGTAAACATGGTGCTCTGTTACCTTTTATGCATTCTAGTATCACCTACTTAGCAATCAGAGTCAAATACAGTTTCTATGTCCTTCCAACTTTGCCTTTGAAAAGCATGTATTTTGTAAGAAAGTTGTTCGTAAGGCCCTTAAGTAAGTGCGTGGGATCAAATGTATAAACAAACAAAAATTACGTTTAACAAGTTAATTTGATGGATTACACATCCAATATTACTAATTTATAAATGTCAAAGTTTAAATGCTTGTTATGCAATTGTAGTTTAACAGCTGAACACATTTTTTTTATAGGATAAGGGTGACAAACGAGCACACAGTCCACCTGATGGTAAGTGGTTGCTGCGGCCCATAGACATCTATATCTATCCTCTATTACAAATCAAAATGTAGATGCGTTGTCACCCGTGAGGACTAAGATGGAATGCCTCATTTCCAGTAAAAAGGGCCTCCGGCCACCTAAAATTTAGACATTTAGATGAAATTTGGTACATACAGGGAGACCGCGCTCGGACTAATACACAAATGGATATTTTTATATAATGATGGTGGATACTTTTTATCCCAGATCATTTACAACTGCTATGTAGACAACGCGCACACAAAAATTTCACACTGTACTGAGCAACATTATCTAATGTAGCAGACACGCACAATTTGTATTGTCTTCAATAAAACGCTTATGGCAAAATATTGTAATGGCTGAAAAAATCAGAACCACTGATCGGAGTACCCACATCCGTGATGACGAAATTCCAGTGAAAATCTCGCTTTAATCCAAAATTTATTATTTTACATAGGTCTTCATGAAGCTGCCGCTTGCTGTGCTGAAATCATAATCACTACTTGTATAACAGCCCTTTAAAAGAAGAGAGAATAAACAGAGATCTGAATCAGAATCTATTAAATACTAGTATGTAGATGTCTGGTCTGTAACAAAAGTTCGGCGGCTGGGTTGAGTACAATCACTTGCCGCCTCTACTGACTGTTGTTGCAGTTTTCCTGTTGGCTAGCAGTCCAGTTACAGAGGCTTACACATTTAGTGGCTTTTTTGTTGAACCTCTTATGGTACCAACATAATTTCACTGAGTTAGCAGGTGAAGTGGTACGTGAGCGCCGCCGGTTAAAAGATACTACGTGAGCACCCAGGTCGCTAATTAGCAGAAAGTACTGCAACCTCATTGGTCAATTTGGTTACTTGTTGTACTAAGACTTTGAGAGTCGATGATGTAGATGGAGTTTCACAGGAGAAAATAGAATTTCTGGGTCCATAAATCTCAAAAACTGTATCAGTTTTTTCTGACAACTTATCTAAGCCAAGGTCTGTCTGTGAGACCAGGATAACCTGAACTTGCTGTAGAAGTCGACGAATCCAAAGCTGGCTCGGGATGTTTTCATCAGATAAAACATTACCAGCCAGAGAATGAAGGTGCCGGAAAAACTGGGATGGTAGGCTATCACCGAGTTCCTCCTCAGTGATGATCTTACACGCTGCTTCTCAGACATTGAAAGCCTTTTTACCAATTCTTCCTTTATTTCATGTATCTTTGTCCTATATCCGGGGTCTAGTAATTATGTCTTCCGTTGCTCTAGCAAGTTTCTGATACAATTGAGCGATAACATAATTGTATTTTGTACTGTCTGCTGTGATGCCGGCGATTTCAAATTGGGCCTCCACTTGGGCAAACCATACTGCTGGTTTGTTTGGCCAAAAAAGTGGTAACTTGACAGAAATCTTGCACACCTCTGGGTTAGTGCTTTGGTCTAGCTGTTGTTGAAGTGCAGCATTCTGCGCTTGCAAGCGTTGAATCTGGGTCTGCAAATATTTTTCAGCCATGCTTTGGGATATCAATTAATTCCCTTTCAGCCACGAATGACTACTGTTTTAAAAGTCAAATATAATTTGCAAGTTAATACCTTACCAACAAACAAAAGCAATATTAAGAAACTAGTGTTAATGCAGGGGTGAGGCGGCAGAACAATCACAATGCAAAAACCTATAAGTTAAAATAAGGTATACATACACATTAACATGGAACAATTAACATTCAAAAATAACCAATACCAAAAGTATAGAAATTAAAATTAAGTTTTAGTAAATATTATTAATATACATGAACAACGATCCAAAACAATAATTTTTAATAAGGCAAAAACACAGTCAAATGCAGAAACAAATGTAAATGTGCTTAACAAAAAATTTGTCAATAATAAAAATTAATTAGAATTTAAAATACAAAGAAAAAAATGTGCATAAAATAATATGATATTTTGTTATGTGTATTAAAAGCGTAATGCTTAATAATATTATAAAAAGGAAGAAACATTCACTTTTATTAATATAATTAGTATTAAAGTCCTTGAAGAAATCTGGTTTTTATGCATAGGGCCCCATAACCATTAACTTGGAACATAAGAGCTAACAGTTTCCTTCGATTCCGCAGTGTGTCACAATAAAAGTAGTGCTAATGTTACAAGAATATTTTTTTTTAATTTCGTAAGTTTTAATGAACTTTAGGACTTAATGACGCACTAATTGCGCTTTGGCGTTGCCGTAATGTACCATAGAATTTTATAGCTGCCAGCATATAGGAATATCAGCCCAGCCAAATGACGCAGGCACTGAGAGCGTTGTGAACTTTTTTTACTCGCGAAGATAACCACCTCGCTATTGCAGTACACGTACTTTCAATGATGCAGTTTTCACTAGGCACCAATGCAAAATCTTCACAAACATCGATTGGTAACCAATATAGGGTTTTGTGTAACGACGTCTGAGTTTATACAAATAAAAGAAGAGATGAACTTTTCAATTCCTATTTAATATAATATGCGAACAAGTGAAGTCGAAATTACAAATGCAGAGGTGATCAGGCGAGAATAACTTTTACAGTCTTTATAATCTCAATCCTAACGACTCCATAACCGAATACAGATTAATTAATTACCGACTTATTTAATTATTGTAATACATAAAACTATACTATGCTATTTCTTCGTCTTGGATACGTCGCATTCCGCCACACACATAATTCTGTACCTTCAGTGAAAAGTAATTTAACTCGAAAATTATAGTTATGAGAAAATTAAATTTAATGTTAAAAATTCCCACTGTATTTTTTCTACATGTCCATCAGAGTATGTTTTTTTGGTAGATAGATTTTAACTCAAAAAATATTGTACTGTATGAAAAAAGAAATTATTGTAAATAGTTTACTAAAAAAAAATGTCGCCGTTTATATCATTATAGACAATTTTTATTTATTTTGTTTAAATTATCTTGACTTTATACATATAAATAATTTTACACAATGCTTAGTGATACAGAACCATGTATTTGAATTTTTTCGTTTAAAAATTTAATAAAATAATATGTTGTGCAATAAAACTAATAAATGCTTGTTAATTTGTGTGCCAAAAAAGTTTTATTGTATGAAGTTTAGGAATAACGTAATAAAATTTCACTTAGAACGAGTAAACACTTACTTATAAAAAAAAGTGAATTATTGCTATATTCTCGTTTATTATTTCCTTCTACAGTATGCATTTTTTTAAATCAATTTTTTGGTATACATGGCTCTCGTCGTATGAATCTAAATGCCAGTACTCTTTAAAAATGAATTTCCTAACATTATCAGGAATACGACTGCTACATTTCATACGACAATTTACTAGACGAGCTAAATTTCTGCCGGGCTTTAATTTACCTAATTTTGTGGCATAAAATTTCCCTGCATTCCTTAAATACAATCTAGATTCTCTGACAACTCTTCTGTCTTTTAGTGACTTTCGTAACTTTCTTTTCTTTAAATGTGAAGACTCAAATTCTGGCTCTGATGAAGTTTCATTAGAACTTTCAGGTACTGTAACTTGTTTCAATTGCATGCGTCTTTTCTTAAGTTTTTTATTTAAAATTCTATCTTGACTTGTATCCGTTTACTTATTAGGTATATAATCATCAATACTATCTGAGCTAAAATCTAATAGCCCTGGTGGTAATTCAGTTTCCCTATATTCTGATTCAGATACTTCATCAGTATATTCTGTATGATCTCCAGTGTCAAGGAAGTTTATTAATTATTCTATCTTCCATCCATCTAGATTTTCTACCACATTGGATGTTTGCATCTTAACGACATTTTCATGTTTGGTTTCAATAGTTTCATTTTCTTTATTTTTCTGTAATCCTTCCATAATTATACCTATTTCATTTTATTTATTTTCCTGAAACCCTTCCATAATTTTATCTATTCGTGTTTTACCGCCGCCCATAAAACAAAAATAAATTTATTGTAATATTTAATATTATTAAGTGTCGTAAACATTTTTTTTAACTTTACTCCCACGGTAGGATTTTCACCTGTATCATCGTGGAGGCAATTTTTATATATAAATTATTATTGCACAAGGACTCATATCCGGACCCAGAACAGTTATTATTTATAGAATATACTTTAATTTTTTCGTGCGGGATTCGACATCGGGGCTCCAAGCATCGTAACGCTTAGCCACTTCGTTATGAAGCCGTCGCTATTTTTATTATAGGATAAGTCAAGTGATGGGAACACAATAGGATCACATTAAACTCACATCATGACATTTAAAACTTTGATAGTTATAGAAAAAATAACTTACGCTTATTTTGAAATGCAAAGGAGACAGTTTCTTTTTGTATAAAGAATGGGCCCACCACAAATTTCAGGGAACTTTAATGAAATGCATGTCGATTTATTTATTATAATCTATAGATTACAATAGTAATATTAGTTATATCGTATCTAATGGGAATACTGAGTAATTATCAAATAAAATATGTATCTTACTATAACCTAAAAACAAACAAAAAGCTATTGTCTATTAGTTTTCACCGGTATTATAAGTTAAAATAGTGCACTGTTCAATAATTTATAGTATAAAACAAAGTTGTAGTTACATTCAGCATTTATAGGTACTTTATAATTGATAGAAAATCTTTTTAGTAGTTCCGGCAAAATAATATAGTGCATGTCTGTGCGTGAATATGGTATAGATACTATTTTTTACATGTATTGTTTGTGAGTATACATCCCAAATACCGTCTAAGTAATATGGTTAAAGCCAAGATGAGTCAGAGATAATATGTACATTTATAATATTACCTACACATGCTATATAGTAAGAAATATGTTTTTTACTGGTTGTATAAGGATAAAAACACAAGTTGTAATACATCTACATTTATTATAGTAAATCATAATTTCCAAAGTAGTCTATTAACAGTAGAACAAATAGACAGGCACGGTGTTAAAACTTTGTTTGAAAATATATTAACTGATTAGGTTAGGTTAGATACCTTAAACATTTTTATCTGCTTTTACACACTGATAAATAGTGAGGAAGTAAGATGTTTTAAATTCTTTATGGAAGGATAATAAAACACATTTATAATTTAATTGTATTTGTTATTATAAATCATTTCAAAAGATTTTTTCTAAATAACTTGATGATAACATTTCCATTTATGATATTGGCAGGAATTCGAAGAACATTTTCAATGATATGATAGAAGACTGTTGTCTTCAATATCTATACTCTTTTTTGTCTCTGCCTACGGGCAGCTCTGCAAGCTTTTAGCCTGCAAGGCATACATATATGTTCTCAGCGATTGACCGGAAAAAGTTAATTATTGTAAAGAGTGCCTATACTAAATATTATATAATTCTTATCAATATATTATTTTTTCTATATTTATTTCATTCTATGTAGTTTGTGAAGACTATGTTTATATATGAATTGCATTGCAAATACTATAATACCAAAAACATGTCTATTTATGATACTGTTTGGAATTAAAAAGACATTTTCAATAATAAGAGATAAGACATTAAAGATCCTTCAATGCCATTAAACTATATTTCCATATTTCTGTCAGAATTTTGTTATCTCTAGAGTGATAAACTTCAATTGATACAGGGACTGTAAATAGTTAATTCAAATAACTCAAAAACTTGAGTACAACTAGAAACACATGATAAAACCAGAGTGACTTGAGTCACAAAATTCTACTCGAGTTACATTTTTATATTACGGTCAATGCAGTGTCTGTCTACAATTTAGTGATGAACTCGACTTACTAATTCGAGCAATTTATTGATATATTATGTAATGTCAATAAGATGATTAAGTATAATTCGTGATAGTTAAATTATTAATAACAGTAACTTTACGCTACGTCATAAAGTAAGTGATATTATTTTATGAAGATTGTCTATACGCAAACCAATAATATATAATTACCTATTAAGTTAAGAAATAATAATAATTATCTTGGATGGAAGAACAAATATAAAAATAATTTGTAACAAACTGACACAGCTTCGTTCCGCCAATTCGAGTTACGTAACTCGAGTACTATTTGATTACGTGAATTTCAACACAAGTTAACTCGAATCGAGTTTCTTCCGAGTTGGCACATCTCTACTACAATTGTGTTTAATATTACTTTATCTGAACCAATGACATAAACATAAATATCAAAACAACTCTTTTTTTTTTCATATTTCTTGATTCCGTGTAGATTTTCATAAAATCTTTATGCTATTTACAATAATAAATTGGTATCTTTTTTTTGTATATAATACCATTGCTGTACGCGAAAATTGCTAGTGGGCCCAAAAACGACTGTCTCTTTTGTGAAAGTGTGAAATTAAACTAAGCTTATTATATATATGAAAGTAACAACGGTAATATTAAAATCCAAGAAGTAAAATCGTAAATAAAACTAATGTAGAAATACACTAATTTGTGAAAACTGATACAAATTATTTACCTTATACTTATATAAAACTTTCATATTTAAACATAACATAACATAAACACTCACGCCTGTCACCCAGAGGGGTAGGCAGAGACTATGGACTTCCATTTGGCACGATCCTGACAGACCTCTCTCGCTTCCTCCACATCCATATACCTACGCATACACGCTCGTCGGTTAAAGGTACTCTTATTTTATACTTTCATATTTGTACAAAAAATACTTACGCTTATTCAGAGATGCAAATTAAACTAAGTTTATAGTATTATTGCATAAGGGAAAGTAACAACGGTAAAATTAAAATCCAAAAAACAAAGTCGTAAAGAGAAAATAATAGTAATTATACGCTAATTTGTGTAAACTGATACAAATTATTTACCTTATGCATCGTCTAATGACGAAAAACACACGATGCACCAAATAGAACGCAGTCGACTTTATTCATTTTCACAGTCACAATATATCAATTCCGTTTTATGCTACCGGCGGCAGAGATTAGGTTATGTATGGGAGTCGAATGATTCGTACCTCTTTACACGTAAAATTATTTTTTTAAACCGTTCCTATAAAAGTTATAAATGTAATCGTATTATTAAACATTTATTCGAAAATGAAGTTAATATTGATACAAGTCAAATTAAACCTGTCGTAACAAAATTCATGGGATAATAAATAAGCGTGCAAATTGATTTATTTAACCCTTATGTGAGTGACGAGGTACCCGGGTGCCTTTGGCATTTTCAAATTCTAAAAATAGTATGTTTTACGCCCTATATGTAGCTGTGACTTCCTGAGAGCTCTTACTATTTATAAATTACATATTTTTTTAATGTTTTGACCAAGTCTACTATTTACAATGTTTTGTGGAAACCAAAACATATTTTGAACTCACAATCGAGTAACGAGGTACCCGGGTACCTCTTTGTGTTTTGTGTGACTATGAGGAAACTATTTTTAATTTTGTACAAAAATTAAATAATAAACATTTGTCGAAGTACTTTATTTCTATAAAATTACAAATTCTTTGTACATACAGTATTAATTACAGCTCTCGAAGCAAATGTTACATGTTGGACGAGTTACTGCATGTTCATCACAAACTGGTTTTCTGCAGTTAGTGCAAGCTTTTCGAGTTTTTCTTTGCTTGCGTTTGAGTTCTCTGCATAGGTAACAACTTCCGACGACTGCAACACGCCCTGTAGAATCTCGTCTAGTTTGACTTATAGAAGTTGCAGATCCAAAAGAAATTGACGGCCTAAGTTCTCGGTCAAGCACGTCCTGCATTGCAGATCTCACATGTAATTTTGATGTCACAATGCAATTTTTTGAACTCTCTTCTATATTTTAACCACACAGTTGTAGACCAATTGTGGGTTATGTTCCATGTAAATAATGTGTCAATGATATTGTAAAAAAGTGCTAAAGGCCACCAATTTATTCTGCGTTTTACGGTATATTCTGCTTACAGCTTATCCATGTTGGCCACTCCACTTTTGGTTTTATTATAATATAAAATTATTTCTGGCTTGGCAGTTTCCTTATTACTTTCAATAATTGGTGACATGTGCATTGATGACAACATTATTACCGCTTTATTCTTTTTAGGTACGTAAGAACACACAGTTGCTTCTTTGCTAAATGCGAATTACTTATTACATTTGTTTGACGTATGCTAACACTTGACTTTCCTGTATATATTTGTCCATTTGGGGGCTGGAATTATTTGCATCACAAGCCCAGAATATTTTTATGCCATACTTTTCAGGTTTTGATGGCATGTATTGAATAAAGTGAGTCCGCCCACGATATCCATATAGCTGTTCTTCAACGGTAATACATTCACGGGGCTTGTAGTTTTTATTCAAATTTGAAATGAACATAGTTCAAATATCTCGTATAGCAGCGGCTTCATCAGCTAACAAACGTTCAGGGCGCGTTACATCATTATCAAACCTTATGAAGCGTAGCAGCATTTTGAATCTATCATGGGACATCGCAGCCCGAAATAATGGTAGGTGACTGGATTTCCACAGTTCAGTCAAATGCTCTTTATTAGATCTATGCACCTCACTAAAATTAGAATACCAAAAAATGCATCCAATTCTTGTTCTGTGAATGGTTTGAATATTTTTGTTTCGGTCGCTTGCTAATAATATGTAATTATTTAATTATTAATTCAATTAAAATAAGGGTAATTTTCCATCAGTTTATTATTGTATGCTTCAGTAATCTTTGTCCCTTTCCGATTAGTTTCCCTCAAGATTATGTCACACATTTCATTGGATAATATACTTTTGAATATTTCCATTTGATTGTAAAGTTTGCTAAACGATGCAGCCTCGTCCCGTTGACGAATAATATTTCTGCTACTAGTTTGTGTTCTGGGAAGTGGTTCAGACTGCCACCGCATTCCATCTTTTGCGATAAGAATATTTTCAAGAGATTCCCTTCAAAACTCGCATCGGAATCATAAGAACCGATCTCATTTGCGACTTCAGCTTCTGGCTCAACATCCGAAATTTCAAATCTACCCTCTTCAACTAAAGGAATATATTCATGTTCATTATCAAAAGCAACAAACTCACCTTCGTCACTAGAAGATTCTGCTAATATCTCTTGTAATTCTGTTGAATTATATCTTCGAACACGTGATCTTTGTTGAGAAGTACTTGCTCCAATATTCATAATGAAATAATTATATACTCACAAAATACAAATATGCTCGTACAATAGAAACAAACGTATATAGTCAAATGTCAAGCACGACGCACTGAATGGATTCAGTGTTTCTTGCGCGCCGATAACCATGTACCGCACTCCACCTCTCCTCCGCTTTTATCGCCACAGGTTGGCAACTGTTTAGTTTAGCTAAAGTAATAATATTCAAAGTATGTGTAACACAAAAGTAGATCTTGATTGTTTACATTACGTATACACTGTATGAAGGTACCCGGGTACCTCGTCACTCTGTTAAAGGTGTTTTATTTGTCACTCACATAAGGGTTAAAGTTGTATTATTAGACTCATATTTACACCAGAGTAATATTGTGATATAGGAACTTGTTTAATGAATAGAGACGTATTGTTGATACTAAATCTTTAATTATACTGATTAATAAACTTAAGAGTACATGTATTTCTTACACTACTAGCAGGGTAGATACACTACAATATTTTCATTAGTTGCTTTAAATTTAATTGTGTCACATTTCACGAAACAATATAAATTTAAGTTTTTATGGTGTACTAATTTTTGAACAAATATATTAATATGTACACATTCAGATCGGGATAATTTGATCGTGTAAAAGAAGTTTATAAGATTCTTATGCATGTATCTAACAAGAAAAATCAGTTCAGTTCATTTTAGGATAAATTTAAATACATTATTTTACACATTTTTTAGCCAGCCGACCGTGACACCCCGCTGACCCCGCACTGTACGCACTAGCAGCATTGATTGCTATATATATATATGTAGAAAGGGTAATGAGTATAGTACAGAGACTAATTTTGTAGTTAGGAATAATAATTAATTCGTTTACACGAATTAACGAGTCGAGGATAAACTAGTAACGGAATACGACAAGCGCACCGTTCCACGTCAGAGCCAAGACTGTCCTAATGGCGGCGGCGCCGTCCGTTTTATACAAACAAAACGAGCGCCACTGCAGTGGTGCAGGTATGCGGAACGTGTTATTTACAAGAATTCTGTCTAACTGCACCGACGGCTACCGCGCCACGCGTGCAATGGTGCTGGTCCCGTCATATATATAGATATAAGGTGACTCAGTAAGACGAAAATTATATCATGTTGCTATTTCTTATGTCGTCGTATGACTTTGAAACTCAACCAAATTTGAACTTAGTTGGAAATTTAGGTAATAACAATATTTTTAAAAAATGTAAGCAAAGTTTGAATTCGGACTAGTTTTAAAGCAAAATCAAGGCAAGGAAAGTTGCAACTTTTAATATTATTTTCACGTTTTTCAAAACATTTAAGGTCAAAACAACAAAAACCAAAAGAAAAACCCGTCACACTGCGTCGCCATCACCTTAACGGATTCGGTATAATAAGAAGAAAATTATTTATTTATTAATAATTATCTGTTTATCTGAAGGTATTTACAGAGTATTTTTTACGTGTATCCATTAGATCTGAATAACAAAATGTGTTGAAAATTTTGTTGCAATTGGTTATTTACTTCAACACTTTAATATTTGCAATTGTAAGTTTGTGTGGGAAATAAAAATAGATGCCAGGTATTGAAATGAAAAGCAGTGAGATTAAATGGAAGGTAAAATATTTTTAATTCAATGGAATTTGAAAATATTTTTTTTTGATTTTCCACTAGAGATTACACCATCCCTAGTGGCAGTTCATTAACTAATGTTACACATTTTTAATATAGTTTTGTTAACAAGTTCAAAATTATTCTACAAAGACGGCTAATTACAAACAGCACTGCGGTTTGATACAGTGGTGTTGGTTTGACCGTACGAGTAAATAATTATAAATTTACGAGTTTCTGTACTGTTTACAAATTTTCTTATTATATGCACTGTATATACTACTAGAAAAATTTAACGTTTTAGGATTATTAAAGAAAATGTTGTTAATATAAAATCATTAAAACGAAAGAAAACTCTCAATTAGTGACATTTGTCTGGATACTAGTTGATATAAAGTAATGAAATTACGAACAAAATCAAACTTGAATTGTAATAGGTACCATAAAATTAAAAGTTTTATCTATATTATGCCTAAGTTATATCTAGGTATTAATAAATTTTTTAAGTCTGTATACAATTGTTTTAACAAATTTAACAAAGAAGTTTAGGGTTTATTCTTTCTTAATGATTTTGGCTATTTTAAAGGGAGACACACCGGAAATGCTGCAGATTAATTCATGATCATTTCTCGCGGCACTAAACGCAGGACGTTGTTGGAGTAGATGTTCAATAGTTTGCGTAGCTGAATAGTCGCAAGGGCATTTGTCATCCGCGGTGATTTTAAATCTGAACAAATAAGTATTTAATTTATGCAAAGGAACAATTTTTATTGTCTTACCAAATTATCACAATCAACATGTAAGGTGCGGTGAGGCGAAGATTAGATGAAGATAATTGAATTTTTTGTGGCCTGAAATTTTCAGTAACTGCAAGCGTGAGCCATCACGAGCGATTTAATATAAATTTTTTACTCCTTACCAGCCGGTGAAAAAGCACTTTTATATAATAGTGGCTAGTGGAATAGACATCGCGCTAGCGTCTTGCCGCTTCATTTAAATATCGTACAAAATATACCAAATAAATCTTAATTTAAAAACTAGTATGCCATAATGCCGTCTACGCCGTATTTTTTTTTAATTTTTTCTCACGTTCTGCCACTAGCAGGGACGTATCAGAATTACCTTAGTGAAAATAAACAACAAGTGTTCATTTATTATTTCTTATTACTAAAAGATCATCCACGATGTTTTCATTCAATCTGTAGCGTAAATTATTTAGCACATATTTTAAAGAAGCAAATAGGCGCTCTACGCTCACTTGTGTGGCAGGCACTGCGTGTGCTATTTTTGTTAAGCGATACAGCTGAGGCTCGGACAAAGCTTTTCTTTCCCAAAATAAGTGTATATTATCTTTTGACGAAATACGTGGCTAGAAAATTTTTGGATAATTGTCAAAACATCAGCCCGTGTTTGTATATATTGAGCGCGTTCTTCAGATTTCCTCTTTCTCTCAGTTTGAAACAAGATCGATTCCATTTCATCTTCCATTTCAGAAATAGCCGAAGAAGTGGTCGGGCGGTCAGGGTATGTATCATCTTGTATAATATTTGTTTTCAATTCTAAATTTAATATTCGAATCCAAGTAGTATTTCAATGTTGCACGGCTGAAGCTTCTACTGCAATCGATAAAACCACATTGAATCGTGGGTATACCACGATTCAATGTAGTTTTATCGATTGCAGTACAATGCACTTACAAATTAGCATTATTCATCAAATGGTTTTGTCTGTTTTTCATGAAAATGAAAATATGTTGTGCAAGTGGTTGTATAGGTGTAATGTTACTATATGACATTTCGTCCAGCGGTAAAAGAAGTCACCCAGAGTCAATTGTTCTTCTTGTAACATTTTTGTGCATATTTTGGCGGGTTCCCATGAAGTTATCAAATCATCGGTTGCTTCCCATGTAGTATTTGACAAATATAAAGGATCTTCGAATGTTTCAGAACAACACTCCCTTAAACTTTTCAACCGCTCGAGCATGTCTAAGGTTGAATGTCAACAAATGCTATTGTCCAAAATAGCTTTGTTTTTTTTTGCTGATTTTATTAAAATTTTCATAGTAAGCGTCCAGAGCCTCCTAACAATGATGCGCACTTTTTCAATTATGGAAATCACTTCATTTTCTCTTAACGCATCTTGAACAGCGAGCTGCAGTGCATGTGCAGCGCATCGCACTTAAGAAATTAAATACGGTTCTTCATCTTCAGACTGGAAAGTTACCTCTAATAATCTGTCATCGTATTCTACAAATCGTCGTCGTCCCAGTCATCGTCACTTATATCGCATTCTGTGTCTTCATTTAATATGTCGTTCAAGCGAGTCAATTTCAACATATATACGCCATTGTCAGATGTGATGGTATAAATTTGATCCACATTTATTTAATTTTTTCTCATAATATTCAATAATTATGCCCGTAGGTACACTGAAGTGCTCTTAGCATACATTAAATAAATAAATAAAAAAATTGTTTATTTCGGACAACAAGATCCATAGAATTTGTTAGTAGAGAAAAACTTACATCTATGTTAGTAATATAATTTGTACTTAATAATTTATTATTTAAGCAGGACATAGTCCTGGCGATCATTTGTCTAATCAGTGGACAGTCCCCACTGTCGGCAATCTCACTCAGCACACTGTGACAGCTGCCGCGCACTCTGTTTAGCAACGATGCGGTCTTTTTTCTGATTATTGCATCAAAGCTATCCACACCCGCCAGTGCAAACATCGCAGATGCGCTACAGCAGCGCGGCAGCCGCAAAGGCGCCCTGAATGCATTATGGTATTGAGTACGTAGGGCAATATAGGCCTTTTTGCTGTAGTTGGTTCATAAGCTGCAAGAATAAAATGACGCACAATATGCTTTGAAAAGCGTGATCTTGACAGCGTCAGTGCAGCGACCAAATCTAGCACCAACATATTCGCCCTGACCGACAGTGACCTACGTTCTCTATCAATGTCTTCATCGTCTTTAAGACTGTCAGTCAAAATATGTCCAAGGTATTTAAAACTATAGACCCATTCTAGTGGTTCATTATAGAGCTGTATAGGGGGTACAATTCTAGGAAATTTACTGCCAGCCTTAAATACCATGAACTGTGAATTTTTGGTATTGTATAGTAAACCATGTGAGACAGCGAACTTTCCACAAACACCGAGTAGAGCTTTCAGCGCACTAACTGAGGGTGCCAGCAGAACCATATCGTCCGCATAGCTATTATTGTTCACACAGACCTTACCGATATGGCATCCGACACGCATGCTGCTTAGCTCTCGAATCAGTGCGTCCATATACAGGTTGAAGAGCCTCGGCTATATCAGCCCCTTTTGCCTCACCCCGCACTCCATCCTGTATGGCTCATATATTTCTGTTACACCCAAAGTTTTAACTACCACTGACCCGTTCTCAATATATTTGGCATTGACAGCGAAAAATGTTCTATCAAGTCTGCGCTGTCTGCCTTTAATATCTTCAGCTATAGTTTTTCGTATATTTACAGCTGCTTCTGTAATTGATGCTTTTATTGAACGTGAATTTATTGATTGAGTTTCCCTTGGGCCAAAGGCAGTCATAGCTATGATATTTTTAAACGCCAAATCATCCATTATTAAAAACGGCCTTCAGTGCACAGTTACCAAGCTTACACACTGCTTACGTAAATAATTTAGTTTTGTAGAACTTGTTTCTGCAGAAATTTTGTTATTTTCAATATTATCATTACTATCTGAAATATTTTGATCAATCTCATCATTTCAACATCATCATCAAAGTGAGGTACTTTTATTTAATTTATAGATGATGTGATGATAAGAAATAAAGTAGGTTGGTTTCGTGCTCGCCCTGAATGGACAATACAAAAGTCATTAGTATTCAAAATTCTGTAAGAACTACCAAAAATTACAATATTTTATATCTAAAACAATCTATTGCTTGTAACTGATTTGGATGAAATTTGGAAAAAAGAGATTTCTTGTTCTAAGTAAATAAATATTTACTTAAGGTAGTGAAAGGATAATTATCATGATAATTATAATCGGATCATTGTCAATCTACTCGCACTCGTAGGACTCGGTCGGTACGTATTTTAGCGAGTACGACTTTTTTCGGTTTTATTTTACTCTTGGTTTTTTTTTTGTTTTTGCTTTTTTTATACATTTGTTATAATACATTAAATACAACCAAATTCAATCACTACAATGACCTACTTAATTTCACATTTTTTTTAATTTTGAATCAGCCATGCTGCAGCTATATTAATTGTATAGTTGTAGCACGAATGGGTCGGCTCGACCGGGGAAGGACCACGCTTTCACAGAATACCAGCGTAAAGTAGGAACTTAAAACTGCTGTGTTTCGTATGGTGAGTGTAGATAATCGGAGATCCTTTTTACTGGAATCGAGGCATTCCATCTCATTCCTCACTGTCACGCGTTAGGAATGAGATGGAATGCCTCGAACGCATCTGCATTTTGATTAGTAAACGTGAATAAATGTAGATGTCTATGGGCCACAGCAACCACTTACCATCAGGTGGACTATGTGCTCGTTTGTCACTCTTATACTATAAAAAAAACCTACTTATGTACTGAACCGATTTTGATAAAATTTATAAACCGTCACTTAAGAAGCATAACTCGTCAAAAAAGGAATAATTGAAATCGGTTCAGCAACGAAGAAAATAAAAAGAAGAAAAAAGAACATACAATAACATAAATAAAGAACATAAATAAAAAAGGACAAAAGATAGAAAGAAGATACAGTCGAATTAAGAACCTTCTCTCCTTAACAGAAATCGGTTGAAAAAATAACAAATAATTGTTTCACTCTTTTGTAATAATATCGAACTATCTTAGGTAGTAAATGGGCAGAAGTAACCCTTATTTTGTGAACTTTTGGGTAGTTAATACGAACAGTAATCGGTAATACAATGTATATCTAATAAAGCGTAGTGGTATAATTATTTGCCCATTATTTCAAGGTACCTAGGCCTAGATATTTCAGACTAGTTGCATTCCGATCTATAGTAATTTATAACATACAAAAAGGAACTATAATAAAAGGAACATTTTTCTCACCTTAATACACATCAATATGTACACCCAGGCACCACACGCGTAGAAGTTCTTGTCTCTTTGTCAAAAGAAAAGAAAGCGTACACATCATTCTTTCGTTTTCTTCCTATTATAATCTTATTACAAATTAGAAGATATGAAATTAGTAGTTTAGTTTCAGCGCGGCGAATGGAGGTTATAGCGAGTGTAAGCGATGTCGATGTCAAAATGCGTGTGGTCATGTGGATCACTGGCACCTAACCGACGGACGCTCGCAGCCGACCTCGGATGGGATTCCCTTCTTCGAGTTTCTTCGAGCTTCGAGTCGCTGAGAGAACATGAAACGTCGCGATATTTTTCGTTACCTTAATAATTTCGGTTATGTAAAGGTTATACAAAATTATAACAAAACCCCGTAAAAATAGCCCTGCTGTTATTTTATACCGGTTGCATATCTATGAATTTTAACCGCTTCGGTCTACCTTTAAAAAAATTAGATATCGATATTTTATTCCGGTAGCGTAACCTCGTACCTTAATTGCAATCAATCCCTGATCTCCTATTATAATTCGTAGAAGAAAAAGGACTGGATAAAAAAAAGCCATTTTTTTTCTGATTAACGTAGTTGGAAAAATATCAAATTTGATATAGTTCGAGTTGTATCACTTTTCACTGAAGGTACAGAATTGTTCTGCATAAATATTTTTATAATTGGTTTGAGTTTTAGATACAATTACATTTAGATCTGTTTACACATAAAACAGATTTGTGTAGAAAGATTTATGTTACGATGTATCATTATTCACGAAAACGGCATAAATTCACATCCGGGTACATGTCGATTTATATCCTAGGCATATCGAAAAGAATTGAAGAGAAAAAGAAAGGTTCCAAGAGATATTACTCTAGACATATCAATATTCATGATAAATGTACTGAAAAATAAAATATGAAATTGAATACGATTGCATTTAAATCACGAAGCACGAAAAATAGTGTGTTGAGTGGTCACTTACGGAGAAGACTTGTGTCATTTATTCATTTCCATGATTTCTAGTAACCCAATTATTCAAGTGCAGTTTTACGAACCGTGTAATTTGGATCGATCATTCAACTGGATAATTTCGAGTTTCAGTACTCTGTGTTCTGTGATACCCACTCGATAATGTCGGTAGTCGACCATTACTATACTCTTTGGTCGTAGATTTTGTCAATCGTTTGATTCGTAACATTCAAAGAATGTAATAGAAATCATCAAATACGACCCGGGTCAAATGAACGACTCATTCATAATTGAGACATGTCTATTATGGAAGTAACAACTTGACAAATGTCCATATTTATGAACATTTTTGCCAAAAATGGGGATAGTTGTATCACTTTGCACAAAATTATTTCAGCAACTACAGCAGATAGAAGAACGTCAGTTTGACCCAAAAAATTGTTTTTTTTTATAATGCCCATGTCAAAATCACAAAAAGGGTACAACTCAACTTAAATCACTACGCAAACAATACACTACACAATCAGTAGATATTCTTACATCGCCACTACACGGTTAAGGGGGTCACCATACCTCGGGGGACGCCAGTTAACTACGCAGGCTTAAATAAGTTGATTCCTCTCAACACGTTTCCAGCGCGACGATGCTCTCATGAAACTAAATTTACAGCTAACTTAATTGAACATTGCGATTGTAATGTTCGAAATTTCATACGCGATATTTTTGAAAGACAAAAAAATATAAGACTTGTTGTTGTAAACCAAATATAGCAGCAAATTACCAAGAAGGAGCGGCGTAGGAACCGAGTGCCACGCCGCAAAAACTACTTGGAGACATACATAACCTCAACGATGACCACGTGCAACCACGCCCATGTCTTAACGTGCTTCTAAAGGAGAGTGAGCTGGTTCCTTTTTTATTATTTTCCATTCCAATCGCTCTATCTTTCGTTCAATTACAATTTCAACCAATGTTTTATCCAATCATGGACGATATTCAACAATTTTCACACAGTAGAGCAGCCCACAAGAGTAAACTTACCCAATTTACCAATTTTATCGACAACTTGTCAACACCACTCAATGCAGATGGTGTTATAAACCTCGAATTACGTATCGGAAATGTAATAGCAACTTATGATAAGTTTGATTCAATTCAAACCAAAATAGAAAGCCTGTCCGAGGACACCGATACTCAAATCCTCGAACGTGCCAAATTCGAGGAACCTTACTTTGAGAGCCTATTCAGAGCCAAAGGTCTGGTTAAGGCCTTTAGTAACGAACATATTAAACCTGAAGCCAAACAATCTCATAGTGAATGCATTGACTCAATAAAATTTCCCGAAATTGCATTACCCAGTTTTAGTGGTGACTTTAGGGAGTGGCTTGAATTTAGGGAGACCTTTGAGGCCTTAATAAACCAAAGTTCATTAAAATCAATACAGAAGTTCAAATATCTTCGCAGTTGCCTGAAGGACGGAGCTCTCGAGGTTGTCGATTCAGTGGAATACTCGTTTGATGGCTACCAAAAGGCACGGAGGCTGTTATGTGAGCGTTACAACAACCCACGCTTACTAGTTTCAAACCACCTGCGACCTCTCTTCGAAATTCCATTCATTTCCACTGAAAACGCCAAGTCACTTAGAGCATTAATTGATAATATAAACAAGCATTTGCGATCACTTCACACTCTTAATATACCTGTCAATAATTGGGACTTAATTATCATTTATTTTATGTCAAACAAATTACCTCCCTTGATGCAACGGTCATGGGAAGAAAATCAAAACTCAAATGTGCTACCTTCATTGCAGGACTTTAAAAACTTTGTACGGAGGCGAGCTCACATTCTCGACAACATGAATGTTACCAAACCTGGAGGCTCGGATGCACGGAAAAGCTTGGTAACCACATCCTCAAAGTCAACTATAAATCCTTCGTGTCCACAGTGTAAAGGTAGGCACTATCTTAACCAATGCAACAATTTCTTGGCTCTGAATGTAAGGGAACGCTATAGGGCTGTGAAATCATTTAAGTTGTCTACAAACTGCTTAGGTAACAATCACAATGTGACCAATTGTCGCTCTTCGCACTGGAAGTACTGCAAAGGTAAGCATAACACACTTTTACACATTGATATTGTGACTCCTTCTACGATGCATGTTGCACAACCAACTTCAAGTACCTTGCTGCACTCTCACCAAACCAATCAATCAAGTAACCAAGTGCCAGCAAGGGAACTTGTACAGCCAGCAGCAAATGCAGGTTTAATCAATATTCATACACATAATAAGGCGGTAACCGCCCCAACCAAAAATGAAAAATTGGTATTTTTGTCTACAGCGGTGGTTCGAGCATACAACTCGCGACATCAAACCCACCACTTGAGAGTCTTACTAGATAGTGGCTCACAATCCAATTTTATTTCAGAAAAGGCCTTTCAATTGTTGAAACTATCCAAAAGAAATATCAACATGGAAGTGATAGGTTTTAATGATATTCAACTAAAATCAAAGATTATTGTAACATCAATATTGAGTCAAATGATAGCCAATTTCAAACATAACTGACTTGTTTAATTGTGCCACAAATTTGTAACCTACCAAATTATAATTCATCAATAATTAAAACTAAACTCTTGAACATTCCAGCTCACATCAAATTGGCAGACGAAAACTTCTCCTCAGCGGGTGAGGTTGACTTACTCATTGGGGCCGAGCTATTTTACAACTTATTGTGCATTGGAAGGCATAGTCTGGGAGAGGGCTATCCTATATTACAAAAGTCAAAGCTGGGATGGATAGTATCAGTGTCTTTAGCAAGTCCCACAAAGGTACGATGCAATTTATCATTAAAAACTCAATTAAAGCACTTCTGGGAAATGGAGGAATGTGGTGATAATCCGTTCACCTCCACCGACGACCAAGTGTTGTCCCATGATGACAAACAATGCGAGGAAGTATTTATGACGCACACCCGCAACTCCGAGGGCAACTTTGTTTTTTTTTTATAGGATTGGGTGACAAACGAGCACACAGTCCACCTGATGGTAAGTGGTCGCTGTAACCCATAGACATCTACATCTATCCTCGATAAAGAATCAAAATGCAGATGCGTTGTCAACCGCGAGGACTAAGATGGAATGCCTCTTTTCCAGTAAAAAGGGTCTCCGGTTCTCTACACTCACCATACGAAACATAGCAGTGTTAAGCTGCTAATTGACGCTGGTATTCTGTGAGGGCGTGGTCCTTCCCCGGTCGAGCCGACCTATTCGTGCTACAACTATACTACTAATATAGCTGTAGCATGGCTCTACCACGTACAACGTGTTGTAAATTTACGTTGTTGTATTTTTACCATTCAAACTACCTATTACCTCTTTAGGCGAATCCAAGCACATTTCTAAACAACGTTTTATGTCATTGGAGAAAAAATTTTCTAAAAACAAAGAGTTTAAACAAATGTATACTCAATTTATGCGAGAATTTGAACAAGCAGGACGCGTGGAGAAATGTACTGCCTCTGACGTCTCTCTTAATCTCTTACCACACCATGCTGTTGTCAACCTAGAGAAGTCTACAACACCCCTGAGGGTAGTTTTCGATGCCTCTTGTCCAACCTCGGCCGGGTATTCTCTAAATGATATTTTGCATAAGAGCACCATCAAGCAGGATACACTTAACCACATTTTATTACGATTTCGATTGCACAAATATGTAATTAACGCCGACATACAAAAAATGTCAGCCTGTCAGCTGTCTGATCAGCAACCTCTACAATGCATTCTGTGGAGGGAGGAGCCTCACCATGACTTCAAACTTTCAAACTAACAACACTCAGCTTTGGACTGAAACCTGCGCCGCACATTGCAACACGCTGCTAACTCCACTTAGCACAAGAAACTCGCACTGCTTTGCAACAACTTCCAGATGCAGCACGGTCGTCGGCCGAGTTGTCGGTGGCAGTCGCAGCGGCCGCAGCGATCGAGGAACAGTTCTACGCTGATGACTTACTTCTCTCAGGTGACGATGAGCACAGGATCGCGCAGGTCGCCCTGGAGATAGGCAGAGTCCTGCGCGCAGCTAACTTTCATCTACGTAAGTGGAAAACCAATTCAACACATATTCAACAAGTACTACCTACACAAACAGAAAGTATAACAATACTACAAGGCGTCCAAATTGGACAAACAGGGGATAGCTCACACAAAATATTAGGACTTTAATGGTCAAACCAAAACGACAATTTGAATTATTCAAGTAACTTACAACCTATACCAAATAATGTAACAAAACGAGTTATTTTATCTCGAGTTTCAAGTATCTTTGATCCTTTAGGCCTATTAGGCCCAAGCTTAATTCTTGCCAAATGCTTCATCCAACGACTATGGGTGGACGAGTCGGACTGGGACCAAACTATTTCACAAACTCTTTTAAAGAATTGGTTAACATTTTACAATTCACTTCAATACCTAAGATTGTTACTGATCCCCAGAGTAGTTACAATAAGCAATTATATTACTTTCAAATTACATGGGTTTGCAAACAGCTCCACACAAGCATATGGGGCAGCCATATATGTGCTTATAACCAATGCACAAGGCCAAACTCTAGTTCGATTTTTATTTGCAAAAACCCGAGTAACACCTTTAAAAACTCAAAGTATGCCCCGCCTCGAATTGAGTGCGGCGTTATTGTTGGCAGTCAATATAAAGGATGTGCAGTCAGCACTCAAAGTACCTATAGACGACATTCAGTACTGGTCCGACTCTACCATCACGTTAGCGTGGATAAACACAGAACCTCATAAGTCTCTAATACTCAATACATTTGTAGCCAACAGAGTTACCAAGATTTAAGCTCTAACAGACCAGTCTAAATGGCGCTGGGTTCCTAGTAATGAAAACCCTGCAGATTTGCTTTCAAGGGGAGTTTTACCAGACAAATTGATTAACTGCACATCTACCTCTAAATTTTAGTTTGAAGGTCGAACATTTCTGAGTAAACCACAAGGTGAGTGGCCTCTAAATAAACAACAAACCCAAGAATTAATTGAGCTTAAGGCAAAATAATCCCCACACAAAACATTATGCAACACAACACAAAATAGGGCTAACGACAGCACGTTCATAAATGATTTCATTTCAAAGTGGTCCAGTGACACTAAGCTATTTAGTATACTTGCATACATACTAAGATATTTGCACAATTGTAAAAACAAAAATAACAAAATTACAGGTGCAATTTCATGTCAGGAACAAAGGCAAGCTGCTAATAAATTAATAATATTTACACAAATAGAATCATTTCCTAATGAATACAAACTACTTAAAAATAATTCACAATTGCCTAAAACCTTAAAACTTTTGAGTCTTAAACCATTTACGGACAATGATCTTATAAGGGTGGGAGGTCGTCTTAGTCAATCACACTACGAATTTGACAAAAACACCCCATCATACTACACAGCAATCACACATTAACTAAGCTAATTATGAGGAACGAGCACGTCCGCCTCATGCATGCAGGACCCCAGCTGCTGCTGTCTAGCATGAAGGAGCAGTACTGGCCTATCAATGGTAAGCTTTTAACAAATAACATTTATAGAGAACGCGTACCTTGCTTCAGAGCCAAGCCACAGGCAACAACGCCTATTATGGGCGACCTACCAGGTCACAGAGTGCAACCAGCACCACCATTTTACACTGTGGCACTAGATTATGCGGGTCCATTTCTACTTAAAGACAGGCAGAGGCGTGGTTACAAAACTTACAAGTCTTATATAGCCATTTTTATATGTTCTTCAACGAAGGCCGTACATATTGACCTTGTTACAGGTCTAGAAACTCATAGCTTCCTGTCGGCGTTTAGAAGGTTCATAGCCAGACGCAGGAATCCACTAGTGGTGGTGAGCGACAACGGTACCACCTTTCGGGGTGCCGATAGGGAGTTAAGGGAGTTATACGATTTTCTTAACACGAGCTCTAACGAATTGACAACCTCGTGTAGCGAGCAAGGTATCGTATGGAAGTTTGTACCTAGTTACTCACCTCACATGAATGGTTTGGCAGAGGGCGCTGTTAAAAGTTGCAAATATCATCTAAAGCGTGTCCTGAAACAAAGTTTACTTACCTATGAAGGTTTTTCAACAGTAATAATTCAGATAGAGGGAATCCTTAATAGCAGACCTTTATGTCCTATTCCCTTTTCCGATTCCAAAGTATTCCAAGTCCTTACACCAGCTCACTTCCTGATGGGAAGAACTACAGTGGCACTACCGGATTATCAATACGACGAAGTCCCTACCAACAGACTTAAATACATTCAACAACTCCAACAGGTCTATCAATCCTTCTAGAAGGGCTTCTCAAGAGACTACGTGGGGCTACTCCAACAACGAGGCAAGTGGCAGAGCTCCAAGGGACCCACTCTGGCAGCGGGTTCCGTAGTTCTCATCAAGGACAAGCACACACCACCATGCCAGTGGAGACTGGCGCGGATCATCGAGACACACCCCGGGGGCGACAGAGTGACTCGCGTGGCCACACTGAAGACATCCCAGGGCTCCAGCATCAAGCCTTCGTTCCCAAAGATTTGTCCTCTACCAATACAAGATAATCATTAACTTACTTATTTAACTTAGTACATTAAGTATTAACCTTTCTTGTAACCAAGTAATGTATCTTATGTATCATTTTAAATAACCTAAGGTATCTTTAGTGTCACACTATTATATTATATTATTTTTGCCTGTAACTTTGATTCATATTTCATAATATGTAATACTTATTTCTAACAAACGTATCTTAAATTCATACGTTATAATTATGTAGTACTCAAATGTATTGCATTAAGTTAGTCATCATCATCATCATCATTACAGCCCTTCACAAGTCCACTGCTGAACATAGGCCTCCACCAAGGAATGCCACAAAGCACGGTCCCGAGCCACCTGCATCCATCGACTTCCTGCATGTCTTACCAGGTCGTTACTCCATATTGTGGGGGGACGCCCTACACTTCGCCTACCGGTACGAGGCTGCCACTCGAGAAACTTTCTTTCCCATCGGTTGTCGGTTCTTCGAGCTATATGGCCGGCCCACTGCCACTTCAGCTTACTAATCCGTTGGGCTATGTCGGTTACTCTGGTTCTACTGCGGATATCCTCATTCCTAAGTTTATCACGCAGAGAAACTCCGAGCATAGCCCTCTCCATAGCTCGCTGAGCGACCTTGAGCTTCCTCATACGGCCAGCAGTGAAGGACCACGTCTCAGTTCCGTAAGTCATCACTGGCAAGACGCACTGGTTGTACAATTTTGTTTTAAGGTTTTGAGGTATTTCTGACGAGAAGATGTGTCGTAGCTTCCCGAACGCTGCCCAGCCGAGTTGAATCCGTCGATTGACCTCTCGGTCGAAGTTGGACTTACCTAGTCGGACTATTTGTCCCAGGTAAACATACTCGTCAACAACTTCGAGCTTAGTGCTCCCAACAACTACTGGCATAGGTGTGACATGGACATTAAATATAATCTTTGTTTTGTCCATGTTCATCTTAAGGCCTATCCGTTGGGAGACACTATTGAGGTCATTGAGCATAGTGCTTAGTTCCTCCAGCGATTCTGCCATGAGGACTATATCGTCGGCAAATCGAAGGTGAGT
The DNA here is from genome assembly GCA_033319125.1 of Parnassius glacialis. Lineage (NCBI taxonomy): Eukaryota > Metazoa > Arthropoda > Insecta > Lepidoptera > Papilionidae > Parnassius > Parnassius glacialis. Next base: position 8,524,359 of record JAVANC010000015.1, on the reverse strand, counting down.
GATGTACTCGCCATTGATGTTGATACCATATCCTTTCCAGTCCAGAAGTTTGAAAACGTCTTCCAATGCAGCGGTGAAGAGTTTCGGGGATATAACGTCACCCTGTCTTACACCTCTCCGCAATTGGATAGGTTTCGTACTCTGGTTCTGTACTCGGATAGCCATCGTAGCTCTACTGTACAAACACTTCAGCACTTCGATATACCGACAGTCAACTTGGCACCGCTGAAGGGACTGCAGCACCGCCCAAATTTCAACGGAATCAAAGGCTTTCTCATAGTCCACATACGCCAGACATAGTGGCAAATTGTACTCTTCGGACTTCTGTACAATTTGCCGTAGGGTATGTATGTGGTCTATGGTGCTAAAGCCCTTTCTATCTATTATATCGATATCTCCGTAAATTAAGTTAGTACATCCCAATGTTTATTTGTAAAACTACAATAAATGTTTATGTTGTGTGGGTTTCATTGACAGTAATTTTAACTTTGGGAGAGCCACGTGGCAGCTTTTGCTGTTGCACGGATGGGCCGGCTGGAACCGGGGTGGTATCACGACCTCACAGAAAACCAGTGTGAAGTAGAGGTTTACCTCTGCGTTTCGCTTGGTGAGTGCAGGTGGCCGGAGGCCCTTTTTGCTGGAACTGAGGCATTCCATCTTAGTCCTCACGGGTGACAATGCATCTGCATTTTGATTTGTAATAGAGGATAGATGTAGATGTCTATGGGCCGCAGCAACCACTTACCATCAGGTGGACTGTGTGCTCGTTTGTCACCCTTATCCTAACCCCCCCCCCTCCCCCCAGCCTGGAAAATAATGATATTTGTAATAAAAAAAAATACTAGTCGACGTTTTTTTAATATCACATTACGATTATACTTGTATTTGTAATTGCACACTCTCCAATTTTTTATAAAAAATCAAAAAGTAAATTATTGTTTTTACTAGTACTGCAATATCGATATCTCCGTAAATAAAGTTTTTTTCTAATTGCACAGAGTGCCAATAAATTGCACATATCTCGATTATGATTGCACAATAACGTATTGTTATTGCACATACTTATTTAGTTACAAAAATTAATAATTAAGTAAAACTGACGGTCGCCGCCTATATGCGCTATACGCAGCAGACGACGGGCATAGTGCATACCATCAATGAAAACGCGCCATAAGTCGTTCTGCTTTTTAACCACAACACAACACGTTTCAATCCATTTCAGAATATTTGATTTTAAGGAAATGAAAAGCAATATGTATTATTTTTTGTTATTTCTGTGGATACTGATGTAAAACAGCTGAAACTGGATACATGCAGAGAAAATTGGTGCAGAGTTTGGAAGATCTTTGCCTGCACTACGATTCGACAGTTAGAAATTCTACAAGAGACATTGTTCAGGTTCTCTATGGTGGAGATGCCATGGACCACAGAACACTATTACTCCTAGCGGAGAAGAACGCCAACTTTATACAAAATAAAATAAATTTAATATACACCCACTAGCTCCATCTATAGTCAGCCCCTGCAATTTTTTGTGAATGTTGCTCTTTGGGGGGGGGGGGGGGGGGGGTTATTTGAGGTATTTTTTGGGCTGCCTATAACAGCGCTGAATAAAAGAACATAATGAATTACAAATTTATATTTGTTTATTTAAAATACAAATTAAAATTAAAAAACATACATAAATTTAAAAAGTACTTTACTAAACTGGTGTTTTAGGTATAAATATGGAAGTCACAAGAAATTTCCCTTTCACAACATGTACTACTCACTTATTACCTATATGAGAAAAAGATATGAAAGCATGTACCACTATTTCAAATATTAAAGAAAAAGAAAAAGAAAAGAAAATAAAAGGAAAAACGGCGGGGGCTGAGTATCCCATATTTAGTTATATTCAATTATGTAACTTACATTTACTACCAATATTCTTTTTAATAACCATTATGTTGTTCTAGCATAATTATTATAATTAGTTGAATAAATAAATCACTACTGTAGCTCTTACTTTTAATATTATTATTTTTTTTTCATATGTTTTTGTTTATATTTCGTTTATATTTTATTTATATTATGTTTATCTTTTGTACATGAATATTAATTATCAATTTATTAATAAAAATAACATGAAAACTTGTACTGGTAAATGAAATAGTTCTTGTACTGGCTGTATGAATAAATAAATAATTTAACACTAAAATCTATTTGTAATATGTATAATCAGTGATGTACGCGTACTGTTATACTTTAGCTCACTAAGTAGGTATATTGGTGCTGACAGAATAACAGCGTTGTAGATTCTCTGCAACAAATGCTGAGTCAGAACCCTTTCAATGTCCTTCTAAAAATATCATTTTTGTATTAGTTTAACTTTTAAATATTTTATTTCTTTTGGTCAATGAATAAATATTTTATTATTATTTATAGGGAAAACATTTGTTTCTTAGCTCTTTGGCTAGTTTTTACTGCACATACGGGCCGAAGCCAAGTAAATGCAGCATGGAGTGAGTATTTATGTAGGTTGTGTGTTCTGGGTAACTATTTCATTTTCTTCCAATTGCATGAATTTTCTTACAATACGACAGGTATTTAAAATTGCGGCTTTTTGGAGTATAATGTATGTTGAGTCTTTCAGGTCTATTAATTTGAGGCTATGGTGGAGATAGCTGGGTATAACGCCCGTGGTGGAGACGACTATGGGTACTATATAAACTTTATTTTGTCTCCAAATTCTGGCCACTTCTTCTTTAAGCTCTGCATATTTGCTTATCTTCTCGCCTATTGTTTTTTGTAAGTTATGTGTGTTGGGTATTGCAATATCTATTAGGTAGGTGATTTTATTTACTTTATCGTGTAGTGTTATGTCTGGTCTATTATAGTGAATGGTCCTATCGGTAAGTATGGCGCGGTCGTAGTAGTTTGTGTGTAGGATTTTCTAAAACAGTGTGTGGCGTATATTTGTAGTAGGGTGTGTTTGTGTCTTGTATAATATTATTATTATTATTATTTCTCATAATTTTTCATTTTATAAGCCCGGACCCAAAGGGTGTTCTCAGGACTGTAATAATAAGCCTACAATGTATGTCTTGTAGACTTAGTATTACAGTCCTGATGGAACGTGACCACCATACAAGCAGCATCGCCTACGCGACCAGTATTTATATGCTTGCTACCTAATAGCAGGTGGTTCTAAGGTACAAAAATACATTTCTCAAACATGCATAATACTATAACACAACAGATGGAAGACAACATTTCTCCAATAACTTAATTCTATCTATAAAGTCATTAGATAAGTTTAAACAAGAAAATAAAATTCAATATTGATCACAATATTTCAATTACCTATGTAAAACAATGATAAACATAATATTATATATAATTTACATGAATGAATTGATATTATATATATTTTTTTCAAACAACTTAATTAATAAATAAGTCTAAAAACTCATAAACTAATTTTAACAATATTTGGTTGTCTATTTATTGCCCTGAATGAACACTTAAAATGTCTCCCTGTATTATATGCTAGTAGTGGCAGCGTAAAAAGAATAGTTTTTATTCAAAATTACAAAACTTATTAAAGAATACTAGATTACAAAACTCATAGAAATTCTTATCTATTTTTATTATAATTAATAATATATTTTCTCCATTCATACCATCTGCAATTTTTGCCTGCTGCCACTGTATGGGTCAAAACTTGTGCAAGTTTTACTTGCATCTTCTGTTTCGGGTTAGGATCAAGATGATTGATTACTCCGTCCATGTCACAGACTTTTGTAGATATATTTATCCCAGCCTGAAAGCACTGATTTAAGACCTGAAATTAAAAATCAAATATAGTTTACTGCTGTTGAGATTGTTTAATCAACTTTTTTTTAGATATTTAAAGAAAATGAACATCATATAAAGTACAACAAACTACCTCTTTCATTAGTACAGCAAGTCTATTTGCAATTGAAAATGCACTGGAGAAATAGTGGGTACCATGGTACCATGATCCTGATACCCTTCAATAAAATCATCTTTTGGGTTGTACATTACTTGTTGTACATTTCTTGGAAGCATCAGTCAAATCACCATCATGAAAATGTTTTTTGCACAGCATTCTATGCTCATGATGTATATTTGCGTGGAAAGCTAGTATACTACTCTTTGGCAGGAAACAAATATTTCGCCCACAATTTACAGCTGAAACAAAAAAATATTATTATTAAATACGAATATTCTTAAAGTAGTTCCAGTGGTTTACTAACCAATAATCTGTTTATAGATGGTTATGAGAAATAACCTTTCATAATAATTCGGATAAAGAGTTAGCTCTTTAAGGTTAGAACTTGAAGTGAATAAATACGTACCGCAAAATGTTTTTTACTGCAGACTGCGGGTTTCGGAAACCTAAATAATTTAATGTTGTCTACGGTCGGTGAGCTGCCGCACTTAAAACGCTTCCTTCTTTTTTCTTTATCCGCCATTGCATAGCACAGTTTTTAGAGTCACTTTCTCGTATTTCACTGCGGATCACTGTCTAATACTATCCACAACACAAAACGGACCAAATAAATCACAACTTGACGTCCTACGCTAGCAAAATCGTAGAAAAGGAGATACAATCCAAACAAAAACGACAAGCAACCTTAAACGACATTATTGCAACGGCGCCTTATTTGTTTTTTTTAGTAGGTTAAGTATTTTAGGGCTACCAGAAACGAACATAATTTTCTACTCATTAAAAATCAAAACAAAACATAAGCAAAAAGAACATTTTTTTTCCTTTTCTGTCAATGATATGTTAATTCAATAACGCAAAAATGTGGCAGAGTTAGTAATCTTCCTATGAAATAATCAAAATTTGAAAGTGTCTAATTTATCTTTAGCAATATTTTACTAATTGTTACACAGGACATTTATCTGAAAAATGGCAATAATCAAATTTAGCCCCCGTAGGCATTTCATTCCGCCCATACAAAGTTGACCGGGCCTGCCATGGACCCAACTTACATGGAAGGCAAATATTGTCCTGTTGATAACAAAAGTGTCCTTGATGACGTCAAGTCTAGATGATGAAAGCAGTTGCCATAAAAATTGCCCGAGTCAGACAGCACATCAAATCAAATAATAACCATCCAGTCTAAAGATACGTTGAGCGCTTGACAGTTTCTCAGTTGGCAGAATTCATTCACACGTGTAAAGAAAAATACATGAAGGCAAATATAGAGCCAGGTACTGCAATTGATGCTTTGGCTGCACAGAGTATTGAAGAGCCAGTTACTCAGATGACCTTGAAAACTTTCCATTTTGCTGGTGTAGCTTCCATGAACATAACACAAGGTGTACCACATATCAAGGAAACCATCGATGCCAACCCAAAAATCAATACTCCCATCATTACAGCTGCTTTAGGAGATGACTGGATTCCATTTTCCCTTAAAAATTTACATACTATGTCCCTCAAGTATAAAAATTATGATTGAAAAAATGAATTAGCCTTCATTCAATTGTTCTAATTATCAAATTTACAATATTACACAACGCAAAGCGCAGTATCATGTGCGATCGTCTTATTACAAAACTTTTTATTTATATACTAAATGTATGAATTGTAAAATTGAAGCGTTAATAATAATTTCTCATTGATTTAAATTACATTTACCAAAAGTACACACAGTAATCTAGATAGCTTATATATGTTGTCGATTGAAATAAATATATGGATCCATCACAAGGTTAATTAGAATTATTGTATTAGAAATGCATACTACTTAATGTATGATTATTTTTCTTTTGTTATTTAATAACGAATCTTACAGATTTAGTTTGCACAATTTAAACATTTTAATTTGAAAAAAAGTCGTATAGTATAAAAAATTTAAAAAGAGACAATCAAACAAACTGACAGACGATTACAACTACGATTGTGATCGATGCCCAGGCAAATATTGGTAAGTATCTATTTAACAGAAATACACAAAATTATTTGAACGTTTTTGAATATTCGCGCTGTGGATACGTACGAGCACACGTGCGCGTGGTAACCGTCGGTGGTATACTAAATTGTTGATTTTACAACTAAATAAGTAAGTGCAATAAAAAGACGTTATTGTGCAATTACAATTGAGGTATGTGCAATTTATTGGTACTCTGTGCAATTCTAAAGAAGCTTTATTTACGGAGATATCGATATTGCAATACTAGTAAAAACCACAATTTACTTTTTGATTTTTTATAAAAAATTGGAGGGTGTGCAATCACAAATACAAGTATAATCGTAATGTGCTATTAAAAATACGTCGACTAGTATTTTTTTTATACTTAAATGGTTATGCCAATGGAACTGCTCCAAAATGAGACTGCAGACCACATATGCAGCTGCAGACTACAGTCTGCAATGAAGTTTGTTAGTTAGGTAGTTAGTCTCTGGAGAATCACTGTAAAAATATTTTTATGCAATGATTTAACACCATATAACTAAGAAGTAATTATTATTGACAGTTGAAATTATAATTATCATACTAATAAAGAATGAACATACTTTCTAATTCCTCTTTGGTGTTTTTTTTTTGTCAAACTACGGTGTTTCTATTTTAAAACAGAAAAATTATATTATAGCAGTCATAATAGTAAACTTAATTATAAAAAAATGCAACAATTATTTTTTTATTAATACAAAACTTAGTGATCAAATTTTGCATGACCTCCAATTCTGACCCACTGATCTATGAATACCAATAGCTTGCACTAATTAACATGTGAGACCATTAACCAGAATAAAATTATTAAAAATAGTGTAAATTTTATGCTATAAATGGGGAAAATTCACCTGTGAAAAAAGTTCTTTCATAATTCTATGTTACAAAATTCAAATCACCAAATGAGTTTTATCTTGAAGAACTTCTATATACTTGGGTGACATAGTATGTAAATTTTTAAGGGAAAATAGAATCCAGTCATCTCCTAAAGCAGCTGTAATGATGGTAGTATTGATTTTTGGGTTGGCATCGATGGTTTCCTTGATACGTGGTACACCTTGTGTAATGTTTATGGAAGCTACACCAGCAAAATGGAAAGTTTTCAAGGTCATCTGAGTACCTGGCTCTTCAATACTCTGTGCAGCCAAAGCATCAATTTTAGTACCTGGCTCTATATTTGCCTTCATGTATTTTTCTTTACACGTGTGAATGAATTCTGCCAACTGAGAAACTGTCAAGCGCTCAACGTATCTTTAGACTGGATGGTTATTATTTGATTTGATGTGCTGTCTGACTCGGGCAATTTTTATGGCAACTGCTTTCATCATCTAGACTTGACGTCATCAAGGACACTTTTGTGATCAACAGGACAATCTTTGCCTTCCATGTAAGTTGGGTCCATGGCATCTCCACCATAGAGAACCTGAACAATGTCTCTTGTAGAATTTCTAACTGTCGTATTGTAGTGCAGGCAAAGATCTTCCAAACTCTGCACCAACTTTCTCTGCAAGTATCCAGTTTCAGCTGTTTTCACATCAGTATCCACAGAAATATCCATTACACGATGACCACTAATGGCTTGTTGTCCTACACATGCAATCATCAGAGATATGTTGATCAAACTTCCTTTGGATAGAGATAGGACCATGACTAGTCGACTGTTGCTGGGATGCAGTTCCTTCAAACAGACTTTATTGGCATGGTCACGAATTGCCAAAAGTTCCTTCAATATCATAGTCTCGAGAAACTCCTCTTCAAAGCTGTATGTGTCAGGATTAAACTTTTGCACCGCAGTTAATTGAAAAAATTTGAGAAGACTTCTAGACAGCACCATCTGCAAATAATTGAAAAAAAGCCTGGCAAAGTATACTTATACTTGTTATTATAATAAATATGAAATAACAAAAAATAATACATACTGCTTTTCATTTCCTTAAAATCAAATATTCTGAAATGGATTGAAACGTGTTGTGTTGCGGTTAAAAAGCAGAACGACTTATGGCCCGTTTTCATTGATGGTATGCACTATGCCCGTCGTCTGCTGCGTATAGCGCATATTGGCGGCGACCGTCAGTTTTACTTAATTATTAATTTTCGTAACTAAATAAGTATGTGCAATAACAATACATTATTGTGCAATTACAATCGAGATATGTGCAATTTATTGGCACTCTGTGCAATTAGAAAAAAAATTTATTTACGGAGATATCGATATTGCAGTACTAGTAAAAACCATAATTTACTTTATGATTTTTTATAAAAAATTGGAGAATGTGCAATTAAAAATACAAGTATAATCGTAATGTGCTATTAAAAATACGTCGACTAGTATTTTTTTAATTTCAAATATCATTATTTAGCAGGCTGGGGTGGGGGGGGGGGGTCTTACCTAACTGGAACAAACAGTTCACACATAGAACCATAGATGGCGCTACATCTGTGCTGCTTGTTTTTAGCAACCACAGTCGATAAAGCGGCCATTAAAAAATTGTCACGAAGGTGCGTGAGAGCAAATATACCAAATCCAAAACGTCTCCAGTGTTTCCTTTATAACAAAGTTCCAAACACTTGTGTTGAAAAATTCGTTTATATCTTCTTTTAAAATTTCCTTTTAGCAAATAACAATAAGACTAAGGCATAATTTCATTACTATTTCTGTAAAATAAGTAACGTTCGGAAATTAATATTACTTGGTTATAAAATCAAAGTCAAGTATTTCTTATAGAAAGAAATTTATGCATATGCAATATAAATGAGTATACTTACACCGCCACTACACGGTTACTATACGATTAATAATTATTTACATGCATATAAAAAGCTGGTATACAACGACGGTAAGTTTTAAACGATATTCATGTACATGAACAACATGTACATAATAATTTCAAACTAATTTCTAAATGTCAAAACCAGGTTTGCCCTAAATCAGGACCCTCTTTTGAAGTCGGCATCCCTTTTAACTTATCTGTTCGTATATCAAAGCTATGTAGCTTCTACAAAACCCTTCTATAAGATATCAATTCTATTCAGCTCTAAACGTTCAGAAGTAAAAATAAAATAAACAAATAATTATACATAAGTATTAATATCGTAAAAATAATTATACATAATGAGCCGTGGTAGCTCAGATGGGTAGCGCTCGCTGTAAATTTCACAGTACGCGAGCAACCCGGGTTCGATCCCCGCCGGCACCAATGAAATTGTTAATTGCAATTTTAGGTGCTGATCCACGTGCTTGGCGGTGAAGGAAACATCTTGATGAAAACCGCACGTCTCAGAAATAATAGAAAAATTATATTTCCAAGACATGTGAAGTTCGCCAACACGCATTAGGGCAGCGCGGCGGACATTTCCTTGCTCTAAAACCCTCTCAAAAATGAGATGAGGTCTGTGCCCAGCAGTGGAATACATAGAGGCGGATAATATCGCGGCTGGTCGCAATTCGGCCATTTAAATGGTTTCAGCATTTTATATGGAAAAATCATAATATGCACATGCTCACTTCATTTACCTGCTTTAACGGAAACATATAGATATGATGTTTTTACATATTTTTGGCACTCTTTTTTTTAATAGTATAAGGGTGACAAACGAGCACACAGTCCACTTGATAGTAAGTGGAAGCTGTAGTCCATAGACATCTACCTTTCCACTTGATTAAAAATCAAATGCAGATGCGTTGTCACCCTGAGGACTAAGATGGAATGTCTCGTTGCCAGTAAAAAGGGTCTCCGGTTCTCTACACTCACCATACGAAACACAGAGCATTAAGCTGCTGTTTTATGCTGGTATTCTCTAAGAGCGTGTTCGTACCCCGGTCGAGCCGACCCATTCGTGCTACAGCCATAACATACCTGCAGCGTGCTTAATTTATCTGCTTAAACATACTCTCATGATGTTTAGCAAATTTATGACACAGCACCTTTAGAATGATATTCAAATTATTTAAGAATAAAATAATTAAAAAAATGTTCGAAGTTTTTCGACGTTCACGTATTAACATAATAATGATAGGGGTACGTGGCGCAGTGGCTTAGCATCGAGATGCGGCGCCGCGGGCTTAAATCCCGCACGGGACAAGTATTTTTATGGCCTACGTAAATTTTTTCAGGTCTGGATAGTCTGGTCCTTGTGCACGACCTTTTCTGTCACCAGAACGGCGCCACTTAAAAATGAGGTGTGAAAGAAGTTAATTTGTTAGAAAAATATAAATATTTATGTTTCTTTGTGTACTATTAATTATATTTATAGTAATTAGATTAAAAATAAATAAACCATACCACAGATATTAATAAAGGTAGAAAAATTAATAGAGAGTTAAAATGTGCAAACAATTGAAAAGTAAACCAGTGAGGCATTGTTTTGTGTATTAATATAATACTCTAGAAATTGTTATTTTTTTATTTAAAACTAATTTCTCAATTAAACGCCATTGTGTAACAAAAAACTTCACCTCAGTATCAACTACCGACATATGGTGAGCGAAAGATTATTAGCCCTCATTTATGTATGTAAACTGCCTCCACGATGCGCTAGAAAATCCTATATAGGTGTTGATATTTTTTTTAATAAAAAAAGATTCATCGTATTTCGGGGGATTGGCAATCTCTGAAAATTTTGCAGTACGAGAGCAACCAGAGTGAGAGCTCCAGCACACCAATTAAATTGTTTATTGCAATTTTAGCGGTGACTTACCAGATTATCGGCGGTGAAGAAATACATCGACAGGAAATCTGTAAGTTTAAGAAATGAGATCATTTCATGTGAAGTCCATCAACACGCACTGGTGCAGCGCGACGGACTAATTACTCCAGAAAGCTGTAAGAAATGAGAGAAGGCCTGTCAGCAGTAGGAAACAAAAGATGCTATTTTTGTGTACCTACCTCTTTTATATAAGATAAGGGTAAAAAACGAGCACACAGTTCACCTGAAGGTAAGTGGTTGCTGTGACCCATATACATCTACATCTATCCTCCACTATGAATCAAAATGCAGATGCATCGTCACCAGTGAGGACTAAGATGGAATGCCTCGTTTCCAGTAAAAAGTGTCTCCGGTTCTGTACACTCAAAACATTGAGTGTACAGAACCGGAGAGAGTGTGAGAGGCATTAAGCTGCTATTTTACGCCGATATTTTGTGAGAGTATGGTATTTCCCCGGTCGAGCCGACCCGTTCGTGCTACAACTATACTCTTAATATAGCTGCAGCATGGCTCTATCACATATGAAACCACCTATTTTAATTTATCTATAATATTGGTGTGGTGGATCATCCAAATCTATGGTGGACGAGGGAGATGGCTACCACATGAGTCGCACTTATGAACAGGTGTTGCTTGTAGGGGCTTATCTGCTCTAAATTATTATGAACTTATGCATGATCTCCAAAAAGAACATGTCTAGTTGTTATTAAATTTATCATTGAAGTATTTTTTATAGGATTAGGTTGACAAACGAGCACACAGGCCATCTGCTAGTAAGCGGATGCTGTGGCCCGTGGACATCTACAATTATCCTTGATTAAGATCACAACGGAGATGAGCTGTCACCCCTGAGGACGAAGATTTAATGCCCCGTTTTCCGACGAAACATAGCAATATTAAGCTTGCAATTTTACGCTGGTATTCTGTGAGAGTGGTTCTTCCCCGATCAAGCCCATTCGTGCTACAACCATAATATAGCTATACCATGTATATGGACTCTACTGCATATAGCGTAGCAAGGGCTTTATGGACGATTTGCCTTAATCTTCACGCATGACTGGTGGGTTGACGATTGCAGTATTAGGTATCTTGTGGATGGATGTCTATGGATATTTTACGCCGGGTGTAACAAGACATTTGGGTGAAAAACTGTCGACAGATGACACTGAGATGAGTAGCAAGCCTTATTTCTGTTAATCCCCATATTAGCCTTAATTACTATCGGGCGAAATTGAGTGGTGGGGACGTTTAAGAACCCATACCATACCATACCCTACCATACAATGTATTATGTACTTTCAAACTTTACAAAGCAAATACAAAGATGCTATGTATATACTTTAGTTGTTATTTAGTTAAAGTCGCAGCATATATATTCGTCCCACTGAATGGGCAAGGACCTCTCATATCTGAGAGGGTTTAAGCACAAGGGAATGTCCGCCGCGCTGCCCCAATGCATGTTGGTGAACTTCACCTACGAATTTTCATTTTTCTTATTCAGACGTGCAGGTTTCCTCGCGATGTTTTCTTTCTTATTATCCTCAGCAAAATTAAATTTCAATTTTGACTCGGCACATCATGAAACGCTTTTAGTTTCTGAGCTGGAATGTTGCCAATGTGTAGTAAAAGCATACCGTCGTTGCACGCATTGAGTGTTAGCGTAAAGGACTACTTAGTCCCAAGAGACACAAATCATTAGTGTCGCTTCTCTTGCCAAACTTCTAAAAATTTTTAAAATATAGAAAATATGAAAAGAGTCTCAACCCATCAATTAACTGATATAAACATTTTTCTTTGATGTGTGAACGTAAAACAAAGACACCGTGGAAATTGGTTTCTAGGTGGTTTCCATAACACAATGTCGTATGGTATATTGCTATGGGAACACGCGACTGACACTAAATTATATTTGTTTTATAGAAGAGGGCCATAAGAGCAATCTATGATTTAAAACCTAAAGAGTCGCTCCGACAAAATTTTAAGGAAATTAATATATTAACTTTGGCCTCTCAATACATTTATGAAAATGTAATGTATGTACACAAAAATAAAGGTAGTTATACAATAATAAGTGATATTCATTCTGTAAATACTGGGAATAGACACAAGCTAGTAGTACCAGTTACTCGACTCCATCGAGTCAGTAATTCATTCTTGGGGCGAAGTATACGCTTTTACAACAAAATTCCAGAAAATATACAAAATTTGACCTGCTCAAAGTTCAAAAACTTTATTACTCGTATAATATTAAGGAATTCATGGATGATATTGACTCCTGGGGTTGAGGTGATTGCTACCAAGCTATTTCAAATTTGTTTTGTGTGGTTAATTGTGATTACATGATTGTAAGCTGTTATTTAAAAAAAAGTCCAGCTGGGTTTCTTACTAGTTCTTCTCAGGATTGAGGGTTTTTTTCGAACCAGTGGTAATTAAGCAAAAGAGAAGACTTTCAATAAGAATTATTTATAATCTATATTGAATAAAATGTTTTTGTTTCTGTTTGTGTTGGTGGGGATCCTTTTCTACCAATTTTAAACAGGAGGAGGTACTCATTTCGACTGTATGTTTTTTTATGTGAATTACCTCGTTTCTTCTTTCTGGGTGAACCGATTTCAATTAATATTTTTATATTTGAAAGCTGGTGCTTCACATATAAATTTGATCAAGGTCTGACCAACAGTTTTTGAGTTATTCGTAATAATTTATATTGAAGTCGATTGTACAATTTTTTTTAATTTAAATTATGCCTATTGCAGTTTATATTTTTAGTTTGAAGTTAACGTTTCCAAGCCGACTTTGAGAAAGGAAGAAGTTCTTTAAATAAAGAAGAAATTCGACTGTAATTTTGTATGTATATTACGCGATAGCACCATTCAGGTATGGCCTAAATGCCTTTATATTTGAAAAAAATCCCACTTCTAAAAGAGGGAAACTAGTGGATGCAATTTTGTTTTTTTTTTGTTTAATAAAGCTCTATGATTAACTAACTTAAACTCCACCTGGTGGTAAGTGGATACCGCAGTTCATGGACTCCTGCAGCCAACTTCGAACAAAGAAGGCCACAGATGCGTTGTCACCTTTGACGACTAAGATGGAATGACTGATTGTATCTATACTAGTTCTCCGTACTCTACAGATGGGAACACAGCAGTGCACGCACAGTTATTTGGCTGTAGAAATAAAATTATACGCTAGGAATGTAACTGTTACATACTATTTATTAATAGTGGTAGAGCCACACGGCAGTGCATGGCAGTGTCGCACGGATGGGCCGGCTCGAACCGGGGTGGTACCACGACCTCACAGAAAACCAGCGTGAAGTAGAGGTTTACATCTGCGTTTCGCTTGGTGAGTGCAGGTGGCCGGAGGCCCTTTTTACTGGAAATGAGGCATTCCATCTTAGTCCTCACGGGTGACAACGCATCTACATTTTAATTTGTAATAGAGGATAGATGTAGATGTCTATGGGCCGCAGCAACCACTTAGCATCAGGTGGACTGTGTGCTCGATTGTCACCCTAATCCTATAAAAAAAATACAGACATAAATTCACCTCTCAGCGGGTCATGTGCTCCTGGTAGGTTATCTTGTATACATCCATTCGATTACAGCCTATAAAAGTCTATTGCTGAACATAGTCTTCCCATAGATTGCTTCATAGGGAGGATATTTGCCATAGTTGTAATGTTACTGTTGATTTAATAATTTCACCTCTTAGCGGGTCATGTGCTTCTGATAGATTATCTTCTATACATCCATCCATTACAGCCTATAAAAGTCCACTGCTGAACATAGGCCTCCCATAGATTGCCTCATAGGGGGTTATTTACCATAGTTGTAATGTTACTGTTAATTTAATAATTTCTCCTCACAGTGGGTCATGTGCTCCTGGTAGATTATCTTCTATGCATCCATCCGTTACAGCCTATAAAAGTCCACTGCTGAACATAAGTCTCCCCGTTGTTTCATAGGGGAGTTTTGGCATAGTTGCCACGTTTGGCAAGCGGGTTTGTTAACCGCAGTTTTTTTTTTAATTTTTTGGATTTCTATCAGGAAAATACTGCTGCCCATCTCCTGTTCCATTTTCCCACTGTCGCCTCTTACGAGATGATATGGGGTAGTAGATATACTTTCGCCGCCACTACACGGTTAGGGGTAAATCTTTTTATAAATAATAAAAACAATAACAAAATAATTTAAATTACTTAAAAAATAATATCTTCAGAAGTCGGGAGTTTTAATTCTTCTGAACATTATCTTAGCACCGACTTCAGCAGCTATTATTAAAATAACTAAGAGAATATAATTTAAAATTAAACAAATTGTATAGCCGACTTCAATATAAGTTATTAAGAATAACTCAAAAACTATTGGTCTGACCTTGATCAAATTGGGACCACATGAGAAATACCAGCTTTCAAATAAAAAAAGAATCATCGAATCCGGTCACCCAGTAAAAAGTTATGAGTTAACACACATAAAAAAACATACAGTCGAATTGAGTACCGTCTCCTTTTTGGAAGTCAGCAGAAAATAACTTTATTCTCTTTAGGTCTTTGAAAGCCTCTCCTATAGATTGCTTCATATGTTGGAATATTTGGCATAGCTAAAGTATTTATTATTTTGAGATATTGTTAGGAATATGCTGGCTGTCCATCATTTAGCACATAGTCCACCTGATCGTAAGTGAATGCTTTGGCCCCTAGACATTTGCATCTATCCTTGATCAAGAATCAAAATGCAAAGTAAAGAATAGGATGGAATGTCTTGTTCCCGATAAAAAGGGTCTCCGGTTCTCTTCACTCACCATACGAAATTCTTCATTTTCGTCTGTCACTTCTTACTACACCCACGGGGTCCTTGAGATAGTGGATATTCTTAGATATTATATTTTAATATTAAAGTTGGAAAAATTACTACCGCCCTCCCTTAATTGCGTACACTATCTCAGTCACTACTAATCCCAGCACCACAACTTCCACCACCACTGCATTAGGAAATACACACCACCGACAATAATACGACAGGTGCTTCGCCTCTACACGAGGCATCCTCGGGAGTAGTAGACTCTGCGGTGGCTGACCGCTAAGACTTAACTAATTTTAATATAATGGATTTCCGCAAAGTAACGCCTGATTCTATTAATTATATTTTAATAGGTCTAAAGAAATTGTTACCATTTTAAACACTCCTTTTAGTATATATAAAAATAAAACAAAAATGTATATGAATAATACTGCAATAACATACAATTTACGAGCATAAGCTCCACAGAGGGAGAATAAAATATTCGAATTCATTACATACGTGAATAATGTTTTTTTATATTGCCGTATACCGTGACAAGAACATTTTGCTACCAGCTTCCGAGCAGTTTTTATTATAACTCATAAAAGTATTGCAAAAATTCCTAAAAATATGAACCCTTTTGGTTTCTTGCCGGTTATTTCAAGACCAGCGGTCTTTTCTGAACCAGTGCAGTGGTACATAAAAAATATAAGTATTTCGTGCGAGCCGTGGCAGCTCGGAAGAAACAGAAGCGGAAACTTTTTATTCAATAGAGATTTTAAATATTATAAATTGAAAGTCACTCTTATTATTATTATTCTTTATTTCAGAAATTTCTTTCCATAGAGTGGGTTAGTAATAAAAAAAAGTATGTCGAATGGCGAATACAGAAACAGAAACTTTTTTATTCAATATAGATTATAAATAATACTTATTGAAAGTCACTCTTTTGTATAATTACCACTGGTTCGAAAAAAACCTCTGTCCTGGGAAGAACCAGCAAGAAACCCAGCGGGACTTTTTTTTTTAATAACAGCTTACAATCATGTATTTTACACAAATTAACAACACAACAAATTAGAAATAGCTTGGGAGCGATCACCTCACTTCCAGGGGTTATTATCATCTATAAATTCTTTAATATTATAATAACCCTTTTTATACAAACTTAGTTTAATAAAGTTTCTGAACTTTGAGCAGGTCAAATTTTGTATATTTTCTGGAATTTTGTTGTAAAAGCGTATACATCGCCCCAAGAATGAATTACTGACTCGATGGAGTCGAGTAACTGGTACTACTAGCTTGTGTCTGTTCCTAGTATTTACAGAATGAATATCACTTATTTTTGTAAAACTACTTTTATTTTTGTGTACGTACATTACATTTTCATAAATGTATTGAGAGGCCAAAGTTAATATATTAATTTCCTTAAATTTTTGTCGCAGCGACTCTTTAGGCTTTAAATCATAAATTGCTCTTATGGCCCTCTTCTGCAAAACAAATATAATTTCAGTGTCAGCTGCGTGTCCCCATAGCAAAATACCATACGACATTATGCTATGGAAATAGCTAAAGTAAACTAGTCTAGCTGTTTCAACACTAGTTAGACTTCTAATCTTTTTTACAGCATATGCTGCAGAACTAAGTCTGCTTGCTAGCTTTGATATATGGGGGCTCCATTGAAGCTTCGCGTCTAGTGTGATTCCAAGAAAAATGGTGGTATCTACAAGACTCAGTTTCTCCCCATTTAAAATTACATTAGTATTTAATTGTTTGACATTTGGAGTCATCAATTTCATACATTTCGTTTTAGTGCCATTTAAATGCAAATTATTGACATTGAACCAATTCACTAATTTAGATATAGCATTATTTACTTCGTCATATTTTAGCAAATGTCGACTTAATTTGAAAATTAAAGAAGTGTCATCTGCAAATAATACTATATCATGGTTATCTCCTACTATGTAAGGTAAGTCATTAATATATACAAGAAACAGAAAGGGGCCGAGAATTGAGCCTTGAGGCACGCCCATCTGTACCATCGACCCGGAAGAACTCGTACTGTTGATGACAACTTTTTGCGTTCTCTTACTTAAATATGAAATAATTAATTTTAGAGCATCACTTCTTACTATGAATATAAATACTTTATACACAAGCATTTTAAGCTTACCAGAAGCGGTTAAAGGGAATATTAGTAATGTTTAATAGCATCACTAGTATTTTTTTAATTAAATAGGTTATAATTTAATGATGGTCCCATATAAATTTGAATAAAAAATCCACTCCTAAAGGTAGCAAATAAGTAATTTATTTTTTAGCAATTTGAAGTAGGTTCTTACTTTTTGTTAAAAGTTATAATTATTTCTCATCCATCGTAATAATTACATAAGAAGAAGAAGAAGTACTTTCGTTTTATTTTTTTTCGTTTTCCACTTTTAATGTGCATTATTTTTATTTAAGATGTAAATGTAATTTACGTGGTAGAGCCATGCTGCAACTATATTAGTAATATAGTTGTAGCACGAATGGGTCGGCTCGACCGGTTACGCTCTCACAGAATACCAGCGTAAAATAGCAGCTTAACGCTGCTGTGTTTCGTATGGTGAGTGTAGAGAACCGGAGACCCTTTTTACTGGACAAGAGGCATTCCATCTTAGTCCTCACGGGTGACTACGCATCTGCATTTTGAGTCTATTGAGGAAAGATGTAGATGTCTATGGGTCACAGTAATACCAGCGTAAAATAGCAGCTTAACGCAGCTGTGTTTCGTATGGTGAGTGTAGAGAACCGGAGACTCTTTTTACTGGACAAGAGGCATTCCATCTTAGTCCTCACGGGTGACAACGCATCTGCATTTTCAGTCTATTCAGGATAGATGTAGATGTCTATGGGTCACAGTAACCACTTACCATCAAGTGGACTGTGTGCTCGTTTGTCACCCTAACCTATAAAAAAATACTACGAAAGGAACTTGGTTCCAACCGTGTGTTCCACGACAGACACGCATGTTTTTATTATTTATTAGTGTTAGGACCATACTAATTACTATTATTGTATAAAAATTAAGTGACAAACTTACAGTTCACGTGACTGTAAGTGGCTATTGCATTCCACGGACGCTGCAGCCTCCTTCAATCATAAAACGCTAAAGATGCATTGTAACCTGTGAGTGCTGAAATGGAAAGTTTAATTATTTAATCCTTTTGAGAGAATGTCGCTAGCTCAAAGCAACCGTCGTCTGAATAGTTAATAAAAAAATCCAGTCGAAATGAAACCTCCTTTTTTTAAGTCAGCTAAAATTAAAACTATTTCGACAGGATTCGCCTGTCGAAACACTTATCTATGGTGGGCATAAATGTCCACCATTCAAACACGTTCTTAATTTGTATTTGAATCTTAAAAAGAAAGTCTTTTCATCATTTATGGAGTTAAAATAAATTCGAGGCAAATTCGATGGTAAAGTTGTAGTCGTTATAAACGTGGTGGAGACTAGAGCTGTTACGGAGGTTCGATTCCGATTCCGAAAGTTCGGAACTTCTGATTAATTTTGCACTTTCGAGTCCGATTTCTGTTCCGTTAAATTTTAATTGGAAGTTATATATCGGAGGGCAAAGCACAGTGGTGGCGGCAGCCGCGATCAGCGTGTACAAACAATTTTATACTTGTCGCCCCGGGAATCTCCCTCCCTCCGTGCCTTGTCGATTACTCTATAACTTGATGTTTTGTTTCGTATTTGGCAATTGGCATGTTATGCGTACGCGCTTCATTTATACCTATCTGAGTTTTTGATTAGTTTTAGTAGTGTTTTTTTTTGACGTGTAACACATTTATTTGAATTGGACAATGAAGCCAAAATCAAGTGTCATTTGGAATATTTCAATGAAGTTTCTGAGAATGCGTCAAAGTGTTAACTATGTGAAAAGATATATTCACGAAAGGGAGGTACGACTACTTAGTTAAAAAGTTATTTAAAGCCTGTGCATGCCACTGAATGCGAAGAATTCAAAAAATTTGAAACTGAAAAGAAAAATACAGTCCAATAGACCTGCCCTTAACACATCTCTTCTGTCTCCACCTCCGATTCCGGTTCCGATTTCGGTTCCGGTTCCGACAAACAAAATTTAAAACCTCCGCTTCCGAATTCAGTTCCGATATAACCACTTCCGTAATATCCCTACTGAAGATATGCTACATTATGGTTTTAGCAAGAAGCATTCTATCCTAGTACTCAGGATTGGCATCGCACCTACATTTTGATTCTTAATCGAGGATAAATGAAGATATCTATATGCCATAATATTTACTTACCATCAGATGGAATATGCGCTTGTTTCTCACCCTTATTCTAAAATTTTAAAGATACTTAATGTTTTCGACGTACTAAATTTTTTTAAGTCATTCTCAGACTTTCAAAGTAAAAAAGGACTCAAGAAAAATTGTTCATTATCATAAATATACAATACTTAAGTAAAACATATTCATTGATTCGAAATTTGAATTTATGACGGCGTAATGGCGCTTGGAGTTGAAAGGGTGGCGTAACTTCTCATGCCTACTTCCTGACATAAAGCTCCTAAAATACCCATATTTTATAAACGATCTCTTAACTGTCGTATGCACTTCCCAATTTAATATTTATGATCTTTAGTATTATCCTTATATTAGAGATATAAGCATGATCTCAAGAACGTTCATGAAAGTACTTCGTCAGTATTTCGTACGTGGTAGAGCCATGCTGCAGCTATATTAGTAGTATAGTTGTAGCACGAATGGGTCGGCTCAGCCGGGGAAGGACCACGTTCTTGCAGAATACCAGCGTAAAATAGCAGCTTAACACTGCTGTATTTTGTATGGTGAGTGTAGAGAACCAGAGACCCTTTTTACTGGAAAAGAGGCATTCCATCTTAGTCATCACTTGTGACAACGCATCTGCATTTCGATTCATTAATGAGGATAGATGTAGATGTCTATGGGTCACAGCAACCACTTACCATCAGGTGAACTGTGTTCTCGTTTGTAACCCGATCCTATAAAAAAAAGTAGAGGGAGGTACTTTCGTGGTAGAGTCTTGCTAAAACACACCTGCAATGCCCCTGGTGTTATAATTGTTCATGGGCATGGGCATCGGTAGTCACCGGTGAATCGCATGCTGATTTACCTCCTTGCAGAAGTTTGTGCGATCTTATAGAATAACTCGTATGGAACTTGGCATCCGTTTATATCCCAATGAGCGGTGAGTCCTTGCATTATTCAAATATTATTGATATTATATATTTTGGAAATTAGTATTACATACGTAACTCCCAAAGGTTAAAGGTATTTCTTAATATTATAACCCTTTTAAAGGTATTTTTAATATTATAACCCTTACAATATAGACGTTAAATAAAAAGTTGTTAATAGACAAACCTTAACTTTTATTCTGGGATTACGCTGTAAAAGTTATATAATGTACGTTCATTGTATCTAACTGGCTCGGCAATCTTTTATATTTGTTTTGCACAACACAAGATTCTTCAACTGCTCGAAGTAATTAGTTTATAGTTGAGTTTATCTGTGCTGCTCAGTCGTCATATTTTAGGTGTATAATTTATTGTGTAATATTACATGATCGAACGAACTTCTAAGTGAATTTCGATCAGTATTATTTGAGTCACTTTATTCGAAGATATAGAGGTGATATATATATATATATATATATATATATATGTATATATATATGTATATATGTATTTATATTTATATATATATATGTGTTTTATATACATATATCATTTTAACAGGTAGATACGTGATTAGTTTTTCCGAAACATTCTACATTAAAGGTAAAATAAGACCAAATTTTATCAACTGATTTAGATTTAATAACAAAAAAAAAATTAGTTTAAAGCTCCTTAGAAAATGTATAATGTGATAATTTTACATTGTGAAATTAATCATTATTGTCTACTATTTGTCGATTGTAAAACCTAGCAAATATAATAGGAGTTGATGTCCAATTCGGTCTTCTTCGGATTACATCGAGTAAGACCGCTGTGTTTCTAGCCGCGGCTTTGGCAGCGTATCTCGTACTGTGAGCGTTAAACGTCGCCACATCCACTCCACTTTCCGCCAGAACTTGTTTAACCCATCGCGCAATAACTGACTCGTAGCCCCTCAGTATGGACGTTTCAACGTTAGTAATAAATTACCCACCTTACTAGTTCTCAACTGTTCCGTTCGGGAAATATAGTCTTTCATAGCAGTTGCTGAGCATATGTCTACATTTTCCTTAAAATAGGGAAGCACCAGCAATGGTTGTTCACGGCCCGCAGCTGATGGCAGTTTTAATATCACTGGGATTTATTTTAATATTCTTAATTTTTATCAAGGATAATGTTTGCGCCTTATGGGCCGTACATAAAGCCAAGAGAATAGTAACTTTCTTCGTAAATTTTTCAATAGACACCTCGTCATCAGGTTTCCATTGTGCTATGTAATTAAGTAAAACCTGCGGATCCCATGTACTACTTGTACGTGGTAGAACCATGCTGCAGATATATTAGTAGTATAGTTGTAGCACGAATGGGTCGGCTCGACCGGGGAATACCAGCGTCAAATAGCAGCTTAACACTGCTGTGTTTCGTATGGTGAGTGTAAAGAACCGGAGACCCTTTTTACTGGAAACGAGGCATTCCATCTTAGTCCTCACGGGTGGCAACGCATCTGCAATTTGATTCGCAAACGAGGATAAATGTAGATGTATATGGGCCACAGCAGCCACTTACCATCAGGTGGACTGTGTGCTTGTTTGTCATCCTATACTATAAAAAAAACTAATATATTTCGGAAAAGAAAGTCTTTTTAATAAGTTATTATTACTAACATCAATATTTAATAATAAAGCCAAAGCAGACCTGGGGCTACTGAGTGAGCCATATTTCGCACTCTGAGTAAAAAGATATGTAAAGAATGATATAACTATCGATTCCGCACAAGTATTGTAAGAATTTTAATTTAAGTAATTGCAATATTTCCGCCACAATTTATAAGTGCAACTATAATTTTGTAAGGTGTCTTGCGCCAATAAAGACAACATTATGTCTAAGGCTACTTCAGGGGTTCCTTTTCTTAGGTAAAAAATAAATAAAAAAATCAATAAAAAACCGTGTAGTGGTGGTGTACGAATATCCATAGCCCCATATCATCCCGTGGGTGTCGTAAGAGGTGACAGAGGGAAAAGAATCAGGAGATGGGCAGCAGCGTCTTCCTAATAGCGACCGAAAATAAAAATAAATTGCGGTTGCCGACCCGCTTGCCTAGCGTGGCAACTATGGCAAGTATATCCCCAAGAGACAATCTACGGGAGAGCTCTATTTTATACGGTAAACAAAAAAATATTGATTTACGAATACAACCTTTGGTTTTTAAGAAAATAACATTCCAGCAACAATAATGTTCTGAATTCCTTCCGGTAGCTCACTCATAATGTAAGTTAAAAATGTAATTTCTTTAAATTAACAAAAAACTTTTTAAATTTGCTTCGTAACCCTAATTAATTAGAAAATTTCCTAATAAATTACCAAAAAAACTCTTGTCTTTTTTGTATATTCCGTACTAAAATGGAATTACGGTGGACCCTTACATTTAAAAGGGTTCCTCAATGTTCACAAACGACAGTTTCGCGGCCCAAGTTAGATTAAGATTTGTAGGTAATCTGGAATAAAGGTAGGGGTGTAAATGAGAGCTTGAATCTATCTATTTGAGAGTTGTTTTGTCTTTAGATTTAATAATATTTTTTGATAAATAAGAACCTACTTAATTAAATATTTTTTATAGATTTTTTTTTGAAACGAGATGGGCAGCAGTGTCTTCCTGATAACAAATTAAAATAATAAAAAAACATGCGTGAGTGTCATGAAACGTGAACGAAGTTCCTTATTATTGATAAACGTATTATATTATTGATTAACAAATACAAATAAATGTATTACTAGCGTCTGTTAAAATGAAGCGTCATTTAAAACAAAATACACTATGACACAAGGAGTAGTCACGAAAAAATTTTACACTTTTTGTCGCCTAGCTCCCATCCACCAAACCCGTACCGTCCGATAAGGAACTTCGTTCCAAAAAGCTGCGGTTCCAACCCGCTTGCCAAGCGTGGCAACTATGGCAAAATCACCTTATGAAGCAATCTATGGGGGAGGCCTATGTACAGCAGTGGGTTTTTTTTCATTTATTAACACAATATAGTTTATAGTTGTGGAGATAAAAGTTTAAAATCAAATAATTAAATACTAAACTGTAAGCCAAAACGTCTGTTTATGAATTACATTATAATAAGTTTACGTCTGCTAAAGTTATAAATAATTTAATAAACAGTGGCTTTGGAATCAACCATCCAGCAGATTACAACATGCCTGTTACAGATTTAAAGCTAGAATAAAAGTAAGTAGAAACATAAAACAGATGAGACCAATTATTTCAGATTTGGATTTGAACCTAGAATATCAACATTTGGATGGTCCTGGGATATATCATTGTAGAGGCGACACATCCTAACCACTGGGTTAAAAAGGTTAACATTTTTATAGACTGTAATGGATGGATGTATAGAAGATAATCTACCAGGAGCACATGACCCACTGAGAGGTGAACTTATTAAATTAACAGTAACATTACAACTATGGAAAATATCCCCCCTATGAGGCAATCTATGGGGGAGGCCTATGTTCAGCAGTGGACTTTTATAGCCTATAGGCTCATAGGGGGATACTTGCCATAGTTGCCACGCTAGGCAAGCGGATTGGCAACCGCAGTATTTTATTTTTAATCGTTATTAGGAAGACGCTGCTGCCCATTTCATGATTTGTTTCCCTCTGTCGCCTCTCACGACACCCACGGGATGATATGAGGTAGTGGATATTCTTACATTGCCACTACATGGTAAATATATTCCTCAATCCACTTAAAAGGGTAAATAAATTAACTTGATAGACCACAAACAATAACCGACGCAAAATTCTCCAGACATATTTTGAATTTCATATCCTTTCTATTATTTTCGAAGTTAAATCAATTATGTAATTCACTGACATCTTTTTGATTCCGCTCACGATCTTTGTAAATGAGGAAAATAAACGCTATTCTACAGACGTTCTATTGTTTTAAATGTTCAATCCAATATTTTCATGTTTAGGTGGAACATGTTTTAAAAGAAGCATTTAGAAAAACACTAAAGATTTTAACATCATTGAACAGGATAATATTGTTACTGTTCGAGTACCTACATATCGGTCCCAAAATTTCTAGAAGGATCTTGATTCTCCTAGTTCTGCTACGCGACACTAGATGGCGCTAGTGGTAACTAGTATTGCCATGTACAAGACATTAATACTGGCGCGCAATAATATTAACTAAACACAGATGATTTCTGGATCTCGACAACAGCGCCACCTTCCTGGTCTGATTGTGAATCTAAACCATCCAGGAACGTGGTAAACCGAAGCAAATTGCTAGTACTTAATATATTTGGATAAAGGTAAAATCCAATAAGTTTACATAACGATTTATTTACATGTATACAAGAATACGTTTAAAAACATAGGTTAAAATTAAACGCGATTAAATCTGCTAAATTTGTTTAATTTAATTTGTGATTAGGGACTAAAGGAAAAGTTTCCCCTCCTTTCATGACGATACGCAAAGTTCAAACAAGCCTGAACAAAAAATAATACAAGAATAGATGTTTTGTGTCATGGCTTGAATGAGCCCCAAAGTTAGGGACATTATCTCATTCTTTTCTGTGAAATATAATTTACATCAAGCAAATAACCTACGTATTTAATTAGATGGTAAAAATAAAAGGACATGTAAAATTAAAAGCGGGAAATAAAAATCTACCATTTCGTCCCATTCCACCCATTTTTCGTCTCGTAGGTGTCATAAGAGGCGACCATAGGAAGTGTCTGAACAATTTTATGGCTTCTAATGGATGGCTGCATTTTCGCCAGACGTAAAATGGTCAGATCGAAGACAGACAGCAGCGTCAAAGATTTATCTGGTAGTTATTGTATTTATCGTATATATTATATCCTAAGAAGAGCCACGGTGCAGCTGTATTATGGTTGTAGCAAGAATAAGTTGGCTAGACCGCAAAATGACCACGCTTTCATAGAATACCTGTGTAGAGAACTGGAGACTTTTACCGAGATCGAGGTGTTACAGCTTACGAACATACTGGCCGAGAAGAAACTGCACGCTAAAGGAAATATGTATATAAAAAAAAAGCAACTAGAGTGTATGTTCTGTTTTGTGTGTATATTACGCGATATGTTCGCAGATTATTAACCGATTTTAATTATTAAGAAATTTACTTCCCAAAAGACTATACACTCACTTACTGATAAAAAAAAGAAAAAATAGTCACAGTTGCTTTGATTAGGCATATCATATCTGTGGACTTACGTTATGTATTAAATATGAAAATAAAATATTTGATAAAAGTAAAATCAATACTAAATATGAAAATTATATAACGATACATTTTTTTTTGATATAGCATCATCCAATCGATTTTAAGTTATATTAAATTCCACGAGGCATTCCATCTCAATCCTCGGGGTTAGCAACGTGTGCTTACTTATGCGTTATTAGAAGGGAAAAACACAGTGTAAAATATTAAAGTTTCTTTTAAGATTAAATATTAACATTTAGGGTGGAGAGCAGTGAAGTGTGAAACGACCCTTAATGAGAATTCAAGAGGGGCTCTTGTCTTGCTAATCAACGTCCTCTCACACGTAAAGATGGCATAAAGAGGGTGAGATAGAAATATAATTCACCAAGCGGTGGTATATCCACTTGGAGTAAAACTAAGTTTAAGAGTTTTATCACGTATAATTTTTCTTATTCTTAATACTATGAGGCATATTCTTTTATACAGAATGGGGGTAATACGAGCACACAGTCCATCTGATGGTAAGTGGATGCTGTGGCCCATAGATATCTATATTTATCTTCGTTTAAGAATCATAATGCAGCTGCATTGTCACCCCTGAGGACTAGGGTAGAATGCTTCATTTTCATTAAAAAGGATCCCCAGTTCTTTACGCTCAACATACGGTATTCTGTGAGAGCGTTGTCCTTCTTCAGTGTACAATGACCCAAAAATAAAACACAGTACTCAGTGGTAAGAATATGTAACAACCATTCTATTTCGTCCAATACTACAAGTAACACAGGTGAACCATAATATCGCGATACAGAAATGGTAATACGCCATCTAGCGCTGTTGCTTCGAACTTGTATAACACAAACATATGTTTTACGTTATTAAGAAAATAATTTATCGGGTCTTATTCAAATTCAAATTCAAATTGTTTATTGCATGTCACATTACATATTTAAGATGTTACATTTGACAGGTATACATGTGACGCCCTGCAAGGGCATAGTAACACTCATACCGCCCGCCGTGGAACATTCATGGAAATTAGGCTCTTATTAAAAAAAAATTAAAATAAAAATTCCTTTATTTTCAAAAAGTCTTATAACAAAGATTTATCGAGTTTTCCCTTTAAGTTGTCATAGACACTTGTGTTGGGAATAACTCGCTACTTCCCTTACGGTTTGCTCAAAAAGACTATTAAACTATATAATATCTAGAAGCT
Source organism: Parnassius glacialis (assembly GCA_033319125.1). Taxonomy (NCBI): domain Eukaryota; kingdom Metazoa; phylum Arthropoda; class Insecta; order Lepidoptera; family Papilionidae; genus Parnassius; species Parnassius glacialis. The sequence continues at coordinate 8,497,233 of JAVANC010000015.1, read as the reverse complement.
TACAATTATAGATATGTGGGTTAGTTAGTGTGTATATATTTATTGTGTGTGTGTGTGTGTGTGTGTGTGTGTGTGTGTGTGTGTGTGTTGTGTGTGTTGTGTGTTTTGTGTGTGTGTGTGTGTGTGTGTGTGTGTGCGTGTGTGTGTGTGTGTGTGTGTGTGTGTGTGTGTGTGTGCGTGTGTGTGTGTGTGTGCGCGTGTGTGTGTGTCGGTCACCTGTAAGCCCTACGGATGAGATTCCTTGGAATCGGTATGGGTATTCCGCATACAGGTACCGACATTAAGTTTAACCGGAGTTTTAATTTATTCTTATGAAAAGTTTTTCAACATTTTCATAACTAAGTGAGTCCAACCATTCTATTAAAGTTTTCTTGCAAGTGTAAGATGACATAGGGTATATTTTAAGTAATTTATTTACTTTGTTGTATATATGGACGGATTGACAACTATATTGTCTTCTAGCGAAAGCAGTACGTACAGCAGTGACGGGGGCAACAACATCCTTCTTTCTTTTATGACTTAGGTCGACATAAGGCAATGATTTGTGGCACGTTAAGATGAGATTCAGAACGTAGAGTTTTCGCACTGTGAGTAGGTCACTCATTCTATATAGTGTGTCAGTGGGAAAACGATAAGGTTTGGAGTAGATGACTTTGATAAGTGATCTCTGAGCTCTTTCGAGTGCAAGGAAGTGAGTTTTGTCAGCTCCTCCCCAAATCGAGATACAGTATGTGAGCACAGATTGGGCCAGGGCTACATAGATTCGGTTTTTAAGTTTGTTGCACATGACCTGCCGTAGTGATTTGAATACCCATATGAGTTTCCTAATGCGGTTAGTTAAGAGTTCCAAATGTGAGTGCCAGTTAAGTCGTTGGTCCAACATTATACCTAGGTATATAGTTTGGCTGACTTTATCAATAGTAGGGCAGTCGCAAATCATGTTTCCAGGGTTTGAGCAAGTGTGGATTTTTATGGCAAAGTGATGGTCAGGTTGGGATTTGTTAGAAGGAGTGAAGCAGATGTAGTTTGTTTTTTGGGTGTTCAAGGTAAGAAGGTTATCTCTAAGCCAATTAGATACGATGATTAAACCCCTTTCAGTACCTGCTTGGACAGTATTCCAGGTGCTACCAGTAAAAACAAGAGCAGTGTCGTCCGCGTAGGAGTATATCCTGCCCCCGACATCTCGTAGATTACATAGATCATTTATGTATATTAAAAAGAGAGTCGGGCCCAGGACACTACCCTGCGGGACTCCATAACTAGGCGTGGCTTTATCACTATGTAAATTATTTATTTTTACTTGCTGAGTTCTGCCCTGTAGGTAACTTTTAAAAATCATGAGTGGAGTATCCGTAATACCTATGCTTTCTAGCCTGTGTAAAAGAATAGGAACAGAGACGGTGTCGAAGGCCTTTTTTAAATCCAAAAAGACTGTAAGGCATTTGCTGCCATTGTCTACTTCACCAACTATAGTAGAAGTGAGATCAAGAATCGCATCTTGAGTTGAAAGACCCTTTCTAAAACCATATTGGGAATTTGATAATAATTTAAATTTATTTAGGAAATCAACTAATCTATTGTTAAGCAGCTTTTCAATTATTTTGGAGATGGAGGTAAGGACAGAGATAGGCCTATAATTGTTTACATCCTGTCTGTCTCCACTCTTATGCACAGGGGTTACCATAGACCTCTTTAAGACGCTGGGGAATACACCAGTACTAAAGCAAAGGTTTGCGAGGTTACGTATGTACGGTACAACAAAGGCTCTAGCATGCTTTAGAAAGCCAGTGCTGATACCATCCCATCCAGGTGAGCTCCCAGAGTCCAGACTCATCAAGATGCTCTCGACTTCTTTGTCGTCAGTGTTTAGCAGGACGAAGGATGAAGGCTGTGTATAGTTAGAGATAGGAGCTACTAGTACCCGACTTCTAGTACCTGAATTTGTAGTAATTATTCCAGCTAAATTATTGCCTATACAAGCAAAATAGTTATTAACATAGTTAACCGAATCTAGTGGTAGCGGTTTTAAGTTAATTAGGGCTACATTATTAGTCTTGGGTGGTTTGTACCGAGTTATCTCATTTACTGTATTCCAGAATTTACGGGGGTTATTAGCAGATTTATTAATAAGTTTGCCATAATGCTGTCGTTTAAGTTTTTTGATGAGGTTGGAACAGTAATTTCGAAAACGTTTGTAAGTTATTATTAAAATTGTATTATGTGGGTCCTTTTCTACCTTTTGTTGCAAGTAATTTCTTTGCCTTATGCACCTCAGAGCTCCGGGAGTTATCCAGGGTTTTAATATCTTTTTATTGTTAGAAAAGTAGGATAGTTTAGAATTTTGTTGGATAGCTGACTTAATTATATTAATAAAAGTGTTGGCAAATTCTTCAGGGCTATTTGGCAATTCTGAAAAGGGGATACTTGTCGATATGAGAGTATTATATGCCCCATCAAAATCTGTAATTAGTTTGGACTTAGTTGGAGCTTTGTGGGTAGATGTTTTAGATAACTGAAGCAACACAAGATTGTGGTCTGTGACCGTCGTGTTAAGGACGGCGATAAAAGCTGCAGTGAGGTTGACTTCAAGTTTTATCATTACGTGGTCGAGGCAGGATCTCTTTCTCGTAGGTAGAGTGTGACCAGGCAATAAGCCATGCAGGGATAGTGCGTCTAAGTAGCTGAGTCTATTACGGCGATACTGAGGCTTCTCTGTAGCTATGGGAAGCAGGTTAATGTTTATGTCACCTATGACAGACACATTTTTATGATGACTAATAGTTTCCAGATGTAAATCGAGGGAGCTAGTAAAGCTATCGGCGTTTAGAAAAGAGGGGGAGCGGTATATACCCAGGAAAACGTAGTTATCAATCTCTATTTGTAGTCCTGTAGCGTCTGAGAGGTGAAGGTCAATAACTTTAGCTCGGTGATTGTTTTTGATATAAGCTACTACACCATCATTCTGGTTTAAAAGTTTAATTGATTGGTAGGAGGTATAATTACTTAAAAATGGTATTTGTTTGTTAGGGTCTAATCTGCATTCGGTCAGTATAAGAACGTCAATTTCGAAGTCCAGTACTGATAGGGTAACCAAAAGGTCGTCGAAGTTCTTATAGATACTAGCCATGTTTTGCGTTACAACAAATAGATTATTACGAAAGGAACCCAACCAATGGTAAATTAGATCTTCTATATTACATTTGATTGAGTGTGTTATTTGCATGCAGTCTTATTCCAAATTAACCTACAATAAAAATGATACAGAAAATAACATGAATGAATTGTTACATAAAAATGTAGTGATATAATATAACATATAACAAATTGGCTTGAAGATCACAACTTAGAAATTAACTTTAAAAAGACCAAAATTATGCAATTTAAAACAAGTAAAAGCAGCCCATTAACTTTAAACATAAACTTTAATAATATACAACTAGAAGAAGTTGATACTTTTAATCTTTTAGGTTTGAAAGTAGATTCAAAGATCAATTGGAAAACGCACATTAATTATATAAAGTCTTAAATTTCAAAATTTACGTATGCTTTATTTCAAATTAAATACACCACTGACACAGCCACGGCATTGTCAGCTTACTATGCCTATGCTCATTCGTGGCTAAAGTACGGAGTTATGTTGTGGGGAAGTAGCGTCGATGTGCAGTAGCTTTTTATTACCCAGAAGAAGTGCGTTAGAATACTAGCCCAGATAGACAACACTACTAGCTGTAGACTGTATTTCAAACAACTGAATATTCTTACCTTACCCTGTATGTACATTTATGATCTATGCCTGTTTGTCCATAAGAATGATAATAGTTTTAAGAAAATTAAAGATACGCATAACTTAAATACACGTAACAAAAATAACTTATACCTACCACAGTCGCGAACAAAAATGTTGAATACAAGCCCCTACTATATGGCAATAAGAGTGTATAATAAATTGCCACAGGAAGTAAAAGATATATCGGAATTAACCAAATTTAGATCGGGACTCGGTAGATATTTAAAACAAAACCCCTTCTACTCAGTGGAAGAGTATTTAGATAGGAAGTGACACTATTATGTATTTTTATATCTTTTTATAGCTTTTAATTTTATTTTATTTTATGTATGTTAATAGTATATAAGCAGTGCCCTTGTCAAATTTGCAGTGCCTGAAAAGGGCGTCTAAGTTGTAAGCACATTTTAAATTTAATACCAATTCTGTACACTTAGATTGCAAATAAATTATTTGATTTGAAAAAAACATGTAGGCTTTCTTATAAAAAGTGTAAACAAAAGAAGAAACGTGACACTGGTTATTATTTTATGACAAATCCTAAATTTAATCACAATCTTTAGGTAGGAATACTAATTTATATACGGGTCGTTTTATGATATTGCCCTTATATTTTAAGCTTACAACGCGCGTGAGACCGTCCAAATCTAGGTGTTTATCAGTGATGACACCTAGTTACCACCTCGCTGGTGGAAAATAATCTTCCTTGACCAATACGTGTAGTATCCACGTCTAGTTCAGGAACTTGGTCAGACCATTTATAACGAACATGGAGCTGAGTTATACATGGAGTTAATATAATAGGTTTCATAATTCATATCTGGTACGAGAACAAGAAGTTCGTCTTCTAAAAAGTAACCCGGAGTAAGGGCATTTGGGTCATCTGGGTTATTCGATGGAAATGGGTCTCGAGTTGAGGCAAGCCTCAATCTGAGACAACGTGGTAGTCAGCTCTTCAAAAGTAAGGGTGCTACCTTCAATTACTCGTTATAGATGGTACTTGGCAGATTTAACACCTACATCCCACAACTTTCCAAACTTTAGAGAGTGGGGCGGAATAAAGTGCCAGTTAGTACCATTTGAGACCATCCAGTTTAGTATTTCCGCCAATACAATTAACCTTTCTGAGGAAAACAATTTTGTAAGCTCTTTAGCACTTCCTACAAAGTTAGAGCCGTTATCAGTCCACAAGTCAGAGACATGGCAAGAAGCTTTGCGCAGTCATGTCGCTGACCACCTCCAGGTGTATGGCTTTCGTTGCCATGCATACAAATAAGCATAATGTAGCACTTTGTTGAGCGATAACCGCGAACCCTTTGTAGGTCTGTCGTGAATTAGACCCGTGTAATCCACTCCGCTCTTGTGGAAAGGTCTGTGTGCGGTAACTCATGATGATGGTAGCTGATCCATCATCTGCTGGCTTGTTTGTGCCGAGTAGCGAATGCAAGTCACACACCTGCGGACAAACTGACGAACGAGACTTTTAGCGCCAATTATCCAATATGTACTTATAAAATAATTGAGCATGATTTGAGGCCCTCCGTGCATCGTTTTAGAGTGAGCCTCGTCGATTATCAATTTTGTGAAAGCTGACTTGTGGGGAAGAATGATGGGGTGTCTCGTATCTTTATCGACGTTCGCCTTCTGTAGTCTTCCACCAACTCTTATAATTTGGTAAGTGTCCAAAAAGGGATTCAACGATGTGAGTTTACTTTTTTTTCTTCTCATTTTCTTTTTTTTCTTTCCTTTCCTTTCTAGGTCTCCGATGTCTTCACTAAAACTTCGTCGCCGACACATCTTGATACAGGAAAGTAACGATTCATTGATTTCTTTTGCTGTTAATTGTGTATTCATCTTTTCCCTTTCTTCTTCAGGTTCCTTCCAGTTTAGGACTCTACGGCAGAACATCTCGATGAATATTTCGATAGAGGATTATTTTATTCATTATTAGCTGCACTCGTGTAGCTCTTAATTTTTGGTTTCCTCTCTTCTAGATTTCTGTCCGTCATATTTCGTTCGTAATTTATTACGTCAAACCATAACTAATTAGAGCCTTGACGCCAAAGTTTATTTGTCACACATTCAGATGGCCTTAAGCTGTCTGCTGTGTTCTCCTTTGAGGCTACATGCGACCATTGGGTCTGTATCCAAAACTGAAAGTATCTCAGAAACCGTGTTATCGATGAATGTTTTCTATCGATTTGGAAGGCTACCTAGCCAAGCTAGAACTTTTGAAAAATCGAGCCAAGCGTGTATACGTTGTTTAGGTATGTTCAGTACATCCGATACTACATTCAGTAGTTTCGCCAGCAACGCCGCACCGCGGAGTTCTAGGCGAAGGATTGAGATTTGTTTTGTCGGAGCTACTCTCGTTTGAGAAGTGATCAGGTTTACGTGAAACTTGTTCTGAGAAACTACTATACGCGCATATATGTCGCATTTGATGCATCTGAGAATCCATGCAACTCGCAGACCTGATCGTTTGGTTGCGAGTACATCCATCGAGGAAATCGCATCTCAGCTAATTTGGGCAAATCATTGCAGAATTCTAACTATTCCTTAAGTAGGGATGGCGGTAGTTCCTAATCCCAGTTGATCCCAGATAGCCATATCTTCTGTATAAAGATCTTCGCTGTGATGGCAGTTGGCGCCAACCAACCCAACGGCTCAAAGAGCCGAGCAATGTCGGAGATCATTATAAGCTTTGTAAAGAGAGATTGGAGTGGTGGCGGGGAATGGCTCAAGGCGCAAAAGTATAGTAGGTAATACATAAATACAATAATGACTCTATTGAAAAATATTTAACATAAAGCAAATGCAATATTTAAATGTGTAAGGTTACTTAATAATTTTATCGCATTTTTACATTAAATACAAGTATAATTGTTTATTTATGTAGTGATGGAATATTTATATATGCCGTGTGTATGTGTGTGTTTTATTGGTGTTTTTACGTACATAGCAACAAACGTGAGTTGCGTGTGTAGTATAATTTGTAATTTCATCACTCTAAGCATCTTTAAAATAGTCTAGTGGCTCGAGCGTGAGTGGCAGCTCTTATCGCTTCGTAGTGCGTGTGTGCCAAAGCTACGATATATATATATATATATATATATATATATATATAGTTTTTTTAGTTTTTTTCTTTTTCTTTAGTATTTACCTCATAATGCCGCGCGGCTGCGCATAATTAAATTATTTTAGGCTAATTAAATGTTAGTTTGCAGAGTTACGTACATTTTATAGCGCTGTAGGTATTTTTAACCGTGAAGTCAAAGCTTTGGTCTAAAAAGTTTCATTACAAAGTTTTATTTTTATTTTAATGCGAAAATACAAATTATTCAAAATATAATTTTTAATAATTTGTATTTATTCAAAATATAATTTTGAATAATTACACATTAAAAAAGAAATAAGTAATGAATATTATTATATTATGTAATTGGATTTTCAGAAACGGCTTTAGCGATTAGGATTAAGTTTTATATTTTGACTAAGTTTATCTAGGTAAGTGTCAGCAATGAAAAATTAATAGGTATTTTAATACCGAGCAAACCACTGTCGCTCAAATACATTTTAATATTCTTTAATACAAAGAAGGGGTTTAGTATTAGGTTCGCAACTAAAAAAATGTGTAAAATGAATTACAGGTTAAAAAATACACAAAAAGCAAATATAAAACCTATGACCTTATATTGACAAAAATAGTAATTAAGTAAATAAAAAAGAATCACATTTTTGCGTTTAAAAATAAAAATCATGCGAACTTTTTTACTATTCAATCAGTTGCGCCTATAGTAATGACATGTACATGTCTTGCTTTCGAAAATACACTTTCGGAAGGAGTTGACATAGCTGGAATAAAATGATGCCTTTTCGCTACACCTTATAGGTGTGGATATGTGTGCCTTTTCGTTTACCACCATAATATGGGGTTGTTTGTTTTCTGCTGATAAGGCTCCTCGAAATATTTGTCTACTTCTATTATTGTCGCTGCAGTCGGGTTTTGTTTTTTAACTGCATCTACAACTTTAAGATCTGGGGGCACTGCCGTGCTCCCGCCAAATCGAGTAAAAAAGCGGCACGTCCGTACCATCCTTTTCTCGAAGCAGTTCAGGTCATCTTCGAAACCCTATAACTTCGTTGTGGATAAAACTAGAAGCCTGAATTTTGAAAGCAACCAAGTAAGCATTGTATAAACTCGATATTTTTCAAATTTTATTAAATTTGAACCAGTAGTTTAAGAATTATAACTAGTCAAAGTTTCTTAATTTTGTCACTCACTGACTGACCGATCATCAAAACTCTAAGGCACTTCTAGTAGACATAGAAGCTAGGAGCTTCGAATTTGGAATACTACTATTGTTTAGTATATAAATCAAGGAAAAATTTAAATATTTTTGCAATTTAGGACCAGTTTTCGAGATACACTAACTGCATAAATAACTTTGTAATCCCATATAAATATTTTATAGGATTAGAAAGCTACATTTGCAGTGAATGAATCAGTGTACCTATATATGTGTAATATAATGGAATAATAGGTGTAGATAGGTACCTAGATATAACTATCTACAAAAAGAAATGAGATGCCATCAAAAACATAACTTTAAAAAAAACCAAGTCTCGCAACTCAGTTCTTCTACCGTAAAAAGTTGTAAGATCCATGTAATACCAAGTCGGTTAATTTATTCAGTCCCTACTTAAGGGTCCTTCTGTCTTAAGTTATTACGTAATTAGCTATCCTAACAACATCTTATAGTAGCCATATCAATATTAAAAATCTTTTATTTTTAAATAAATAAATTGACTTGGCAATCGCACTAAACAATCTAATTTAATATAATATGTATTACTTGAGAGATATGTTGCGTTTACATGCAATGGCCAAGTCAATCTATTTATTTGAAATAAATTAACCAACTTGGTATTACATGGATATCACAACTTTTTACGGTAGAAGAACTGAGTTGCGAGACTTGGCTTTTTTTACAAGTTATGTTTTTGATGGCATTGAATTTGTCCCATTTATTAGGTTTTTCAAGTTTTATGTCATTTTTTAAAAGATTTTCACTCATTTCTAAATGATTTTTTATTGGTTATACTTTTAGTCGCCATATTAGTTAAGTATTTTTTGGCATTACTCACGCTGTATTCTTCTCTTCAGAGAAACCATACGTCTTGAAACATAAGTCTAAAAGCGTACTTAGTGCAAGTAATTTATTGTCATCCACATTTCTAAACGGAACGGAACTTTTGGACAAAATTTGTAAGTCGTCGGGAGTCAAATTTGGCGTGTTAGGGTCATTCATGGCAATAGTAGATATTACACTTTTTTAATCTCTAAGATCTTCTCGAATATATCGAACGTAGAATTCCATCGTGTTATCACGCCTTGTTTTACTTTTAACTGCTTCTCTTCTAGCTGCTTTTGTATGGCTGTTAGACGCTCACTGGCTTAAATTCTCCTATGGAAAATTCAACAATGGTTTTAACTTTATTTTGTATGTACTTTATTTCTGACAATCTTGTTTGGATAATTAAGTTTATTGTGTAAACAGAATAAGGTACTTGCTTCCATTTTAATAATAAAATGACGGCTTGAGTATTATTGGCATTATCAGTTGTAACTGAAACTGCTTTTCCAAATGCATTCCATTACGTGCAATTTTTTTTAATTAAATCCGCTAAGTTCTGTGCGCTATGGCGTTGTGCGTCTAGAATGTATTTAACATTACCGCCTTAATGTTGCTGTTATCAACAAAATGCGCTATTACACATATTGTTGATGAGAAGCAGAAGTCCAGGCATCCGTAGTTAAAGCAACACATTTCGCTAGTTCTAGTACTTTCGCCACATCTCTTAAAATATTATAATATTTCAGTAATATGGCATTTGATAACGTCTTTCGTGACGGAGCTACATACGAAGGAAACAACTCTCGTACAAATGCTCTGAATGAATTGCATTCAACGATTGTAAAAGGCAAATAATTTTTAACAATCATTTGAAGGAGCAATTTATTAACAGTTTCAGTTTTATTTAATGAGAGTGGTTTTGAAAACAAAATGTTAGTGCAAATTGTACATTTGAGTCTATATTCTCCTAAACTCCCAGGTTTTTGATTTTTTTACTGATTGCTATATCCAGTTTTAGAATATTGAAAAAGAACAACGTCTTGTATGGTGTGGAAATTGAGTAGAAGCACAGATAACTGTATACTAGTCAGAGACAGATAGGGCAGTTCTCTAGTTGACGGTTAAAGTTGCTATGAATACGCAAAGCGCTAGTGTCGTATAGTGATGCAAACTAGGTCTAATATTCAAGTATCGATATCGATAGTTTAGTGATGCCCAGCTAAAAAGTCGCTATGCAAGCATTATTTTCTTATTTTAAAATATTTATTTGCAAAGTTCAGCGAATACATATCTGTTGGATGTATTCAGTCTTAGATTACAATAAAACAACATCTCAAATATTATAATTTTTTATATATTTTCAACTTTTAGGCTTTAAATTTATTAAAACCCATTTGTTGGGGTGCACACATTTGTTTTACAAGTTTTCTTGCACACAGGGGGTGTGAAGTTTTATTCAAAATATTGCACCAATTGTGGATATGAATTTATAAAATCAAATTTAAAAAAGTTTTCTTACGATCTCTTTGTGTTTTTTAAACTCATATTTTTGAATTAATAATCTCTATAAAAGTTTTTCCAAACATCTTTTGTGGGCGTTGTTATTCAAATAATCACGTATAAGGCCAGAGATATTCCTATACAAAACACGAAACTTTTTTGATGGATATTTTAAATTATTATTTTTAAAAGATTGTACTCTCTTTGCTCGATCCATTTATGGAATACTTGTTTTTCTTTTTCAATGTATGTGTCAGAGCATTTCTTACAATCATTTTTTTTGTCACTCTCCTTCATATGTATCCTGCTGTATATGCAGAAGAGTGCACGAGTAATCTTTCATTTGCTGGATTTATGGATTGGTTGCTGCTACAACTCTTATTATATTTTTTTTGTTACAGGTTTTAGTTTGTGTGTTACGGGTGGAATATTTTCTTTATCCTCATCAGTTACTGTCTCATGTTGATTATAGTTTAAGATTAGTTTAATAAAATCTACAACTGTGTCTCCACCATCATCCTCACAATTTGCGTAAATTGAATGTGGACCCATAACATTGGACATTAATAAGGATTTGAAGGAATTTTTAAAAGTATTTGCATCAGGATTGATGTTCCTGTAATTGATATTTTTCACATCATGGGTGTAAAAAAGCCTGAAATAAATTACTTTATTATTATTATTGAAGTAAAAAAATTGTTTTAATCTGTTAATACTTTTTTGAGATCACAATCATCAGTCTGATATTTAAAAAAAAATAACAAAAATTATAAATCTTCTTCTTTTAACACGTTGTCTACCAGCCCGGTCACCGGTGACTCGACCCCGTACTGTATCTACGCGCCGTGTTGGTCACCAGTGACCTCGATACAGACCTATTTTCTGGCAGAATTATTACGTCGCTGGCCATGTTATCGTACATTTAGTATATGCAAGTGACCGGAGCGGCGCTGTAGATTGTTACTTCAGCGTGGTTTCGGCGTGTTTATGAAATTGTGAGAAATGTGGGACAAAAATGAAGAAAGTAAGAGAAAAAACGTAGCTGCCACAAATATCAAGGATTTATTTTTATCGATGTGTGAAATATAAGTAAAATACAAGTAACTAGGTATTCTCAAATACAAACTAAACGAAGCAATGGAACTTATTGAAAGAAATTAAACAAAAATTCTTTACAAAATGTTGCTACTTTTTTGTTTATTTTTGGCTGATTTTGAACCGTACATTGTCACACCGGTTTTGTAACAAAATTGTCTAGTGTTTCTTACGTTACCCTCTTCTTTCTATAATTGATGTTCAAGTTTTTTTGGTCTATATATTCTTTCGGGTTCTATGGTCTCCTCCTTTCCTGCATCATGTAAATACTCCACTAACTCTCTTCTAAACTGTACTATACTTTCACTTTTTTTATTTTCATTGTACATGACCCATGGGCTAACAATAGCTGTATTCAATATAAGTTCTATAACCAATTTTTTATACCACTTAACCGTTTTACGTAACGGCGAGGAATATGCGGCCATTTGATCGCTCATATCAACTGCTTTTAGTTTTGTTGTATGCTAAAACCATTCTTGGTTTGCGAATTACTTTACCCGTTTTAGTTATTTTAGAATGTTTCGTGGATAACATCAGCACGTCTTTTTTGTCCTTCCACTTCAATAAGCATATTCCTCGTTCATTCTGCATAGCTATTACTACGCCAGGTTTTATTTTGGAGTCTACTACCGCTTTCGGCAAACCTCTTCTATTATTCCCCAAAGTACCCACCAAATGAGTATCCTTATCGAATAGTTCATTGGCCAGCTCCAAGTTTGTATACCAATTATCTGTTGCAAGTGTGTGACCACAGCCCAGTATGTGCTCACAAAGAGACATTACCACTCTTGTAGGTGTGGTATTCACTAGTTTATTATTTTTGCAAGCGTCCAGTTCCAATTTGCATGTATATCTTGGTAATGTACAGAGTTTAAATAAATTCATACCATACTTGTGGCTCTTGTTTTTGTTATACTCGTATTGTCTAAAAATGATGCGACCTCTGAAAGGCACTTGGCTTAGCAGCTTAATGCTGCTGTGTTTCGTATGGTGAGTGTAGAGAACTGGAGACCCTTTTTACTGGAAACGAGACATTCCATCTTATTCCTCATGGGTGACAACGCATCTGCATTTTGATTCGTAATCGAGGATAATTGTAGATGTCCATGGGCCGCAGCAACCGCTTACCATCAGGTGGACTGTCTGCTCGTTTGTCATCCTTATCCTTTAAAAAACATATCAGCCGTATCATTATTCGTAAAGTGCAGTTTCTGCAATAATAGTTCATATCTGTTACGGCTCATAACAGATGCAGCAAAGCTTTGCCCAAAAACCCTGTCGGTACTCCAATAAAGGTTTATTTTAGGTAGTTTAACAAGTTCCATATACATAATTAATCCGAACAACCGTTTTATCTCAACTTATGTGGTTGCTCTCCAGTTATTTGAGCGAGACGAAGGCTTTGCACTAGGTCTTTGTTGCTCTGCAAAAAATTGGTTCGAATAGCAATTTCTTCGAAAATTTCATCCGGAACCATCAAGCTAATGTATTCTCCTGGAGCAGCATTTCGAAGTTGCATAGTAAATGGTTCTCTCATACCTGAAATGAAAGAAATATATACCTGATCATAATACGTTTTAATATACAAATGTCAACACAGAAACATTACCGACCTAGGAATCGAACCCGGTAGCGCTCGCGGTAATTTATGCCACATCGATTTTATTTATATAAAGTAGATCTATCTGTCGTCTATCTATCTATTAATATAATAAAATCGTAAAAGCAACACTTTGTTACCTAACATCTTGACAATGGTTGAACGAATCTTGATGAAACTTGATGAATGCGTTTGCGTTTTTTGGAAGGATAGATATTATAGTCGTCAATCTCTGATTGTTCGATTACACTCAAATCATTTTTTCTAGCAATTTCATCAAAAATACTAGCTTCTAGTAAGTCAATGTCGCGCAAATCATCTAATGAAATATCTATAAAATTCACGTCTAAATCCTTACTATTTTCCATGTTGAATCACGAAATCTAACAAATTAAAAAGCACGAGCATCCATCACGAGTGCACCATTCAAGCGCAAATAGACGACTGCGAGGTGCGGATGACCGGAAAAGTGCCCGGCCCGGAGCCCCGTAACGGAAATTCACATTTTTACTATCAAGGCGCCAGGTCACCGGTGGCCGCATGTGATTTTTTCGAAATAATTATACGCATTTAAAATGCAGCTTCTGATTGAACCCTAAATTAGATACATTTTAAAATATTGATATCGCCCACCTATTTTCATCAAAAAGTTTTTACTGATTTTTCTCATTTACACTACGGCAGTCAACGTGTTAAACTTAATTATAATAAAATAAAAAATAATCAACGATAAAAAGGAGAAATTATTCTAATTCGGCACAACGAACCCATATTTGAATCTTATGTTTTTTGGTACTTTAGTTTTAGTTTAGTCATGCATATTCTTTTTGTAGGAGCAAAGTGAACATCTTTTTTTGCATCAGATTCATCTTTTTGTTGGCTATTCTCTTCCTCTATGTTTGTATGCACCAAATTCTGGATATCATCTCTAAGCCTTTTTGATAGGGTTGGAATAGAAGGAATTTCTCCGGGAAAGGATCCACAAGTTGCATGTGCAACTAACACACAAATGTTTGTCTATTTAGCGGTTTTTCCATGGCATTGAGCTTGCTTCCGCCGTATATTACGTAGCTGTTTACGAATGCAATATTAATAAGTTAAATAAGCACATAGGCCATCTATTAGTCTTTTGGCTACAGCTCATATTTGAACACATTTGGTCTAGAGTTTCAACACAACCTTTCGTCTAATTACAAAATTCTACCATACTTGGCTTTTTTGTTCGTTCATTTACAGTTCCTTATTCAGAACACGACGATAATAAATGAACCACCTTGTTAGGTTTGGGCTTGTATGACAATAGTGTCCAAGGACTATCATAACAAGAAACTGACGTACCAGTAGCTCTTGTTCTTGAGTTTTTCAATTCATTGGGTTTTTCTCTTTTATTTGTACGCAAAGTACCCACTAAATTTACTTGGTATGGTTGAGAAAGAAGAGATTTAGCGAGTGGAATAGACGTGAACCAGCTATCTGAAGTAACGTTTCTGTTTGACCATGTAAAGTTTGTGTTAATTGTTTTACAAAATATTCACCAAAAGGCAGTCCTCTGGTTTCGTCGGCTTTGCCTAAATAAAGGGTAGCATTTACCATGTATTTGGTGCCGGCATCATAAATCATTACAATTTTATACCGTATGTATTATATATATACGGAGTTCGGTTATATCGCACCTATGTGTGAAAAAGAGTGCTGGTACAAGCCACAATTGTTAATAGATGTCTCTTGCAAAAGCTTATAAACTACAAAACTTCTTTATACACCACACTTTTTGCTAATCTATGATATAATTAAAACTCTATGTTTCTATTTTGGCGTATTCATCCACTAAATATTGACTTAAAAGGGCACGATGATTGACTAAATAGTTAACTTCTCCTTCTTTTATCATTATATGATAAAATAAAAATTTTCAGTAGAGACAGTTTTATGAAGCGGCAACTTAGTTGTGGGATCGCGTTGTTGTATGTTGATTGAATACCCATCATCCTTCCAGCAACACATCAATGGGTACTGTAGCGCAAAATATGCTCGATGTATCTCACTAATACGCTGAAGTGAATTACTTCGGCTCTCGAGTATAATATCACTTCGATCAAATTGTTGATCCACTAACACTAAAGCCACTTCATTTGTGAAGTTGGTGCATTGTACCTACCTCTATGTTCTTCTGGTGGTTTTTCATCAGCATGTATGACAACTTTGTATGACTCTGAAGGTGGGACTTTATCAATGGCACTTTTCAGATCTTTTATATACGGGTTCACTTAATGCAGCATATTCTAAAACTGTTTGATTAAATTTGGCTTTAAGTTAAGAAATTTAGAACATCGAATTTTCACCTCATTCATCATTCATCTTTACCTACAAAATATATTTGAAGGTACTGAGCGTCATGTTCGGCTTATGGTAATATACTTCCAATTAAATTTTAGACCTGGTCTTGTGCTTTCAAAGTCGGTGAAAAACCATCTGCTGCTTACCACCAAAGGAAGTCATCTGGAAACAGGCATTATATTTACGAACATTACCCATAAAATGGTCATGATCTGGGTGTAGATCAATAATCAAACTAAAGGTGGTTCAGGCAGTTGTTTCAACCTATCAAGTTGCACTTTTTCAGCGCTGCAACCCATACCAGGCGTCTCATTCTTCCATTTCAGTGCATACTACTGACACTTGTATGTCACAGAACCCAAGGCTACACTGCTGTCATTTCTATAAGCAATATCAGGATCATAATCCATAGAGGTTTGGACCTTGTTTTTCCATAAACGCAGTGTAATTCTTTCCTCATTCCGTGACTGAATTGCTCTATGCACTTGTTGATTCGTAGTTTGGTAATTTGCAACAGCTTGCCTGTGTACGTCGTTTACGAAAGATGCAACAGTTAAATGGTCAATCTCTGAAAAAGGATCACGCTTTTCGGCAGGTACCTCCATGCGACGCTGTGTATTTTTCTTCGCTATAATTGGCAAATAGGTGTCAAACTCTCCATTAAATTAATTATGGCTAAATCGTAATTGCCTTACTGGACAAAAACGATATTCATCATCATCATCATTACAGCCCTTCACAAGTCCACTGCTGAACATAGGCCTCCCCCAAAGAATGCCACAAAGCACGGTCCTGAGCCACCTGCATCCATCGACTTCCTGCATGTCTTACCAGGTCGTCACTCCATCTTGTGGGGGGACGCCCTACACTTCGCCTACCGGTGCGAGGCTGCCACTCGAGAACCTTTCTTCCCCACCGGTTGTCGGTTCTTCGAGCTATATGGCCGGCCCACTGCCACTTCAGCTTACTAATCCGTTGGGCTATGTCGGTTACTCTGGTTCTACTGCGGATATCCTCATTCCTAAGTTTATCACGCAGAGAAACTCCGAGCATAGCCCTCTCCATAGCTCGCTGAGCGACCTTGAGCTTCCTCATACGGCCAGCAGTGAAGGACCACGTCTCAGTTCCGTAAGTCATCACTGGCAACACGCACTGGTTATACAATTTTGTTTTAAGGTTTTGAGGTATTTCTGACGAGAAGATGTGTCGTAGCTTCCCGAACGCTGCCCAGCCGAGTTGAATCCGTCGATTGACCTCTCGGTAGAAGTTGGACTTACCTAGTCGGACTATTTGTCCCAGGTAAACATACTCGTCAACAACTTCGAGCTTAGTGCTCCCAACAACTACCGGCATAGGTGTGACATGGACATTAAACATAATCTTTGTTTTGTCCATGTTCATTTTAAGACCTATCCATTGGGAGACACTATTGAGGTCATTAAGCATATTATACGATACGATATTACGATATTAATCAAAGTAAATTCAATCAACAAATTTAAATTAACAACTCTCTGGCACATTCTCATTATTATCTTTTTTTTATAGGATAAGGGTGACAAACGAGCACACAGTCCACCTGATGGTAAGTGGTTGCTGCGGCCCATAGACATCTACATCTATTCTCGATTACGAATCAAAATGCAGATGCGTTGTCACCCGCGAAGACTAAGATTTAATGCCTCGTTTCCAGTAAAAAGGGTCTCCGGTTCTCTACACTCACCATACGAAACACAGCAGCGTTAAGCTGCTACTTTACGTCGGTATTCTGTGAGAGCGTGGTACTTCCCCGTTGAGCCGACCCATTCGTGCTACAACTATACCTACTACTAATATAGCTGCAGCATGGTTCTTCCACGTACAATCTATCTTCTAGAGTAGTAACATACTCTTGTTTTATTGTAGTCACAAAGGACTGTTCCCAACTTTGAACCTCTGGATTCTGAAATAAAATAGATTGATTTCATAGTCATAAGACAAAACATACTCATTCTGATACTTAACATAGTGTTACTGTTAAGACAAAAATAATTACAAATATATAGTATGGGCTCACTGTTTGCTGTCACTGTTGAAGGCATTGAAATCCGTCCTGTAGAATCATGCTCAAAATTTCAAGAGTTTCCGGGTCGGGGCTAAGATGTTTTGGCCCTCCATGTCTCCATGTCTTTACTTGTGACATGTTTTTTGCATCAAGTTTCATAGTGCGCCACTGTTGCTTTACTTCAGCTAATTTTCTTTTTCGACTATTCAATTCACTAAAACTTAAAATATCTCTATCACAATTTGCATTCAAGAAACCTGAAACAAAATTCATAAAACATGGTATTTTATAAAATTTTTCATAATTTTTTCCCAAGCAATGGTCTTCCTTTTATTATTATTTGTATCCTTGTTTTTATTTTCTTTTATGTACACAAATTCTTTCATACAAATTTTTAATAACTCTGAAAAATAATATACAAAGTTCGATTGCAAATTGTGACCATAATGGCAAACAGTAGTTGCAAATGTTTTTTCTAGTAAAATTCTATCTTGCCTTTTCTAATACATCCCAGTTTTGAAAAAGTAAGCGATACAAGCACAGGTATAGCACTAATTACGTTTCAACGACGACAATATTCCATCTAATTTCCATCTTTACCCGGACGACTTACAGTTGTATCGTAATTTTCTGATGTGTGATACAAATAACGCAATTGTAGCTATCAATGCGGATCTAAGCCGCATCTGTAAATGGTCTGCATCCTTTGGACCATTAGTTAATCCCACGAAATTGCATAATAGGCAGCAGGCATTTGCATAATAAATTAGAATTTAAATCATTACCTCAAGTTTGCTTTAACGGCATTCCTATAGCTTTTGCCGGTATCATGGTACATGCATATCGCTGTTGTTAGTCGTCAGCTTTTCCTTGCGTTCATTTAAATGTCTTCAAAATGTAAGACATTTAAAAGCTAAAATATCACTCGTGTTCACTCTTATCCAACCAGTTTTTGATTATGCTGACGCCTTTTATTTGGATGCTACAGAGGAGCTCCTTTGCAAACTCGAGCGCTTGTAAAATCAATGTATTAGCTTCATATTTGGGCTCAAAAATTTGACCGAATATCTCAGTGCCGCAAGCAACTCAAATGGCTTCTAATTCGACTTCGTAGGAACACTCGCTTGTTATGTCTCCTTTATAACATCCTGCACAATCCATTTTCTCCATCATATCTCAGAAGCCGATTTTTTTCACCCATTCTCCGGATCAATCATGCAAATCCCTTGTTAAAACTCTACTTAACTTTTCCATCCATAATTCCAGTTTTTAATCCTACTAATTTTCTGTCCACACTGTTAGGTTGTGGAACTCACTACCGCCTAATATAAGAAATTCTGAAAAATTATTGGTACTTTTGACTGGTGACGTGTTTTTTTTTAACATAACTGGTGACGAGCGGCCTGACAAGCCGATGATATACTAAAGTAAAAATTAAAACAACCATGTAGTCTAAATATAATTTTAATTATGTACCGGTAGTTGGAAAGTTTTTGGTCTCTATAACCGAAAAACAAGGCTCGAGATTAAGAATAGCTTATAAAATAATAAAAATGAACATAATTTTAACATATTTTTATCAAAGTGCAAAGACTAATACACTTTAAAAAAATATTTCTTATCGCAAGTGTCATGTCTCAAAAATGACAACTGTCAAACTTTAGTATTTTTTATTGACAGTTTGGGCATAATTGCTTCGCACACTGCAACACATGTTTTTCGCATGAGATACATTGGTAATTCGATTTACGGTTCAATATAGGAGGACAACTAGCGCAGGTTTTCCGTGTATTCAGTCTGTTTTTAGGATTTTGTGGTTCTGGTAGCAAATCAGAACCCAGAATTGATTTTTATTTCACCAAGTTGATTTTTATTTCACGTGGAATATGAGTATTATAAACTCTTTTTTTTTTTGCGGATGGAAAATCATCAAATGACGCCTTTCGCTCTGGGTGGAGCGGAAGGGAGTGTCAGACTTTTACTGACTAAAAACCATCCGTGTTCCTTCAGTGCCCTTACGTTTCGGAGCCGCGGTATCTCAGTATTATAAACTCTGCGTTTCATGTGTTGTAAAATCGTGTTTCTCGCCAAGATCTTGATGAATTGTCCACGATCAATGGTATTGGCACCATCAGTTTGATACAGAAACATCAAGATATTCTTGACAAAGGTTCGTTACTGTCACTTTCTGAAAGCTGATTTTGTTGATGTATTACTGTTTCTTCATCTTCAGAAGCACTTGCTTCCCGTTCCGAGTTGTACTCGCTATGATCCCGGGCATAATTTTTGGGAACGTTTCCAGTTTCCGATCCACTTGAGTCTTCTTGTGATAATCATTCTAAAGTTTGGCGATCGACAATTAGAATTTACGATTGATGAGACTTGTCTACTTGTGCTTGGCACTGCATTTATATCAACAACCTCTGTACTCTTTTTTCTAGAAGGTCCAGAGTTATTCATTGTAAGTAATATCTCAAAAATAACAGCAATTAATCAATATAGTGAAATTCCAAAATAGTTACCTAAGTGGTGACATAAGGTCTGAGTCTGAGTTGATCTAAATTACCGATTTGAGCCTGGCCGACGCAAATATACCCCTCTAGGGCATTGGCAACACTAAACTCAAAGCTACTCCGGCGTTCAAACAAGGGGGGTGATGTGATTGCGCCGCTCAGCCGCACGTCACCAATTAAAGGTAAAAAACGAGATAATTTCTTTGCATCCTGTTAATTAATATATATTGTTTTATTATATTAGTATTAGTTTATAAATATTATATGTAGCTCTAGAAGTCTTTCGTCTATACTTTGTATGTGCCTGCAATACACACCCGGTGAGGTAAACCTTTTAAGCCTCCCAAGATGACAGATTTCAAAAGTGTGAATGTATTGACTTTCGATCATCCTCACTAATCGTATCACATTTAAAATATTGTGTTGGGCCTCCTTTAACTGTGTTTCACTGTGATTTGTCTTTGACATTGTTTGTGACTGCGACATTGCATCTTGGACTTAACCATTTAGCTTCTTTAATTTTATTTTGCTTGTATTTACTTCTTTCCTGTTTTCCAAATCCAACATAAGACTTTCCCTCCAATCTTAACTTAGCATTTTTAAATCCCTTCCACTCATTTATATTAACTTGACCTTTTCGTTTTCTTGGTTTTGGTTGTTCTTGATCTTTAAAATTTTGGTCTGTGTCCGATATCGATTGCGCCTGTTGTTGTGTTGTTACATTAGCCACCAAACCATCTTGAATTAAAATTTCAATGACTGATCCAACAGGGTCATCTGCTTGTACACCTGTGTCATTCTCATTTTCGTGTGGGGCACAGAATTCACCAATCTTGAACTAAAATCAGTCTCTGGTTGATTTTGCGTGACTTTATCTTGCCTTTCGATTTCTACAAGATGGATCTGTGTTGTATATTCCATTACAAATTTACTGTAGGGCGTAACCGCCCCAATCTCGGGTGTTCGTTCAGCTTCGGATAGATTCACTATCCGAAAAAAGTAAACTGTCAAGTACAAATGTCATTGAATTAATGTAATTGCTTTTTCGAATTTTATTATAAAATTTAAGAAAAAATAATTCGAGTATAAGAAGCAGGAGTGCATAAAAGTGAGGAGGTGATTCTACAGTGTTCTCCTAGTACTTGGCTACGCTGATTCATCCACGGTTTACTGCTTTGTTTTGAAAGTCGTAATCTCGCCCGGCTAATACCCGTGCGTACCAACGTCCTGCCGCGCTGATCCTGGTGGAGACCCTGCCCCACTGTGTGACTCACAGACCCCTGTCCTCCTGTACACTTTTGACGTTATAATATCAACAAGAACATGACTGAGAAACTCAATGAAAATGTTATGGATCCAGAAATGTCAGTTTGCCTCTCAGAAGATGAAAAAACACCACCGAATTTTGTAATACAACGTACGAAAAGGTTAGTGCATCACAATGATAATTTGGGATATGACCAATTTATGAACCTTAAAGCAGAAATGGGTAAATTGATGGCCATAACTGCGAAACAAGCAAAGAACCTCAATGATCTAACTTCTACCCTTAGAGAAGTTCGTCTATCAAACCAAAATATTGAGAGTTCGCTCTCGATATTAACCGCTCAGAATGAAGAGTTTAAAAAACAAATTGTTTCTCTACAAAACCATGTTAGGGACGATAGGGAATATATAATGTTATTGGAGAATAAGCTTGAGGATTTGAATATTGCAACACGTAAAACCGCTTTTCAAATGAAAAATGTTCCTCGAAAGGAAAATGAATCCAAGCAGGATCTAATTGAAATGACTATACGTCTATCAGAAACCATAGATTATAAAATAAATAAAAACGACATAAAGGACATATATAGGATGCGTGGAATAAAACAGGATCAGAAAAACACTCCCATTATAGTGGAAACAAACTCAACATTACTAAAAGCAGATTTTTTGAAAATGTAGAAGACTTTTAACATCAACAATAAGTCCAAAATTTGTGCTAAGCATCTAGGCTTTAAGATGAGTGAGGACACGCCTGTTTTTCTCTCTGAGTATCTAACTGCCAAAGGCTCTCGATTATACTTTTTAGCGCGTGACCTAGCAAAATCGAAAGGGTTTAAGTCCTGCTGGACCGCTTATGGAAAGGTTTACATACGGACAAATGAACAATCTCCAATTATCCTGATAAAAAGTGAAGCACAAGTGCATCAACTTTTACTGGAAAAGTGACTATTGTTAGATGTCCAAGGTTTGATGTACTACTCTTCTTTCTGCATCTATAACATAATTTTAATACTGTTGTTTGATCCTTTTTTGTTTGACACATTATGCACCTATTACAAACTATGTTTGCTTCTTATATGTTTGATAGACTCTTGTCTTATACACATATATTGTACAATTATGTATTTAGTTAAAAATGCCTTACACATATCCTCGCATACACAATTTTCAACATCACTAACCTCTACACTCCATACACATACATTCGCTTGAAATTGTAGTATTCACTTCTACTTTCAAATAATACAATACACAATGACACCCAACACACTGCCTAAAATCCAAAAATTTAGTTTTTAGGTATATTTGTTACTATCGTAGTAACAAATATACCTAAAAACTATCGCATTTGGAAACCGTGGATAACACCCGGTATTTTACGATGCATCAAGAACCGTAATAACTTGCAAGAAAAAGCGAGAAGTGACCCTTCTAATGATATAAACTTAGTAATTTACCGACGATACAGGAACTATTGTAACAACCTTCTTAAAAAATGAAAAAGAAATTATGAGAGAGACTTACTAGATAAATCAGTAAAAAATAACAAACAATTGTGGAAAAATATAAAAAATATTACATATACTAATAAAACTAATAATAACTTGAATAAAGAGTTACTTCGCATTAATGAGAACTATAGTGCATCTGCGAATTCCGTAAATAACTACTTTGCTAATATAGGTAAACAGCTTGCTGAACAACTAAATCCTGAAGTAAATGACGTGAATACCTATCTACATAACTCACCATCTCAGCCAAATTCCTTCGGTCTTATACACGCTAATCATGATGAAGTCAATAGTATCTTGATGAACCTTAAGTCGCCAAGTGCCCCGGGATGGGATAATATCCCAACTACTTTTCTAAAATATGCGAATACTGAAATCATTCCTATCGTTACCCATCTCGCGAATCTTTGCTTTGAAAAAGGAATATTTCCTGCTCCCTTAAAGCAATCTATTATTACCCCTATTTACAAGACTGGCAATAAAGACTACGTGAGCAACTACAGGCCTATGTCTGTATTACCAGCGATCTCCAAAATTCTCGAAAAACTATTAAACTCTAGACTAATATCGCATTTAAATAGATATGATATACTATCTACTTCTCAATTTGGATTTAGACAAGGAACATCAACCGAAGACGCGGTTTGTGCACTAAGTTCGTTAGTAGTTAAAGAAGTGGATAACCATAATAAATGTATGACAGCATCCTTAGATTTGCAAAAGGCGTTTGATACGGTTTCTCTTCCTATCCTTATACACAAACTGGAACGGATCGGTATTAGAGGAACCCCACTTCGACTGTTTAGTGACTATTTGACAGATAGGAAGCAGATGGTCGAATTGGGAGATTATATCAGTGAGAGCACAAACGTGTCGTTCGGTGTCCCTCAAGGAAGTGTTCTTGGACCCACACTTTTCTTAATATATTTAAATGATTTGTGTAACATGACAATCAAGAACGCTAAGATATTCTCCTACGCAGATGACACTGCCGTTGTTTTTACTGGGAATTCCTGGAAGAAGGTTAAAAATAACGCAGAAAAGGGTATGCAGCAAATAGGAAAATGGCTGTGTTGTAATCTTCTTACACTAAACACTGCTAAAAGTAGTTATGTTTGTTTTAGCATCAACAACAACACTCAACCTGACCATTTTAATGTAAAGATACATAAATGTAAGAGTACAACAGATAGACAAAATTGCCATTGTCCTGCTATGCATAAAGTAGAAGAAGTAAAATACTTGGGTGTGTTATTAGACCAAAGATTGTCTTGGTACACACATCTTGAACACGTCACTCAAAGAATGAGAAAACTTACGTGGATTTTCAAGACATTGCGGCATGTAGTGCCAAAAGCAGATACAAAGCCAGGAGATATGAATAGAAGTCTTCTCAGGGATATTTATATATCTCTGGTACAGTCAATACTTATATACTGCATACCTATATGAGGTGGAGCTGCTAAAAGATGTTTCCTTGAGTTCGAACGAGTTCAGTGCAGCCTCATAAAGGTTATGTTTTTCAAAGAGTGAAGATTCTCGACTGAGAAACTATACCAAAGTAGTCGACTCCTTTCAGTTAGGAAACTATATATTTCACAAACCATCCTCAAAAAGCATAAAACTATTATATATGATCCAGTTAAGGCTACAAAAGAAAGGCAGATAATAATAGATATCCCGAAATCAAACACTACTTTTGCAACCATGCAGTATATTGCTCGTTCGGCATATCTTTATAAAAGTATTAACAAATACCTAAATATACTCGTATATGGTAAAACATACCTTGAATGTAAAAGTCTTTTGCAAAAATGGGTAGAAACGAAAAACTATGAGCAAACAGAAACTTTATTAGACATAGTAAAATAGAATATCCACATTATAGTAGAGTGTATTTCATTCATATGGCTGGTGCACTTTCACAAACACGCACACGCACACGCAGACACACACACACACACACACATCTTTTTTGTTTTCTTTTTACTTAAATCACTTTATATTTGAATTGTTTAGTTTTAATTTTATTGTAGTACTGCTTTAAAACTATCAGCCTCATGATAATTATGAACTTAAGAAAGAGCGGTGCCCCCTGTCACAGGCTCCATAGCTTAAAAGGGGACTCCTGTCACCATTTAGTTTAAATTGTATCGTTTTGAGCAATAAAAATTATTATTATTATGTGTTAGCCATTCTTGCTCTCTAATAATATTTTTTTTTATAGGATAAGGGTGACAAACGAGCACACAGTCCACCTGATGGTAAGTGGTTGCTGCGGCCCATAGACATCTACATCTATCCTCGTTTGCGAATCAATATGCAGATGCGTTGTCACCCGTGAGGACTAAGATGGAATGCCTCATTTCCAGTAAAAAGGGCCTCCGGCCACCTGCACTCACCAAGCGAAACGCAGAGGTAAACTTCTACTTCACGCTGGTATTCTGTGAGGTCGTGGTACCACCCCGGTTCGAGCCGGCCCATCCATGCGACAGCAAAAGCTGCCGCGTGGCTCTACCATTCTATGATGGATTCTGCTGTTAAAATCACAATCAATCAAGTATTAACTCGAAAAGAGTGAGGTTAGTATTAAGTTTGAAATAGTAATTAAATATATAACATGTTATTAATATCTGCTGATTAAATTATATTTAAAAAAATGGATTAATTCCGCAAAAAAATTATGAAGTTGAAATTCTTAAATTCACCTCTTAACAACAAAATATGTCTCGGATCACATACAATAACATACGACAATTTGCAGGAACCAAAACAAAGACGTCTTACAAACAAAGACGTATTGCAAATAATTTAAACGCTTGCCTCTGATTTGTAGTCATAGGAGGTTTTGTAAACGTTGTAGAAGTATGTTTTAGATGTTTACATGTCAAAAAAGAAACATTTTTGTTTTCACATTCGACCTATTGCGTGTACCTAGGGCATGTATGATTCGTCGAAAAAAGGTATTCGGATTTTCCAAATACTAAAAATAACCGAATAAAAGATATTCGAATAATACGAATTTTACGAATAGTGCTTAAGTTTATGAAAAGAAACATTACTATTACTATTACTATTTTTAATTAGTACTTTTAAATCATCCACATTTACTTAAAAATACAAAAATTTACTTTTTTGTATTCATAAAGTATGACCGTAGGAAACTGAGGGCGTCTAACGTATCTTCATTGAATGAACATCTCAAATGATTGCAAAAATATCTCTTAGTGGAAAATACACGTTCCGCTTCAACTCTTGTAGGTGGGATGGCAAGTAAAAAATCGTAAACACGTTGTAGATGAATGCTTTTAGGGCCACTTCGATCTAATAACTGACAGATGTTTCCAGGTCATCGTTCTCGGACAAATCTTTTGTTGATAACTTAGCAGTATTGTGCAAAGATTCATTAACTTTTTTCTTCAACTATTCCTTGAATGCCTTGGCTGTCTCCTGTTCCCTCTCATCTTCAAGGCGCTGCTGTCTTTGTATCTCTCTTAAAGGCAGGTCATCTTCAGCTTCAAAGACAGTTGTAGCAGCTTTATCTTTGTAAAAATAAGTCTCATTGATTTGTACAATTAAGGCTATTATTTCCGCATGGAATGCCTTTGAATATGAGTATTCCTTTCGTCATAATATTTTGTAGGATTATGTAAGTACTGCAGCGTACTTACCAGTGTAGTGTTTCTCCTCTGCAAGATTCTTCTATTTAAAGATTTTTTAAGCTGGCCACTAATAACGTCTGAGTTCGTCGCCAATTTCTCCATCATGAATTGAAGGGTTAATTTCAGCGGTTAGTAAGTTTGATTTTCGCTCGCAAATTTCTTCAGCTGTGGATTATATGAAATTGAGATATCTAGACCGATCTTCCAAAATTAATATTTCAGTATCTGAAAAGGTAGTCTTCTCTTTGAGATTAATTAATGTCTTTTGAATTGCGTCTTTGAATTCTAGAAACCTTGCTATCATATCAGCAAGGCTGCTCCAACGGTTCTTGCAATCGAGGATCAGTGTCGTGTCTTTAGATTTGGACTCCAGATAAGAATTGTGTATATCCATGCGAGTAGGCGATACTTTGAGAAATTTTACTATTTTTTGAGTTTTAGTTATCAATTCTTTATAAAAAAGCGTAGGAATGACCCGACGGGGGCAGCTGCGATGACGAAACCATTTTCATCTTCGTTCTCTATATCACTTTCGTCCTCAGAGTCAGAGCTATCGCAAGGTCTGTTAAAAGTGATGCCGGTGTTACCTTCTGTGTTATGAGCTCTGTATAGCACGTCCAGGACAGTGCATTGAATAACTTGAGCCAAAAATAACTGATGATAAGATGGAACCATTCTCCCTAGTGCGCACATTACGCTTGCACCGTCAGAGATTATGCATGAGATATCGTTTTGTATTGACAAGCCGTAATATTCCAATTTTTCCTTCAATATATTATAACTGTTCTCTGCTGTTTTCCACGGCCACTTATTTTCATCAGTCCCAAATTTCTAAAACCTTCAGAAAGCTCTGGTGAATGAACATTTACGTTCACATATATGCGATTACGTGTACTTGTCCATTCATCTAAGCTTACAGCCAACTGTTTTCCTGCTATCGTAATATCATTAAGCTCCTTTTTTACTTCATTTTTCAGTAGCTGGCTTTTATTCAAAACCCTTTTTTTTGTATTTGGTGATTTAGGCAAATCTTTGTAAGCTGCTTTTCAAAATAGCTTTCTCATTAACTCCGAACAACAGAATATTTTAAATGGTACACCATCTACTGCTGTCATTTTCGCAAGTATAGTATCTAAGTCATCTTCTTCCTTTACGTGAAAATAGTAATTTATTTTTTAGCCTTTTTTGTTGCTGGTTCATTATGACATCGGAATCAAATGATATATGTTTTTGATATATTGACGCAAGTGAATAGTTAGATATTTTTAGCTAACTGGGTATGATGAACAAGTCTAAGATGATTATGAAGGCTTGAAGTTGTTTTAGACGTTTTAAATACTTTTTTACAGATTAGCATTGAGCGTGAAGGCCATCTGATGTCCGAAAAAAATGTTGCCAAACAGAAGACATCTGCAGCACAGCGAGTATATTCTTTAAATTCAAGTTTATTCTTTTTATCCATCTTTAACCTGTGGAGAGAGAAAACACAACACCAAATATATTTGTTATTAAGTTTCTTCAGAGATAAATAAATATTTGGAACTGCTTTAGAATTTAGAGCGGATTTAAAATTTGTTTTTGGTTTATGTTATTGTTATTACAGTTTAAGAGTTGTAATTATTGCACGCTGTACACAATTTTCTGTAAAATTCAGCGATACTGTACCTATCTAATTGTAACACCTTATTTACCTGAATTTATAATAAAATATTTTGAACTTTGAACAAAAGCCACTGTACCAACCCAGCTCAAGCTTTATACGATGATGCAACGATAAAGAAAAACACCGAAACAGGATCAAAAATGTTAAATCACAAAATAACACATTCTAAATTAACAGCCGTTTATTTTACATGCTCAGTAAAGCCTGCATTATGTTTATCTATCGTTAAAAAAATATGATAGAAAAAAGCATTTTATAAAGTAAAATATACAAAATTTG
The DNA here is from genome assembly GCA_033319125.1 of Parnassius glacialis. Taxonomy (NCBI): domain Eukaryota; kingdom Metazoa; phylum Arthropoda; class Insecta; order Lepidoptera; family Papilionidae; genus Parnassius; species Parnassius glacialis. The sequence continues at coordinate 8,468,835 of JAVANC010000015.1, read as the reverse complement.
ACCTGCTCAAAGTTCAAAAACTTTATTAAACTAAGTTTGTATAAAATGGGTTATTATAATATTAAAGAATTTATAGATGATAATAACCCCTGGAAGTGAGGTGATCGCTCCCAAGCTATTTCTAATTTGTTGTGTTGTTAATTTGTGTAACATACATGATTGTAAGCTGTTATTTAAAAAAAAAGTCCCGCTGGGTTTCTTGCTGGTTCTTCCCAGGACAGAGGTTTTTTTCGAACCAGTGGTAATTATACAAAAGAGTGACTTTCAATAAGTATTATTTATAATCTATATTGAATAAAAAATAGTTTCTGTTTCTGTAGCAATGATAAAATAATGATTTATTTTAACATAATATGTCTATTAGCACAACTTTTATTTAAAAATATTTTTGATGGAAAAATAGTAGATGTAACTAATCACTCCTCTCGATTCGAACCGAAATACAATGTCGTTAGCTAAATTTTAGTGGCATTTTACATGTAGGTGTGATATTTATCGCCTTTAATGAAAATACTATTTTTCTGCTTTCAGGGCATATATGTCTTGCAAAAAATCGTGGACACTTCACGACTTCTGTAAATTGCATAGTAGGTAACTAGTAATACTTACAGTATTACTAGGCATTATAGGTATTAAATTCACCCAAAGCCTAAATGGCACAGCAATGGAAGTAATCGGTATAACAAATAAACCGAAAGGGAAGGGCGAGTGTTATGGAACATATTACTATCAAGAAAGTTTGGGTATTAAGATACCAACCATTAAATTGATGTTTGGTACTAAGATACCATTATTAAATTGAGTTGGGTACTAAGATACCATCATTAAATTGAGTTGGGTACTAAGATACCATCATTAAATTGTGTTGGGTACTAAGATACCATCATTAAATTGTGTTGGGTACTAAGATGCCATCATTAAATTGAGTTGGGTACTAAGATACCACCATTAAATTGAGTTGGGTACTAAGATACCACCATTAAATTGGAAGTTGGGTATTAAGATACCACCATTAAATTGAAAGTTGGGTATTAAGATACCACCATTAAATTGGAAGTTGGGTATTAAGATACCACCATTAAATTGGAAGTTGGGTATTAAGATACCACCATTAAATTGGAAGTTGGGTATTAAGATACCACCATTAAATTGGAAGTTGGGTATTAAGATACCACCATTAAATTGGAAGTCGGGTATTAAGATACCACCATTAAATTGGAAGTCGGGTATTAAGATACCACCATTAAATTGGAAGTTGGGTATTAAGATACCACCATTAAATTGAACTTTGGGTACTAAGATACTACCATTAAATTAGACTTTGGGTACTAAGTTACTACCATTAAATTGGACTTTGGGTATTAAAATACCAGCATTAAATTGGAAATAAAAATATAAGAAACTGTTTCAGTTTGCCCCTAAAATAATAATAATAATAATACCGCTATCAGTTTTAATGTGATGGCACATCTCTGGCTATAAGGTGTGAAAAATGGAAAAGGTCTGATCTATCTGGACGCAGCTGAAGTTATATCAGCACTCAATAAACGAGCTATGCTATTGCATTTTGGTGGCTCTGGGTTACAAAAAATATTCTACAATTTACCGGGTGCCAGTGTCGAGTCATCAGAAACCGTTGATGTATTTAAAGTAGCCATAAAAAAACTCTACGAGTATTTTCAACCTAAACGGAGCAAAGTTTATGAGCGGCATGTTTTTCGATTGCTAAAACAGGAAAAAGGAGAAAAATTTGAGAAGTTTTTGATAAGATTGCGTCAACAGGCCGAAAAGTGTGCATTCGAAAAGTAAGATGATCATCTCATAGATCAAATTGCGGAAAAGTGTAATTCTTACAAAACGTGGGAAGAGTTAAAAAGCAAAAAAGTATATGTTTTTAATCAAATGTCTTAGACCAGACAAGACAGTATTAGCATATAGTAGTAACTCTCCTTTGGCAATAGAGGGTTCATTTGAAACTATACTCGAAGTCGGTGGACGAAAGGAACATACAACCATTTACGTGATTTCGGGGGGTACTAGACACCTGTTGGGTAAGAACACAGTAGTCCGTCTAGGTGTCTTAAAACTTGGTATCGGGATAAATCAAGTGGAGAGTACCGATCCCCATTAAAGAGAAGGTTGCAATCAAAATTAAGGAATCACTAAACAGTGATATAATTGAAGAAGTGCAAGGCCCGTCTAAATGGGTTTCACCAATGTTCCAATCATAAAAGAAAATGGTGAATTACGTTTGTGCGTAGATATGAGATGTACGAACGCCGCTATATTACGAGAAAACCACCCCCTGCCTACTATGGACCATATTTGCCTAAAATGAAGAAAGCTAAATATTTTAACAAATTAGACATAAAACAATGCCTTCCATCAAGCGGAAATTCACTCTGAATCCAGACACATAACGACTTTTATAACCCCCAAAAGATTATATAGATATAAAAGAATAATGTTTGGAATTACCTGTGCTTCCGAGATTTTTCAGAAGATCATTGAAAGGATGCTGATAAACTGTGAAGGGGTCGTAAATTTTATTGGTGATATCCTGGTATTCGGAAACAGTGAAGAAGAACATGGCGCATGACTAAAGAAAGTTCTACAGGTACTTAGTAAAAACAACGCCGTGCTGAATAGCAATAAATGCATATATAAAACGCAGGATGTGAATTTTCTGGGACACAGGCTTACACATGAAGGAGTAAACCCTTCAACAAGTATGTTGAGAGCATTATGAAATTTTGGGGTCCCAAAGACCATAGAAGAACTCCAAAGTTTTTTAGGACTCTTAAACTACATAAACAAATGGATACCTAACTTGGCCGCCATGACAGAACTTCTGAAGCACCTGCTAAGACAGAAGATGAGCAAAAGGAAGAGCTTGGAAAAACAATGGTCTGGGGAACAAGATAAAGCATTCCAAAAAACTCAAACGGATGCTCACGGAAATACAGATTTTAGGGTATTATGACGTCAGAGATACAAGACAGGTGATAGCAGATGCTAGCCCTGTCGGACTTGGTGCTGTCCTTGTACAAAATGATACAAATAACCTTAGAATTATTGCCTATGGTAATCGAACTTTGACAGACTGCGAGCGCAGGTATAGCCAAACGGAAAAAGAGGCACTAGCATTAGTTTGGAGGGTCGAACATTAATATTTTTTTTATTTGGAAAGCCTTTTGATTTAGTCACTGACCACAAGCCGCTAGAAATATTGTTCGGGTCTAAGTCAAAACCATGTGCGAGGATTGAACGATGGGTACTGAGGCTACAGTCTTATTCATTCAAGGTTGTATACAAGCCAGGAAAACAAATATAGCTGATCCCTTGTCACGATCATGTAACTATCCTGATAACCCAACAAAAGGAAAAGACCAGCATGTGTACCAAATAGTGGAAAATTCTAGACCAGTTGCTATACCAATGAGTACCATTGTAGCATATTCAGAAAAAGACCAAGAGATTTACAAAGTGAAAAAGGTGTCTATCATAACGACTGGGACGATTCAATTAAGAGTTACAAATTTTTTGAAAACGAGTTGTTTCCACGATAGCATTCTACTTCGTGGAAATAAAATTGTAATACCACAGCAACTCTTCAAGAGTGTATTAGATGCTGCATAGGAGGGTCATCCAGGTATCGTAGCGATGAAGGGGCGCTTGAGATTAAAGGTATGGTGGCCCCGTATCGATAAAGACGTAGAACAATTAGTAAAGGCCTGTAAAGTTTGTACATTAGTGGGTTTGCCAAACCCACCTGCACCAATGAAGAGACGAGAGTTGCCTACAGCTCCATGGATAAATGTCACAAGTGATCTAATGGGACCATTGCCAAGTAATGAGTATCTGTTAGTAGTGGTCGACTACTATAGTCGATACAAAGAAGTAAAAAATTACAAAAACATCACAAGCTTACAGATTATTAAAATGGTAAAAGAAATGTTCAGTAGACTTGGTTATCCTATTTCTATCACCGCAGACAATGGCAAGCAGTTCGTTAGTGAAGAGTTTCGATCTTTCTTTAAAGAATGTAACATTAAGTTATTTAGTACTGTACCATATTGGCCTCAAATGATCGGCGAAGTTGAAAGACAAAACAGAGATATTTTGAAACGTCTTCGTATCAGTCACATCGAGACGAATGATTTAAAAGAATGTTTGTGGGAGTCTCTTCTAATGTATAACAGCACCCCTCCTTACAGTTACCGGGAGGTTACCGTCTGAACTGTTTTTTCAACGAAAAAGTAGGGATAAAATTCCATCAATAGGTGAAATAAATTACAGACAATCATTTAGATTCAGATATCAGGGATAGAGATAAAATACAAAAAAAAAAAACTTGATAAGAAAGAGATGTAGTGTTGGCACAAATACACAAACATACATTTATATATAAGTCACAGTCTCGAGCGCACCGCGTCAGTTACACGAGAGCCTCGGGCGAGAGTGGACGTGTTTAGTTAAGTGCGTGCCGAGCCTGTGTTACACTACAGTGATTAGAGAAGATAGCAGACAATACACTCACCACTTTCTAAAATGTTGCCAATGTCTTAAAGCCATAAGTATCTTTATCTGCAGAAGTTAAAACTTCTTCAGTTTCTATCAGGCTTTTCAGAAGATTTTCGCCAGAAACATTGTATCCTTTCGGAGGCCGTATAAGCGAGAAGCAAGATGATAATTGATACACTTGGGCAAACATTTGAGGTCAAAATAATTCACACGAATACCGCATAGCAGAAAAAAATCTCTGAAATTGATAAATGATTATTCAATAGACAATATGATGAATGTTATCAATAATAGTAATATCGTGTTCATTTGTGTAACCTACCTCTAAAGGATCATGGCATAAAGTTCCTGTCATCAAATATTTATATTCACACTAGCTGTTACCCGCGGCTTCGCCCGCATGGTCACTGGGAAATGAACTATCCATTGCTTTTTGAATTGAAAGAAAACTGAGTTTTATAGATTTGTCAGAGATTAAAAAGAAACCGAGCAAAATTGATTCGTCTATTTAAATGTTTTGAAACGCAGCGTATAGGAAAGCATGAAAATAGCCTGTTAATTCCAAATGGAAATGGGATATTTTTTTAATTAAAGGAAACTGAGCATAATTATCCGTCAGAGATGCAGACTTTTGAAAAGAAACTGAGCTAAATTGATTCGTCAGAGATGCAGTTTTCTGAATTGAAAGGAAACTAAGCCAAATAAAAGATCCGTCAGAGATGCAGCCTTTTGAGTTGAAAGGAAACTGAGCTTAATAGGTCCGTCAGAGGTGCATCATTTGGAATTGAAAACAAACTGAGCTAAATAGGAAATTTTGAATTGAAAGGGAAGATCTGTGGGAATTCTGATTAATTGATTGTGGGAATTTTGGAAAAAAAAACTAACTGAACACTATTTTAAGACGCTACAGTACACAACGTTATATGTTTTTCCATTCGGGGAAAAAATGTGGAGATTGTGAGCATTTGACACACGCGAACATGCTGCATACAGCTGACCATGAGAGAAGCACGGTTTTTCTAAGTTGACCCCGCTATCTGTAACGTTTGCCCTTGCGCTTTATTAATTGTCATTGCAAAACTGAGCTTAATAGGGAACTGCAACCTTTTGAATTGAAAAGGAAGATCTGTGGGAATTATAGGGATCCGTGGTATAATAACATTTTCACCTTTTCCTACGCCTGTCAAAATTGTAGCACCGATTATGTTCCGTCCAAGATGTGTCACACGCAGCCTTGTCCCGTTACATAACCGAGGAGCATTTAAATTTTGCATTAGCATGACTGGGACGCCTAATTTTAATTGAAGCTTATGTGAGGGCACACCTGACAACTCTAGAGAATTTAGAAACTCTACGGGATATGAAGTGCTCTGTTCTGTGTCCATAACTGTGTCTACTGATAGATACTCTGTTATTTCTCCTGCTATTTCGCTTAATATATCTGAATTTATTTTGTTAACGCTCTCATTTTTTGGTGCAAGAATCGCCCTTTCACATAACCATTTGTCTTCATGCATGTTGTTCGTTAAATCTGAATAAACGCTCGCAATTAATTCGGAATGACTCTGTACTAAATTACAAAAATCTCTAGTCAATTTAACGCAGACCTCAGCATATGTTTCCAACCGCCCATCGCCAATTTTTAATAGTGTGTCAGCATAGTTTCCAGCATTGATATCATTATACAAATGCACTCTCATATTCGTATTTAAACTGAATTTTGTCACCTTGTTCCATAAAATAGACGATTTGAGGCATGCTTTCATTTCATCTGCAGGTGTGCCCTTTTGAATGACAGGTAAAGTTTGGCGAAAGTCACCAGCCTGTAAAACCACCATTCCTCCCATTACATCGATATTGCTGCGCAAATCCTGGAGCGTTCAATTTAGTGCTTCTACAGTTTTTTTTTATGCGACATTGTACTTTCGTCCCACACTAAAAGTTTGTATTGTCGTAGCATTATACCTCGTGCACTATTTTTGCTAAAGTTGCAGATCGGCGATTCTTCCTGGGCTAGATTTAGAGGGAGTTTTAAAACAGAATGTGCAGTGCGGCCCCCGCTTAGCGGTGTGGCGGCTATACCGGAGGAAGCTACGGCTATAGCAATGTTTTTATATTTCCGTACTTGCGCTAATAATAAATTTAACAAAAATGTCTTCCCAGTTCCTCCAGGGGCATCTAAAAAGAAAAGTCAACATTTAACAGTGGTAGAGCCACGCGGCAGCTTTTGCTGTCGCACGGATGGGCCGGCTCGAACCGGGGTGGTACCACGACCTCACAGAAAACTAGAGTGAAGTAGAGATTTACCTCTGCGCTTCGCTTGGTGAGTGCAGGTGGCCGGAGGCCCTTTTTACTGGAAATGAGGCATTCCATCTTAGTCCTCACGGGTGACAACGCATCTGCATTTTGATTCGCAAACGAGGATGGATGTAGATGTCTATGGGCCGCAGCAACCACTTACCATCAGGTGGACTGTGTGCTCGTTTGTCACCCCTATCCTATAAAAAAAAATCCAGATTCAATTGTCCTAATGCTTTGTCAAATACTCGTTTTTGTTCGGGAAGCAAGCGGGGTACAAATTCGGCTACTTGCTGCTGCAAAGCTGGTATATCGTAGTTTGTTTCACGTATAATTTCATCACTTAGTTCATTTTCGGTTGTTCGCTGAGGGCTTATCATTCCAAAATAGCTTAATTTTTTGCCTACCATTGCCATTACTTTATCTTCAATTTTTCCAAGTGCTTAATTATAAATGTGTTCATTGTATGTCATGTTCGCGTATGTCTGCTGTAACCTTCGCAAAATATCTTCCGCAATGTACTCTTTATATTTGTCCCACAATGCATGTGCATTAGATAGCCCGCAAGATGATATGAGAGTTGCATAAAGATCCCTAATTTTGGCTGGTGACTGGTACTGCACAGCTTCCTCCATTGTTTCATCCCAGTGATTATCATTTTCTAAAAGATGCAAAGCTTCACATGCTTCTCTATAAGTTGCGCATTCCTGATCGTTGACAGTTTTATGGTCTTTATATCCTGTAGGACCCCGAACATGGTGCAGCAGCAATCGTAAATAGAAACATTCAATATTAGTTACATGGACGGTATACACACGACCAAGGGCATCTGATGACTTTACACCGGGCCAATTTGCAACAGGCACGCCTTGAATACGGCGTTTCCACTCCTTCCTAGATATGTTCCAAGTATAATAGCGGGGGACTTCAGAATATAACAACGTTTTTGCAAAGGGGTCGGTTTGACAAAGTTGAAAGAAGGCTGTTAGTGTAGTTTTTGGCGGTGATGCAATTCTTTCTTGGAAATTTCTTTCGGTGAAATATATACGCTCTCCATTTTCTAAGTGCACAGCAAGGTGAGTAACTGTTGGGTGCCTTTCGTGTAAAGGGAAGCCAAGGAGACGCCACGCTGCCTCGTTATTGCTGACATAACGCCCTGCTTGAAAGGTCTGTACTTCATTAACGGGATTTGCCTCACCTTCACTCCTGAGATTAAATATTGCTTGGTCGCATCCTTTATTTATGTACTTACAGATATACTTGATTGCGCGGACAGAGCTACATGCTTCTACATTAATGTGGGCATTAATCATTTTACATAGAATGGGCGAATACGGGACAATCCAGCTGTTATTTAAGGTTTCGAACGTTCCAGAATGAGATTTGATTGTAACTTTCCTGCCACCATCTTTGGGAGCTCTGCGTCTGTATAAAGGGTAGCCATTGTCATTGTGCACTATTTCTTTTAATTGCTGTTAAGGTAATTTCTTTGTACATTTTCCTTCTTTCATACATGGCGATATTGAATTTCGTGTTCCACATGGACCGTGAATCATATTTCGGACGATGGTATCATACAACTCTTTATCGTGCTCAGGATCCGGAATCTCGGCGCTTATTATTTCGTCTATTTGGCTGGGCCGCAACTTCTCTTTAAGCCATATTAGAATGTGGGCATGCGGTAATCCTCTTTTTTGCCATTCAATTGAATACATGACGCACTGCACCTCTCCGAAAATGTTCCCTTTGTTAATTACATACATTAATTTTTGTACTTTTAATCTAAATACTCTAGCAACTTAATCGTGTCTGTCAGTACTTTTTTGGCCCGGCATTAGCTCCTCGGTTATTTCTTTCCATGTGGGATTGCAAGTAAAAGTAACAAAAAGATCAAGTCTTCCGTAAGTTCGTACATAGGCGAATGCGTCTTGTGTGTACTCATGTAGGTAGCGGGACTGTTAACGAATGATGAGGGCAGAATTACCATTTTACCTCAATCTCTGGGGTTTACATTGGCGTCGCTAGAAACTGCATCTTGTAAATGTATATAATTCTCAACGCGCAGCTTTTTTTGATTTAAAGATATATAACGGAGACGTTCACTTTCTACCTTCACATACCTAAAATGTATACCGAAAATTGATGAAATAATTGTCTACACCGGGCTAAGAGGTTAAAATCATTTTCTCGCAACATCATATGATACGCATAAAAATCCATACATGATACTTTTTTGTTCGGAGTAGGCTCCTTTGTGACCGGGTTAATGAGTGGAATTTGAAAATGATAACCCTCTTGTCCTTTGCAATAAATCATAATGGGTATTGCAGAGCGTCATAAAACTTGTGTGTATTGGCTACCCGTTGCAACGTATCATCACGTGCTCGCAAGACAATGCCTCGTGAAGAAAATTGATCACCACTAATTACGGCTGCTATTTCGTTTATCAAAGGTGCATTGTAGCGCCTTTCATGCTCTCCTCGAGGGGTCGGTTCTGCGTGAATGACGACTTTATAATCCTCTTCAGGTAGATTTTCTAAGGCAGTTTTAAATGTTTTGACTAAAATGTTACGTTCATGCAAGAATCTTTGAATTTTAAACACTGTGTCTTTCTCAACTCTCTGGATAAATTGGCAGCGACGGTCTGCCTCAATTTCTTCGTCACCCATAAAATATACTTGTAAAAATTTATGCTGTTCGTTTTCAGCTAGAAAAAGTGAACCTATTTTATGATAAATTTGCCCTTGCACCGTAAATATAGGCGAAAATCCCGGCATTATTATTTCCCGGTCAACTCCGAAGGACGTCATTCGAAAGCATGATTTATATTTCCGGATCCTGTTTAAAAAGCGCCGTGACTCATTAGCATGATATAAAAAGAGAGTTTTCAAAAGTTCTTCTGGTTCCCCAAGTAACGGAAGAGACACTTTGCCATTGGAACAGCACATGCCTGCGGTCTCATCTTTCCATAATAAAGCGCTGCAAAATCGACACCCCTTGTCCATCAGTCCGATAACAACTAACCTGTGATTTTTATAAACAATCAACGGATCATAATTGAATGCTGCGTTATCAAAAACCGACCGATTGTTTCTATGTAAATTTTGTCGACGGTCAGCTTGGAGCTGTGCATTTGCATCTCTTCGCGCCTGTGTCTGTTCTGGTGTTTCAGATGCCCTTATAGTAGATTGACGTTCAGCTTGCTCAATGAGTCTGTGTTGAGTTTCATCAGGTGTTTCCGCGGCTCTTAAGGCATCCTGACGTTCCGTTTGTTCGAATAGTCTTTGCTGACTTTGAGCAGGTGTTTCAGTAGCTCTTAAAGTAGATTGACGCTCTGCCTGTTCAAGACGCCTTTGCTGACTTTGATCAGGTGTTTCAGTAGCTCTTAAAGTAGCTTGACGCTCCGCCTGTTCAAGACGCCTTTGCTGACTTTGAGCAGGTGTTTCAGTAGCTCTTAAAGTAGCTTGACGCTCTGCCTGTTCAACACGCTTTCGCTGACTTTGAGAAGGTGTTTCAGAAGCTCTTAAAGTAGTTTGACGCTCTGCCTGTTCAAGACACCTTTCTTGGCTTTGAGAAGGTGTTTCGGAAGCTCTTAAAGCAGCCTGACGCTCTATCTGTTCAAGACGCCTTTGCTGACGGTGAGAAGGTGTCTCAGATGCTCTAAAAGTAGCCTGACGCTCTGCTTGTTCTTGCCTTCTCAGTTCAGCATCTTCTAAAGATTCTAACGATCGAGCTAATCTTTTCGCTTGTCTTTGAGAATATACTCTTAAAAGGCTGGACTTACGTTTGCGAGGCATTATGAAGTAACAAAAAACCTATTTATAAAAAAAACGTTAAAATACCTAAAAGGAATTAAATTTCCTTTTAAATATTTTTTAAAAGCAAATCCAAAATATCTAAAAGGAATAAATATTCCTTTTAAATATTTTTTAAAATCAAAACAACAAAACCAATTCAAGACAAAACACGAATCCGAAAACGATAGCCAAAAAAAGTCGAATCAACTTAAACCAAATCACAAAACAAATCACAGAAAACCGAAATCGAAAGCAGTAGTCAATATAAATATAACCAACGAAAACAGAAGTAAGTGTATAGGTACAGTATACACTATCTATACTATTAATATTCCTTTGTAATATTGTTAAACAACCTAAAACAACGAAAACCAATTCATAATTCTAAATAAACAAAATCCAAAATCAAAGCCAGAGTCTAAATATGTATAAAGGAATACCAACCAAATCAACAAAACCGATCCAAGAAAATACACAAATCCGAAAATGAAAGCCAATATAAATCCATTCAACTTTAACCCATTAGTGGCCAAAATCAAATAAAAAACGTTTTTAACAAAAAATGTTTACTTTGTTACTCTAGGCAGGACTAGCAAACATAAAATTAAACAAAATAAGTTTTTTTTATTATTTTTTTATACTTTTTCAAGGGTGTACTTGTTTGAGTACAGCGGCCACTTATGTGTAAAATTTTTCGAAGCATGACTTTTCAACGCAGTGTTTTCAAACACTTCTTGCATTCTCATCGGACCCTGGCATGGCAAATGACGCACCGTAATTGCTTTTCAAGCTTCCTTGGGTAGTGGCCTGAACCATCTTGAGGCAATCCTTCGATCAAAGAAGAAGATGGTCTGGCTCTTTTTAGAGTTTCTTGTCGCAAATAGTATCTGGCAAGACTACATCGAAACAAGAGTTGATCCATAGGGTCATCCTTGCTCATAACATGTAAATGCCAAGAGTTTGAAACGGCCATGTCCAACAAGTGTGTAAATAAAACCCACCAACACTTTTTGCCATAAATCCTCTCTCATTTCTTGGCACCATCTTTTTACCGTGCCCATTGGTATAAAGTAATCATAGTTAGTAGCCATCCTGCAGACACTTTGTGAGGCAAGGCAATTTGTGATATCCCGACAAAATCAAATACCAATGAACTTTTTTAGGTCTGGTAAATCAAGTTGAAAAGAGTGTCTATTGTTTTGATCAGCGTACAAAATACTATTAGATAATATGAGCTGTAATACTTCATCCAGTATTTTTTAAAAAATCTGTACAGGATTTTGGTCTTTCAGCTGTTCCTTTATAGCATTCTGTTTATCTTGCACCACAGACGTATGCTGATAGCCAAAAGTATAGGATGGTAAACATTTTCTCCAGGCTGGAGTTTGCAGCCGCTGCTGAATGTTAGGTTGATGACGAACTCGTTTTGCGGCCAATGGTTCTTCGTCACTGGAATCATAGTCGCTCGACAAAGAACCTTCATCGCGCACCATAATCTCAATATTTCCGGGCACATCTCGTGGCAACGTATATGTCACCATATCTTCATCAGACCCCTCCTCTTCGTCAGTCATGAGTCATGACACTGGGATCAGGTGATATTATCGCCAAATCATATGCACGGTCATAATCACTATCTGCTGTGACTGCTTCAATTGCTTCCTCAAGTCCTATAAAGCTATTTGAACCGGAAAACATCTTGCGACTCATTGTTGGTAAACTGAAACAAAGTTGTAATTTTTATCTATTGAAGTGACCAGTGTACTCAACTGAGTACATCAGTAAAAATCTTCATCTGAAGTTAATAATAAATAATAATTGTTTCAAATTTTGTAACTCATATTATAGATTACACTATATCTTATCACAATTATTACAAAAAACAACATTTACACAAATAATAATAATAAAATATAATAAAAATACTACTCACTTACACGCTAGTCCAATAACATGAAGTCCGCCGTTTGTACCTTTAGTACAATAAAGTGTATAAATAAATAAAAATAAAAAATAAATCCGGTTACTCCAAATGACACATATTTTAGAAATAACCTCAATTTGCAAGACTCAAAAAAATATGAGTTTACCCTCCATTTAATTTATTAATTTAAAAAATAACATACCTTCATATATCTAGTCAATTAATTTTTAAACAACTGTACTCGTTTGAGTACAGCGACAGAGAATGGGTTAACCAAATCACAAAGCAAATAACAAACAACCGACATCGAAAGCAGGTAGTCGAATAAGCTACGAAATAGAAACAATTTAAGCGTATAGGTACCGTATGCACTATAAGTTGACGCGCGGTTCAACGGCGGGAGTTAAGTACATGTCAGGAAACATTTCGTTACCGCGTTTTTAAAACCTAGTAACGACATCTAGCGGAATCAATTTAAACTATGTATACGTTAGTTAATAAGAACTCTCAAAAAATATTTTTCTTATAATTTTGCACAATTTATCTTATTGTAATACCGATTCATTCATAACCACATATAAGAACTGTATTAATTTCTGTTCAATAAATATTTCTAAGGCTTATTAATAAGGCTTACTAAGAACTGTTTCTACCACAGTTAAGTAATAGCTAAGGGTAAAAACGTGACAGGTGGTGATAGTATTTCTGATTCATACTTATAATCACGCCTGTAACTCTTGCGGGGTAGGCAGAGCATCAACGGATTACTTAATATCGTCTGCGAGGTTATCGCCTATTCTGTGAATTACAATGCACCAAAACGTTTGAAGATTGTGTGATGAATTTTATGTGTTTTATCGCTCTCTTCCCGGTCCTGCGTGGAAAAATACAGATCCATACATTTTTTATCTTAATTTTGGTAAAAAGACATAATAATCCAGACATTCTGACCTTCTGTGTTCGTCCATCGTACCGTCGTCCGTCTTGTAGAATCACGGTGGCGCCACCTAGCTGAATTTAATTTTGCAACATATTCGATTTTCCCACGGGAATGAGATGTTTCTCCGCGGAAAAAAGTAACCTATGTCACTCTACAGCCACCAAACTATCCCTATACAAAAAATGATGTCATATCGACGCTCTGTTGCGACGTGAAAGAAGGACAAACAAACAAACAAACACACTTTCGCATTTATAATATTAATAGTATGGATTCGTTTTTCCGAAATTAGTTTTTAAAAAATGTAGTCCGCAATTTTACCTACTTGTAATCTTACTAAAGTACTCTTCAATACAAGTATGCTTTTTCCAGTACTTTAGAAATTCCAGGAATGGCAAGATTGTCTGAAAAAAATGTGAGCAAAAATACTTTAAAACCACTTAATAAGTAATTGATAAAACAATTGTAAAATATCGACGATGTACAATTTCATAGATTTGTACAATCGATTATTATTAAGTATTCATGCAACATTTATTACAGATAATAAAAAAAAATATGTCAAAAAGACCACAAATATAACCACATCAAAAAGAATAATTAAAAATGTTCTCTACCTAAGTTTGCGAATTATTTGCTTGCAGATACATATTATATAAAACAAACGTTAGGCATTGAGTACCTGACAGTTCTTGCATTTTAACAATTTTACTGATTGTTGAGTTACAACTTCATCATCATCTGGTGATCTTCTAGTCTACTTAATTCATAGATGGGCGGAGGCAGTAGAGTACAAGGGGGAGGCATTGGCCGTTACTTTGGACATTGCGAAGGCCTTCGATCGGGTTTGGCACAAAACGCTTCTTTAGAAGCTCCCTTCCTATAGGCTTCCCGGGAAATTATGCAATTGGATCACTAGCTTTCTTGCAGATCGGAGCATCAAGGTCGTTGTAGACAGTGCATGCTCCGACTACAAGCCTATTTACGCTGGTGTTCCACAAGGCTGTGTGCTATCACCAACGCTGTTTCTTCTGCATATCAATGATATGTTGCAAACCATTTATAACCATTCATTAATTCATTGTTATGCGGATGACAGCACTGGTGATGCTCTATACACCGGCCGTGCCAATATTTCTCGGGAAAACGTCGCCGAGTACCAGAACAAACCTATGTCTGAAGTCGAGTCTTTGCTGGACAAAGTCTCAGATAGGGGGCGACTAAATATAGTCCAGTTCAATCCTTAGAAGACACAAGTTTGCGCGTTTACCGCTAAAAAGAACCCCTTTGTCGTATCTCCTCAGTTTCAAGGTACTCCCCTTGTTGCCTCAGCCAGTATCGGAATCCTCGGCGTTGACATAACGAGTGACATGCAGTTTCGTGGTCACTTGGAAGAGAAGGCCAAATTGGCCTCTAAAGAGCTTGGCGTGCTCAGCACAGCGGGGCAGTATTCCATGCCGGCACAACGCCTGCAACTTTACAAGGCGCAGGTCCGGCCTTACATGGAATACTGTTCCCATCTCTGGGCAGGGACTCCCCAGTGCCAGCTCCTTCCACTTGACCGCATCCAGCGCAGAGCGGCTCGAATCGTCGACGACCGAGTCCTTTCCGATCGGCTCGACTCATTGGCGCTGCGAAGAGATGTTGCATCTCTTTGCATTTTCTTTCGCATTTACCACGGGGAGTGCTCTGAGGAATTATTCGGATTAATCCCAGCCGCCAAATTTCACGAACGGACATCGCGGCAGAACTCCCGATACTATCCACACCATCTGGGTGATTGGCGGTCCACCACTGTGCGATTTAGAAGATGTTTTCTTCCTCGCACGACTTCCTTGTGGAATCGATTACCATCAGCGATTTTTCCGGACTGATACGACTCAGGGACCTTCAAGAAAAGAGCCTACTCCTTTTTAAAAGGCCGGCAACGCATCTGCAATTCCCCTGGTGTTGCGGTTGTTCATGGGCGGCGGTAGTCACTTACCATCAGGTGAGCCACATGCTCGTTTGCCCCCTCTCCTATAAAAAAAAAACTTTTTCAAGTCGTAATTATCTACTGAAATCTAGAATGCAATTTTTTTAATTATTGTGTTTTATTGAAAAATTATTCCTACCTATTTTTTACTGAAATTTTGATCCACATACAGAGCATCTCTTGGTATACAAAATGACATAGCTTAAATTAAATAAAAAATCAAGATAAATAAATGTTACTGTCCGTGTTGGAACTTTTAATTTATCACACGTTGATTGATATTGCTTCATTGCAACAGCTACTTGGTGATCAAATACCTATAATATAAGGATTAAAGTATTATGAACCAGAAAACGACAGTTTACTTATAAAATCGATTGTATAGTAATCATCTCATTTTATCAATAACACTAAATAAATATATACAAATGTACAAGTAGCAAGAGGTACATTCATTGCTTGAAAGCCTTTCAGGTTATTTAAACCCGCTGGTGTTCTCAATGTTTTTTTCACAATCCCGTAAGGCGTCTAATACATTAATTATTACAATTATTAAATTATTCTACACCTTTATAAATACATTTATATTTTAATTTTACTTTGAATGCATGTAGCTTGTCATTTAAAGTAGATGTTTGGAAGCATTTTAATAAATTTTGCCGTTAGGGGGACAAAATAGGTGGGTTCTTAAAAAGCCAAGATTTACTGTAAATTATTTATTTATCTTACCTCCGCACACGTACAAGTAAGTTCTATGAAGGGGATCACTGGCCTGATGTAGGGGTGAAGTCCAAGCGCTGTTCCGCCAGAGCCGTAGACAGCCAGCTAGCAGAAGGAGCCGGTGAAGCCCAAGCCCGACAGCGATGATGGCCGTTGGTAGGAGTGTAGGCCAACACTCAGTTAGCTCGCGGCTCGGCAAGCAGGAGCCCTTAGGTAGCAGGTAGATGCTTAGGTAGTAGGTAGATGCTAGGTGGTAGTAGATCCTAGGTAGCAGTAGATCCTAGGCAGCAGTAGATCCCCAGCGGGATCAACTGCACCTCGAATAATTTAAATTGTAGGTAAGCAGGTTCAACGGTCGTTAGTAGGAAGGTCACGCGCGTTGCGAATTTGAAGCGTTCTCAGGTAGAAATGAAAAAGAAATGGCCCGAACGGGGACTCGTCGTCGTGTCCGAATCCTACCGAGTCTTTTGTTTTAGAGATCGTTGAGCAAAATGGTTCACGCTGCCCGGATTAAATTAACTAGTCTATGGTTCCGTAGAATAACTATTTTAAGTTAACAATATGTAATAATTCGTTACTTTTTATTTTAAGATTAGAATGTTATAGTACTATTATTTATATAAGATTTATCATCAATTTAATATTAATCAATTATAAGTATTTGTAAGGGTGCATTCAGATGTACCGTTACAGTACCCCGCCAACTGAAGAAGGATTTTGCGTCTTTAGTAGTAAAATCCGTCTATCTGTTTCTAGTCTACTAGATACCGAGAAAAATATTTATTTGGTATAATTTACGAGTTTTAGGTCTTTTTTGTGCCAATATCCTATAGATTTACCGGTCATATCAGATAATTCGTACACAAGTGGTGACCTCTTAGTAATAATTTTGCATTTCGTGAATTTTGGAGCAATTGTTTTTTATTAAGTATTTATCTATATCTCTATCACTATGATAAAATGTCCTTTTCCATACTATGTCCCCTACATTATATTCAGCAGGCCGACGACGTAGATGATAAGTATAACAAGTTTTGGAATTTGCCGAATTCTTATGGACTCCATTAAGATCATCATAAGAACATGAGGCTATAGAATTATTATTAAAAGATATTTGCTGCTCGTTAGTATGAGATAGTGAAATGGACTTAGAGAACTTTGGGAATAACTTGAATTTCTTCCAAAACTCTACACCTAAAATGAGTGTTGATGTAACCGACGGAATAATAGAGGCTTTTAGGTAATTAAGTTGGTTTTCAAATTTAACAGGAAGATTAATATACCCGACCGCAGATAATTTATGACTACCAGCTGAAATAAATAATTGAAGGGTGTCGCATTTGATAATGGATTAGTTAGAAGAAGAAGGTAGATCAAGATGAGAGTTGTTACCTAGTATTGTAACAGCTGAGCCAGAATCAAGCAACCCACACATAGGTTTATCTCCTACTGTGATGGTAGCATAAGGGCGTACATCAGAGTTAGGTTTTTTATCGGGGATATTTGCAATAGGATAACCCGAAAAGTAATTTTTTATTGTAGTTAACCAATTTTCCCAGTCTTCCATATCAAATTTAGATGGATGATTGGCGGTCCACGACTGTGCGATTTAGAAGAAGTTTTCTCCCTCGCACGACTTCCTTGTGGAATCAATTACCACCAGCGAATTTTCCGGACCGATACGACTTAGGAACCTTCAAGAAAAGAGCTTACACCTTTCTAAAAGGTCGGCAACGCATCTGCAATTCCCCTGGTGTTGCGGTTGTTCATGGGCGGCGGTAGTCACTTACCACCAGGTGAGACGCATGCTCGTTTGCCCCCTATTCTATAAAAAAAAAATGTTTTCGATATACTATTTACTACTGACATGCAACAGTCTTTGCCAAGTAGTTTTTTTGTTTCGGTGCGGAATTACATTTAGGACAGTTAGGGTAAATAAGTTTTTTTAAGCCACATTTAAAGCAGACCGGGTAACGTTCCTGTTTACATTGTCTCAACGAATGGTCATTAGTACGGCAAAGTGGACAGAAAACCGGTGTTCGAGTTGAAGTACTAGGGTTAGATTAAATAGCTGATATTGGTACATTGGTACCAGATTTATAATTACGATAGTAACTATTATTTGACTGGGTGTTAAATTTTTTATTATAATAATTATTTTTGTAAAAGCTAGGTTCTGATTTTGTATAGGCTAAATCTGGGGCAAGGGTTTTACTTGACGGTATCGGAGGTTCATGAAATTGAGACGATAGGCATTGAATTTTTTCATAATTAAGGCATAGTTTACGAAGTGTGGCTATAGAATCAACACCGGTAACATATGATGCGAGAACAGTCGCATAGCACGGTCGTATGTTGTGTAATAGAATATCTAATTTATGTTTTTCTGAATGTGGTGCAGATAGACGTGAAAAGAGGTGAGACATAATTGATAAATAGATAATAATGTTTTCGGATTCATCCTGTGTTCTGTTACGAATTTCGGACATTAGTTTGTAATCGTAGCCAAAAGGTGTGAAATCCTCGCTTAGTAGATTAAGTAATTCTTCCCAAGTACGAGTACTTACTGTATCACGAACACTACGATACCAATGAAGCGCATTATCAATAAATAATTCCGATGCACACATTAATAATTTGCTTGAAGGTAAATTCCTAACAGTTTGAAACTCTTTTATCTTTTGTATGAACGCACGAACGCAAGTTGTACCCTCATATTTTAATTTATACAGCTCGCTAGTACTCGAATGTTCGCACTGCACCGATACAATGGGTGAGTCACGTAGTGAAGATAAGTTTGCAGAACTAGTTTGCTCGGATTCGGTATTATTAGCAGAGTCTAACTTTTGCATAGAAAATAATTTTGTCGATAAAACGTCGAATTCTTTGTTTGAGGAATTAATCTTTTTTACGAATGAAGAATTAGATTTATCTATTCGTCTTAAACGATGATAAATATGATTATGCAAGACTTAGGTTCGCTCAAAAAGATTATAATCATATTTTTCGGTTAAGGAGTTAATTCGGGTAGCCAGCTCGGTTATAGAACTTTGAACACCCTCATGATCGACCGTTATATCAAGACCTGATTTAAAAAGATCTTCATTAGGTATTAACGAAATAAGTTTTGATATCTGTTTACGTAAGCCTAATTCATTAGGAGCCGGTTCATCGCCTCTAATAAGTACTTCGTACGTTAACTCCTGTTTATTAAGCAGAAAATATTTAATAGGGTGAGTTCCCATTGTGTATTTACAACAGAATGCTAAAAACAAGACAAAAGGAAAAGTAGGATACTACAAGCATAAAATTACCGCATCTAAATCTACAAATCAATCAATCAATCTAAAAATTATATAACTGCAATTCTGTTCTTTACAAAAAAACTACAACGTAAAATCTAACTACGATTCGGTGTAAACTATTACTAATTTTAATGTAGGTACTTACACAATTAAAAAGCAAAATCAACAGTTGTTTAGATGCGAACTGTTACGTATATAATTGCGACTTTTAATAGTTTAAAAAGTTATCAGGGTATTTACAATATCTACATTTATTATATCAAATATATTAACAAAAGAATAGGTAAGTAATAATAATATTCTTCGTAACAGTTGACACTATAATAAAATGGTGGCAAAAATAAATGACACTATAATAAACGCTTATTAAATTATAAAAAAATCGTACCAGTTCGCTGTTGTGACACCTCCTCGTTCACAAAAAAAAAAGTTGAGAGCTGCAAAGTGAGAAAAAAAGCGAATGTTTGGAAGTAAGATTAACCACCTTGAGCGCCACTGTGCCGTTAGGGGTACAGAATAGGTGGGTTCTTAAAAAGCCAAGATTTACTGCAAATTTATTTATCCTACTTCCGCACACGTACAAGTAAGTTCTATGAAGGGGTTCACTGGCCTGACGTAGGGGTATAGTCCAAGCGCTGTTCCTCCAGAGCCGTAGACAGCCAGCTAGCAGAAGGAGCCGGTGAAGCCCAAGCCCGACAGCGATGATGGCCGTTGGTAGGAGGGTAAGCCAACACTCAGTTAGCTCGCGGCTCTTCAAGCAGTAGCCCTTAGGTAGCAGGTAGATGCTTAGGTAGTAGGTAGATGCTAGGTGGTAATAGATCCTAGGTAGCAGTAGATCCCCAGCGGGATCAACTACACCTCGAATAATTTAAATTGTAGGTAAGCAGGTTCAACGGTCGTTAGTAGGAGGGTCACGCGCGTTGCGAATTGGAAGCGGTCTCAGGTAGAAATGAAAGAGGAATGGCCCGAACGGGGGGACTCGTCGTCGTGTCGAATCCTACCGAGTCTTTTGTTTTAGAGATCGTTGAGCAAAATGGTTCACGCTGCGCGGATTAAATTAACTAGTCTATGGTTCCGTAGAATAACTATTTTAAATTAACAATATGTAATAATTCGTTACTTTTTATTTTTAGATTAGAATATTATAGTACTATTATTTATTAAAGATTATATCCATATTACTATATATTTAATATTAATCAATTACAAGTATTTGTAAGGGTGCATTCAGATGTACCGTTACAAAATGGTTAAAATCTGAAATCATCCATAATCGTCGTGAGTTGGCGTAAGGATGCTCACAGCTAATGTTATTTTCGTCGATACTTCACACTTCCCGAACTTATATGATTTTTGATATGCTTAGTTGTTGGATCCGTTTGCATAAACTCCAGTCTATTTGGTTTTTCTACAAACACTGCGGCACCATTGAAAATTTTGGAATATTATCCATAAAGTTCTCTACTGAGTGCGTAGTTACTTCGGTTTCCTGATGGTTTCGTAAATAATTGTGAGCCTGTTGATTCAACAGTGCGCACCTTCGGTGCAACGAAGTCACAACAGCTCATATTGTAACTTTACAGGACAAAGCTTTTAAGATTTTTATCTCATTTATTTCCTTATCACTGGATTTCTATCTGTCGTAAGTTTTAATTATTTAAAAATAAATTCTTTAATGTTTTTGCTACAGTTTCACGTAAAAAGTTTATTTTGAATTCCTAAAAAATATTAATGAAAGACAATAAAAAAGTGTTCTAAATTTTGACTTTGTTGCTACAGTAATGATTTTACTTTTATGTCTTAAACATTATTAGTTAAGACAAGGTTTTAAATGAAATAAAGTTTATTTGATAAATATTTCGTATATTTTCCTCTCAAAAAATCAACTACCAAGAAAACATTATCTCAAAACAATTAGTCCTATAAACTACTAAATAATATGGCATCATTTTTATAGTTTTAGTTTTGATCAAATTCTAGGAAAAGCAGACATACTTAATACTCAGTCTTATAATCTTTATTAAAATTATGAACAGTCTTATAAATAGTTAAATAAATATGTTTAATCTTATAAACAATAATATTCTTACATAAATTTAAACTTATAGTCTGATAAACTTGAAAATAAATTGGAATTATTATCAAAAACTAAAGTCAATTAAATTGTATCAATCATCACACGAAACAAAAAAAGTTTAAAAATAGTAACATTTTTGTTTTAGGATTAATTCAAAGCAAGATGTTTACCTTTTATCAAAAACTAAAGTCAATTAAATTGTATTAATCATCACTTGAAACAAAAAAGTTTAAAATAGTAACATTTTTGTTTAAGGATTAATTCAAAGCAAGATGTTTACCTTTTTAAAAACTTTGAAAATAACTCTTCAAATAAACTGTTACATAAGTTTTCA
This sequence comes from Parnassius glacialis, assembly GCA_033319125.1. Classification (NCBI taxonomy): domain Eukaryota; kingdom Metazoa; phylum Arthropoda; class Insecta; order Lepidoptera; family Papilionidae; genus Parnassius; species Parnassius glacialis. Next base: position 8,446,941 of record JAVANC010000015.1, on the reverse strand, counting down.
TAATATTTTGAAACAATATTACCAGTAATCAATTGCTTTTCTACCAACTTCAATAAAAGGAGGAGGTACTCAATTCCAATGTATGGTCTTTTTTTTTTTTTATAGGAAAAGGGTGACAAACGAGCACACAGTCCACCTGATGGTAAGTGGTTGCTGCGGCCCATAGACATCTACATCTATCCTCTATTACAAATCAAAATGTAGATGCGTTGTCACCCGTGAGGACTAAGATGGAATGCCTCATTTCTAGTAAAAAGGGCCTCCGGCCACCTGCACTCACCAAGCGAAACGCAGAGGTAAACCTCTACTTCACGCTGGTTTTCTGTGAGGTCGTGGTACCACCCCGGTTCGAGCCGGCCCATCCGTGCGACAGCAAAAGCTGCCGCGTGGCTCTACCACTGTTTTTATGTGTGTTGCCTCATAATTTTGTTCTATGTTAACCGATTTCGATAATTCTTTTTTATTTGAAAGCTGGTGCTTTTCATATGAATTTGATCAAGGTCTGACCAATAGTTTTTAATTTTTTCTTAGTAATATAATATATTGAAGTCGGTTGTACAAAATTTTTAATTTGTCATTATTATTGTTTACAATAGGCAATTTATAGTTATAAGCAGCACTCAAATTAATATTTGTGATATTTTTCTTGCCTGAACGACTAAATTTAATTTTAGTTTGTTTAAATTGTTCAGTTTTATAGGTGGTTTTGTACTTATAGGTATCGTATTATAGGAATCTTTAATGGATTTCACCACTTTAATATCAGAAAGTCTGATTGTTTCGCCATCAGTATTTTTGATGGTGTTTAGGTTAATATCGTTAGCAAGTATATTTAAATCGTAGAAACTATTAAAGTTCATTTCATTAACAATGAAACTGTTCACGCCCCTAGCTGCCCCAACAAAGGTTGACGGGACTACGGCCCATGAGTAATCCCATCGACGGGCAACTAAGGATGGGGCCCAAATGGCCTATGGACAATTGACCTACACAATAAAGATAAGGCTATGTAAATAAATATTACGTACCTGGTTCCGAAGCTAAGACCGCCCCAAGGCTCGGTCCGGCCGTAGGTAGGTGTATGTGCATGTAAGTGGTGTTTAGTAGTGTTTATATATGTGACCTGAACCAACTGAGGTGATCGGGCAGCGGCCTGGTCCGATGCTGCCCCACAATGTAATTCATTCCAGCGGACATCACCAAAAGACAGCTTCTTCCTTCATTTCACTATTTCAGTCTATCGACTTTATTATACATTTAACTAACGTCAAACTCAACTAAATCCCCATTAATTGTAATCAAAAACGTAACATACGGCACGACTAATGAACGGCGGATCAAAGTTCACTTCCGTTTCACGTAGCAACAAGATTATTACCACGAGCAAGAACGCGATCCCTTCTCGATTTACAACGTTTAGAATTCCTTAGCACAAATCTATAATCTAATACGAACACTGTTTCTCGCAGGTCACAAATTTTAACGTTTTAACCGACACAAGAAAATATCTCCGAGTTACATCCAATGCCACAAAGCAACTCTTTGACGCAAAGTATTATTGTCAAGCACTTCAACCGGCAATCACTATACAATTTACGTAAATTACTTGCCAACGAATTTAGGATAATCAATCAAATTATTACTGCTTCGTCATCGCGTGAACGCTCTAAAGGTAACCAAACTAGAAGCGAAAACTCCAATAGTAAATTCCAAACGCATCAAAAAACCGGACGTTGGTCGCAATCAATGTTTAATTCCAAATAATTAACCGACCCGGCGTCTATTTTTCTAGACTCAACAAAAACCTCGTCGTTGCATAAATTTGCTAACAAAACCGACACTAATTAGAGATTATACCGGACGACGACACCGTGCTTTTTTTGTATAGGATAAGGGTGACAAACGAGCACACAGTCCACTTGATGGTAAGTGGTTGCTGCGGCCCATAGACATCTACATCTATCCTCGTTTGCGAATCAAAATGCAGATGCGTTATCACCCGTGAGGACTAAGATGGAATGCCTCTTTTCCAGTAAAAAGGGCCTCCGGCCACCAAGCGAAACACAGAGGTAAACCTCTACTTCACGATGGTATTCTGTGAGGTCGTGGTACTACCCCGGTTTGAGCCGGCCCATCCGTGCGACATCAAAAGCTGCCGCGTGGCTCTACCACTGTTATAACCACAGCGCTGCAATAATCACTTCCGACCCGCCCCGCTAACCACCAATCCGATCTCGCACGAACATCAAAACCGGTAGGAAATCACCACGCTGAGCGCCCTCTGGCGTCGATTCTTGAAATTAGCGTTTTGGCGCGAACAGAAACTATTACCAGTCTTTTAAGCACTACGCATTAGAGTCACATGATGATCTGGGGTGTAAACTCGTCCAGATTTTCGACGAATATTTTTCGCTATTATTGAGTGGGCAGCAACCGCTTTATTTTGAGTGTGCCTACGAATCAGGTACTTGTGTATTATAGATCTTTGACAAGGTTGAAACGGCATAATAGTACAGACTTAGAATGAATTTATTTTTTTGTTGACTGCAACAGTTATCGGAGAGAAAAGTTATATCTGAATCTGGATTAGTCAAAAACATTCTATTAAAAAATTGTACACACAAGAACATATTTGATTGGCTCCTCGCTTACCCAGACTTTCGTGCCAAAAGAAACAAAATATTTTCTCATCCTTTATATTTGAGTTAATTTTTAACAATTTAATTTAATTTTATAAAAAAAATGCCGACGATTGGCCTATAAGAAAATATATTGGCGAATATAAGCACAATGATGTTGCTATCTGGGTTTTTGCACTCGTCTACTTCTTGCTTTATTTCAATCCTCCTTTGACTCTTTTCCTCTTGATGTAGAGTAAAGCTTGACGTCCGCGATTCTTTATCTACAGCATTTCTCATTTTTATAGGCATCTTATACGTAACATTAATCTTTACGTGGAGGTAAAAGGCAAATATTAAATTGGGTATTGAAAATTCGATAGTATGCGTCGTAATTTGCTAGTTCTTTGTTGGTAGATAGACAATTTTGTTGATAAATACGGTGTAGGTCGGCTACAGTCAAACCCCCGATTCTTTCCCCGAAGAATTGGCTGTGATGTAGTGACTTTCAATCCTAGGGATCGAATTTATGTGATCACGTACGGATTGTATTACTTCAGGGTCTAGCTTTGACTGTTTTCCGTGCTTACCGCGTTTATCTGTTGGAATTACACTTACGCCTGTAAATGTACTTTCAATTACAGTATGTTGTGGTTTATTACTTATAGCTAATGTATTCAATAGGTACGTTTTACTAACCCTTATCTCTTTACTTCGATTAATAAGAAAGTAACTTGTGTTTGGTTTTCTACATTTTCTATTCACGTCTCCACCTTTTCGAATCTTGATAGTACGGATTTCAGGTTAAACTTACCTCGACCGGGGAAGGACCACGCTCTCACAGAATACCAATGTAAAATAGCAGCATAACGCTGCTGTGTTTCGTGTGGTCAGTGTAGAGAACCGGAAACTCTTTTTTACTGGAAACAAGGCATTCCATCTTAGTTCTCACGGGTGACAACGCATCTGTATTTTTATTCGTTATCGAGGATAGATGTAGATGTCTATGGGCCATAGCAACCACTTACCATCAGGTGGACTGTGTGCTCGCTTATCATCCTAACTCTATAAAAAAAATATATTCCTATTATCTGTAGTAAATTTATTTGAACAAGACAATCGGCAAGTATTTACACAATGTGGCCGAATATTTTTTTGCGGCATGGCTTTACCTCTGGTTGACGTGTATGCTTGACCAGTGTTTTTTAGAAACTTTCTCTGTTGTTTTTTCTATTCACTTGGGTTTCTGGTCATTTTTGACTTTGGTACAGTACTAGCTTGTTCAGTACAGCCTTGAATAATCTCAGAGGCTGCATTATTATGTATAATTGATACATCAGAAACATTTTTGCAGCGAGATGTAGAATGGGAATGGCTAAAACTATTGCTAGAGCTGGATGAACTACTACTTGAGCTCGAGGATCTCAATCCACTGCTAGAGGCAGATCTAGATGTAATTTTGAGTAACTGTAAAAGTGTTTTTCTTGGTCGCGTTTTTACGTTGGTTCATATTCAAATGCATCGGTCGCGGAAAAATCTTCATTATTATCAGGGTCGGCTTCATTGGCATTTGAGATGGTGTCTTGCCTTAGCACCTCTTTTTCTCAAGTGTTTTGTAGCTCTAGATCAATATTAACTACATTCTAAGATATCCCATCATTTTAATGGTTATATTTTTCACTATCTGTAGTAAAGGCCACATTTTAAATATCCTTTGTCGCCACATTATGTGTAACGATATTTTGTAACATTGAATCAACTTTTGATTCGTCGATTAAAACTGTGTCAAGTTATTGGCATGATTAAATTTTTTATAGGCGTCAGTATCTAAATCATAAATTTTTCTTCCATTTGAAGTACTGGAGATATTGTTATGAGCTTGGGTTCGAGACAATTAAAAACTGCCGAGTGAATTACCAAAATTAACACTTTAATTGCAGAACACTAATTACAACTCAAAACCACACTAATAACAGAACACAATTGTACTACTGATCAATTAAGTCCACAGTTGTATCGCTTCGAAGTTTGTATCGCCAATTCAATACTGACTGGGTCCCGGTTTATACCGGCTTAATATAGAGCCTCAGATAATTTCCAGAACCTACTACTGTAGAAATATCTAAAATGTTCGAGTACATACCGGTCCCGACTGACTAGGTGTCGATAGTTCTAGAAAGTTCTTATATGAAAAATTCTAGAAGGATCTTGACTCTCCTAGTTCTACTACTCGATACTAAAGAGCTCTAGTGGTAACTAGTGTTGCTATGTACTAGGCATTAATGCAAAAATATTATTTATTGAAGAACGAGAGGTTCCTAAATTATAATCATGATCATTATCCTAATATTCTGGATGAAAGTTCACTAACCAGATTTTAATTAATTAAAATTAAATTAAAAATCTTTTATTTCGAAACTAGTCCATGTCACACTTCATAAATACAAATCAAAATTAAAATATTAAATCTAAGTTATGATGTCAATTTTATATGAATTACTTCAAAAATATATTTTTTTTAAATTAAATTATTACAATTACTTAAATTCATATAAAATACACAAACACAACAAAACAGATATACAGCTCTAAAGTTATCTAAATTTATGTTTAGAACCGGAGTGCTCGACATGCAGCCTGGTCCAGTGTCGCATTATAGGGCAATCCAGATCCATCAGCCAGGCGAACAGTTGCATGTAGCCATTTGAGCCGCCCCGTATGCGGCGCATCAGGGATGCGACTCGCTTCCGAATGATTTCTATTGAATTAATTTGTTAAGTCTTAACCATAGAAATATTTTTTTACTGCGGGAACCCATTGTTCTCTGAAATAAAATTGATTTTATTAAAGATATTTGTAAGTCACATTCATCTGAAATCGAACCGAAGACCTCTGAAGTGAGAAACTGGAGTATACCACCACTTACAAACATCGAGAAGATGAAGAAAGTAAATAATAGCACGAACTTAGTTTCATCACTAATTAAAGCCATCAAACAGCCCCCATAAAAATAAATTATTAATACTAGTGAGGTGCTACGAAATGTGAATTCGCGATGTACTCATTTTGAAAAATGTAGGTTTTTTTTTAAGTTTGACTTGAGCCAAATCGGTCATGGAATTACACACCGAAAATATTTCAAACTAAACAGTCCCAAGTCTTTTTATAATCCTGTCATAAATTATAATATTGGATCTACTAACCACTTTTTTGTTATTAACATTGTAATTCCAATTGTTGTAGTTAAAAATATCATTTTACCTACAAAAATACTCTCACGAGAGCGGGGGCACTACTGACCAGTGTTGGGAAATGTTGGTGCAAAATTATGGTTTTGCCAAGCTAGAAAATATTGTATTTTGGGTAGAATTATTGTTTTTTTTTGCTAAAGATTTTTTATTAATTTAAGCTGTCTTAATCCAAATTTAATAGGTTTTTGCTATTTCTTTATCTTTGCATAAATTAAAAATTAACTGGAATTAAACAATACAAACTAAACAGGAATGGAAAATTCGAAGTCGTCTTCTTCTTCGAGTTCAAAATCTCGACGTGTAGATGTTGACGGATGTGACTGCAGAGAAGTTGTTGCATACAGGACATTGAAGACAATTTTATTTGCCATTTGTTTCGTGGGTTCAAATGATATACATCCCTTTTCAAGATGTTTTGCGCTGTCAGAAGCGATAACCACATTATTAATAATGTAAGTCAAAATTCTGTTCCGGCTTTTCGTTTTAATAAGATGTATCTTTCTAAAGATGCGCTCGCAATTTGCATTGGCATGAGGGATGCATAAAGTGTTAAGAGCAAACTGTGCAAGAACAGTAAATTCTTCCTCGCCCCAAAGGTTTTCAAAGTTTAACAATTTAGACCAAACCAGGTCGACTTATTTTTCTTGAGTTATGTCGTCAGTAGACATCTTAGGGGGAGATTTCGCCACTGTTCATCTAAGGTTTGCAGTAAACTGGCATCGTCTGTTGCAGTATTATGAGTAATTATGCTGGACAATATTGTAGCTAACGGCACGATGGAAGGTTTATTCTGTCTGTGATCGCTCGAAAGAGCTAAGTTAGGATTTAAAGAGCTTATTTCCGACATCACTTTATTGGAAAAGTCCCAGCATTTTTTATGTCAGAAGCAGCTACCATGAATAGAATAGAATAGAATAGAATAGCATATTTTTTATTCAATATAGCTCACATGCAGCATGGCGTAGCACAATTTTTTTAGAATAGAATAGAATAATTTATATTCAATATACATTACATATGTAATTCTTATTGAGTCATTTTTTACTTTACCACTGGTTAGAAAAAAAAACCTTTGTCCTGGGAAGAACCAGCAAGAAACCCAGCGGGACTTTTTTTAAAAGAATAGAATAGAATAGAATAGAATAGAATAGAATAGAATAGAATAATTTTTTATTCAATATTGATTATTACATAATTCTTATTGAAAGTCATTTTTTATTTACCACTGGTTCGGAAAATACCTCTGTCCTGGGAAGAACCAGCAAGAAACCCAGCGGGACTTTTTCTTCAAACATATTTCACTTAACAATAATTTCATTTATACAATTTTTAAATGATTTTTAATAGAACCAGCATGGTGGCGATCACCTTATTCCCAGGGGTTATTTTCATTCATGTATTCCTTGATATTATAATAACCCTTTTTGTACAGTTTTTCTTTAATAAAACTTTTAAACTTGTTTATTGATAAACTTTGAATATGTTCTGGGATTTTGTTGTAAAAGCGTATACATTGCCCCATAAATGAATTACTGATTCTGTGGAGTCTAGTAACTGGTATTACAAGCTTATGTTTGTTCCTAGTGTTTAAAGAATGCACATCCTTATTCTTATTAAAGCTATTTATGTTTTTATGTACATACATTAGATTTTCATAAATATATTGCGATGCCAAAGTTAATATGTTTATTTCTTTAAATTTTTGTCTGAGGGACTCTTTACAATTTAGGTTATAAATCGCCCGAACGGCTCTCTTTTGCAAAACAAATATAGCTTCAATATCAGTCGCATTACCCCATAGCAAAATTCCATAAGACATTACGCTATGAAAGTAACTAAAATACACTAATCTAGCTGTCTCAACATCTGTGAGACTTCTAATCTTTCTTACAGCATATGCTGCAGAACTAAGTCTGCTTGCTAATTTAGATATATGGGGGCCCCATTGAAGTTTCGCGTCAATAGTAATACCGAGAAAAACAGTGGTATCCACAAGACTCAACTCCTCCCCATTTAATAGCACATTGGTATTCGAATGTTTTACATTAGGTATTGTAAATTTAATACACTTTGTCTTATTGCCGTTCAAGAGCATATTGTTGGCGTTAAACCAATGTACTAATTTCGATAGAGCATTATTTACATCGTCATAATTAATTAACTGCCGTTTGAGTTTGAAAATTAAAGAGGTATCGTCAGCAAATAATACTATATCGTGATTGTCGCCTACAAGATAAGGTAAGTCATTAATATAGATTAAAAACAGGAATGGGCCAAGAATCGAGCCCTGAGGAACGCCCATTGATACTACCGATCCGGAGGAACCTTTACCATTTATCACGACTTTTTGAGTTCTGTTACTTAAATATGAAGTAATAAGTCTAAGCGCCAAATTTTTTACACCGTAATGTTGTAGTTTCCTGATTAATGTTTCATGATGAACACAATCGAAAGCCTTGGAAAGATCACAGAAAACACCTAAGGCATCCTGTGAATTCTCCCAGGCATTAAAAATATATTTCATAAGCTCAACGCCAGCATCAGACGTCGAGCGACCCCTTGTAAATCCAAATTGGTTTTTATGAAGTAATTTATTTGTATTAAAAAAAATTAACAATTGATCCAAAATAATTTTTTCAAAAATTTTACTAAGAGTTGGTAGTACAGAAATAGGTCTAAAATTAGCGGGGTCCAATGTACTACCAGATTTAAATAAAGGTATTACTTTACTATACTTCATTAAATCAGGAAACACACCAGAATCGATACAAGTATTAAAAATAATAGCAAGATGAGGTGCAATTAAATCTATTATGGACGCAATAACTGTCACGGAAATCCCCCACAAATCTGCGGTTTTCTTTACATCAATGGTTTTGAAGTATTTTACAATATCTTGCGGTAATACTTTTTCAAATCTAAATTCTTTTAAACAGATATTAACATTCTGTTTGAGTAATGACTCGGCGACAGTTGGAGAAGAATTCAAAGACTCTGTTGTCAAAATAGGAATATCAGTGAAATATTTCTCAAACACCGCTGCGACTTCTTGATTTGATTTAGTCAATTCATTGTTAATTTTTAATTGATAGTTTGAGTTACGAGGTTTTTCATTACCGGTTTCGCTGTTAATTATACTCCACGTCATTTTAATTTTATTCTTAGCCGTCTTAATTTTGTTGCTAATATGTAACGATTTGGCTGTGGAGCAAACTTTTTTAAACATTTTAGAATAATTTTTGACATATTCTTTAAAAGCATCAGAAGGATTATATGATCTTTCATGGTAAAGGTCATATAACCTTCGTCTGCTTTTATGAATTCCCACTGTCGCCCACTCATTAAATACCTTGCGACTGTTTCCGGAGAATGTTTTAGAAGTAAATGTTTTTTTAAATTCATTGCTTATAAGGGTAAATAATTCTCCATATAAAAAGTCTGCATTGTTCTTATAAGAAAGCGATGGAAGGTTTTTTACCATATTACTTCTAAATCTCTCCAGGCGTTTTGCATTAATAGGAACAAACACAATTTTCTCAATTTCCTGTTTTTTGTGCATATAAGGTAATGAAACCAGTTGTCCACAGTGATCTGAACTAAGTTTTTGAATTATTGATTTGTTGATTGGTACAACACCTGTAAAAATATTATCAATACAAGTTGCACTACACCCTGCAATTCGTGTAGCTTCAAAGAATAAATTATCAAGATTATAGGATTTGAACAAAGAGCAAAATTTAATACTGATGGAAGAAGTTTCCAGGAGATTGATATTGAAGTCTCCACACACTACAAGAGATTTATTCTGTTTATTAAGCTTAACTAAAACTTCTTCCATAATTTTTTCAAAGGTATCATAATTTGAACATGGGGGTCTGTAAACACTGACAACAATAAGGTGCTCAAGCTCAACACATGCCATTTCTACAGTACGCTCAACAGAGAGGCTCACAATGTCTTTACGTTCTTTACATGATAAGGATTTATTAGCTAATATTAAGGAGCCACCACGTAATTTAGTATCTCTATTGAACGAACTGACCACCTGGTGATTACTGAAATTAAATATGGAGTTGTAACTTTTTAACCAATGTTCAGTAATACATAAAATATGAATAAGGTTACTATTTAAAAATAATTCAATTTCTAGTTCTTTGCCTAACATACCTTGTATATTTTGATGCACCAGGTTAATACAGTTTTTATTATTGCTATTTTGTGAAATTACACAATGAAGTATAGTTGAATTGTATTCTAAGGTATTTAAGTTATCTTTGCTAGAGATTACCTCTATTGTCTTATTATCTAATTTAAATTACTTGGAACTAATTCCAAATCATTTGTGAAATTATTTTTCTGCTCAATAAAAGCAGGTGTTAAGGTAGCCAATAATTTGGCTGGGTTAAAATATAAATAATGAGATAGCGTATTTGCTACCAGTCTCAAACTAAACTTTGATAGGTAATACCTATCTCTTGTCAAAAACTTCTTAATTAAATTATTAATATCCACTAAATGAAATTTATCATTATTATTCTTACAATTAAATGTCAAATTTAAGTTATTATTACATGTCAAATTATGCATCATTAAATTTAAATTATATCTTAGTTTATTTTCCTGTGGCCACCCCTCTATGTAAGGCAATGTAAACAAGATAACTTTAACCACATTTATGTTATTGAGATATTCAATATATTTTAATAATTGATTCTTGTTCATATTGCCTCTTCTCCCAACAAAAATTATTAATATACTATCAGGGTTAAATTTACTAGTTAAAATTTTATTCATAATATCACTGAATGATGCTCCAGGCATGCAGTAATTACTTATCTGTTGCCTTTTTAAACAGTTATTCAATGATATACCCAAATTTTTTCCTATGTCATCACTATACACAATTACATTATTTTTTTCATTACTTTTTAAATTTATCTGCTTTGTTATGGTACTATCATAGAGTGCAGGTAAAGAAAATGAAGTATTACTGCTTGTCATATTATTAACACACACTGTCCCTAAAGAACCTGGCATTGAGTGCTGATATTCATTTTGATATTTTAATAAGGAATCAAAACGTTCCTCGTTATATTTACATGACTTTACCAGATTATCCATGGCCAGTATGTGTTCTTTTATCTCATTCCCTGCTGATTTATACTTATTTGACATAGTTTGTAATGAAGTTTGAAGTGATAAAATTTCTGAATTAAGACACTCTATTTCAGTCTCATAACAATTTTTCATGTTTTCCACCTCAATTGAATATAATTTAATTTTACTAATTAACTCTTGTTTTTCCTTACATACATTTGAATAATTTTTAATATTAATTTTAGTTTTAACTAATTTTTGAACTTTCCTAATATATTTATTGATTTTTATATATTTTCTTAATTTCCTTCTGCTGCATGTAATCCTTTCTGCTGTTCTTGATGAGGTAGAATCTTTAGTCAAATCTGTTGTTGTGGAGGGTTGCAATGATTCATGAGATTTACATTCTACGAGCTCATCGAACAGACTCTGAGTTTGAAATGCTTGCACGTTATCATTGTATTGTTTAAATTGTGAAATCTGCTCATTAGCTTCAGTTAATTGTAATTTCAATGCAGCAATTAATCTGAGGGCTTCCTCATATTCTTTGCTGCATCGGTCAAACTCATCGACTGTCCCCTGGAGCTGATCCCTTTCCTTTAAAATATCTGTATAGTCTCTATGTATCTTAACCATATCACTTTTCAACTGTGTATTTTTCGAAATTATACTTATTATTTCCTTTTCGTTGTCATCCCTTTCTTTAAGTAACAGCTATATATAAGCATATAAGCATATTTTACATTAGTGATTGGTAGATACAAAATTTATTTTAGAAACAGCTTGGAAGCGACCACCTCATTCCCAGGGGTTATTATCAACCACGTATTCATTTATACTATAATAACCCTTTTTATATAGTTTCAACTTAACAAAACATTTTAACTTGGTAATAGAGAGAGCCTGTACCCTTTCCGGGACCCTGTTTTAATAGCGTATACAATGCCCCATGAATGAATCACTGACTCTGTCGAGTCGAGAAACTGGTATTACTAGCTTGTGTTTGTTCCTAGTATTTACAGAATGTACATCACTTTTTTTTACTAAAACTGCCTTTGTTTTTGTGAGCATACATTAAATTTTCGTAAATATACTGAGAGGCCAAAGTTAATATATTTATTTCTTTAAATTTATCTCTAAGAGACTCTCTCGGTTTTAGGTTGTAAATAGATCTAATGGCCCTCTTCTGTAAAACAAAAATAGTTTCAAAATCAGCCGCATTTCCCCACAGCAAAATCCCATAAGACATTATGCTATGGAAATAACTAAAATAAACTAATCTAGCTGTCTCGACACTAGTGAGACCTCTAATCTTTTTTACAGCATAGGCTGCAGAACTTAGTCTGCTTGCTAGTTTGGACATGTGGGGGCCCCACTGAAGCTTTGCGTCGAGAGTGATGCCAAGAAAAACAGTGGATTCAACAGGGCTCAGTTCTTTCCCATTTAAAAACACATTGGTACTCAGATTTTTAACATTCGTTGTTGTAAATTTAATACATTTAGTTTTATTTCCGTTTAAATGTAGATTATTAACGTTAAACCAATGCACTAATTTAGATATAGCATTATTCACTTTGTCTCATTTATATGATTGACGTTTAAGTTTAAAAATCAAGGAAGTATCATCAGCAAATAATACTATATCATGATTATCCCCTACAAAAGAAAGTAAGTCATTAATATACACCAGAAATAGGAATGGGCCAAGAATGCAGCCCTGAGGGACACCCATTAGTACAGGTGACCCTGAAGAACTTTTACCATTGATAATAACTTTCTGCATTCTATTACTTAAATATGAAATAATGAGTTTATGCGCTGTGTTCTTGACACCATAGTACTGTAGCTTCCTGATTAATGTCTCATGGTGAACACAGTCAAAGGCCTTGGAAAGGTCACAAAATATACCCAAAGCATCCTCTGAATTCTCTCATACACAAGAAATATGATTAATAAGGTCAACTCGAGCGTCAGTTGTCGAGCGACTCCTTGTAAAACCGAATTGATTTTTATGTAGCAATTTATTAATATTAAAGAAACTTAACACCTGATCTAAAATTATTTTTTCAAAAATTTTACTAAACGTTGGTAGTACAGAAATTGGTCTAAAATTGGCGGGGTCTAATGTACTACCAGATTTAAATAAATGTATGACTTTACTAAGTTTCATTAAATCGGGATACACACCACATTTGACGCTTGTATTAAATATAGTGGCTAGATAAGGTGCTATTATATCTATTATAGACAAAATAACTTTAACGGAAATCCCCCATAAGTATGCAGTTTCCTTAACATCAATAGTTTTAAAATATTTAACGATATCTTTTGGCAGTACTCTATGAAATTTAAAAGTATTTGAACAAGCCTTTACATTTTGTTTGAGCAATGATTCGGCGACAGTAGGAGAACTATTTAATGATTTTGTTGTCAAAAATGGAACATCAGTAAAATGTTTCTCAAAAACCATAGCAACTTCTTGATCAGATCGCGTTAAATTATTGTTAATATTCAATTGAAAATCCGAGTTGCGCGGTTTGACCTTGCCCGTTTCACTATTTATTATTCTCCAGGTCATATTAATTTTGTCAGATGCAGTTTTAATTTTGTTACTTAAATGTAAAGCCTTAACAATGGAGCACACTTTTTTTAAATATTTTAGAATATGTTTTTACATAATTTCTAAATATAACACTACTTTTATATGATCTTTCATCATATAGCTCGTATAACCTTCGCCTACTTTTATAAATTCCTAATGTCGCCCATTCATTAAATGATTTACGACTGTTAATAGAGAAAGTTTTAGAAGTAAATATCCTACTAAATTCACAACTTATAATTTTAAATAATGTACCATACAAATAATTAGCACTATTTTTAAATGTAAGTGATGGAAGTCTTTTTATTATATTACTTCTAAACCTCTCCAATTGATGTTCATTTATTGGAACAAACAAAACTTTCTTATTTTTCTGTTTTTTGTGTATGTAAGGTAATGATACCAACTGTCCTCAGTGATCTGAACTTAAATTTTGTATAATTGATTTATGCAAGGGCTTAACATCTGTAAAAATGTTATCTATACAGGTCGCACTAGGCCCAGCAATACGTCTTGGTTCTAAGAATAAATTAACAAGATTATACGATTTAAACAATGAGCTAAACTTAATACTAATGGAAGATGTTTCAAGGAGATTGATGTTAAAGTCTCCACATATTACAACAGACTTGTTCTGTTTACTAAGTTTGAGCAAAACTTCTTTCACAATCTTTTCAAAATAGTCATAAGTAGCACATGGGGGTCTGTAAACACTTACAACCATGAGGTGCTCGAGCTCGACACAAGCCATTTCTACAGTTCGCTCAACAGAGAGGCTCACTATATCCTTACGTTCTTTACATAATAATGATTTATCTGCTAGTATTAAGGAGCCACCACGTAAACTTTTTCTCTATTGAAGGAACTGACCACCTGGTGATTTCTGAAATTAAACGTGAAATTATAATCTTTTAGCCAATGTTCAGTAATACAAAGGACATGTATGTTGTTACTATTTAAAAATAATTCAACTTCTAATTCTTTGCCCATCATGCCTTGTATATTTTGATGCACCAGGTGTAAACAGTTTTTATAACTTATTTGTGGGCTGTTTTCAAAGTTAACTAAACTATTATTATTGCTAGATATTGCCTCTTTTGTCGCATTTACTAATTTGAACTAGTTGGAACTGATTCCAAATTAAATGTCAAATGATTATGCTCAATAAAAGCAGTCTTGGTAGCCAAAAACTCGGCTGAGTTAAAAAGTAAATAATAAGATAGCACATTTGCTACCATTCTTAAATTATATTTTGATAGGTAATACCTATCTTTTGTCCAAAACTTTTTTATTACATTATTTATATCAACTAAATGAAATTTGTCATTATTATCATTACAATTATATGTCAAATTTAAATTTAAATTAATATGAGAACGTTGCTACACCTATTGTGGAAATCTGTTATTCCGGTGGGATTTCTTTGGACGTTTTCATTACTAACATGAGGTAATACACCTACTCCTAGATATGATTGTTGTATAAGGAGAAAATGTGCTTGATTCGTGGGATCTATATTAGATACCAACCAGGGGTGTTTTAAGACATAATCATTTTTCATATAACAAAATAATATTTCTTTGTATAGCTCTTCTACTTTTTCATTTAGTTCAGTTACAACCACTTTAGTTGCCTGAAAGTATGTATAAAATTTATGAATTTTGGCAATATACACTGCAAGAAGTAAAAGATAATTTTAAGAAAGGGTCACGGATTTCTATGTAAGTTATAAAGAGAGTCATTGAAATATCGTTTTTGAAGTTTAGTGCACCCTTTTTTTACAAACTCCTTAATTCCAGCAGCTACACAACTGTTTTCATTATCTTCTAAGAACTTTTCTACTTCTTTCTTATTTTTTTCATGGTTGAAATCTGAAGAGTCTTATTTTTATTTCGAATTATAGCGCGTAATGTTCCCATCGTTCTTGTAGCCTTTAAAAGTTATTTTATGTGTTGTTTAAGTTCATCTGACAATTTTTTTAGCATCATGAGTTTTGAGATCCTTAAAACTCTTCACCAGGCCTTCACTTAATGATTGTTATGTCTCTGTCGTTTCGTCCACTAGAACAAGGAGTAGATATCGGTGAAGTAGATGGACATATAACTAATGTTGGTGACTTTTTTCTTGAGGCTGAGGCAATAGCCTCTTCAGAACATGACGTTTGGGATCTTTTTGTTGTTGTTGGGTTGGCTTTAATCAGTTCATTTACTCCGAATCGAACTTTCCGTGTCACTTGGGTGTGGGCTATTACAATTTATAAAAGCCTTTATTTTTTTTTCCTTCTTACGATCATAACACTTTAAAACTCTTCCTCCACTTTTTCCTTTGAATTCTTTGCTGTTGTGGAGTCATTTCATTAATGGGAAGCACTTTTTTCTCTTCTTTCCCGTTTTGGTATTTAGCTTTATTTCTTGCTTTATATTGAGCATATAGAATGGGATAATTCTTAAGTTTTTGGTACCTTTCTTTCATCCAGTTTTGATGATTTAAGCCTTCCAATTTTACCTGACACAATAGTTTAAATATGAATTTATAATCTCATTTAAGTAGATTAGTTATTAATAGTACGGTATAACCAAGAATACAATAAATTTGGTTATTAAGAATTAAAGATAATAAGTTTGAATGTTGTAATAATTTCAATTTTGTACAGTGGCGTAGCATGCCTTAGATGGGCCCTGTATCAAAATTTGTTAGGGGCTCCAATGAACAGTAGGGGGATGAAGTTGTTCACGTCCGCAGGAATTGCCGCCCGCACCCTGCACGTGTCCCCGGGTGGCGCTAAACGAACAACAAACTACTGGCTGTTGTACTGTTGCGCTATAATCTTGCAACCTCACACACACAGCACTATCACAGTCGTTCAAAGAATATTGTATCATTTAATTACCCACTTGAAATGCCTCAATGCGATCAGTTCTCCTCGGAAAGCCACTGGACTAGAGATAATAGACCTATTACCCGAATCTGCCAACTTATTATAGAAATTATTAGTCAAGCAAAATGCGAAGTAGTAAGTAAGATTCTATTAGAAAATGACATAGACGTACTCCTTTTACAAGAAACTCACGCTAGAGATGAACAGGATCTATATAAACGTGGTACTATCCCGGGATACTACATTGCTCATGCAATTAACCACGCGTAATATGGCATCGCCACTTATGTTAAAGGAGGTATTAAACACGTCGCTGCGGAGACTTGCCTTGGGGTCCGGATGTATTTGCCTCTGCAATATAGATCAATAAACTTACCATTGTAAACGTATACAAACCACCAAACTCTTCATAGACTACCAACCTCCCCGCGTTCCCACACCCATGCCTATATGCCGGCGACTTCAATAGTCATCACACGACCTGGCGATATAACAAAAATGATGCAAATGGTGAACACCTCGTACAATGGGCGGAGAACAACAACCTACACCTGGTATTTAATGCCAAGGATAGAGGATCGTTCAGGTCAGCAAGATGGAAACGGGATTATAATCCAGATTCACTAAACTTATCATAGCAACAGCAAAAAAGAGCTTTATCCTAAGCTACCGCAAGGCGTGCATCCCTTGCTAAAAACTATTTGATGATGACAGACCTTGTATGACCTTCTGAAATCTCTCGACGAAGGGCGTCGAAATAGGTGGCCCGATATCGTAAAGTCAATGGATTTTAAGACTTCCAGTAGGAAAACTTGGAGGGTGCTAAATGGGTTGGTAGGCAAGACTGGAACAAACTCCCGTGGTGGATCTGCTCCACTAGCCAAACGCGATTGCAAACAGAATAGTTGAGCTGTCCCGAGTTAAAGGCAGAAAAGATGATACCCGGGCGACACGACAATGCGCTAAACAGCTCAAGGCGTCGCTACCAATTGACTAGCAGCTGTCACGAGAATTCTCCCAAGATGAAACCGATCGCGCCTTGAAACTATTGCCCCCTAATAAAGCTGCTGGTTTCGATGGAGTCTATAATGTGTTTCTAAAGCACCTGGGCTCGAAATGCAGGAAATGGCTGAAAGAGTTCTTCTCAGATATCCTGTAACGTAACAAATTGCCTCGCGACTTCAAAAGATCGAAGATTATTGCTATGCTGAAACCCTAAAAACCTGCAGACGATCCTAAGTGCTACCGTCCTATCGCCCTTCTGAGCTGTGTCTACAAACTTCTGGAGAGACAACCGCATTATGCCTCTCATTGATAAGGTGGTTCCAGTCGAACAAGCTGGCTTCCGTTGTGACCGCAACTGTACCGACAGGTGTTGTCCCTCACAACCCACATTGAATCAGGGTTTCAAAAGAAACTAAAGACGGTTGCTGTTTTAATAGACCTGTCAGCGGCAAACAACACAGTTTGGCGGCAAGGGTTGGTCTATAAGTTAATGAAAGCGGTACCATGCAGAAAAATGGTGGGGCTGTTAAATAGCATGCTTAGCAACCGTGAGTTCATGGTTTTCCTTGGCGACAGTTAAGGTCGTGCCAAAAACCTGAACAATAGATTACCACAGGGTTCAGTTTTAACTCCTTTATTCTTCAATCTTTACTTACATGATATATCTGAAACGCAGAGTCGTAAATGTATGTATGCTGATGACATAGCACTAGCTTCCCAACACGAAACCTTCAAACCATCCGAAGGTATTCTTAACGAGGACTTAAGCATACTAGACAAATACTTTAGGAAATGGAGACTAGTACCAAACACTGCCAAAACCGAAGTAACTGCGTTTTACTTGGCTAACCAAATGGCAAAATACGAGCCCACTGTTGAGTTTTCTGGAGCCATGTTGTACTATAACCCCACTCCGAGATACCTGGGCGTGACTCTCGTATAGACGATACTTTCACAATTTTACCATCTGACAAAGTAACTGCATTTTTAAACCACCTTAATTTTATAAACCCTAAAATAAAATTCACAATGGAGTTAGAGGCAAACAATACTTGAGCATTCCTAGATGTTTTAGTCATCCGAAATCCTGCTAACACTATTGGTCATACTGTGTACAGGAAAATACCCATACCAACCGACATTTAAATGGTGAATCGCATCATCATCCTTCACAGTTAGCTACCGTAGGAAAATCGTTGTTTCAGAGAGCACGAGGGATCTGTGACTTAAGCATACTAGACAAATACTTTAAGAAATGGAGACTAGTATCAAACACTGCCAAAACCGAAGTAACTGCGTTTTACTTGGCTAACCAAATGGCAAAATACGAGCCCACTGTTAAGTTTGCTGGAGCCATGTTGCACTGAAACCCCTCTCCGCGATACCTGGGCGTGACTCTCGACCGGAATCTCACGTACGCTCCGCACATGGACAAATTATCCAAAAAGCTCCAGACCAGAAACAGCATCTTGCACAGGCTAGCGGGCACCACTTGGGGGGCCAGCGCCGATGTGCTGCGTACAACCGGTCTGTTTGGTGTACTCAACAGCAGAGTACTGTGCACCAGTATGGTCAAATAGTGCACATGTGCACCATGTGGACACCCAGTTGAACCAGACCATGAGATGCATATCTGGAACCTTAAAATGTACCCCCCACCAGTGGCTTCCCGTGCTAAGCCATATAAGCCCATTTGAGAAGACAACAAATATTACGAGAGTCCCAGAAGATCTACGGAAATCCCAACCTGCCAGCTCACGCGGAGTTGACTGATCCGCCACACCACCGTCTGAAGTCACGTCACCCACCATACCAGACCGCATGTGAACTCGTGTCCGGCGTATTTAACACATCTGCTGAGCGTTTGCAGGAATGAACGCAAAACCCCCCTGATATCATGTAAGTTACTATCAACCCTACCCTTAAACCTGCTGGTTTTGCCCTCCCAAGAAGGGAATGGTGCCAACTGAATAGGGTACGAACCGGATGCGGGCGAAGCAATGCCTTTATGTCCATGTGCGGGTGAAGGGAACCACCGGGGTGTGAGTGTGGAGCTGCTGTCCAGGATGTTGAGCATATAGCTAGACTGCCCACTCACAAGGTACCACGGCTGCCCAACAGATTTGTTCTCTCTCGAAAACGACGCTATCCCATGGATTCAGCAATTAAAAGATAGAATAACTTTATAATATTAATTTTAATTTATTGTGAACGATTGTAAGAATGCCATACGAATAAATAAATAAATGAAGAGTAAAGATTTCATAAAAGCAACAAAAACACTTGAATTGAATTAAAGTTATTATATATCGATTATAAGTTATTACTTACAATTAATACTTCTAGGAACTAACCTAGCCAAACAATACTAACATAGCTGAAGACGATTCTGCGGCATTCATACTCGTAGCTGAAGACGTTTCAGTTTTTTAAATTCTTTGCTTCTATAGATAATAGTGATAGCCTTTCCTGTCCCGTAGAAGTCCTTGGAATTTTTGGTTACACATGTTCGGGGCCCCTGTAGCCCGGGGGCCCTGTATCATTGATACAGCTGATACGGCGGTAGCTGCGCCCCTGATTTTGTATTAAATTGAAAAATTAGTTATACACTTTAACTGATTGGTTTGTTATAAGATTATTCCTATTTATACTTTCATAATTTAGAAGAAGATTAGAATCGCAGGTCAAATATTCCAAACAAGAAATAAATGTTTTATGATGATATAATTAAAATTATATAATATGATTAAAATTAAAAATTTCAACAACCTGCACACTAACTCATTCACCTGATCGTTTTGCCCCGGTCAATTATAACCAGGTTTTTGAGATTTTTTTTAGTTAAAATTTAAATTGAATTATAATCCATAGATTTAAGCTGATTTTATTTATACAATTTCGAACATGACAAGTTTTATAAAACGATTTATTTTAGTACCTTAGTAGTTAGTTGGGAAGAAAATATGACCAGAAAAAGTAGGACTTCTTACAATTTCGTTCGATTCCAATAAATTCACACAGAGAAAATTCGGATACGTATATCTCACACAATCTTTGGAAGCGCACTGATTGCGGGGTGCGGGGCTCAAGATTACTGGAATGAGCTATTCTGTGCTGTATTTTAATTTGCGTTAGGTTAATTAGGAAGTCGCCCGACAAATTTTATAGAAATTTAATTTGCATAATATATGCTTTATAAATTTAAAATTCACATTAAATTTAATCTTTAGACTACAATTTCCGAAAAATATTAGTATTTTACAATTTTATAAGAACTTCTGAACAAACTTGAGCAAAAACTTTAATATTTGATCAAAATTGCTATAGTTTAATCTGCTATATTTAATGCTATAGTTAATTTAATCATCGGTACATTTCATTACATTGTATTACCAACTAAAATACTATAACAATACTATAGGGTATAATTGGCCTATATAGAAAAAGTACTTCGAAAGCGATACAATACCAGAATGTTGGCATAAATATTATGTCTATCTTACAAATAAACAAATCGATTACGTCAGGTGATGTTACACATTTTTTGCGAAAGACCCTCAACAACTTCGAGCTTAGTGCTCCCAACAACTACCGGCATAGGTGTGACATGGACGTTATACATGACCTTTCTCGAAGACTACAACTACTGGACCAACGATTGCATCGTTAGTCTAGTGGTTGTAGTACTAGCTGCTGATCATGAGGTCCCGCGTTCGGATCCCGGGTCTGGTCAAAAAATCAGCTGTTGAGCTTTTCAATCAACAAATTCTCATTAGCTGTCCGTAGTCAAGAACTTGGCGGTGCCTCACCCCCGTGCCTCGGAAAGCACCTAAAGCCGTTGGTCCTGCGCCTGATCTCTTTCCGGTCGTGTCGGCTTACCGTCCTATCGGATTATGAAAGTGGGGGCATAGAAAGTGCACCTGTGCTTGCGCATACACTTGGGCATTATAATCCTGTCCTGCGCTGATGGCTAGTCTCCGTTGAGGCTGGCCGCCGTGACCGAAACTCGGTCTGGAGGACATCATTGGAACAAAGTTCCTTATCGCACGGTACGAATTTGACGGATGGGGGCTAAGCGAGAAGAAGTGTAAGATTTTTCCGCCACCACCCCCTTTCTATAGTGCGAGCGAGATGGAATAATATTCATCTCCCTCGTGCTTTTTCTTGCCATGAAAGAAATATTATTTTAAATGACGCTTCATTATAATAGATGCAACTAATACATTTATTTGTATTTGTTAATCAATAATAATATAATACGTTGTTTATCATTAACAATCTACTACGATAGGAACTTCGTTCCAACCGAATGTTCCACGACACTCACGCATGTTTTTATTATTATTACATGATCTTTGTTTTGTCCATATTCATCTTAAGACCTATCCGTTGGGAGGCACTATTGAGGTTATTGAGAATAGTACTTACGTCTTAGGGGCTCAGTATTCGCTGAAATTTCACAGTATGCGAGCAACTGGGGTCCGAACCCCACTGGCATCGACAAAATTGTAATGTTAAGTACTTGACCACGTACTCAGCGTCAACGACTATTTACTGGTACCACAAACTGGTACCACTGGTACCAATAACAATGTTCACAGGACTGAGATGAGAGCTACGTATTCAGATCCTACACGAAATAAATGTGTGTATGGGATACAGAAACAAAAAATAGAAACTGATATTTCTTTATGATAATTCAAAGTTCTAAGTTTTAGTTTTTTTATTATGATTTTTATATATTTTATCTATATAATATTTGAATATTATATAAATAAAAATTTTATATGGGTGAAAGAACCAGTGTTGGACAAGAACGCATAGAGGAACACTTTTTATCTTTTTTTTTTCAAAGAAAACAAGCATTCCAGTTGAAATTTTGGTGTCGCATTACTAATTTCAACAGTGGTAGAGCCACGCGGCAGCTTTTGCTGTCGCACGGATGGGCCGGCTGGGGTGGTACCACGACCTCACAGAATACCAGCGTGAAGTAGAGGTTTACCTCTGTGTTTCGCTTGGTGAGTGCAGGTGGCCGGAGGCCCTTTTTACCGGAAATGATGCATTCCATCTTAGTCCTCACGGGTGACAACGCATCTGCATTTGGACTCGCAAACGAGAATAGATGTAGATGTCTATGGGTCGCAGCAACCACTTACCATCAGGTGGACTGTGTGCTCGTTTGTCACCCTTATCCTATAAAAAAAACCTGACCTAACATAAAACTTTCTATTAGTTTCACAAAATACGTCATTGGGATCAGCCATAGATGAGTTTCAAGATGGCGAGGTAATCATTAAACCTATGGAGAGTAAAGGTAAGGACGACCATCTTATGTTAGGAAAAAGTCGAAAAAGTGTCCAGCTGTAAGCAGAAAATTATAGTTTGAGAACCCACCAAAATAGCGCTAGCGTAACAAGAGGAAACGATATGAATTTAGCAGTAAATGAGATTGACTTTATTATGACGACTAGACTGCAACTGTTCAGTGTTGTCTCATTGATCGCGAGGGTGAAAACTGGTAACGATCATCGAATGGTTAGAAGCACACTGAACCTACTCGGTAATTACAATTTTTTTTAAACAAGTATTTAAAAAAAACGAACGTGTCAATTTTAATAATAATATTTTAGCTATATAAGTGTCTATGTTTTTATTTTATATAACGTACTAGCTAGCCGGCGCATTGCTGCCGCAGAAGAAATAATTATGGAAATATCGTTTTAAGTTCGGAAGAGTTACATTTTTTGTTTAATTAGGAATCATAATACACTCAAAGAAATAAAGTTATATACGACTTTCAAATATTTTTTTCGGTACGATACGCGCACCACCTATTGTTAGTTAATTGTACTATGCCTATAACGTTCGCGGAAGTGTAAGCAAATATAAGGTAACTTATTTTATATCCCCGAAGTTTGGAGTACTTTACAGCACCCATAGTTACAGGGGGCTATCCCCTGTCTAGTTTCATTTACGAGTAAATGTGTAGTCTTCGCCTACACATAAGAAATATAAAAATAAAAATTCTCCCAAGATGAAACCGATCGCGCCTTGAAACTATTGCCCCCTAATAAAGCTGCTGGTTTCGATGGAGTCTACAATGTGTTTCTAAAGCACTTGGGCCCAAAATGCAGGAAATGGCTGAAAGAGTTCTTCTCAGATATCCTGTAACGTAACAAACTGCCTCGCGACTTCAATAGATCGAAGATTATTGCTATGCTGAAACCCTAAAAACCTGCAGACGATCCTAAGTGCTACCGTCCTATCGCCCTTCTGAGCTGTGTCTACAAACTTCTGGAGAGACTAATCTACAACCGCATTATGCCTCTCATTGATAAGGTGGTTCCAGTCGAACAAGCTGGCTTCCGTTGTGGCCGCAACTGTACCGACAGGTGTTGTCCCTCACAACCCACATTGAATCAGGGTTCAAAAGAATCTAAAGACGGTTGTTGCTTTAATAGACCTGTCAACGGCATACGACACAGTTTGGCGGCAAGGATTGGTCTATAAGGTCATGAAAGAGGTACCATGCAGAAAAATGGTGGGGCTGTTAAATAGCATGCTTAGCAACCATGAGTTTATGGTTTTCCTTGGCGACAGTTAAGGTCGTGCCAAAAACCTGAACAATGGATTACCACAGGGTTCAGTTTTGGCTCCGCTGTTCTTCAATCTTTACTTACATGATATACCTGAAACGCAGAGTCGTAAATTTATGTATGCTGATGACATAGCTTTAGCTTCCCAACACGAAACCTTCAAACCATCCGAAGGTATCCTTAACGAGGACTTAATCATACTAGACAAATACTTTAGGAAATGGAGACTAGTACCAAACACTGCAAAAACCGAAGTAACTGCGTTTTACTTGGCTAACCAAATGGCAAAATACGAGCCCACTGTTGAGTTTGCTGGAGCCATGTTGTACTACAACCCCACTCCGAGATACCTGGGCGTGACTCTCGTATAGACGATACTTTCACAATTTTACCATCTGACAAAGTAACTGCATTTTTAAACCACCTTAATTTTATAAACCCTAAAATAAAATTAACAATGGAGTTAGAGGCAAACAATACTTGAGCATTCCTAGATGTTTTAGTCATCCGAAATCCTGCTAACACTATTGGTCATACTGTGTACAGGAAAATACCCATACCAACCGTTATTTAAATGGTGAATCGCATCATCATCCTTCACAGTTAGCTACCGTAGGAAAATCTTTGTTTCAGAGAGCACGAAGGATCTGTGACTTAAGCATACTAGACAAATACTTTAAGAAATGGAGACTAGTACCAAACACTGCCAAAACCGAAGTAACTGCGTTTTACTTGGCTAACCAAATGGCAAAATACGAGCCCACTGTTAAGTTTTCTGGAGCCATGTTGCACTGAAACCCCTCTCCGCGATACCTGGGCGTGACTCTCGACCGGAATCTCACGTACGCTCCGCACATGGACAAATTATCCAAAAAGCTCCAGACCAGAAACAGCATCTTGCACAGGCTAGCGGGCACCACTTGGGGGGCCAGCGCCGATGTGCTGCGTACAACCGGTCTGTTTGGTGTACTCAACAGCAGAGTACTGTGCACCAGTATGGTCAAATAGTGCACATGTGCACCATGTGGACACCCAGTTGAACCAGACCATGAGATGCATATCTGGAACCTTAAAATGTACCCCCCACCAGTGGCTTCCCGTGCTAAGCCATATAAGCCCACCCCATTTGAGAAGACAACAAATATTACGAGAGTCCCAGAAGATCTACGGAAATCCCAACCTGCCAGCTCACGCGGAGTTGACTGATCCGCCACACCACCGTCTGAAGTCACGTCACCCACCATACCAGACCGCATGTGAACTCGTGTCCGGCGTATTTAACACATCTGCTGAGCGTTTGCAGGAATGAACGCAAAACCCCCCTGATATCATGTAAATTACTATCAACCCTACCCTTAAACCTGCTGGTTTTGCCCTCCCAAGAAGGGAATGGTGCCAACTGAATAGGGTACGAACCGGATGCGGGCGAAGCAATGCCTTTATGTCCATGTGCGGGTGAAGGGAACCACCGGGGTGTGAGTGTGGAGCTGCTGTCCAGGATGTTGAGCATATAGCTAGACTGCCCACTCACAAGGTACCACGGCTGCCCAACAGATTTGTTCTCTCTCGAAAACGACGCTATCCCATGGATTCAGCAATTAAAAGATTATTATTAATTTATTGTGAACGATTGTAAGAATGCCATACGAATAAATAAATAAATGAAGAGTAAAGATTTCATAAAAGGAACAAAAACTCTTGAATTGAATTAAAGTTATTATATATCGATTGTAAGTTATTACTTACAATTAATACTTCTAGGAACTAACCTAGCCAAACAATACTAACATAGCTGAAGACGATTCTGCGGCATTCATACTCGTAGCTGAAGACGTTTCAGTTTTTTAAATTCTTTGCTTCTATAGATAATAGTGATAGCCTTTCCTGTCCCGTAGAAGTCCTTGGAATTTTTGGTTACACATGTTCGGGGCCCCTGTAGCCCGGGGGCCCCGTATCATTGATATGGCTGATACGGCGGTAGCTGCGCACCTGATTTTGTATTAAATTGAAAAATTAGTTATGCACTTTAACTGATTGGTTTGTTATAAGATTATTCCTATTTATACTTTCATAATTTAGAAGAAGATTAGAATCACAGGTCAAATATTCCAAACAAGAAATAAATGTTTTATGATGATATAATTAAAATAATATAATATGATTAAAATTAAAAATTTCAACAACCTGCACACTAACTCATTCACCTGATCGTTTTGCCCCGGTCAATTATAACCAGGTTATTGAGATTTTTTAGTTAAAATTTAAATTGAATTATAATCCATAGATTTAAGCTGATTTTATTTATACAATTTCGAACACGACAAGTTGTATACAACATATATAAAACGATTTATTTTACTACCTTAGAAGTAAGTTGGCAAGAAAATATGACCAGAAAAAGTAGGACTTCTTACAATTTCGTTCGATTCCGATAAATTCACAAAGAGAAAATTCGGATACGTATATCTCACACAATCTTTGGAAGCGCACTGATTGCGGGGTGCGGGGCTCAAGATTACTGGAATGAGCTATTCTGTGCTGTATTTTAATTTGCGTTAGGTTAATTAGGAAGTCGTCCGACAAATTTTATAGACATTTAATTTGCATAATATATGCTTTATAAATTTAAAATTCACATTAAATTTAATCTTTAGACTACAATTTCCGAAAAATATTAGTACTTTACAATTTTATAATAACTTCTGAACAAACTTGAGCAAAAAATTTAATATTTGATCAAAATTGCTATAGTTTAATTTAATCATCGGTACATTTCATTACATTGTATTACCAACTAAAATACTATAACAATACTATAGGGTATACTTGGCCTATATAGAAAAAGTACTTCGAAAGCGATACAATACCAGAATGTTGGCATAAATATTATGTCTATCTTACAAATAAACAAATCGATTACGTTAGGTGAAGTTACACATTTTTTGCGAAAGACCCTCAACAACTTCGAGCTTAGTGCTCCCAACAACTACCGGCATAGGTGTGACATGGACGTTATACATGACCTTTCTCGAAGACTACAACTACTGGACCAACGATTGCATCGTTAGTCTAGTGGTTGTAGTACTAGCTGCTGATCATGAGGTCCCGCGTTCGGATCCCGGGTCTGGTCAAAAAATCAGCTGTTGAGCTTTTCCATCAACAAATTCTCATTAGCTGTCCGTAGTCAAGAACTTGGCGGTGCCTCACCCCCGTGCCTCGGAAAGCACCTAAAGCCGTTGGTCCTGCGCCTGATCTCTTTCCGGTCGTGTCGGCTTACCGTCCTATCGGATTATGAGAGTGAGGGCATAGAAAGTGCAGCTGTGCTTGCGCATACACTTGGGCATTATTATCCTGTCCTGCGCCGATGGCTAGTCTCCGTTGAGGCTGGCCGCCGTGACCGAAACTCGGTCTGGAGGACATCATTGGAACAAAGTTCCTTATCGCACGGTACGAATGTGACGGATGGGGGCTAAGCGAGAAAAAGTGTAAGATTTTTTTTGCCACCACCCTCTTTCTATAGTGCGAGCGAGATGGAATAATATTCATCTCCCTCGTGCTTTTTCTTGCCATGAAAGAAATATTATTTTAAATGACGCATCATTTTAATAGATGCTACTAATTCATTTACTTGTATTTGTTAATCAATAATAATATAATACGTTGTTTATCATTAACAATCTACTACGATAGGAACTTCGTTCCAACCGAATGTTCCACGACACTCACGCATGTTTTTATTATTATTACATGATCTTTGTTTTGTCCATATTCATCTTAAGACCTATCTTTCTCGTCTTCGGGGTTCAGTATTCGCTGTAAATTTCACAGTATGCGAGCAACTGGGGTCCTAACCCCACTGGCATCGATAAAATTGTAATGTTAAGTACTTGACCACGTGCTCAGCGTCAACGACTATTTACTGGTACCAAAACCACTTCTCCGGATCTTTACACTTATCATACAAAACAGAGCCATATTAACAATGTTCACAGAACTGAGATGAGAGCTACGTATTCAGATCCTACACGAAATAAATATGTGTATGGCATACAGAAACAAAAAATAGAAACTGATATTTCTATATGATAATTCAAAGTTCTAAGTTTTAGTTTTTTATTATGATTTTTATATATTTTATCTGTATAATATTTGAATATTATGTAAATAAAAATTTTATATGGGTGAAAGAACCAGTGTTGGACAAGAACGCATAGAGGAACACTTTTTATCTTTTTTTTCAAATAAATTAATTATTGCAGTTGAAATTTTGGTATCGCATTACCAATTTCAACAGTGGTAGAGCCACGCGGCAGCTTTTGCTATCGCACGGATGGGCCGGCTCGAACCGGGGTGGTACCACGACCTCACAGAATACCAGCGTGAAGTAGAGGTTTACCTCAGCGTTTCGCTTGGTGAGTGCAGGTGGCCGGAAGCCCTTTTTACCGGAAATGAGGCATTCCATCTTAGTCTTCACGGATGACAATGCATCTGCATTTGGACTCGCAAACGAGGATAGATGTAGATGTCTATGGGCCGCAGCAACCACTTACCATCAGGTGGACTGTGTGCTCGTTTGTCACCCTTATCCTATAAAAAAAACCTGACCTAACATAAAACTTTTCATAATCATAATCATAATAATCATAATCATTTATTTCGTAGATCATAGGTATTACATAGATGTTAGATACATTATTATATAATCAAGTTCAACTATGTCCTACCCTGTGGGCATACGAAATACAATATTTATGGAAATCATTTAAAGTAAATAAAAATAACAAAAAATGGAACGTATACAAAACATTAGTGGGTATAGAATTTGAGAAAAGAGTTAAGTAGGTATGTTAGAAATCTAATTATGACATAAATATATTGAATAATAACTATGTTTTATTATGTACATTTTTAAATAATGACCGAACAATATTTCAAACAAATAAATAGTGACACATTTCATTGTTTTTTATTCACTTAAATTTTAAAATTAATTAATAAATAGTATCAAATATGATGTAATTACTTTTATATTTATGTTAACATAATTATGTAAAGCAAGTTATTTATCCAATGGTTGAACCTGTGACTTTTTTTTAACTATTTGGTATCAAAAAAAAATCATCACTAAAGAAATCATTTATTGTATAATAGGCTTTGTTTATTAGGACACTGACAAGCGTTTTTTTAAAAGATTTAACATTTTTTTATATCTTTAATTTTTTGGGTATTTTGTTATATATTTTTGGCGCCATGCAAAAGACGCTTTTGTTAAATAACGCTGTTCTACTTGCTACAGAGCAGAGTTTATCTGTGTGTCGCAGACCAACATGATGTTCATAAAGATGAATGTTCCTTTTTACGAACATGGTGACCTCTAAAATATATAATGAAGTAAGAGTTAATACTTTCAACTTTTTAAAAGATGGTTTACATGATTCAGTTTGCTTTAGATTGCACATAGCTCGTATGCACCTCTTTTGTGCTTTAAAAACATTTTCCTTATTAACGGAGTTGCCCCAAAATAAAATACCATATCTTAGTATAGAATCTACGTAACCGTTATATGCTGTAATCCGTGTAGACATATTGGTAGTTTTAGAAAGTTGTCGAAGTGCATAAGAAAACCTATTAAGTTTCGTACACACAATATCAACATGGGACTTCCATGTTAACATGTCATCAATTTTCAAACCTAAGAAATTTGTGTTATTAGTTTTATCAATATTTGTATCAGAGTGATGTAATATCTGAGCGGATCGCCTTCCTTGAAAAGTCATGTATTTAGTCTTATTTAAATTTATTGTAAGATTATTAAGATTCAACCAATCATTTATTTTATTAAATGTCTCATTCATTTCATTATTTAAGGCAGTCAAATCTGTAGTCATGAAAAGGACAGTACAATCATCTGCAAAAAGTGTCATGGGAAAATTTGTGACTAGAGGTAAATCGTTAATATAAACAAGAAAAAAGAATGGACCAAGAACACTTCCCTGGGGAACACCACAACTCACAGTTCTGGATTCGGAATAATGTAGGGTTTCCATATTTGTTGTTTTGTCTATGCCTTTTATTACAGTAATTTGTTTTCTATTAATTAAATAAGATTTTATTAGATTTAAAATGTTTCCTCTCACTCCATATGAGTGCAGCTTATCCAAAAGAGTTTCGTGTTTTACATGGTCAAAAGCTTTTGTTAAACCCATAAAAAGAGCAACACAGGGGGATTTATTGTTTACATTTGTCATTACTTTAAAAAGAAAATTATATATTGCCATGTTTATTGTCTTATTTTTTCTGAACCCGTATTGTTCTTTTGTAAAAATATTATTTATTTCAAAATACATATATAAAGCATTATATATTACCCTCTCAAAGATTTTTGAAATAATAGGCAAAAGTGCTATAGGACGGTAGTATTTAATAATTTCTCGGTTACCTTTTTTAAATAGAGGTTTGACTATTGTAGTTTTTAATTTATCAGGAAAAACGCCGCTAGTGATACACAGGTTGATAATGTGGCTTATAGGTTGAGCTATTATCTGACTTACATCTTTTATCACATTCGTTATAAAGCCGTCAATACCTGCACATTTAGTATTTTTTAACGTAATAATAATTTTAAATATGTCATACGGAATAGTAGGATTCATGAATATCGAATCAGGATTATTAAATGTCAATTTATAAGATTTAGTCACCTTACTTTGTGGTGAAACACTGTCAATAAAATGATTATTAAAGGCGTTAGCTATTTTAGTGGGATCAGTCAAGATATTTCCATTATCATTTATTTTCGAAACAATATCGTGGGGATAGTTTGCCTTAGCTTTTGCATTTTTTATAATATTCCATGTCGCTTTAGATTTATTAGTGGATGATGTAATATAATAATTATTTTGTGCTTTGCGTGTTAAGTTAATAATTGTTTTGTATCTCTTAGAATAAGTTTGAAATATATTTTTATTTTTTACCGTGGGAGCTCTTCTATATTTCCACAGTAACTCTGTCTTTCGCTTGCTACAAATTTTAAGACCACGTGTAATCCATTTAGGCTTTTTTAGAGTGGACAGTTTAACTTTCATTACTGGAAAACACAAATCATAGAAGAGTTTGAGTAAATCGTGAAACTTATTATAAGCATCATTAGGGTCATTTGCTTCATAAACTTCTTGGAACGATAGAGACTTTATGGCATTTATAAATTTAGTTCTATTTTCCAAGCAATAGTTTCTCCTTTTTGCACACCAGTACTTAATATCATAGGTTCTCTCAATAGGACATTGTAGGATTTGAGCGGTATGGTCTGAGAGAGATAACTCTACAACTTTTCCTTGACAATTGTAGAGATTGTGGATTATATTATCTATACAAGTCAAGGATTTAAGCCTAGTTGGTTTACTTTCTATTAGTTTCACAAAATACGTCATTGGGATCGGCCATAGATGAGTTTCAAGATGGCGAGGTAATCATTAAACCTATGGAGAGTAAAGGTAAGGACGACCATCTGATGTTAGGGAAAAGTCGAAAAAGTGTCCAGCTGTAAGCAGAAAATTATAGTTTGAGAACCCACCAAAATAGCGCTAGCGTAACAAGAGGAAACGATATGAATTTAGCAGTAAATGAGATTGACTTTATTATGACGACTAGACTGCAACTGTTCAGTGATGTCTCATTGAACGCGAGGGTGAAAACTGGTAACGATCATCGAATGGTTAGAAGCACACTGAACCTAAACGTTAATTACAATATTTTTTTTAAACAAGTATTTAAAAAAAAACGAACGTGTCAATTTTAATAATAATATTTTAGCTATATAAGTGTCTATGTTTTTATTTTATATAACGTACTAGCTAGCCGGCGTATTGCTGCCGCAGAAGAAATAATTATGGAAATATCGTTTTAAGTTCGGAAGAGTTACATTTTTTGTTTAATTAGGAATCATAATACACTCAAAGAAATAAAGTTATATACGACTTTCAAATATTTTTTCCGGTACGATACGCGTACCACCTATTGTTAGTTAATTGTACTATGCCTATAACGCTCGCGGAAGTGTAAGCAAATATAAGGTAACTTATTTTATATCCCCAATGTTTCGAGTACTTTACAGCACCCATGGTTACAGGGGACTATCCCCTGTCTAGTTTCATTTACGAGTAAATGTGTAGTGTTCGCCTAAAGATAAGAAATCACTTCGAGGTTGGTTCACTATTTTGAAATAGAAATTTTAAAAAATTGGAAAATTGAGAAAATTTAAATTTTTATCATTTCGAAAAAACATCTTAGGGTATTTTTATAAGGAAGTTATTTAAGAGATAAAATACGGCTCCTAGGCGCAGTGGCTTAGCAATAACTTGATGTGCTGGGAGCCGCAGGTTCGATTCCCGCGGCTCCCAGCCGGGTCTAGATGTTTGTCCTCGTGCAATTTATGTTTATCATACGCGGTAGAGCCATGCTGCAGCTATAGTGGTGGTATAGTTGTAGCACGACGGGGTCGGCTCAACCGGGGAAGGACCACGATCTCACATAATACCAGCGTAAATAGCAGCTTAATGCTGCTGTGTTTCGTATCGTGAGTGTAGAGAACCGGAGACCATTTTTACTGGAAAAGAGGCATTCCATCTTAGTACTCACGGGTAACAACGCATCTGCATTTTGATTCTTTGGATAGATGTAGGTGTCTATGGGTCACAGCAACCATTTACCATCAGGTGGACTGTGTGCTCGTTTGTCACCCTATTCCTATAAAAAAAATGTGTTTGTAAGCTGCCTCCACGAGACAGGAGAATAAATATAAAAAAAATAACTAGAGAAAATAAAAATAAAAGTTTTCGCTCTCACAAGACGGATATTTACTTATTTAATATTGTGAATTATGTTATTTATAATGGAATGAAAGATCAACACGTTTGTTCAACTTGAGTGTTTATTTAATACTGCTTACTTTCTAATACATCGAATATCACCTAGAAGTACATAGGTTACTTCACCTTTGGGGGCAAAGAAAAAAAAAAGAAAAAAAAGAATATTCTTATTTACTAAATTGCTTTGTCCTATTCTTATGAACAATGTCAATTTTACCATTTATATCAATTTTCACATTTACTCCTAAATCTTCTACAACTTTATAAGGTCCATCAAAAACACAATCTAATTTACGAGCACATTCATTTTTAAGTAAAACAAGATCATTCTTATTATAAAATACAGGATTACATGATTCATCATATTTATCTTTCCTTTTTTCCTTACAAGTTATCAAATTATTTCTAGCATCTCTTAAGGCTACTTGCAATTTATATTTTAAATCTAAACAATAATTATCAGGATTATAAAGTGGTTCAACATCATAATTCAAATTATTTGGCAAACGACATTGTCTACCAAAAACAAGTTCAAAAGGAGTGTACTTAGTTTGAGTGTTCACACAATTTTTATAACTAAAACACCAAAATGTAACCCAATGGGACCATGTAAAATTCGAATTAGTACAATAAGTTCTTAGAAACGCACCTAAATGTTTATGAGCTATCTCAAGAGAACCGATTGATTGGTGGTGGTATGCAGTTGACGATAACTTATCAATTTCTAATAACTTACATACCTGTTCCATAACTCGAGACATGAATTCTGTCCCCCTATCTGTAGCTATACATTTCGGAATACCGAATCTTAAAATAAAGTTACTTACAAAAGCTTCTGCAACTGTAACAGCTTCTTTATTAGGCAATGGATACGCCTCTATATATTTTGTTAACTCGCATTGGAGAGTTAAAATATAACAATTTCCATCCTCATCCTTATCCAATGGTCCATCTAAATCGAGAAAAACTTTCTCGAACGTAGTCGACGCAGTGGAGGTTAAAGTTATAGGTTGTTTGGTATATTTACCTTGTTTCATTTTCTGACATAATGCGCATTTACTTATATATCTACGGATATCCGAATCTAGTCCTGGCCAATAGTATTTTCTCCTAATATTATTCGTCATTCTAGTTATTCCAGCATGTTCAATAGTGGGTAATAAATGATAGTCATTTAAAATAAATTGTTTCTCGTTTTCATCATAAATTCTCTCTATCGATTTAACTTCACTACATATTCCTTTTATAAACTCGGTATTCTTTTCATCTCTTACTATGCATAATTCTTTTACTTTTATTTTTTCGCAAAACTCTTAAAGTTTAATTGCAAATTCGGCTCGTGAGAAATGCAACTTAAAACCTAAATTAACACACAATAACATTTTATTTGGTACATACATAAAACATTCTTCTTCTATCACTTTATTATTACCTTTCTTAAATTTTCCTTTTACTTCCCTGTTAGTCAACCTCAATTCTACGGAATCACATAGCTGTCTTAATAGTTCCACAACGCGTGGTTGATCAGGCCACTCATCAGGGTACTTATTAAGCGCAGTCTGTTCTACTGTACTATTCTGCTCCATCTTTTTCTTTTGTTGTCTCGTTACAACTGCCAAAACCTCCTCATTCATACATTTCAGTTCACTTGATGTTATACACACTCTGGATAATGCATCTACGATTACATTATTCTTACCCTTCAAATACACAATCTTAAAATCGTACTCTTCAAGAATTAAACGATATATAATTAACCTACTAGACTTTTAACAGTGGTAGAGCCACGCGGCAGCTTTTGCTGTCGCACGGATGGGCCGGCTCGAACCGGGGTGGTACCACGACCTCACAGAAAACCAGCGTGAAGTAGAGGTTTACCTCTGCGTTTCGCTTGGTGAGTGCAGGTGGCCGGAGGCCCTTTTTACTGGAAATGAGGCATTCCATCTTAGTCCTCACGGGTGACAACGCATCTGCATTTGGATTCGCGGGCGAGGATAGATGTAGATGTCTATGGGCCGCAGCAACCACTTACCATCAGGTGGACTGTGTGCTCGTTTGTCACCCTTATACTATAAAAAAAATGGATCCTTCATTTCAAAATAAATAAATCAAAGGTTTGTGGTCAGTCATGATAGTAAAAGTTTTGCCAAATGAATAGGGTCTAAAATATTTAACTGCCCACATTATTGCTGTTAATTCTTTTTCTATTACGGGATAGTTATTTTCAGCTTTATTTAATGGTCTACTAGTGTTGTGGCTTCGGAACAGTCCCGATATAACATCCTTTTCCTAAGTATTTCCTACCCTCCCGCCTCCCCCATATACGCACTACTCAAAATGGTGCGCCACCTGTCGTCGAAAAAAGAAGAAGCAAGATGGCCGCGCACGCATAAAACGTGTTCGTTACCGCTCGTTTAAAAATACTCAATAAATAAGTTGTAAGTCTATCGTGCAATTGCTCGTGTCCATATACATTCGAAGTGCAGTGTGGTATCTGTGTATACACGAGAACTTCAGCCTAAATATACAGACTTCACCATAACCACGAGGAGTGCTCCAGTCTTGTGAGTATCCTTGCCTTATCTACCCAGTTCTAAAGCTATTTTCGTTTACTTCCCGGTTGGGATCATCGGGTTAGCCAGCCCTTGGTCTGGTTGTTCTCTGGTTCCCAAAACCACCCACGAAACACATTGCAAAACATTCAAGCCGTAACATAATTTCTGGTCCATACGATCCGGGTACCTATGGATTTCTATTTTTATACAGTCCGCTCCTTATTAAAATAATATCAAGTTCAATTTCTAAGGAAAACTTTGATATTTCAATCTATTTTTCTTATAATTGAAAGTAACTAATTCGTTTCAATTATAATAATCCTGCTAGACTTGAATGCTCGTGAAGTGTTTCGTATTGCTCAAACTATGCAGAGTTATCTTATTTGGTCGCGTTATAATTGCTAAGTTTATTTCGAATGTGCATTGATAGTCTTACGCTTTGAAAATTATTATAACTTGAGGGTATTTTATAATTATTGTTGGAAAAAATTACTAAATCAGTTTATGGAAATGATTCATTTGGTCTTGGAATAATAGCACTTAAGTATAAATACTTGTATATCTATGAATGTTGGGTCGTTTGTTAATTATTATCTAATTCAAATAGTTAAAAAACGTTAACATTAAATTCAGTATTTGAGTGTTAATTTAGATTTGACAAACTTAAATATTGTTTTAAATATCTGTCGTTAATAATTATACTTAACATTCATATTTAATTTTCGCTGTTATTTTATAATCATGTCGCAAGAAGAAATCAAACTCAAACTTTATACGTCACAGCGAGAGTATGTTTTTCGTTCTATTCAAACTCTTTTCGATTTATCCACTCAAATACG
This sequence comes from Parnassius glacialis, assembly GCA_033319125.1. NCBI lineage: Eukaryota > Metazoa > Arthropoda > Insecta > Lepidoptera > Papilionidae > Parnassius > Parnassius glacialis. The sequence goes on along the minus strand of JAVANC010000015.1, from coordinate 8,410,633 downwards.
GAAAGACTCCAGTTCATCTAAAGTTAGCCAATTTAAATCTAGATTTCTTAAAATTGAGAACATTCGTGATGAATATGTGCTGCTTACGGAAAAAAATAATTCGTTAAAACTGGCACTGTTTACTAAAGAAAAAATAGATATGCAAGCGTTGTCTGCATTTGATGATATGTACTATGAAGTTCTAAGTTTTGCCGCGGAGATGTCCCTACCGGAGCGCAAACGAGGCAGCAGCCCAACGTCCGCTGACGTTAACTACACCTTTACGCCCGACGCGGAAAAGATACAAGCTAGATTGCCACAAATTGAGCTTCTGAAGTTCGACGGAAAAATTGAGAATTTGCAAACATTTTACGACACGTTCGTAACCTTAATTCATAATAATAAATAAATCTCATTTCTTGTTTATCGGGATCCGCTATAGGGATCGCAAAGAAGGTAAAATTAACTTCCGATAATTATGAGCTTGTATTCAATGAACTTATTAAGTGTTATCAAAATAAGCGCATTTTAGCAGTGGCGTATTTAGATCAAATAAATAACTATCCTTATTTAAAAACTCCTAATTTCAATGATTTACAAACATATACTAATATTCTTTGTGAGTCAGTCAATGCCCTTAAGGCCTTAGAGCTAGATGACTTAGGCGATTTTATTTTATTTAACGCAGCGTTTCGCGCACTGGACTCAGATACGCGCCACCGCTTCGAATCTGAAAATAAATCGGAAATTCCTTCTTTTCAAAGTCTTATGCAGTTTCTTCAAAACTATGTAAAAGTTTTAGAAATAAATGCTAATGTTGACATTAGGGCGCGATCTTCTCAATTTTTAGGCGGTAAACAGATCAAGAATGTTTCACCGCGGGCACCGAACCTGAAACGTTCCGTGCTCACTACTCAGTCTAAGCCTACTAGTTCGAAGCAGCTGGCTTCACTAGAGTGCTATTATTGTGGCGCAGCACACAGTATCTATAAGTGCCCCACCTTTCAATCTTTGGACACCAGTGCTAGAATAAATATTGTCAATCAAAATAATTTATGCATTAACTGTTTACGAAAACATTCTCTTGATAAATGCGTCTCAAAAATGAGATGTTTTATCTGTAGTGGTAATCATCACACTCTGGTACACATCGACAACCAAGTTCGATCACCGACCGCGGTGACCACCGGTTCGAGTAGCGCCCACACTAACACGAGTGCATTCGTGGGAGAGGCTCGTGGCCCGTGCGTGGTGCTGCTCGGGAAGTGCATGGTGCTGCTCGGGACGTGCATGGTGCGTGTGCAGGACTCTAATGGCACGTTCCATCAAGTTAGAGCGCTCATCGATAGCGGCGCTCAGGACTGCTTCATTACTATGAAATGCGCAAAGAGACTTGGTTTTCAATTACGTCGATGCACCACAACTGTGGCTGGACTTGGACAACAGTCTGTGTGTCAAGTCAAGGGAGTGACTCAATGCTCTATACGCCCGTGTGATTCGAATGACCCACAATTTGATATTAATCCTATAGTCATCGATAACATTACTTCTAAAATGCCAACCACTGATATTCCTCTAGCGGTTCGAGACTGTTATAAACACTTAGTATTAGCGGATCGTGACTTTGACAAACCGTCTGATGTTGATTTATTGCTAGGTGCGGAAGTATTTCATCACATCTATGACGGCCGTGTCATTCACCCAGAGCCCGGCTATCCTACTGCTTTACATAGCGTCTTTGGTTGGGTTCTCTCAGGACCCACCAATGTGGAGAGTCCGGTAAAATCGGTTGGCACTTCATTAATTACTTCAACCAATTCATTGGAGAAGATGATGAAACGATTTTGGGAAGTCGAGGAACCGCCTCATCAACATATACCTGCTCCAGAAGATGAGGAGGTCGAACGCCTGTATTCCACTCAAACTTATAGGGAATCGGACGGTCGATATGTAGTCCCTATCTTATTGACGCAGTCGTCTGTCTATATGGGAGGCTCATATAATAGTTCTTTGTCGCAGTTTATAAATCTTGAGAAAAAACTTTGCCGACAACCAGAACTTAAATCACTTTATAACGATTTTATGCGTGATTATGAGCAGCTTAATCATATGCAACCAGTGGGAAAGGATATTACACCTGGTAGATATTTCATTCCTCACATTGTGTGATTCGTCCACAAAGCAAAAAAAGACCAAACTTCGCGTTGTATTCAATGCGAGTCACAAGACGACTAAAGGACTATCTTTAAACGATATTGTTTATACTGGACCGAAGTTACAGGCTGATTTGGTTGACATTATTACTGGATTTCGGGTCCATAATATAGTTTTTACATGTGACATATCTAAGATGTATAGGCAAATCTTGATAAGGCCTGAGGGTCGAGTGTGGCAACACGTACTATGGCGTGAATCCCCTTCCTTGCCTGTTCAAGAATTTGAACTTCGTACGGTCACATACGGAGTCAAAAGCTCGCCGTACTTAGCGATACGAACATTACATCAGTTAGCTGCAGATCACGGTGATCAGTTTCCTCATGCAGCTGAAGCTCTTCGGCATCATACTTACATGGACGATATTACTACAGGTGCTTCCTCAGTCGAAGCAGCATCTCAGCTTAAAGAAGATTTAATTAATCTTCTTAATTGTGCTTAGCTAGATTTGCGTAAGTGGAGCAGTAACAGCCCTTTATTTCTTCGATCGTTACCCATGGAACATTGTCAGTGTCCGAAGACATTTTCTGATGATAGTTCAATAACGCTTAAGGTTTTAGGAGTTCAATGGGATCCTGCGGAAGACTATTTCACTTACTCCGTCTCTCCTGTGAATGTGGAGTTTACGAAGCGTTCAATCCTGTCCCACGTTGCTCGTATTTATGATCCGTTGGGTTGGCTTTCACCTTTTATTCTTTTAGCCAAACTACTTCTTCAAAACTTATGGCGTATTGGATTGGCTTGGGATGAAATCATTCCCGCCAATCTGTGTAACGATTGATTGGGTTTCATTTGTGTCTGACTTGTCTAATATAAAATCGATAAAAATCCCTCGTAAAACCGTGATTGATTTAACAGCTTTACACCAGCTGATTGGGTTTTGCGATGGATCAACCAAAGCATATGGATGCTGTGTCTATCTTCGATCAAGTATCGATGATCAAAAACAAGTTTCTCTTTTGATTTCTAAATCTAAAGTGGCTCCGATGAAGCCTCTAACAGTTAATCGTTTGGAGTTGTGCGGTGCGCTCTTGTTATCACGTACTCTCAAACACATGCAAACTTTACTTATTTCGAAAATAAATATATCTCATATTGTTGCCTACACTGATAGCTCAACTGTATTAGCTTGGATCAATACAGAGCCATACAAATTGAAACCTTTTGTTGCGCATCGAGTACTTAAAATAACTGACGCAGTTGAACCTTCTACCTGGAGGCATGTCTCGACTCAGGACAATCCTGCTGACTTTCCTAGCCGAGGTCTCTCGTGTGCAGAATTGTAAGCGATGGTGGTCAGGACCAGATTGGATGCTTAGTGATCCAGATCACTGGCCAGCTCAAATTCGGTGTAAGCCCCAGGATGAGTTGCCAGAGTTGAGAACACGCACTCTGATCGCTCAATCTCGGGAATATGATAAAGACATTATGAAGGTGTTATTAAATCGGTATTCATCCTTATCGCGACTACAGCGAATATTGGCATGGGTCTTTCGCTTCATTTCTAATTCGCGCAAAGAACCAAGCCAACGCGAGAAAGGTCACTTGACTACGAATGAGGTAAAGTGCTCTCTGCTTAGCCTTATTAAATATGTCCAACGGGGCAGCTTCAATCAAGAGATGTCTAAATTAAAATCGCAGAAGCCTCTACCTAAATACTTACAAAAATTGTCTCCGTTTATTGATAACCTAGGACTCATGCGAGTGGGTGGACGACTTACTAATTTTAACTTACTTTAGCACACAAAACATCCATATTTGTTACCGAAACAATCTATTTTATCTCAATTAATTATTAGCTATTATCATAAACGGTATTTGCACTGTGGACCTCGCACGTTACAATCACTAATTGTTCGCAAGTTCTGGATTTTAGGAATTAGAAATCTTATTCGTTCTATTTTAAAAAAGTGTGTAACTTGCTTTCGGGTTAAACCTATACCCTATCAGCCGTCTATGGGCAACCTGCCACCTTGTAGATCTCAACAAGGTTACTGTTTTCAACAGGTAGGGATTGATTTTGGCGGTCCTTTTCTTATAAAAGAAAACAGACGACGTAACGCACGGGTCAGTAAGGCTTACATATGCTTGTTCATTTGTTTATCTGTAATAGCAGTTCATTTAGAACTCGTATCTGAACTGTCTACAGATGCGTTTCTAGCCGCCCTAGACAGATTCGTGTCTCGACGTGGAATATGTCAACATATTGTGACAGATTGTGGCACTAACTTTGTAGGCGCTAAACGATATCTTGAGGAAATGGTTAAATTATTGATAGATAAAAAACAGGATATTTCTGATCAATTAACGTCTCGTGGAATCTCGTGGAAATTAAATCCACCTTCAGCACCTCACTTTGGAGGCATTTTTGAAAGTGGTATAAAATCTACTAAATATTATCTCAAGAGGGTCATAGGCTCACAAGTCCTGATGTTTGAAGAACTAACTACAGTTTTAACTAAAGTTGAAGCGATGCTGAACTCAAGACCGATTTGTCAGTTATCGTCTGATCCTGGCGAAGTTGATGTTCTCACGGCCGGTCATTTTATTATAGGACGTCCTTTAGTAGCTCTACCAGAACCGTCCGTTGAAGATATGAATCCTAGAACACGCTGGCAGTTACTTCAAAAGCTTTCTCAAAGTTTTTGGCGTATTTGGCAAAGTGATTATTTACATACGCTTCAACAAAAAGTTAAGTGGTTTAAGGATGATCACAAACATCCTAATATTGGTCAAGTCGTTTCAATCATTGAGCCTAATCTACCACCTAACGAATGGCGCCTAGGTCGAGTAGTCCAAATCCACCCCGGAAAGGACAATATTATCCGGGTTGTAACCTTAAAGACCAAAAGAGGCTTACTTACAAGACCAGTAGTCAAAGTCTGCCCTCTTCCTCTTGATTGAATCTTATTTTTATTGTTTTATTAAGCTAGATTGTAAGTTCTAATTTTAAAATTAAATTAACTAAGTTTGATTTTCTTTTGTAGTTTAGTTAAGGTTATCAATGCACAACTTAGCTCAGATATCTATTTAGTTTATATTAATTTATATTCTATGAGCAACTGGGGACCTGGAGAGCTGCCGGGTCGATGGTTGTCTTGTGAAATCCCTAGGTGATTTCAGGTGGGAGGGAATGTTGTGGCTTCGGAACAGTCCCGATATAACATCCTTTTCCTAAGTATTTCCTATCCTCCCGCCTCCCCCATATACGCACTACTCAAAATGATGCGCCACCTGTCGTCGAAAAAAGAAGAAGCAAGATGGCAGCGCACGCATAAAACGAGTTCGTTACCGCTCGTTTAAAAATACTCAATAAATAAGTTGTAAGACTATCGTGCAATTGCTCGTGTCCATATACATTCGAAGTGCAGTGTGGTATCTGTGTATACACGAAAACTTCAGCCTAAATATACAGACTTCACCATAACCACGAGGAGTGCTCCAGTGTTGTGAGTATCCTTGCCTTATCTACCCAGTTCTAAAGCTATTTTCGTTTACTTCCCGGTTGGGATCATCAGGTTAGCCAGCCCTTGGTCTGGTTGTTCTCTGGTTCCCAAAACCACCCACGAAACACATTGCAAAACATTCAAGCCGTAACAACTAGCATAAGCTATAGGTTTTCTATTTTTATTACACAGCACAGCTCCTACAGCCAAGTCTGAGGCGTCTGTTTGCAGTACAAATTCATTAGATTCACCAAAGTCTGGGTATTCTAATATTGGTGGAGAAATTAAAGCGTTTTTTAAGAAATTAAATGCATTTTGGCAATCTGAATTCCAAATGAAAATTTCCATTTTCCAAGCAATGTTATGGTAGCAAATTAAGGTACAGATTTTCTATAGTAATTGCAAAAAGCAACAAAGCGTCTTACTTCATCGGCATTCTGAGGTCCAGTTCCTACTACTACTAATTACTAACTTATCTAGAACTTACTACCAGTTAAGTGTTAATAACAAATTAACCGAATCAGATCAGGACGTTGCAATGGTTTTTGAGAAATATTTTAATGATATTCCGATATTAACCACTAAGTCACTGAATTCTTCTCCTGCGGTCGCCGAATCATTACTTAAACAAAATGTAAATGCGTGTACAAAGAATTTTACATTTCATAAAGTATCATCAAAAGATATTGTAAAATATTTTAAAACTATTGATGTTAAGAAAACTGCGGATCTGTGGGGGATTTCCGTTAAAGTTATTGCGTCTATAATAGATACAATCGCGCCTCATTTAGCTACTATTTTTAATACTAGTATCGAATCTGGTGTGTTTCCAGATTTATTGAAGTATAGTAAAGTAATACCTTTATTTAAATCTGGTAGTACATTAGACCCCGCTAATTTTAGACCTATTTCTGTACTACCAACACTTAGTAAGATTTTTGAAAAAAATATTCTCGATCAAATGTTAAATTTCTTTAATATAAATAATTTACTTCATAAAAATCAATTTGGTTTCACAAGGGGTCGCTCGACAACTGATGCCGGTGTTGAGCTGATTAAATATATATTTAATGCATGGGAGAATTCACGGAATGCTTTGGGTATATTTTGTGACCTATCCAAAGCCTTCGATTGTGTTCACCATGAAACATTAATCAGGAAACTTCAACACTACGGTGTAAGAAGTGATGCTCTTAAATTAATTATTTCATATTTTAGTAAGAGAACGCAAAAAGTTGTCATTAACAGTATGAGTTCTTCCGGGTTGATGGTACAGATGGGCGTGCCTCAAGGCTCAATTCTAGGCCCCTTTCTGTTTCTTGTGTACATTAATGACTTACCTTACATAGTAGGAGATAACCATGATATAGTATTATTTGCAGATGACACTTCTTTAATTTTCAAATTAAGTCGACAATTGCTAAAATATGACGAAGTAAATAATGCTATATCTAAATTAGTAAATTGGTTCAATGTTAATAATTTGCTTTTAAATGGCCCTAAAACGAAATGTATAAAATTTATGACTCCAAATGCCAAACAATTAAATACTAATGTAATTTTAAATGGGGAGAAACTGAGTCTCGTATATACCACCATTTTTCTTGGAATCATACTAGACGCGAAGCTTCAATGGAGCCCCCATATATCAAAACTAGCAAGCAGACTTAGTTTTGCAGCATATGCCGTAAAAAAGATTAGAAGTCTAACTAGTGTTGAAATAGCTAGACTAGTTTACTTTAGCTATTTCCATAGCATAATGTCGTATGGTATTTTGCTATGGGGACACGCAGCTGACACTGAAATTATATTTGTTTTACAGAAGAGGGCCATAAGAGCAATTTATGATTTAAAGCCTAAAGAGTTGCTGCGACAAAAATTTAAGGAAATTAATGTATTAACTTTGGCCTCTCAATACATTTATGAAAATGTAATGTACGTACACAAAAATAAAAGTAGTTTTACAAAAATAAGTGATATTCATTCCGTAAATACTAGGAACAGACACAAGCTAGTAGTACCGGTTACTCGACTCCATCGAGTCAGTAATTCATTCTTGGGGCGATGTATACGCTTTTACAACAAAATTCCAGAAAATATACAAAATTTGACCTGCTCAAAGTTCAAAAACTTTATTAAACTAAGTTTGTATAAAAAGGGTTATTATAGTATTAAAGAATTTATAGATGATAATAACCCCTGGAAATGAGGTGATCGCTACCAAGCTATTTCTAATTTGTTGTGTTGTTAATTTGTGTAACATACATGGTTCTTCCCAGGACAGAGGTTTTTTTTTCGAACCAGTGGTAATTATACAAAAGAGTGACTTTCAATAAGCATTATTTATAATTTATATTGAATAAAAAAGTTTCTGTTTCTGTTTCTGTTTCTGTTACTTTAGTTTTTCTAGGTCAGGTGCTATACCATCAGCGGTTACTACATGACCAAGATATAAAATTTTCTTTTTTAGAAATTGACACTTAGCGGGATTTAATTTTAAACTTATCTTCCTCAATCTTTCAAAAACGTCTATCAAATTTTGGTTATGAGTAGCTAAAGACCTTCCAAACGTAATAAGGTCATCTAAATAAATGAAAAACTTCTCAAACGCTAGTCCTGACATTGCTAATGACATGACCCTACTGAAAGCACTACAGGAAGTTTTAAGACCCATCGGTAAACGTTTTAATTGGTAATATCCTGTACTAGTTGAAAAAGCTGTGTATTTTCCGCTTTCAGGTGCTAATTTTACTTAATAGTATCCTTGTTGTAAATCTAGATGAGTAAAGTAAATTGAACCAGATAGTGAGTCTAAGATGTCTGTTATGTTGGGTAACGGAAATTTATCGTCTACAATGTTTTCATTTAATTTACGGAAATCGATTACTAAACGCCATTTCTGTGAGCTTTCAGACTTTTTTGGTACTAATAGTATAGGACTTGACCATTCGCTAGAAGATTCCTCGATAATGTCATCGAGCATCTTTGTTATTTGCTTATTTACTTCAGTTTTTAATGCATGTGGTAATCTATATTGTTTTGTATATATTGGATTAGTTTTATTTTTTAATGTAATGATATGTTCGCAAATATTAGTAGTTTCTAATTTGTCACCCGGTAAGAAGAAAATATCAGAATATTTAGAACAAATGGTTTCAATAGATTCTTTCTCTTTATTTTTTAAATGATAAAGTTCTAATAAAGGTAACAAAGATTTAGCCCTATTGGAGCTACTTTTACATTGACCAAATTTAAAAATGTTATACTCTCTCAAAGGTTGCACATCTAAAGTAAAATTGTTCAATCTTATTTCCTCATCTCTAGTATTTAAAATCTTAATTGGAACGCGTTTATTTTTCGGTTGAACAATAGCTCCTGCCAAAAATACATCCTTTTATATCTCTCTCGCGCACACAAAACAATCCTCTTCCACTTCCTTATTCAAATACACATAATGTATAGACTCACTTTGAGGTGCGAGTATTAACGAGTTTCTATAATCAGATTTATCGAAAATGGGTAAAATACAATGCTTACCATCAATTTGCAGCGTCAGCAAACTATTTTCTAAATCTGTTTTAGCCTTATATCTAGTCATAAAATCTAATCCTAATATTCCATCAACGGCGATAGGTAAATTCTTGAAACTATAAAACTTGCTCGTAAATGTATCATATTTAGAACTATAAATGTCTAAAATAACATAACTCGAAGCTTCGATTTTTCCTCCGATTCCATTTATTATTAAATTATTGTAAAATATTTCACTCGACTTAGGAATTTGTTCTTCCTTAATTACCGAAATAGATGCACCGGTATCTACCAGTAGTATAATCTTCCTATTATTTACATAAAAAATTACGAATTTAGTGTTACCTCTACAAGCAAAAACTAAGCTTAAGTCCGAAAAAACTGGTTGCTCTCTCTCTCATCAGCTGGGTGTTCTACGTTATCAGCAGTTCGTACTGGCCTATCATTTTGTGACGCTAATATTCTATTGTTAAAATTACCTTTCTTGTTGTATCCCCTTCTGTTGTTGTAGCACATGTTTTGTCCTCTACCTCGCGGCGTATACTGGAATCTAATACCTTGATATCTATTAAAATTGTTATTATTATTTTGGAAGTTAGTGCCTCTGTTGTTGTTATTGTTGTGGTAATTTGTCTGGAACCCTCGACCTCTGGTTTGGAATCTAAAAGAACGATTATTGTATCTACCTCGACCTCTAGGAAAAGATGAAATTTTCATTACCTCTGCCTGAGTAGATGACGATGGAGTGGATTCATCCTTGCCCGCTTGAATGGCTTCTTTTAGCAATGTATAATTTCTAGCAGCTATAATCGTACTTAAATTTTCATTTTTTAAGTCCATCCGTAAATTTTTTAATCACCATTTTTTCATTAATTGGTTTCAGAACTGTACTTTTAGTGACGTCACCCTCAGCCTGTGACATATTCAAATCGGTTAATAGTTTTTCAAGTTGAGATCCGTATTGTTCAATAGTCCTATAGCCCTGATTCAGAGACTGTATCTGATTATGTATTGCAGTGAAAGATTTTTTTGTCAATAACTTATTACGAAAATCTTGAATCATCAAGTCTACTGAAGTATAAGAATTGGATACGCGCAACTTAGCATTTTCTGATAGCCTGCCCTTGAGAACAAATTTAATTAAAAGTTGCTGGCCTTCACTACTAAGCATGTCTGCATACATTTCCACAGCATCAATCAATCGTTTCGTAGTATCTTCCCTATCATCTAAAAGAGATATCAACCTACAAGCAGTTTTCAAATCAAAATCCATCCTTTCTGATTTCATCTCTAAGCTGGGTGAAACACACAATTTCGCTATTTCTGTAAATAAAGAACAAATTTTGTCATATGTTTCAGTAATTAAAGATATTTTCGACTTATCCTTAATATTACTTAATGTAGAAAATATATCTTTACTATTATTTAAATGTCTCAGCTTCGTTCAACTTATTTAACGCAATAGAACCTTTATACCTACTTTGTCCCTTTTAATCAAATATTTCCTTATTTCTGGCAATTGCTCATAATCTTTTATTATTTTCTCAGCCATAATACCATTAATTTCATATAGAAGCTAAAGTTAACTTGCACTCGGTTCATATTTCATTCAGTTGATTTTAATTTTATTCTAAAACGACGCACAGTCATACAGTGTACCGATTACAAATGCTGAATTGCATCTCGACCAATGGCAGCGGTCGGAATTCTTAGAACTAACACATAACAACAACTATTTTAAATGTTATAGAGAAACAAAATTAAACATGCTACCTAAATTTAACATAATTTTCGAAAAGAAGTTTATAAAATTACCAATGTCACTATAATTGTCACGAAAAAAAAGTTTTGACTCACTCTCGTAAAAACTAAACGGAAATGTACTTTTTAGGAACTGCACCAATATAAAACACACCACGGTTTCACGCTGCTTGTCTGCTCACGCGCAGAGTCCAAAAACAGGCGTCGTCATGTGGATATACGGTGTAGGGGCACTCGGAGAAGTCAAGGATCGCTCACTTATGTCCAGGGTTCAGTAAAGGGGTAGGCCGGTTACGTAGATATACGGTGTAGAGGCACTCGGAGAAAGTAAGGCAACACAAATTTATACATCTTCTTCATTACGCGGTTCACGTCTGTTAGACAGTTTAGTACGCATTCTTCTTAAAAATTCCGCATTAATTTTCTTTTCTACCCATTTCTTATGTTTTTCTTTCAGCTTCAAAAATATGATAACAACCAGGACGATTGATGCCAAAATTAAAAATGTTGTGATCAATATATTGTTAATCTTTATATGATAATCCTTTTATTCTATTTCCACAGTATTGGTTCCTCCAGTTTGGGCAATCGTCGTTTCATGTTCTTCATTTCTCGAATTACTATTCCCCCTTTTGTTTTTTGGCATGAACACGCGCATACCCAGTCACAAAGTTAATAATTATATTCTTATTCATTATAATTACGTAGTTGCATTCACTGCCGAGGCACACAGGAATGTGCAAAGTCCGCACTTGTAGCCTGCACCCGGACACGCGCGCTTGGCATGGGTCGCCATGAATTATGTTATTTATAATGGAATTAAAGATCAACACGTTTGTTCAACTCGAGTGTTTATTTAATACTGCTTACTTTCTAATACATCGAATATCACCTACAAGTACATAGGTTACTTCAATTGATTAGTGTACACCATAAAAAACATACAGAGATTATACGAGTAACTACAAAGGAGGTGTACAATAGGCGGTTTGTCGCAACAGTAATCATGTCTCTAGCCCCTGTAATTCAATTCATATCTCCAATAAATTACATCTGGAATATTGCCCTTGCATCGCACATCTGGTTTTAGTAATGTCTTTTTCACATTTTTATTATTCCTGTAATATTCACGTAAATCATATTTGACGGCCGGAGGGTCATGTCGGTAGGGACTTTGGCTTGATATTGTATGTTCAAATACCTTGGTACTAGTATCCGATTGAATAACAGCTGTAATATATTATTATATTATGTAGTCAAAAGGAACTTAATAATTAAGAATAATGACCGTGTAAGTTTTGTAAGTGCTGTCAATTAATTAATTAATTAATTGTCAGTACTTACAAAAAGTAACACAATTCACACACAAACATTTAAAAACAGGATATACTAAAATAATAATGTTAAATATTTAAAGTAAATATAATAAAACATGGAAATGTTATAAGAAAAAAACTATGTTGTTGTTAATTGATGGAATCAACCGTTAGTTTGCGGAAATACATTATATTAAAGTTTGTAAAAATTACCTCGCGTACATCTCGATAAAATAAAATGATGTGTCTTATCTAGTTTGAAGAGTACCTCCTGCCCTCCCTCAGTTTCGTGCACTATCCCCAACACCACTACTCCCAGGGCGGGAGGTGCTCTTCAAACTAGGACACATCATTTTATTTTATCGAGCGGATGTACGTTAGGTAATTTTTTACCAACTTTAACGTTGTTGTTAGTAAATTAATGGATTTTTTTTTGCCACGAGTTAGGGGCTATGGCTACTCGTCGGTAGCAAGTGTTTTGTAACTAAATAAATTAAAATGTTGTATAAATAGTTCCCCAGCATAAAAAATGGGGCTTTGGCTTTTCTTAGTATAAATCTGCTGTGCTAATTTTCAGTGAAACTTGTTTCCTTTAAAGATGCAACGACAAAAACCCAGAAAAAGAATTTTAAAAAATAAGAGAAATAATAAAGAGTAAGGTGCATTAAAATAAGAAAATATACCAACTTATGCACTAAAAAGACAACACACTTTAGGTTGATCGGTAACCATAAATAAAAGGAGGAAGAGAGAGGGGTTTTTGTATACAAATAATGTTCGCTAACCTGTTTTTTGTAAGTATTGAGCACTTTGAATCGACTGGGGTAAGGAGTTGCAATGTCTTCTCCGAGAACAGAGAACGACATCATAAAATGTAGAGGAGTGCACAGGACATTGGAGGGAATGATTTTCCATGGACCATATAGAAAAATTTTGCAAAACATTGCAGTCTGTATCTGCCTACCTGCCAAGGTACTAACTACATGTCAATGTAATTACATGTCAACTATGGATATTAATGATGCTATACCACTGACCTCTATAGAGGTCAGTGTGCTATCCTCTTGTGATGGATTGCATTAAAAGTGTCAACCCGAGTTTTTGCGTACATTTCAAAAGCGATACAATAGCGATGAAATCCCCTTAGATGTCTGCAAATATTATTATAAGTAACCCGTAAAGGAGGAACAATATTTTAGCAGAAATGATTGTCGATTAAACATATATTAATTATAAGACGACAAACATAAATCAATTACCTATTTCTGTAATCTGATTATACTCTATTAAATGTTCGTTTCTCATTTCTCTATCTAAAATATATATCTTTTATTATCGCCGTTGCGTACAATTTATCACGCAGAGTCTATGTAGGTTAGAGGATAAGCTTGCTTTTCATAATACGTAAACAACTCGAGTTTGATTCCCATCGGTCCCTATGACAATACAAACAATTTTGTTTGTTAATTTAAGACAAGCTCAGCTGTGAATAAAAACGTCGTGAGGAAGCTTGCCCGTCTAGAAACTAAATAAATATTTTGTGCGTAGGTAACTACTTATATATAGTAAAAAAAAACCGGCCAAGTGCGAGTTGGACTCGCGCACCGAGGGTTCCGAACAAATCCTAATGAGTTTAAAATTATTAAAAATATTTTTATTATATGATGTAACCAAAAATTTATGCTTTTCGCAATTTTTCCTTTATCTGTGCTATAAAACGTTGCTTTGTACCAAATTTCAAGATTCTGAGTTCACGGGAAGTACCCTGTAGGTTTTGATTCAATTGCGAATGTCGAAAACTTGCGGCATAGACGGCTGTATCTTTTGATTGCGTTGGCTTAGAAGTTTGATTTTTTCACAGCTCGAAGGGACAGTAGACTTGAGCATTTTATATTAATTTCAGCTTGATATCTTCACGCGTTCCTGAGAAAAAGGGTCTTGACAGACAGACAGACAGACAACAAAGTGATCCTATAAGGGTTCCTTTTTTCTTTTTGAGGTACGGAACCCTAAAAAAATAGAATAGAACGATTTTTTATTCAATATTGATTATTACATAATACTTAATATTCATCAATAGGTCACGTGGGACGGAACAGTGGACTCGTCTCTGCTACCATATTATGGGGAGAGGTGGGGCCTCCGGCCACTTGCACTAACCAAGTGAAACGCAGAAGCACAGCTGCCTCTTCACGTTGGTATTCTGTGAGATCGTGGTACCTCCCCAGTTCGAGCCGGCCCATCCATGCACCAGCAGAAACTGCTATGTGGCTGCCTTAAAACATACACACTTAACACAGTAGTAATATTCTGCTATTTCACGCTGGGCTCGTCCAGGGACGTGATACTACTCCGGCAGATTCGACTAAATTACTTTGCGACCTAAAATTTGTTTTTTTTTTATAGGATAAGGGTAAAAAACGAGCACACAGTCCACCTGATGGTAAGTGGTTGCTGCGGCCCATAGAAATCTACATCTATCCTCTGTTACAGATCAAAATGCAGATGCGTTTTCACCCGTGAGGACTAGGATGAAATGCCTCATTTCCAGTAAAAAGGGCCTCCGGCCACCTGCACTCACCAAGCAAAACGCAGAGGTAAACCTCTACTTCACGCTGGTATTCTGTGAGGTCGTGGTACCACCCCGGTTCGAGCCCGCCCATCCATGTGACAGCAAAAGCTGCCGCCTGGCTCTACCACTGTTAAAAGTGGGTTGTTGGAGTGTTTTATTAAAGATAAAATTAAATAATAACATTCGTATAAATTAGTGTAAGTCCAGAGTAAAGAAACTTATAAGGATAATCCAAGCATCAACACGCCTTGAATAAGCGCTACTGTTTGAGTTGTATATTTAAGGATCGGAACTGTTGTGCTTACGTGTATTTACTTTCAAACTATAAACTTGGAAAGTTAATGTCAGCTATAAATTGAACACAGCATGTTAGCATAAATCCTATGCAAGGAACACCTTTACTGCGACATACGAATCCAGTAATGGTGAATTATTTCTTAATTAAGTACTTTTTTTTAATTTTTGTTATGTGAAAGTCAACAATAAGTTACAGCCAAGTGCAAATTCTAAAGAAATTAAACGTAATTGTAGAAAAATGTTTAATTAATACTTGTTTTCTGTTAACCTTTAACTGTGGATATGGGGTCTCACAGATGTTTCTCACTTGCTGATTTCTTTGAATAACATATTTATCACCAACCAACGCTGGCGGGCGACTTAATGTCTTCTAGTTTAGTCACCAAACGCTCAATAAAGAAGGAGATTGTTTCGTTCAGTGCCATAAACGTAAGTTACACGTATTTAAAGTTTAGACAAATGTGTAGCATGCAAAAATTCAATATGTATGCAATTCTCAAACCCCCATGCCAATAATTATAGGGTAGTTGACCCTTTGTATTTTTTTTTGTTTGCAATTCAGAATGAACATTGTTGTTTTTTTATTGAAAATTTATTAGATTTTGAGAAAAAAAATTAGGGGACGGGCGGGCAATAAGAATAGGTTAAGTTTGACATTAAAAAAAGGCATAGAAAATCAACTTCTTTAATCAGTCATTTGGCATTATGAAAAAATTGTTATTAAAGATTTAAAGTCAAACAAAAATCAATTGAAATATTAAACATTCTGTAAATAACACTTATTTTTTTTTTAAATTTGTGCTATTATCCGTTTTGCCTAACCTGGGCGGGCAAAACGAATTTCTTCGGCGGCGCATAATTTTGGTCAAAGCAGTCGTCATAAAAATATATACTTCGTAGGTCCACTCTCGGCATGTATCGTACTGGATCTAATCTTCCAGTGGAGGTGAAATATTATATTTTTCTTGACATATAGTGCAGAAATAGTCCTGTTGGGGTTTCTTCTGGACCCTTTTCTTAGTTAGGTTTTTCTCTTAATTTTGGATGGTTCAAGCGTGTCTTGCTCTAAAGCCACTTTCTTCCATGCAGAGGCTACATCATCTTTTCTTATCTACTAAAGTTGGGCCACATCATACTGATTAATAATTTGTACTGGTTCGTGTTGAAAATTGAATCCATCCGCTGTACATATTGCACTAAATCATTTTCTTCGTTAGGAATAAAGTAAGATACAAATGACCCTAGATTCTATTTAGTTATGCCACATTTCAAGTGCTGGTATTAAGTTGCATAAGGAATGCCATATATTTTGCTAGCATCTGATATTGAAGGCGATTGCGCTGCAAGCAAAGCTTTTCGCAGATTTTCTTCAGACAAGTTTGCACGATCACTCTTTCTCTTACAGTTATACACCATCTGAAATTAAAAAAAGAAAGTCATTCAGTTGCAACAAACAAATTAATACTACCCGTTTTGCCCAACTCCATCTTGCGCGCCCATACATTAAAAATCAAAATACTCATTTTTCTTTACGTGAATATAGTGAAATAATTTATTTATTTATTTATTTATCCTTTATTGCAACACACCAACTAGGGGTTACAAAGGGCGGACTTAATGCCCTATGGCATTCTCTACCAGTCAACCCGACGAAAAATGGAATAAATAAAGATGTTGGCAGGTGCAAGTTAAGGACAATAATAAAACATAAGTTATAAAAGACAGTTCAGCTATAATAAATAGATTACACAATACAAAAACTACCTAATTGCATTATATAAATACAGTATACATAACCAACACACATATGTAAATATATATACACATACACACAACACACACATATATACATAAATAAATATAAATATATAAATTATAAATACACATATAATATATTAATATATATAATATATTATATATATAAAACGGGGAAGGCAATTAATTGTTGTTTACCTCTAAATAATGTTGTCGCACCAATCTTTTAAACAAAAGCTTATTCGTAACTTTCTTGACATCAGCGGGTAAAGCGTTCCAGAGGAGAATAGCCTGAACTGTGAAGGAAGAATTAAAAAAATTTGTTCTATGTTCTGGAATACTAACTTTAAGTGCGTTAGAAGGACGAGGTTCACGGCCGGAAATAGAGTAGAGAAAATTGAAGTTTTCTTTAAGATATGGCGGAGAATTAGCATCATTTAAGATGGAAAAAAAGTGTCAGTAAAATTCTGGAGCAACGCCTTTGACGTATAGTGAGCCATTTAAGCTTAGAACGATAGGCAGAGATATGGTCAATTTTGTAAAATAATGTGTAACTACGGAATAGAAAATCAAATAATATGCAGAAACTGGAAAAAATATCAACGCAAGTTAATTAGTAACAGTTAAATAATAAATTGAGTTATAATTACCTTGAAAAATGAATATTTTTTTACCAAAAACGCAAATCTGTCCGCACAGCACCCGTTGCGCTCGTCCCGCAGCAGGACACTACTTGCATCCGGTTGGGTAACGTTCGTGACGTGATCCTTGGTTTAACACTCTTTAATAATTTAACAATAAACTAGATTAATTATCCTTTTTGCCAACCCTCTCCGTCTTGCCCGTCCGTTCCCTACGTTGATTATTGAAATAAATAACTAGTTAATAGAAATTTAAGTGATCTCAGTGCGAATTAAGACTGGAAAGTGACTTTTCTTGATATCTTTGTAATTATTTGTATTTTGTAATAAATGTTTCTCATGTCTATTTAAACCTTATTATAATATTTACAATCCAAGCATCCATTCTATATGAATGATGTCTGAAACACCCAATTAATAGGGCAAAACTTTCGAGTAAGATTTTGGACTTTTTGGAACCTGTCTGTAAGCTTAAAAACGATGTGGAAGTGAGTACGATGGCCGTGGACGGTGTTAAGACCTTAGTCTTAATGCTGCCTGAGCTTACCCTATTGGAGGATTCACTGTTGTTGTGTCTGGAAAGGATTAGTGGTTGTGTGGTTCGAGGTCGTTTGCGCGTTTCACTTGACGTGTTAGAATGTAAGGAAATTGTTACTTGTTGCAACAGTGGTTGGACAAACAACCGCCTACCGTAAAAAAAATGATTTAATCAAAGAAAGGTGTGGAGGACCGCGTTTTCGACACTTATGAATTTATGGTTAAAGATAAATTGAAACCATCGCTAGAAGCGAATGCTGCCTTTGAAATTCCGAGAGGACAGACGATTGCATATCACTCAAAGGATGTCAATGCTATGGTGTGTTCAATTTTTCCAGCCGCTAGAGTTCGACGGAAGAGTTCGAGGAAACGATAAATCAACGGTTTGATGTCCTGAATCTTTGGAGCACGACAAATCAGATAGAAAATGATTTTTCGAAATACTATAAATCGTAACATGAACTACTATTACGTTTCGAGATTAAATTGTATGAGATGTTGAGAGTGCCTAAAGAATTTTTGGAGGACTTTTCACCGGTGATGATAGTCTATTGTTCACTGAGCGATTTTACCGGACAGTTACAGGTATCTCTATTTCTGTTCAAAATTTTTAGTTCATTTCCAGGGAAGATTTTATCTAGTCCAAGAAAGGTTTTGACGAAATAGGGTCGAACTGATTTAGTCAACAGAGAACACGTGGAGGAGTACAGAGTATCTCTATGTGATAGTATGAATGTTTTGAATAACGTGTTGTTGCACGCCGAAATTGATTCGGCACTTCGCGAACGATATAAAGTACTGTTGGACTCAATGAAGACCATTCGTGTGATGGTGACATGTAGGCGCGACGCTGAATTGTCCAATCGTTGTTTTTCGCAGAAGACGAATCGAAATTGTTATATTCCTTTTAATTTATTTAATTGCACAATACATATGAAATGACCCTAAGCAATGTATGAGTCTGTCAGACCCCTTGTCTATTTTGGTGTAACAAAAAATAAGTATCCATATTTAAAGGTTCATTCATAATTATTCGATAAAATTAAATGTGTAAAAATAAATAGTGTAAAGTTCCTAAATAATATAAATATAATGTTTGATTACACTTCTTTGTTTACTTTCTGCTCAAAATTATTATTTATTCGATATACAGGGTATCCCAGTAATGGTGGATAATCTGGTACGTACGTGTTCGGGCGGGGGAGGTGGCCTCGGTTCCCTAAAAAAAATTCTATCCCGAACGGTTCGCGGTCTACGCCATGTTTTATAAAATTCCGAAAATTCGTACTTCTGCTCACATTTGTGGTCATCACGTCCGCAGTTTAATGCCTAGGTCGGATTTTTTTCTTTTAATGTGTTCCCTAATAATGATGTTTCTAAATACCCTAATTATGAGCCGTGGTAGCTCAGATGGTTAGCGCTCGCTATAAAATTCACAGTACGCGAGCAACCCGGGTTCGATCCCCGCCGGCACCAATTAAATTGTTAATTGCAATTTTAAGTGCTGATTTACCACGTGCTCAGCGGTAAAAAAAAAGTCAGGAAACCTGCAGGTCTGAGAAATAAGAAAAAAAATATTTCGAAGACATGTAACGTTTGCCAACACGCATTGGAGCAGCGCGGAGAATATTTCCTGTCCCTAAACCCCTTTTAGAAATGAGAGGGGGCCTGTGCCCAGCGGTGGGAAGTATATAGGCTCAGCGGCGCAGTGACTTATCAATGAGTTGTTGCGCTGGGGGCCGCGGTTTCGAATCCCACACGGAACAAGTATTTGTATGGCCTACGAATAATTGTTCCGGGTCTGGATGTTTTTCCTTGTACAATTTGTGTTTGTAAACTGCTTCCATAATACAGGAGAAAATCCTAATCTATCGTTTTAAAAAAAAATTAACTTTTAACTTTAGATTATGTGGTTTTGTTGATAAATATTTACATAAGATGCCATGTAGTGTCTAATATGGCTATTACTACCCCATATTATGACGTGGATGTTATGAGAGGTAACGGAAGGAAAATAAAACAGGACAAGGCAGCATCTTCTAATCAACAACTAAACGATAATTTAAAAAAAAAAACTTACGTTGCCGACCCGCCTACTAAGCGTAGCGACTACATTGACTGTAATACAAGCTCTTTATTACTTAAAACCTGTTAGTGAATCCTCTGTTACTACAGATGTAGGATTTTTTATAGTATAATGGTGACAAGCGAGCACACAGTCCACCTGTAAGTGGTTGCAGTGGCCCATAGACATCTACGTAGATGCGTGTTATCAGCCGTGAGTACTAAGATGGAATGCCTCTTTCCCAGTAAAAAGGGACTCCGGTTCTCCACACTCACCATACGAAACATAGCAGCATTAATCTGCTATTTTACGCTGGTATTCTGTTAATTTGTTTTTAATGTAATATTGGTAACACTATTTATATTTTTAGTTATAGAATAACGGTGACAAGTCAGCATACAGTTCACCTGATGGTAAGTCGATGCAGTGGCCCATAGACATCTACGTAGATGCGTGTTATCAGCCGTGAGTACTAAGATGGAATGCCTCTTTCCCAGTAAAAAGGGACTCCGGTTCTCCACACTCACCATACGAAACACAGCAGCATTAATCTGCTATTTTACGCTGGTATTCTGTTAATTTGTTTTTAATGTAATATTGGTAACACTATTTATATTTTTAGTTATAGAATAACGGTGACAAGTCAGCATACAGCCCACTTGATGGTATGTCGATGCTGTGGCCCATAGACATCAACATTTAATCCTCGACGAAAGTAGTCGATTGGCGGATTTGAACCCACGACTTACCATTAGGGTTCTGGTCCTGGCGCTTCAAATAGATAAGAAGGCTTATAGTATAAATCTAGACGCCCTAAACAGAATCGTAGCACAATACATGTGTAAAGTTCAATACGGAGATTATAAAAATCCTAGTGGGTATTTCTTTTATACAAGGTAGGCATGGCTCTACCTTGTATAAAAGAAATACCCACTAGGATTTTTTGCAGCTATGTTAGTAGTATAGTTGTAGCACGAATGGCTCGGCTCGACCGGGGAAGGACCACACTCTTATAGAATACCAGCGTTAAATGGCAGTTTGACACTGCTGTGTTTCGTATGGTGAGTGTTGAGAACCGGAGGCGCATATTACTGGAAAAGAGGCATTCCATCTTAGTCCTCAGGGGTGACGACGCATCTGCATTTTGAATCTTTATTGAGGATAACTGTAGATATCTATGGGTCACAGCAACCATTTACAACCAGGTGGACTGTGTGCTCGTTTATCACCCTATCCTATAAACAAAAAATAAAAAAAATCTACGAGCCCGTCTAGATAGGTACCACACTAATATCTATTTCTTCTGCTCCTGAAATGTATAGAGAACCTCTCTAATTATAGATCGAGAGACATTCCAACTTATTCCTCAGAGGTGAGAATCCTTCTTTGTTTGAAGATAGTGGCAGTTGTCCATGGCCTACAGCAGCCACTTACCATTAAGTAGACTGTAAGTTGTCACTACAATTTATAAAAAAAAACCTTCAAACCAAAGTCATGCGTATTATCCCTACTCACATTACTCTCACGTAAAGGCAATAATAGTAACTTACCTTTTTATGACTCTTGAAGGTTAAAAAGCCTGCCTTACGACACCGCAGAATATGAACGATATTTATAGAGTAATATTGCTCATGGATTTAAAGAAAAGACGATTTATTTATAAATTACATTTAAGAAGAATAAACATATACATTATTTAATTTAAAATTTTATCAACATGTAGAAGTTAAATTGTGAAGAAATTATTACGTTATTTATAATATTTTATAAGTGGTAACACCATGTATATTGTATGGCAATACATGTTTACAACAAATTGCCTGTTTGTTTCAAAAAAATGAATATAGGAATCTTTAAAAGTAAATTATATCAATTTCTTTTAAATAAATGTTATTACTCTATAAATTACTTCTTAAATGATAAATTTGACTTGAATTGTAATTATTGAAATTAATCTCGATTTAATTTATTAATATGTTTTAACTAAAAAATATTATGAATTAATTGTTTTTATATAGATGCTACTTAATTTCCTTAAGTATAGCTGTAAGTATATTTATATTCTACAAGAATTAATGTCTTGGTTTTCTATTATATTCTAACATAATTTATCTGAAAATGTTTCTACGCAGGAAACTGCAGAATATTTAGGATCTGAATTATTCTGTAACAACTTAAATGTACCATATTCTAACAAATAAATCATCTTATCTTATCTTATCTTATATTATCATGCATACGCAGCGGAGCCATGCTGCAGCTATATTATAGTTGTAGCACGAATTGGTTGGCTCGACCGAGGAAGGACTACGCTCTCACAGAATATCAGCGTAAAATAGCAGCTAAATGTTTCGCATGGTGATGTAGCGAGTACCTGAGATACATTTTAGTAGAGGCCAGGCGTTCTATCTTAGGCCTCAGGGGTGACAACCAGTCTACATTTCGAAGATAGATGTAGATATCTATGGGCCATAGCATCCATCTATCATCATGTGGGCTGTTTGTGCGTTTGTCACAATTACTCTATAAAAAAAATCGAAAAAAAATTAGGGTTTCTCCAATCGAAATTGAAATCTGTACCATTTAATTCTCATCGTTATCTCATTATTATTCTCATCGTCTGTAGTTATTTGAAACAGATTCATTATCTCTTAAATATTTCACGCTTATACTGCTATGTTCAATAGCGTCACGCCTGGAATTTCCGAGGGAGGAGGCAGTGTAAAGAGCAAGATACTCGAACTAATTTTAGCCAGAAAGCATGGATAAAGCTGGAAAATTGTGAAAGAATTGATAGCTGGCTTACTCAAACCCTACACAGTTACTAACCCAATATACAATTAGTCGCCTTTTTCAACATGGTAAGGAAATAACACAGTTAGCATTTTCTTTTTTGTTTAAGTGCCTAGGATGGATGGATTTATAAGTCGCAGACCAATGTGGGACTATTTACGAATTTAATAAATGTTTAGGATATCCTTTAGATATATGTTGCATTATCTTTTATATATAAAAAGTACGTGTCACGTTGTTTGTCCGCGATGGACTCCTAAACTACTGAACTGATTTCAATGAAATTTTTGGTCAATGTGCAGTTTGGTCCAACTTAAAAGATAGGATAGCTTACATCTCAATTTATAGTCGCAATACAATATTATTTTATTGAAAATTATTTGTCTATTATTTGACAGTCACAATTATCTGGTAGCTCCAAAGATGACGATATCTGTTGACTGGATTAAGTAAATATTTAATAGATGGCGCTATGTTAAAAATACAAACGTTTAATATAAGCTACAATTTAGTAGTGTAACCACCACGTGTTGCTGTAAGTATTCATCAGATAGAACCGATTTCAAAAAAAATTTGCAGACTGTGTGCAGTTTGGTCCAACTTGAGAGATAGGATAGTTTTTATCCCGATAAGTGACCCTCAATTTTTTTATTGCTAATTTCAGGAGCTTTTTTTGGAAAGCAAATGGTCGTTCGGAAAGGGCAGAACAACGTCTGCCTGGTCAGCTAGTAAAATATAGATTTCTACATATTATAAAACAAAGTCACTTCCCGCCATCTGTACGCTTGGATCTTTTAAACTGTTCAACCGATATTGATGCAATTTTCATCAATAGACAGGATAATTTACGAGGAAAGTTTATATGTACCATAATATATATATATATATATATATATATATATATATATATATATATATATATATATATATATATATATATATATATATATATTATATAATTGTTCTGTCCGTGTGTATGTTACTGAACTCCTAAACGACTGGAACGATTTTGATGAAATTTTGTATGAGTGATTAAGTTGATAAGAGAATGGTTTAGATTCACAACTGGACCCGGTAGGTTTTTTTTTATAGGATAAGGGTGACAAAGGAGCACACAGTCCACCTGATGGTAAGTGGCTGCTGCGACCCATAGACATCTACATCTATCCTCTATTACAAATCAAAATGTAGATGCGTTGTCACCCGTGAGGACTAAGATGAAATGCCTCATTTCCAGTAAAAAGGGCCTCCGGCCACCTGCACTCACCAAGCGAAACGCAAAGGTAAACCTCTACTTCACGCTGGTTTTCTGTGAGGTCGTGGTACCACCCCGGTTCGAGCCGGCCCATCCGTGCGACAGCATGTTGCGTGGTGTTATTGTTGAGATTTAAAAATCAATCGTGCGAAGAAGGGGCGGATCGTTAGTTATGTTATAAGGTATGTCTTATATTTACCTATGACTTGACTAATGTAAACTAGTTTGTAAAAAGTTCTATAGCGTGACATGAATTTAAATAAACTATATTAGAGTTTAAGTAAAATAAAGCACTGAAACAACATACATTGATCGTGAGATGTGATGATCCCAGTTAGAACACTAGATCATAGTTACGATATTATATAATAGTATTAATAACTAACATGAATTGAATTCGATATTTATAAAAATAAACCTGTGCCATTCTAAAAACTAATACTTAATAAAATATTAAAATTACTCCGCGCGTGTTTCAATTCGAATACTAATTTTAAACGTGGTAGAGCCATGCTGCAGCTATATTACAGTTGTAGCGCGAATGGTTTGGCTCGACCGGGGAAGGACCACGCTCTTACAGAATACCAGCGTAAAATAGCAGCTTAATGCTGCTGTGTTTCCTATGGTGAGTGTAGAGAACCGGAGACTCTTTTTACTGGAAAAGAGGCATTCTGTCTTAGTCCTCACGGCTTTCAACGCATCTGCATTTTAATTCGCAAACGAAGATAGATATAGATGTCTATGGGCCACAGCGACCACTTACAATCAGGTCGACTGTGAGCTAGTTTTTCACCCTTATTTTTGTTAAAAAAATATTGTTTCTTCAATGTTTACCAGTTTCATATTATGGTTTAATTTGCAATATTTAGCGTCTATAACTTACAAAGTTTCAGGCAGTTTTATGATGATTACAATGATTTTTAAATTTAAAATAAAAAGTTAAAGTTACAGCCTATATACCTCCCACTGCTGGGCGCAGGCCTCCTATTATTTTGTGAGGGTTTTAAGGCAAGGAAATGTCCGCCTCGCCGCTACAAATGTAAGAAATTTCTTCGATTTTTTTTTATTTCTCGGACATGCAGGTTTTCCTACAATGTTTTCATTCATGCCAAGCACGTGGTAAATCAGCACTTAAAATTACAATTAAAAATATAATTGGTGCGAACGGGGAACAGATCCGGGTTGTTTTTGTATTTGTTTTAAAATTTACAGCGAGCGCTAAGCCACTGACCTCTTGATAGCTCAAGGACGCTCCCTGTAAATTTAATATAATTATATTAGAGTAAAACAGCTATGCTACGGCGTAGACTTGTGCTACGTTGTACCGTAGCGATGCATATTTTTGATTGTAATACTGTGGCGTCGCACATCACGAAGATATTTGTGCTCGAAAACAGTGTCTTCAGTCTTTGCCAAATATAGTAATAATACACTTTGATTATTTGCAGTTACATCTCTAATACTCTACATACATACTTTCTACAATGAATAAATTACATAACTCTAATACGTGGTAGAGTCATACTGCAGCTATATTAGTAGTATTGATGTAGCACGAATAGTTCGGCTCGACCGGGGAAGGACCACGCTCTCACAGAAGACCAGCGTAAAATAGCAGCTTAACACTGCTGTTTTTCGTATGCTGAGTGTAGAGAACTGGAGACCCTTTTTACTGGAAACGAGGCATTCCATTTTAGTCCTCACGGGTGATAACGCATCTGCATTTTGATTCGTAATCGAAGATAGATGTAGATGCCTATGGGCTTCAGCAACCACTTACCATCAGGTGGACTGTGTGCTTGTTTGTCACCCTTATCTTAAAAAACGACATATTCCATCTTAATCCTCAGGAGTGACAAAGCATTCTGCATTGTGATTATTAATCGAAGATAGATTTAGATGTCTATGGGCCACAGCATTCACTTACCATCATGTGGTGAATTCTATTGGGTTCGAAACCCGCGCGAAACAAGCAAGAAATTTTGTTTGTATACTACTTTCACGATAAAGGACAAAATCTCACACTAGGATTTTGTCCTTTATCGTGGTTTGAAAAAAAAACAAACGACAAAAAATTGCAGCAAACGATAATACTTAATAAAGTAAGCGAAAGCTCCTTGTGACGGCTTCTAATCTTTATTGAAACACTCCCCTTGACATTTGAGTTCCACCCATGCTGTCCATTTCCCACTTATCTCCGGTCAAGCAGCCGTCCTATCATAACAAGACGTGTGATGGAAAACAGTCGCGTAGAAAAGTTAATCCATTTTATTGTTACATCCATCTGGGTATTGGGAAATGTCTCTACATGCATTTTTTCTCTTCATTTTGAAAAAACCAGTCAACTAAACATATCACTTATAAAATAAAATGAAATACGGATTTACAGACATAATGTGTAAACAAGGGGTGAAATTAAATATTCTGTTCTACCGAGTTCAATA
This sequence comes from Parnassius glacialis, assembly GCA_033319125.1. Classification (NCBI taxonomy): domain Eukaryota; kingdom Metazoa; phylum Arthropoda; class Insecta; order Lepidoptera; family Papilionidae; genus Parnassius; species Parnassius glacialis. Next base: position 8,384,027 of record JAVANC010000015.1, on the reverse strand, counting down.
TAAATAAAATGACAACATGATGATGTTGTCATTTTTAGTTTATTATATACATTTAGTCGAAGTCAATTAAATACGCATAACTTAAAAACTACTAGTCAGATCTAATGTTATATATGTGTGTGTGTGTCAGACCTTATATAAATTGATATGGGGCAGCTTGAGAAGCACAAGCTTTCAAATAAAAAAAGAATCATAAAAATCGGTTCACTAAAAAAAAGTTCTGAGGTAACACGCATAAAAAAATACGGTCGAATGGTTAACCTCCTCCTTTTTTTAAGTCGGTTAATATGTTTATTTGTATAATTAACCCAATGGTTTTTGCATTTGTATTTTTTTTTATAGAATAAGGGTGACAAACCTGCACACAGTTCACCTGTTGGTGAGTCTAAATCTATCTTCGATTACGAATCAAAATGCAGATGCGTTATCACCCGTGAGGACTAAGATGGAATGCCTCATTTCCAGCAAAATAGGTCTCCAGTTAAAAAAAATATATTCGATAATTGGATTATTATGTTCAAGGCAGATTCAAAGAACACTTTTATCATAAACTATATTTCAATAACCACCAGTGAAAGTTATCTTCTCTAAAGCGGCTCCGTAGTGTGGCTGACCAATTGGTTCCTGGGTTCGATCCCGCGAGGATCAAGTGTTTGTTTGACCTACAAATAATTTTGCCAGGTCTGGATGGTTGGCCATGTGCAGTTTATATTTACGTAAAACACTTTCTCGATGCAAAAATAGAATAAAATAGAATTTTGCTAGATAATAGAACTTCTTATTTTCCCGCCAAATAACTGGTATAAAGAGTTAGGGCTTATGCCCACGAGACTGTTTTTCGCCGGAGCTAAGCCCGGCGTCAATCCGGGTCTACGTTTCGTGGGCATGAGCCCTTAGTATAATTACATACTGTTTTTTTTTAGGATAAGAGTGACAAACGAGCACACAGTCCACCTGATGGTAAGTGGTTGCTGTGGTCTATAGACATCTACATCTATCCTCGTTTGCGAATCAAAATGCAGATGAGTTGTCACCCGCGAGGACTAAGATGGAATGCCTCTTTTCCAGTAAAAAGTGTCTCCGGTTCTCTACACTCACCATAAGAAACACAGCAGTTTTACGCTGCTATTTTACGCTGGTACTCTGTGAGAGCGTGGCCCTTCTTCGGTCGAGGCGACCCATTCGTGCTACAACTATACTACTAATATAGCTGCAGCATGGCTCTACTACGTTATTCGGTTTAAAGATCTTTATTTACTCATTAAGACAAATACATGTCACTTACATGAGTACATTATACAATTTTAAATAAGTCACACAGAACAAAATAATAACAAAAAAAGGGAACATAAATTAGGGTAGATTAAAATTAAATATAAGTAGCAAGTTAGCTGCGTAGAAGCAATGTTTTAAATACTGACTATATAAGGCGGTGGTCCAAGTTATAAAATGTCTTGGTTTTTAATGTGGTCTAATAGTTTATTTTTGAATATATTGAGCGAACTTGCATCTTTTATATTTGAAGGGAGTTTATTATACATCTGTGCTCCTGCAAATGTTACGGCATTTCTTCCAAAGTTCGTGCGAATATTTGGTAATACGAGATGATTTGCGCGGCGTGATGAGTATTTTAGTGTTTTTCCTTTTGTGGTGAACGTTATATTTGAATGGATCATATTACGCGTGATTTTATATATTAATATACAAGTGTTAAAGATGTATAATTGTTTAATGTTTAAGAATTTTGTTTCGTGGTATATTTTTTTAGTCGGTGTTAAAAAGTCGTAATGATATAAAATTTTAATTAATTTATTTTGCAGTATTTGTAGCTTTTGGAGATAAGTTTTGCCTGCTGTACCCCATATCTCTATTAAGTAAAGTAAATGTGGTTTAACCAACGCGTTATAAATCATAGGGCGAGCTTTTGGTGGTATACATCGAGCCATACCGTATGTAGAACCTATTAGAGATGAAAGCTTATTTTTTATAACTGATAAATGACCATTCCATGACAGATGTTTATCAAGAAATAGTCCAAAGTATTTTTCTTGATTAGATTGGCGTAGAATTTCTCCATTAATGTGTAATTTTGTGTGGTGTTGGATTTTTTTGTTTTTTGCACTAAATATTACGTAAGATGTTTTGGCGGTATTTATTGTTAATAGGTTGTATTGAAACCATCTGTGTAGTGTGTCAAGATCTTGTTGAGCAAGCAAAGTAAGGTCATCTATATTTTGTCCAAAGTAGAACAAACATGTGTCGTCTGCATACAAAGTGAGATGGCCGTGTAACCCTACTTCACAAATATTGTTAACATACACTAAAAACAATAGCGGACCAAGAATTGAACCTTGTGGTACTCCACAGTTTATAGGTAGGTGACTGCTTTGATAATTTCCAATCCTTACAACCTGGTATCTATTTTCAAGGTAAGATTTTAACATCTGGAGTGCCGTATCTGTCACACCAATACTTTCTAACTTTTTTAGTAGCAACGAGTGACTCACTGTGTCAAAGGCCTTTTTTAAGTCAATGAACACACCCAGTGCTAGCTGTTTTTGGTCTATTTTAGTTTTTATTTTAGTAGTTAAGTCAATAGCTGCACTGAGAGTACTCGATTTTGAACGGAAGCCATATTGTTGATCACACAAAAAATTTATTTCAGTTAAGTGGTCATTCAGTCGTTTGTAAATGACTTTCTCCAGGATTTTTGAAAGCACTGGCAAAACTGACACAGGCCGATAGTTTCCTGGATCCGTCTTTATACCAGATTTATAGATCGGATTGACCTTAGCTACTTTAAGACTATCTGGGAATATACCTTGTACCAGTAATTTATTAAGGCAGCCAGTGAGATTGGGAATAATCAGATTTTTTACACACTTTATTGATTTCGTACTAATGAAGTCAATCCCTGTGCTAGTGTTAGTTTCCAGACCATCGACAATATTAGCTATCTCATTTTTATCACATTGTTTGAAGACTGACAATTTGAATTGGATTGTATCAGATTTTAGTTTTGGCAATGTGTGTGTTACGTTGTTATGATAATGTTGTTATATTACTGTAAGTCATTCCATATCAGTCCCCTAGGGTGACAACACATTAGACGACTTCATCGTGTCTATTGTCTAGTGATGAGTGTCGGGGTATTTCGAATTCACTACCCCATGTTATTCCGTGGGTTTTGTGAGAGGAGGCAGAAAAGAGGTCGTAAGAGGGAACTGAACAAAGTCTTTCTGATAACGATTCAATAATTATAAAAAAAACTGAAGATGCCATCCCGCCTGCCAAGCGTGGCAACTATGGCAAATATCTCCGCTAAGAAGCAGTCTATGGGGAAGGACCAGGTTCAACAGTGGTCTTTGTTAGGTCTTTGAATGAATGAATGGACTGCAGTGGTCACTTATTATCAGGTGGACTATGTGTTCGTTTGTCACTTTGATTTTTTTTAAATGGTCAAACCTTGATTAAGTTACTTTATCTTTGTATTTCTACGCAAGTCATTCGACCTGGGTGGTATAGTTATATTTTTTTTATAGAATAAGGGTTATAAACAAGCACATCCACCTGTTGGTAAGTGGTAGAGTCACACGGCAGCTTTTGCTGTCGCACGGATGGGCTGGCTCGAACCGGGGTGGTACCACGACCTCACAGAATACCAGCGTGAAGTAGAGGTTTACCTCTGCGTTTCGCTTGGTGAGTGCAGGTGGCCGGAAGCCCTTTTTAATGGAAACGAGGCATTCCATCTTAGTCCTCACGGGTGACAACGCATCTGCATTTTGATTCGCAAACGAGGATAGATGTAGATGTCTATGGGACACAGCAACCACTTACCATCAGGTGGACTGTGTGCTCGTTTGTCACCCTTATCCTATAAAAAAAGTGCATGCGGTGCCCCATAGACATATATACCCCATAGAATATGATCATTTAATCAAAATGTATATGTGTTGTCACCCTTTTTACTGGAAAAGAGGCATTCCATCTTAGTCCTCACGGATGACAACGCATCTACATTTTGATTCGTAGTCGAGGATAGATGTAGATGTCTATGGGACACAGCAACCACTAACCATCAGATGGACTGTGTGCTCGTTTATCACCCTTATCCTTTAAAAAAAGAACAAAAGTTAAGTCGAAGCAGATTAAAGATATAGCAAATTTATTAATATCGTTCGCCGTGCGTCCTTTTAATTAACGCGTGTCCAACAGATGCACAGATGATAATATTTAATAAATATGCCTCTCTTAATTTCTTTAGGAATCAATCGTTTAATTTATTCATTAATTTATTATAGCCTATCAAAAGTCCACTGCTGAACATAGTCTGTTCTAAGGACGGGAATCGCTATAGTTGCCACGCTTGGCAGTTGGGTTGGCAACCACAGTTTTTATTATTTGACTTTTTTTGTAAAATATTACCTTTGGATAGCAGCTTAATGTTGTTATGTTTCATAAAGTTAGTGTAGAAAACCGGAAACCTTTTTTCTGAAAACGAAACAATTTTCACACGTGGTAGAGCCATGCTGCAGCTGTATTAGTAGTATAGTTGTAGTACGAATGGGTCGGCTCGACCGGGAAAGGACCACGCTCTCACAGAATACCAGCGTAAAATAGCAGCTTAACGCTGCTGTGTTTCGTATGGTGAGTGTTGAGAACCGGAGACCCATTTTACTGGAAAAGAGGCATTCTATCTTAGTCCTCACGGCTGACAACGCATCTGCATTTTAATTCGCAAACTAAGATAGATGTAGATGTCTATGGGCCACAGCAACAACTTACCATCAGGTGGACTGTGTGCTTGTTTGTCACCCTTATCTTAAAAAACGACATATTCCATCTTAATCCTCAGGAGTGACAAAGCATTCTGCATTGTGATTATTAATCGAAGATACATTTAGATGTCTATGGGCCACAGCTTTCACTTACCATCATGTGGTGAACTGTGTGCTCGTTTGTCACCCTTATTGTATAAAAAAGTATGCCTTTCTGTCTATGTATGTATGTACGTATTTCTGGTTAGTCTATGTCAATTCAGCTGAGATTCAAATAAAACAGCTTAATATATTGAGGGTCCACAACTAGCGTTGCGGAGACGTCGTAAAATTTTAATGTAATTGAAATTTTATTCATAGATATTTTTCCGCTCCGTGTGTTCCTAGTGGAGAGCTGGAGAGTGAGGATTGTATACATGTATTGTACATTGATGTAAGGAATCAAAATGAATGTCGCAACAACTTTTTTAAAATTTCGGATAATAACCAAACGTTTTATTACACTCTCATTATTTTGGGTTATTTATATAATTTTCTCATCTAGTTAGGCTGTATAAATATATAAACAAAAATTCATAAATATACATAAATATCAATAAAATATATAAACAAATAAAACCTCTACTAGATGGAATCCCTCGGCAGGGGAGATCTAACGGCCGAGGAGTAGGGGAAAAGAGAAAGAAACCGGTAGACGTTGCCGGCGGTGTCGAGGAGCACTGCATTCTGCATTTGAGCCCGGAGCGGTCAGTCACGGAGTTCCAATCGCTTCAGATGACCCTAGAAGCTGATCGGGATTAGCACGTTCGCAGAAACGACCATAGGAATAATTTCGGTCGCAAACCCCAAATGTCGGTCACCTCGTGAGCCAAATCTAAATATTTAGTTCGCTTATCTGTTTCAGCCTTCACGAGGTTCTCGTCATACAAAATACTGTTATTATTATTAACATTACAGGGGGGATATTTTCTATAGACGAAGAAGCTGCTGTCCATCTCCTGGTATTTCCCTCTGTCGCCTTTTCCGAGACCTACGGGACGATATGGGTAGTGAATTTTATTATAACTAAATCATATATCAAAACACACACTTGGCAGTCTATGTGTCTTCCGGTTTAAAGTACATAAAAGTATGTACGTACTTTATATTCGCGTACATGTTAAATCTATGGCCACATTAGTGCACACAATATAATAAGTATATATCTTAGTTATTGAACTAAACCATTTACACTCAAAACTACTCCAGTTTGGTTTCCACGACAAAGTAAACAAAAATGGTGATTAGGGATGCAATGATATATCGGGAAACCAATAGATATCGATATATCTACCCGCAAAAATATCTATATTTAATGATATCGAAGATCTGCTGATATTGATATCGGAAAACTCAATATATCGAAATAACCCACCACATCTTCAATGGATGAAGATACAGGTGAATTCGACTAAAAACCGCTGGTAATCACGAGCTTACGTTATACCTTGCTGCTCCTGTTAGCACTCTAAAAGTAAATATTCTCGAAATTTATCTAAAAATGCAAGATATATATCTCAATCGGTTTAAAGTACTCACTTACCAATTGTAGCCACGAGCGTGCCTTCTGAACGCTTTTTTTCAAAGGCAGGCGCCACAATAACTCTAGGCCAAAACTGGCTACGTGGAAGAAAACTATCAAACATATAGTTTTCATGTTCGATGGCGGGTACAAAATACTGAGTTTAAAGATTTTTGCATAAGTTAATAATAAAACTTATTTTGTTGTTATATATGTTTGACAGATAAGAAAATACATAAGCAATGAACGTTTGATACAACTAAAAGGAAGTTTCAGATTTATATAGGCTTTAAAAAAAGAAGATTAAAAATCAATAAAATATCGATATCGGCGGTTTAGATCGATATTTAGATATATCGACTTACATCGATATATCGATATTTTAAACAACTTGCTTCCCTTATGATGATCACAATTCACTAGATCCTTCCGGTAAGCTGCCGGTGTAGATCGAAAACATATCAAAAGTGAGTACTCCGGTACACTCATCAACACTATAAATGAAAGAATTCATTGATATACTGGTCACACAAAACACTACAATACCGTAAGTATTTACTTCGAAATTCGGCGAAACTAATATTAACGATGTAAAAAAAACAAATAGCTAAGATTCACGTAACAAAATAAAATAACGTGTCTTATCTAGTTTCAGGAGCACCTCCCATCCTCCCTCTATTGCGTGCACTATTACCGTCAACACTAATTCCCGCACCACTACTTCCAACACCACTACACGCGAAGAAACACCACCGTCGATTATACGACAGTTGTTTCGCCTCTACACGAGGCATTCTCAGGTGAAGTAAATTCTTAGAGCCTACTTCGTCTACGCAAAGTAACGCCTGATTCTATTAATTAAAAAATCTTTAATATAATAAATTTGTAGTATGAGAGACGTCCTTTCTCGCTCGATTGCTGCTGAAACTGACTAGAAGGCGTGGTATAGGGCGTGTTCAAAGTTTATCTTCACAAATCGCGACCTAAATGTAATTATTTTGGTTACCAAATATACAAGATCTCTTTATTTATTTTTTACTTATTATAAGTCAATATCCCACCTGGTAGTGGTGATGCAGCCCTAGATGGTGAATCGCACTATCTTAGCGTAACAAAAGCCTATTCACTCTTGCTTTAAATCACCTAGATTGTATTGGGACGAAAAAACAGACGCTGTAAATTGAATAAAACTACTTTTACGGATTTAATCGCGTTTTATTAACTTATTTATCTTATTTTTATTAATTCCCGACGTTTCGGGTGCTTTACTGATGGTAAAGAAGTTAAAAAAGTTAATTAAAATAATAAGTTAATTAAACGCGAAAAAATTCGTCAAAGTAGTTTTATTCAATGTGTAGTGTTCGCGTAAATATAAGAAATCATTAGACGTCGTAAAATTATTCCACTCCTTTGCTGTACGCATTACAAAAGTCGACGCAAACCGTTTGGTTTCCGCCGACCGTTTGGTTGTCCGATGGTGGAAGGAGAGGGAGAAATTAATGCGTGTGATTCATTATATGAAATGAAAATGAAAATGAAAATACTTTATTTGACAGTTAACTCCTTTACAAATAATTTAACAGTGGTTCTCACACTAGGCTCGCAGACCTGTATCGTGAGAGCTATATACACATATTAACAAAAACAGAATTAGTGCACGGCTGACTTTACAAAGCTTTCTTTACTTTAAATGTCTTCCTCATTTTATTTATAGTCTGTAAACATAAATATATACTTAAACACATATACACACACATATACATATATCCATCCATATATACATATATACACAAACATACATACATACATACACGCATACATACATATACATATATATACACATATACACACACATACATACATATATATACATACACATTATATAATTTGTTAATATTACAGTATTTTGAATTACTACTTTAATTATTTATATTGCTTTATATTTAATATAGTTGGCAGACGGTTTGGCAACCGTAGTTTCTTATGATATCAGGAAAATGCTGCTGCCCTTCTCCAGTTTCGTTTCCTTCTGTCGCCTCTAACGGATGATATGTTGTAGAGAATACATTTACCATCACCGTTATCATTACAGTTCGTTTAAAATAGCCTCTATATTAATACAGAGTTATGTTTCTATATACATAGAGTACATAAAGCACTGGTTAATACGGCGGTTTTGCAAAACCTGCATGTCTGAGAAATGAGAAAAAAAAACATTTCGAAGATATGTGAAGTTCGCCAACACGCATTGGGGCAGCGCGGCGAACGTTTCCTTGCACAAATGAAAGGAGCCCTGCGCGCAGCAATGGGGCGTGTATAGGCTGTAACTTTAACTATAAATTTTAACATAAATTGTATAAAAAGGGTTATATACTTGGTTGATAAGTCGCTTCCTAGCTGTTTCTAAAATAAATTTTGTGGAAATGACTTGTACAACCTCTAATATTGTATAATTCATTTATAAAAAGTCCTGCTGGGTTTATTGTTGGTTCTTTCAAGGACAGAGTTTTGTTCGAACCAGTGGTAAAAGTAAGAAATTACTTTCAAGAATCTAAGAAGAATCTGGTTCGTACTGTGTTTTCAATTCTGTGCGGTCTGTGCCGTTAAATTTCATGAATTAAAATTAAAGCACAGTATATGAATTTTTTTTAAAAATCGTCTTTAATCAAAGGCATTAGATTGCCTTTGTTTAAAGATGTAAGAATTAGTTTGATAAGGTCCGTGTGCAATAATGATTGTTCTCCATTCTTCTTCGATTCGTATACGTACTGTATTGGTTTGGCTCAATCGTCCGATAGGCATATGGTTGGAAGACTGCAGTGACAAATGTTTCCCATAGGTTTAACCGGCTTGGGTATTTCACGTCGTACATAACGTAACAATTAAGACAAATGATCTCCCTAAGTCAAATCTCATAAATAAAATAATGAATATTCTCATTTTAACTTACTTCAAAAAAAGGAGGTACTCAATTCGGCTGTTCTTTTTTAATGTGTGTTACCCTAGAACTTTTTTCTACGTGAACCGATTTTTATGGTTCTTGTTTGAAAAAAAATTGTTTTATTTGAAAGCTCGTACTCGTAATCAAAATCAGACCAGTATTTTTTGTTATATTTAATAATGCGCATTTTATTTCTTTTTTTACTTATTATAAGCCAGTGCTTGACCACAACCCCACCTGGTGGTAAGTGGTGATGCAGCCTTAGATGGTAAATCGCACTGTCTTATCGTAACAAAAGCCTATTCACTCTTGCTTTGAAGACGCCTAGATTGTATTCGGACGGATAGATAGACGCCTGCAAATTAATCCACTCCTTTGCTGTACGCATTACAAAAGACGAAGCAAACCGTTTGGTTCTAATGCGTGGAATATCGAAAACAAAGGGATGAAGACCCGCCGACCGTCTGGTTGTCCGATGGTGGAAAGAAGAGGGAGGAATTAAGGCGTGTAATTCATGCGCACACTCACCGATGCATCCTATAGAATACCGAGAGACTGGCTACTCTGCGCCTGTGCTCGAGGCTGACAAGATTGGTTTCAACCAAATCAAGGTCACCAATGAGCCTCTTAGCACGTCTCTCCACTGAGTCCAATGCTGCCAGGTGGCATTTTGCAGCCCATATGTGACAGCAGTACTCCATGCACGACCGGACTTGCACTTTTTATATAAGGTAAGAAGCTGCCCCGGCGTGAAGTACCGCCGCACTCTTGCAACGACACCAAGTTTCTTTGCGGCTGCTTTGGCTCTGGACTCAATGAAACGCCCATAGTTTAGGTTCGGAGAAAATTCAATCCCTAATTTACTTTGACTACATTATTTTTTCTATTTAAAAAACGTTACCCCCTCACTAGGATTTTCTCCTGTATCGTAGAGACAGTTTACAAACATAAATTGCACAAGGACAAACATGTAGGCCATACAAATAATGTTTCGTGCGGGATTCGACCCCGCGGCCCCGGCACAACTCATTCCTAAGTCACGGTGAGTTTTATTTATATTGAAGTCGGTTGTACAAAATGTTTAATTTTATCACTTGTTTATTAAAGTGATTGAAACTATCTTACTGTCCATCTGATGGTAATTGACTTCTACAGTCCATTGACACTAGCAATCTATTTCAAATAAAGAAGCTACAGGTGCGTTGTCACCTTTTTATAGTACAAGGGTGACAAACGAGCATACAGTTCACCCACAGAGTTCAACTGATGTTAAGCGGATGCTGTGGCCCATAGACATCTTAATTTATCCTCGATTAAGAATCAAAATGCAGACGCGTTCCCACCCCTGACGACTGAGATGTAATACCTCGTTTCCAGTAAAAAAGGTCTCCAATTCTCCAATTCTCCACACTCACCATACGAAACTGTAGCATTAAGCTGCTATTTTACGCTGGTATTCTGTGAAAGCCTGGGTCTTCCCCGGTCGAGCCGTCCTATTCGTGCTACAACTATACTACTAATATAGCTGCAGCATGGCTCTACCACGTATATACCTCTGATAATAAGTAAAAACTGCGGTTAAAACCCGCCTGCTAAACGTGTCAACGAAAGTCCCTCCCTATAAGGCAATCAATGAGGGAGATTGCTGTAAAAGATGAAGAATGGATGAATAAAGCATTTAATCTTAGTAGGTGACTATGGATCTGCATGTAGATCCTTAATACGTGGTAGAGCCATGCTGCAGCTGTATTAGTAGTATAGTTGTAGTTGTAATGGGTCGGCTCGACGGGGGAAGGACCGCGCTCTCACAGAATACCAGCGTAAAATAGCAGCTTAACACTGCTGTATCGTATGGTGAGTGTGGAGAACCGGAGACCCTTCTTACTGGAAAAGAGGCATTCCATCTTAGTTCTCGCGGATGACAACGCATCTGCATTTTGATTCGCAAACGAGGATAAATGTAGATGTCTATGGGCCACAGCAACTACTTACCATCAGGTGGACTGTGTGCTCGTTTGTCACCCTATCCTATAATAAAATGAGGGGTAAGGGTTCTTAATCAAGGGGAGAGTTAGTTTGAATGTTCTTTTGTCTACCTGTTTGTTTGTATAAGAGGCGGCAAATTAGAACACGGCTCATCTGATATGTGACTACCGCCATCCATGAACAACTGCAACTCTAGGGGAATTGCAGATGCGTTATGTACATATTATCATTATATAACACTATATTCCGCTAGCAAAAAAATGAATAAACAATGAAAATTCTCGTGAAAAGCTGACATTTTAGAAAGAACGCAAAGGTTATTGTGATGAAATACGTCAACTTAAGTTATCAAACATATTCAACAAGTCAAAAGGAAGATTAATGAATAGGAAATGAGTGGCGCAAATTAAAAGCAAACAATACCCGCCGCTAGAGCCCAGCCCCTGCCAGCTGTTCACCCTTTCCGTCCTCTTGAAGAAATTAAATTTCGCAAAGATTTATTAATTAACATTTTCATTATATTTTTTTTAAGATTTGTAGAACTTTTAATCAAACATATTAAACTTTCGCATTTTGTAACAGAATCCATTAGCCCATATTATCCCGTAGGTATCGTAAGAGGCGACAGGGGGAACTAAAACAGGAGGAAACTTGACTAGGATGAATTTTAGGTTTTACCGTATTTTATATTTTAAATACGGTGCCGTTAAATGACGAGCATGTATGCTTAGATATATGGATGTGGAAAAAACGAGAGAAGTGTATAAGGATCGTGCCAAATGGAAGTATTTATTCCCCGCCTTACCCTCTGGTAACAGGTATGAGATTTTATGTTTCATAATTATCATCATCATCACAGCTCTTCACAAGTCCACTGCTGAACATAGGCCTCCCCCAAGGAATGCCACAAATCACGATCCTAAGCCACCTGCATCCATCTACTTCTTGCATATCTTACCAGGTCGTTATTCCATCTAGTGAAGGGTCGCCGTATACTTCGCCTATCGGTACGAGACTGCCACTCAAGAACCTTTTTTCCCCATCAATTGTCGGTTGTTCGAGCTACATGGCCGGCCCATTGTCACTTCAGCTTACTAATCTGTTGGGCTATGGCGGTTACTCTGGTTCTATTGCGGATATCCTCATTTCTAAGTTTACCACGCAGAGAAACCCCGAGCATAGCGCTCTCCATAGCTCGCTGAGCGACTTTGAGCGTCCTCATACGCAGTGAAGTCCTTCACTGTCACACGTCTCAGATCTATGAGTCATTACTGCCAACCCGGACTGGTTGTACAATCTCGTTTCAAGTTTTGAGGTATACCTGACGAGAAGATGTGTCGTATTTCCCGAACGCTGCTCAGCCGAGTTGAATCCGATTAACCTCTCGGTCGAAGTTTATGTACATATGTTTGAATGGAAATAGACAACTAAGCGTCTTCAAACACTGAACTATTAAGTCGTGGTTTCCAGATTGCCAATATCAGCCGAAGATAGCTTTTTATCTATCTCTCTAAAATTAAAGCATTTATCGTAAGTGGCGACAGGGGAAACCAAAACGGGAGATGGGCAGCATACATAAACACTCACGCCTGTCACCCAGAGGGGTAGGCAGAGATATGGAATTCCATTTGGCACGATCCTGACACACCTCTCTCGCTTCCTCCACATCCATATACCTACGCATACACGCTCGTCGGTTAAAGGTACTCTTAATTTGGCCCATTTTCAATATATCGCCTATTTGGTCGATAAACTTTCGGGGGATGAGTCGCTCGCGTCCGTAGGCTTTGACCACCTAATCCTAGGCCCACCCTACACGTGTCCCCCGGGTGGTGCTAAACAAGCGACAAAGCCGAAAGAACTGACTCGGCTCCTCGCCGTGTGGTAGCGGCGTAAAAAATACCACACCCTACTTTCGCACCATGAGGCATAGAATTAAAGAAATGGGCAGGATCTTCCTGATTATTATTATTATTACTTTTTTGTGTAACCGTATAATAAAGTGACGGCTCCGTGGCGCAATGGCTTAGCAATGAGTTGTTGCGCTGGGGGGCGCGGGTTCGAATCCCGCACGGAACAAGTATTTGTATGGCCTACAAATAATTGTTCCGGGTCTGGATATTTGTCCTCGTACAATTTATGTTTGTAAACTGCCTCCACGACACAGTAGAAAATCCTAGTGTGGGGGTAACGTTTTTGAAAAACAAAAGTATGTAATTTTATTATAATCATATTTTTAATCATCTTATTTGATTTTAAATTGTTTATAAATAAGTATAATTAGCTCGCCCACGACGCACGCCGTGCAACCTACAATTAACACAACGTTTAGTTCTTAATCCTAGAATTGAAATATTATAACGAAACATATAATGTATGCGTTGCTGGTTATCTTTAATAAAATAAATAAATAACAACCCAAAAAAATACTGCGGTTCTAACCCTCATTCCATGCGTGGCAACTATGGCAAATATTCCCGCCATAAGGTAATGTGTGTAGCATCATTATACTATTGAGAAATTAGGCCCACTCAGAGACTTTTAACAAAATAACCAAGAGGAAATGTGATTGTTGCAGCCACCCTCACTGGGCCTGAAGCCGGACAGCTTACGTACATTCCCCTTAGTCCGGTGATATCGATAGACCTACCCAACCCATACTGTCTAAACGGCTTCAGTTGCTTTTTTATAGAATGAGGGTGGCAAACAAGCACACAGTCCACCTGATGATAAGAGGACGCTGAATGTCCCATAGACATCTACATCTATCCTTGTTGAATAAGATGGAATGCCTCGTTTCCAGCAAAACGGGTCTCCGGTTCAGTAGTCTCAAAAACACATCGTTTAGCTGGTATTTTACGCCAGTATTCTGCGAGAACATGGTCCTTCCCCGCCTGAGCCGGCCGATTCGTCTTACAACCCTAAAATAGCTGCAGAATGGCTCTGTTAAAGTATCGTTTGCCCTAAAAGTCAACATATAATATGCTTTCGTAGAAATTTTAGAAAACAGCTGAGTTAATTTTCTTGAATTTAATAGTTTAATTCAATTAAAATTTTTACAGTTATGGTATTTGTGGTCAGATATTATTCACTATGGAGAACGTGCCTCTAGACTTTTACGCCAACTGGTGGCAAACATCTTAACTAGTTGGGATCGTTTATTACATTTTAACACGTGATTATTTTTTTTTAATAATTATTAATAAATTATATTGATATTATTTTAATAATTTTAAGTTCAAGAAAAAAATGTTGTATCCGTGATTGTAATAATACATCACGTCAAAACCGTGGAATTGATTTGAAAGTGAAATTTTATTAATTTCCAGAGAGCATATTTGGAGCTGCACGGAAAATAGAAAAACGTTAACAATGGATAAAACAGTAAAAAATAAATGTTCATCTAACAAAATCTTGTCAAGATTTTCATGTACTCTCTTCAGTTACTACAGACGAAGTTATGAGCAGTTTAACAGGCGTGTCATTAGCAACTTCCTGATACCTCTTAAGATGAAAACAGTTTATTAATTAGAATTAAAACTGGTTTATCATTTACGACACTATCAATTCTTTTAAATATTCATCAAACTTCAGCACATAAGATAATTGTAAAACACAACAATTGACCATTTCACTGAAGAATTTTATTTTTTAACTTTCTAAATCAAATATACGAGCATCTGTATCAGAACCATTTAAACAAGATTACCCAGAAACTCGTGTATCAATTGATTGTACGGAAGTTAATAATACTGAAATACCACCAGTAGTTAATTAAAGGGTATTAATGTTTTCAGAATATAAGTACTCCAAGTGGATTTGTAAGTGTAGTGTATTAAGAGTTTTATCTTCAAATTTGTTATGTTACATATTGTTATGGTAGAAGAGATGATGATTGCTTCATAACAAATGAATGTGTTCTAGAATAGAATAGAATAATTTTTTATTCAATATCGATTATTACATAATTCTTATTGAAAGTCATTTTTTATTACCACTGGTTCGGAAAATACCTCTGTCCTGGGAAGAACCAGCAAGAAACCCAGCGGGACTTTTTTTTTCAAACATATTTCACTTAAAAATAATTTCATTTATACAATTTTTAAATGATTTTTAATAGAACCAGCATGGTGGCGATCACCTTATTCCCAGGGGTTATTTTCATTCATAATAACCCTTTTTGTACAGTTTTTCTTTAATAAAACTTTTAAACTTGTTTATTGATAAACTTTGAATATGTTCTGGGATTTTGTTGTAAAAGCATATACATTGCCCCATAAATGAATTACTGATTCTGTGGAGTCTAGTAACTGGTATTACAAGCTTATGTTTGTTCCTAGTGTTTAAAGTATGCACATCCTTATTCTTATTAAAGCTTTTTATGTTTTTATGTACATACATTAGATTTTCATAAATATATTGCGATGCCAAAGTTAATATGTTTATTTCTTTAAATTTTTGTCTGAGGGACTCTTTACAATTTAGGTTATAAATCGCCCGAACGGCTCTCTTTTGCAAAACAAATATAGCTTCAATATCAGTCGCAACACCCCATAGCAAAATTCCGTAAGACATTACGCTATGAAAGTAACTAAAATACACTAATCTAGCTGTCTCAACATCTGTGAGACTTCTAATCTTTCTTACAGCATATGCTGCAGAACTAATTGTTCTAGTTCTAATTGGCTTAATTGAGCTTGGTGAAATAGTTCTTACTGACAAAGATAATAACCCAAGTAGAGAATAAAAATAGTGTATTTGTGATGCCTGCTTATGGTCACAAAGATCAATTTACCCCAGAAGAAGTAGACGAAACATTCATCGTTGCTTTCATAAGAATACATATTGAACGAGTTAAGCAACGAATCAAGGACATTACATTTTTTTCCAATATACAAAATTCACTATTTCCTGAGATTGATGAGATAGTTTTTGTTAAATGCGCCTAAAAATATGTTCAGAAGCCATTGTTTAAGGAGAAAGAAGTGTTTTAGTAAGACTTTTTCTGAAAATTGCAAATAAGGTACTGAATTTGGAATTGTATGAAATAAAACTATAAATATTATTTATAATACAATAGATTGCCACAAAAAAGTGATAGAATGAACAAACTATTTACAAAAAAATATTAAATTGAAACAATATATAGGTGCTTTAAAAAAACAACGCAGAACCAGAGATTACGTATGCAGACGGATTTTTTTTTTGTCCGTACATTTAATTCTGTGAAAGTTTGCTAAATACTGTTTACGCAGCGCAATTTTTTTTTGGCACATAATTTATTTAGCTTCTTGCCATCACTTACCATGATAATTTTTTAATCAAGAATTAAAACGCTCAATGTATATTTAACTAGATATATTCCGGCCACTAAATGGAAAAAAGGCCTTATGCTATTCATTTTAATTTGTATTGTTTTTCTTTACCACCAGTATTTTAAAAAAGCACAAAAGAATATGTGAGATACGAGTATGTAAATTTTATAAATAAATAAAAATTAACCACTGTTTATTCAACTTCATTGTTCATTGTTTGTCTTTAAGTGTTTTTATTTTCCAAAATAATGAAAATATTATGTTTGTGATTTTTTTAATAATTATTCGAACATCATGTAAGTAAAGGTTATTTTCGTTAAAAAATTTTTTTAATTTTAGTTTTGGACAAGTTTTTTATGTGAGGCTTGTGTAATATGCATGCCATTTTTTTATCAACTTAAAATAATGTATTTTAATGAAATATTGAAATGCATGCAAAATAAAGTCACGGAAATTATAACGGCGTTTTTTGCAATTTTTGTCATGCATGCCACTACTTTACAACTTCCAGTTGTGCATGCCAAATTCGCTAACGTCAATAAATTATAAAAATTAAGTATTGTTCAAATGGCATGCGGTTTGAAATCACGGAAAATTTGTATTGAATTTTCACAACATCTTCCTAATATTTTCTACCCTTGGTCATACGAGGGGTGCATGCCAATTTTCGTAGAGTGTTTTTGAGATAAAAAAAATTAATTTTTTACAACGACATGCAATATGTAAACACGGAAATTTTCTATTTTTTTTTTCATTTTTACGTAACCTTTGTGCCCCGTCGGCCCTTGCGAATTACATGCCATCAATTATTATAGCTTAAATTTGTTCCAACTACGTTATATTACAAAGGCATGCAATATAATGTCACGTAAAAATACTAAAATTCTTTACACAAAGAGAAGCCATTTTCGTTATGACGTGCAAGCGCGCAAGGGCTCGTAAAGATCTTTCATATTTTAGGGTTAGTTATTAATTCTTAAAAAGGCATGCAGGAGAAAATGGGAGACTATTTTCTGTCACCATCTCCCAGTCTATCTGGTGAGTGGAAGATTATTAGAACTCCTTATTGCCTCTTAAATCAATTTTTGATTTATTTTAAATAAGAACCTGTTAATATTACTAATAAAAGCATTTTTAGTTAGAGTCAGTACAGTATATGGCACGTAATCTTTGAATGTATTTACTATAATTGTTCCAGATGAGGAATTAACTTAGCTAATAGTTGATTGTCTCGTTGGATCGTAAGTACCACACTACCTTGTGGCGAATAAACAAATAAATGACAAATTACTATATTGGTAACACGCATTTGGAACTGAACTTGAATATAAATTGAATGAGTTGGATTTAAATGTCACCCATTTCCATCTCTTTTCAAGTATGGTACTGTTATAAAAAACCGAAGAAAGCGCTTTTTAAAAAACGATTTTGTTACACAACACAATACAATTGAATAAAATTAACAATAAAGATTTAGCAAACTTAATATAGAAATAACCGGGACTTAGAATAACGATATGGTAAACATTTAGTAAAGATATAGTGTAAAATTAATAGATCTGGATATCTCTTACTTTTTTAATCAATTTTAACAAATCAGTCTTGGTCACTCAATATTGCTAATACTGCCATATTGGCTCGCTTCTTCTCTAGTTACAATAACATTTGAAATAAGTACTTTTTATTATGTGATTAATTATGTGACCATAATTACTTTTAAAATGTTTTAATATTAAACATTTTAAAATAAATGAATTTACCGTTATAATTCTTAATGGTTAGAAATTAAAACTGAGTCTCAACTCTCAACTACTTTATACCGGACATAGCCATAATGTTGATGAGAAATAACATGACAAAGACAATTAATCGTTTAGAAACTTGACATAAAAAATAATATATATTGATAATCTAACAATCGGCCATCCTGATTTTTCCTGCCTGTCCTCAGGCAGTCCGACATCACGTTATGCGAGTTTTTACATATTTTTTTTATATCAATAAATTTAAATACACTATGAATTTACATTTAAGCTATCAGAGAAATTAATATGTTTAATTAAAATTGTTACACTTCTTTTTTAAATACAATTGGCAATTAATATAGATTTTCATTTAAGCTAAGAATTTTTTAATTTTTTTAATTTTTTAGGATAAGGGTGACAAACGAGCACACAGTCCACCTGATGTTAAGTGGTTGCTGCGGCCCATAGACATCTACATCTATCCTCTATTACAATTCAAAATGTAGATGCGTTGTCACCCGTGAGGACTAAGATGGAATGCCTCATTTCCAGTAAAAAGGGCCTCCGGCCACCTGCACTCACCAAGCGAAACGCAGAGGTAAACCTCTACTTCACGCTGGTATTCTGTGAGGTCGTGGTACCACCCCGGTTCGAGCCGGACCATCCGTGCGACAGCAAAAGCTGCCGCGTGGCTCTACCACTGTTAAAATAAAAAAGAAAGAAAATATGTACTAATATACATGTTGTTATCAAAATTAAGTTGTCAGTTAGGCCATCCTAACATATTAATTGAATGCCCTGATTCGATTCTATATGTAGCCTAAGATATAGTTATAATCAGGAAACTGAACAGTAGTATCCATTATAATTGTGACACATTATTTAAACACAGACATAGGATTTAATGTGACATTATTTTTATAATTTGGCACTATCACAGCACTCTAACGAAATATCCTTCACATAGTACTTATTTACAATTTGCAACCACAGAATTTCCCAGCATTAGTTTACCAAATGAAGTATTATTACGGAGTTGCACACTCATTCATTATGCTCTGATTTATACTTAGCTCTGGAATCGGTTGTAGATGCTAACCGCGTGTACACACAGGATGCATCGGTCTCTCTTCACACATTTTGTTATTTGATGGGTTACCGCGTGTATTCACAGGGTACATCGGTCTGAAATTAATGAAATACCGCGTACACACGCAGGGTATATCGGCCTCTGTCAATCTACTTTATATTAGTGGGCTACTGCGTACACACACAGGGTGTATCGGCCTCAACCCTAATACTAGATTCCGGAGCAATCGGCGTCGGTTTACGTACAATATAAAAACAAAGTTATTTATCATTAATAACAATATCTATATTTACATAGCAAAATGAATTAGAATAATTGAACCTTATTACAAAATTCTAGTCACTGTCAGAATAAGAGCCTTGGTTTGCTGAATCAGAATCGGGGATTGAGCCAAGTCGTATCCAAGGTTTTATTTTGATGAAAAGCCCTCAACGCTGCAAACCTCATACCGATCGTTCCCTAGTACTGTTGTTATTTTGTAAGGGCCACTAAAAGGTGGAACGAGTTTGTTGCTGTTGCCAACATTACGTACATTCTTGGCAACCATAACCAGATCTCCCAACTTATACGTATTAGCCGTACACCTCTATTTATCAAATCTGGCCTTCATTGTTTCCTGCTGCTTCAAAATGTGAGAGGATACTTGCTTACGAGTCTAATCGATGTTTTCGTCTAGTGTTAAATTTTCGGAGATTTCGTGTAAATTAGTTTCGGCACTATTAACTGTATCTTTACCAAAAACGACTTGCGCTGGTGTCTTTCCAATGGCTTTGTAAATAATGTTATTTAAGCTTCGCTGCACGTTGTTTAAATAGCAGTCCCAATCACGATCATCTATATCGATGCTTAGGGCAGTTAGAGAGCTCAAAATTGACCGATTATATCTTTCGATTTTCCCGTTGGCACGTGGAGTGGCGACAGCGTTCTTCTTTTTTTTAAATTTATAATTTCCCGTAATATTCGTGAATTCATCAGAGGTGAAGCTAGTTCCGTGGTCTGAAATGATTATTTTAGGACAACCAAACAATCCGGTAAATTCACGCAGCACTTGTATCGATGTCTTGCTATTTGTGTTTCTAACAGCACGTAGCACAATAAATTTAGAAAATCTGTCGATGATTCCTAGAACGTAAGTATTTCCAGTCTTACCGCATACAAACGGCCCAACATGATCTATATGTATACACTCAAATAGTCTAATAGGTTTCGAAATTTGATCCAGAAGACCCTGTTTCTATTCAGGTGGTTGTTTAGCATAGTCACAAGGTATGGATGCGCGCACATCTTCTTTACAAATTGAGCTATACCGGAGAACCAGTATTTCTGCGCATCTTTTCCAAAATGTTCCCATAGGAAAAGTGTGCACTGTCATCATGATAAAACTGACAGATTTTCCAGCGAGCGTCTCGTGATATCGCTCATCTCAAGATATCGTCAGGTTTTCTGTATATCTTACCATCTTTTATTGTGTAGTTAAGCTTAATATCTTTAGCTTCATTGCAATTTTTTATCGAGTATTAATTTTATTAGCATTAGTTTAGGGTCACTTAACTACGCTCCTTGTACCGAATATTCGTCTAGTACAACATTAAGTACATGTAAATCAAGGGCAAGGGATTACGACTCAGAGTCTACATGTTGCATTTGCGTACCCGATCGATAATCGATCGAGAAATCGAAATCTTGGACAATAAGCCACCACCTCTCAATTCTCGGTACAAGATCCCTCTTAGCTAATGCTGTCTTTAAAGTGTTGCAATCGGTAACTATCTTGAATTGAACTCCCAGCAAATAGACACGAAATCGAATAAGGACATCACCACGGCAAGAGTTCCTAACTCATATGAGTGAAGATGTTGTTTTTCTACCGAAGTCTGCCGGCTGTAATACGCGACAGCTCGAAGGAGCAATGTCTCCTTTTGCAACAACATGCCGCCAGTTCGGTCAAGTAGGTTGGGTTATATATTGCTAACACAGGCCTGTTTGTGAGTATTTTTTTTAAATTTAAGAAAAGATTTAATTTGATCTTCCCTTCAAGTCCATGGAGTATTCGCTTTAGTTAGCGACGTTAATGGTCGAGCAATAGTAACAAATTGCGGATAAATTTTCTGAAGAACCTAGTTAACCTGATAACCTGTCGAATTTCATGGAGGTTTCGAAGTATTGGAAACGATAATAGTGCTTCCGTTTTCCGTGTACCAGGACGGATTCCATTTTCTGACACTTTAAATCCTAAGTAGTCAATTGTGGTTTTGAAAAATGGCATTTCTTTAAATTTAACGTTAAGTTCACTTCATGCAAAATATATAAACTTGATGTAACTTTTCTATCCCTTCACTAATGGTCTTGCCCCGATAACGATATAATTCATGTATACAACACCCGTGATTTTGTGTTTGTCTAGTATTGAATACTTATGGATCATTTTTTGAAAAACTGCGGGTGCGTTTGTTAATTCAAATAGTCTTCGTTTGTATTAAAAATATCCATCTGGAGTAACAAACGCAGTAAGACTTAGCACGCACTGCGATTAAACGCGAGCGGTTTAGGAATAGCTGAAAACGCAAAACCGCGCATCAACACGCACTGCGGCTAGCGTTTTGCTTAAATTTATATTTAGCTTTGATATTGAAATTGAAAAATAGAAAACGTAAACAACGCCGCCGCCATAGGTACTGGGTTCACTAACTGATCAAAGACATTTGAAAGGATACTTTTGCAAAATGTACAACAACGTGCGTCAACATCCCGATAAGTTTTTTAATTACTACAGAATGTCGATTGGCACTTTTGATAAATTATTAAAAGACGTGGGCCAGTATCTACAATTTGAAGACACTTCATTTCGTAATGCAGTATCACCTGAAGAGCGACTTTCAGTTACGTTAAGGTAAGAAAACAATTTTAATTTTTTAAAACTTAATTTCGCATCAAATAAATTAAAAAATAATTATGTAACCAACTTTTCTAGTAACTCTTAGGCATGGTCTTGGTCTTGTAACTGGTTTACAAATTGTGTCAAATAATCGGCAGTCTCATTGGCTGGTTTCAAAATTTGTTGGTCGATAATTTGTATCTGATTTTGCAACATCGTTGGATGTATAGCTGGTGCTTGCTGAATTGTAGATGATGACTGTGGAGATGGGCTTGGTGGAAGCATTGTTGGTGATGGTGATTGAATGGAATATATTGTATCCATCGATGAGGATTGCGGAGAATACTGATACTGATAGGGGGTTTGTGGCTGGGTATATGTTTGATGATACAATAGTGAACTAATTATTTTTGGTCCACATAATTGAGCTAGTTGGTTGATAACGTGTTGTAATGGTTGCGGAAATTGATGAGTACGTGCTTTTTTTAAGAAATTAAGGATTTCAATCTTAGCATAATGTTTTTGGTCTTCATTTAATCTACGTAACATGGGAACTTACATAAGCGCGAAGTTTTTTTCTTCGTCCTCTTCTTCCTGTGCTTGTTTGTCTTTTAATATATCAAGTTATTGTTTGTCTATTTCTGTCCGATAATGTATTTGGATCCTGATTAGAATTAGGCGATGATAGATTACCGCTCGTTTCTCGTTTCTGCATGGAAGGAATTAGGAAAAGCATTGAATCGAAATGATTATGTTTCTTTTTCTTTGAAGGAATAGCTTGTACAGATTTGCCTTGTTGTGCTGTCAATTCTTTAGCGAAACAATATTTCATATTTTTCCAATTTTTTTTTTTGTATCGAGTTCCCTGAAACCAAATAAACAAAATGAAAATCTTTTTCACAGATACTTTGTTACGGGAAATGGCATAAAGTCGTTGTATTTTAAATACCTGATTAGCGCTACGACTATCAGTGAAATTATCCATCATACGTGCAAGCAGTTGTGGTTATATTTGCATCCTACTTATTTGAAAGAAATGACAAAAGAAGACTGGTTAAACATAGCACGAGAGTTCTTCATACAAACACACTTTCCAAATTGTGTTGGCACTATTGACGGCAAGCACATAAGAATCGAAAGACCCGATTATACCGGCTCAGTCATTTAATTACAAAAAGTTTTATTCGATTATTCTGCTTGCTGTTGCCGATGCTAACTATAGCTTCGTAGCTACTGACGTGGGTGCCTATGGATCCAATAGTGACGCGAGCGTATTTCGAAATTAAAATTTTGGTAATAGATTTTTAACAAACCAATTGGATTGGATGACGGCTCTGTGGCGCAGTGGCTTAGCAATCTGTTGTTGCGCTGGGGGTCGCGGTTTCGAATCCCGCACGGAACAAGTATTTGTACAAATAATTGTTCCGGGTCTGGATATTTGTCCTTGTGCAATTTATTTTTGTAAACTGCCTCCACGACACAGGAGAAAATCTTAGCGTGGGGTAAGCCTTTTTTAAAAAAAAAAGAAAAATAGATTTACCACCATGCTCAGTACAACCAAATGATAATGAAGGATCTGAAATGCCATTTGTATTTGTCGGGGATGAAGCTTTTCCACTTTTAAAACATTTGATGAGACCATACCCAAGCAGAAACATATCTATTAAAGAAAAGATTTATAATCACCGACTTTCGTGTGCCAGAAAAACAGTTGGATGTACATTTGGCATTATGGCCAATAAATGGCGAATTTTTCACAGGTCGTTAGATACAAAACATGAACTTTGCGATTACGTAGTCAAAGCGTGCTGCATATTGCACAACTTCGTACGAAAATACGATGGCAAGGAATTACCAGAAAATTTGGGCCTATGTGACCAATCGGAATTAAGAAGCTTGCACCCAACTCGACTTCGTCCTAGTAGTGACTTCATGCGAACCCAAAATTTATTTGCCGACTACTTTATATCTCGATCTGGTGCCTTAAATTGGCAGTACGATGCTATTAACTAACTTTTTATAATAAAATTAAGCACAACACAAAGCAAAAAAAAAGCAACAAAAGCAAAAAGTTTTTCTTTTCTGCCTCCGACAAGCTAGTCCGATTTCTGTACACATTTTGATACACCTCCTGCCAAAGCCGGGCTTTAATATTTCTGTCTCTGTATTGATTTAACGATTTGTTATATAATGCCGGCCTTTTTTCCCACTTCAATACTCGTAATAATGTTTTTGATACATTGCCATAGTCTACATTCGATGTTTCTGAGTCGGACGACATGACTCTGCAAAAACGTCTATCCTCCGCACTCGCACAGTCGAGACTGAATAAAAACCGAATGCGGTTAACCGCCGTGCGTGCGCCACAGTACTGATACTATGGGACACAAAAAAATCGCGCGTTTTCAAACCGCGGTAAAAACGTAACAAGTTGCGTTTTTAAAATCAGTCACTGAAAAAAAGTCACTAATGCGTGCGCTTGTATAGAAAGCTACGTGTTACATTTTTTTCGCGGTTTCAGACCTGCGGTTAAACGCGGGCGTTTAATCACAGTGCGTGCTAAGCCTAAGGTGTATAGAATCATCTGACATAGGAATCTGATAGTAACCCTGTCTCAAATCCAACCTTTGACCTTGCAGATTATCTATTTGGCCTACAATTAATGGCATTGGATATTTATCTTTGATGGTTTTCGATTCAATGCGCGGTAATCGACACAAAGTCGAAGGTCATCATTTTTTTTGAAACAAGTATGATGGGCATTACATATTTGGAATCAGATTCCCTTTTAATTTCACTGGACAAAAGATCGTTAATTATGCTGTTAACCTTTTCTCTTTTTGAAAGAGATAACCTGTAATGCCGATAGGTAACCGATGCAGCATCATTTAATTTTATTCGCATTTCAGCAATTGAAGTCCTTCCTAATTCACTGGTGATAAAAGCGAAACAGCCTCTGTACGAGTTTAATAGGTCTAAGATATTTGACTTAGCCATAGGTTGGAGATTTGGATCTATATTTAAATCATCGATGATAATTGAAGATACATCGTTGGTTATACGCCTCACATTTACCACGTAACTGTTTTCATCGTTGATGGCGAATATTTCTTATGGTATTCCTACTCCTCTTGCTACGATTTTCCCTTTATTAAGGGAAAAAGGTTTATAACATAAACTTATAACAATTACACGGACGATACCATTATAAATAGCATAAATTCAGGGTAGGATTAAATATTGCGAATCATTGAATCGCCGTATCTCTGATGCTATGCTCACGAATCCTGTAAACTGGGATACGGTAACAGTTTCTATTACTGTATCATTTTTAATCGTGTATTCGTCTACAGTCAATACCAGTGAGTTTGATTTATTAGCAGTAAACTGGTATAACGGCAATTCTTTATCCGTCTTAAATACTCTTACAGTAGGATGTTCAGAGAGAGATTGCCCTATGAGTACCTCAGCTGGCAACAACGACGCAGGAACAACATATGCTATTAATTCTATATCCACAAAATCGACTCTTACTCTTACTTGTGCTTTACCAAATCCCCGTAAGATGAGCAACTCGTCTGAAGTAATTATTAATTTCAAGTCTTTACACACTTTATCACTCAAGAGAGTACACTCATTCCCAAAGTCAATATTATATCCTTTTTGTTTTATCTCGAAAGGTTGGAGGTTGAGCGAAACTCGTGACCTGCGAATGTCATTTTTTGTTGAATGCGCTTCGTAATTTTATTGTTTATTTTTAATTCGTCAAGGTGGATGTATTTTTAAAACACTTAAATTAATTATCATGTTAACATCCTGGTTAACTGAAAGGTGGAAAATTATTATATCGTTAATTTTAACATCTTTAAAATATCTTTGGTTTCTCCATTACTGTTCCATGTATATTTAACACCTTCTTTGATATGTTATTGATCTCTTCACTATTTGTGGCGTTTGCTTTATGATAATTTTGTGAATTGCAATTTATATCTTTATGGCCATGATGTTCTCATTTGTTCTTTTTTTAGAGTAGAGGGGTCAAACGAGCATGCGGCTCACCTGATGGGAAGTGAATAGCGCCCATGAACAACCGCAACACCAGGGGAATTGCAGATGCGTTACAGGTTAGTATTTCTTTAGTACACTTCAGAACTGTGTGACCAACTTCGCCGCAATTGAAACAAGTTATCTGGTTCATGGTCCTTTTGTCATTAAAATAGTCGTGATTATTTTTACTCTTTACCTCTTGCATAGATTGGTTTGGATATTTGCTTACGCTATCATTACTTTTGTCACGCATATCAGTGTTATATCGTTTGAGTAACTGTGGTGGTTCACTTTTATTACCAGTAATATAGCGAAAGTAATTTAAGACCTGTTCAGGATTATCACAATGTACACGTTGTATATTCATTCTCACGTTATAATCGTATACTGCGTGGGTTATGCAATCCACTGCTCGTCGCCCCACTAGGTGACACCTATTAATGAGCATAATCTTGTCGTAGTAATACTTAACAAGAGTTTCGCTACGTCTACTTTTACGATTTCACATCTCGGACAATAAATCTCCGTAGTTCTGGTAGCAGGGAAACGTATTCAATAACTTTCCCTGCCACTCTGCTGTACTAAATTTTACACTCGTAAGTTCATCATACCATTTCTTTGCTAACTTTGCCCTTTAACTTTGGCAAAGCATAGAACATGGTTTGTTGTTCCGACCAACCATACATTTCCGCCGATTTGTTTATCTTTATGACCCAGTCTTTCATGGTTTGTGCTTTAGAACTAGGGTCAAATTCTGTGATAATACTTCGTGCACGTGAGTTGGTACATGTACTCGCGAAACCTTGTAGTGCACTTACCAATTATTTAAGTAGATTATTGTTAGAAGTTTGCTTAGAATCTGCACTTTCAACGGATGTATCACTGGATATGCTACGCCGTATATTTTTGTGTTTGTGTGAATACTTTTATTTTTGATGCGACCGTTCAAAATAAGTATGGCATGGAGTGCTATCACGTTCGAGACTCCGGCAGTACTGCCGTTTCGTTAGATTTTGAACAGGTGAAGTAGAATCAATATGAGGTTTACGAGTAGTCTGTCTGCTACGAGGGGGTGTTCGGCGACATTGCCGATATCTACAACGGTGGCGATTTTGTTGCCTAGTATGTGGTCGCGAGAATTTTCTATATGAAGAACTTGAGTCTCAAATAAAATGCCCAACGGACTCGTTACGATTTCGCTTACGGTTTGGACGGTACGACTCGGCACGATCCGTATGAACATCTCCTTTATATGGTAAAGGGGGTGTTAAACCACGATCAGACATTTTATATCGACGGTGGAAGGAAAAACCCTTGAAGTGACAATTTAGGAACTGTACAGGTCAGTCGATCAAAGTTTTTATTTTCCGAAAAAAAATTTAAATTTGAAGTTAGAGCGACAGGATTAAAAACAGTTTCATTATTTTTTATTTACTGTCTACTATTAAACTTAGTAAAATATGTTAGCATGATGAAAGGATTTATACGTCGCTTAATTATTTTTTGGGAAATATAGCGGAAGGAAAAACACATTAAATGCAAATTCAGTATTTTGACAAACGCTAGGAAAATCACATTAAGTGACTATGCATGATATAACTAGGAGGAAAAACAACTTAAGCGTATCGAGCATAAGATATATGGTTGTGGGAAAAACCAGTTAACTAACAAAACCTTAATATGCTAAGTAGAAGAAAAACACGATATGCGCTAGCTATGTAAAAATTCAATGTTGTATTTTTAACTGAAGTCTCTACTTTTTTCCCAAAGATATAAAAAAAACAAGAATATAGAGATAAAACAGTGTATTTTATTGTTTTAAAAGCTTACTAATACAACATTTTACACTAAAAAAACAAACTTCAAGTGAAGTGTGAAGTCATTACTGTCTTCATGAGCGACCAAAAAATATTATAAACGACTAACACAGCGTACCGCTACTGTATTGCAAACGTACACTGATCTTATAAAACTAACTTTCACTATTAGAGACTTTAACAGCTATAAATTCTGTATCAAAATATTTCTAATCACTACCTATTTCAGACTTATGACTTAGTCAACATTGCTAACATTAAATATACCTAAGTAAAAGTGTGAAAACAAAACTATTAGGCATTTGTTTCTGTATCCCAAACGTACTTGAACTTATAAACCCAACTTTCATTAATAGAGATTTTAACAAATATAAATTCTGTATCAAAATATTCCTAATCACTAGGTACCTATTTCAGTCTTATGACTTAATCAACATTGCTAGCTCTATAAGTAAAATCTAAAAAAAAAACAATTAAGCACAATTAAATGATTGATAGGAACATTAAAATCACATAATCGTACTCTCAAATTTAAGGTTTGTTTTATTAATTTATAGTACAAGAGGCAACATCTCTTGTACTTATAAATTAATAACATCCTCAATCTGGAGGCACGGCAGTGCCCCCGCCAAGTCGAGCAAAAAAGCGGCACGGCCGTACCATCCTTTTCTCGAAGCAGTTCAGGCCATTTCCGAAACCCTATAACTTCGTTCTGGATAAAACTAGAGGCCTGAATTTTTACTAACCAAGTAGGCATTGTATAAACTCAGTATATTTCAAATTTCATTAAATTTGAACAAGTAGTTTAAGAATTATAACTAGTTAAAGTTTCTTAATTTTGTCACTCACTGACTGACCGATCATCAAAACTCTGAGGCACTTCTAGCAGACATAGAAACTTCAAGTTTAGAATACAATTATTATTTAACGTATAAATTAAGGAAAAATTAAAATATTTTAAAATTTCGGTCCAGTTTTCGAGATACACCAACTGCATAAATAACTTTGTAATCCCATATAAACATATAGTATTACAAAGTTACATTTGCAGTGAATGAGTAAGTGCACCTATATACGTATAATGGAATAAAAGGT
Source organism: Parnassius glacialis (assembly GCA_033319125.1). Lineage (NCBI taxonomy): Eukaryota > Metazoa > Arthropoda > Insecta > Lepidoptera > Papilionidae > Parnassius > Parnassius glacialis. Next base: position 8,354,777 of record JAVANC010000015.1, on the reverse strand, counting down.
GTAAATAACTACCTAGATATAACTATCTACAAAAAAAAATGAGATGCCATCAAAAACATAACTTGTAAAAAAAGCCAAGTCTCGCAACTCAGTTCTTCTACCGTAAAAAGTTGTGATATCTATGTAATACCAAGTCGGTTAATTTATTCAGTCCATAGATTGATACATAGATTGACTTGGCAATCGCACTAAACAATCAAATTTAATATAATATGTATTACTTGTGAGATATATTGTGTTTTCATGCGATTGCTAAGTCAATCTATGTATCAATCTATGGACTGAATAAATTAACCGACTTGGTATTACATAGATATCACAACTTTTTACGGTAGAAGAACTGAGTTGCGAGACTTGGCTTTTTTTACAAGTTATGTTTTTGATGGCATATCTGTTTCTGCTAACGTATCAACACCAACGACGTAAGGTAAAGTAACATATTCGTAGTGGAACAGTCTTGGTATGGCAAAACTTACACAAAGTTTTATCAAATCTTCATTGGTAAAGACTTCTTGTAAAGCTGTTTCACAATTTGTGAAGTTGGAGCTCCGTTTATAGGTATAATTTCTTCATAAGCAAGTAGTTAACTGCCATGACGTTGAGATTTGATTTTTTGAATGTAACAATCCTCAATTTACTTATCTTTCCTGCCAAGTTTCTTCGAAAGTATTTATCAGAAACCCATCATACCCTTGAAAGTCGGTATGATCTAAATAATGAACGTTATGTGGTCTAGGTTCTTTTCTAGCTAACTGACAAACTGTAACCCATTGAGAAGGCGCATCGAGTGTACAGACATCTTTTTATGTCTGGGGAGCAAGTAGTTCGTTTAAATACTTGTAAGGTTCTCTCAGTGTTTCAGTGCGTTATGAACAGCGGCCAGTACAATTCTATTTTTGTTTTGACCAGGGCAGGAATCCGAATACAGTATAAGATATTTTACTGTGCCACGTCCATCTACCAATAGTATGTATTTCTGGATAATATAACTTATTTCGTTGCGTCCTCTCTTACCTTCAGATTCTTCCCATATGTAACAGAAACCGTCTCTTGTACCATTTCCATAAAAGCAAAGATTGCATATTTTCGTGAATAGTACAAGAGCATACTCTCACCATGTGGAGTATTTAAAACTTTTTGCAGGTCGAATAATGCACATACTACATCATTGCGCTTTTGGGCGAGTTCTCAATGTTGACTTTACCTCTCTTTGATGGCTTCTTTTTCTTTCAGTCGTTCTTCTTTCTGCGCTTTACTTTCTTCAATATTTAAAATTCAAATTTATTTCATTGCTATCGGGATTAGGTATAGAAGGGAGCTGCCTTTCTAATTCTTCGGGTGTTATGTAGACAAATGAAGGAGGGGAATAAATTTCCACTTGCGCTTGGGTACTTGGGACTCTGGATATTGAATGGAATCAACAGAAAATCTGGAGAGAGCGTCAGCGTTGGTGTTAATTTTCCCTTTTTTATGAACAATGCTATATTTGAATTACTCAAGTTATTGTCTGGATTGTATGAGTCACCAACGGATTAGTCTGGATCCTGGTTCTTTGCAACTGAACAGCCACTGTAGCAGCTTATGATGTGACGATGGTAAAAGTGCATCCATAGAGAAAAGGACGAAAGGCTTTGGTCCCAGATACGATAGCGAGACATTCTTTTTCAGTCACACTATAATTTTTTTAAATTTATTTTATATATATTTTTAAAAACGTTACCCCCACACTAGGATTTTCTCCTGTATCGTGGAGGCAGTTTACAAACACAAATTGCACAAGGACAAATATCTAGACCCGGGACAATTATTTGTAGGCCATACAAATACTTGTTCCGTGCGGGATTCGAACCCGCGGCCCCCAGCGCAACAACTCATTGCTAAGCCACTGCGCCACAGAGCCATTATAATTGCACTCTGCTTTGTTTAAAGTGCGGGAAGCGAAAGCTATGGGGCGGTCTTTTTCTATATTTGTTCTCTGGGATAAGATTGCTGAAATAGCGAAATTGGAAGAGTCGCAAGTTAGTACAAAAGGTTATGAGAAATCTGGATATGCCAATACTGGTGAAGTGGTAAGTTTTTGTTTAAGTACTTCGAAGGCTAGTTGCTGTTAATTTTCCAGCAGAAATGAGTATCTTTTTTAACGAGTGAGGTAAGAGGTTTGGCTGATTTGGAAAAGTCAGGAATGAACCGACTATAGTAAAAGACCAGTCCGAGAAAAGATTTTATATCTTTAGTGCATTTGGGAACGGAATTCGGAGATTGTCTTTATTTTTCTGGGTTTGGTTTTATCCCGTCGTTGTTAATGAGATGTCCCAGATAAGCGACTTCTTTGCATAGGAATTCACACATGTCAGGTTGAAGTTTAAGGTTATAGTTTCTTAATCAACTGAAAACACTGACAAGATTTTGGATGTGAGAATTAAGATCGTGGGAATAGACAACTATGTCGTCGAGGTAAACGAAGTAGCGGGAGACTTGAAGGTCAGAGAGGCATGTATTCATGAGTTTTTGGAAAGTAGCTGCGGCGTTTTTAAGTCCAAATGGCATCCTAGTGAATTGGAAGTAACTTTAAGGTATTGAGAAGGCAGTCTTGGGTGCATCTTCGGAAGAGACAGGTATTTGATGAAATCCTGACGCAAGATCCAGAGTAGTGAATTGTGAAAAGAAGTGGCTTTTTTCCAATTGGTAAAGTATTTCGGTTATTTGAGGAATGGGGAATGTTTCTCCGATGGTGACGTCATTGAGTTTTCGATCGTGAATCACAACACGCCATTTACGTACTCCTGGCATCCTAATTTTTTGGTAACGACCCAGATAAGAGAGGACCACGGTGATGTTGAAGGAGTTATGATGTTTTAATCTAGCATTTTACTTATTTGTTTTTCTACTTCATTTCTTGTGGCATTCGGAGAATCTATATGATTTTGTTTGAATAGGGCCATCTGTGTTAGTATTAATTTTATGCTCAATTGCAGTGGTGCACGTGAGTTGGTCGTCTGGGAGGTGGAATATATCCGAGTAGTTGGAACATATTATGTCCAATAGATCGCTTTTCTATTCGCTATTGAGGTTAGTAATGGAGAGGAGAGGTTTTAATTGTTGTAAGGACTTCGTTTGTCTTTTTCAATACGTTGGAAAACGGTGGTTTGAAAAAGCTTTAGTGTTTCCAAGCTTGGCTCTATTTTTAAATTAAGGTTTGGAAGGATTACAACAGGTTTTTGAAGGTGTTCACTATTGTAATATTGACACGTTTGTTTTCTTTTACGATAACTAAACAGTTTGAAATTAATAATGAGTCTGAGATATGTTGATCGAGATCATTCCTTCGCGAACTTCTGGGTTACTAACTGTACATTCGATAACAGTTTCCGTGCGAGAGGAGATTGTATACACTAGTTCGGAAAGGTTAAATGTAATTGAATTAGAACTTATTTGTAGTATTCCTTGAGAATAATTGATTTGGCAATGGAAGTCCTTAAGAAAGTCGTTACCGATAATAACGTCATGATTTAAATTAAGATCATGAACGACAAGATATTCGCGTGTAAAATATTTCTTAGAGCTTATTTATATATTCACGGGAAAGCTGCCTAATGTAGGAGTTTTTTTTCTTTATAGGATAAGGGTGACAAACGAGCACACAGTCCACCTGATGGTAAGTGGTTGCTGCGGCCCATAGACATCTACATCTATCCTCTATTCCAAATCAAAATGTAGATGCATTGTCACCCGTGAGGACTAAGATGAAATGCCTCGTTTCCAGTAAAAAGGGTCGCTCGTTCTCTACACTCACCATACGAAACACAGCAGCATAAAGCTGTTATTTTACAATTGATTCGATTCCTGGATCTTGACAACAGCGCGACCTACCGGATCCAATTGTGAATCGTTTAGATCATCCTCACTCACTCAAATACAACACAAAAAAATTCATCAAAATCGGTCGAGCCATTTTAGAGTTTCAGCGAGACTAACAGTCAGCAATTAGTTTATATATTTTAATAATAATAATATAATAATTTTAATAATAATTTATGTACCTAGTCAGGTCATAAATTCTGTCACATGTTTAATATAAAATAATTGAAACAAGTTTATTCTTTATGTAACCATTTATATACCAAAATGAACTTAACAAAACATAGATTCTTACGACACTAAAGTTTATTCAAAATGACCTCCGTGATTTTGAATACAGGCCTTCAATCTGCGCGGCGAGTCGTCTATCGCAGCACGAACGAGGTCCATGTCAATATCGGCGGTTGCCTTAATCAAGGATGTCTTGACTGATTCCAAATTGGGATGAGGCTTTGAGCACGCCTCTTCCTCCAAGTGTTGCCATACCTTGTAATCTAACGGATTCAAATCTGGACTGAAGGAGGGCCAGTCTTCGTGCCGGATGAAGTCGATTTCACGCGGCGCCAGCCAGTCTTGTGTGTTCTTCTCTTCGCTCTATGAGCTGGCGCCGAATCTTGTTGGAATACCCAGTGTCTGTTATTGAACATGGTATGAGAAACAGGTTCCACAAGGTTCGTCAGGACTGTATTTTGTGTATCAACTGCATTCGTTTTTACACCTTTCTCACAAAAATGTACCTCTGTTAAGCCCCAATAAGAAACTCCCAACCATACCATGAGCGAGGATGGAAAATGACCTCGTTGGACACGCGGAATGCGGTTGGTCGCTTCGTCACTACTGTGTACCTTATCATTTTGTTTGTTGTAGCTCTCTTCTACGGTAAAAATTTGTTCATCCGAAAAAAGAATTTCCCGATATTTTTTTCCCGCGTACCGCTTCAACAAAGCGCAGCATCTCTTCAGTCTCAGGTCCATTAGACGAGCATTCAAACGATATCCTGTTTTTTTTCGATATGCCCGAAGCCCTAAGTCTTCATTTAACACCCTTTTCACCGTGGTTCCTTATCAACGCCATCTGAAGGGCCAACAGTTTCTGATTACGTTTGGGATTTCTTTGAATTCGCGCCTTCACAGCTTTTATCACTGCTGGAGTCCTAACAGACCGAGGGCGACCACTTCTTGACCTGTCATCTACACTTGAGTCTTCATTGTATCGTTTGATGGTAAGATAAACGAATCTTTTGATTATATTCAAATTTTTCAGTATGTCAAAAATTTGAATTGGCGCGTAACCGCAACGATGCAACGCAATAACTGCAACACGGTCTTCTTTAAGCGTCCACTCCATATTTAAAAATGAGTAAAATTCTAAAAAGTATACAGTTTTATTTTCATGAACAATTCGAAATTCGAATTCAATAAACTTTTTTGTGGCCAGCATTCTAAAAGAAAAGTTTTTACTGTGTGACAATACTTATGACCTGACTAGGTATGTATTTTTTATGTATTTATTTAATTTTATTAATATTTATGTATGTTTATCATTTTCATTTACAATTATATATTAATACAGCCCAACCAGATGAGAAAAATTTATAGATACCCCATGATAATAATAATAAATCTTTATTTGGGATAACAAATGAGATCCATAACAGAGAAGTTAGAAAAATCACAAAATATTAATAATAATACAGCTAGATGGACGGAGGAGACAACACACAAACACACACACACACACACACACACACACACACACAAACACACACACACACACACACACACACGCGCGCGCGCGCGCGCGCGCGTGCATTTATAGAGAAAATAGGGGTTTCGCCTATAATAACCCCTGGGAATGAGCTGATCGCTACTAAGCTGCTTCTAAATTGTTTTGTGTAGTTAATTGTCTAACATAATATATTACTGATAAAATAACAGTAATTACAAAATTATTTGGGATAATTCTAATAAAATCGCGAAACGTTCGTTGAAAAGGGAAGGACTTTTTTATTTTATATTTATATAGACCATAGAGTACATAGAATATAGAGTATTATATACATAGAGTAGTGCACTTGTCACTCAATGACTTAATAATGCATTGCCTAATTCGTGCAGGCGTCCATACTTCATCTCTCTACTCTACTACGTCCATCATCATCATCCTCTCTTGGACACAAACACTTTAGGCCCATCGCTTTGATAAAAACTTCGTGCTTCGGTCGATGAAGTCCTTTGGTGAAACCATCAAAGACATGTGTCAACGGGCCAGTGACCTTCTACCCCAAAAAACTGATATCACACCACGTTGGGTCGCTCTTACTTAAAAGAAAGGTTAGACGACTAAAATTACAGGTCCCTATGGAGTGGTCCCGGTCTTGACGTCGGTACAGTGGACTGTATATCTTTATAATTAGAAGGTGCAGTAGGAAATGAAACATCAATTTAATCTTGGTAATTTCCCCATAAGAGTGCAACGTTGAAACTTTCACCACTTTTCCTATCACTTTCCCTACTGATCTTCTCTCTTGATTTAAGCTATAAAACTGGTAGCCGGTTCCGAACGAATTTCTAAATTACCAGTTTTAACAAAGGAAGGACATTTTTAGTTTATATTTTATAGACCATAGAGTACACAGAAAATTGATTTTTTTTTAAAAGTTACCCCCAAACTTATGTTGCAGAGGTGAATGGCAGAGTCGGGAAGGGTCGCCCTAGGCGAAAGTTTATCGACCAAATAGGCGATATATTGAAAATGGGCCAAATTAAGAGTACCTTTAACCGACGAGCGTGTATGCGTAGGTATATGGATGTGGAGGAAGCGAGAGAGGTGTGTCAGGATCGTGCCAAATGGAATTCCATAGTCTCTGCCTACCCCTCTGGGTGACAGGCGTGAGTGTTTATGTTATGTTATGTTTGTTACCCCCAAACTAGGATTTTCTCCTGTATCGTGGAGGCAGTTTACAGACATAGATTTCACAAGGACAAACATCCAGACCCGGAACAAACAGGTCATATAAATTCTTGTTCCGTGCGGGATTCGAACCCGCGGCCCCCAGCGCAACAACTCATTGCTAAGTCACTACGCCACGGAGCCGACATATTATATACATAGAGTAGTACACTTGTCACACAATGACTTAATAATGCATTGCCTAATTCGTGCAGACGTTCATATTCACATTAGTGATGTAAACTGTTCTTATTTAACCGACATTAAAAAAGGACTCAATACGGCTGTATTTTTTTATGTGTTAACTCAGAACTTTTCTTTACGGGAATCGATTTTGATGATTATTTATTTTATTTTAAAGCTAGTACTCCTCATGTGGTGGGACCACATAAAAAATAAGTGATAAATTTGATCAATATCTAACCAGTAATTATCCTTAATAATGCATAATTAATTGACTTGGACTACATTGATGATGTTCTCATTTTATTTATATTGTAGTCGCTTATATATATTTTTTTAATTTTGTCGCTTGTTTTAAATGTCCCGCTGGGTTTCTTGCTGGTTCTTTTAACGGCATAGGTATTTTCTGAACCAGTGGTAAATTAAACCTAAGACTGACTTTAATTAAGTATTATTTATAATCTATATAGATTTAAAAATATTGTGTATATGTTTCTGTTTCTATAGGAACATACGAGTAGTAAATGAAAAGTTAATAATTATAAGAGAAGTAAAGAAACAACCTACAGACGCCCCATTGTTGGGCATAGCAATTTTTTTTTATTTTTTTAATATTTGAATTTGAAAAAAGTTCACAACTCTGTCCTAGCGATGAACTTCGGATTATCACAAATTATTTATTTAGGGTCTTATAATACGCAAGGTTTTTCACTTTTATCTTCACCGCCGAACCCGTCGTAAATTAGGTAACATTCAAAATTGTTTATATGATTTCCATAGATACCGATGGGATTGGGTTCAGGTAGTTAACTATGAAAGGAGAGTGCTTATATCTCCTAAGCTACATAAGACTCTTCATAAGTACATTCATAAGTACGGAGTTGGTAAAAACAATATAATGATTATATATATATATATATCATCATTACAGCCCTTCACAAGTCCACTGCTGAACATAGGCCTCCCTCAAGGAATGCCACAAAGCACGGTTCTGAGCCACCTGCATCCTTCGACTTCCTGCATATCTTACCAGGTCGTCACTCCATCTAGTAGGGGGACGCCCTACACTTCGTCCGCCGGTACGAGGCAGCCGCTCGAGAACCTTTTTTCCCCATCGGTTGGCGGTTCTTCGAGCTATATAGCCGGCCCATTGCCACTTCAGCTTACTAATTCATTGGGCTATGTCAGTCACTCTGGTTCTACTGCGGATATCCTCATTTCTAAGTTTATCACGCAGAGAAACTCCGAGAATAGCTCTCTCCATAGCTCGCTGAGCGACCTTGAGCTTCCTCATACGGCCAGCAGTGAAGGACGACGTCTCAGTTCCATAGGTCATCATTGGCAACACGCACTGGTTGTACAGTCTTGTTTTCAAGTTTTGAGGTATACCTGAAGAGAAAGACGAAAAGAGAAACGAACATTAAATAGTATATTGGATCAGATTACAGTAATAGGTAATTTATTTCCGTCTGCGGTCTTTCAATTAATAAAAATGTTGAATCGACAATAATTTCTCTCAAACTTATTTTTTTATATGATAAGGGTGATAAACGAGCACACAGTCCACCTTTTAGTAAGTATTTGCTGTACATAGCCATCTAAGCGTTGTCAGCCGCGAGGATTAAGATAGAATCTTATTCTGTGAACTAAAATGCAGATGCGTTGTCAGCCGAGAGGACTAAGATAAGATAAGCCTCTTTTCCAGTAAAAGGGGTCTCCGGTTCTCTACACTCACCATACGAAACACAGAAGCGTTAAACTGCTATTTTACGCTGGTATTCTGTGAGAGCGGGGTCCTTCCCCGGTCCAGTCGAACCATTCGTGCTACAAGTATACAACTGCTATAGCTGCAGCATGGCTATACCACGTATAAGACATATAAACATATACATAGCATAGATAACAAGCGTTTTGGCACTTTTATTTTTACTTATCTAGGAAATTGCATATTATGTAGGTGGACAATTTTTTTATTTTATTTGGAGTTGTGTTTTTATGATTTTTTTTATTTACAAAACCACTAAATATATCACATACACACACTATTCTATTTAAAAAAAAGGTAAATTAACGATTAGTCTATTATATATTTTTTCTTAATTTTGGGACATCAAACTCAAACGGCAGTCAATTAATTATGACGATGTAAATAATGCTCCATCGAAATTAGTACATTAGTTTAACGTCGACAAGTTACTCTTAAACGGCAATAAGACAAAATGTATTAAATTTATAATAGGTATCCAATGTTAATCCCCATTTATCTAAATTAGCAAACAGACTTAGTTCTGCAGCATATGCTGTCAGTAAGATCAGAAGTCTCACAGATATTGAGACAGCAAGATTAGTTTATTTTTGATACTTTCATAGCGTAATATCTTATGTAATTTTGCTATGGGGTAACGACTGATATTGAAGCCAGTACTTCTCCCTCAGATAAAAACTTAAAGAAACAAACATATTAACCTTGGCATCGCAATATATTTATGAAAATATAATATATGTACATAAAATCATAAATAGCTTTAATAAGAATAACGATGTTCATACTTAATAATGCCAGTTACTAGACTCCACAAAATCAGTAAATCATTTATGGGCAATGTATACGCTTTTACAACAAAATCCCAGAACATATTCAAAGTTTGTCAATAAACAAGTTTAAAAGTTTTATTGAAGAAAAACTGTACAAAAGGGGTTATTATAATATCAAAGAATATATGAATGAAAATAACCCCTGGGAATGAGGTGATCGCCACCATGCTGGTTCTATGAAAATTCATTTAAAAAATGTACAAACAAAATTATTGTAAATTGAAATGTGTTTAAAAAAAGTCCCGCTGGGTTTCTTGCTGGTTCTACCCAGGACAGAGGTTTTTTCCGAATCAGTGATAAATAAAAAAACGAGTTTCAATGAGTATTATGTAATATTATGTAATAATACTTATTGAATAAAAATCATTCTATTCTATTCTATTCGAGAGTGCGCTCAGCCGCCCGAGTTGCCTCGGGTTATGGGCCGGACTGAAAACCAGTACTATCACTGACACTGAGTATGAGAGAGTGTATTTTTTAAATTTATGAGGTTGGTAATTACAAAATAAATGCATTTCTTTATTTCTTTTCTCAGGGGTGACAACACATCTGCATTTGATTCTTAATCGAGGATAGATGTAGATGTCTATGGGCCACAGCAACCACTTACCATCAGATGAACTGCTTGCTCGTGTATCACCCTTATTCTATTTAAAAAAAAGACGAAGAAAACTCCACTGCTAAACATAGGCCCCGCCTATTGTATGACGGATTTGGCGTAATTTTCTTGACAATTTTATTGACAGTTGGATTCAAGATGCATCAGACGTCTCGCACGCTTGACGTTCTTCCAGTTGACGCATGTCGCCACTTATGCCACCAACGAAACGATAGGAGTTACAGATTTTCTTACCGCCGCCACAGTACGTCGAATTGTTTTTCTCAACTTTCCACCTATAGGAATAGAGATTTAACAAATTAATTTTAACCCATTTTTATGCTCAATGACGACCTTTTTTTATAAAATTTAAGTAACAAACGAGCATACAGTGGACTTGATGGTAAGTGGCCACTATAGCCCATGGTCACGTGCAGCCAACTTCAAGCAAAGAACAAACAGACAGACAGACAGAAAAAAATTAAAAAATTGTGCTTTTGTTATTAGTACCATATATACTTTCATATGCATGTAGTAAAAATCTGTTATTTTTACATTACAAACAGACACTTCAATTTTATTTAATTTTAAAGATATTTAGGATATAATGGCAGTATAAGAGAGTCCATCACACCATTTTGTTGCATAAGTGAATTTAAAAGCCAGTTCTGGAAAATGCTAGAAATATTTCACGAACTTCAATAGGTGATGGTGGTGTAACTATCCAACCAAGCGTGGTGATGAGAAGCAGCATCAAAAGTGTCTCTAATACTTCAATCAACACTACATTAACAGTTTGTCTATCTGCAAAATAGACGAGTTAGTAGTTCTTTGAATCAAAGGAAAAATTATAGACTATTACAGATTATAATTAATAGAATCAGGCGTTACTTTGCGGAAATCCATTATTTAAAAGCTTTTAAAAAAAATTACTTTGCAAACATCCGCGCTTTAAATTAAAATGATGTGTCTTATCTAGTAGTCGGGAGGTGCTCTCCATACTAGGTAAGACACATCATTTTATTTTAAAGCGCGGATGTTTGTGAAGTAATTTTTTAAATGCTTTTATTACAGACTATAAAAATCCAGTCCAATCCATAGTGTGACTTTTTTCCATAGTTGTCATGCTTGGTAGGCAGGTTTGCAACTGCATTTTTTTTAATAATATTGAGTTGGCTACTGATTAGCTACTGAAACGTGATCACCTCTGAGAGCTAAGATGTAATAGCTCACAGCAGGTAATTATACTGGCTGTCTATACCCTACAAACCGGAATACAGCAGTGCAAGCACTGCAGACGGACTAGAGAGAAACGAGCCCTACGACCTAGCAAATCGCTATGTTTTTTTTTATAGGATAGGGTGACAAACGAGCACACAGTCCACCTGATGGTAAGTGGTAGCTGTGGCCCATAGACATCTACATCTATTCTCGTTTGCGAATCAAAATGCAGATGCGTTGTCACCCGTGAGAACTAAGGTGGCATGCCTCTTTTCTAGTAAAAAGGGCCTCCGGTTCTCTACACTCACCGAGCGAAACGCAGAGGTAAACCTCTACTTCACGCTGGTATTCTGTGAGGTTGTGATACCACCCCGGTTTGAGCCGGCCCATCCGTGCGACAGCAAAAGCTGCCGCGTGGCTCTACCACTGTAAAAGTGTAGCGGTAAGGCCGCTAAATTGTACACAATATAATCTGCTTTTTGTTACGTCATTTGTATATTTGTTCGTGGTGTACCATAAAACGATATTCATTCATTCATTAATTCAAATCTGACCTGTGTGTATGTAGGTACGTACGGTAGTATGTATGTAGGTAGAAGTATGCGAGTAAGTCGGTTAAGGTAAATAATTTTTTTTATACTTTCTTTCACAAGTACATATAGTTTATAGCTACAAGAAGGCAACTAAGCGAAAAAGGAAACAGTTACGAAATTCGGAGACAGTAAATTTTATAATTAACTTACTGTCACGTAAGTCAGCGCTCAGAGAAACGAAGCAAAGTGAAATGTATTCGTTAGCAATATTGCATTTTCCGTGAAGTAACTTGCAGGCTGACCAAAGGGCATTGCAATCGTTTCCCAGTTTGATATAACCTTCTATTATGTGCCACACCACGTTGTAAGCCCCTTCTGATCAGCCTGCAAGTAACTTCACAGACCATATACATTGCTAATGTCCTATAACAGGCGCGAACAATATGAATTTAACGTCGGCATGATAGCAGCCTGTTTGTACATTATTCAAATTATATTATATTTCATTCATCAAATTAATTATTTATACAAAGGAAAAGGACACATGAAATATAATAATAATTATCTTATGCCAACCATAATTTAAAAATAACAAAAATTATAACAAATTAAAACAAAAATATGTGGGGGTTCGCCACAAATGTAACAAAATTTAGTAGTTCAATTTTCACCTACTTTCAGACGTCTGAATTAACTAAAAATTTGCAGACGTAGTAAGAACTGATAAAAATATCATCATGCCTATGACCTAGTGTTTTCACTGGGATCATCAGAACTCATGATCAAAGTTTACTGTTTCAGTTCTATATTTTACTTAAACTCTAATATCTTTTATCTAATTTCATATCATGCTAGAGAGTTTTACATTAAATCCATAGGTGAAGATAAAACATCCCTTTCAAGATAAAGGTACAAGGTATAAACGTATTTGACTGGCGAAAATTTATGCCCTTACGGGATAAGTGCTTCAAACGGCGCATCCTGTCGAAATGGGTTTATGTTAGTTTCCTAATCACAATGTTAAAAGCTAGTGTGACAGAGATTTATACAAAGAACATTCATGAGTACTATATCAGTCTAATGGTAGATATATCATATATGTAAAGTCAATTTGTTTCAAAGCACAATTATAAATAAAACATCTTTTTTAAGCTATTTGTCATAAAATGTTAATCAAAGAAAATACAAATAAAATATTGACCAATAATTTCTCCCATTTCATTTTGTCTACTTTTAAATTTAAAATGTTCTTTCATTTAAACTTACAGCTTCGTTTTATTTTTAGGGTTCCGTATTAAACAACTAGGAATCCTTATAGTTTCGCCATGTCCGTCCGTCCGTCTGTACGTCTGCCCGCGGTTTTACTCAGAGACCCTAGGTGCTACAAACTGTAATTTGGCATAGTTGGCATAGTAAAATCTTAAAAAACATTTTTATTTTTGGTTCCTCCCATTCAAGTAAATGGAGGATGATTTCTTTTACCCGTCTATTCCATCGTGTGGGGTATCGTTGGGTAGGTCTTTCAAAAACACTGGGAGTATGGAACAACATATTTTCGATTTAGAGTTCCGTTTTCGAAATATTTAGCTTTGGAGTGGCATTTTTCATTAAAGTCATGTGTATCCTCCCTGTACCAACGAAACGGCTGTTTTGGCTGAAAAGTATACGCGATAGTATAGTATGTATAATAAAGTTAGAAGAAAAACTATCACAGCTAAATAGAATTAAGAAGTTAACGAGTAATAACCGACCAACTCCAAAAATACACTTGGATTAGTAAAAATTTCGTTATAACTCCATATAAAATAACTACTCCTCAAACTGGCTGCATTATAACTTTGTAACGTAAACGGTAAAGAGTAAACATTTTATGAAGAAACGCACTTATTCGACTATAGCTTTACTTTTTCAATTGCGGGATTGACAGAATTTTTCTTACTTTTTTTTTTTTATATAGGAAAAGAGTGACAAACGAGCACACAGTCCACCTGATGGTAAGTGGTTGCTGCGGCCCATAGACTTCTACATCTATCCTCTATTACAAATCAAAATGTAGATGCGTTGTCACCCGTGAGGACTAAGATGGAATGCCTCATTTCCAGTAAAAAGGGCCTCCGGCCACCTGCACTCACCAAGCGAAACGCAGAGATAAACCTCTACTTCACGCTGGTTTTCTGTGAGGTCGTGGTACCACCCCGGTTCGAGCCGGCCCATCTGTGCGACAGCAAAAGCTGCCGCTGGCTCTACCACTGTTTACTTACTGTACTTTCACTATTTTTTTAGTTGATAGTTATTGTAGGCCCCACTCAAAGTATTCATACAATCACATAGCCTCATACAGTTTTATTCGTCACACTCTTGGTTTACGCGTGTCACCTCAGCATAATTTAGGGCAGTGGTGGTTTACGTGAAGGTTCGCTACGGTGAAATATGTATATCTTAGGGTTGCACTGCCGGGTATATATAGATAGTCAACTATGATCATTGTACTCACTTGGCATGTGAATGATTTTATGTACATTGTATTACTTTCAACTGCCTCGTTGGTCTAGTGGTGGTAGTAGTGCGACTGCTGATCATGAGGTCCCGGGTTCCAATCCCGGGTCGGGACAAAAATCAGTTATTGAGTTTTTCCATCAAGAAATTCTCAGTAGCTGCCCGGAGTCAGGAAGTTGGCGGTGTTTCACCCCGTGCCTCGGAAAGCACGTAGAGCTGTTGGTCCCGCGCCCGATCTGTCTCCGGTCGTGTCGGTTTACCGTCCCATCGGGCTATGAGAGTGAGGGAATAGAGAGTGCACCTGTGCTTGCGCATACACTTGGGCACTATAATCCTGTCCTGCGCCGATGCCTAGTCTCCGTTGAGACTGGCCGCCGTGGCCGAAATTCGGTCTGAAGGACATTATTATTATTATTATTACTATCAGAATCGAAAAGTTTTTTTAAAGTTTTTTAATACTACTCACTATAATTCTGATTTTAAATAAGTCCTTCAGTTACCATCTTCCTATTTGGACACATTTTAGTCGTTATAACCGTGAAATCACTTATTATGCTCATTATCTAGTTAGAAGTCCACGTATTGTGACGTGCAACTACGTAACCCTATCTCTACATTGTGCGTGGCTCGACACGCACTTGGTCAGTTTTTTAGTTAGTAATTATTGTATGTAAGGGGTTAACATGGGCGACTCTCAGGCTCTCAGCATAGTTTAGGTGATAGCAGTGGTGGTTTACCGAAAGGTTTGTTACGGTCATGTATAGAAAAATTCAAGTGTGCAGATAACTTTTTTTAACAAAAAAAATAATGCGTCGTGGAACACTCGGTTGGAACGAAGTTTTTTTTTATATATGATAATGGTGACAAACGAGCACACAGTCCACCTGATGGTAAGTGGTTGCTGCGGCCCATAGACATCTACATCTATCCTCTATTACAAATCAAAATGTAGATGCGTTGTCACCCGTGAGGACTAAGATGGAATGCCTCATATCCAGTAAAAAGGGCCTCCGGCCACCTGCACTCACCAAGCGAAACGCAGAGGTAAACCTCTACTTCACGCTGGTATTCTGTGAGGTCGTGGTACCACCCCGGTTCGAGCCGGCCCATTCGTGCGACAGTAAAAGCTGCTGCGTGGCTCTACCACTGTTATTACTGGAGTGAATTACTGGAGTCTATCAAAATGAAGCGTCATTAGAAATAAAATAATATTTCTTACATGGCATATTCTATCTCGCTTCCTTATACCAAATTTTACTGCTCGAAATAGAACTCTCTCGTTCTAGACAAGATTTGACTTAATCATCACTCTTGGCAGGCGGTACCAGACGTGAGCGCCATTGGAGTTTTTGACCGTAACGTGCATTTGACATAAGCGAGATAGTTACATTATCACCTATTGGAAGCCATAAAGTTTTTTTTTTTATAGAAAAGGAGGCAAACGAGCATTCGGCTCACTTGATTAAAAAACGTGGGAAGGTTGGGAACTTAGCTACATTGCTGCAGTGGGTAGCTTTTATTTTTCATTATGTTTATTTTATATTATTTTTTTGTTTTTTAATTATTATGACTATACTTTTTTTTTGGAACGAAGTTCCTTATCTGACGGTACAGATTTGGCGGATGGGGACTAGGCGACAAAAAGTGTAAGATTTTTCCGTCACGACGTAGCGTAGACGGCCTTGGCTGCTATAAGGAAGCGAGGTGGAATAATATCCATCTCCCTCGCACTTTTTCTTATCTAGCCATGGTAGAAATATTACTTTATTTTAAATGACGCTTCATTTGAATAGACTATAGTGATTAATTTATTTGTATTTGTTAATCAATAATATAATACGTTTATCAATAATAATATACTACGAAAGGAACTTCGTTCCAACCGAGTGTTCCACGATACTCACGCATGTTTTTTTACTTGACATTGTGGTCACTAATTGAATTGAATTTATGGAATATTCAAATTATTTATCTAATATTGTATACCTAATTTAATAATTTAATCTAATAATATAATTTAATTTAATAATAATATTTAATAATGTAATTTCATATTTTAAAATTGCTAGGCCTAAACCATTTTCAAATGCTGATTATTTTTAAAACGTCACATATTACAATTTGATTGCAATAAGGATTCTATGATGGCGCCCATGAACAAGTGGAACACTGGGGGAATTGCAGGTGCATTTTTTTATAAGATAAGGGTAACAAACAAGCACACAGTCCACCTGATGATGTGGTTGCTGTGGCCCATAGACATCTACATCTATCCTCAACTACGAATCAAAATGCAGATGCATTGTCACCCATGAAGACTGAGATGGAATGCCTCGTTATCACTAAAACATCTCCCGTTATCGCCACTCAGCATACGAAACACATTCCATAAAATAAAATAAACATAATTCCATTTCACGCTAGTGTTCTATGCTAGCGTGAGCAGCACTTTCACCGGTCGAGCCAAATTATCCAGCGCTGCAGCAGTATCAAAATCTAAGATATGTTTCTACTACGATAAAACATCATAACAATTCATAATATTTTAGGTGTAAAACAACACTGCATACGGCTTTTTATTTTTAATAAATTCTCGACTAACATCCCTGCATGAGACCTCCGTGACGGATTACGCATCATTGCGCAATTTGGTCACCCCTCGGTTTTTTGTTTAATTTGCATATCTTTGAACATATTTCCAATTCTTCGTACTTGAATGGCTTTATTTAAAAGTTCCGTTAAATTTAGACTGGGTTATCGTGTCCATATTTATTGTTTGCCTGTAGAACATATCTAAAATTCTGTAGTGACTGGGTAAGAAATACAAATAGAATATTTTTTATCTAGTATAGATTATAAATACTTAATGAAAGTCATTCATATATTTCATTTACCACTAGTTCGTAATATACCTCTGTTCTGGGAAGAACCAGTAAGAAGCGAAACGGGACTTTTTTTTAAATTAGTTTACAATCATCATATTTCACAATTAATTACACAAAACAAATTACACAGGCGGCTTCGTGGCGTAGCAATGAGTCACAATGCTACGGGCCGCGAGTTCGAATCCCGCACGGAACAAGCATTTGTATGGACTACAAATAATTGTTCCGGGTCTGGATGTTAGTCCTTGTAAAATTTATGTATGTAAACTGGCTCCACGATACAGAAGAAAATCCTAGTGTGGAGGTAACAACTTTAAAAAAGAAAAAAAGAAAAAGAAGTAGATTTCTATCGATCACCAAATTCCCAGAGGCTATTATCATCAATATAGAATATTCAGGTAAGAGGCAAAAGTTGGAATAAACCAGGAGATGGGCAGCAGCGTCTACCTAATAAACCTAGCGAATGCCTAAACTAAAAACTGAAAACCAAGGAGCAGCTTAATAAGCTTGAACGCATTCAAAAACACATACAGTGTTAGATTTGTATTTGGACTCCGTAAATATGATCAAATATCTGAATTTCGTCAACAGCTCAAATGGCTTCCGATCTGCCTTCGCTGGAATAGGCACTCACATTCTCCTCACATTGTATGGCGTGCTGTTCAATCCTTCCACTCCTCATTATTTAAAAGACAGTATCCAGTGTCCTTTCCTTACCCATAATCGGTTCCTTCGATCCTCTGTCAATCTTTCTCTCGCTACGCCTTTGCACTCTTCCTCCTTTTTTAAGAAATCGTTTACTGTCACTCTTGAGCGTTTGTGGAACTCTCTACCTCTCCACATTCGTCGTGCTAAATCTCTTAATTCTTTCAAAAGTCTTGTTAAATCGTATTACATAGAACGCTACTAGATAAACTACTTTTCGTTTTTCGTACTATTTTAATTAATCTATTATATCGTAATATATATAATAGTCATCACTGGCAACACGCACTGGTTGTACAATTTTGTTTTAAGGTTTTGAGGCATGTCTGACGAGAAGATGTGTCGTAGCTTCCCGAACGCTGCCCAGCCGAGTTGAATCCGTCGATTGACCTCTCGGTCGAAGTTGGACTTACCTAGTCGGACTATTTGTCCCAGGTACTCGTCAACAACTTGTAGTGTAGGGCGACCCCCCACGAGATGGAGTGACGACCTGGTAAGGTATGCAGGAAGTCGATGGACGCAGGTGGCTCAGGACCGTGCTTTGTGGCATTCCTTGGGGGAGGCCTATGTTCAGCAGTGGACTTATGAAAGGCTGTAATGATGATGATGATGATATATAATATTCACTTATCTTTATTTATATATTGTAATAGTAATATATTATAATCTTAAAATAAAAACAAATAAATTATTACATATTATTATTTAAAATAATTATTCTACGGAACCATAGAATGGTTAATTTAATCCGCGCACCGTGAACCGTTTTGCTCACCGATTTCTAAATCAAAAGACTCGGTAGGATTTGGACACTTGTTCATTTTCTACCTGAGACTGCTTGAACATCGCAACGCGCGTGAGATTAGGCTCTTCGCACACGAGTCATAAGCGTAGTCGTATCGTAAGCGTATCGTTACGACGCAACGCGTACGAGACCTGCAGTGTTCTACAAACGAGTCGTCGAGTAGACGTATCGTTTTGTAAGACCTCGGCTGAAATCATGGCGTCAACGGTACCAGATGTGTTGAGTGAATTTATAGACTATCTTACTTTCTCTTCAGAGGAAAGGATTATTTATTGTTTGATTATGTAAGAAGTAGAAAGCTATATTTATGACGATATTTCTGCACGAGCTTTATCCGCTATATCTTTCCTTGAATATTCACGTAATGAATGATTATATAGACAAGGGCTTCAACCAGTTTCACGAATTCAATCACTTTTTCAGTCCTATTCATACCTATTGAAATTAAAAGTCGTAAGAAGTTAAAAAAATTAGAATTCTGTTAAATTTTAAAGAAATTAATGAACAGTTAATTTTTTACGCTTGCTTTTTTAAGCCAGAACACTACGACCATCGTAATGACAATAAACATCTCCTACGATTCGCTGCAGCACCGCTTCGTGTGCGGACTTGTTTCAACATGTACGCGCTCGTATTGCTCTCGTCCTACGCTCGTATTACGATACGCTTACGATACGACGCCGTACGTACGGGCTTAGCGTATGTTTACTGCGACTGTGCGACGCTGCAAGAGCGACTGACCGTACGCCCGTACGCATTATCGCGAACAAAAATGAACATTGATACATGAACATTGTTCTTGCAATTTTCAAATGAACAAAATTCTCCTTCAATTAAACGGTCTACAATTATTGTGTGCACATGATATCTTCTCCGTCTTTTATGCCGTAATCGTTTGCGTAAATAGTACGCACATATTATAGAGTCAACAAATGGGTTCTTTTTTCTCCTAAAAGAACGACTGAACGACTGTTGAACTTGCTTACTTACACTCAAAATTTAAATTATTCAAAGTGCAGTTGATCCCGCTGGGGTGAGTTCTTATTTATTTAATAATAGCAAACATTGTAACTGTTCTGCTTAATTCCTATCTTTTCTGCTGAGGCTGCGTAGTGCTTAGGAATTTTTAATTTCCTAGAAGGGGTACTGGAATTTGACTAGGGAGCATATAGTGCTACTGGTAGTTTCCCTAATGCTGGCCTCCGTCTGGGATTCCGGGATCCACCAAAGGCCTAATTGCTTGCCGTGCCGCGAGCTAACGGAGTGTTGGCCTACGATCCTACTAACGACCATCATCACCGTCGGGCTTGGGTATCATAGGCTTTTTTAATTAGCTGGTTGTCTACGACCCTGAACGAATAGCGCTTGACCGTCGTCCCCTACGTCAGGCCAGTGATCCCCTTCTTAGAACCTTACTTTGTAAGTGTGCGGAAGTAAGATATATAGAAATAATTAACTATAAACCTTGACTTTTTTAAGAACCAACCCACTTCTGAACCACACAACGGTACAATGTATTATCATATTTCTTGTACGCCCCCCCCCCCATTATTTTAACTATTGTTTGCATCAGTTCTCCACACAAAGGTTGTCTGGAAGAGATCAATTTCAGAGTGATAAGACCGCCTGTTGCACATATTATACTTTGGATATAACTCTACTCGTTTTTTGTATTTTGGTTTGGTATAGTATAAGAGAGACAAACGAGCACACAGTCCACCTGATGGTAAGTGGTTGCTACGGCCTATAGACACCTACATCTATCCTCTATTACAAATCGAAATGCAGATGCGTTGTCACCCGTGAGAATTAAGATGGAATGTCTCATTTCCAGTATAAGGGTCTTCAGTTCTCTACACTCACCGTACGAAACACAGCAGCGTTAAGCTGCTATTTTAGGCTGGTATTCTGCGAGAGCGTGGTCCTTCCCCGGTCGAGCTGACCCATTCGTGCTACAACTATAATAATAATAATAATCATCTTTATTTGCGTAAAACATGGTATATATGTTGTTCACAGGTAAAAATCGAGCGCTAATGTTTTGCTTATTTTACATAGCATGCAAATATTTTTAAACATCTCAAAATCAATGCCGCGTGGCTCTACAATGTATGTAGACCCACGCGGCAGCTTTTGCTGTCGCACGGATGGGCCGGCTCGAACCGGGGTGGTACCACGACCTCACAGAAAACCAGCGTGAAGTAGAGGTTTACCTCTGCGTTTCGCTTGGTGAGTGCAGGTGGCCGGAGGCCCTTTTTACTGGAAATGAGGCATACCATCTTAGTCCTCACGGATGACAACGCGTCTATAGTTTGATTTGTAATAGAGGATAGATGTAGATGTCTATGGGCCGCAGCAACCACTTACCATGAGGTGGACTGTGAGCTCGTTTGTCACCCTTATCTTATATAAAAAAAATTCTTTAACTATTAGAAATACATTAGTCACCTGATTTAGTTAACAAAGAGAAATAATATTATAATAATTAATTACATGTCAATTTCAATATCTAGTAATAGTCGCACAGCTTAGTCAAAGAGATATTGTTACAATACTATATTTTATTATTTTATATTTTTACAAAAAATTAATGAATTTTTTTAACAAATATTATCGACTACTAATATAGCTGCAGCATGGCTCTAATAATAATTAATAACTGTGGTTACCGACTCGCCTGCCAAGCTTGGCAACTGGCAAATATCTGTCCAATAAGGCAATCTGCGGGGGCGACCTATGTTCAGCAGTGGACTTCTATAGGCTGTAATAGATGGAAGTATAGAAGATGATTTACCAGGAGCACATGACACACTGAGAGGTGAAATTATTAAATTAACAGTAACATTACAACTATGGTAAAATCTTTCCGATGAGGCGATCTATGGGGGAGGCCTATGTTCAGCAGTGTACTTTTATAGGCTGTAATGGATGGATGCATAGAAGATAATCTACCAGGAGCTCATGACCCACTGACAGGTGAAATTATTTAATTAACAGTAACATTACAACTATGGTAAAATCCTTCCGATGAGGCAATTTATGGGGGAGGGCCGTGTTCAGCAGTGGACTTTTGATAGGCTATAATGTTATGGTCTGTACACGGTCGAGTTGAGCAACAATCTATGGCTGCACGCTGACTCTACTACAAAAAAATGACTCTACAAAATAAATAGAGAAGTACATTCTTTAAATACTACGAACAAGCGCAAGGGAAAATTTTAAAGAAATAAATATATTAAATTTTCCCAATCAATTTAAAAAAAATCTTTATTTTCAGACGAGTATGTAATACTTAAAATTAAAAACATTATTGGAACACTCCTTTTAAGGAAACTTGTGTTAGGAGGCTCCGCTCTTCCAGTCCTTCATTTATATAAATTAGTATTTAGAACTTGGGTAACACATTTTTGACTTATAGTAAAACTTATATAGTATTTTTACCATAAAATATCCGTAGATGTTAGTTGCGTGATTGTGTAGATGTTAGTTGTATGATGTATGTGATGTGTGCATGTTGAGGTGTGGCATATTTAGTAAATTATTAATTGTGAGTAACAAGTTAAGTAATTTTTTCTAAAAGTGTTTCGGTTTATTCAATATATTTACAAGAATTAAATGTATGTACACAAAAACAAAAATAGTTTTATTAAAACAGTGACGTACATTCTGTAAATACTAGGAACTAACACAAGTTAGTTATACCAGTTACTCAACTCCAAAGAGTCAGTAACTCCTTCATGGGGCAATGTATACGCTTTTACAACAAAGTCCCAGAAAATATGCAGGCCTTATCTATCAAAAGGATAAAAAAAATTATAAAGCAAAAATTGTTTCATAAGGGTTATACTATCCCCCCCGAACGGGTTCCCGCCTTTTCGTGGCGGGGGGGCTTAGTAGCCGTGGCTTGGTCACCCACGGTGAACAAAGAGGAACCCCTTGGCTGGCCCGGGGTGTAGGGCCGGCCCGAGGTAGCCACTCCGAGTGGGCTTGGTGAGCCCACTTCGGATGTGTGTCGGTGGGCTGCTGCGAGAGGGGTGTCCTCCCCACCCTTACCTCTGCAGCCAAGGTGGAGTCGCGGAGGAAGAGGAGTGTTGGTATGGCGATGCGCCACTCGCCCTATCCTCCGCGACTCTGACGGGGCCGCACCGTTAATGATGCGGTGGTGGTGGGGCTGCGGGGGGAGAGGAGTGTCGGTATTGCGAGGCGCCGCTCTCCCTACCCTCCGCAGCCGAATCGTGGTTGGCGGCGGAGCCATAGACCAGATCCGCCGCTGGGGCTAGGAAGGCCAGTGCTTCAGAGTGCTTGTTTTTCCTGGCCCCATGACCTTCGCGCATCGGCCACGGGGGCGTCTGTTGCGAATTGGAAACTGGAGGCCGAGAAGGAGAGCGCGCCATGTGTTCTGGTGCGCCTTACTTGAGAAGGAGATGGGGGAGGAGTGATCCTCTCCCGAGGAGGGGCCGCCATGGGGTGGCCTGCGCAGGTGGGGCCGCGGAAGTGTGCGAAAGCGTTCCCGTGGCTCTGCCAATATGCGACGAGGATGGAACACCATGGGGTTTTAGTCGGTGCGAGTCCGACATAACCCGTCCTTGCCCCCGCGAGGCGGGTATGCGTAGGCATTTCCCCATGTAAAAAAAAAGGGTTATACTATTGATAATAACCTCTGGGTATGAGGTGATCGCTACCATGCTGTTTCTAAATGTTTTCATACTTAATATTATAAAATACTATAAAATAATTCTACTGACTGAATAATGTAATATTAAGTGGACGCGTGCAAATATAAATTAAAATTAAAAATTTTGTACAGCCAAATTCAATATAGGTTATTAAGAATAACTCAAAAACTATTGGTCTGACCTTGATCAAATTCATATATGGGACCACACGAGAAGTACCCGCTTTCAATTAAAAAAAGAATCATCCAAACCGGTTCACCCAGTAAAAAGTTATGAGGTAACACACTTAAAAAAAATAAACAAAAACATACAGTCGAATTGAGTACCGTCTCCTATTTGAAAGTCGGCAGAAAACAATGGCTCGGTTGTGAACTGGACTATTTATTCTTTTTTTTTTACCTGTATCTTCATGATAATATGACAACATTGTATATTAATTTTATTTAAAAAAAATGGTTTTTGGCGGGAACTTGACCTGGGGTGGTTTGTTGCTCCTGTATTATTGTTTAAATGATGGTTTGAAGTGGACTTTGATATATAAAAGTGGTGCGATTTTGTGTATTAAGTGTCTGCGCATGTGAACTATTAGTGGAAACTGTGAAACAAGTGCTCTGATGGTGATGGATTCTCAAGATAAGCTGTTTGTTTGCATAGGCGCCTTTCGATACCATCGCCAACTGTCAGCTGCCTGCTGGCTCAAGTTGCCGTCAAAATCTCCCAAGGGCTGCACAATGTGACGCATCAACATATTGTGAAGCAGTGAACTATGAAGAAATTATAATAAACCGAATAAAAATACTCAAGACTTGGCCTAAAGGTCTAGATAACAGGCCATAAACTCCAAAAAAATTTATTAAAAAAAAACAGTCTCGCTGAGTTTCTTGTTGTTTCTTCCCAAAACAGAGGTTTTCTTTCCGAACCAACGGTAAAAGTAAAAAAATACTTTGTTATTTTACTGATATGTCATTTACTATTTAAATCTTGACCATTGATTGCAGAAATATATAAAAGGTCGGGGAAAAGTTTGTTCGTATTTTATTAACAAATTCAAGACAGTTTTTTTTTTTCAAAGTTTAATTACATTTAATTATAATATATATCAGCCATTATGTTCGATAATTTGTTGCCATCTTGTAGGTAGTGACATAATACCGTTGCTGTAGAAATGTAGGGTATTTTGAACAAAAAAATGCGACAAGTAGTTTTGACAGTCCTCTCTTGTTAACCTAACACTACCGATAGAATTCTGAAGAGAACGAAACAAGTGAAATTCTGAGGGTGCAAGTTCAGGACTATATGGTGGATGCATTAATACTTCCCAACCAATCTCTCTCAATGTTTGCTGAGTGGCCAAATATGTGTGTGGTCAGGCGTTATCATGATGAAAGACCACTCCTTTTCTCTTGATCAATTCCAGCTGTTTTTTCTCAATTTCTTGCTCGAGTCTCATTAGTTGTTGGCAGTAGAGATCCGAAATCGATTCGGATTGCCTTTAATGCCGCGCAAAACCTTCGAGTTTTGCCAGTCAGTAAAAACTCACAATAACCGATAACAATCTAAGGAGCTTGACTAGCCTTGACCATGATGTTTTTCCCAAGTTCTTGTAGTAGGTGATCCAATTTCATCACCAGTGTTCAATATTTTCTAAAATAGGTAGGTTTAACAGTGCCACGTGGCAGCTTTTGCTGTCGCACGGATGGGCCGGCTCGAACCGGGGTGGTACCACGACCTCACAGAATACCAGCGTGAAGTAGAGGTTTACCTCTGCGTTTCGCTTGGTGAGTGCAGGTGGCCGGAGGTCCTTTTTACTGGAAATGAGGCATTCCATCTTAGTCCTCACGGGTGACAACGCATCTGCATTTTGATTCGCAAACGAGGATAGATGTAGATTTCTATGGGCCGCAGCCAATGATATTATATATAAAAAAGAGGTAGATATCGCACTAGTGCGTGCAAATTGTTGCAGACAAATTAAGACAATTGTTGTAATTTCATTTAGTCGGCCAATAGCAGCGAGCGAAACAAAGCGTGTCCGTGGCGAGACAATATTGACAATAACATATCCAAAATGCCAAGTTGTGTCTTAAGAAAGTGTAAAAACTATGGTTCGAACATAAATAAGAGTGAAGGAATTTCATACCATACGTAAGTATAATAAAATAATATTACATATTTATATTTTGTCACGATTTTATTTCTCATTTACAAATAAATGTTGAATTGTTAATATGGTGGTTCGAAAAGGACAGAGAATATGATTGCCAATATAGCGCGACAAGGACAAATAGAATACGTCATAGATTAACAACCAAAAGCGAAATCGTAGGCACAATACATAGCCTTTATTAGCAGCTTGATCGCGAGTTTTCTTGTTAGTTAGTGAGTGCCTTTCTAACATAATATTATAATGATCATAGTAAGTTCTGACTTTCAACGTTTTAAAATTAAGATGATATAGAATGAGATTAGTAATAGCGGGCTATTAGATATTTTATTAGTAAAATTAAAATGTATGTAATGTACCTAGATAGAACATAATTTTTCTCATTATGTTATATTATTTACCTGTTATAGACTCGGTAAAATTTATTATTATAAAAATTACGATACTTTATTATTTTAACAAAAAAAAGGTTGTAACTTCTGTAATTTCACAATTTCAATTTTACAACTATTGTGTGTAAAAGGGCAATTTAAGTATTTTTTTTTATTTAGGGGTCACAAATATTTTTGTCCCGTATATGAATCGAACCCACAGCACTTGGTGAAGCGTTACTAGTGGCACTTAAATCACTATACCACCTGTGCAGTCAATTTTGGTTAATTAATTACTACTATCATTCTTGTATAATTTACCGTAACAATTAAGACAATTTCTTCTTTTTCAGGACAATGATGATGTTCCAAAATTTGGCTTACCTATCAGTCTGGTTATTTGGCTCCTATTTGCCAAGTAGCGCGACCATCAGTAAAAAAACGTAAACAGTAAATTATGTAGGTATTCGATAAGTAGGTACATCATTTATCGAAAATGCGATTGACAGAACTCAAATTTATTTAGAATTTGTTTGTGAATAAATATATAACAATTTTGTTTATAGTTTTATTTAATATATCATTACCAGTGTAATATGCCTATTGTTATATTCAATGTCTCTTCTGTGGCAAATCCGCATACTCTATAATTCACTCGTATACTTCAAGCGCAATACACTACAGACAGTTATCTCTTTCTGTATTTTACGTTCCGTATTATCTATCGCAGTCGTAGTTGAAAATTACTATACACGTATATGTATTTTTACATTTGTTATAACAACGCAACGATTCTGAACGCCGCTCACTATGAACGTAGCGTATCTTTCCTTTATAATATCATTGGCCGCAGCAACCACTTACCATCAGGTGGACTGTGTGCTCGTTTGTCACCCTTATCCTATATAAAAAAAAGGTTTCATTGCGTTTCAATAGAGAATCGCAAAAGGCAAAGTAAACTATTCATTAGGTTTCTTTCAGTGAGCTCGTGTGGTACGCAAATATCGAGCTTTTTTGTATAGCTAGACTTTTTCAAATGGGTTAAAACCTCAATTTCTCGGCTTATCTAACTAACTATCCGCTAAATGCCGATCTTGCTCCACTTTCTCAATTTAATTTTTTTTTAATTAAATTTTAATTTCATTATGGGTTCAGTAAAGGTAGGTTAGGTTATATGCGTTTATTATTCAAGATCTGATTTATTAGATTTATATTATTTTAACTTAATTTAGTGCTTATCGCTCATCATCTATATCATCAGCGCTTTGTCGCTGCTCCCGCCAGGTTATATTCGAAGGGACACTTATCCGATACAGTCACAAAGTTAAGAATTTAGGTATTATGTTCGATCAGACTTTGTCTTTGGGACCGCAGAAGATCATGTTAAATCTAAATTAAATGTATCCAACACTGTTCCCAAGACTAAGCTTTTCATCTTTTATACGTATCTCTAAAGAGAACTATATGTTACGTTGAAAAAAAACTACTATACAGCGTAAGTAATAAAAACATTCCATTATACAACTGATTAAAAACTAATAGCTGCATGATAGAATCCATAATATACATAGTACAGCTACTAAGACTATAAGACTCTCGAAATACCGTTTAGGATGTAAAAACAAAATTGAAAATATAATTTTAGGAATATTGGACATTAGTTATAGTATATCGTCGTTTGGCATTCAGTAACTCGAATGTGTAATTGAGTTACTTTTCAGGAGAGACAAAAAACTGATTTATTTATAAGGTAAGTGTTACTATTCGTTGGAAAGTGTTTTTAAGTATTAATACTATCAACTTTTGCTGCCAACGCCATAACCGTATAACTCTATTTATTATATTTTATAATAATGCACATTAAGGGGTATTTACCGAACAGTATTGGCCAAATGTTTAACATTCGCGGTTTTTGTAAGTCTATTTAGTCATTTTATAGTGACATTTGCTGTTACACTTACAATAAAAGTAAAAAAAAAACAGTTACTGTGAAATTTACGTATTTATTTAGTAAAAAAATTAGTCTGAACTAGTGAAAAATTTGGCTATTATCACCGTGTACTTATAAAATAATTATCAACGTTAAAAAAATCAGCTCAAAAATTAACGGTTTTCTAAAGTGTCACAGTAACAATCAAATTAAGTTCTCTTCTTCTTTTTCTTCTATAAAAATTAATAAATAACAAAAATTGCAACGTTTTCAATAATTATAAACAAATATAAAAAAAACTGTAATTTCCAAGAATAATGCAGAGAGAAGTAAGTTAAAGCTTATTCTTTTTCTATATGGGCTAAGTTGTCATAAAAAGCATAGCAGTCTCGGGGCAAAAACTATTTTACCTCTTGTAAATGTTGGTATTTTTGTTTTTTTATTGGTATGAGATTTATGTGCAGGATAAGCTAAAGTTGAAATTAAGGTTCGCGGTCTCCTGGGTATGTCTTCATATGGGGAGTCTAAATCATGGGTCAATTTAAATTTTATTCTTCCAAGAGGATCGTATAGTAAAGCCTTGATATCCGTCACTACTGTGCCTTGTCTTTGAGATGGTCTTATCGAGTCATATCTCAAGACTTCCTATATAGAAAAATCCTTAAAATAATCAAAAGTGACTATCTTTTGCTCATATGGAAATGGCTTGCTTCTTACTGCACTAGCCACACTGACATATTGACTAGTTAAATATATTTCTATATTTTTTAATCTGCGTTTAATGCAGCTATGTGCAGAATCACACTTCATCTGTGTGTAGCCTTTAACGAGAATTTTTTGGTAGATCACGGCTTTTTTTTAATAGCCAACTCAAATAAGGCGTTTGAGATTACCGCATTTTGATTTTGGTAAGTAAACCCATCAGAATAAACTATTATTGGTACCTGTTTTTCTGCTATATATTCAGATAAAATATCTATCAGACAACTGGCAAATGTCGAAGCTGATAAGTCCGTATACGTTCCAGTGAACCAATAGCATCTCACTCGATGATCTGCCAAATTGTATACTGTATAGTTGTATACACAATGTTTTGTCTTGTAGTACATACTGCTAGTATTTAAGTTTGGAGATAATTTAACAGCTTGAAGATCAACTGTGAAGACGTAACAATGACCATCAATTGCGTCTTGTTTATCTTTGGTTTTAGCACCTCTGGCCAGATCTTTTTCTAATAAATGGGCATCGTAAACCGATTATAAAATTTTTCCAATTTTAAATTGGCTACACGCATCACAGGCATCATTTTTGGCTGAAATATCCCAATATTCATTTTTTTAAGTGCTGTCTCAAAGGTTATTTTGATTTCTATTGAATCTTCTCCTTGACGTTGATGATCACAGTATAATGTATATAAATGTTTAAACTTTCGTACGATTGGTTCAAGATGCAACTTGCTAGAGGACTTTCTACAGTAATGTGACGGAACTTTCGGTAAGGAATTTATAAAATTTACAAAACGGACTGTATTGTAAATTTTATAATTTTTTTATAAATCCTTCTTGCTATTCTGTCTTTTTCTAGTCAGAGCGGTATTTTTGTCTCTTGTCTCCTGAGTAGGTTTGTTATGTGTATCCAATATCTTACTGTGCACTCTTTGATGCCTAATGTATTCAAAAACAAAATTCTACAAACACGAACTCGACAGTGCCTAATCAATAAATGATATATTTTAGTTGAGCCTTTCCGTGAATTACTTTCATCATGATTTTTTTTCTACGAGCAGGCAACTTTACATCTATCACAGATTTTACATATACATTCTTTTCATTCCAATTCATATTCCAAAATGGTTTGAAAATGTCTTTTCTATCGTCCTCTGAAATTTCTTTGCATTTTAAACCTCCTTTCAAACACACATTAGAAGAACAGCGCATATTCATTACTCTTTCTTCTCTTGTAACGTCTTGATACCATTTATTTCCGTTCTTTCTGAATCCAGTATATTTTTTTCCTTCCATCCGTTTTATCACAGTTACGGATAGAAAACGATCAAATCAAATCCGCGATTGTGACATCAAATATTAAAGTAAAGTTTATGGAATTATAATAGGAATATGGTTGAAAAACTTCACTTCATGACAATTTACATACTTCAATCTTTCTGGTTAATATAGTTTCAATTAAAAAGTATTTAATTAGAATTTGAAAACCATAGAATTATTACGCAAAGAAACGCAGTCGAGTACGAAACACTAGCGTTAAAATGATGCAAAGTCATTATGTTAGTGGGCGCGAGTCGAATGTGCCTACGTTCGTCACACGCACACATACACGCCATTCAGTGATACCAGTTTCTGGCGTTTGCCATCAAATTGTGCAAATCACTATTTTTTGATTAATTTTAAAAAATCGATATAATAAGGATTACGTATTATGTACGAAGATTATTTAGTAGAAGTATTTTATGAGAATATAAAATGGCATAAAATAAACACGATAATGATGTTACTAATATAACTTTATTGTACATATATTAATGGTAAAAAATGCAGACGTAATAAAATTTAAGAATATTATTAAACACAATTAATTTGCTCGAATACAATAAGCACATCGTGTAATGTTTAATTTTAACCGACTTCAAAAAGGGAGGAGGTTATCAATTCGGTGTATTATTTAATGTTTTTTACCTCAGAATTCTAGAATTTCTAAACCGATTTAGATTTTTTATTTGAAAGGATATACACACAGATTGATCTAATACACACGCTGAAATTTTAATGGTTGTTTTCCCGAAGTAAAATGATTTTGCCTTAGAAGTAAAATAGATTTATTAAAATAAAATTATTAGGATGTAAAAATGGCAGATTTATAATCGAGAAAAACAAAACTCGAATGCGATCTCAAACCAATAGCAATATCTCGCAAGTAGTATTAGTATCGTATTAGTTTTAAATAGGCACCCATTGTTAATATAATGTTAACACTTAGATGAAGAATGTATCTATATATAAACATTTGAGTTTTACACAGAGCGTGGCGATTAAACGTTTTAAACACAAATAGAAAATACATATTTTTAAAAGAAAATTGTGATTTTTTTCCCCACAACTAGCAACATTTGTATTATGAGAGCTTAGGTAAGTATTTTTCTTGTTTTACGTACTTATAATGAATTAAATGTATAAAATTATATGTAAAATGTAATACTATCACTTCTTTTATGTTTATCATCACTGTTGTAACAATATTTTACAACACAAATGGTAATTTTTACAATTTTTCGCGAGCTCTTCTCCGTAAGACGTGACGTTTCGCACTGACGCGTCGCTGAGTCAACTTACGCGGTTTCGCCTTAGTTTGACTTGCTTCACTTTCGGTGCGCGTACTAATATTCTATGCGTAATAATTCTACGTTTAAAACTTACCTTCAAACGTGGCACGCAACTTCATTTACAATGGCGGCACTGGCGAATTCGCGGTAATGCGGAAGCGAGAGAGAGGTAGTTATATTCGCGATAATACTTTCATCGTATTTTCGCTATTTTGTACAGCTTTTTGGTCATGTTTTAAATACAAAATCGCGTATTTGATTGAATACTATCGAATAAAGAAAAAATAAAAATTTGCAATATTTTCACATTCGCGGTACTGAATGCCGAACAACGATATATACTATTATTTTCAGTTTGACTAATAATGTGCCCCAATGTGCTTTCATATCCATTATTTTTTTATTATAACTACAATTATTTGTTTACTTACTAATATTATTGGATTACTTTGCTGGCGTGGCAATTTTTTGATAGAAAACATATACAAGTTTACCGTAAATCTAAATTTGCACTTTCAAATCACCAATTATCACCATCTAAGCTCAACTCCAATCAGAGTATAATATTTATATATTAAATATATATTTTACTGTGACATTAAATGTCGCCATTATTCAATAAAATCTATAAATACAATCTAGTCATCTAAAATAAAGTTCGTTCTATTTTATATTCATTTGTAATTCCGTTCAGAACCCAATTCAGAACGCTTATCTTTAAAAGTTATTTATTAGACAATATCTGTCGTGTAATAGTTTACTTGCACACTAAATAACAGCTGTTATACAACCTCTTTTATGCTTCTACAGCTACTGTGCAGAACAACTAACGCATAAATCTGTATAATTTGTGCCAATTTTTTTTATATGAACTGTATAAGCACTTATACAGCCTTTATACAGCCTTTATACAGCCTTTATACAGCCTTTATACAGTCAGAAAATACAGCATTTAATATAAAACGAACTTCAATACAGCTCGTATACAACTTGCATACTGCTTGCACTTTATAGCTAAACATTTCGCAAAGGGACCCCTGAAACGAAAAATTCATTCAAATATATTTGAAAGATCTATCCAACAACACCTCAAAAGATGGAGTATATAGGTTAAAAAAACACTTGTATGGGAGGAACCCAAAATAAAAATGTTTTCTGCTGACTTTTTAACAGTGGTAGAGCCACGCGGCAGCTTTTGCTGTCGCACGGATGGGCCGGCTCGAACCGGGGTGGTACCACGACCTCACAGAATATCAGCGTGAAGTAGAGGTTTACCTCTGCGTTTCGCTTGGTGAGTGCAGGTGACCGGAGGCCCTTTTTACTGGAAATGAGGCATTTCATCTTAGTCCTCACGGGTGACAACGCATCTGCATTTTGATTCGCAAACGAGGATGTCTATGGGCCGCAGCAACCACCTACCATCAGGTGGACTATGTGCTTGTTTGTCACCCTTATCCTATAAAAAAAGACTTCAAAAAAAGTAGAGGTATGTAAGGATCGTGATACTTGGCGATCTGTTCTCTCTGGCTACCCCGTCAGGGATTGTGCGTGAAGATAAATAAATAAATAATAAATAAAAAAGAAGACGGTACTCAATTCGACTGTATGTTTTTTTATGTGTGTTACCTCATAACTTTTTACTAGGTAAACCGATTTCAATGATTTTTTTTTTAATTGAAAGCTGGTACTTCTTGTGTGGTCCCATATGAATTTGATCAAGGTCAGACCAATAGTTTTTGAGTTATTCTTAATAACTTATATTGAAGTCGGCTGTACAAAATTTTTAATTTTAAATTATTCAATATTTTACTACCGCGCGTAATTATTATAACTATGCCATAGTACAGGTTTGTAGCATCTAGGGTTTCTGAGTAAAACCGCGATCTGACGGACAGACGGATGGATATGACAAAATTATAAGGGATCCTTGTTGTTCAACTACGGAACCCTAAAAATAAAATGTAAATTTAAAAGTCGATAAAATTAAATGTGAGAAATTATTGGTTAATATTTTATCTCTATTTTTTTTAGATTAACATTTAATGAGAAATAATTTAAAATATATGTTTTATTTAAAATTGTGCTTTGAAACGAATTGACTTTACATATATGATATATATACCATTAGACTGATATAGTACTCATGAATGTTCTTTGTATAAATCTCTGCCACACTAGCTTTTAACATTGTGATTAGGGAACTAACATAAACCCATTTCGACAGGATGCGCCGCTTGAAGCACTTATCCCGTAAGGGCATAAATTTTCGCCAGTCAAATACGTTTATACTTTGTACCTTTATCTTAAAAGGGATGTCTTATCTTCACCTATGGATTTAATGTAAAATAGTTTAAGAAAAATTCTCTAGCATGATATGAAATAAGATAAAATATATTAGAGTTTAAGTAAAATAAAGAACTAAAACAATATACTTTGATCATGAGTTATGATGATCCCAGTGAAAATACTAGGTCATGGGCATGATATTTTATATTGTTATCAGTTTTTAATCCGTCTGAAAATTTTTAGTTAATTCAAACATCTGAAAGTAGGTGAAATTTGAACTTCAAAATTTTGTTATATTTGTGGCGAACCACCACATTTTTTTTATAGGATAGGGTGACAAACAAGCACACAGTCCACCTGATGGTAAGTGGTTGCTGTGGCCCATAGACATCTACATTTATCCTAGTTTGCGAATCAAAATTTAGATGCGTTGTCACCCGTGAGGACTAAGATAGAATGCCTCTTATCCAGTCAAAAGGGTCTCCGGTTCTCTACACTCACCATACGAAACACAGCTGTGTTAAGCTGCTATTTTGCGCTAGTACTCTGTGAGAGCGTGCTCCTTCCCCGGTCGAGCCGACCCATTCGTGCTACATCTATACTACTAACATAGCTGCAGCATGGCTCTACCACGTAAATAATGCATATTTGTATGACAAATTTTTATGTTTTAATTTGTTATATTGTTTGCTATTTTTAATAAATGGTTAGCATACGATAATAATTATTATACGTTATACCCTTTCCATTATATAAATAATTAATTTTATGAATGTAATATAATGTATTTAAGATAATGTGCAAACAGACTGCTATTAATCCGGTCGCGAAATGCATGTCACTTTGCTTCATTTTTCTGAGCGCTTTGCGACGGCAAGTTAACTGTAATAGTTATAATTTTACTGTTTCTGAACTTCCTAATTCTCTTCCTCGCTTATTTGCCTTCTTCTAGTTATAAACTAAACTTACTCTATGTACTGTGCACCATGTACTTGTGAAGTGAAGTATCGATAAACAGTGTCGATAAACATTTATTTTATTTACCTTAACCGACTTACACGCATACTTCATATTCAGATATACGAGTACATACGTACAAATCAGGTTTGCTAGGTGGTAGAGCTCGTTTTTGTCTAGTAATTTTGCAGTGTTCCGGTCTGAAAGTTATAGACAGCCAGTATAATTACCAGCTGTGAGGTATTACATCTTAGTCCTCAGAGGTGATCGCAAATCAGCAGCCTTCTTTGCTTGACGTTGGCTGCACGTGACCATGGGCTGTAGTGGCCACTTACCATCAAGTTCACTCTATACTCGTTTGTTACTTAAATTTTATAAAAACGGTCAAGTAAATGAGCGTAAAAAAGTGATAAAATTAATTTGTTAAATCTCTGTTCCTAAAGGTGGAAAGTTAAGCGTCTCCCACACAGAAGCGGCTTGTGGTGGCGGCCGCGGTGGCGGCCTGTTGTATTCGCTTGCAATTTAAGTGAGTCTGCACACGCGTGCGGCCATGGCGCGGCCTATCAGCGGCTGGCCGCGGAAGCATGTTCCGCCCCATCCGCCAACGCGTGAGTGTTAGCGAGTACGCGGTCAGTCGGTGGCCGCAGCGCGGTGACTTGCAAATTTTTACAACAGGCCGCGTGTAAATTAATGCTAA
This sequence comes from Parnassius glacialis, assembly GCA_033319125.1. Lineage (NCBI taxonomy): Eukaryota > Metazoa > Arthropoda > Insecta > Lepidoptera > Papilionidae > Parnassius > Parnassius glacialis. Next base: position 8,319,528 of record JAVANC010000015.1, on the reverse strand, counting down.
ATTCAGAGACTTTAATAGAAACAGTGCGAAATTATCCACTATTTTGTGATAACTCGCATCTTGATCACAAAGGCATTAAAATTTAAAAAAAATATATGATAATATTGCTGAATATAATAAGACTTCGTCACGGTTTGTCATGTTTACTGACGTCCGATCGTAGCACGGACACCACAGCGAATGGCGCTTCAGGCTGTCACCGTGTTGTTGCAGCGGCTGGAGCCGCGGTTCGCGGTAAGCCGCCACCGCGAGCCGCTTATGTGTGGGAGACGCTTTATGAAAACCAATTTGAAGATTTGTGGCAGTATAACGAACACCCACAAAACAAATCTAAACTCGATTAAGAATCAAAATGCATATGCGTTGTCATCTCTAAGGACGAAAATGGGATGCCTTTCCAGTAAAAAGGTATCCGTTTCTTTACTCTCACCACACGAAAAAAAGAAGCGTTAAGCTGCTATTTCAGCCTGGTATTCTGAAAGAGTGTAATTAATCCCAGATTGAGCCGAATCATTCGTACTACAAACATACGTATAGCTGCAGCATGTCTCACCACATATAAGACGCTATTAGCGTTTTACCTTCCCGTACGGCCTATTAGATATAAAGGGTAGGTCGCCGTTTACGCCTATAAACGCGCCGTAATATAGGTACATCTACTCTGAGTTATGAGTCATACGGTCAAACACATATTAGACTTATATACATAATGAAGAGGAAAATTGAAAATTGAAGAGGAATGTCCATATGTCTTATACGTGGTAGAGCCATGCTGAAGCTATATCAGTTGTATGGTTGTAGCACAAATGGGTCGGCTCGACCGGGGAAGGACCACGCTCTCACAGAATACCAGCGTAAAATAGCAGCATAACGCTGCTGTGTTTGGTATGGTGAGTTTAGAGAACCGGAGACCCCTTTTTACTGGAAACGAGGCATTCTATCTTAATCCTCACGGCCGACAACGCTTAGATGTCTATGGGCCACAGCAACTACTTACTGAAAGGTGGACTGTGTACTCGTTTGTCACCCTTATCCTATAAAAAAATATGTTTGAGAGAAATTATTGTCGAGTCAACAATTTTTATTAATTGGAAGACCGCGGTCGGAAAAAAATTACCTATTACTATAATCTGATCCAATATACTATTGAATGTTCGTTTCTCCTTTCAATATCTCAAACATATTAATCATTGATTTTCCCCGCTTTGCACTAACTTATAAAAAGTCTATGCTATAGCTTAGGGGCTCTCTTCTTTCATAGTTCTTGATCTACCTGAGTTCTATTCCCATCGGTACCTATGGAAATCATATAAAAAGCAGAGCAGTGGACTTTTTTTTACTTCGATTCTATATCGGAATTAAAAAGCCTCCTTATTTTTCTTATAATTTTTGAATTTTAAACGGTCCATTTATTATGTTTCTATTGAAACAGAAACATAAACATAGTCTTCTTAGTTCAATATTTGCTGGTAGTTACTGCTGGTGATAGAGAGCTGGTACTTTTCTCGTTCAATAGCTAAGTATAGCCATTCAGCGGGGAAACGCAGCCAGCGTTCTTGGCACGATAACGCGGGGAGTAGGACTATATGATAATTAGGTTACTACATAGTTTTAGTTTTTTTTTATTATAGTTTTTAATATTGTATATAATAAAATATTGTATATTAAGTTATGTAAATAAATTTTAAACAAATTTAAGAAAAATCAATTTAGATTATAAGTCATTCTTATGTTTAATTTACAGCTGGTTCGAAAAATACCTATGACCTGGTAAGAACCTACAAAGAAACCCAGCGCGGCATTAAAAAAAAGAACACTTGACAATCATATATTATGTTAGACAATTAACCACACAAAATAATTTAGAAACGGCTTAGTATACTATGTACAAAACTTGTAAACATCAAAATCAAAGTGATGGGGTAATTATTTACATTAAATCATGTTTCTTGGTCAATATTGAAGAAATAAATTTTAACAATGCGGCGTCTGGACTAATCGCTACGATTGACTCGGATACAGTGCTTATTTGCATTTATCGATCACCATCAAATGACAACATAAATGAGTTTCTTTCGATACTCAACGCTACACTTACACCGCTTTCCAAATGTAAGACAGTCATAATAACTGGAGATATAAATCTAGATATAAAATCTTCTTCTTTAGATACACGCAGCCTTTTTCCTGCTCACACCCTCCCAACCAGAGGAGAAAACTGCATTGATCACTTTATCTTGCGCACCAAATATAAGGCTGTAGCTTTGGTTTTCGACACCACTATCACTGACCATTATGCCTCTGTTTTGGGTATCAATAATGAAAGACAAAATAATGTAATTTCCACTATTTCAAAAGTTGACTTTGTCAACCTTGATGTAACAGTCGAAAAACTTCACTTAACTCCTATTTATTCCATGTTAGATCCTAATACCGAAACTGAAACTCTTATTAAACTATTTTCGGATGCAATAGCTGAAAATTCATCACTTAAAAAAATATCGTCCAGAAATAGAATCTTTAAACCGTGGATGACACCAGGCTTATTAAGGTGTATAAGAAATAAAGATTCAATGCATAGAAAATTAAAAAAGTCTCCTAATAACTTAACGCTGTCTATCACTTATAAGTGGTATAGGAACATCTGCACTAAAATTTTAAAGAAAGCAAAAATATATTATGATGCTCAAGAAACAAGGAAAGCAGGTAAAAACCCTAAAGCATAGTGCTTTAGGGTTTTTAGGGATACTATCAAAAAAATAACAAATACATACCACAATAAGCAATCATCATGTCAGTTAGTTGCACAAGCAATGTCTCTAAAGCATTCATGTAATAATATTAACAAATTTTTTTGCTGACGATGAAAAGGAACTTGCGGACAATATAATCAAATCTAATAATTTACCTCAGTTTACTTCTTCACAATCTTTTACATGTATTTCTTCTTTTGTTCTTGAAAAACCTAATACGGATGAAATAATTTCAATAATAAAAAGTTTAAAGACTAATGTTGCTACCGGTTGGGATGGCATATTCCCGCCATACTAAAAATATACTCTGCTACACTAGCACCTGTGCTAAGCCATATATTTAATCTCTGTTTTGAAAATGCTACTTTTCGAAATTCTTTAAAAAAGTCTATAATACATCCTATCTTCAAGGGTAGTGACGGGACTTTAGTTACGAATTACCGCCCTATTGCTATTCTACCTGCCTTATCCAAAGTCCTAGAACGTCTAGTGAACAATAGACTAGTCCATTATCTTGAACACTTAAAATTGATTTCACCTCAACAATTCGGATTTCGTAAAAATAAATCAACTTCTGATGCAGTACATGAATTAATAAATTTTATAGTCAGTAATCTAAATAGTCATAAGAAGGTTCTAACAATATTTTTAGATTTAGCAAAAGCCTTTGACACAATTTCTGTTTTCACTCTTTTATCCAAGTTAGAAAAATGGGTGTCAGAGGTTTACAGTTACACTTTTTAAGAAGTTATCTTACAAACCGCACCCAAATGGTCAAAATATCTGACTGCGTCGGTGACGAACTTCCCGTATACTATGATGTCCCCTAGGGAAGTATTCTTGGCCCGACTCTATTTCTTGTCTTCATCAATGACTTGTGCAATATTCACATTGATAACGCAAAAATCGTCTCTTTTGCAGACGACACAGCTATTACTTTATATACAACATCTTGGAAAGATCTTGAAAGTAATTCCCAACGCCGTTTCAATCAAATATATAATTGGCTTTTATCTCACATTCTTACTCTTAATACTTCCAAAATAAAATTTATAACTTTCTCTATCAGTCCCACCTCACAATCAAATATTCCCATCAAGTTGAAAGCTCACTCTTGTACTCTTCAGTCTTCCTCTTGTCTGTGTCCCCAGATACATTCTGTAGATAGTATAAAGTATCTCGGTATTATACTAGATAAACGCCTTAACTTTAAAATGCATATAAATCTCTTAACATGTAAGGTTCGCAAATTAATATATGTTTTTAAAACGCTTTATGTCAGTCTATAATCACGTATTGCATTTCTTGCTGGGGTGGTGTTGCAAGAACAATATTAAAACCACTTGAAGTTGCGCAAAGAGCTATATTAAAAGTTGCTACGTTTTAAACCAACGTTATTTCCAACTGTTCAACTATATCAAAATTGCGCTGTTCTTAGTGCGAGGTAGCTCTTTATACTGCACACAGTATTACTTCAGCATATTAAGACTCCTTTCATTGAAATTACAAAACGTCGTAAAGACAAAGTATGCACACTTCCACTAGTCAATTTTTCATTTATAAAAAGATTTTTTTATTACTTAGGTCCTTTACTTTATAACAAAATTAATGCGAAAATAGAGATGCCATCAAAAACATAACTTGTACGCATGAAAACACAATGTATCTCTCAAGTAATACATATTATATTAAATTAGATTACTTAGTGCGATTGCCAAGTCAATTAATTTATTTAAAACCTAAAAGATTTTTAATATCTATATGGTCACTGTAAGATGTTGTTAGGTTAGCTAATTACGTAATAACTTAAGACAGGAAGACCCTTAAGTAAGGACTGAATAAATTAACCGACTTGGTATTACATGGATCACACAACTTTTTACGGTAGAAGAACTGAGTTGCGAGACTTGGTTTTTTTACAAGTTATGTTTTTGATGGCATCTCATTTCTTGTTGTAGATAGTTATATCTAGGTACCTATCTACACCTATTATTCCATTATATTGTAATAGTGGCGTATGGGGTCCACTATTAACAGACTCCGATATGGTCTAGTGGCGGAGAAATGAAACTACTTCTTGATATGCCTTACTATGTGCAGGCGAATGGTGTGTTTTATTTTATTCAGCTAACCCTGCCTATATTTATACGCCCGGCTACATCCTTAACTTACCAATAGAATAATATTTTATTTAATTAGCCAATTATAATACATAAATTTTGTCCAATAAACATTAATCAATAAGATATTAAGTATAGCTATTATATGTATGTCGCACTCCGTTTGCCGGCGTAAGACTCGTCGATAGCTTCTCGTGTCTGCGTTGTTATACGGGGCTATAAAAGAGGTGCAGACCGGCGCGCGCGCGTAATGAAAAAAGAAAAAAGGTTGTCTGCGCTCAAGCCGCGCGGACGTATTTCTTCGGTCGAGCCCATGCGCTCTCGAGTGACTCAGTGCAATTGTGCGAAAAACAAGGACAATAAAAGGATTATCTCGAAGTGCTTCAGTGGTGTTGTGCGTCATTGCCGCCATCAGGCTGCACCGGCCCGCCGGCCCATTGTCCTGTAGTGTTAGTGATTAGTGTAGTGCCCCACGCTCTGCCAATTTCCAGTAAAAACTGTAAGTAGTTTATTACACACCGCCGTGCCGCCTCAGAGGCGGCTATTCTATTGTATTTTATTAATCCCTGTGTTCGCTTGTCGCATTAGGCGACAGCTAGGTACACACCCTAACGTACCAACGCGTTAGGTATATAGGTGTTCGTTTAAGCATAGCTTGGTACACAAGTGTTTTTGTTAAAACTGACAAGATGGCGGCTATTACCATAGCCGAACTCGCCGACTTTTTCAGTCGTGCGTGCCCCGACGTTTGGGCGACCTACCTAGCCCAACGCCAATCGCCCGCTGCTGAACGTCCGACCGTACTTGTGGACGACCCTATGTCGCCCAGCACCGGACCCACGACCCCCGCGTCTGTAGATACGCTATATGACGTAGCATCCCCCGCGCCTTCTGCGCTCTCCACCCGTGGACCGTCCCCGGCGTTCTCGGACGCCGAGACGGGCTCCGAAATGGAATTCGACGTCGCGAAACTCGCCAAGCCCGATGACGAAGGCTTCACCTTAGTCTCGGGCAAAAAACGAAAACGTCCCGCCGCGAATAAGGGCGCCGAGCCTCACTCGGCCCCTTCGTCCCCGTCGTCGTCGCCTAACGCCACTCCGGCTAAAAAGAACGCGCCTTCTGCGCGCCCTAAATCTGCCAAGATCGCGAACCCGGAACCCGCCGCGGTGCGCAAGCAAAAACCGCCGCCGCCGATCATCCTTCAGGATAAATCCCGATGGAGCAACCTTTCGCATTGGATTGACTCCAAAAAAATCTTCTGCCCCAAGGTCCACAATGGTGGTCAGGGCATTCGTATCCACGTCTCAACGACGGACGACTTCCGCGCTTTAACTGCGCATCTTAAAGCTCAGTAACTGAGCTTCCATACCTACGCCCTTGCGGATGAACGCAACCTCCGCGTAGTCGTTCGCGGGCTCCCAAAGGAGCTCGAAACCGAGCACATATTAAGCGATCTTAAATCGCAGAATCTCCCGGTTAGGGAAGTGCACAGAATGCACCACCTCACTGACAAAAAAAGATACCTAGACCTTTGTCTAGTTATATTAGACCTGTCCCCGGAAGGGAAAGAAATCTACAATATTCGCCGAATCTGTAATCTCACTGGGATTACGGTAGAGGCCCCCCGTAATAGGGGCATCGTTGGTCAATGCCACCGATGCCAACTTTATGGCCACTCGGCCAAAAATTGCTATGCCAAACCTAGATGCGTTAAGTGTCTAGGAGACCACGGCACACCTGAGTGCACCCGAACGCCCGAGTCGGAAGGCCCTCCGAGCTGCGTTCTGTGCGGCGAAGCGGGACACCCAGCGAACTATCGCGGGTGTACCAAAGCGCCGCGTAGAAAGTGGCGCGGAGGTGCAAACCGGCGCGGACGAACGGCTAGCGCTAGCAGGTCCCGTCCTCGGCAACATGCCCCTTATGTCGCACCGATCTCGGTGTCTCAACCCGCGCCCCTTCAGCCTCCCGCCAAACCCGCCCCCACTAAGGGGACTTCCGGGCAAGGTGTAAGCTCGTCGGTGCCTTCAGCACCAGTATCGAACGCATGGGTTAAGCCCCCGGCGATAGTTAGCGCGGCCGCCTCACGGCCAGCGCCCTCTCTCCAGGCGCAAAAGCCCAAACTTGCCCCTCAGGCATCTTCTAACTTCGCTGCTGACTTCTCGTTAGTCTGCAGCTTCATCAGCAATATTAATGTTGCCGAAGTGACTTCCCTGGCCCGCAAACTACGCGAGGCCAAATCCGCTCAAGATAAGCTCAATGCCACCATTGAGCATATTAATCTCATCGACGCGATCGGTTCATTCCAATGCGCCTAAATTATAACCCTTTAAATCAAAATGGCAGTACAACATACAGGTAGAACTAAACCTAGCTCACTGACTGTCGCTTTCTTTAACGCAAACGGCATCAGAGATCAAAAGGAAAAAATCGTGTACTTTTTACGCGATCATGATGTCGACATCATGCTAGTGCAGGAGACCTTCTTGAAACCTAGCGTGCGCGATCCCAAAATAGCTAATTATACCTTAGTAAGAAATGATAGGCTGACCGGACCTAAAGGCGGCACCTTGATCTACTACAAAAGGTTCTTGCACTGTATACCGATAGACACCCCACCGCTTGCTAACTTAGAAGCATCGGTTTGTAGAATAGCACTTACGGGCCATCCGCCCGTCATAATTGCCTCGGCATATCAGTCACCGCAGAAACTCTTATTAGAAGCCGACATCTCGGCACTACTAAATCTAGGCCCCAGCGTAGTAATCGCGGGAGACCTAAACAGTAAACACGTTAGTTGGAACGCTAACGTAAATAATCCAAACGGAATCATATTATGCGGCCTCACGGAGAGACTTAAGGCGCGGTGCATAGTCAAACTAGGCTTAAGAAAACAGTTTTTTAACAAAATATATACATTTTAGAGCGGAAAAAAAAATATATGTTAATCTTGATCACATTTATGGGTGGACCATTGTTTTTAAAACACGTTTTCGGTAAATTTTCTCGATAGAAAAAAATCATAAAATAGCCATTGAAATTGAATTTCCAGCAATTTTAACTGTATTATTTATAAGCAAATCTTTATAAAATTAATAATAGTGATGTAATATATAATAATAAGGGGAACTGTTGTTTTTATATATCGATTGAAATGAAATATTTGTAAGTATTAATATATTTAATGAAAAATAACTCGAACGAATCGATGTTTCGCATCGCGCCATCGTGGCGTCTTTTCGCTTCTCTTTCGTTTCTACGCGGAGCGACAGTGATCGTTGAGGCACGCTGCTAGACGGACCTGTACCAATTTGTTTCGCTCGCCGTTCAAAAATCATTTACGTATTTGTTTGTTCTTAAGGACGCGTTTGCAAAATTAATAGGTATAGAATCGAACTATTACATTAACACGGGTCACACACACAAGTGTACGCACGGTTAGCTGCGAGAATCGTAATCAAGTAATAAAACATTTTGGTACTTTGAAAGATTGATTTTTTTACAACTACAAAAATATACTTAGATACGAAATTCGAATATCTACCTGTGTGACCTGAAAGCGTACTTCGGTGACTGCTGCTGAAACTCTGAACTCCTGGACGAGTAGAATAAGGTGTGTCGAGTTTAGGCTCGTTTTGTTAGTTATGATGAGACCTTACCTCCGGACTTGATGAAGTAACCTGAAGGTGTACATCGATGACTGCTACTGGAACTCCTCGACGAGTAGAACTAGATGTGCCGAGTTTGGGCTCGATTTGTTAGTTATGATAAGACGTTACATCCGGGACTGTTGGAGAGACCTGATGGTGTACTTCAGTGACTTGCTACTGGAACTCCTTGACGAGCAGAAATAGGTGTGCCGAGTTTGGGCTTGATTTGTTAGTTATGATGAGACCTTACCTCCGGACTTGATAGAGAGACCTGATGGTGTACTTCAGTGTCTGCTACTCTGTAACTCCTCGACGAGTAGAACTAGATGTGCCGGGTTTGGGCTCGATTTGCTAGTTATGATGAGACCTTACCTCCGGACTTGATAGAGAGACCTGATGATGTACTTCAGTACTTGCTACTCTGTAACTTCTCAACGAGTAGAACTAGATGTGCCGGGTTTGGGCTCGATTTGCTAGTTATGATGAGACCTTACCTCCGCACTTAATGGAGAGACCAGATGGTGTACTTCAGTGACTGCTACTGGGACTCCTGAACGAGTAGAACTAAGTGTGCCGAGTTTGTGCTCGTTTCATTAGTTATGATGAGACCTTACCTCCGGACTTGATGGAGAGACCTGATGGTGTACTTCGGTGACTGCTACTGGATCTCCTGGACGAGTAAAACTAAGTATGCCGAGCTTGGGCTCGTTTTGTTAGTTATTATAAGACCTTACCTCCGAACTTGATGCAGAGACCTGAATGTGTACTTAGGTGACGGCGGCAGTAGCTATGCGTAAGCGTGATGCAGCGATACCTGAAGGAATATTGAGCAAAGATGGCATACCTCTAATAGGCATAAATGCTGACGGCTGTTGGTCATCGCGATCCTACGGAAATAATTATAAGGCATTGTCATTGAATCATACCGTTCAAAAAGTGGAATGCCGAAACCATGTGTTGCGCAATATTTGCAATAAGTTGAGAGCTGTAACCAAAGACACAAAATATGCCTTGGTGCACAGAAAAATGCCGACTGAATTATTTTTCTTTCCACAATTTATATAACTAGATTTCCCTCCGTATGCGTAAATACATCAAAATAATAAAATAAAATTAAAATAATTAGCATGTTTAATTTTTTTGTATTCTTCAAACAACCCACAAATCCAAAAAAAATTTATGCAAAAAGGTTATTCACTCAGGAAAAAAATTATGAAACGGCTGTTTTTTTTTTTTCGATTTACGGCTAGCGCTATTGTAAAATTTGCTCATAATAGTTTACTTTACTCTTGATTCTGAAGAAAAATGTCTATAGGAATAAAAATTATTGTTTTTATAAATTCGCAATTTTGACAATTTGCCGTTTCGAGAATAGGCCATTTCTATGATTGACCATTTTGGTCCAAAGCCATTTTATTTAAGCATTAATTTATTATTCATTTAATGAATCTGTTACAAAAGTTCTCGATTACCTTTTCTAGAAAATAACAATTATTGATTATTTTAAAATTAAGAAAATAGAATATGTACATATTTTAAAAATAACAACACGAAAATATGTAGGTACACAATATTTTTAGAATAACTAAACAAAAATATGTACATATTTTAGATACGAAAATAAACGTAGAAACATTTTAAAAATACGATTAAAAATATATATCTGATGGGATTCGAACCACCTGAAATCGCGGAAACGCGGTGCGAAGGCGGACGACGGCGCGCTGTACCAATTGTACATTTTACGTCGAGCGTCGGCGAGATTCACGCGGTGCACCCCGCAGTGGGCGGGACTACTCGTCCCTTACTCGTCTGCTTCACCCCCTCAAATTCATAAAAGTCGTCTATACACCTCGCCTTAACTTCGACGTTATCGCTCCTGAGAGCCCAACTCACTACCCATTTGTAACTAGTCACCAACCGGACGTCCTTGACGTAGTTATACTAAAAGACATCCGGCTTAATATTAATTCAATCGAAACTTTTGTCGAACTATGCTCGGACCATAGGCCGGTCGTATTAGAACTGGGCCGGTCGGCTGGTGAGGTCCCTCAGACCAAAACCATCGTCGACTGGCGTAGGCTCAAGGTCATTACGAGGCGATTAGCGCCCTATCGACTCACCTCACTTCAGCCGTCGAAGAGTGCTCCCGTAAGGTTCGTGTGTCGAGCGATCGGTACACAAAGCTTCCGGCAGACGTTCGACGGCTGATTAGAGCGAAAAACACCGCGCTAAAAACATATGACCGTTATCGCACGGAAGATAACAAATTCCGGCTACGTTCTCTGCAGAACGAGATTAAACAACGCGTTGTCGAATTTAGAAATGATAAATGGGATAACCTCTTAGAGGGATTAGAACCATCTCAAGATGCCTTTTGGAGGCTGACTAAAGCCATAAAAGCAGAGCAAATTGCTCCCATGCCGCCTCTAGTTAGGCTCGACCACCCCGATCTCGCCTTAGACGATCTCGAAAAAGCTGAATGCCTAGCCGACAGTCTAGAGAGCCAGTGTACCCCATCCAGCGTACCAACAGATCCCGCTCACCTACTAGAGGTAGAAGCGGAAATCGAACGTAGGGCTGCGTTACCGCCAGCGGGCGATCCACTCGATCCCGTGACTTTCGAAGAAGTCACCAAAACCATAAAAAGCCTCAAGATAAGATCAGCCCCTGGGCCAGACGGCATCAGTAACAAGGTGATCAAATCTCTTCCGGCACCGTTAATTTATCTCCTCGTAGGAATTTTCAACGCACTTCTCTCGAGCTGCTCTTTCCCGGATATCTGGAAAGAAGCAGACGTAATAGGGATCCATAAACCAGGCAAACCGCGCAACCGACCCACCAGTTACAGGCCCTTCAGCCTACTCAATACTTTGGGTAAATTATATGAGCACACTATTCTTAAGCGTCTCCGTCACTTCACGGAAACAAACAGACTCCTACCTGATGAACAGTTTGGATTTAGAGCCAAACATTCGTGTACTAACCAAATCCATCGCCTAACAGAATATATTCTGTCTGGCTTTAATCATCACCCGACAAAGAAAAAATCTCAAAGCACGGGACCCCTCTTCTTTGATGTCGCAAAGGCATTTGACAAGGTCTGGCACGACGGCTTGCTCTACAAGCTGTATAAACTAAACCTGCCTGACAGGCTCGTACACATCATCCGAGCCTTCCTTTCAAATCGTTCTTTTCGCTATCGAGTGGAGGGAACCCGCTCTTCGAAACGCTTTCTTAAGGCCGGTGTCCCACAAGGCTCCGCCCTGTCTCCAATTCTGTTTACACTTTTTACGAGTGACATCCCAAAAGATCCAGCGGTCAACACCGCTCTCTTCGCCGACGATACGGCTCTCTTTGTATCAGACTACAATAGGAATATTCTCACTTCAAAACTTCAAAAAGCTACCAATCGCTTAGGTGAATGGTTCCGCCAATGGAGAATTGAAGTGAATCCCGAAAAAAGTGTAGCAATACTCTTTCAACGGAATCTAACACAGTCCCATAAAAACCGATTGAAGGTAATTACCCTATATGGCCGCCCCATCCCATGGGAATATTCGGCCAAATATCTGGGCGTCACGTTCAACGCCAGCATGAGTTTCGCGAATCACATTAGTATAGTCCGCAACAAAGCCAAGTCAGTCATTGGCCGTCTCCACCCTCTTGTGAACAGTAAGAGTAAGCTGTCTCTAAGACACAAACTCCACCTGTACAAAGCCTGCGTCAGACCTATCATGTCTTACGCAAGTGTAGCCTTCGCGCACACATATAAGTCCCACCTAGACGAACTACAGAAAGTTCAAAACTTATTCATCCGTAAAGCCACTGGAGCACGGTGGTATCAACGGAACTCTGATTTACACAGTGATTGTCAACTCCCCTCTATCTCCGAATACTTTAAAGAGGCGTCCCAGCGCTACTTTAATAGCGCTGAAGCTCATCCGAACCCCCTAGTGGTAAACGCAGCCAACTACGTCCCGATACCGAACGTCGCGCCGTTTCTCCGTAGACCGCGTAACGTATTAATAGAGCAACCGCGCTCGCTCGATCCCGTTGACCCAAACGTCGCAGGCACATCACACACAGACACTACACCCACACCAAATGGGACAAACACTAATAGGACAACGGATGGGGCGCGTCGCACCCGTAGGTGGGCACGACGCGTTCCAACTCACACCGCGTACACACCGTACACCCGCGTGCCTGGGCGGTTCTCACCGCCCAGAACATCGACCGATACGAGCTAAGCAGTCAGAGGCTGGGGTTCGCGTTCCCCCCCTCGGACAGTGGTTAGACAGCTCAAAATAAACCTCTACGGAGGGGACATGATGATTGGTAACAATACCAAATCATAAACCATCATCATCCTCATCCTCATCCCAACTATCGCCTTTCCACTTTTAAATAGCTCGCGGCCTTTCAGGCCGCGAGCCCTGCGTCCGATGAAGCTGTAAGAACCGCATAGGTTAACAGCGCTTACATCACAGAAAATAGCGCGCGCGTAATCGGCGAGCGGCGGCGGCGAGGGACACATCTCCGGAACAGCAAGAAGAACCAAGCTGCGGCGTTGAAAAAACGGCTCGAAAATGGTCGACGGATGCTTGAAGATAGCCGGCGTGTGAAGACGGTGCGGCGCTGATGATATCTGTGGCTGCTTCTTGTTTCTATATAGAACGTTAAATATATACGTCAAATTATCTCACATTGATATGCAGCCCGCAGTATCTCGGTAGCCGGGGGTAATTAGGAAATAAATGTTTTCTTCAGACCTTCACCTTTTGCGTTATGGTAGCAGCAGGGTAACGTTATTAATTTATTTATTAAATAGTTTAGGGTTGATTAGCGTGGCTGCTACATCACTCTCCCCCTAACGAAAGCGTACCGGAGGCTTGACAACTCGCCCATGTCTCGTAGTTTTTAAAATAGGTTTCATCTGGGTTGATGTAGATGATGGGTTTTCAAACTTCCTCGCTGGTGGTTGAGATGATGATGATGATGAATCCTCTGAATTATCCTCGTTAATAATATAAGCAGGCTTTAGTCGGTCGATCGATATAATTGTAGATTTCCTGCCGGGTATTTGTAATTTAAAAGTCTTGCTATATCGCTGTTGGCAACACAACATTAAGTTTTTATCTGTATGGGAAAAAAGCCCAGAAGCTATTCCAAAAAAAATTAATTGTCTAATTTTATCTGTCAATGTTACTAATGTCATTACTGTACAAGAGAATTATTAAACGGAGCACACGCATTTTTCACCCGATCTGCAGTTTTATTATTTATAAACAACTAAGATCCCAACAAATGGTCCTTCGAGCCGGATATGAGGAAATATAGTTCTATTTTAATATTAGTTATTATAATATTTAGCTAAGTAAAGACGGCGCAGCATCTTTACAAAACCGTTAGCTAACTTAAAATCAATATTGCACTAAGAAATACTTAACTACTACAGTGTCTAAAACTAGGTAATGCTACTAAGTGGTCACTAAGAATTAAGCAAACACTAAATTCGAATAATTTAAGTACCTATGTATCTATTGTTAAGCAACAATTAGCTGCCTTAAAAAACCTAGGTCACTCAGTTGATCAATGGGATCCAATAGTACTTTGCATTCTGACTAGAAAGTTAGACTTATTGTGCAGTAGGGAATTCCAATTGGCTCGAGTACGAGATCCTACGGTTGCGCACCTTATTAATTTTCTAGATAAGCGTGCACTTGCACTCGAGAATGCAGAGCGGCCACCGGAGCGATCCCAGCCAACTTCAAAGGTGGCTCACGTTGCAGCTGTGAAGAAAACGAATCCAGACACAGGTGCTGCTGCGGAAACTGTAGGAACAAGAAGCTGCTTACTCTGTAAGTCCAACCACAAGCTTTTTACTTGTCCACAATTTAAACTTATGTCTGCGAGTGATCGAATCAAGGTTGCCACATCTAACAAGCTATGTGAGGTTTGTTTAAATAATCATAGTAAAAAATGCAGATATCACTTTAAATGTAATGTCTGCAAAGAAGGGCACAATACATTGCTCCACGAAGATAAAGCATCGTCTCCAGTAACATTGATGTCTGAGGCTGCCTCCGAGCAGGTACTATTGCCTACAGCACAGGTAAAACTATTAGCGAGCAATGGTACAGAGGTTCATGTCAAGGCTCTTCTAGATACTGGATCACAGGCATCTTTTGTGACTAGAGAACTTGCAAATCTATTAAAATTACAAATTGATACAGCCAACACTCCAGTTATTGGTATAGGCAATACCTTAAACAAATTAAAGGAGAAGGTCCATTTGGAAATACATTCCCTCACTCAGAATTTTAAAATATCAGTCACATGCTACTTATTGGACAAAATAACTTCAAAGTTACCACAAAGAAAGTTTGACTTGCATAACATAGTTTTACCTTCCAAAATTATGCTAGCTGACAAAAGGTTCAATGAGCCAAGTGACATACACATTCTATTAGGTGCTGACATATTTTTCCAGATCTTGCTGCCGCCTGAGCCTGAGCTTCAAACTCTTCCATCCAGCTCGGAGGCACCTGATGGTAGTGTCACACCTAAGGCTCCATTACTAAATACAAGACTTGGTTATGTAATTGCAGGTAACACACCTACACAACACACCGAACCAGTCATTACTTTATTTTGCAAAAAATGTGACTCTGATTTAAATAATTCTATTGTTAAGTTTTGGAAGTGTGAAAGTGTTCCAGAGACCTTCCCAGAGGCACATTCTGAAAATGACTTGTGCGAAAAGATATTTTGTGACAATGTCAAGCAAGATACAAAAACTAATAAAATACAAGTAATCTTGCCACTAAAGTTACCATTAGATTCAATCAATCAAGCTTTAGGAGATTCATTATATTTAGCTTTAAAAAGATTTCATAACTTAGAACATAGATTTAAAAAAGATTCTAATCTTTTTGTGCTATACAAGGAGTTCATTCATGAATATTTAAAGCAAAAACATGGTACATTAATTGATATAAGTCAATATAACCTATCCACTGACCCAGTGTACTTTTTACCACACCACCCTGTACTTAGGCTAGATAAAAAGACAACAAAATGCAGGGTTGTATTTGATGGGTCTATGAAAACAAGTACAAAAACAGCTTTGAATGATTTATTACTTAACGGTCCTGTAGTACAAAGGGAGCTGGTAGATGTCTTAATGCTATTCAGAGTTGATGAATATTTTTTTATAACAGACATCAAAAATATGTTTAGAAATATAAATATACATCCCAAGCACAGGTCATTACAAAATATTCTATGGAGAGACTCTCCAGACGAAAGTGTTAAATGTATTCAATTAAACACAGTCACTTATGGCTTAAAGAGCTCAACCTATTTGGCAACTCGATGTTTGAAAATGTTGGCTGAACAACACCACAATGAGTACCCTATAGCTGCTTCTATTTTAAATAATTCCACATATGTCGATGACATTCTTTATTCAGAAAAGACGTTGGTTGGATTGTCAGCAGCAAAGGAACAATTATGCAGTTTGTTAAGCTTAGGAAGTTTTCAAATTTCAGTCATCAGTTTACACAAATGGGTTTCAAATTCACCAGACTTGTTAAAAGAAATACAAAAAGATCAACAACATTTTGATGTGATTGATCTAGAGAAAAATAATACTTCTTTAAAAACACTAGGTATGAATTACAATATTAAGTTAGATTCATTTATCATATCAAGCCCAAAAACGGTTAATAGCATGCCTCAATCTAAGCGTGAAATTCTTAGCTTCATAAGTGGATTCTACGACCCACTAGGTCTTGCTGGACCTATCGTGGTAAGCGCAAAGGCTATGATGCAATGCTTGTGGCAAGAAAAATTGGACTGGGATTCGGTGCCAAATTGTGAACTGCTACAGCTTTGGTACAAGTTTTATAATAGCTTGCTTACAATGCAACCAATGCGTATACCGCGACACATAAGTGTGCATGACATAAGCTTTACACAAATTATAGGGTTTGCTGATGCATCTAGCAAAACTGGTTATGGCTGTTGTGTATATCTAAGAGTCGTGGATTCAATGGGTAATGTCAAGACATCCTTGCTTTGTTCGAAATCACGAATAAATCCTATTAATAAGAGTTTATCAGTTCCTCGACTAGAACTTAATGCAGCTCTATTGCTGGCAAAGCTTGTCAGCAGAGTTCATCACATATTAACTGTTAAAATGCAAATACAGGATATTATAATTTATTCTGACTCACAAATAGTATTAGCTTGGCTCAAAACTAACATTAATACACTTAAAGCTTATATAGCGAATCGCGTTAAGGTTATCTTACAACTTACACAAGAGTACACATGGTCATACGTTAGCTCGAACGAGAACCCCGCCGATTGTCTTAGCCGAGGAGTCATGCCAAACGAGCTAGCCGATCATGACCTGTGGTGGAAAGGGCCTGCGTTTATGCGTTCACGTGAGTACAAGCCACAATTAAATTTAATTTTGCCACAGGATTTACCAGAGGTTAGCGTCGACTCTGCATGCTTAAGTGCAATGCTTTGTACTACTTCTGGTGAGCAATCGTTACGTCTCGATTTTCTTGAAAAATTTTCCGATATCAATAAAATGACGAGAGTTTTAGCTTACATCTTACGTTTCGTTCAGAATGCAAAGTCAAAATCAGTCTCTAAAAATAAACTTAATTATATTACAACTCAGGAACTTGATCTGTCATTGTCAATGATTCTAAAATATGAACAAGAAAAATATTTGTCAGAAGATATTCATGCCTTAAAATGTAAGAAAACAATTGTTAAAGGTAATTTAAAGCCATTATGTCCGTTTATCGATGATGGGGGGTTGGTTCGCGTGGGCGGCCGATTACAAAATGCCTCCATTCCCTATGCACAGAAACATCCCATTGTCTTACCTAAGGACTCCCGCATCACCAATTTAATTATTGTAAGTGAACATTTAAAAAACCTCCATGCGGGTTCAAAGCTTGTTCTGTCATCGATAAACCAAAGATTCTGGATAGTGAACGGTCTCAGGCAAGTTAAAAAAGTGTTACATAAGTGTACTGTTTGTTTTAGATTAAAAGCTGAATCAGCAAAACAGTTAATGGGTTCTTTGCCACCAGATAGGGTCAATGTATGTCGCCCCTTCCAAAAGGTAGGTTTAGATTACGCTGGTCCGATACCACTGAAAATAGCCAGGATCAGAAAACCTATAATCTTAAAAGGTTATATTTGCCTGTTTGTGTGCTTTGTAACAAATGCTATCCACTTGGAGCTAGCCACTGATTTAAAAACAGAAACCTTTATAGCCTGCCTAAATAGATTTATATCGCGACGCGGATTGCCCACAGACATATATAGCGACAACGCTTCAACCTTCAAGTGCGCAAAGAACCAATTAAACGAACTACATAACTTTCACAACTCGCCAGTTCACCAAAGACGGGTGTGTCAATATTCAGCTCAAAAGAGGATTAATTTTCATTTTTTACCTTGCTATTCACCAGTCTTCGCTGGATTGGCAGAAGCCGGCGTCAAAAGTGTAAAGTACCACTTAAAGAGAGTGTTACTAAAGTCCATTCTTACTTATGAAGAACTGTATACAGTCATATGCCAAATTGAGTCTAGTTTAAACAGCAGACCTCTCATGCCATTATCCAATGATCCAAATGATTATACTTGTATTACTCCAGGTCATTTCTTAATAGGAACTGCTTTAAATACTTATCCTGAGCCCAATATAAACATAATAAAACAATCTCAATTTTGGAAAACTTGTAATGAAATAAAAATGTCGTTCTGGAAGGTTTGGAGTAAGCACTATTTAAATTTGTTACAATCTCGCCCTAAGTGGCAAGACATTCAACCTAATGTAAAGGTAGGAGCATTGGTGATCCTAAGGGATGACAATTTGTCACCACTATACTGGCCCCTAGCCAGAGTCATAAATACCTACCCTGGTAAAGATGGAAAAGTGAGAGTAGTTGAAGTCAAAACTGCTAACGGCCACACACATAAAAGAGCTGTAATGAAAGTTTGTGTTCTACCGCTGGAATGCAGTGGTGCTGGCTAATAATGATTGTCTTATAAACAAAAAAAAAAGGGTTGTACCTTTACACTACATTGTTTATTATGTAATTAATATAATTAGTTTAAGTTCATTTAGTTTAATAATAATAATGATAACGTTTTTGTCTTATAAACAAAACAAATGCTGTACCTATCCCGTTACATTGTTTAGTACTTAATTACTTCAATTAGTTTGTTAATTTGGTTAATGTCAATAAGATAACAATTTTTGTTTCTTGTCCTTTTGTTAATACTAATATCTTTATCACCTATATTGTCTATGTGAATTAATAGGGTGTTTCAATGTTTGTATACTTTAATAATAAGTACTTATCATTTTAATCTTCCAGTTGCCCCGCCAATATGTTGGCAACACAACATTAAGTTTTTATCTGTATGGGAAAAAAGCCCAGAAGCTATTCCAAAAAAAAATAATTGTCTAATTTTATCTGTCAATGTTACTAATGTCATTACTGTACAAGAGAATTATTAAACGGAGCACACGCATTTTTCACCCGATCTGCAGTTTTATTATTTATAAACAACTAAGATCCCAACAATCGCTCTAATACTTTATACGGTCCATCGTAGGTAGGTTGAAATTGTTTCTTCACTGCGTCGTTCCTTACAAAAACTTGCTTGCATGTTTTCAAATCTTGATGAATGAATACTGATTTATTATTTCCGTGTGATGATGTGCATTTCGACGATAAGGCTTTGTTGATTGATTCTCGAAGTTGAGTTACAAAATCGTAATTCATTTCTTGATTGTTTGACGATGTTGAAGTGAAGAAGTCACACGGTAATCTTATGCTGCAACCGTAGGTTAGCTGAGCGGCGCTAAGACTAGTGTATGCACGCGGTGTTGCTCGTAGTCCAAGTAGCACTGTGGGTAACTCATCAATCCACTTTGTATGTTGAGATAAACGAGTTTTGAGTGCGGTCTTCAATGTACGATGCCATCGTTCGACTATTCCGTTCGATTGAGGATGGTATGCCGTTGTACGTGTCTTCTGTATTCCCATGGTTTGAAGAAGTTTGAGGAATAGGTTGCTTTCGAAGTTTCTTCCTTGATCTTTGTGATGGTTTTGGGTGATCCGAAACGAGTAATCCAATTTTCATAAATTATCTTCGCAACGGATTCAGCTGAAGTATCATCGGTAGGTATTGCTTCTGGCCACCTTGTTGTTCTGTCGATCATTGTTACGAGGTAACGCTGTCCTTGCGGTGAAGTAGGTAATGGTCCAACGATGTCAACATGCAGGTGTTCGAATCTCTCCGTAGGTGGGAATGAAGCTAGGCTGCTTGATGTATGTCTTTGTACTTTGCATTTTTGGCATTGAATGCATTGCTTCGCCCAGTTTCCAACATCCACTTGTATTGAAGGCCAAAAGAATTTTCCGGTGATGAGTTTTCTGGTTGCTCTAACACCTGGATGACTGATGTTGTGCAGTGCATTGAAAACTTCGCGATGACATTCTTCTGGTAGGTATGGACGCATGGTTGACGTTGAGGCTTCACAGTAGATAGGTAGATGCGTCATTGGCATTGTAACTTGCTTGATGGACAAGTTACTTTGCTTCGATAGATGTTTGATGTTGTCGCTATCTCTGTCTTGTGCTTCGGCGATCTTGTGATAGTCGATTGATGTAGGGCATGTTACACTGTCGATTGGTATGCGACTGAGTGTGTCGGCGACTATGTTGTCCTTCCCACTGATGTGACGTATGTCAGTCGTGAATTCACTTATGAAAATGAGTTGTCTTGCTCGTCGTGGTGTTTCCGATGGTGATGGTTTCTTCTGAAGTACATATGTTAATGGCTTGTGGTCGGTAAAAACGATCAGGTTTCGACCCTCGAACGTTTTTCTGAAGTGCTTGATAGCCATGTAGATAGCGAGTAGCTCTCGGTCGAATGTACTGTAGTTACGTTGAGTATCGGAGAACTTCTTCGAAAAATAGCCAAGTGGTTGCCATTTCCCATTGATGTATTGTTGGAGTACAGCTCCCGCTGAGAGGTCGGACGCGTCGCTGAAGATAGCAATGGTTGCTTCGTGTGATGGGTGAGCTAGCAAAGCTGCATTTTGGATCGCAACTTTACAAGCTTCAAATGCCTTCGTGGCTTCATCATTCCATGCGATTAATGTTTTATCTTTTTTCTTCGTGTTGTGAAGATAGGCGTGAAGTGGTGCTTGGATTTCAGCGGCTTTAGGTATGTGATCTCTGTAGAAATTAATCATCCCAAGAAAACACCTTAGTTCTTCGATTGTTTTAGGTTTCGCATAATCGATGATTGCTCTGACTTTTTCAGAAGGCGGTTTGATTCCTTCCTTGCTGACGGTGAAACCAAGAAATTGAACTTCTTGTTGTCCAAATATGCATTTCGAAGGGTTAATTGTGATGCCATTGTCTTCTAATCGCTGTAGCACGGTGCGTAGATGGGTTTCGTGCGTTTCTTTATCAGGGCTTGCAACAAGGAGGTCATCAATGAATGCGAAAACGAAATCCAGTCCATGAAGTACTTCGTGTATGAATCTTTGAAAGGTGTGATCAGCATTCTTCAGTCCTGGGGTCATTCTTGGAAATTCGAATACTCCCATTGGGGTAATTATTGCTGTCTTCTGTATGTCTTTATCGCGTACTTTTATTTGTTGGTAAGCTCGGTTGAGATCGATGGTGGAGAATATAGTCTTGTCTGACAGTTGATGAGTGAAATCCTTGACTCGCGGTATTGGGTAGCGGTCAGGAGTTGTAATAGAATTCAGTCTTCTGTAATCTCCACAAACTCGTAATTCTCCATTCTTCTTTGGTACAACGTGAAGTGGTGATGACCAAGGGCTTTTGCTTGGATGGCATATTCCTTGCTCGATCATGTTTTCGAATTCCTTTCGAACTTGCTCGTATCGGTGTGGTGCGATTGGACGTGCACGGCAATGAAGTGGTGGTCCATTGGTTTCGATGAAGTGCTCAACATCGTGCTTCGGTGTTAATTTCATTGAAGTTATTCTTGTGATTCCAGGATATTCTTCAAGGATCTTGTGATACGATTGTTGAACATCTATGCTTCTTATTGTGGGCAGATTGGTTGCTTGGACGAAAGACTGAGATGCAAGATTGGTTTTTCCGTCAATGATTCTTCTATTTTTGATGTCGACGATCAACTGGTGATGTTGAAGAAAATCAGCACCGATGATTGGTTTGCTGACTTTAGCGACGATAAATCTCCATTTGAATGGTCGGCGTAGGTTTAAATCTAGTTCCATTGTTTTTTCTCCATTTGAGATTTGATTTGAAAATCCAGTGGCTTCATCTTCTGTCTGTGTCTCGGCGGTAAAACTGAGATATTCGCTCCGGTGTCGATAAGGAAGGTAAGCTTGCTTTTGTTATCGGTGACGAAGAGACGGTAGGATTTTTCTGTTACGCCGGATCCCGTCGCATCAAGCGTATTAGTTAGTTTTCCGACTTCTTATTTTCATTTTTGAATGTACACGGTGTTGTGCATTTTCTTGCCTCGAGACCGAAACGTCGATGATAGTAGCAGTAAGGGGATCTTATTCTTGAGCTTGATCGACTTCTACGACGTTGCGATGAAAAGGTGATCTTCGGTGTTGCTGATTGCGCTGGTTGTACCGTTGCTGGTAACAGGTTTGATGCTGTGAAGATTTGAGCGCGGCGACTTCGAATGATAGCTTCCGAATTTCTTCGAGAAGAAACTGGGTATTTGTTACTTGTTCCTTGGCCGGGTTTAATGTATATGCGTCGGATTTCATCGCTTCTCGCTCCATAATGACGTCTTGATTCCACTGATTTTATATACTGAAGTCTTCCTTCTCGGTGTTCGTAACGGGTCACCAATGTAATAATCTTCCTTCTCGGTGTTCGTAGCGGGTCACCAATGTAATAATCTTCCTTCTCGGTGTTCAAAGCGGGGTCACCAATGTAATAGTGGCGTATGGGGTCCACTATTAACAGACTCCGATATGGTCTAGTGGCGGAGAAATGAAACTACTTCTTGATATGCCTTACTATGTGCAGGCGAATGGTGTGTTTTATTCAGCTAACCCTGCCTATATTTATACGCCCGGCTACATCTTTAACTTACCAATAGAATAATATTTCATTTAATTAGCCAATTATAATACATAAATTTTGTCCAATAAACATTAATCAATAAGATATTAAGTATAGCTATTATATGTATGTCGCACTCCGTTTGCCGGCGTAAGACTCGTCGATAGCTTCTCGTGTCTGCGTTGTTATACGGGGCTATAAAAGAGGTGCAGACCGGCGCGCGCGCGTAATCGGCGAGCGGCGGCGGCGAGGGACACATCTCCGGAACAGCAAGAAGAATCAAGCTGCTGCGGCGTTGAAAAAACGGCTCGAAAATGGTCGACGGATGCTTGAAGATAGCCGGCATGTGAAGACGGTGCGGCGCTGATGATATCTGTGGCTGCTTCTTGTTTCTATATAGAACGTTAAATATATACGTCAAATATATACGTCAAATTATCTCACATTGATATGCAGCCCGCAGTATCTCGGTAGCCGGGGGTAATTAGGTAATAAATGTTTTCTTCAGACCTTCACCTTTTGCGTTATGGTAGCAGCAGTGTAACGTTATTAATTTATTTATTAAATGGTTTAGGGTTGATTAGCGTGGCTGCTACAATATTACACATATAAAGGTACACTGATTCATTCACTGCAAATGTAACTTTGTAATCCTATATATTTATATGGGATTACAAAGTTATTTATGCAGTTGGTGTATCTCGAAATCTGGACTGAAATTGAAAAATATTTTAATTTTTTATTAATTTATATACTAAACAATAATTGTATTCCAAATTTGAAGCTTCTATGTCTGCTAGAAGTACCTTAGAGTTTTGATGATCGGTCAGTCAGTGAGTGACAAAATTAAGAAACTTTTACTAGTCATAATTCTTAAACTATTGGTTTAAATTTAATGAACTTTGAAATGTACTGAGTTTATACAATTCCTACTTGGTTAACTCAAGCTTCTAGTTTTATTCACAACGAAGTTATATGGTTTTGAAAATGGCCTGAACTGCTTCGAGAAAAGGATGGTACGGCCGTGCCGCTTTTTTGCTCGACTTGGCGGGGGCACTGCCGTGCTCCCAGATTTATGAAATGTCAACATTTAATTGTAAAACTGCTGTCCGCTCTTTCCTGCTAAATAAGTCATATGATGATACGGAACAATACTTGTTAACATTGTTATAAAAAAAATATTACGTCGCATTGTGGTATATTCATTTTATATAATTTTCTACTTAATACATACACACGCACGAGCACACACACGCACACACACACGCACACACACACAGAAAGAGAGATCAGTTTATTGTCTTTTTAAAATTTTATTTCTTTAAATGCGAAAATTTAAACAATACAACTATGTAATTCTAATCAAAAGGGGGGATAGGTCTGTATCTCCTTAATACAGGTTACTAAGTAACCTAGCTAGCAGACTCAGGATTCTACCCAATTCAAATTAGTCCTCTTGATGTATTGCAAATATTTGTAAAAAGTATGTAAACTATAAAAATGTCAATAAAGATTTATTATTATTATTGTTACTATCATTAGTAGCGATCAGCTCATTCCCAGGGGTTTATATTATAGGCAAAACCATTATTATCTCCATATATAAAGATCAATTGCTGTTCGTGATCTAAATGATTCACAATCGGACCCAGTAGGTAGCTCTTGTCGAGATCCAGAAATTATCCGTGCGAAGCCGGGGCGGGTCGCTAGTATGTAATATAATACAGTAATATCACAGTTTTAACCCCACGTTTACACTCTCGCGCGAGCGGCGAGGCAAGTCGCGAGGCGTGCCACGAGGTGCGAGTGTAAACACTACCTCGTAGCTCGCCTTGCCACTCGCGGCGCTCGCGTCGGAGGCGGTTTTTTGGGCACGAGGCAAAGGGCATCGCGAGCAACGCGAGCGTGCCGTTTACACTTGCGCTCTCGTTTTAGTTTGTTTACGGCGCCCTTCCAAAGTAACATGCGAATTGCTTGTGTTTTAAAATTACAATTTTAATAAAATAATATTATTTAATCTTGCACAATATGTACTAGCAATTTACATAAAATTATGAAACTACGAAAGCTTTTCAAGCTTCTGTTTCGATGAATAGATATCATCCACCATATTCTTCCTCAACGAGGTATTTTTTTTAATTTCCTTCTTTTTAAAATGGTCAAGCATCGATAAATACTTATTAAGGAAAGAGTCGATGCCGCTTTTATTTCGACGTCTTTCATCATCGCTGGCTCAACGCAAACTGAATGGAACGCATCGCAAGAGTATAAACAGGCACTCGTTACCTCGCAACAACACGCGAGCTGCGAGGCGAGGTACGAGGCGAGACGCGAGGCGAGACGCGAGGCGAGACGCGAGACGAGAGTCTAAACTCGCTATAACACCTTACCGTTGTGAAACGCCTTTGATGTCCCAAATGTCACAAAATAGGAAGTAAAATGATTTTGGATATAATAATATTCATTATCATTTATTAACATTATGAATGAATGAACGAATGAATATACTTTTGTTGTACACTACGAACAAATATACAAATGACAAATGATATATATGTACAATTTGGCGGCCTTATCGCTCACATAGCGATCTCTTCCAGGCAACCAAAGGTGTAAAGGAATAAAACAATGAATAGGTAGGTGGTAGGTGGTGCAATATAAATATACAACATATAATATCAATACATGCGATATATAGATAATAAATGCAATAAAATTACATATAAATAACTAATATATGAAATAATATAAATTACTAATACGTAATAAAAGATAAAGTAAAACATATTAATATATACATATATATATATACAAATGTATATAAATATATACCCCCCATGAAAGTAACGAAGAGACGGCCCCCAGTCCCCGGCGGCCCCGCTATTCCCGCTATTCAGGCTACGGTAGCGACCATGGTAACGGCGGGGCAGGGGGTGCTCAGAATCTCCGGTGGAGGTTCGATTGCCTCCTAAGACAACTCGACCTGGCAACATAAAACGCACGCACCCTGAGGACTGACGAGAAGATCGTGGAGCTGGAAGAAGAGACAAGTTACGCTGACATATTATCGGATTATCCGAGGTCCGAAGAGAGGGGGAGGACACGGTAATCCTCGATCATCCTGTAACTTGCTCTATCACCGGGAGGGCGACCATCTGTCCCAAGGAGGTGTCGGATTTATCGTCTACAAGTCTCTTGTTAACAACGTTGTAAAAATTGAGAGTGTGTCGACGGGGGTTGCGTACCTTATACTCAGACTCACCAAACTATATTCACCGAAGGTCATACAGGTTTACGCACCAACCTCGGCACACCCCGATGAGGAGGTGGAAGAAATGTATGAGGATATCTCTAGAGCCATGCATTCCTCCAAAACCGACTATACGGTGTTAATGGGAGACTTCAATGCAAAACTTGGCACAAGAGAAAACGGTGAGCTGAAAATAGGGAAATTTGGAATAGGGCAACGGAACCCAAGGGGCCAGCAGCTGGCCGACTTCATGGAGAAAGAGTATATTTATGATGAACTCTTTCTTCCAGAAGCGGCCCCACAGGAAGTGGACCTGTTTGAGCCCCGACGGTTCAACAAAAAATGAGATTGACTTCATTATGACGACCAGACAATAACTGTTCAGTGATGTCTCCGTGATCGCGAGGGTGAAAACTGGTAGCGATCACCGAATGGTTAGATGCACACTGAACCTAAACGTTAAGTTGGAGAGGTCTCTTTCTAATAAAGTCAACGCTCCGTCCCCCTCGTGCTCTGTTCCAAAGTCCCGAAACCTTTCAGCTCGAGTTACAAAACCGTTTTCAGTGCCTAGAAGACTGCAATGAAGTGGACGATATGAATGACAAGCTCGTGGAAACTGTCCATACGATCGGAGCTAAGTTCTGCCAGACCCTCCGCAGAAGAACACAAAAACTCTACGATCACACTCTTAATCTCATGGCTGTTAGACGGGAGATGAAGCTACATTCTTCACCAGATTTGACAGCATACAGGCAACTGAACAGGCAAATCTCCAAATGCATGTAGCGGGACTTGCGCAACTTCAATACAGCTTGTATTGTAGAAGCGATCGAGCGGAACCAAGGCTCCAAAGTCTTTGCCAGAGATCTGTCTGCCAGAAAGAGTCAACTGTCAAAGCTGAAGACCGAGTGTGGCAGCATCGTTTCCGGGACACCTGAGATTTTGAGTGAGATTGAGAGGTTCTATGGGCAGCTGTATACGTCATCGTTGGAGTCACACGCAAGTTTGAGTTACGATCCAAGAGCGAGTCTTATCCGACACTATTCCGAAGATATCCCGGACGTCAGTCTGAGCGAAATTATAATGGCTCTCCAGCACCTTAAAAACGGCTAGGCGCCAGGCGAGGACGGAATTACAGCAGAGCTTCTGAAAGCGGGTGGAAAACCGGTACTTGAAGTCCTTCAGAAGCTCTTTCATTCCGTCCTCCATGGTGGCACTACTCCGGAGGTGTGGAGCAGAAGTGCGGTGGTTTTGTTCTTCAAGAAAGGCGACAACGCTCTCTTGAAGAACTACTGATTGATTTCCCTTCTAAGCCGCGTCTACGTGCCGTTTTCGAGAGTCATTACGAATTGTCTCGCAAGCAGACTTTACGACTTCCAGCCAGAAGGCTGGAAGTCGAAACGTTCAGGAGAGCAGGCCGGTTTCCGAAAAGGCTTTAGTACCATAGACCACATACACACCCTTCGGAAAATTATACAGAAGACAGAGGAGTATAATCTGCCACTTTGCCTTGCGTATGTGGACTATGAGAAAGCCTTTCATTCCGTCGAAATTTGGGCGATGCTGCAGTCCCTCAGTGATGCCAAGTTGACTGTCGGTATATCTAAGTGCTGAAGTGCTTGTACAGTAGAGCTACGATGGCTATCCGAGTACAGAACCAGAGTACGAAACCTATCCAATTGCAGAGAGGAGTAAGACTGGGTGACGTTATATCCCCGAAACTCTTCACATCTGCATTGGAAGATGTTTTCAAGCTGCTGGACTTGAAAAGATGCGGTATTAACATCAATGGTGAGTACATCACTCACCTTCGATTTGCCGACGGTATAGTCCTTGTGGCAGAATCGCTGGAGGACCTAAGCACTATGCTTAATGACCTCAATAGTGTCTCCCAACGGATAGGTCTTAAGATGAACATGGACAAAACAAAAATCATGCTTAACGTCCATATCATACCTATCCCGGTAGTTGTTGGGAACACTAAGCTCGAAGTTGTTGACGAGTATGTTTACCTGGCACAAATAGTCCGACTAGGTAAGTCCAACTTCGACCGAGAGGTCAATCGACGGATTCAACTCGGCTGGGTAGCGTTCGGGAAACTACGACACATTTTCTCGTTAGAGATATCTCAAAACCTTAAAACGAAATTGTACAACCAGTGCGTGCTGCCAGTGATGACTTACAGATCTGAGACGTGGTCCTTCACTGCTGGCCGTATGAGGAAGCTCAAGGTCGCTCAGCGAGCTTTGGAGAGGGCTATTCTAGGAGTTTTTCTGCGTGATAAACTTAGAAATGAGGATATCCGCAGTAGAACCAGAGTAACCAACATAGCTTAACGGATTAGTAAGCTGAAGTGACAGTGGGCTCGAAGAACCGACAACCAATGGGGAAGAAAGTTTCTTGAGTGGCAGGCTTGTACCGGTAGGCGAAGTGTAGGGCGACCCCCCACGAGATGGAGTGACGACCTGGTAAGTGATGCAAGTCGATGGGTGCAGGTCGCTCAGGACCGTGCTTTGTGGCATTCCTTGGGGGAGGCTTATGTTCAGCAGTGGACTGGTGAAAGGCTGTATATAGTATATAGTATATAGTAGTTGATCAAGGTCAGACCAATAGTTTTTGAGTTATTCTTAAATAACTTATATTGAAGTCGGCTGTACAAAATTTTAAATTATGTGTTATCGAAAACGGCACTCAAAATTAGTTCAATAACTACTATAAAACACCCTTGTGCCAACCGCATGTCTTGTACAGCAAACTCAGTGAAGTACGCTAGCACAAGGTCGCCCGCCCCCCGCCTCGCAAAGCCACCACCGTTACTCTGCATTTACATTCGTTTCCTAATTGTGGCGATAACATCGATTTTAAATAATGATCGTTATGATTATGTCTACATTTTTTAATACTCTGTTAGGAACCTGGAAATAGCTCGCTTTGCTATTGCACCATTGTTGGGATGTATTAGTGAGTATTGCTAGTGTTATTGTTTAATTTGTGGTACAATATAATTGGCCTACGGTTTGACGGCAAGCGTTTGATTTCGCCACCCCTCCTTCGCTGCTCAATATGAAATAAATAGATAAAATAATTTGGTGTAGCCGCTGCAATCAAAATATGATATTTTACCTTGCTGAATTGGTGGTTCCTGAAATACTATGAACATTAATTAAACACGTTAATTCAAGACCGTCTCTGACCTTTCGAGGTTGTTAATTAACCCTTTCGGAGATTGCAGAGTAATTTACCTTTAGATTACACTGAGCAAGTTCAATGGTACACGTGTTCATGCTTAGTGATCATGAATATCTATCTGTTTGTTTTGGGATTTCCAAGTTCGAATCGTATTCATTTTTAGTTTTTGCCTTACAAATTGTGTTATACTAGAGCCCAATGACTTCGTCAATCTTACTTAGCGGTACCATGTAGCGACATCTATGGAAATGTATTAAATAAAGAACGATGTATTTAGCGCGTCAAATTTTCATATCGATATACATCGCAACCGCTTCCGTAGATAGATAATAGATGGCGCTAGAGTAGTCAAGTGAGCTCGGCCACGGTCCTTATTGCTTTGTAAGAGAGATATTTTATCATAGTGTATTATATTTTTTTCTGACCTAATGTGTAGTGTCGAGAATATTTGAATTGAATTAAATTAATAAATTAATATGAATTCAAGAGAATTAACTTTGCTGTCTGAAATACCTATGATATCATATGTTGAATTATTTATCGTGAGGGCAAACGATACTTTAACAGGGAATTTTTTCGTTATAGCGCCATGCTGCAGCTATTTTATGATTGTAGGACGAATTGGCCTGTTTGGCCGGGGAGGGACCACTCCCTCACAGAATACTGGCATAAAATAACAGATAATTGCTGTGCTTTTGAGTGTAGTGAACCGGGGACCCTTTTTATTGAAAACAAGGTATTCTACGCATCTGCATTTTGATTCTTAATCAAAGATAGATTTTTTTAATAGGATAAGGGTGAAAAACGAGCACACTTCTAACAGTGGTAGAGCCAAGCGGCAGCTTTTGCTGTAGCACGGATGGGCCGGCTCGAACCGGGGTGGTACCACGACCTCACAGAAAACCAGCGTGAAGCAGAGATTTACCTCTGCGTTTCGCTTGGTGAGTGCAGGTGGCCGGAGGCCCTTATTACTGGATATGAGGCATTCCATCTTAGTCCTCACGGGTGACAACGCATCTACATTTTGATTTGTAATAGAGGATAAATGTAGATGTCTATGGGCCGCAGCAACCACTTACCATCAGGTGGGCTGTGTGCTCGTTTGTCACCCTTATCCTATAAAAAAAAAAAAAACACAGTCCACCTGATGGTAAGTGGTTGCTGCGGCCCATAGACATCTACATCTATCCTCTGTTACAGATCAAAATGCCGATGCGTTTTCACCCGTGAGGACTAGGATTGAATGCCTCATTTCCAGTAAAAAGGGCCTCCGGCTACCTGCACTCACCAAGCGAAACGCAGAGGTAAACCTCTACTTCACGCTGGTATTCTGTGAGGTCGTGGTACCACCCCGGTTCGAGCCGGCCCATCCGAGCGACAGCAAAAGCTGCCGCCTGGCTCTACCACTGTTAAATAGATGTAGATGTTGATGGAACACACAGTGTCCCCTTATCATCAGGTGGACTGTGTGCTCGTTTGTCATCCTTATTCTATATCAAACAATCAATTGAAGCCGTTTGGACAGTATGGGTTGGGTAGGTCTATGGATATCATCGTAATAAGTAAAATGTACGTAAGCTGTCCGGCTTCAGGCCCGGTAGTTGCAATAATCGCATTTTCTCTTGGTTCATTTGTTTAAAAGCATCTTAGTAGCCTAAATTTCTCAATAGTATAACGATGCCTCCCCAATACATTACCTTATGGGGGGATGGGGATATTTGCCATAGTTGCCACTCTTGTACACATTGGAACCGCAGTATTTTATTGGCTTGTTATTTATTTATTTATTTTATTAAGGATAACCAACATTACATACATTATTTGTTATGTATGTTACAATATTTCTATTATAGGATTAAATGCTGTGTTAATTGTAGGTTATCACAGTGTGCATCGTGGGCGAGCTAATTTTACCTATTTACAAACAATTTATAATCAAATATGATGATGTAATAATATAATTATAAGAAACTAGCTGGTCCCCGCGACTTCGCCCGCGTGTTATTTGAGGTTTTAATTTTTTTTGCACGAAACCCTAATTCTTTTTCTAAAATATAAGCAGCCCTAATTACTCATTATGATAGCTATCTGCCAGTGAAAGCCGCGTCACAATCGGTCCAGCCGTTTCGGAGATTAGCCGGAACAAACAAATTTAAAAATTGTGTTTTTTTTGATTATAAGTACCGTATATACTTTCATTTGTATTTAGTAAACAGCTGTAGTTTTGACATTACAAACAGACGCTTCAATTTTATTTATTTACATAAAATAATTTAAAATTAATTTTTTTTACAACCGACTTCAATTTAAATTATTAAGAATAACTCAAAAACTATTAGTCAGATCTTGATTAAATTTATATGTGACCACATGTGAAGCACCAGCTTTCAAGTGAAAAAAGAATAATGGATATCGGTCCACCCAGTAAAAAGTTATGAGGTAACACACATAAAAAAACATACAGTCGATTTGAGTAACGCCTCCTTTTTGAAATCGGTAGAAAAAAATAGAATCTAATATCAGGAAAATGCTGCCTATCTCCTGTTTGAGTTTCTCCCTATCGCCTTATAAGACACCTACCTATTGGCTAATGAATTATGTTACGAAATGCGGAAGTTTAATATGTTTGATTAAAAGTTCTTCAAAACGTAAAAAATATAATGAAACTGTTAATTAATAAATCTTTGCGAAATTTAATTTCTTCAAGAGGACGGAAAGGGTGAACAGCTGGCAGGGGAGACTTGCGGGGGGTATTGTTTGCTTTTAATTTGCGCCACTCATTTCCTATTCATTAATCTTCCTTTTAACTTGTTGAATATTTTTGATAACTTAAGTTGCCGTATTTCAACACAATAACCCTAAAATGTCAGCTTTCCACGAGTATTTTCGTTTTTTATTCATTTTTTTAGAGCGGAATATAGTGTTATATAATAAAGATAATATGAGTTTTTATACCTGGTAGGGCCATGCTACAGCTATATTAGTAGTATAGTTGTAGCACAAATGGGTCGGCTCGACCGAGGAAGGACCACGCTCTCACATAATACCAACGTAAAATAGCAGCTTGACACTGCTGTTTTGTATGGTGACTGTAGAGAATCGGAGACCCATTTTAATGGAAAAGAGGCATTCTATCTTAGACCTCACGGGTGACGATGCATCTGCATTTTGATTCTTTATTGAGGATAAATGTAGATGTCTATGGGCCGCAGCATCCACTTACCATCAAGTGGACTGTGTGCTCGTTTGTCACCCTATCCTATAAAAAATGAAAATATAGCATATTAAAAATTATCATCATCATCATTACAGCCCTTCACAAGTCCACTGCTGAACATAGGCCTCCCCCAAAGAATGCCACAAAGCACGGTCCTGAGCCACCTGCATCCATCGACTTCCTGCATATCTTACCAGGTCGTCACTCCATCTAGTGGGGGGACGCCCTACACTTCGCTTGCCGGTACGAGGCTGCCACTCGAGAACCTTTCTTCCCCATCGGTTGTCGGTTCTTCGAGCTATATGGCCGGCCCATTGCCACTAAAGCTTACTAATCCGTTGGGCTATGTCGGTTACTCTGGTTCTACTGCGGATATCCTCATTTCTGAGTTTATCACGCAGAGAAACTCCGAGCATAGCCCTCTCCATAGCTCGCTGAGCGACCTTGAGCTTCCTTATCCGGCCAGCAGTGAAGGACCACGTTTCAGTTCCGTATGTCATCACTGGCAACACGCACTGGGTGTACAGTCTCGTTTTCAAGTTTTGAGGTATACCTGACGAGAAGATGTGCCGTAATTTCCCGAACGCTGCCCAACCGAGTTGAATCCGTCGATTGACCTCTCGGTCGAAGTTGGACTTACCTAGTCGGACTATTTGTCCCAGGTAAACATACTCGTCAACAACTTCGAGCTTAGTGTTCCCAACAACTACCGGCATAGGTGTGACATGGACATTAAACATGATCTTTGTTTTGTCCATCTTAAGACCTATCCGTTGGGAAACACTATTGAGGTCATTGAGCATAGTGCTTAGGTCCTCCAGCGATTCTGCCATAAGGACTATATCGTCGGCAAATCGAAGGTGAGTGATGTACTCGCCATTGATGTTGATACCGTATCCTTTCCAGTCCAGAAGCTTGAAAACGTCTTCCAATGCAGCGGTGAAGAGTTTCGGGGATATGAGGTCACCCTGTCTTACACCTCTCTGCAATTGGATAGGTTTCGTACTCTGGTTCTGTACTCGGATTACCATCGTAGCCCTACTGTACAAGCACTTCAACACTTCGATATACCGACAGTCAACTTGGCACATATTAAAAATACAAGCCTGAAATCATACTTGAATCTCGTGAATTCAAACTCTACTGGGACAGAACTATTTTAACTGATAAGACCGTGCATTACAATAGACTGGATATTACGCTACATGACAAAAGAAACAAATCAGTTTATCTTGTAGGATATGCTTTACCAAATACTCACAATTTAACCTCCACCTATAATGAAAAAATGGCCAAATACACTGATTTAATTTTTAACAGTGGTAGAGCCTTGCGGCAGCTTTTGCTGTCGCACGATGGGCCGGCTCGAACCGGGGTGGCACCACGACCTCACAGAAAACCAGCGTGAAGTAGAGATTTACCTCTGCGTTTCGCTTGGTGAGTGCAGGTGGCCGGAGGCCCTTTTTATTGGAAATGAGGCATTCCATCTTAGTCCTCACGGGTGACAACGCATCTACATTTTGATTTGTAATAGAGGATAGATGTAGACGTCTATGGCCCGCAGCAACCATTTACCATCAGGTGGACTGTGTGCTCGGTTGTCACCGTTTTCCTATTAAAAAAATATTATCCATTGAAATAAAATCCCAGTGGAAAGTAATGTCTGTAAAAAATTGTACCTATTATAATATCAGCAACTTGCGTCATTCAACATTCACTTTTTTCTAGCTTAAAGGAGCTAGACATCCATAAACTTACCTTTATATTGCTATAGAAAGCAGCAATATTGAATATATTATGTACATACTAGCAATATAGAATAGTCCGGAAGTTTCCGTCTAAAGATTAAACATTCAATCGAGTTCGTTTAGCTAACAGCCCGCGAAAAATGTATAATACCTACCTCGGAAACGAGAGAATACTAAATAGAAAGTTTAATACTTGAATTAAATTGTTGATTAATATTATTCATGTAATTAATATTAAATAGTTTTTATGTTAAACACTCGAATTAAGTTAAATTGAATTGAATTAAATTGAATAACATTTAATTAAATTAAATTAGACAGATAGATTAGATTGAATTGAATTGAATTAAATGAAATGAAATTAGATGAGATTAAATTTATTATAATGTAATGATTTTTAGGGTTCCGTACCTCAAAAGGAAAAAACGGAACCCTTATAGGATCACTTTGTTGTCCGTCTGTCTGTCTGTCTGTCTGTCTGTCAAGACCCTTTTTCTCAAGAACGCGTGGAGGTATCAAGCTGAAATTCATATCAAATACTCAAGTTTACTGTCCCTTAGAGCTGTGAAAAAAATCAAACTTCTAAGCCAACGCAATCAAAAGATACAGCCGTTTAAGCCGTAAATTTTCGACATTCGCAAGGGAATCAAAACCTACAGGGTACTTCCCGTGAACTCAGAATCTTGAAATTTGGTACGAAGCAACTTTTTCTAGCACAGATAAAGGAAAAATTGCGAAAAGCATAAATTTTTAGTTACATCATATAATAAAAATATTTTTAAAAATTTTAAACTTATATACCTACAGATTTGTTCGGAACCCTCGGTGCGCGAGTCCGACTCGCACTTTGCCGGTTTTTTTCTTTTGTAACTTGTATGGACTCTGTCTGAAATAAATTGATTTTATATTACTTAATTTATTTTATTTTTATAATAATAATAATAATACGTTTATTTGTTGATCACAAGTTAACAATTGCTTATTGTGTCCTGTATGCTCTACCATTAATTGGCATACAAATATTTGAATGGAACTAAATTGTCCGAATAACAATAATTATATTATATATATTATTTTAATTATGAATTTATTATATATTAAGGAAAAATAACTCCAATGTCAAACTATTACCAGTTTCGAAGTCAATCATCAAATCATAATTGTATAATTTTAGTAAATGTCAAAAGAAAATAAAAAAGCAAATGAAACACCGATTTTATAAATAAACACAAAAACAACAATTCAAAAAATTTCATGAATATATTCATGCATTGAGTAGTAAAATTTTCAACTAAGTTTTAGTTTTTTTTTAAGTTTTATATTTCATTTTCGTTAATATTGTTAGGCAAATGATTGTAGGTAACAGGGGCAAACCCTATATATAATATACTACGCATATACATCTATACAAATAAATAAAATTGAGGTGTCTGTTTGTAATATCAAAATAACAGCTTGGTAATAAATACATAAGAAAGTGTATACGGTACTTAAAACAAAAACACAATTTTAAAAATTTTATCTGTCTGTCTGTCTGTCTGTCTGTGTTTCTTCCGGCTTATCTCCGAAGTGACTGGACCGATTTCTACAGGACTTTCAATGGCAGATAGCTGATGTTATAAGAAGTAACTTAGGCTACTTTTATTTTAGAAAAAGAATTAAGATTCCGCGCAAAAAAAATTAAAACCCTAAATTGAACGCGGGCGAAGTCGCGGCGAACAGCTAGTATTATATAACGCATCGTCCCCGTCATCGTCATGATCCGATGATGACGATTCATGATCATAATCATCGTCATCATCGTCATCCTAGATTGCCTTATAGGAAGGGACTTTGGTTGACACGTTTGACAGGCGGGTTAATAACCGCATTTTTTACTTATTTTCACTTGTATTCATGTGAGGTGAGAGCGCATCTGTACCTTCTTTATTTGAAGTTAATTGTTGGTGTCCATCGACTGTAGAAGTCAATTACCATCAGATGGACGATAAGTTCGTTTCAATCAGTTTCATAAACAAGTGGTAACATTAAATATTTTGTACAAACATACTTCAATATAAATAAAATGAAATATAATATAATATTCTCAGTGTATCAATGGCGTCGAAATCAATTTTTTTAGAGACGATGGCAGGAGACCCGACGGTATGACATTGGTCCCTTGGGAGAGAGGTAAAGCCCTAGTGTGGGATGCTACTTGCGTAGACACTCTGGCGGTCTCTCATCTCAGGGGTACCTCGTTTAGAGCCGGGGCGGCATCAGAGGCAGCTGAGCTGAGTAAGTGGCGCAAATATGAGTCTCTGAGAGATGACTACATATTTGTGCCATTTGCTGTAGAGACTATCGGTCCGTGGGGTCCACGTGCGGTGAGGTTCCTAAAGGAACTCCATCCGCGGCTGGTCGTTGCTGCTGGTGATAAGAGGGCTGGCTCTTTCCTTGCTCAAAGGCTAAGTATAGCCATTCAGCGGGGAAACGCAGCCAGTGTTCTTGGCACGATACCGCGGGGAGTAGGACTATATGATATTTAAGTTTCTAGTTTTAGTTTTTTTTTTTAATTATAGTTTTTAGTATTGTATATTTTAATAAATATATTTAAAAAAAATATATAAAATTTAAGAAATAAAAAAATCACTGGATAGATAATGAACAATAATTTGCCAGAATTTTTTTCAGTTTCTTTATTAATTATGCAACAGTTAATTAATATTTTTTTGCTGCTTCAACATTTTTAAACTATTCTTTTCTTTTTTCCCCGTCACGTGTATCGGGATTTTACGTCTGCTCAGTCATCACATCACTCGGAAACTATGAGATGTTTGTGACGTATTCTATACGCATCTACGATACTCACAGGATGTAAGGTGGTTGTGTATTCTCTTATGCCGACACCACTAGATAGATATTTGATGATTTTTGAAGTTATACCCGACACCATGAAGTTGTTACCATGCGCGCGCACATCGACACCTAAAACGATACCATGAAGTTGTTATGATGCGCGCGCACACTGACATCTAAAACGACACCATGAAGTTGTTACGATGTGCGCGCACACTGACACCTAGAACGACACCATGAAGTTGTTACGATGCGCGCGCACACTGACACCTAAAACGATACCATGAAGTTCTTACGATGCGCGCGCACACTGACACCTAAAACGACACCATGAAGTTGTTACGATGCGCGCGCACACTGACACCTAGAACGACACCATGTAGTTGTTACGATGCGCGCGCACACTGACACCTAAAACGACACCATGAAGTTGTTACGATGCGCGCACACTGACACCTAGAACGACACCATGAAGTTGTTACGATGCGCGCGCACACTGACAGCTAAAACGACACCATGAAGTTGTTACGATGCGCGCGCACACTGACACCTAAAACTACACCATGTAGTTGTTACGATGCGCGCACACTGACACCTAGAACGACACCATGAAGTTGTTACGATGCGCGCGCACTCTGACACCTAAAACGACACCATAAAGTTGTTACGATATGCGCGCACACTGGCACCTAAAACGACACCAAAAAAATTGTTACGATGCGCGCGCACACTGACACCTAAAACGATACCCTGTAGTTGTTACGATGCGCGCGCACACTGACACCTAAAACGACACCATGAAGTTGTTACGATGCGCGCGCACACTGACACCTAAAACGACACCATGAAGTTGTTACGATGCGCGCGCACACTGACACCTAAAACGACACCATGTAGTTGTTACGATGCGCGCGCACACTCACACCTAGAACGACACCATGAAGTGGTTACGAGGCGCGCGCACTCTGACACCTAAAACGACACCATGAAGT
Organism: Parnassius glacialis; assembly: GCA_033319125.1. Taxonomy (NCBI): domain Eukaryota; kingdom Metazoa; phylum Arthropoda; class Insecta; order Lepidoptera; family Papilionidae; genus Parnassius; species Parnassius glacialis. The sequence goes on along the minus strand of JAVANC010000015.1, from coordinate 8,281,636 downwards.
TGTTACGATGCGCGCGCACTCTGACACCTAAAACGACACCATAAAGTTGTTACGATATGCGCGCACACTGGCACCTAAAACGACACCAAAAAATTGTTACGATGCGCGCGCGCACTTACACCTAAAACGACACCATGAAGTTGTTACGATGCGCGCGCACACTGACACCTAAAACGACACCCTGTAGTTGTTACGATGCGCGCGCACACTGACACCTAAAACGACACCATGAAGTTGTTACGATGCGCGCGCACACTGACACCTAAAACGACACCATGAAGTTGTTACGATGCGCGCGCACACTGGCACCTAAAACGACACCATGAAGTTGTTACGATGCGCGCGCACACTGACACCTAAAACGACACCATGAAGTTGTTACGATGCGCGCGCACACTGACACCTAAAACGACACCATGAAGTTGTTACGATGCGCGCGCACACTGACACCTAAAACGACACCATGAAGTTGTTACGATGCGCGCGCATACTGACTCCTAAAACGACACCATGTAGTTGTTACGATGCGCGCGCACACTGACACCTAGAACGACACCATGAAGTGGTTACGAGGCGCGCGCACTCTGACACCTAAAACGACACCATGAAGTTGTTACAGTGCGCGCGCACACCGAAACCTAAAACTTATTTGAAAGCTGATACTTCTTGTGTGGTCCCATATGAATTTGATCAAGGTCAGACCAATAATTTTTGAGTTATTCTTAATAACTTATATTGAAGTCGGCTGTACAAATTTTTTAATTTTAAATTATTATGTTTAAAATTAAAAATGCGTGGTAAGGCATTATTTTATCTGATTTTCATTCATAAATATCTACTTTACTACGCACCCTATTTCGTAAGGGTTGATCGGTAGGCAAAAACGTTGTGAATAGAATTGCACACATAGGAGTGCAAGTACGTGTAGTTGTTGCCCATAAATCACATTAAATTTGGGATAATATCAAATGAAAGTAGAAGCATTATTTACTTTTATTTTCGGAAACTTCAATAACGGTATATCATTATTTATATATTTGAAATTATGTTTAAAACTTTTTTTTTCCCATTTATTCAAAATATTTAAAAAAAAAGAACAAAATTATTTTTTTAGCCCTACAGCAGAAACCACACACGGTTTAGTTGCTGTGGTCTATTAACTATAAACTATTATCTTATACTAAAAACTATTATAGATAATAATGGTAAATTTATATATTTATTAACTAATCACTAAGTATATTATTAATATGTAAATTTGAGATAAATCAGGTATAAACACATTAGATCAGGCAATTTACAGTAATTATGTTATCATTTAAGATACTATTAATATATTATACTAACTTATAATAATACAAATACACATACCATACCGACCATCTAGTTATTTAATTAGAAACTCTTTTAGTGTTCTTTTAGCTTTTTTTACTTTATAATATTTTACTTTATTTAAGACAGTGAGAGGAAGTTCGTTGAGTAAAGAGGGGAGCAGGTATTCCCACGTGCGCTTACCATAAATATTTTTGTAAGTTGGAAGCTTAAATGTCGGTAACCTATTCAACTTACGTAGGGTTACAGGTCTACTATATTTTTTTAATTTACTCAACTGTTCCCACTCTTCATATAGGACTGCCAATTTAATTTCTTCATATACATTTAACGTTTTACAGTATTTAGATAAGTTTGAATCATCATGTCTGTATAGTTGCTTAACATAGTTAGGAACTATTGCTTTTAAGATTTTTAGTTGTATTTTATAAATTTCTTGTATATAAGTTTTAAATGTTCTACCATTTCTACTCAGTCCATAGTTTATTATTGAACTTGCTAATGCCAAATATAAAAGTCTCAACGTTTGGTAAGGAATTTTATGCTTAAGTATTGTTAAATTACAAAGTATTGCTCTTAGTTTGTTACAAATGTGAATAACATGAGGTCTCCAGTTAAATTTACTATCTATTATTAGGCCTAAATACATATGCTGATCAACCAAACTTGGCTACTCTTTGAAAAATAACCCTGTATAAAATCTATTTATGTGTAATTATATTTATTTTTAAAATTAACGATCTTGAAATCTTTAATTTTATTTTTTCGGTTTCCTTTATAGCCAGTATATAAAAAAAAAGCCTGCAGCCATTTGTTTAAATTGGTAGCAGTTTGTGTGTGGAATACAATAGGAATTTACAATCGGGTGGGCTGTTTTTTCGTTCGTCATTGCAATGTCACAAAGCAAAATATCGTTAAATTTCTAAATTTTATTTATTTTTATGTTTTATTATGTAAATAATTATTTCTCAAAATAAATTGCCACCAACGACGATAGCTCCACCAGAAACAGAACAAAATATAATAATGCAACCAGGAGTTCCACAAATTTGCTAAATCTGAACAACCTCCAGGAGCTTTACCACAATCAGGTTCTGTGCCATACATCGAAAAATAACCGGGTGCACCCACGTATACAGGACCGGAACAGTATCCACAACATTCTATAATTGTATCACGTTATCCAGGAGCAGTCCCGCAGTATCAAGAAGCAATGTCGCAACAACCTGGTAATAAGTCGCAAAAACCCGGAGGTAAGCCGCAACAACCTAGAGGCTCAACACAAAAACGAAGGAGCGACGTGACAGAAGTGGCTCCAGGGCGATCTGTTGCCCCACCACTATATCCATCGCAGCCTGGACCTATTCCAGCGACTAAAGAGGAGTTAGCTGCATTACAAGCCTTTATGCAGCGGTTACACTGCGACATTGAACAATTGACGAATGACTTTTATGTAGCCATGGCTGAGTTGAGACCCGGAATGGGTAAGTACTTTTTTAATTAAAAACTATCACGATTATAATCTTCTCTGAGCGATGACAGCTTATCAAGATCTCATGCTTCTAATTTTTTTTTATATAATAAGGGTGACAAATGAGCAGACAGTCCATCTAATGGTAAGTGGTTGCTGCTTCCCATAGACATCTCCATCTATCCTCGATTACAAATCAAAATGTCGTCCGTGAGGACTAAGATAGAATGCCTCATTACCAGTAAAAAGGGTCTCCGGTTCTCTACACTAACCATACGAAACACAGCAGCGTTAAGCTGCTATTTTACGCTGGTATTCTGTGAGAGCTTGGTCCTTCCCCGGTCGAGCCGACCCATTCGTGCTACAACTATACTATTAATATAGTTGCAGCATGATTCTACCACGTAAAGATGTATGTAAAGTGATGATATAACCATGTCGTTTATATGTCAGACATAATTCATTGCTAAATTATTCGATCAACCTTTTGATTCTACCTTTCTTTATAGAATATGGGTAACAAGAAGGCACATAATCACATTTTTCATAAAATAAGTGACAAATGAGCACACAGTTCAACTGATGGTAAGTGTATGTTGTGTCCCATAAGCATCTACATCTATCCCCAATGAGAAATAAAAATTGAGAGAGTTTATGGTTCTCTTCACCCATCATACGTAGCACAGCAGAATTAAGCTGCTATTTTATGCTGGTATTCTTTGAGAATGTGATCCTACCCTGTTCGAACCGACGCATTCGTGCTATAATTGTAATATACCTACATCATAGCTCTCCCATGTATAAACGTATTAACATGATGGTAGTAAGTAGTTGTTAAGACCCAAAGACATCCACGTACATTATCATTTTTTTATAAGATAAGTGTGACAAGCGAGCTCACAGTCCACCTGATGGTAAGTGGTTGCCGTGGCCCATAGACAATTAACATATATCCTCGTTTGCAAATCAAAATGCAGATGCGTTGTCAGCCGTGAGAACTGAGATGAGAGATCTCCGGTTCTCTACACTCACCATACGTAACACAGCAGCATTAAGCTGCTATTTTACGTTGGTATTCTATGAGAGCGTGGACCTTCCGAGTCGAGCCGGCCCGTACGTGCTAAAACTATAATATAGCTGCAGCATGGCTCTACGACGTTAAAAAATTAAGATTTAAGATGCAGATGCATTGTCACTCCTTTGGACTAAGATGGAATGCCTCGTTAACAGTTAAAAGGGTCTCCAGTTCTCTTCAGTCATCATAGGAAACATGAGCATTATTCTTCTGTCTCTCGTTGTATTTTGTTTTGAGAGCGTGGTTCTTCCCCGGTCGAGTGACCCCCTCTTGCGGCCGCCATATATAGGATGAATCCTAGTTCTTTTTTACATGCATGCGGTTTTTGGCACAACGCCGTACCGTAAAATAATTAATGTATATACAGAGGACCCTGAATATTAACATTAACATTGCTAAAATATTAACATCATTTCCCTTTTTTACGTGGTATTAGCACCCCGTTTACGTCCACCCATGCCACCATTGGCTCCACTAGCACCTGATGCAAGGACGTCGTGTACTCAAGGCTTACAAAAATTTCCCATGCCACCATTACCTCCAGTTGCACATGATCCAAGGACGGCGGGTACTCAAGGCTTACAAAAATTTCCCATGCCACCATTACCTCCAGTAGCACATGATCCAAGGACGGCGGGTACTCAAGGCTTACAAAAATTTCCCATGCCACCATTACCTCCAGTAGCACATGATCCAAGGACGGCGGGTACTCAAGGCTTACAAAAATTTCCCATGCCACCATTGCCTCCAGTAGCACCTGATGCACGGACGGCGGATACTCAAGGCTTACAAAAATTTCCCATGCCACCATTACCTCCAGTAGCACATGATCCAAGGACGGCGGGTACTCAAGGCTTACAAAAATTTCCCATGCCACCATTACCTCCAGTAGCACATGATCCAACGACGGCGGGTACTCAAGGCTTACAAAAATTTCCAATGCCACCATTGCCTCCAGTAGCACCTGATGCAAGGACAGCGGATACTCAAGGCTTACAAAAATTTCCCATGCCACCATTACCTCCAGTAGCACATGATCCAAGGACGGCGGATACTCAAGGCTTACAAAAATTTCCCATGCCACCATTACCTCCAGTAGCACATGATCCAAGGACGGCGGATACTCAAGGATTACAAAAATTTCCCATGCCACCATTACCTCCAGTAGCACATGATCCAAGGACGGCAGGTACTCAAGGCTTACAAAAATTTCCCATGCCACCATTACCTCCAGTAGCACATGATCCAAGGACGGCGGATACTCAAGGCTTACAAAAATTTCCCATGCCACCATTGCCTCCAGTAGCACCTGATGCAAGGACAGCGGATACTCAAGGCTTACAAAAATTTCCCATGCCACCATTACCTCCAGTAGCACATGATCCAACGACGGCGGGTACTCAAGGCTTACAAAAATTTCCCATGCCACCATTACCTCCAGTAGCACATGATCCAACGACGGCGGGTACTCAAGGCTTACAAAAATTTCCCATGCCACCATTACCTCCAGTAGCACATGACCCAAGGACGGCGGATACTCAAGGCTTACAAAAATTTCCCATGCCACCATTACCTCCAGTAGCACATGATCCAACGACGGCGGGTACTCAAGGCTTACAAAAATTTCCCATGCCTCCATTGCCTCCAGTAGCACATGATCCAACGACGGCGGGTACTCAAGGCTTACAAAGATTTCCCATGCCACCATTACCTCCAGTAGCACATGATCCAACGACGGCGGGTACTCAAGGCTTACAAAGATTTCCCATGCCTCCATTGCCTCCAGTAGCTCCTGATACTACGACGGCGGAGACACAAGGCTTACAAAGATTTCCCATGCCACCATTGCCTCCAGTAGCACCTGATACAAAGACACGGCGTAAACAAGGCTGACAAAGTAATTCAGGTATTTTATCAATTTCTTATAAAGTTGTAAGTAAATTAATTTTATAATTTCTTATATTCCCATCATCATTACAGTTTATAGCCCGTACCGAGTCTAAAGTTAACATGAGAAACAAAAGACTGGATCTCATTCTAATTAAACTACGTCCATGTCCTACGTCTTCACTCCACTTAGTGGCAAAGATATCCTATGTGATTTGTGGTGAAACTGCCAATCGAGATATAGATTTTCTTGTATATATTTTTTTTTATAGGAAAAGGGTGACAAACGAGCACACAGTCCACCTGATGGTAAGTGGTTGCTGCGGCCCATAGACATCTACATCTATCCTCTATTACAAATCAAAATGTAGATGCGTTGTCACCCGTGAGGACTAAGATGGAATGCCTCATTTCCAGTAAAAAGGGCCTCCGGCCACCTGCACTCACCAAGCGAAACGCAGAGGTAAACCTCCACTTCACGCTGGTTTTCTGTGAGGTCTCTATTCTACCACTGTTTATTATTCATATAAAATGTATAGCTAGTGTCAGGTAATAAAAACAAGGCATTTGACACTAATGTTATTCTATGCATTGAAACCTAACAATAGTGCAGTATGTGATTAAGTACTCTGATTTTCTTCTGATGGATTAGTGAAATAGAAGTTGGCAATACTGCGCCTTTACAGACGGCTTAACTTACATACAGCATAGGGATAAGTCAATTTAACTTGTACTCGTTCTACTCGCATGCAGTTCGATCCTTCAAATAGATTATTAGAATAATGTTATATTTTAAACTACTTGCACCAAGTCAATAGACCACGTTTTCTCACAAAACTTACAAATTGAAATATAGCTTTGCCAATTCATTTATTACGAAGGAAAGACTAGAAATGAGTTGGGGGGATGACTCGAACCTAGTCAGTTTGAATAGCCTATCAGAGGAGGATGTCAGGGGATCATGGTTGAATAGGGGCAAAAATTCACATTACACTCCTTGCCAAAACCAAAAAATTCTTATTTGGGCTATAACTCCGCCTCCTTCCGAGGTTCTTACACAGTCTTTATATCCCGCATCCAACTACAGATGCAAAACGTGAGCATCTTAAATTATCATCATAAAGAATGGGATTACAAATGGCGCCTCTGAGATTAGAAATGTACTTACTGTCAACATGTACATTACCAATAGCGAAAACCCACTAATAACGGTATATTGTTATAACGTTATATTATTCGGTAAATTGGAAAATTCCTACTAATCGGAAAATATTTGAAAAGAATTGTACATAAGTTGGTACATTAATTTTAAAATATCATAACTAGCGACCCGCTCTGACTTCACCTAGGTGGGATCTAATTGAACGACTTAAGATAATCTTTAAAGACCATTTATTTTGTCTTATTATCTCTTACAAAGCAATAAGGACCGTGGCCGAGCTCACTTGACTACTCTAGCGCCATCTATTATCTATCTACGGAAGCGGTTGCGATGTATATCGATATGAAAATTTGACGCGCTAAATACATCGTTCTTTATTTAATACATTTCCATAGATGTCGCTACATGGTACCGCTAAGTAAGATTGACGAAGTCATTGGGCTCTAGTTATTACTATTTTAATAAAATCACTAAATTTTTTGGATAAAATTTAATCTAGATCACTCATGGTATTACTCTCTATTTGTTCGTGAAGTTTGATTACACTCACTCACGAACGAAAATTTGAAAAATGTTTACTCATCATCTCATCATCATCATCATCACCATGATTACAAAAATATTAACAAACAAAATCAACAATAATTATGAAGAAAACTCTCAGAACGCATTATGGCCCATAAATTCGGACTGAGAAAAAAACGAAAAACCAGATATTTTGTTTTTAGTTTTTTTATAGGATAAGGGTGACAAACGAGCACACAGAGCACACAGTCCACCTGATGGTAAGGGGTTGCTGTGGCCTATGGACATCTACATCTATCTTCGATTACGAATCAAAATTACGTTTTACGGATCTTCTATGTACTCTGTCAACACCTTATTGTTATTACCTACATTCAATGCAAATAAATCAATATTCTATTAATATTATATATATATATATATATATATAGTCCGTAAGGACTAAGATGGAATGCCTCTTTTCCAGTAAAAAGGGGCTCCGGTTCTCTATACTCACCATACGAAACACAGCAGCGTTAAGCTGCTACTTTACGCTGGTATTCTGTGAGGGCGTGGTCCTTCCCCGGTCGATCCGACCCATTCATGCTACAACCATAACATAGCTGCAGCATGGCTCTACCACGTATACAAATACCAAGATTATGGCATGCGCGAACATCTACGCCAACATTTACACTTGACAAGCAAGCATACAGTCTACCGATAAATTTATGCTGTAGCATATAGATAGATACCTAAATACATCTATCCCCGATTATGAAACGAAGCACTGTGTCTTAACTACTATGTGATCCTGATAAAGAACTAATAAATATGATCACCGGTTCTCGATATTCGTCTTTCGAAACAAAACAGCATTATTCTGCTATTTTGATTTTTAATGAATTTATTTAGGCCACGTTATAGTTGTTACCTGAAGGTTATGGAATTCCTTTCTTTTTTCAAATGGGTAAAAAGAAATAACTAATAAAAAGTAAAGGCCAGGTTATGTTTATTTATTTATTACTTGAGACATCTATCCTTACAAGCTTATTACCTTGATTAATTGTGTAATCGTGTCAGAGAAAACACCATTATGATAAGTACCTAAGTATTAATATAACTCAAGTAAGACTGTTGTTATGGTTCAATGTCAAATATTAATATTCATATGTCAATAATAATATAATGTTTTTACGTTGTAGAGCCATGCTGCAGCTATATTAGTAGCATAGTTGTAGCATGAATGGGTCGGCTCGACCGGGGAAGGACCACGCTCTCATAGAATACCAGCGTAAAATAACAGCTTAACGCTGTATTTCGTATGGTGAGTGTAGAGAACCGGAGACCCTTTTTACTGGAAAAGAGGCATTATATCTTAGTCCTCACGGCAGACAGCGCATCTGCATTTTGATTCGTAATCGAGGATAGATGTAGATGTCTAGGGACCACCGCAACCACTTACAATCAGGTGGACTGTATCCTCGTTTGTCACCCTTATTCTATAAAAAAGTTAATTATAAATGTTACATTTCTTTATATTATGTTTTCTGTATTTATGTCAAATATATGTAGATGTCTAAAGACCACAACATTTACTTTCCAACTGGTGGGCTGTGTGCTCTCTTGTTACCCGTATTGAAAAAAAAATGATTACGAATACCAATGTACACAATATATGTAAATAATTCTCTCTCCAGTTCTCTACAAGCGACACACGGAGAGGAAAAATATCTATGAATAAAATTTCAATTACATTTAAATTTAACGACGTATTCCCAACGCTAGTTGTGGACCCTCAGTATATAAAATCTGATTTATTTGAAGCCAAGTCGAATTGATAGAGAACATTCATAAATATATACATACATAGAAATACACGCATACCTTTTTAATAGAATAAGGGTGACAAACGAGTACACAGTACACCTGATGGTAAGTGGGTGCTGTGGCCCATAGACATTTACGTTTATCCTCGATTAAGAATCAAAATACAGATGCGTTGTCATCCGTCAGTACTCCTCAGTCCTCCGACTGAAACGTTTTATTTAAAAATGGTTTCTGATTTTCTATATTCAGCATACAAAACACAACAGCATTAAGCTGCTATTTTACGCTGGTATTCTGTGAGAGCTTGGTCCTTCCGCGGTTGAGTCGATTTATTTTTGCTACAACCAAAATATAGCTGTAGCGTGGCTCCACGTTATCAAATATGAGTGCTGTTTACGATCATAAATATTCTAAACGCAAAACTGCTTAATTCAAGTTAAGATCGTAATACAAAAAATATAGAATTATTTAATATGGCATTTTAAACTAGTCTACTATATATATTATGGCAGCTCTCACGGAATACCATAGTAAAATAGCAGCTTAATGATGCTGTGTTTCTTATGGTGAGTGTAGAGAACCGAAGACTTTTTACTGGAAAATAGGCATTCTATCTTAGTCCTCACGGCTGACAACGCATCTGCATTTTAAATCGCAAACGATGTAGATGTCTATAGGCCACAGCAACCACTTACCATCAGTTGGACTGTGTGCTCGTTTGTCATCCTTATTCTATAAAAAATGTGAATGGGCCACATTATCCACATAACATCAGGTAGACTATGTGCTCGCTTGTTACCTTTATTATGCGTGAGTGACGACTTAGTAAGATATGCAGGACGATAATGAATGCCGTTGGCCCAGAACCGTGCTTTGTGGCATTCCTTGGAGGAGGCCTATGTTCAGTAGTGGACTTGTGAAGGACTATTTGTAAAGGGATACACCAATGAAAAAATAATGTACCGCTTATTATTTTTTAATACAATGAAATTTTCTTTTTATAGGATAGGGTGACAAACGAGCACACAGTCCACCTGATGGTAAGTGATTGCTGTGACCCATAGACATCTACATCTATCCTCAATAAAGAACCAAAACACATATGCGTTGGCACCCGTGAGGACTAAGATGGAATGCCTCTTTTCTAGTAAAAAGAGTTTCCTGTTCTCTACACTCACCATACGAAACACAGCAGACTTAAGCTGCTATTTTACGCTGGTATTCTGTGAGAGCGTGGCCCTTCCCCGGTTGAGCCGACCCATTCGTGCTACAACTATACTACTAATATAGCTGCAGCATGGCTCTACCACGTATACAAATTCAGTTCTCATAGACAAAGCGCAAAAGTTAATCTCATAGAACGCGAGCAACCCGTTAGTGACAAATAAGGTCTTGCCGACACATTCGTGCTACAACCGTAATGTACCTGCAACGTGGCTCTACCACGTATATAGGTGTATCAATAGTCTCTTATATTATAATTTAAACTCTTAAACGGGATCTTTACCTTAAATTTATTAACATAAGCAGAGAAAAGTTACTAAGTAGTACTAAGTGTGCCAGCGATCCCTAATAAGCATTCAAAGGTAGCTCTTAATCAATGCCATCTTAAACGTTAAAAAGACGACAGGGGGTGAGTAAGAGAGACAAAAACGTTACACGATGCATGTTATACTTACATAGTCCTTTGATTTCCTTGTCAGTCTAGTGATCGTAAGCGTAACTGCTGATCATGTGATCGCAAATTCGAATCCGGTTAGGGACAACATATGTCATGGGGTTTTCTGCCAAGAAATTTCCAGAAGTAGCCCAAAGTCAGAAAGCTGGCGACGTTTCTATTTTATTAATAGCATCGATACTAGCAGTGCTAATGATACTTTCCCCCTAACCCTCGGCCGTTTGGTCTCCCTTGCCGAGGGCTTCCATCTGGTTGGGTTTTTATATATTTATGTATTTTTATGTATTCATTCTATTTTATTGATATTTATGTATGTTTATATCTTTCGTTTACAATTATATATTTAAACAGCCCAACCAGATGAGAAAACTTTATAGATAGCCTCAATATTAATAATAATGTCCTGTAGACCGAATTTCGATCACGGCGGCCAGTCTCAACAGAGACTAGCCATCGGCGCAGGACAGGATTATAGTGCCCAAGTGTATGCGCAAGCACTGGCACTCTCTATTCCCTCACTCTCATAGTCCGACGGGACGGTAAACCGACGCGACTGGAGGGAGATCAGGCGCGAGACCAACGATGGTTCACAATCTGCAAAGATATCGCGTAACATACAAAAAATTATGCATTCGAATTGAGAACCTCCTCCTATTTGAAGTTGGTTAAGAAACCTCGATTAACATTCATTTATTTTGTAGGTTAGAAGTTCCTTGATCATCGAGACTATTTTATTACGTCATCATCAATCAGCTACGTTACTTTTACTTTGTGACATTGTGGAATCGCAAATGAATACGAAATTAAATCGCATAAGATACAATTCGAAAAGACAAAAATCAGAATCACACGCAAGAACGGATTTTTCAAGCCTAAATGTCGGAGTCGCAGAAAAATAAACAGGAATTTCGATGGTCCTTGCAGATACATATTAGTCAGTAAATTTATGTAACATTAAATAAAAAAATTGCAAAATTCAGAAAATTTTTAATTGTTTTTATACAATGTACGAATATTTAAATAAACCTAGCAAGCTAACAGCATAGCAAAGTGGCGAAGCAATCAGCTTTGTAGCGGTTTCTAACGGTTGCCGTTGAGTGATTAGTTTCAAAATAGGAGGTTCAGATGCCTGGGTGATCAGTAATCGATTGCTGAAAACAGAATTTGAAAATTCGAAAACGTTCTCGAAATAATCGTGGGACAGACGGACAGACGGACAGACATCGTGAAATCAATAAGTGTCTTCGCAAGCTTCGCCACTTAATAATAATTATGTAGTATGTTATTTTATCAAGTATTTAAAATACCTTAAATGTTACGTTTTGATTATGAGATATTTGCCTTGTTAATATCTTGAGTCAAATCATTCTATTTTATTAATAATAATAATATGTAACTGGCATTGTAAGTAATATCTAACACCCTACATCGTCCCGTGGGTGTCGTAATATGCGACAGAGAGAAACTGAAACAGGAGATGGATAGCAGCACGTTCATATTCATATTTAAAACGAGCACACAGTCCACCTGATGGTAAGTGATTGCAGCGGCCCATAGACATCTACATCTATCCTCGCTTGCGAATCAAAATGCAGATGCGTTGTTAGCCGTGAGGATTAAAGTAGAATGCCTCTTTTTTAGTAAAAAGGGTCTCCGGTTCTCTACAATGACCATACGAAACACAGCAGCATTAAGCTGCTATTTTACGCTATTATTCCGTGAGATTGTGGTTCTACCCCGGTTGAGCCGACCCATTCGTGCTACAACTATACTGTTAATATAGCTGCAGCAAGGCTCTATCACGTATAAAATAATACCACGTAGTACATCACTTTGCTCTATTGTCAATAGTTTCCGCAGCGTACGCGATATAAGGATTTTTTTGGTATTTTTTACACCTTGATTACATTAACGAAGTATTCATACGGATTCCTAACATTTTTGAAAATATTATATCACCTATGTTTATCAAAGATAATCTAATGGTGAAAGAATTTTTCAATTCTGTCTAGTAGTTTCGGAACCTGTTCAATTCAAACAAGCGAATCTTTTCTCTTTATAATATTATATTAGTGTAGAAAACATGTATGCAGTTTACACACGGTAGTAGTGAAACCTTCAGATAAGGAGACCTAGATAATAGGAAACACTGTATACTGTATTCTATTTCATTCTATCGCGAGATAAATCCTATAGATGTATATGTTTGTCTCTTTTTAGCGTCACTTTTTCGTTTCATCGAATTTCAAATCTCTACGATTCCAAAGAAGGTTTAACTTCTAAAATGCGGTTGCTATAGGAGATCTATATTTACATCCTATAAAAGTTCATTGCTGCATGAAGGATGGATAGTTGGGAGTAATAATATGTAAAATTATGTTATTTAGTTACTATAATCTCCGTTAATGTTTTTGTAACGCCTGTTACACAAAGCAAAATCCTCAGCCACGAGTACATGACTGATAATAACATCTGGGAATGAGGTCATCGCTACCATGCTGTTTCTAAATGTTTTCATAACAATTGTATAAAGTTTATTGTAAATTTGGCTTTAAAAAACAAGTCCCGCTGGCTTTCTTGCTGATTCTTACCAGGACAGAGATTTTTTTGCAAACCAGTGGTGAAAGTAAAAAATGACTTTCAATAAGTATGACTGTAATTTTTATATTGAATGAAAATGTTTCTATTCTATTCTATACATAGACACATAATATGGAATAGAACAGAAGAACATTACCCAAATGTTCGCACAACGAACTTCAACACTCATTTCGCAAAAGAAGGGAGGGTCTCTAAAGTTCCTCACTTGTCTCTAATTAGCAAGCAAATGGATCGCACCCTATATTGAGCGAGAAGGATACCTAGAACATACAAAGTATAGCTGCAATTTCTTTATTTTGTTTAATACTACCTTATCCTTAGACTTACAAGGGTACCTCAGGGACTAAGCGACCCGAGTTCGATTCCGGCGGGGTGAATTTGTAGCATTTTTGCATTTACACTGTGCAACGAAATAAAACGTTAAATGTTACATCGTATCCTGCCACACTTCCCACCAAAGTTTGTATAAAAAACCCACCAAATTTTATATAAAATAAAGGTGACAAAGGAGCATATAATTCATATATATTAAACAATCCTGCATCTCCTTTATATTTATCCTTGTGTGTTTATTGTGTTCTTTCGTGTAGTTGCAGCAGGAATGGGTTGGCTTGACTGGGGAAGGACCACGCTCTCACAGAATACCAGTTTAAAATAGCAACTTAACGCTGCTGTGTTTCGTATGGTGAGTATAGAGAACCGGAGAGCTTTTTTAACTGGAAAAGAGGCATTTCATTTTAGTCCTCACGGGTGACAACGCATCTGCATTTTGATACTTTATTTACGATAGGTGTTGATGTCTATGGGTTACAGCAACCACTTAACATCAGGTGAACTGTGTGCTCGTTTGTCACCCTATCCTTTAAAAAAGTTCCATATAAAATGTTATATTGTTATTATCCGTGTGTTTAAAGTACAGATATATATATCGTGATCGTCATTTTTAATTATATATGACCAATTTCTTTAAATCTAGTAGGTTTTGGTACCAAATAGTGTGACATTTTACTTTAATTGTGTTTTTGGTTTATTTTTCGCTATAAATCTGAAGAGACATTCGAACTAACAGTCCACCTGGATGTTCAGCGGCTACTGCAAATAAACAATCCATGGACACCTGCAACCCACTTCAAATAAACAAGGCTACAGTATGCCTGTAATTATAACCTGTGTACTGGCTGTATATACACTTCTGACTGGATTACAGCAGTGTACGTAGTTTAGGAGAGTTTATTACTACGAAAAAAAAAACAATTACACACTCATGATAAATGTACACAATTTAAACCAACTTGAATATAAAACGATTGTTTCAAATAATTTAATGAGTAAGAATAAGGCCCCCCGCGCAATAGACAGCCTGGCTGCGGCAGCCAGTCGAACATATGACGGTGTACAGAGCGAGTAGGCAAATGTATGTAGCTGCCGTCAGTTACCGCGTACTTGTCGTAGCAGCCAGGCGTATTTTGTGTTCCGAAACCACAAAATGACTTTTGAATATAAAGGAAAGATTTCAAGTTCTTTTTGGAACGAAGTTTTTCCGTCACAACCCCTTCTGACGCAGTGTAGACGGCCTTGACGGCAATAAGGAAAAGAGATAGAATAATATCCAACTCCCTTGAACTTTTCCTTATCTTGCCATGAAAGAAATATTATTTTACTTTAAATAACGCTTCATTTTAATAGACGCTAGTAATTCATTTATTTGTATTTGTTAATAATTTGTTATAATACGTTTACAAATAATAATATATTAAATTGTACTGATGTTAATATCGCTACAAATATGCTAATAAAGGAGCTACAAAGAGCTATAGACGTATATATTACAATGAAGACAGTCCCCTCTTGCAAGAGAATGAAGGTTCCTTGGCTTACTCAAGGACTACTAAGGTGCATTAGACATAGAGGCAAACTTGATCCTGATGTCATAAGTCATCCTGATAATATAAATCTTACGACTACTTATAAACGCTAAAAAAAGTTATAACAGATTTTGATAACAATGAATTATATAAAACCGGAAATGATAATAAAATAATGTTGAAAATCGTTTTAACGATTTTCAACATTATTAAAATTTTTTAAAATATAGGTAAACTAAATAGTACTGTTACGTCTTTAAATACTAATCTTATTAGCTTAAAAGCCAGTCCTTGTGAAACAATTAACTATATTAATAATTATACTGCCAATATTGGAAAGAAATTTGCAGACGGAATTTCAAGAAATTACGTGAGAAATGAATCAACAACAGCGGACTCAAATTTAATGAATTAGTCTCAATCTTTGGGCTTGAGGACCACCGATCCACTTGAAGTCGAGTATTTACTGAGTAATCTTAACACTTACACCGTCGTCAGTCATGTTTTATTATCAATAATCTGTACAAACGGATTAAACATAATTCTGCACCAGGCTAGGATGGAATTTCTAATCAGGTCCTTAAATATACTAAGCATCTAATAATTCCCTCTATTGTGCACATTTGTAGCCTGAGTCTTGAATCAGGTGTGTTCCTGATCAATTCAAGGTAGCTTTAACTCCTATACACAAAGGCGGAGACAGAGACAGTATCAGTAACTATAGTCCCATTTCCTTTCTACCAGCACTATCTAAAGTTTAAGAACGTCTATTAAATAATCGTTAAAATCATATTTTTCTAAATATAACTTAATTTCTGAAAATCAATTTGGTTTTGTAAATAGAAAATCTACTGAAGTTGCAGTTTTATCTCTAACAGAGTTCATTGTAAGACATGTCGACAGTAATAATAAATGTATAGGAATATTCTTGGACCTCGCAAAGGCGTTCGATACAGTATCTGTGCCGATACTGTTAGCTAAGATGGAAAAACTAAGTATCAGGGGTATAACTCTGAAGTTGTTCATAAGTTACCTATCAAATAAAACTTGATTTGTAAGAATTGGAAGCTTAACGAGTGAAAAAACTAGTATTAGTTATGGCGTACCTCAAGGTAGCATACTTGGCCCTACCTTGTTTCTCATATACGACTATGTGAATGGTTTATGTGGGCTTAAAATGCGCGGCTGTAATATTGTTGCCTATGCTGATGACGCTGTTCTACTGTTTCATGTACCCTCCTTGTATGAAAGCATTGACTTAGCTCAGATACGTTTTTGGCCCGTGCTATTTATTACCCCATATAATAAGTCCGTATCGCAGAATGGATTCCACATAGGCAAAGTACGCAGTAAGTGCTGTATTTTTTGTGGATACTTTGCTTAGTTTGTAAAGTGCGTACGAAAATCTATTTATTTTTTTACAAACATAAGTCACTGAATTCTTCACCTGCCGTCGCCGAATCATTACTTAAACAAAATGTAAATGCGTGTACAAAGAATTTTACATTTCATAAAGTATCATCAAAAGATATTGTAAAATATTTTAAAATTATTGACATTAAGAAAACTGCAGATCTGTGGAAGATTTCAGTTAAAGTTATTGCGTCTATAATAGATATAATCACGCCTCAACTAGCTATTATTTTTAATAATTGTATCGAATATGGTATGTTTCCTGATTTAATGAAGCATAGTAAACTAATACCTTTAAATAAATCTGATAGATTTTGGTAGAGCCACTCGGCTTTGCTGTTGCACGTATGGGCAGGTTCGAACTGGGGTGGTACCACGACCTCACAGAAAGCCAGCGTGAAGTAGAAGCTCTGCTTCTGCATTTTGTCTCGTGTGTGCAAGTGGCCGGAGGTCTAATTCCCCCTCCACCCACCCCTAACATGGTAGCGGAGTTAAATATAACTTTGTACTGTTTAGTTTTTGTCCTTCAAAATTAATGTTTATTATTCAGTTCAATGATGTGAGTTTAGTATGCATAATCAACTCGGCTGGGCAGCTTTCGGGAAGCTACGACACATCTTCTCGTCAGACATACCTCAAAACCTTAAAACGAGATTGTACAACCAGTGCGTGTTGCCAGTGATGACTTACGGAACTGAGACGTGGTCCTTCACTGCTGGCCGTATGAGGAAGCTCAAGGTCGCTCAGCGAGCTATGGAGAGGGCTATGCTCGGAGTTTCTCTGCGTGATAAACTTAGGAATGAGTATATTCGCAGTAGAACCAGAGTAACCGACATAGCCCAACGGATTAGTAAGCTGAAGTGGCAGTGGGCCGGCCATATAGCTCGAAGAACCGACAACCGGTGGGGAAGAAAGGTTCATGAGTGGCAGCCTCGTACCAGTAGGCGAAGTGTAGGGCGACCCCCCACGAGATGGAGTGACGACCTGGTAAGACATGCAGGAAGTCGATGGATGCAGGTGGCTCAGGACCGTGCTTTGTGGCATTCCTTGGGGGAGGCCTATGTTCAGCAGTGGACTTGTAAAGGGCTGTAATGATGATGATGATGATGAATTTTTTCATATACTTTTGGCAAAATTGGCACGTGCGCCATAGGACGGTAACTGTCCAAAATTGACTTTTTGTCTTTTTTGAACAAAAGCTTAACCAAAGAAAATTTAAGTTTATCAGGAAAAACGCCAGAGACTATTAATAAGTTTATTAAAAATGCCAAGACCCTGCCTATTTCTTTATAACAGGCCTTTACCGTATAGTGGCAGTCAAGAATATCCACTACCCTATATCTTCCCGTGGGTGTCGTAAAAGGCGAAAAAGGGAAACACGCAGGAGGTGGGCAGCAGCATCTTCCTGATAATAGCCAAAATTACAATAAAAAAAACTGCGGTTGCCAACCCACTCGCCAAAGCGTGGCAACTATGGCAAATACCCCCCTATGAAGAGAGTAATAAGTAGACGGCCCCCAGTCCCCGGCAGCCCCGCTATTCCTGGATACGGTGGCGACCATGGTAACGGCGGGGCAGGGGGTGCTAAGAATCTCCAGTGGAGGTTCGGTTGCCACCTTAGACGACTCGAACTGGCAACGTACAACGCACGCACCCTGAGTACAGACTTTAATATAATGGATTTCCGCAAAATAACGCCTGATTCTATTATTTATTATCAACTAATTTATTATTTTAAAATTAATTCGTTAAGATCCGCGTGAAAATGTGTGCAACCTTAATATCACTACCTCCAACTCCTATATACTAGGAAAGAAAAACCACCATCGATAACATGACTTTGTTCACCTCTAAACAAGGCATCATCAGAAGCAAAAGACTGCGATAGCTGCGATGCCGGGGCAGGTCGCTAGTCTTATTATAAATATTTATATTTGCATATATTCAAAATATGGAATTGTTAATTACAATTTTACGCGCTGATTTATTAAATGTTTAGCGGTGAAAGAAATTAACGTGAGAAAATGTGTATGTTTGAAAACTAGAAAAATATAATGTGATGTCCACCAACAAACAATGGAGCAGGTGACCTGTTCAAAAAGCACTCCCGAAAAGGAAAGAAGCTTCAGTTGTGAGACGTAATGAGCTATTACTTTATTTTTTCGTCTGTTTATTATAAAAATCGTATATTACAAAGATCATATATACTATGCTATTCAAATAAGAATAGTACTGACCCGACGCCATATTGTGACGTCATGGCTGTCAATGCGGTTCGCATCGACAGCCATGATGTTGGAGTTGGATTGGGTGGGTAAACCAGATATTTATGAAATAATATTTATTTACAAATAAATACAAGGAAACCGCTGTAGGGGCGGTTAAGAATATCCACTACCCCATATCTTTCCGTGGGTGTCGTAAAAGGCGACAAAGGCAAACAGGCAGGACATGGGCAGCAACATCTTCCTGGTAACGGTAAAAATACAATTAAAAAACTGCGGTTGCCAACCCGCTCGCCAAGCGTGGCAGCTATGGCAAAATACCCCCCATGATGAAAGTTACAAAGAGACGGCCCCCAGTCCCCGGCGGCCCCGCTATTCCTGGCTACGGTGGCAACCTTGGTAACGGCGGGGCAGGGGGTGCTAAGAATTTCCGGTGGAGGTTCGGTTGCCACCTACGACGACTCGACCTGGCAACATACAACGCACAACCCCTGAGGACTGACGAGAAGATTGTGGAGCTGGAAGAAGAGATAGACAAGTTGCGCTGGCATATTATAGGATTATCCGAAGTCCGAAGAGAGGGGGAGGACACGGTAATCCTCGAATCCGGCAACTTGCTCTATCACCGGGAGGGCGACCATCTGTCCCAAGGAGGTGTCAGGTTTATCGTCCACAAGTCTCTCGTTAACACCGTTGTAAAGATCGGGAGTGTGTAGACGAGGGTTGCGTACCTTATACTCAGAATCACCAAACGGTATTCGCTGAAGGTCATACAGGTTTACGCACCAACCTCGGCACACCCGGATGAGGAGGTGGAGGAAATGTATGAGGATATCTCTAGAGCCATGCATTCCTCCAAAACCCAATATACGGTGTTAATGGGAGACTTTAATGCAAAACTAGGCACAAGAGAGAACGGTGAGCTGAAAGTAGGGAAATTTGGAATAGGGCAACGGAACCCAAGGGGCCAGCAGCTGGCCGACTTCATGGAGAAAGAGGGACTCTTTATGATGAACTCTTTCTTCCAGAAGCGGCCCCACAGGAAGTGGACCTGGTCGAGCCCCGACGGTTCGACAAAAAATGAGATTGACTTCATTATGACGAACCAGACGACAATTGTTCAGTGATGTCTCAGTGATCGCGAGGGTGAAAACCGGCAGCGATCACCGAATGGTTAGAGGCACACTGAACCTAAACGTTAAGTTGGAGAGGTCTCGTCTAATGAAGTCAACGCTCCGTCTCCCTCGTGCTCAAATCCAAAGTCCCGAAACCTTTCAGCTCGAGTTACAAAACCGTGTTCAGTGCCTAGAAAACTGCAATGAAGCGGACGATTTGAATGAGAAGCTCGTGGAAACTGTTCATGCGGTCGGAGCTAAGTTCTGCAAGACCCGCCGCAGAAGAACACAAAAACTATCCGATCACACTCTTAATCTCATGGCTGTTAGACGGGAGATGAAGCTACATCCTTCAACAGATTTGACAGCATACGGGCAACTGAACAGACATATCTCCAAATGCATGCGGCGGGACTTACGCAACTTAAATACAGCTTATATTGAAGAAGCGATCGAGCGGAACCAAGGCTCCAAAGTCTTTGCCAGAGATCTGTCTGCCAGATAGAGTCAACTGTCAAAGCTGAAGACCGAGTGTGACAGCATCGTTTCCGGGGCACCTGAAATTTTGAGTGAGACTGAGAGGTTCTATGGACAGCTGTACACTTCATCGTTGGAACCACACGCAAGTGTGAGCAACGATCCAAGAGCGAGTCTTATTCAACACTATTCCGAAGATATCCCGGACGTCAGTCTGAGCGAGGTTAGAATGGCTCTCCAGCATCTAAAAAACGGCAAGGCACCAGGCGAGGATGGAATTACAGCGGAGCTTCTGAAAGCGGGTGGAAAACCGGTACTGGAAGTCCTTAAGAGGCTCTTTAATTCCGTCCTCCATGGTGGCATTACACCGGAGGCGTGGAGCAGAAGTGCGGTGGTCTTGTTCTTCAAAAAAGGTGACAATGCTCTCTTGAAGAACTATAGACCGATTTCCCTTCTGAGCCGCGTCTACGTGCTGTTTTCGAGAGTCATTATGAATCTTGAACGACTTGAAGACTTCTAGCCTCCCGAACAAGCCGGTTTCCGAAAGGGCTTTAGCACCATAGATCACATACATACCCCTCGGCAAGTTGTACAGAAGTCCGAAGAGTACAATTTGCCACTACGTCTGGCGTATGTGGACTATGAGAAAGCCTTTGATTCCGTCGCAATTTGGGCGGTGCTGCAGTCCCTTCAGCGGTGCCAAGTTGATTGTCGGTATATCGAAGTGCTGAAGTGCTTGTACAGTAGGGCTACGATGGCTATCCGAGTACAGAACCAGAGTACGAAACCTATTCAATTGCAGAGAGGTGTAAAACAGGGTGACGTTATATCCCCGAAACTCTGCACCGCTGCATTGGAAGTCGTTTTCAAGCTTCTGGACTGGAAAGGATACGGTATTAATATCAATGGCGAATACATCACTCACCTTCGATTTGCCGACGATATAGTCCTTATGGCAGAATCGCTGGAGGTCCTAAGCACTATGCTCAATGACCTCAATAGTGTCTCCCAACAGATAGGTCTTAAGATGAACATGGACAAAACAAAGATTATGTTTAATGTCCATGTCACACCTATGCCGGTAGTTGTTGGGAGCACTAAGCTCGAAGTTGTTGACGAGTATGTTTACCTGGTACAAATAGTCCAACTTCGACCGAGAGGTCAATCGACGGATTCAACTCGGCTGGGCAGCGTTCGGGAAGCTACGACACATCTTCTCGTCAGACATACCTCAAAACCTTAAAACGAAATTGTACAACCAGTGCGTGTTGCCAGTGATGACTTACGGATCTGAGACGTGGTCCTTCACTGCTGACCGTATGAGGAATCTTAAGGTCGCTCAGAGAGCTATGTAGAGGGCTATGCTCGGAGTTTCTCTGCATGATAAACTTAGGAGTGAGGATATCCGCAGTAGAACCAGAGCAACCGATATAGCCCAACGGATTAGTAAGCTGAAGTAGCAGTGGGCCGGCTATATAGCTCGAAGAACCGACAACCGATGGGGAAGGAAGGTTCTTGAGTGGCAGCCTCGTACCGGTAGGCGATGTGTAGGGCGACCCCCCACGAGATGGAGTGACGACCTGGTAAGACATGGAGGAAGTCGATGGATGCAGGTGGCTCAGGACCGTGCTTTGTGGCATTCCTTGGGGGAGGCCTATGTTCAACAGTGGACTAATGAAAGGCTGTAATAATGATGATGATAATGAGATGATAATTACTTTGATACAAATGCCGTCATACCCTTCTGAGTTACTATTATTCAAGGTCATTATTACTTTATCTATGTCATATTCGTCAGCAGGGCTTAGATAAATAGAATTATTTAGGATTTCTTTGTTTGTCAATTCAATGAAGAATTTATTGAAAATGTTTGCGATTTGTGTAGGACAAGTAATAACTTCGTTGTCGTATTCAACAATATCAATGTGATTATTATGTTGCACCTTGGTATCTATTTCATCCTGTATGACCTTCCAAGTAGCTTTGCAGGTATATTTGCTGTTTAACACATATTTATTATTAGTTGTTTTCTTAGAACATAGTGTGCATTTTTAGTAGTTTTAAGTGGGCTTTATATTTGTGTTTGTTTTGAGGAGTTTTTCTCCTATAATAATTTTTTCTTAGGACTATTTTTCGCGCAGCTATTCCTAATTCCCTTAGATATCCATTTTAAATAGGACTTTGTAGATAGTCTAACTTTCTTATAAGGGAAGCAGAGTTTGTAAAGAAGGCATAGCCTGAAATTTATTGAACGCAGCATTAGGTTCTATTTCGCTGTAAACATCTGAAAATGAAAGGCTCACCATATATCTTTTAAACTTCTCTATATTTTCAGGAGAGTATTCCTATAGGTGTATAAGGTTTTTGGGGGAGGAACCTTTGATTTAGTACTAAAACTAAGAATTTGCGCAGTATCATGGTCCAATAAACAGAGAGGGAGGGTAAGTCCAGTTGCACCTTTAACATTACTAAATATAATTATGGTCAATACATGATAGGCGATTGAAGTGTGATTGAGTGAGATTTTAGTTTTGGAGAATATCTAGTAAGTTGTTGGTCACATTATTACTTATTAAAATATTTATGTTAATATCTCCCAAAATCATAATTTTTTGCTTCGAGTGCTTATGCAAAAAATTACTAAGCACAAGCTCCAGTTTGTCGAAAAAGCATTCTAAATGCCTTTTTTTAGCAGTTTAATAACGCAGGCAATAATCATGTTGTGATAAGGTAGTTTTAAAGAATAGAATTCAAAATGGCTTTGGCCAACTTTCATTTTGAATGCTTTTCAAGTATCCGGGTAGATTTAATTAAAGTAAAACGTCTGGTTAGCTAAGCGAGCACTTAATTTTTTTTTAGATAGGTAAAATAGCATGGAGCACTTTATCATATTATAATTTAAAAAAAGTTGCCTCCACACAAGTTTATTTTTTATTAAACTGAAGGAAGTGGGCTGTTTTTATTAAGCTTTACTCTTGTACCCATGTACACACATACATAAATTTCACACGGATACCAGACATGGAGCAATTATTAATACTTGTTCCGCACGGGTTTCGTACCCGCGGCCTTTAGCGCTGCAACTAATTGCTAAGTAATCTATAATATAAAATTGAATCGCCGAATGTGTTGCTAAGCGCAAATCTCGAGAGCAGTTGAACCGATTTTGCGAATTATTTTTTTATAATATTCCTTGAAGTACGAAGATGGTTCTTACGGAGAGAAAAAATTAACAAATTGCCTCAAAAAGTTTAAAAACAACACTTTTCTATATTCCCATACAAAAGATTTGTAATAATACTGTTGCGCGCCACGTTAAAAGTCAATTTGAACTTTAATACCATACCATAAAGTTTAAGTGTTAGTGGAGGGGTTCCGGGAAGGCAAAACTATTGAGGAACGTTATTAATGTCAATATTTGTCAATATTTATACACACTGGCAGATAGCTGATGTTATAAGGAGTAACTTGGGCTGCTTTTATTTTAGGGTTCCGCGAAAAATAACTCCACGCGGGCAATGTCGTGGGGAACAGCTAGTTTAAAATAAAAATTGATATCTTATAGTTTGGAGATAATCAGCAAAAACCTTTTTTCGATTTCATTACAACATGCTGCTCGTTTTTCGAAGTTTCATCACAATTCTTTCAGCCATTCCAAAATAATGGTTGTTGATATCTCACTGTTACCATTACAGGCTATCAAAAGTCTACAGATAAACATAGGCTTCCCCTATCGACTGCCTCGTAGGGGGAATATTTGCCATACTTGCCAACTTGGTAGCCGGGTTGGCAACCTCATTTTTCCTCTTGGTTTGCTTTCCTCTGACGCCTCTTATGTGTAGGGGTAGTGTATATTCTTACACCGTGAGCTTTGTACAAAGCAGTTATTTCGATATTACAAAGAGATACTAACTTCATTAATAAACTACCCGCGACTTCATCCGCGTTGCTTACACACATCGCTAATGACGTAGTGTTTATAAAAATCGTTATTTCTTAAAACTTTAATAACTTATATAGATAAGGGCCAAGTGTCTAAGAAATAAAACTTAGAAAACCTAATTGAAATCTATCCAGTAGTTTTTCCGTGATGCGAACACAACTGCAAACTTCTATTATTTTATTGATATAGATCTGTATCTATTGATAATCTTGATCGTTATCAGCCCGTAAACATGAGGACACGGCCATTGCAGGGAGGAATTTCTTTATCAAGAACACTATCAGCTTTTAACAAAACAAATTACATTATATTGGATTATCTTAACATAAGTCTTATTACAGGATTCCCTATGTTAACTATACATAATTTAAAAAAAGAGGGACGCTTCTCGGTACAAAAGTATTAATAATAAAATGAAATATAAATATTAAAAATAAATAAAGCAAAATTAATAATATAACACTGTAAATACAACAACATAATGCGTGCAAGCGTGCATGCGTGCAAGCGTGCGTGCTTGTGTGCGTGTGTGTGTGTGTGTGTGTGTGGGTATATATATGTGTGCGTGTGTGTGATTTTCTTTAATAACTTAACCATAGTTAACTAATATTAATCGTCATGCTTGGCCACTAACCACCACATTGACGATCGTAACACCCATAGATATAATAATAGAAGGAGATATGCCCGGTAGTTGTAAATGTATCGGAACCCGGTGTCTCCAGTTGGCCCCTACCACCCGCCTACTACTACACTTGCAGATCAGTAAAAGCAATAGATACGCAGTCGCGCACACACCTGCATTTTATAAATTAGAACGTACTACACAATCAATTATAAACCGTATCCCTACAGAAACAGCGTGCATTTACCATTCACCGTACTACTTACTCATACAAAAATATCAGTCGCTATCGTTGTGCTGTGCATTTTAAAAACAAAAGCCATTTATTTTACATATACATTAGA
The DNA here is from genome assembly GCA_033319125.1 of Parnassius glacialis. Classification (NCBI taxonomy): domain Eukaryota; kingdom Metazoa; phylum Arthropoda; class Insecta; order Lepidoptera; family Papilionidae; genus Parnassius; species Parnassius glacialis. The sequence continues at coordinate 8,256,089 of JAVANC010000015.1, read as the reverse complement.
GATTGACTAAATTGGAAAGTTATCGATTCTTTTCCATTTATACTAAAATTGCACTAAAATTAAAAATAAAATAAATAAAAAACGATATGCACAGGAAATTATATAATAAAAATAAACAATATGTAACTAAACGTAAATTATTAAGTACCTAACCTACCTAACAAATACAATAAAAAAATCCGGTATTGTCGGTTTTGATTGTCATAACGTATTGAAAAAGTAGGTATTTTGGCATATGGTACTAGTTTTTGTAGGGAACCAGTTGTGGCCTTCCTGTGGCATCAATTAATTTCTTTTTTAAATTAGCATCTTTTGGGCAGCTGAAAATGTATGATAATAATTTATTTATCATTTACATATATCTTACGCAATTTCTTAACCTCACCATGTACCTGGCAAGCCTTTGTTAAAAAAAACCCCTGGTTGGTTAAGATATTGTTAAATATATGAAAACAAACACACACTCATGCATAACAAATAAATAGCCAGGAAAATTATGTTGACTTATTTTAGCAAAATCACTATTATAATATTATCTGAATTCTGAACCATGCCAATTAGGTATAATAACGCATTCGAAGGTTTTGAAAACATAAAAGTATGGAATTAACACGAAGATAAGGCATATTATACTATAATTCAACCCAAAACACTTCACCGATGATTAACCTAATTATTTAAGCAACTTACTTTATGATCGCTAGTTACGAATTCAGTGTAGTAAACGGTGAAAATAATCAAAATAATTAAATACCATTATGTCACATCAGTCTTCCCACCGGGCTGAAACGGTTGACAAATTGAAAGAATAAACTATAATAGCAATTCGCCAATCGACATTGTTGTCGATAGCATACGTTAGTGGATCTGCGCAAGCACAACACTAACCCATCGCAAGATACAGTGGCCGTACTACACGATTCATCCCCATAAATAAAGTATCGTTTTGTCATATTTACATTGCTTGTTCAGTCGCTTAGCGATATACATTAGTAGTGGTTAAGGAGCAATGTATTTACTACAAAATAGTACCGTTGAAGTGATATTTGAAAACAAAAATAACGCATTAAGAGCAAAAAATATTTTACGATTTGTTGTTTTTCATGATTTTAAAGATAAAGATAGTAAAATACTTGTTCTTACATATGGTAAGTGATTCCATGATCTACAAAGATTTTGTTTTGGCTTCGGTTTTTACAAAAAACCACTGAATAACACGGCATTCTGATATTGTTTCACGATTACGGTTGAAAGTATACTAATACGCAAAGACGGCCATTTGAATAGAACCTGAGCATTTTGATCATATCGTGCGGACACAGATACGCCCCCTTGCCACTTCTCCTCTTTTTAATATTTCTATGGTAACACCAGACGTCTCTCACCTTTGACACTTCTGCCCGTCGCTACGTCATACGTCAGACGTAAAATATTTAAATCAATATTTCACGTCTGACGTAAACGAGATAGTGATAACGCCATCTACCGTAAGAAAGATTATAATTTCTGGTGTTTCCCATAATATACAGTAGATTTTTTATAAAATACGATTGACAAACGAGCACACAGTTCACCGGATGGTAAGTGGATGCTGTTAACCATTGATATTTATATATATATTCTGTATTAAAACCAAAATGCAGATGCTTTGTCATCCCTGTGGACTAAAATGGAATGCCTTGTTTCCAGTAAAAGGGTATCCGGTTCACTACATTTACCATACGAACCACAGCAGCATTGAGCTGCTATTTCACGCTGGTATTCTGTGAGAGCGTAGTCCTTCCCCAGTCGACTTATTCATGCTACAGCTGTAATATAGCTGCAGTGAGGCTCTGCTACGTATAAACACGTATTATATTGGTATACTGGTTTTTGCGATAAAGGCTTGCCGCTTGAATTCGATCATTGACCGAAGCCGCTTGAAGATTACAGTTAAATGAAATCGTATATTTTCTCGATGCAAAATACAATACGTTTTGCACATATCGAACGCGAAGCGGAGATGTAGTGCTTTAATATACAAAATTTGACCTACTCAAAGTTCAAAAACTTTAGTAAACTAAGTTTGTGTAAAGAGGGTTATTATAATATTAAAGAATTTATGGATGATAATAACCCCTGGAAATGAGGTAAGCGCTACCAAGCTATTTCTAATTTGTTGTGTTGTTAATTTGTGTAACATACATGATTGTAAGCTGTTATTTAAAATAAAGTCCCGCTGGGTTTCTTGCTGGTTCTTCCCAGGACAGAGGTTTTGTTTTTCGAACCAGGGGTAATTAAACAAAAGGGTGACTTTCAATAAGTATAATTTATAATCTACATATATTAAATAAAAAAAATCTGTTTCTGTTAACATAACATAACATAAACACTCACGCCTATCACCCAGAGGGGTAGGCAGAGACTATGGAATTCCATTTGGCACGATCCTGACACACCTCTCTCGCTTCCTCCACATCCATATACCTACGCATACACGCTCGTCGGTTAAAGGTACTCTTAATTTGGCCCATTTTCAATATATCGCCTATTTGGTCGATAAACTTTCGCCTAGGGCGACCCTTCCCGACTCTGCCATTCACCTCTGCAACATAAATTTGCTTTGTCACTCTTTCCTCATTCATTCTTTCTACATGACCAAACCACCGAAGCATTCCTTTCTTAATCCTAGTCACAACATCATCTTGCAAACCACACATTTCTCTTATCACACTATTTCTCACCCTGTCATTCAGATTCAGCCCTAGCATACTACGTAATGACCGCATTTCTACAGCATTTATTCTACTCTCGTGCTTCTTCTGCCACACCCAACTTTCACTACCATACATTAAAGTAGGCACTAACACAGCATTGTGAATTGCCAAACGTGGCTTTTTGGACACATTCTGACTTTTCAAAATAGAGTGTAGAGCCCCATTCAATCTATTTCCTGCATTCACTCGTCGTTCTATATCCTTATCATATCTACCATCCCTGCTAAACACACATCCCAAATACACAAACTCATCTACTTGCTCTACCAACTGTTACTATTGTCACTAAACCAAAAATGCGCGATCCACTCAACTTAAATCACTTTCATCAGGCACCATTGCACTTATATGATAAAAAAAGTACACCAATAGCAAGAGATTTCAATTAATGCTTCTAATGTAGTTATAACATTATTTATATCGATTATTATTGAAAAAAGTTGATTGAAAATAATTTCCCTTCGACGTCAGTTGGTCGGTATGGATGTGAACAAGATATGTTTCGAAAAACTGAACTTATCAGTTTGAATTTTTAACTACCTTCAAAAAAGTGGAGGTACTCAAACTGTTCTCTTTAATGTGTGTTACCTCATAACTTTTTTTAGGTAAACCGATTTTGATTATTTTTTTTAAACTAGTAGTAGTATATTAGTAACTAATAGTTTTTGAGTAATCCTTAATAGCTGTTTTAGTTTTTCTTTTAGTTCTTTTTTTAAAACGTTACCCTCACACTAGGATTTTCTCCTGTATCGTGGAGGCAGTTTACAGACACAAATTGTACAAGGAAAAACATCCAGACCCGGAACAATTATTTGTAGGCCATACAAAATACTTGTTCCGTGCGGGATTTGAACCCGTGGCCCCCAGCGTAGCAACTCATTGCTAGGCCACTGCGCCACGGAGCCGTTAATATATTGAATAATTTATATTGAAGTCGATTGTATAAAATGTTTATATTTACAACTTGTATTTACAATTTCTTTTTTGTAAATCGTCACGTTCGAAGCACTCAATAAAAGTGTGAGGTAAGTATTATATTATCATGTATTGTGTATAGAAAAATAAATTTTCTTGTTTCTTATTTAAAATATACAATACTAAAAACTATAATAATAATTAAAAAAAAAACTAAAACTAGAAACTTAAATATCATATAGTCCTACTCCCCGCGGTATCGTGCCAAGAACGCTGGCTGCGTTTCCCCGCTGAATGGCTATACTTAGCCTTTGAGCAAGGAAAGAACCAGCCCTCTTATCACCAGCAGCAACGACCAGCCGCGGATGAAGTTCCTTTAGGAACCTCACCGCACGTGGACCCCACGGACCGATAGTATCTACAGCAAATGGCACAAATATGTAGTCATCTCTCAGAGACTCATATTTGCGCCACTTACTCAGTTCAGCTGCCTCTGATGCCGCCCCGGCTCTAAACGAGGTACCCCTGAGATGAGAGACCGCCAGAGTGTCTACGCAAGTAGCATCCCACACTAGGGCTTTACCTCTCTCCCAAGGTTCTGTTTTGTTTCTTATTGATATTATTTCTTCACGACAAACACTTAGAAAATTGTGTTAGCTAATTATGAAACTTACACATTATTTAAGGGAGTTCCTTTGTTAATGTATGCACATTAAAAATTACGACTGTGCCTTGCGAAATCACTTTGTACTGTTCGCGAACTCAACGGCTCTGTAAATGTCCTTTATCTTTAATTAAGGCTTCTAATTGCGAAGCCGCCGAATTTCGACTTTCAATTTATAGCAAGACGTGTCTTGCATCGCAAAGTTGTAGAAAAGAAAAATTGGACTAGCTCCAAATAATTATTGTTATGAATCTTTATTACACTTGTCCGTCTAGCCAGTACGTAGCCAGTAAACGGTCACTGATGAACATAGGCCTACCTGTAGATTGCCTCATTGAGGAGACTTTGGTATAGTTGCCAGACTTAGTAGGTGAGTTGGCCCAAGTAGCACACAAGCAATTTAAACAGACACTGTATCTCTCTCTTGCTGTATAATAGCTGTTTAAGGAAGTTTATATCTTTCTTAACCTGTACATAACATATTGTTATATCTCTTTAAAATCACAGCGATAAAGTAACGGTTTAGTAGTGACAATAATGGCTTTGGAGATAAAAAACGAAGTTTGTTAAGCTTTTGTACAGGCTTTGGATATAAAGTCGAATTATAAACATATTTATTAACACTATTAAATCTAAAAAAGCAATAAATAAAATAAGCGCGCTTGCATTGAGTTCTGAATATTGAATATAGCACTCAAGATAATACTAAGTAGTACTATGTGGTCTAAAGTAAAGTTGCAGCCTATTTACGTCTCACTGCTGGGCAGTGGCCTCCTCTCATTTCTGAGAGGGTTTTAGTGCAAGGAAAAGTCCGCCGCGCTGCCCCAGTGCGTGTTGGCGAACTTCACAAGTCTTTAAAATATTTTTTTTTCTTATTTCTCAGACATGCAGGTTTCCTCACGATGTTTTCCTTCACCGCCGAGCACGTGATAAATCAGCACTTAAAATTGCAATTAACAATTTCATTGGTGCCGGCGGGGATCGAACCCGGGTTGCTCGCTTACTGTGAAGCTTACAGCGAGCGCTTACCATCTGAGCTACCACGGCTCCTATGTAGTCTACAACTATACAATAGATCTATGAGAATCTTAATAGCACTTTTATCGTATTGTAAAATTATAGATCGACAGAAGTACTGAAAGTGGTATATTTTTTAAATGTAGGATGTAAGTATAGTCACTGTCTGAATTAGGCATGTTAAAGATGTTTTATACGGCTACAAGAGTTTTTAATCTATCCTGAATTACAGTAAAGTTTTTTTTTATAGGAAAAGAGTGACACACGAGCACACAGTCCACCTGATGGTAAGTGGCTGCTGCGGCCCATAGACATCTACATCTATCCATCAAACTTCAGATGCGTTGTCACACGTGAGGACTAAGATGGAATGCCTCATTTCCAGTAAAAAGGCCCTTGGCCACCTGCACTCACCAAGCGAAACGCAGAGGTAAATCTCTACTTCACGCTGGTATTCTGTGAAGTCGTGGTACCACCCCGGACCCGTCCGAGCGACAGCAAAAGCTGCCGCGTGGCTCTAGCACTGTTAATACAAGACCTTTAGGTTTAGCAGCATTAAGCTTCTAATTTACGATGGTATTCTACGTGACCGTGGCCCTACCCCGGTTGAGACGACCCATAATTTAGCTGCAGCGTGACTCTAATACGTACTAGGGCGTATATTGGCTGTATATGTTTAAAATTAGGGATATAAGAAACATTACGTATCATCACTAGCCTTCAGTTTGAAAACCTTAATTAAAATTAGCAAGCGATTTTTCACACAATTAAACCCAACCGCGTTCTGAGTATAACATTAGTAACTGCGACAGAACTCTCTGTGGAGGGAAAACTGTATAATTGTTTTTACAAGAGAAATTACTCGATCTTTTGATTAAGATTTGCTTTCATTAATTAAGTTATCTCTTTCACCGTCGCACAACTAATCGATCTATATGTCTACATGCTTTTGTCGATATGTCGCAGTCAAGTAGATTAATTAGTCTTTCAGTTAATAGCCTAGCCTTTTTACTAAATAGCGCCGTTCAACAAGCGGACTGAATGATAATCGTAATTTGGCCGTTTCGTTTAATTAATTTAATAAAGTGACCATCCATTACAGCGTATAAAGTCTACCGCTGAACATATAACTCGCTCACAGATTGCCTCATAGGGGGGATTTTGCCATAGTTGCCAAGCTTGGCATGGGGGTTGGCATCCGCAATGTTTTATTATTTTTATATGATATCAGGAAGATGCTGTCACCTGTTTCAATGTTCCTCTGTTGCCTCTTACGACACCCACGGAACGATATGTGGTAGTGAGTTTCTTAAACCGCCACTACACGGTACAAGGTGAGTATGCCATGTAATATCGCTGGTCTGTGCCTAATTATCGCTACGTGTTATATGCGGTAGAGCCATGCTACAGCTATATTAATAGTATAATTGTAGCACGAATGGATCGGCTTGACTGGGGAAGGACTACGCTCTCACAGAAGAGCGTTAAATATCAGCTTAATGCTGCTGTGTTTCGTATGGTGAGTGTAGAGTACCGGAGATCCTTTTTACTGTAAAAGAGGCATTTTATCTTAGTCCTCACGGCTGACAACGCATATGCATTTTAATTCACAAACGAAGATAGATGTAGACATTTATGGGCCACAGCAACTACTTACCATCAGGTGGACTGTGTGCTCGTTTGTCACCCATATTCTATAAAAAAAGTGCTATATCATATAAATATAACCGGCTTTAGGGTGGTAACTTACCGTTGCTGATAACTAGATACGTGCAACGTTATAGTAGATGCATCGGTTGAATATCATGCAGGCCGTTAGTTGGACGGCGCCCTTTAGTAAAAAGGCTAGGCAATTAACTGAAAGGATAATTAAACTATTTGACTGCGACAGATATACCACGCGAGGAGCGCTAAGAGAATTTTTGAGTACTTCAATTTAGTAAACAAACTGAAACTGACTTTTAGCACGAGCACAAGAGAGAAACCTCTTGGTTATTATACAGGATTTGACTGCATCGTTCGTCTAGTCGTCCTAAACTAATAATTTGGTCCCGGGTTCGAATCCCGCGTCTGAACAAAATTAGTTATTGGATTTTTCGGTCAAGAAATTCTCAGTAGCAGTGTGGGGTTAGCACCCGACTTTGTGAGCAGTGAAGCAAACCGTTCGGTTATCGGTCGATGATTATGGAGTGTAGACTCGCCGAACGTCTGGTTATACTACGGAGATGCAAAAGGGAGAATGAAGAGAAATTAAGTCATGTCATTTCTGCGTACATTCTCCAAAATGTATTTTGTATAATAATAATAATAATAATTTATTGCTTTAAAAGAAGTAGTAAGTTGTTACAATATTGTTGAGTACTCTCTTTTAAGTAAATAGATACCTGTAGTAGAGGGACCCGCTCTTCCGTAGTACAATTATATTACTACATTAAATTAGAATTAAATAAAAAAAATTGTACACAATTTAAAACATGCAGTAAGGTATAATTAATAATATTTGTGTGATTGTGTGCAAGAATGTTTGTGTGTGAATGAGTGAGTGAGTGAGTGAGTGAGTGAGTGAGCGAGCGAGCGAGAGAGAGAGTGTGTGTGTGTGTGTGTGTGTGTGTGTGTGTGTGTGTGAGTGTGTGTGTGTGTGTGTGTGTGTGTGATTACTACATTAAATTAGAATTAAATAAAAAAATTCTACACAATTTAAAACATGCTGTAAGGTATAATTAATAATATTTGTGTGATTGTGTGCTAGAATGTGTATGTATGGATGACTGTGAGAAATCTGTAATTGTGAATATTTATAAGGCACTGTTTTCTAGAAAGGATTCAGTTTCTTCATAAGTAAGTTTTCTTAACCAGTCTGCTATGGTTTTTTTACAGTCATGGTAATTCATAGGGTAAATATTGATTTTTTGGTTTATTTTATTATATAAGTAAATTGAAAGTCTTGTATACTGTCTTGATGCAAACGTAGTCTTAAATGAATCTTCGTAGGGAACTGTATATTTTCTACGTCTAGTCGTTGATGACGGTTGATATTTTAGGGAACTATGAAGTTTTAAAACGGTTGCTAAAATGTAAAGTTTTCTTACCGAAAGTAAATTACTAAATTCATAGAGTTCAGTTGTAGAGAATCTATAGGGCTTTAAGAACATAACTTTAATTAAGCACCGTTGAGCTCTTTCAAGCTCAAGGAACCTGGTTTTTGCTGCACCACCCCATATAGGAAAACAGTAGCCTACCGTAGACTGAACCAGAGCTATGTATATTTTATTAAGTAAGGACTTCGTGGAGACATGTCGTAGTGACTTAAATATCCAAATAAGTTTCCTGAGCCGATTTGCCATTAATTCTAGGTGTGAATACCAAGACACTCTTTGGTCAATCATTACTCCTAGATACTTTATATTTGAGACTTTATTTATTTGAGAGCAGTTACAACTAGAGCTTTGGACGACAGAGCATTCGTGAATTTTAATTTGAAAATCAGGTGTAGGTTGAGTGCTGTTGTACATGGTAAAGCAAATATATTTAGTTTTGGATATATTCAGTGATATAATAATAATAATAATAATGTACTTCAGACCGAATTTGTAGTACCCAGCCTTAAACAGTAATATTAAATTATTAAATAGTAATATTAGATTGTGCTTGTTATTAATTACTAGGTGTTTATCACAATTTTTAATAAAAATATTTTTTGTGTACACTACACTATACACTATTTGACGGCTCCGAGGCGTTAACAATTGAGTTGCAGCGCTATGGGCTGCGGGTTCGAATCCAGCACGGAACAAGAAATTGTATGGTCGCCAAATAATTGTTCCGGGTCTGGATGTTTGTCCTTGTACAATTTATGTTTGTAAACTGCCCCTACGATAGAGGAGCGAATTCTAGTGTGGAGGTTACGTTTTTCAAAATAAAATAATTTTGTAAATATACTGAAAGGCTAATAAATGTATTTGACGTCGGCAGTATGAACGAAAACAATAATGTTTTTTTTATTCAGTGTGTTTGCAACAAATATTATTTAACTTTTTATCTTTTTGCACTTCTCCATGGTAATAAAAAAAAACATACGCGACGAATATATCATAAACATTTATGTTTGGGACGTTGTTTAATTTCAATAGCTTGGTAGGAATCAATATTCTTTCGCGAGAATTTGTGGTCTATCAAATCTGATTTAATGACGGGGACCGTCTAAGATATGATCACAAACTGCAGACTTTCCGGAAAGTTGGTGTTTCACGTCCGCTATATGTTAATGTGCCATCTAAAACATATTATAGTCGACTGTGTTGTGTTCGCGTAAATATATGAAATCATGATGTATTTTTATTTCTTTTAATTTTTCTATTTTATCTTACCATTACGGTGGACTGAGTGTTCGTTTCTTACCCTAACACTTATGCAAAAAAAAAACTTTGAAAGAACATAAAGACAACCTGTGCGACTAATTTTTGTAACTTAATTTGTAAACGCAAAAAGTCCCGTTCATTTTAACCCTTCCTCGTTTAACCTGTAGTTAAATCTACCTGCAATTCTCAATTAAACTTCGGTCGCAAAACAGTCGTTTGTGAACATTAACTGCGAAGGTCTAACGTAATTCTGTTTTATTACAAATAGACCCTGGGCCTTTGGGTCACTTTGTAGATAATTTACTTCCTAAACTAAATTCATCTCTGTGTAAATGTTTTATAGAAATACTAGCTGACCCGGCAAATGTTATTCTGCTTTTTCCGGTTGGTCCCAATATGAGTTTCATTACGAAATAATTAATAATTTATTAGTTTTTGTATCTTAGTTTCTTTGTTTTTTAAAAATAAAACAATTGCTTTACATGACAGGTATTAAAGAAAATATATGCGATTTATTTGGTTACATCTTTACGGCTATATAATATAGCAAAATGTAGAGACAAGTTAAACCGACGTCAAGGAGAAACAAACGTGCATCGCTATATTTGAAACGTGATTTATGAGAGAGTGGAAATGAATAGCGGGCGTAACTGACGCGACGTTCTATGAGCAGCGTTACGAATATTGTTTCTATATCGTAAAGAAATAGTATTGTACCCCAACGGATCAGTAAGCTGAAGTGGCAATGTTTCGACCATTCGACCAATGGGTCGAATGGCAATGGTGAGCTCGAAGAATAGACAACCGATGGAAAGAAAGGTTCTCGAGCGGCACGTCATACCGGTTGGTGAAGTTTAGGGCGTCCCCCCACCAGACGGAGTGACGACCTGGTAAGACATTCAGGAAGTCAATAGATGTAGGAGGATTGTAGCAGGATGCAGGATGTAATATTTTAAATATTAAGAGAACCTTTTAAACGCAAAATAAATGAACAAGACATTAGTACTGCCGTCATAATAAAGAACGACGTAAGTAACAAAAACGAGAAATGGGAATAAAAAATAAATAGATGATTTTTTTAGACCCTGATGTGTCTAAAGTATTTTAAAATTTATTAATATATAAATTGAAATTGATAGTTAGAGACAAGAGGATTTTAATTTTTTTTTGATAAGTTGTTTATTTACTTAAATAAAACTATTTTTCCTTTTCATTTTAGCTTAAAACATACACCCGGTAACACAAAAACTTCGAAGGAAAGTAATGTAACCTAGTAAATAAAAAACTGCCATTCGTTTAACATTTATACATAATTTGGAAAGGTAATTTGAAGTTAAAAGGACGCTAATGGTAATTTACTACTTTTCTTCTCTGTATGTATAACAGAAAATCGTTGGTATTACACACAAAAAATAAGAACCCGCAACTCTTGAGTAATGGTTTTAAAGGGGTATCATACAGGCCTGTCTCACTCCGCGCTTTCGGCATAAAAATATACCTTTGCTGCGCGGTCCCCTACAAATGTCTAATTACTAATTTATAAATAATTATAATTAATTGTCACGCGTCCGAGCTGACGCGCGCTTTACGTTAATAAAAAAGTATTTTTCGCTTATAAATGTTTAGATTTCTTTGATATTTATTTTTGAGTTTTATTCAAGTATGATCTCTCAAAAAGCCAAAAGGCACTGCATATATGTAGCATACGGGTACTTAAAAATAATAGGAATGTCGACTGTCGTTTTTACTGTTCCTAAGGATACCTAAAGATAAGATATTATTATTTATAGGTAGATCTAGACAGATTTATTATTTGATTAGTGACCCGACCACAGCTTCGCAGTTTTTCAATTTTTTCGCGTATAATGTCAACGACCTTAAAATTGTTCAGAGTAAGTAGATCTCCCAGTAGTAGTGACTGCCTCCTAATGCAAGATTAGCATAAACTGATTAATAATTTAACACTTAATCGATCAAAGAAAGAAATTTAAAATAGCAGCACTTCTCATTGCCATTCTTTCATTAATAATAACATCGCATGTCACATGTTTGCAAGCAATGAAATTATTTTTTTTTACAACCGGCTTCAATATTAAGCATTATTGGGGATAACTCCAAAGCTACTGGTTAGATCTTGATCATATTTATTTGGGATATATAAATTATAAGCACCACTTTTCAAATAAAAAAAGAATCGTTAAAATCGGTTCACCTAGGAAAAAGTTCTGAGGTAACACACATAAAAGCACTATCTTTCTTTGTCGTCCCAATGATCTAATGTATGATTTGTATATATATGTGTATATACACATATATATGTATTTTATTATATATATTATATATCTATGCTTGTATGGATGTATGTAAACTAAACTAATAATATGATAAGCCATGCTGCAGCTGTATTGATAGTGTAGTTGTAGCACGAATGGGTCGGCTCGACCGGGGAAGGACCACGCTCTCACAGAATACCAGCCTAAAATAGCAGTTTAACACTGCTGTGTTTCGTATGGTGAGTGTAGAGAACCGGAGACCCTTTTTACTGGAAAAGAGGCATTCTATTTTAGTCCTCACGGGTGACAACGCATCTGCATTTTAATTCGCAAACGAAGACAGATGTAGATGTCTATTGGCCGCAGCAAACACTTACCATCAGGTGGACTGTGTGCTCGTTTGTCACCCTTATTCTATAAAAAAAACTTTTAAAATAGTTTCTGTTCCTTAATAGCATGCTAATAACACCCTGAGGGTACTAGTAGCCAGTTATTTTAATACTACAGACAGATAATTCAATTTTATTTACACATATGTATAGCTAAATGGTGTAGCAAACATGCTTAAAACTTCCATCATTTAAAAACATAAGTGAAGATAAGACATCCTATTAACGATAAAAGTACAAGGTGGAATCATGGTTAACTGACGCAAATTTATTGCCGTCAGAGATAAGTGCTTCAATTGGCGCATCCTGTCGAAATGCTTATATGTTAGTTTGCTTAGAGGGAAATTTAATGGATAGTAGTTTCCTACCGAGCAGTGGCGGTGTAAGACTATCCACTACCCCATATCATCCCGTGGGTCTCGTAAGTTAACTGTTAACAACTCAACATAATATAAAACTGCGGTTGCCAACTCACTTGCCAAGCGTGGGAACTATGGCAGTTTATGGGGGAGGCCTATCTCCAGCAGTGGACTTTTGATAGACTGCAATTATAATGGTAATGGTAGTTTCAGTGTAACAGTTACCAATGACCGATATTGTGGTCGAATTCATTATTATATTGTCTTGTATTATTTAAATATATATTTATATATTTTTTAAGTTGGAGTAGATTTCAAAATTTCATAAATGTACTTCTGCAGTAATGTTGGTAATGATGAATACTGTTACGAGCTTGAGGTTCGAGATGATGAATAACTGCCGATTGAATTACCAAAATTGACACTTTAATTACGCAACACTAATTACAATATAAAACCACACTAATAATAAAACACAATTGTACTACTGATCACTTTAGTTCGCAGTTGTTTCGATTCGAAGTATTCTCTTGTATCGCCAATTCAATACTGCCTCGGTCGTGGTCTATACGTGCCTTATATAGGGCCTCAGATAGTTTCCAGAACCTTCTATGGTAGCGACATCTAGAATGTTTGAGTACATATCGGTCCCGGAACTTCTAGAAGGATCTTGGCTCTCCTAGTTCTGCTACTCGACACTAGGGGGCGCTGGTGGTAAATAGTGTTGCCATGTACAAGACATTAATCGCACAACAATAGGCGCGCAACAATACTATATATGGAATAAAACTTATTTAACGGATTTTATCAAGTTTAATTTTAATATTTTTTACGTGGGTATTTTTTTTACATAACGTTGGAATAAAGTTCCTTAAAACGAAAAGAACATATCGCTGATGTGAAACATCGACGTTCCGGGAAGTCTGAAGAATGTCAACATGTTCAGTATCGTCCCAACCACAACTATTGTATTTAAATGATAGACAACAAATCCTCGCAATAGAACACCGATGAACCAATGATGACAAGAAATATGTATGTGTAATAAGAAATAAAAAAAACATCCTTATTTCAATAGATAAGATGGCCGAGAGCTACATTTGGCTTGAGATTTCATCTATATAAATAAAATGGTAGTTTGCAGTGAATTAGGTTTAATAAGTTTTAAAAAAACATATTGTGATATCTTCATTTAGTATAAAGTTATTAAAGTTTTGGGAAACAATGATTTTTATAAGCACTACGTGTTCAGTAAAGTTTGTTTTTTTGTCGCGTAGAAATGGGACAAGCGGTGCAGCGCGCATGCGTAGGACCTCTGCCTCACAATAAAGTTAGGACCAGCCGTGCATTATTTGTGCGACCTGATACTGATTTCTTATATTTACGCGAAGGCTACACATTAAATTAAACTAATTTTTACGGATTTTTTCGCGTTTAATTTAACTTTTTACTTCCCGACTTTTCGGGTGCTTTTCAGCACCCGTGGTCACGGGAAGGACTGAGGTGTTTGACGTCCCGATGTCATAGTTAGCCCGGCTACCTTCAGTTTTTGAATATTAATTTTTGATCCGATCTACGCAGAATGAGCTTATAGTATCTTAAAGTCTTGCAGTGGTATGCTTGGGTTTGGATTTAATTTTGTTAATTATAGGATCCCAAGCAGATGGTAGCACCCATCCAGCTTCTCTATTGAAATTAGGATGTTTTTTTAATTTCAATAGCCTCGCGAATCATCTTTGGTAGGAATCGGTGTTATTTTGCGAGGATTTGTGGTCTATCAAATCTAATGTAATGGTTGGGACAATCTTGAACATGTTATCATGTATAGGGAAGTCTGCAGTTTGTGAACATGTTTAAGATCATCCCAACCGTTCCACGAAATCGGGACGTCAAACACCTCAGTCCCTCCCGTGACCACGGGTGCTGAAAAGCACCCGAAAAATCGGGAAGTAAAAATTTAAATTAAACGCGAAAAAATCCGTAAAAATTAGTTTCATTCAACCTGATACTTTTCAGTTGTACCTTCATCATATCTGTGTATGTGTGTATTCTATGTCCACCACTCAATATTGTCCCGTGGGTGTCGTAAGAGGCGACAGAGGGAAACAAATCGGGAGATGGGCAGCAGCGTCTTCTTTATAACGACTAAAATAAAAAAAAATGAGGTTGCTAACCCGCTTGCCAAGCATGGTAGCTATGGCAAATAACCCCCTATGAGACAATCTATGTGGAAGGCCTATGTTCAGCAGTGCAATTTTTTAGGCTGTAACTGTAAAGGTGTATTCTACGAGATATATGCATGTCATCAAAAACATAACTTGTATAAAAAGCCAAGTCTCGCAACTCAGTTCTTCTAGTTGTTAGCTAATTACGTAATAACTTAAGACAGAAGGACCCTTAAGAATGGACTGAATAAATTAACCGACTTAGTATTACATGGATCTCACAACTTTTTACGATAGAAGAATTGAGTTGCGAGACTTGGCTTTTTTTACAAGTTATGTTTTTGATGGCATCTCATTTCTTTTTGTAGATAGTTATATCTAGGTAGCTATTTACACATATTTTTCCATTATACATAATATATAGGTACACTGATTCCTTCACTGCAAATGTAACTTTGTAATACTATATGTTTATATGGAATTACAAAGTTATTTATGCAGTTGATGTATCTCGAAAACTGGACCGAAATTGTAAAATATTTTAATTTTTCCTTGATTTATATATCAAACAATAATTGTATTCCAAATTTGAAGCTTCTATGTCTGCTAGAAGTGCCTCAGAGTTTTGATGATCGGTCAGTCAGTGAGTGACAAAATTATAATAATTTATAATATAAATATATTAAAATAATAATAATAATAATCTTTATTTCGGACCAAAATTAATC
The DNA here is from genome assembly GCA_033319125.1 of Parnassius glacialis. Taxonomy (NCBI): domain Eukaryota; kingdom Metazoa; phylum Arthropoda; class Insecta; order Lepidoptera; family Papilionidae; genus Parnassius; species Parnassius glacialis. The sequence continues at coordinate 8,240,465 of JAVANC010000015.1, read as the reverse complement.
CATAGTAGTGTTAGTAATAATTGACTTATAAACTAGTGTTAGTAAACATTGAAGTATGTACAAACTTTTTCAAAATCGGAGAATTATAGTTCTCCGCTACTGTTTTCAAAATGCTGTTGTGACTATCTCTCACCCTTCTAAGCAGCGAAGCTGTCTTCTTACGTATTATCGCATGAAAGCCGTCCGTGCGAGCATGCGCAAACATCTCCGACGCACTACAGTATCGAGGCAGTCCCAACAACATTCTGAAAGCATTATTATATTGAACACGCAGGGCATCCAGCGACCTTTTAGTGTAATTGATCCATACATTGCTCGTGTACAGACTCTGGCAGTATGCCTTAAATAGGGTAATTTTAACTAGGTCAGTACATCGAGCAAATCTACGGGCCAGCATGTTACTCCTGACCGCTAGAGCCCTGCGTTCCCTTTCAATATCTACATTGTCTTTCAGGTCATCGGCAAGAAAATGGCCAAGATATTTAAAAGACGTCACTTTTTTAATTTTTGACCCATTCAAGAACAGGTCAGGTTCATCAGTCCTAGGCTTGCCCCTGACCCCAAAGACAATGTACTCACATTTTTTGACATTATATACCAAACCATGCGACTCAGCATAGGCTACACACACAATTAAGAAACTTTGACTAGTTATAATTCTTAAACTACTGGTTCAAATTTAATCACATTAAAATGTACCGAGTTTATACAATGCCTACTTGGTTACTGAAAATTCAGGCTACTAATTTTATCCACAACGAAGTTATAGGGTTTCGAAAATGGGCTGAACTGCTTCGAGAAAAGGATGGTACGGCCGTGCCGCTTTTTTGCTCGACTTGGCGGGGGCACTGCCATGCCCCCAGATATTCATCACAGTTATTAAATTCCCTTAGGTATTACTTAGATATGTGTGTATATTCTTACTTTTTATGATATTTTCTCTGTCTGTGTGTCTGTACTCTGATTGTCTTATAAATAATGATTTTAGCATTAATCCGCTTTTTAACCATATGCTATTTGTAAGGTTCAATATAGAATAAATAAAAAAATCAGGTCAAGCAGGTTCTATGAAATTTAAGGCCAGTAGCTCTGTAGTAGCTCAGGGTTTAAGCGTAAATAAATTTCACAGTTACGTTAGCAACCCGCGTTCGATCCCCGACGGTCCGGCAACAGCCACTGGAGCGGCGACGAACTAATTCCGTCATAAGGAGGATAGGCTCTATATCTCAGAAATGAGGAGAGGCTTGTTCCCAGCAGTGAAATGCATATCGTCTGTTTTTATAAAATTGCTTATATTTTTTTCCATATACAGTAAAACTTGGTTAAGTGGGACCGGGATAAGCGAGAAACCTCCATAGCTGGAACTCATGGTTAGGTCCCGACACTTTAGCACTGAATTACCTCTGTTGGTGGGACATGACAAATCTCTATATTTGGGATTAGTTCTTTCGGTTTTATCGTCATAATTACCTCTATAATTGAGACAGCGAGTGTATTTCACCTCTTTTACTGAGACTATATTATTTTAGGGATTAGTTTTTACCATTTTAGTCGTCATAATTACCTGTATAATTGAGACAGCGAGTATATTTTACCTCTTTTACTGAGACTATATTTTGTGTACCGTTTTGCTTACTAATTCTTATTCTACCCGCAAATTTCGCACTTGGCTAAATGTGTAAAAGTGACCTCCAGTTTTAGTTTGGTTTTGCTATCGTCCGGATATCTATGTATTATGTTTAGAAAATACGTTATTTTATTTAATCATCGCACATCTATAACTGAAATAACATCTATTCTCACCTCTATTAATGGAACTCTATGTAAATGAGACAGATATTTATTTATACCTAGATATCTGAGACACTGGGTAAGTGGAATACCTTTATGCTTCCTCTATACTACTCGCGAAGTAACTTCGACGAAGTGCTCGTCGAAGTCGATCGCAGTCCGAAGAACGTGACCACACACTCGTGCTACTTCGCGAAGAGCTCAGTCATCTTGAGTCTCCCGCACCGTTAACATGAATGACGTTCAAGAGGCAGCTGCTATAGATACCTAATTATGTGATGAACAGTACGACGTCAATGCGTTAACTAAATAAATAATTATGTAGAAAGCTATATATTTAATATTTATATATATATATAAAAAATATTCATAACTGTCGTAAGCCGAGTAGTGTAGTGAGATGCTTCGTGTAACTTCGAGGTACTTCGCGAAGCCCTTTGACTCTGGCGCAAAAAACCGACAGTGATCGGAAGTCGCCCGAGGCGAAGCAAGGTTGGACGTAGTGAATCGAAGTACCTCTCTACACTAGTCGCCTCGTCCAACTTCGATCTACTTTGAGTAGTCTAGAGGAGGCATTACATTTGAGACAAATTTGCAGGTTCCTTAACGTGCCAGTTACCCAGGTTTCGGTGTATATTTCAACTTTTCTTATTAAAAAAGTTATCTCCGCGCTAGGATTTTCTCCTGTGTCGTAGAGGCGTTAAATAATAGCACATAGACAAAAATGCAGATGCAGAATTGTAGAAGACAATTTATCTACAATCGTCGATTTATGAGATTTAGTAAAGCTCATCTTAATTTTCGTTGTTGTTAAACTACGATAATGAGTTTGTCGGCGGGTCTATAAAATACCGGTTGGATTGACAGGGGAGTCGCTTCCGATTCGGGAAAAAGGCAATACAGGCCAAAGCCAGTCCCACATGTGGTGTTTAGTAGGTAGGCACTACTTAGTGAGTCCCACATAACCACGCAGCGAGCTGCGTGGTATGCTATGAGCAATCACTACATCCCTCCCCCACTCCTGGAGGGTAACCATGCTTTTGAAAAAAAAACAGTGAATGACAGGTCGCGTCACTCTAGCGGAGCATCATACCGATGGTAGCTAGGTGGAATTGACGGTGTATCGAGATACCCTATCATACTTTGGTGCAATATAATGTTCGTGCCGTTTGTCCAGGAGTGCTAATGACAATGTCGTGGTTCTGTCCGTTGTAGTAATTCTTCTAGTGCAGGCAAAAAAGACGGTGTCGCCGAGAGGCTGATCTGTGTTACAATGAAATGTGTAGTGTTGCCGTTGGTTTGCATTCTTTGGTGTTATCATGTATTTATGTCCTTCACGTCAATCCAGTGTGTAATTGTGATGGGGTCGTATTACGGTATGGTCGAACTTACATGCTCTATACTGAATGTATAGTGCGTTACGCTGTTTTTTATTGGAATACGGTGACAAACGAGCATACAGTTCACCTGATTGTAAGTGGTAGCTGTAGTCCATAGACATCTACATTTATCCTCGATTACAAAACAAAACGCAGATGCGTCGTCACCCGTGAGGAATAAGATGGAATGCCTCGGTTCCAGTAAAAAGGAGCTCCGGTTCTCTACACTCACCATACGAAACACAACAGCGTTAAGCTGCTATTTTACGCTGGTATTCTGTGACAGCGTGGTCCTTCCCCATTCGAGCCGACCCATTCGTGCTACAACTATACCACTAATATAGTTGCAGCATGGCTCTACCACGTTCAAAATTGCTGGTAATGATTCATTGTATAAGCAAGAGTGCAAATTGAACATCCACTCTCACACTTTTATTATTTTTAACAATAAACCTTCCAATGTACTCCCGATAATTTCGACAAATTCTTTCTTTTCGGCAGCCCAAGTTTTTTTCCATTTAAGGAGATATAAGGCTCTCCCATTTTAGGGATTTTGTTATAAAACTAAAATGATAAACAAACTCACATTCTACCTATAAGGTAAGTAGCCACAGCCCCCCCGAACGGGTTGCCGGCTTGTCGTATAGGGGGCGGGGGTTTAGTAGGCGTGGCTTCGTCACCAGCGGTGAACAAAGAAGAACCCCTTGGCTGGCCCGTGGTGTAGGGCCGGCCCGAGGTGGCCACTCCGAGTGAGTTTGGCGAGCCCACTTCGGATGTGTGTCGGTGGGATACGGTGAGAGGGGTGTTCTCTGCCCCTACCACTGCAGCCGAGGTGAGGTGGAGTCGCGGAGGACTCCGCGACTCAGACAGGGCCGGACGGTTGATGCGGTGGTGGTGGGGCCGCGGGGGGAGAGGAGTGTCGGTATTGCGAGGCGCCGCTCTCCCTACCCTCCGCGGCCGAGACTTGGTGGGCGGTGGAGCCAGAGACCAGATCCACCGCTGGGGTTAGCAAAGCGGGTGCTACTAAGCGCTCGATATTCCTAGCCCCATGGCCTCTGCGTATCGAACTAGGGGGGTCCGATACGCAGGTGGATATGGAGGCCGTGAAGGGGGGCGTGCCTTTTTGTTCCTGGTGCGCCCTGCCTGAGAATGAGAGTGGGGAGGAGAGATCCTCCCCCGAGAAGGGGCTGCGATGAGGCGGCCGGCGCTGGTGGGGCCGCGGGTGTGCGCGAAAGCGTTCCCTTGGCCCTACCAGTATGCGGCGAAGGTGGAACACCATGGGGTTTTAGTCGGTACCGACATAACCCGTCCTTGCCCCCGCAAGGTGGGTATGCATATTCATATCCCCATGTAAACAAAAGAAAAAAAAGTGGCTACAGCAGTCCATGCACTTCAAAAGAAGAAGTCTACAGTCGCATATTATCTCTGTGGACAAAATGGAATGTTCCACAGCCTGTTATTATGCTGACTTTCTATACTCTTCACACCGGAAGTCACTGTGTGAAGTGCAAGCACTGCTATTTGGCGGCTAAAATAAGTAAGCGGTAAGTAAAGAAAGAATAACGGAATGAAAATAAGTTGATTTAGTAACACATTATAACAACTTTTTTTTATAGAATTAGGGGGACAAAGGAGCACACAGTCCACCTGATGGTAAGTGGTTGCTGTGGCCCATAGACATCTACATCTATCCTCTATTCCAAATCAAAATGTAGATGCGTTGTCACCCGTGAGGACTAAGATGGAATGCCTCATTTCCAGTAAAAAGGGCCTCCGACCACCTGCACTCACCAAGCGAAACGCAGAGGTAAACCTCTACTTGACGCTGGTTTTCTGTGAGGTCGTGGTACCACCCCGGTTCGAGCCGGCCCATCCGTGCGACAGCAAAAGCTTCCGCGTGGCTCTACCACTGTTAAAACTTGTCTACAAAAATAACATAATGTAAATTTGGTAAATGATTACTAAATTAACGGTCCGACGGGGAAAAAGGTTCTCGTGTGGCAGCCTCGTAACGGTAGGCGAAGTGTAGGGCGACACACCACTAGATGGAGTGACGGCCTGGTAAGACATGCCGGAAGTCGATGGATGCAGGTGGCTCAGGACCGTGCTTTGTGGCATTCCTTGGGGGAGGCCTATAGTGGACTTGTGAAGGCCTTTAATGAAATAATAATACTAAAATGTTACCCAACTCAGCATAGTCTGGGTACTGAAAAAGTACTTTGACGCTGATCTTCCGTGGATGCTAATAAAAAAATTACAAAAAAATAAACGTAACAGTATTCATTATTACACAAAGAACCATGCCCACTTTTCATACATTTAAAAACCTTATAGTAAAAGTTTACGTATAGTTATAAGGTATAGTAGAAAAACTTCCTGTAAGTTTAGAAAATCATGTCATGTAGTCATTTTTACGATTTAAACGCTACGAAGCCCAAAAATATTAATGTTACTCTTTAGGTTAGGATTTACCGTTACCAAATATTTAATTTTTCTATCTCTTATTAATGTTCTATCACCACTTCCTCTGAGATTATACTGAGAAAAATCTTGTGTGTCCCTACATATTTCTATTCTATATGATCAATGAAAAACACACAAAATGGGACAATACACAACAAGACGCAAACACAACAAGTGATTATATTCTCTTTGGCAACAATGAAGGACTGCGCCGATGCCAATCGTAGAACTGTTTAAATGTCAAAAAAATCCGTTTCACTCGTGTGCACTCAATGATATACTGCATTATTTATTTATTTAATTATTATATTATTTTTAATTAATCTGTACTATACAAAAAGTAATAAAGAAATATATATAAAAAGGAATATATATAAGAATATAGAGAAATACTTACTGATAAAATAAAATAAATGTTTAAAACTAAGAAACAGAGTTCAATTAAGTGAAGTAGCGAAATGCGAAGTATATGAAATGGAACGTCTTAGAAAAAGGGTAGTTGAGATGCGTTCAAAATATGGTGGTAATAAGTTTACCCTTGACGTAGAATAAGCATAAATAAATATTAAAAATATTTTTCGCCTGCGTTTCTTTTAACATTGTGATACGCGTATTTAATTAGGAATTCAATTAGCTGAATTTTAAAATTTATTTCATTTTTATACATAGTCAGGTGAAAAATGGGCATCCTTCTTTAGGTAATGTACGTTACTCGTATAGATAGACTATCGCACACATATTTATATATACAAATAAATAAAACTGTCTATTTGTAATGTCGAAATAACAGCTTTTTACTATATGCATATGAAAGTATATACGGTACTTTTAACAAAAAAATGATTATTAAAATTTTTCTCTGCCTGTCTTTCTGTCTGTCTGTCTATCCGTCTGTTTGTTCCTGCTAATCTCCGAAACCGCTAGACTGATTTTGACCGGACTTTCACTGACAGAATTAACCGTAATAATGGTAAAGATTAACACTACGAGTAATATAATCATGAATGACGCAAAAAATGTAGTGTCTCCGAGATCGCTAATTTGCAAAGAAATGGCTCCCCGAAACTTTTCTCATAGCAGGAGGAATCAAAACGAACAACTAAGATTAACGAATCTGTAAGATATAACTGAAGTCAAGTGAAGTGTTTTTGTTTATATATTTTGTCTATCATCATTCACATCAGTCTTTTTAAGTCTACATTAACACATTCACTCTCCGATTTTCAGAGACAATAGTAAGACAATAGCAATGACCTATATGTAGTGCACGGGACAGCGAAAGGGTTAAGTTAAACGTAAGTCAATAAAAAATGGATGACGTAACAACAACAACAAACAACAGCACGCATTGAGGCGGCGAACTATTCCTTGCAACAAAAAACTCTTTCGATCGTGTCCAAAATGTCATTATCATCCTCATAATCACAGTCCATCACAAGTCCACTGCTGAACAAAGGGCTCCCCCAAGGAATGCTACAAAGCAAGGTCTTAAGCCACCTGCATCTTTTACCAGATCGTCACTCCATCAAGTGGGCCGCACTACACTTCGCCTACCGGTGCGAGGCCTTCCACTCGAGAGCTTTCTTCCCCATCGGTTGTCGGCTCTTCGAGCTATATGTAGTAGTAAGAAGACCGTTATTTTACATGCACAACAACGCCAAAAATATCTCACGAATAGTATTCAAAATGTATAGTGACATTAAAATGACAAACGAGTTCAGTTAAATAATCTTACTTTTATTTATTTTGGAAGATACATCTCAGTGTATGACGGATTTGTTTATATCATGCTCGCTTCGAATTTCTGTTTGCAGCGGCGTATGCCACTTGACGGTAAGTGGTTGCTGTAGCCCATAGACATCTACATCTATGCTCGATAAAGAATCAAAATGCAGATGCGTTGTCACCCCTGAGGAATAAAATCGAATCCCTCTTTTACAGTAAAAAGTTCCGTACACTCACCATAAAAAAACAGCAGCATTGATCGGCTATATTACGCTGGTATTCTTTGAGAGCGGGGTCCTATCCTCGTCGACCCATTAGTGATTAAACCATAATATGGACTTCAAATGTCTTTAAAATAACTATAATTCTCAGACATGCAGGTCCTTACGATGTTTTCCTTCATCGACGAGCACAAAGTAAATCGGGACCTATTCTAAGTTAATGGTAATTTTTTCCATTAACAATTTAATTGATGCCGGCAGATATCGAGCCCAAGTGGCTCGTGTTATGTGAAATTTTATGCGAGCGCTTCGAGCTTGACCTACTACGGCTCATAGGCTAAGGTTAGCATACAAAAACGAAATTACCTAATTTGACTTATGCGAATTATATGTGGTGGAACCATGCTGCAGCTATATAATGGCTGTACTACGAATGGGTCGGATCAACCGGGGAAAGACCATACTCTAAAGGAATAATAGCGTATCATAGCAGCGTAATGCTGCTGTGTTTCGTTTGCTGAGTGTAGAGAAATCGAAGACTTATTTCACTGGAAAGGAGGCATTCTATCATAGTCCTCAGTGACAATGCATCTGCGTTTGATTTTTAATAATAGAAGTGCGCCAGGATGTCTATGGGTTTCATTATTCACTTACCATCAGGACTATGTGGTCTTTTGTTACACATATAATACATATAATCACGTCTCTTTCCCGTAGGGGTAGGCAGAGACCACTTTCTTTCCACTTGCTACGATTCTTACATACTTGTTAGGCTTCGTCCACTTTCATTATTCCCTTCATACATGCTCTACAGTTTAGGGTACTCTTGACCTGGCCTTTTTTTCAAGACGATCCTGATTTGGTCTTGAAATGTCGGCCTAGGTCCTACCCCTTCCAACACTTTCATTTACACTCGCCTTATACACTTTTTTCGTCAATCGTTCTTCATTCATTCTCTCGACGTGTCCAAACTATCTCAGCATACCTTTCTCAATTTTTGTCACTACATCTTCTTTCAGACTCAGCTCGTCTTTCAGCTGGTTTGTTGCCCTTATTTTATTAAACATTTCTATTTTTTAACAGTGGTAGAACCACGCGGCAGCTTTTGCTGTCGCACGGATGGGCCGGCTCGAACCGTGGTACCACGACCTCACAGAATACCAGCGTGAAGTAGAGGGTTACCTCTGCGTTTCGCTTGGTGAGTGCAGGTGGCCGGAGGCCCTTTTTACTGGAAATGAGGCATTCCATCTTAGTCCTCACGGGTGACAACGCATCTGCATTTTGATTCGCAAACGAGGATAGATGTAGATGTCTATGGGCCGCAGCAACCACTCACCATCAGGTGGACTGTGTGCTCGTTTGTTACCCTTATCCTATAAAAAAAAATTAAGAAATTCTATTAATTAGTGTAATAGTATTAAATGGACAAAAACGTTGAATTGTTTCACTTTTATTTTCAGACTGGTCCATAAAGTTAAAAATACTTTATCTACTCTTTTTTCTTCAAATTTAATTTAAAAAAAAAAACACTTAAATCGATTCAGCCACTTCCGAAAATTCGGTAAGCATACATAAAAGAAACATTCGCGTTGAATATGTAACCTCCACCTTTTTGAACTCGTTTAAAAATGTAAATAATGACAAATTTTATTTTACGGCATACTCCATAGGGAATGCATACTACCTACGTACCCCTGGAATTAAAAGGGTGTCGCGCCTTTATCATCTACTTACGGACATTACGGCTTTTAAGTACCCATATTTTACAAATGGTTCTATACTGTCTTACGCACGTATAACATTTCAAATTTATGAACCTTATGCCGGTAAGTTAAAATTATATCGAATTTTATATTCACAGTGAAATTTTACTCGGTAATAAGTATATGATATTAAATTTAATAACTTATTGTTTTGTTACTTATATGCTTTAAAATGCAGATACGTTTCAGCCGTGAGGACTAAGATGGAATGCCTCGTTTCCAGTAAAATGGTTTCCGGTTCTTTACACTCACTATATGAAACACAGCAGCGTTAAGCTGCTGTTTCACGCTGGTATTCTGTGAGAGCGTGGTCCTTCCCCGGTGGTGCCGACCGATTCGTGCTACAACTATAGCAGTCATATATGGCTCTACCACGTAACAGTGTATAAATAATTATATGTGTATGGATAAAACTAAAATTTCATCCAAATAATATGTTTGTAGTACGTCTCTGTCATCCTCACTAATAAAAAACTAGATACCCAATCCCATGCAAAAGTTCTCTAAAACTGTCGCCAATTGTTTTGATGTAATTCTATTAAAAAATAATATACATTAATTTAAATTCAACCTTAAATACATTGCCTAAATTTGTATTCACAAAGCTACGTACAAATTAAAATCGTACCCACGCATACACGCAATTCGAGTGGGCGCTTATTCGGTAAGGACATTTTTGTCACTGCTTGTGTATCTAATTTTTATTAGTGATTGATGTTCTCTGTACTTTTTGACTGCCACGTTGGTCTAGTGGTTGTAGAAGTGCGACTGCTGATCATGAGGTCCCGGGTTCGAATCCCGGGTCGGGCCAAAAAATCAGTTATTGAGTTTTTCCATCAAGAAATTCTCAGTAGCTGCCCGGAGTCAGGAAGTTGGCGGTGTTTCACCCCCGTGCCTCGGAAAGCACGTAAAGCCGACGAAGCTCTATATTCTTAGACTTGAACACAGCAGTGCAATCAATTCTATTTAATGGCAGAAATGAGAGGGTGGCACTACCTACCTAGTCGGACTCCTGCAGGGCTAGCATGGAGCTAGAAAGGAGAAAATGTTTATCCCCTCGCTTAGTTTTATCCAACCTTCGAGCATGGGCACACCGGTGGATATAATATCCACAGTAGATAAAATGGGAGATAGACTTAGATAGATCTTTTGTATGAATATAAATGTACGAGCTGGTGTGCGGTACAATCTTAGAAGTTGATAAAAATGATAAGGACTTGAACTGATTATGTAATTTATTCTGATATTATTGATAGTGAGTACAATGCGCGACGGCGAATGATTGCGTACTGAATGGATGAGAATGAAAAATGATACAATATGGTAAAAATGCTTAAGTGCAAAAATGTGCGGTTTGTAAAGACCGTACATGCTGCGGGGAGAGAGAGAGAGAACAGATGATGATTGATAGGCGATTACAAATTGATACTAATTGATAACGATGATTATACTATAAAAATTAGCTTATAAATTTCAATTAAAAAACTTATAAATTTCACACTTCACTACACTGCACTAAGATCACAAAAACGTTTGCAAACTGTAGGCGACGTCGACTTATCCAGTGCGCGTGCACTCAGTTCACCCGATGACGTAACTGCGATACCGCGGGGCTCGACCGATGTTGCTTGCTCTGTGTTTCGGTTCGTGCCAGTGAACTGTACATTCAAGCCAGCTGATCTTTCGCTTTGAGAGGGACCTTGTATACGTGCGGCGCATCTGCGGCGTAGACTCCGCAAGGCGATTAATGTTGATGCTAGTATAGCTGCTCCCAGCAGAAGATAAATAAGCACATATTGATGTAGGTCGTGGTTTGATAACCGATTTACCATCTCTGTATCAGCGTTGCTTGTCTTCAGCTGCTCTATTTGGTGTCCAATACTTGACAAGTGTTTTCGATTCTCCTCATTTTCTGACTCGTCGAATTTCTCGAGCCTTTGGAGAGGAATAGATAGGTTGATGACATCATTGATTGGAGGTATGTCTATCTTTGCAAGGTCGGGCTTGATATTATAATTAGTGACCTGCTTTCTGTGTGAAAATATTGTCAATGTTTCACTTTTAATGAAACAGCCGTCCTCGAGAATGATAATACCGGCCTTGCTAAGTCGTTGCGCTGTAACATGATGCTCGCATATTATTCTTATCATCCTTTGATTACAGCAAAAGTACAGGTACGTATTTAGTTTGTTAAGTTCAACCCATATATCCTTGCAGGGCGAAGTTTTGATTTCACACTGACCTGTGTCTTCATTTTTGATGCAGAGAATATCGTCCGAATTCATATGGAAAATAGGTTTCTGTAGCGGGCAAAGGTGAGTCTCAGCGTTGAACTGTGTACATCTTCGAACTTCTTCTTCTGATAATGGTACGTACGAGTCCTTTTGGATGTTGATCGCGATATGATCTGCGATAGGAGTGATGCGGACCATCTGTTTTTGTACTTGCTGCGGGATAGATATAAGCCTGTAAATCTCGTAGGTATCCCTGCTTACCAACGGGATTTTGATCTCGAAAATAAAGTATTGGCTTGTCATCCTTGCTTTTACTTCCAGTAAATGATAGAGTCTGGATAAGTTGTTTTGGATGTTGTTTATAGGCAGAGCTAATTCCTTTGATAATTGGCCAGAGATAATATTTAACTCTTCATTCAGTTGTTCAGGCGTTAATAAATAAACATTAAACTGCCCATAGTGGATGTCTGTGATGGTCTCCACCAACGTTTCTTGAATGTTTTTAAGATTGGCCAAAATGTTGTTTGCTATCATGGATGAGAGAATAAATTCATTGATGATTTTTTCGGTCTGAATTTCCTTTGTTATGATGTTGGCTTCTTTTTCTAGCTCTATGATGTGGGCATTGAAGATCTTGTACTGCTTGTTAATAGACTCTTCGATTCGACTCAAAAGGTTATATTCAGCTTCAACCACGGATGTTTGATTTTTCCATAAAAGAGCAAGATGTTTCTGATTCATCCTGATTATATTGATGTCTCTCTCGTATTTTTGAGCAAACTCTTCGTCTAACACACCGAACAAGCTGTGCGCTAGGTATCCGACACCGTTGATAAGCCCGCGCCGGCGTCTCGAGCGCGTGTATTGCTGACCGAGCAACATATGATGATAGTAGTCCAGTTCAGTGGCCTCATGACGTAGTTGTGACAACATTACGTCACATTTTGTTTGTTTGGATATCTTGGAGCATATGTTATCCAAATAATCGAAGTACTTGCGATACAATTCAATGCCTTGCCAGTACGGATTCATTTCGTAGTAGACAATGAGTTTCCACTGATCTCTGACAAGGTGCATGTTGGAAATTTTGTCCAAATAAATGCTCTGATTATTGCTTAGACTAAGTAGGTTGAAGGCACACTGAACGGGTGAAATGATGGTAAGTAAAGTCAACATTGCTAAAGCTATGAAGTTGCATGATTTTTTGCTTCGCGTTCTTTTTGCTTTGGTGCTTTTTGCTGTAGACTCCTTATTGCTTGATTCCGAATTTTGCTCGCTACCAACGTAATCATCTGATAGAAGTGGTGATATTTTTGTAATAGGCCTCTTGATAATGTTGTTTTTAGTTTTCAGGGACACCACTCGGACCAGATCGTCCTTTCCAGGGTGAAGTTCAACAACTCTAGCGAGCGCCCACTTGCCGGGAGGTAAGTTGACGTCATGTATGACGACAACGTCACCAATTTCCATGTTTCTTTGCTTCTGTTGCCACTTGCTTCTAGCTGATAATTGGCACAGGAACTCGGACTGCCATCTCTTCCATATGTCGTAGAAGATTTTCTGTACCAGTTGCCAACGTGTGCGCTCGTCCCTTTCGGTTTCGATGATGGTGAGGGTGGGGCCACTCGCCAGAAAATGTGACGGGGTGAGGAAGTTGATGTCCTCGGGATCTTCGCTCAGGGCGCACAGTGGCCTTGAGTTCAGGCACGCTTCCAGCTGTGACAACAATGTTGATAGCTCCTCAAATGTAAGCTTTTGTGCTCCGATGACTCTTCGTAAGTGGAATTTTAGGCTTTTCACCGCCGCTTCCCATAGACCTCCTGCACTAGGCCACGAGGGGGCGTTGAAGTGCCATTCGATCTCCATGTCTGATATTGCTGCGAAGAAATCATCGTCCAAGGCTTGTCGAAGATTGATGAATTCCTGCTGTAAGTGTTTGTAGGCGCCGACGAAGTTGGTCCCGTTGTCGCTGTACAGGTGACGCGGTGCTCCACGGCGCGCTGCCATTCGTCGGAGTGCTGCGAGGAATGCTGATGAGGAGAGGTCTGATACCATTTCCAGGTGTACGGCCTTAGTGACCATACACACAAAAACTGCGACGTATCCTTTCGTCGTTTTTATGCCTCGTCCTTTGTTTGCTTTCACGTCGATGAAACCGGTGTAATCGGTACCAACGTGGTAAAATGGCCTGGTTGGGTTACATCTTGCTGACGGTAGGTCTCCCATGATTTGAGTCTGTTTGATTGGGTTGTGTCTTCTGCAGACAACACATTCACGGATGCGTTTTTTGACAGCCCTGTTGCCGCCAATAATCCAGTAATGCTGTCTCAGATGCGATAGAGTCAGGCGGGCTCCACCGTGGAAGGTGGCCTTGTGTGCCTGATCGATTATGAGCTCAGTGAAGTGTCCGCTGTGTGGCACGATGAGAGGATGCTTCATGTTTTCATCGATGCTTGCATTATTGATCCTGCCACCAACTCTTAGAAGATCGTTTTTATCCAAGAATGGATTAAGGGACAGCAGTTTGTTGTTACGCTTCACTTTCCCCTGCTTCTTGATGGTAAGTATTTCTTCATAAAAATACTTTTCTTGTATGTGCTTTATAATAATGTATTTTGCTTGTTTGATTTCAGGTGCAGTTAGATACGGCGTCTTCGGTTTGGAATTCGACACCGCCCGCAATACCCAGGTAAGTATACGCGTCACTCGCGTCATACAGCTATGTTTGTTTATCAACGCTTCGATTACGTCAGAGCTGTGACGTTGAATAGTGACGTTGGTTTGCATTGCTTTCTTCACTTCTTGATTCGTAGTGTATGTTTTTGTGGTGGTTTCTTTTTGATATGTTTTCAGCCATGATGGGCCTTGCCACCACAAGGGATGATTTTTGAGGATTGCTGTTGATACCCCACGGCTGGCGCAGTCTGCTGGATTATCAGTCGACTTGACATACTGCCAACAGTCCGCAGGTATGATTTCTTTGATTTGTTGTACACGGTTGGCGACGAATGGCTTCCAGCGATTGATGTCGCCTTGGATCCAGCCGAGCACAGCTGTTGAGTCTGACCAGCCGAAGGTCTTGATGTTTTGCTCTGATAGACTGTGTTTGACTGTCTGCATGAGTCTTGATAATAAGTGAGCGGCACACAGTTCTAATTTCGGCAATGATATGATTTTTGATGTCGGAACTAGTTTTGATTTTGCTGCTATCAGAACTACTGCTTGTTCACCTTGTTTCTTGCTCTTGATTTTGCTGTAGATAACACAAGCGTAGGCACGTTCTGAGGAATCGCAGAACCCGTGTAGCTCAATGTCGTCGTTCTCATAACTTTGAAGCCATCTTGGTACTTGGATTTGATTGATGCCTTCGAGGTCATGTTTGATCTTAGACCACTCTTCTTCAATGCTTAGTGGAAGTTGGTCATCCCACTTCAAATCTTCTTTCCAGACTGATTGGAATAAGAGTTTCAATCTTGTTGTTACAGGACAGAGCCACCCGGCCGGGTCGAAAACCTTTGAGATGTCTGAAAGTAGTGACCTTTTTGAGGCTGGTTTGTCTGTTGATGTGTTGATTTTGAGCTCAAAGGTGAAGACGTCCTTCTGAGGGTTCCAGCGCAGTCCCAGGGTCTTTGTTGATTCTTTCTGCTTGAAATCAAACCCAATTTGATGATTGCTATCTGTGTCTGATCCTGCTGCTTGTAGTAACTCATTGCTGTTTGAGCACCACCTTCGTAGATTAAACCCCCCTGATCTGAGTAGGTTGATCAGATCTGTTTTTAATTTTAGAGCAGCTGGGATGCTGTGCTGACCGCTTAAGACATCGTCCATGAAAAAGTCTCTCTTCAACACCTTAGCTGCTTCAGGGAAATGCTGTCCTTCGTCGCGTGCTAATTGCTTTAGTGTGTTCATTGCCAGGAACGGCGCTGCTTTCGTCCCGTACGTCACAGTTAATAGTTCGTATTCTTGAAGTGGCTGATTTGATGATTCACGCCATATGATTTTTTGTAGATGTTTGTCGTTATTATTGCAGAGGATCGCTCGAAACATTTTTTCGATGTCTGCAGTGAAGGCGACCTTATACTGTCTCCAACTTATGATCAATGATAGTAAGTCTGCTTGCAGATTGGGTCCGTTGTACATCAAGTCGTTTAGGCTGTAGCCTGATGACGTCTTTGATGACGCGTTAAATACGACGCGTAA
Source organism: Parnassius glacialis (assembly GCA_033319125.1). Lineage (NCBI taxonomy): Eukaryota > Metazoa > Arthropoda > Insecta > Lepidoptera > Papilionidae > Parnassius > Parnassius glacialis. The sequence goes on along the minus strand of JAVANC010000015.1, from coordinate 8,224,689 downwards.
TGCAGTTGTAAGCGATTCGGCGCGCTGTACACAATGATGTGGCAGGTAGCAACTCGTTGCCGGGATCGTGTTTCTGTTACGAGTACATTGCTGCATATGTTCTAATTCAATGTATTCGCGCATAAAGTTTTTATACATTGCTGCGAGGTCTTCGTTTTTGGCGAATTTCTTTTCCAGCTGATAAAGTTGTGCCACGGCCTTCTGCTTTGAATCACCCAGCTTTTCTTCGAAGCCTGGTTTCATGGGCAGACGTACAACATATCGACCGTCTTCTCGTCGTGTTGTTGTGTTGTTATAATGCTCCAAGCAGTATTGATCCTCGGATGATATTGTTATTTTGTTGTCTGCTATGTCTTCGATTGTCCAAAACCTCTGAATATTTTGTAAATCGTGCAGAACAACATTACACTGATAAGACTTCAGGTTGCCGCAGATGATCCAACCGAGTCGTGATTGCTGAACAATCGGTTGATTTTCATCTTTTCTGATGATTCCACTCATGATGATGTTCGAGTAGATGTTCGCACCCAGTAATATGTCTATGGGACGGCTGATATTGAAGTCTGGATCAGCAAGCCGTATGCCTTCAAGACGTTTCCATGACGGTTTGTCAAAGGATCTGTTCGGTAGATTGTTTACCAAACTTTTCATGATGATGACGTCAGTATTGAATGTGTATTCTGAATTCATAGATGATGCTGTTATAGTGATGATACCTTTGCAGTTATTTTCCTTTGTGCCAATCCCGAAAATAATACCCTTGCAACGTTGTCGTGGAAGGCCAAGTCTTTGAGCGGCATTTTCGCTTATAAGTGATGTTTGTGACCCTTGATCAATCAGCGCTCGCATCGTCAGATAGCTTCCATCAGCTGATAGCACCTTGATTTGGGCTGTTGCCAGGAGGATTTCGGCGACGTTTTCTTGTGAAACATGTGTCACGTTTCTTTGCTGTGTAACTCTTTTGTTGCTGTCTCGCTCGCTCGCGTTGATATTTGATGCGTATGCTTCGTGCAATAAAGTATTGTGACCGCATTTGCAATGCGCGCATCTTTTGTCGGAAAAACAGTCCTTGCCTTTATGATCAAAAAGACAGTTTTCGCATAAATTCAATTTTGCCACTGTTTTTCGTTTTAATTCTGGTGTCTGACCTAGAAACGATTTACAGTGGAAAATTCCATGTTGTTCATTGCACAATGGACACGTGTATTTATTCCTTGCTAACGATTTCAATGACTTCACATTTGTATGATTGATAAATGCCTTAGTTGATGCACCCGGGTATGCCTTGGAATATTGAGCTTTTTTGGAATCTTGATAGGTAGCTTGCTGATTGCTCCGCGGCGCTTCTTGCTTGCGTCGAGACGATTCTAATGCTGTGAATCGCATTTCCAAAAAAGTTAGAAATCCTGATAGCGTAGGCAATTCCCTCGGATCTTCAAGATATTCGAAGTAGTCATTGTGTGTATCAGTGTCCAATTTCTGCATCAACAAATGTACCACCAAAGGATCCCAACTTGATGTATTCACGCCTAAGTTTTTTACGGCACTTAGACACTCTTTTGTGGTGTCGTGCAATTTTTTCAGGGCAAATGATGATTGGTGTTGTATTGTTGGCAAGCCAAAAAGCGTGTTCATGTGAGAACTAAAAATCAATCGTTTGTTGTTATACCGATGATTCAGAATTTCCCAGCATGTTTCATAGTTTTCTGAACTAATATTTAGATGTTGTATTAGTTTCTCGGCTTCTCCCTTGACCTTGCTTTTTAAATGTTGCATTTTTTGCACATTTGAAATGAATTTATTCTTGTGGATCATTTCCATGAAGAGATCTTTGAAAGATGACCACTGCTGATAGTTGCCGCTGAACGTAGGGATTTCCATTTTTGGCGTAGAATGCTTTTGATGAGATACGGACCACATCTTGCTGTTGATTGATTTTTTGATCTTTTTGTAGCTGTCTTCGAACATGTAGTATGTTTTTTCGTACTGCACATCTTCTGTGGTAAGCTCGCTGTCGATCTCCCAGTGTAAGGAGTCCACGGCATTCCAGCGAAGTTGTAAGTCACGTAAGCTGTCCTCGAGCTCCCACTTTTCGGTAAGTAACTCGAGATTAGTGGCATTGATTGCTCGTTCTAGTGCTTTAAAATTGCTTTTTTGTTTCCGGTACATCTCGTCAAGTTTGCTGTGGTTACCTCTGTCTACTCGGCTGGTGCTGGCCTGACCTGATGGGGACGCTGTTGCAGCCGTTGATGGTGGACGCCAATCTGTAGTCACGCCGGCTAAAGGAGTAGCAGGTCTCAGAACTGACTTCTTTTCTTGATCAGTAGATAGGTGTTGCTGAATAATTCTCCGACAGTCGGTGTAATATGACTTTGCTTTTTCGAAGTGATTTTCCAAGAAATAAGTGTAGTCTTGGTCCTCGTACTCACACAACTTGACATGATTGGCTTGGAACTCTCTCCAGTACTGATCCAGAGTCTCTAGTCGCCTTGATATGTAAGATGGGGTTTTTCTTTCAGCTCCATCTTTCTTGAAGTTGGTGAATAACTGCTCCATTGCTTGAAGAAGTTGTTGCTGAGTTGATAGTAAATCTTCCATTTTTATTTGATTAATGGACGATTTGATTGATAATCCGGTGACGGATGCTTCCGAGTCACGGAGGTGATGCTGTTGCTAAGTGCTCCGGTATCCTAATGCAATATATGCGCCTTCTCAATCTCGTCGGTGAGACCCGCTTGTGGGAGGCCGACTCGACCGATTCGCTATTGCACTTCAGACACAGAAACACAAGACAAAAAATGTTTTTCGTGAGTGATGGCGTGATGTTTACCAATCACTGCTGCTGGTGATGATGTATGCGGTAGCAGAAAATTGTTCACTGCGCAATAGCTTTTAAAAATAACTTGTAGCGTTTTTGCTAAGTAGGCGGTAATACGTGGGCAGCACTAAACGGCGAAACGAAGTCACGTTGTCGAACCGCGTGGTCCCGCTTTTCTCTTACCGGCACTAGATCAATGCTCGAAGGACCATTAAGATGTACGAGCTGGTGTGCTGTACAATCTTAGAAGTTGATAAAAATGATAAGGACTTGAACTGATTATGTAATTTATTCTGATATTATTGATAGTGAGTACAATGCGCGACGGCGAATGATTGCGTACTGAATGGATGAGAATGAAAAATGATACAATATGGTAAAAATGCTTAAGTGCAAAAATGTGCGGTTTGTAAAGACCGTACAATAAACTTAAGCCCATGTCCAATGAACTAGGACGAAATTGTCCCTTTCAAATGTAAAAAAATCATAATTTTTTATCTTTTATTTAGTTTCACTCAACGGGGATATACTTGTCCCCGTTGCTGAGTTTTGGCGTAAGGATAAGATAATTTTATCTCTTGTCAGTGGATATAATCGGGGGATAAATTTTTTGTCTCCAGCCCATGCTAGCCGTGCTGAAGACAAAAGGAGTCCCTACCACCATAGTTGGTCCATTTATCTATTATGAAAGAAAATACATACATAATATTGACGGCTCCGTGGCACAGTGGCTTAACTAATTTAGCTGTAACGTGGCATATATAAAGGTGAAACAAAGATTGACATTTGAAAGAGAGAGAAGAAAAATATTGGTTATCCTTTCCTGTTCGTTTTCCTGTCTACCGTCAAATCAGATACAGCTAAAATACCTTAAAGCATATAAGTAACAAAACAATAAGTTATTAAATATAATATGATATACTTATTACGGAGTAAAATTTCACACTGAATATAAAATTCGAAATAATTTTACCTTATTGGCATAAGGTTCATAAATTTGAAATGTTATACGTGCGTAAGACAGCATAGAACCATTTATAAAATATGGGTACTTAAAAGCCGTAATGTCCGGAAGTAGATGGTAAAGGCACGACACCCTTTTAATTCCAGGGGTGCGTAGGTAGTATGCCTTTCCTATAGAGTTTGTCGTAAAATAAAAAAAAATTGTCATTATTTACATTTTTAAAAGAGTTTAAAAAAAGGCGAAGGTCCCATATTCGACGCTGCTTTTTTATGTATGCTCACCGACTTTTCGGAAACGGCTAAACCGAATTAGGTGATTTTTTTAAATTAAAATGTTATATCTGAGGGTGGTTCCATTTTAATATGAAGAAAAAATAGGAAACTTTTTATAACAATTAACTGTATAATATGTATTACCCTAATTAAAAAAAAACTAATATTATCATACATTAGTACTCCTCGCGGTATCGTGCCAAGTGGCTAGACTAAGCCTTTGAGCGAGAAGAGATCCAGCCCTTGTATCACCAGCAGCGAGAACCAGTCGCGGATACATTTCCTTTAGGAAACTCCACTGCACGTGATCCTCACAGAGCTATAGTCTCTACAGCAAATGGCGCAAATATAAAGTCACTCTCAACTCTTCTTATTTCTTACTCAGATCAGCCGCTTCTGACGTCGCCTCAGCTCTAAGCTACTACCTCTATTTTTTATTGTAAATATTATGAGCCATGGTAGCTCAGATGGTTAGCGTTCGCTGTAAATTTCACAGTACGCGAGCAACCCGGGTTTGATCCCCGCCGGCACCAATGAAATTGTTAATTGTAATTTTAAGTGCTGATTTACCACGTGCTCGGCGGTGAAGAAAAACATCGAGAGGAAACCTGCATGTCTGAGAAATAAGACAAAAAATATTTCGAAGACATGTGAAGTTTGCCAACACGCAATGGGGCAGCGCGACAGGGATTTCCTTGCCCTAAAACCCTCTCAGAAATGAGAGGAGGCATGTGCCCAGCAGTGGGACGTATAAGCTGTAACTTTTTTAACTGTTTAAATACTCTGATAACATTCAAGTACTCACTTTCGGCTTGTGATATTGCCAAGTCCACTCAATATAGTACAGAGGCAGATGTTTAATACAAAGTAAAACCTACTATAAATACTAAAACAATATATTTTGGGCCGGCCCTTAAGTACTGTATCGACTTCAGAAGCTATTTTTAATTTTACCTTTCATATCGGTTTTTAATTTTATCAAAAACTTAATTTTTACGTTATTTTTATTTATAACTTGGATCTTTGTAATTAATTTTAACATTTTTGATTAGAAAAGAGAATAAGCTTTATTTTGAAACGTTGCTTCTTAAAAACTTGTTAATGTTTGTCAGATGAAATTTTAATTTCAGTTTTTTAAACTAATGGGGTAACAAATGAGAACACAGCCACCTGATAGCAAGTCGATGTTGCAGCCCATAGACATTCCCTCTCCCTCTATTCCCAGTTAAGAATCAAAATGCAGCTGTGTTGTCACCTCTGCGGATTCAGATGAAATGCCTCGTTTCCAGTCAAAAAGATCTCCGGTTCTTTATACTTACTATTAGAACAAAGCAACAACAACAACAACAACAACAACAGTGTAGTTTCAACAGTGGTAGAGCCACGCGGCAGCTTCTGCTGTCGCACGGATGGGCCGGCTCGAACCGGGGTGGTACCACGACCTCACAGAATACCAGCGTGAAGTATAGGTTTACCTCTGCGTCTCGCTTGGTGAGTGCAGGTGGCCGGAGGCCCTTTTTACTGGAAATGAGGCATTCCATCTTAGTCCTCACGGATGACAACGCATCTGCATTTTGATTCGCAAACGAGGATAGATGTAGATGTCTATGGGCCGCAGCAACCACTTACCATCAGGTGGACTATGTGCTCGTTTGTCACCATTATCCTATAAAAAAAGCAGCATTAAGCTTCTATTTTACTGTGGTATTATTCGAGAACGTGGTCCATCCCCGGTCAAGCCGATCCAATCGCGGACCCAAACTAGGTGTCCGCGGAAGACCAGCATTTTGACATGCTCCTTGCGAGCATGTCATGACAAATGCTGAGCGGAAGTCTGTTTTGGCACAGTATTAGTGTATAATATATAATTTAATGTTAACCATTTGTATATGTGCATGCACTGCTGTGTCAATAAAGTTTATTTTCTTTTTTTCTTCTTTTTTTCAATCGTGCTTCAACCACAATAGCTGCAGCATGTCGTTACGATAAAACTTACTTCGAAACTTACGTCGAAAAATGATGAGTTTATATTTTATTTCAATAGATTCTTATACTTTTGCTAAGCGATAAGATTTGAGAGAAAGTAAGCGTAACTACTAGACTTATATAAGCCCAAATACATTTCTATGTGGCTTTGTCCGTAGTCAGCGCGGACACAATCCTTGTTATGACAGCGCGGCTGCTGGACCGCAGATAAGTGAATCATTTATAGGACTTTTGACGGGGATTAATACAGACGCATGTTTGAAAAGGTCGTAAACTGTCGCATTGAGCAACTCATGTCATTTGGCGTAACAAAATTTGTAATACAGAAAAAGTACTTAGTGTGGGTGTCAAATTTTTAGTTTTCAAAAGTACTTATTTAAAAACACTGAAACGAATAAATAAGGCTTTTGATACGCTAAGACAGTGTGATTTACCATTTAAGGCTGCATCGCCACTTACGATCAGGTGGGATTGTGTTCAAGCACTGGCTTATTATAAGTAAAAAAAAAAATATAGAATTTTTTTCAATAGTATCGAGGTGATAAACGGGCATACAGTCCACCTGATGGTAAGTGGATACTGTAGCCCATGGCCATCCAGTCGCAAACGTATTATTAAGAATAAAAATGCAGATGCAATTTCACTCCTGAAGACTAAGATGGAATGCCTCGTTTCCAGTAAAATATGGTTCTCTACATTCTCCAAACGAAACACACCATCAGCAGCTGCAAAATTTACTCTGGTATTATTTTAGAGTATGGTCCTTCCCCGGTTGAGCCGACCCATTCGTAATAAAACCATTAGCTGCAACATGGCTCTACCACAAATAATTCGCGTAAATAAAATTAGGTAATACTGTTTTCAAATGCTGACCTTGGCCTATGAGCCGCAGTGGCGCAAACTCTAAGCGCACGCGCTAATTTCACAGTACGCGAGCAATCCGGGTTCGATCCCCGCCGACACCAATGAAATTGTTGATTGCAATTTTAAGTGCTGATTTACCACGTGAACGGCGGTGAATGAAAGTTCAGCAGCGAACTTGTGATGGGCTGTGATGAAGACGTTCCGCTGTACGCGGGACCGCAGGATTCCGAGGGTGTTTAGTGACAAGGAAGAGCCTGTGCCTTAATGCATGTTAGCAGGTTGCATGTCATCCATTTATATTCATTATTATTTATGTTTAACTTACTGTGAACTTAAAAAGGCCGATGGAAATGATGATAGACAAAATATGTAAACAAAAACACTTCACTAGACTTCAGTTATATCTTACAGATTCGTTAATCTAAGTTGTTCGTTTTGGCCCCTCCTGCTATGAGAAAAGTTTCGGGGAGCCATTTCTTTGCAAATTAGCGATCTCGGAGACACTTTACATTTTTGCGTCATTCATAATATTATGAGTGTGAACTTTAAAGCGTTATGAGTAAAGTTTAAATCCTCATTATCGACGAGGTGGCATTAACAACATGACTGTCGTGCTCTTATTAAGGTCAACCGACATTATACGGTTGTACGCGTATAACGTCTTATGTCACAGGAGAATAATAATAGGAAGTACAACGTATTCAAGTCATCCATCCATCCATTACAGCCTATAAAATCCACTGCTGAACATAGGCCTCCCTAATAGCTTGCGTGATAGAGGGGATATTTGCCATAGTTGTAATGTTACTGCTAATTTAATACTTTCACCTCTCAGTGGGTCATGTGCTCCTGGTAGATTATCTTCTATACATCCATTCATTACAGCCTATAAAATCCACTGCTGAACATAGGCCTCCACCATAGATTGCCTCATAGGGAGAATATTTGCCATAGTTGTAATGTTACTGCTAATTTAATAATTTCACCTCTCAGTGGGTCATGTGCTCCTGGTAGATTATCTTCTATACATCTATCCAGTCTATAAAATCCACAGCTGAATATAGGCCTACCCCATAGCTTGCGTGATAGAGGGGATATTTGCCATAGTGGTAATGTTACTGCTAATTTAATAATTTCACCTCTGAGTAGGTCATGTGCTCCTGGTAGATTATGTTCTATACATCCATCCATTACAGCCTATAAAATCCACTGCTGAACATAGGACAAAACAGAACATAGAACATAGAACAAGACGTGTGCTCCGGAGTAGGTACCGGTTTTAACGCGTCTTTTTCGGTACTCCTACTCCCTAGGCGTAGTCCCGGACTCATGGAAGACAGCTTTGGTGCACCCGATCCCTAAAAAAGGCGACCGCTTAGATCCGTCCAACTACAGGCCTATCGCCATCACCTCCTTGTTCTCCAAAGTAATGAAAACGGTTATGAACAGCCAGCTCATGCGGTACCTTGAGGATCACCAGCTGATTAGTGACCGCCAGTACGGTTTCCGTCGAGGTCGCTCAGCTGATGATCTTCTGGTCTACCTGACCCATAGATGGGCGGAGGCAGTGGAGTCCAAGGGGGAGGCGTTGGCCGTTAGTTTGGACATAGCGAAGGCTTTCGATCGGGTTTGGCATAAAGTGCTTCTTTCGAAGCTGCCTTCCTATGGGCTTCCCGAGAAATTGTGCAATTGGATCACCAGCTTTCTTGCATATCGGAGCATCAAGGTCGTAGTAGACGGTGCATGCTCCGATTACAAGCCCATTAACGCTGGTGTTCCACAATGCTGCATGCTATCACCAACGCTGTTTCTTCTGCATATCAATGATATGTTGCAAACCAGTAACATTTATTGCTATGCAGACGACAGCACTGGTGATACTTTATACACCGGCCGTGCCAATATTTCTCGGGAAAACGTCGCCGAGTACCGGAACAAACTTGTGTCTGAAGTCGAGACTTTGTTGAACAAAGTCTCAGACTGGGGGCGACTAAATCTAGTCCAGTTCAATCCCCAGAAGACACAAGTTTGCGCGTTTACCGCTAAAAAGATTCCCTTTGTCGTATCTCCTCAGTTTCAAGGCACTCCCCTTGTTGCCTCAGCCAGTATCGGAATCCTCGGTGTCGACATATCGAGTGACGTGCAGTTTCGTGGTCACTTTGGGGGCCAAATTGGCCTCTAAAAAGCTTGGCGTGCTCAGCAGAGCGGGACAGTATTTCATGCGGGCACACCGCTTGCAACTTTACATTGCGCAGGTTCGGCCTCACATGGAATATTGTTCCCATCTCTGGGCAGGGGCTCCCCAGTGCCAGCTCCTTCCACTTGACCGCATCCAGCGCAGAGCGGTTCGAATCGTCGACGACCGAGTTCTTTCCGATCGGCTTGACTCACTGGCACTGCGTAGAGAGGTTGCATCTCTTTGCGTATTTTATCGCATCTACCACGGGGAGTGCTCTGAGGAATTGTTCGGACTAATTCCAGCCGCTCAATTTCACCATCGCACATCGCGACTGACCTTGCGATACCATTCATATTATCTAGATGATTGGCGGTCCACCACTGTGCGATTCAGAAGAAGTTTTCTCCCTCGCACAACTTCCTTGTGGAATCGATTACCACCAGCGATTTTTCCGCACCGATACGACTTAGGGACCTTCAAGAAAAGAGCCTAATCCTTTTTAAAAGACCGGCAACGCATCTGCGATTCCCCTGGTGTTGCAGTTGTTCATGGGCGGCGGTAGTCACTTACCATCAGGTGAGCCGCATGCTCGTTTGCCCCCTCTCCTATAAAAAAAAATAGGCCTCCACCATAGATTGCCTCATAGGGTGTATGTATTTATAGTATAGTCGACACGTTTGGCAAGATGGTTGGCAACCGCACTTTTATTTATATTTGTAGTCTTTAAAAGGAAGACGCTGCTGCCCATGTGCTGATTTGTTTACCTGTGTCGCTTCTTGCGACACCCACGTGATATTCTGGGGTAGTGGACATAGAATACAGTAAGATAGTCAAAGCCGTGATATAGTTATATCCCTAGGGATATAGCTATAAACCGTAATATAGTTATATGAAAGCGGTTCATAATTAACTAGTATACTGAATGATATTCTTACAGTGCCACTGCATGGTAGGAAACTACTGTCCATTAAATTTCCTTTTAAGCAAACTAACATACAAGCATTTCGACAGTACACGCCGATCGAAGAACTTATCTCAGACGGCAATAAATTTGCACCAGTCAACTACGGCTCCACCTTGTACTTTTATCGCTAAAAGGATGTCTTGTCTTCACTTATGGATTTAAATGATAGAAATTTTAACGGCTCCGTGACGCAGTGGCTTAGCTTGCATTATTGCGCTGAGGCCCGCGGTTTTGAATCACGCACGGAACAAATATTTGTATGGCCTACAAATAATTGTTCTGGGTCTGGATGTTTGTCTTTGTGCAGTTATTGTTTGTAAACTCTCAGGTGGACTGTGTGCTCGTTTGTCACCCTATCCTATAAAAAAACCGCCTCCACAATATAGGAGAAAATCCTAGTGTTTATAGTTCCGTTTAAAAAAATGCTACACCGTTTACTAACTATGAAATTATCTCTTCTTATAAAATAATGAAGCAACATAAAACGTGTTTTTAATGGGGCTTGTTTATTTTAGCGAAAATCGGGATCACAAAGTCAACACTTATGTCTAACATAATACAACCTCAACACGTTCAACATTGTCGATCTTCACATCTATACAAATAAATAAAATTGAAGTGTTTGTTTGTAATGTCGTACATAATAACAACTTTTTACTATATCCATATGAAAGTATATACGGTATTTATAAGAAAACAACAAATATTAACATTTTTGTCTGTCTATCTGTCTGTCCGTCTTTCTGTTTGTTCCGGCTAATCTCCGAAACGGCTGGACCGATTTTCATGGGACTTTCACTGGCAGATAGCTGATGTTATAAGGAGTAACTTAGGCTACTTTTATTTTAGAAATAGAATTAGGGTTCCGCGCCAGAAATTAAAACCCACGAAATCCAATCGTAATAAATTCCACGCGGGCGAAGTCGCGGGGAACAGCTAGTTATAATATAAATATCCTACATTAACTTATTTGTTTATACTAAACTAATAATATGATAATGTTATAACCATAACATGCTATCGAAAATCCACTGCTGAAAATACGCCTGTCTATAGCTAGCTATTTTACGCTGGTATTCAGTGAGAGCGTAGTCATTCCCCGGTCGAGCTGACTCATTCTTCAGCATAAAGCAGCTAGAGCGTGGCTCTACCAAGTAATGGTGTTGTAATAATGGGTGGTTGGTGTAGTCAAAACACATAACTTTGCACTCCTACAACCACTAGTGCGTTGTTCGTTTATTTTGCGTTTACCAGATTATGTTAATTTAAAAAAAATTACATCTGTAATATATTTCTTTAAGATCATCATAATTACAGCCCTTCAAGAGTCCACTGCTGAACATAGGCTTCCCCTAAAAACTGCCACAAAGCACGGTCCTGAGCCACCTGCGTCCATCAACCTTACCAGCCTTTACTCCATCTAGTGGGGGTACACCCTAAACTTCGCCTACCGGTACGAGGTGCCGCCCGAGAACCTCTCTTCTCCATCGGTTGTCTATTCTTCGAGCTATATGGTCGACCCATTGTCACTTCAGCTTACTGATCCGTTGGGCTACAGTGCTATTTCTTTAAGATACAGAAACAATATTCGTAACACTGCTCGTAGATCGTCGCGTCAGTTACGCCCGCTATTCAATTTCACTCTCGCTTAAATCACCTTTATATTATCTCATTAATTTTTCCTTGACGTCGGTTTAAATTGTCTCTCTATTTTGCTATATTGCACATATAAAACATTTACATATATTTACGATTTTTTTAAAATTGAAATAACGATGACAAAAGAGCAGGAAATACCTGTAATGTAATACAAAAACTAATTCATCATCATCATCGTCATTACAGCCTTTTATAAGTCCTTTGCTGAACATAGGCCTCCCCCAAGGAATGCCACAAAGCACGGTCCTGAGCCACCTGCATCCATCGACTTCCTGAATGTCTTACCAGGTCGTCACTCCATCACGTGGGGTGTCGCCCTACACTTCGCCTACCGGTACGAGGCTGCCACTCAAGAACCTTTCTTCCCCATCGTTTGTCGGTCCTTCGAGCTATATGGCCGGCCCACTGCCACTTCAGCTTACTAATCCGTTGGGCTATGTCGGTAGCGCTGGTTCTACTGCGGATATCCTCATTCTTAAGTTTATCACGCAGAGAAACTCCGAGCATAGCTCTCTCCATAGCTCGCTGAGCGACCTTGAGCTTCCTCATACGGCCAGCAGTGAAGGACCGAACAGTAAGTCATCACTGGCAACACTCATTGGTTGTACAATTTCGTTTTAAGGTTTTGAGTTATATCTGACTAATTTAAAAAATTAAAACTACAAAAACTAATTAATTACTATTAAATAATTAATATTTCGGAATGAAACTTATATCGCCACCTACCGGAAAAAGCAGAATAACATTTGCCGTGCCAGCTAGTATTTCTATAAAACATTTGCACAGATATGAATTTAGTTTAAGAATTAAATTATCTACAAAGTGACCCAAAGGCCCAGGGTCTATTTGTAATAAAACAGAATTACGTTAGACCTTCGCAGTTAATTTTCACAAACGACTGTTTTGCGACCGAAGTTTAATTGAGAATTGCAGGTAGATTTAACTACAGGTTAAACGAGGAAGGGTTAAAATGAACGGGACTTTTTGCGTTTACAAATTAAGTTATAAGAATTAGTCGCACAGGTTGTCTTTATGTTCTTTCAAAGTTTTTTTTGCATAATTGTTAGGGTAAGAAACGAACACTCAGTCCACCTAACGTTAAGATAAGATAAAAAAAATAAAAGAAAGAAAATTACATCATGATTTCATATATTTACGCGAACACAACACAGTCGACTATAATACATTTCACATAGCACATTAACATATACTCGTAGCTGACGTGAAACACCAACTCTCCGGGAAGTCTGCAGTTTGTGATCATATCTTAGACGGCCCCTGTCATTACATCAGATTTGATAGACCACAAATTCTCGCGAAAGATCATCGATTCCTACCAAGCTATTGAAATTAAATAACTTCCTAAACATAACCGATTATTCATATTTAGTTGCGTATGTTTTTTTATTACCATGGTGGAGTGAAGAAAGATAAAGAAATTACATAATATTTGTTGCAGACACACTGAATAAAAAACATTATTGTTTTCGCTCATACTGCCGATGTCAAATAAATTTATTAGCTTTTCAGTATATTTACAAAAATATTTTATTTTAAAAAACGTAACCTCTACACTAGAATTTGCTCCTCTACCGTGGGGATAGTTTACGAATATAAATTGCACAAGGACAAACATCTAGACCCTGGACAATTATTTGGAGACTATACATTTCTGAACCGGGGTGGTACCACGACCTCACAGAATACCAGCGTGAAGTAGAGGTTTACCTCTGCGTTTCGCTTGGTGAGTGCAGGTGGCCAGAGGCCCTTTTTACTGGAAATGAGGCATTCCATCTTAGTCCTCACGGGTGACAACGCATCTGCATTTTGATTCGCAAACGAGGATAGTTGTAGATGTCTATGGGCCGCAGCAACCACTTACTATCAGGTGGACTGTGTGCTCGTTTGTCACCCTTATCCTATAAAAAAAATACAATTTCTTGTTCCGTGCTGGATTCGAACCCACGGCCCTTAGCGCTGCAAGTTTTTTTTTTTTAACAGTGGTAGAGCCAGGCGGCAGCTCTTGCTGTCACACGGATGGGCCGGCTCGAACCGGGGTGGTACCACGACCTCACAGAAAACCAGCGTGAAGTAGAGGTTTACCTCTGCGTTTCGCTTGGTGAGTGCAGGTGGCCGGAGGCCCTTTTTACTGGAAATGAGGCATTCCATCTTAGTCCTCACGGGTGACAACGCTGTCAATTGTTAACGCCTCGGAGCCGTCAAATAATGTATGTAGGTACACAAAAAATAGTTTTATTACAAATTGTGATAAACACCCTGTAAATAATAACAAGCACAATCTAATATTACTATTTAATAATTTAATATTACTGTTTAAGGCTGGGTACTACAAATTCGGTCTGAAGTACATTATTATTATTATTATTATACAAAATACATTTTGGAGAATGTACGCAGAAATGACATTACTTAATTTCTCTTCATTCACCCTTTTGCATCTCCGTACTGTAATCAGACGTTCGGTGAGTCTACACGCCATTATCATCGACCGATAACCGAACGGTTTGCTTCACTGCTCACAAAGGCGGGTGCTAACCCCACACTGCTACTGAGAATTTCTTGACCAAAAAATCCAATAACTATATTTGGTCCTACGCGGGATTCGAACCCGGGACCAAATTATTAGCTTAGGACGACTAGGCCAACGATGCAGTCAAATCCTGTATAATAACCAAGAGGTTTCTTGCTTTAGCTCGTGCTAGAAGTCAGTTTCAGTTTGGTTACTAAATTGAAGTCCTCAAAAATACTCTCAGCGCTCCACGCGTGGTATATCTGTCGCAGTCAAATAGTTTAATTATCCTTTCAGTTAATTGCCTAGCTTTTTTACTAATGGGCGCCGTGCAACTAACGGCCTGAATAATATTCAGCCGATGCGTCAACTACAAAATTGAACATATCTAGTTATCAGCAACGGTAAATTACCACTTTAAAGCCGCGTACAATTATATGATACAGCACTTTTTTTATAGAATAAAGGTGATAAACGAGCACACAGTCCACCTGTTTGTAAGTGGTTGCTGTGGCTCATAGACATCTACGTCTATCTTCGTTTGCGAATTAAAATGCAGATGCGTTGTCAGCTGTGAGGACTAAGATAGAAAGCCTCTTTTTCAGTAAAAAGGGTCTCCGGTTCTCTACATTCACTACACGAAACACGGCAGCATTAAGCTGCAATTTTAAGCTGGTATTCTGTGAGAGCGTAGCCCTTCCCCGATCGAGCCGACCCGTCCGTGCTACAACTATACTATTAATATAGCTGCAGCATGGCTACCACGTATAAAAAGTAGCGATAACTAGGAACAGACCAGCGATATTACATGGCATACTCACCTTGTACCGTGTAGTGGCGGTGTAAGAAACTCACTACCACAAATCGTCGCGAGGGTGTCGTAGGAGGCAACAGAGGAAGATTGAAACAGATGACAGCATCTTTCTGATATCATATCAAAATAATAAAACATTACGGTTGCCAACCCGCATGCCAAGCGTGGCAACTATGGCAAAATCCCCTCCATGGGGCAATGTATGGGCGAGTTACATGTTCAGACTTTATACCCTGTAATGGATGGAAATGGATGGTCACCTTATTAAATTAATTAAACGAAACGGCCAAATTACGATTATCATTCAACCCGCTTGTTGAACGGCGCTGTTTAGTAAAAAGGTTAGGCTATTAACGGAATGACTTATTAATCTAGTTGACTGCGACATATCGACAAAAGCGTGTAGACGTATAGAGGGATTAGTTGTGCGATGGTAAAAGAGATAATTTAAGTAATGAAAGCAAATCTTAATCAAAAGATCGAGTAATTTCTCTTGTAAAAACAATTATACAGTTTTCCCTCCACAGAGAGTTCTGTCGCAGTTACTAATGTTATACTCAGAACGCGGTTGGGTTTAATTGTGTGAAAAATCGCTTGCTAATTTTAATTAAGGTTTTCAAATGGAAGGCTAGTGATAACACTTGATGCTGTTAATGTACCTTATTTCAAAGTTGAAGTTACAGGTTATATACGTTCTACTGCTGAGCACAGGTCTCTTTTCATTTCGTGAGGGTTTTAGGGTAAAGAAGAGTCCGCCGTGCTGCTCTTATGCGTGTTGATGGACTACAGATGTCTTCGAAGTATTTTTTTTATTTCTCAGCCATGCAGATTTTGCTTCGATATTTTTCTTTACTGACAGTATAACGAGCACATATTAAGTCCTTAGTACCGTCGAGAATCGTACCCGAGCTGATCGCATACTGTGAAGCTATACATAACTAAGTGCTCCCCGCGACTTCGCTTTTTTTGTTTTTTTTTTTGTAAAATATAAGTAGCTTTAGTTACTCCTTATAACATCAGCTATCTGCTAGTGAAAGTTCCGTCGAAATTGGTCCAGCCGTTTCAGAAATTAGCTGGAACAAACTGACAGACAGACAAAAATTAAAAAAAATGCGTTTTTTTATATGTACCGTATATACGTTCAAATGCGTTTACTAAAAATCTATTATTTTGACATTACAAACAGACAATTTAATTTTATTTATTTGTATATAGATTTATATAAATTATACGTAATTTCATTTAAAATCTTTTAAAATTGATGAAGGTTAATACACGTGGATAATGCTGTCTCCTTTTATCACACGGCTGCCAAGGAAGGATTGTTTTTCGCGCGTATCTTGTATGTATGTTTGTAAATATATTTATTGCCTCGTATCTTCCAAACGGCTGGATAGATTTCGACAGTTAAAGTATCGTTATATTCGTCTTAAAAATTCAAATGTTCTTAAATAGCTGTTCGAAAAAAGATGGCGGATTATTGGCGCAAAATAATAACACATTAATAAAAAAAATTAACCAAACCTATCGAGTAGGGTACCAAAATATAGAAAATTAAAAGAGCATTACAAAAATATGTATAAGTTGAATCTTTGAATTTAATTAGAAATAATAAATTGGTTTAGAAAGTTTTTGAATAACGTAAGAATGGACCATGTTTGTATCGGACCTTGTTCTATCGTGTCATATACATATCATATCTAATTAATATGAAATATAAATGTTATTAACGGTGTCGTGTCGGTGTAAGAATATCCACTACCCATATCGTGACGTAGGTGTCGAAAAGCCAACAGAGAGAAACTGAGACAGCAGAAAATAACACACAGTAATAAAAACTACTGTTCTTAACCGGCCTGCTAAACTTGACAGCTATGCCAAAATCCCCTCTATGGGCAATCTACAGGAAGGCCTATGTTCACCAGTGGACTTTTATAGAATGTACTGACTGAACGGATAAGTGTAATAAAGATTAGTAATAATAATTAATTGGAGTTCGTACAATTTTTTCTTTTCTTAAACTTCGCGATGCAAGACACGTCTTGCTATAAATTGAAAGTCGAAATTCGGCGGCTTCGCAATTAGAAACCTTAATTAAAGATAAAGGACATTTACAGAGCCGTTGAGTTCGCGAACAGTACAAAGTGATTTCGCAAGGCACAGTCGTAATTTTTAATGTGCCTACATTAACAAAGGAACTCCCTTAAATAATGTTTAAGTTTCATAATTAGCTGATACTGATGTTTTGTAAGGAAATTATATGAACGTATATATGTGGTAGAGCCAAGCTCCAACAATATTGTGCTTATTATTTATTCTGTGATTATATTTGTAGCACGAATAGGTCGACTGGGGAAAGACCACGCTCTCACAGATTACTAGCGTGATATAACAGTTCATTGCTACCCTGTTTCGTATGGTGAGTGTAAAGGACCAGAGACCTGTTTTAATGTTAACGAGGCATTTTATTTTAGTCTTTAGGAATGACATTTTTTTTTTGTAGAATAAGGGTGACAAACGAGCACACAGTCCACCTGATGGTAAGTGGTTGCTGCGGCCCATAGACATCCACATCTATCCTCTGTTACAAATCAAAATGTAGATGCGTTGTCACCCGTGAGGACTAAGATGGAGTGCCTCATTTCCAGTAAAAAGGGCGTCCGGCCACCTGCACTCACCAAGTGAAACGCAGAGGTAAACCTCTACTTCACGCTGGTTTTCTGTGAGGTCGTGGTACCACCCCGGTTCGAGCCAGCCCATCCGTGCGACAGCAAAAGCTGCCGCGTGGCTCTACCACTGTTAAAATTGCTTTTTGATTCTTAATAGAGAATATATTTTATAGATATCTATGGGCCGCATCTTGTGTTATATCTTTATATATAAAAATTACGTGTCCAATTGTTTGTCAGCGATGAACTCCTAAACTACTAAAATGATTTCAATGAAGTTTGTGCACACTGTGTGCAGTTTGGTCCAACTTGAGAAGTAGGATAGTTGTTATCTCAATAAGTGACCCTCAATTAATTTTATTGCCAATCTCAGGAGTTTTTTTTTTTAGGAAAGCAAATGGTCGTCGGAAAGGGCAGAACAACGTATGCCTAATCAGGTAGTTCTATATAATTGTTAACATTATTTTTACTTCAACATTTTAGAACAAAACTATGAGTTTTACAGGTAAAGTGTATAGATCCTTAATTTTTATTTTAAACTAGCTGGTACCAGCCACGTTGGTGCCGCAGAAGAAATAATAATTGTGGAAATATCGTTTTAAATTTCGAACAGTTATATTGTTTAATTAGGAATGATAATACTTTCATTGAAATTTTAATACAGACATACCTTTCACATATATCAGTACTATACGCGCGTAACCTAATGTAAGTAAGTTAATTCTACTAAGCCCTTAACCTTTTTTTTTATAGGATAGGGTGACAAACGACCACACAGTCCACCTGATGGTAAGTGGTTGTTGTGACCCCATAGACATCTACATCTATTCTCAATAAAGACTAAAGATACAGATGCGTTGTCACCCGTGAGGACTAAGATGGAATGCCTCTTTGCCAGTAAAAATGGTCTCCGGTTTTCTACACTCACCATACGAAACACAACGTTAAGCTGCTATTTTACGCTGGTTTTCTGTGAGAGCGTGGTCCTTCCCCGGTCGAGCCGAACCATTTGTGCTACAACTATACTACTAATATAGCTGCAGCATGGTTCTACCACGTAAATAACCTTTGCGTAAGTGCAAGCAATAAGTTGAGAAAGTTTTACCGCGATCAATAAAAATTCGAAGAAACAAACATATCGCTCAAAGGTTTAAAGATGCTAGTAAAAAAACTGAGTTTAAAGTGATTTATTGATTCTTAAACTTCTAACCCAAACACCATTAATTTTTATTTTTATAGGATAAGGATAACAAATGAGCACACAATGCACCTGATGGTAAGTTGATGCTGTATTTCATAAATATCTACGTCTATCTTCGATTAAGAATCAAAATGCGGATGCGTTGTCACCCCTGAGGACTAAGATGTAATGCCTCGTTTCCAGTAAAAACGGTCTCCGGTTCTTCACACTCATTATATGTACAAAACATAGTAGCATTACCTTATTATAAGCTATTTTACGTTGGTATTTAAAAATCTAGTAATTAATAAATTACTATTTAATTCATTTGCACTATTTAACCCATTGGAGAAAAATATTAAGTGCTCGCTTAGCTAACCAGACGTTTTACTTTAATTGAGTCTACCCGGGTACTTGAATAAAGACCTCTTTTATTTTATAAAAGGTGAGATCTGGGCAAAATTATATAAAAAAATTAAAATTAACTGGTTTAAAGAAGGTTTTACTTGTAATAGTTTATAAAAAATATATAATAAAACAACGCATATACACACTTCTGTGTCACCTGAATTGTACTTCCATACAATAAAGCATGTGTGAGAAAGAAACACTGCAATTAATTCATTTTTGAGGCAGCTACTTATGCAGCCCCACTCCCCTCTCGCTATCGAGTTCGCACGCCGAGAAACTCTCTATCGGACCCGCCAAACAAGCTTTCAACCGACTTGAACTGCCTCCTGGCGGCTCAGGCTGACTCTTCTTAAATTTGCCTTAGTAGGCTCACCCTCAGCGGCTCGTAGCCGACTGCGCCCTCTTTTCCCAAAATAGGGTCGCTTCCGATTCGGCAGAAAGGCCTAATAAGCCAATGACAGTCCCCCAGGTGGTGTTTAGTGGGTACACTTAGGGTGGTTAGGATAGGTTAGACACAGTGAGTCCCACATAACCACGACAGCCGGCTGTCGTGGTGTTGAGGACAGCTAGAGACCCGCCGCCTCGTCGCCCCTTCGTACCCAGTTGCGCCCCGCACACCGGAGCCGAGCGACGACCAATGGGCGTGCAGCATCGTCGCACGGCACTACTCACAGACTGAGACGCCTTCTTGCGAGATATAAGAAGGGCGTTTTGCTCTGTGAGTCGTTCATTTCACTTCGGAAGCGGCACTCGAGAAGACTACAAAGAAGACTCAAGACAACAAATCAAGACTCCACAACTGAAGACCTCTCTCTGTACATATTAGATAGTTTAATTTAATAGTGCCGAATTTTGTAAATAGTGTAATACAGTATAGTAAAAAGTACCATCTTTTCTTCGAGCAGTCCCCTAGTATAGCTAACCTCAGATCAGTCAGTCATTAATCAATCAGCATAAATAAATACAGTCCACTTACATCCATTATATTCTTGGTCCTTCGCCGCCGGATTAGAAGCAAGAATCCATTATATTCTTGGTCCATCGTCGCCGGATTCAAGCCAGAAGAGAGAAGCAAGAAGTAAGAAGAAACAAGAAAGAAGGCAATTATAGAAGAAAGAACATAATTATAGAAGAGAGAAGATCATTATAGAAGATCTTCAAGGAAGAAAGAAGTTCGTCGACAAAGAGAGAAGATCGTCGGTACTAATTTCTTCCCTGTTTCTTATTAAGCCTACGTCATATACGTCATATTGTCTGTTTCCAGACAATTTCTTGTTTCTTTAACCGCGTTTACGCGGCCAGGTGGTTGCTCCCTAACGGTGCCAAACTGTGACCATCTGGTAACGCCCTTGTGGCGGGAACGACATCCAATACATGCGTCTTTTTGAAGACGATACGTACGTCTTTATGAAGACGATCGGAGGTCGCAACGAGGGACGTCATGAGGAAAACACGAAGCCAGAAGACACGGAACGATGACGAAACGCCGGTAGGAATGCGTATATTCGAAGAAGCACCCGCGTGCCCGTCCGATTATCTCGCGATGGCACAAGCGCCCTCCACCGCGCCCCAGGCCCCGCTCGCGCCCTCATCTACGCCCGCGCCCGCGCCCCGCTATGTCAGTGTCTACGACCGATCGTTTGGGAGAGGTTAGCACATCCGCGCCGCGCACAGAGACACTCGCCGCGATTATTGAAGATCTTCCGTCTACAGAAACTAGTTCGATAGTACGTACCGTCGCGCCTGTAACAGACGTTGTACATAGGCCCGCGCCCCGCACCCCGTCGGTCCGCTCCGTTTGTTCAGCCCGGTCGACAGCTAGCGCGATAGCTAGGTTAAAACAAATTGAATATAACGCCGCGGAGGAACTAGCTGCAATTAGGAGGAAGCAATTGCAACTGGAAGAAGATCTTATTAAGAAGAAGTACGCTAGGGACGTCGCGCAACTGCAAGAAGAAACAGATAGGGAAAGTATTAACGAAGACGAGTTAGTTGAAAATAGGGTACGCGTTGATAGGTGGTTAGAGAACGTAGAGACTGTGCGGGGGGAGTCGCCTTACCGCCCGTCTCAGCCCGCGCCCCTCATCGAGATAGAGCAAGCCCTACCGAATAGGGAAACCGGTTACGACCACGCTGAAGATGCCCAGGGGAGGACGGTAGCGATTGAGGTTCAACCACGTCGCGTAGAAACGATACAGAGGGATAGTGGAGTCGCCGTAGAAATGAACCAGGTGGATCGTGGTGTACGGGTTACGTCGCCGTCGCGCGTCCAACGCCGCACTCTATCGCCTACACATAGATCGCCACATCGCCACACGGATCGTAGATCACCGTCGCCGTATAGGGATGTAGGTGTACATAGATCGCCATCGCCACATCGCCACGCGGATCGTAGATTATCGTCGCCGTGTCATAGGGATGTAGGTGTACATAGGACGCCAGCGCCACAGCGTAGGCTAGAGGGAGATAGGGATAGAGATAGGTCGCTTACTCCGCGAGGGAAAGAGAGGGGTATAGAGCGACTAGCGGAAGCTCTAGAGAATATGATTAGAGTCAGGCCCGCTGCCGCGAAGCAGACGCAAGACTTGCCTATTTTTAACGGTTCGGCCGCGGAATGGTTAGCCTTCAAAGCCGCGATGAAAGAATCCACGCGTTTATATGGATTCACAAATACGGAAAATATGGCAAGGTTAAGAAACTGTCTACGCGGTGAAGCTAGGGAGGTAGTATCGGCACTGCTGTTTACCGCGAAGGATCCAGCAGATATTATGCGAACATTGGAGCAGTGTTTCGGCCGCCCGGAAGTAATTATCGATCGAGCGTTAGAGGAACTGAAACGCCTTCCGCGCCCGGGTCAAACCGCTCAGGAATTGAATTCGTTCGCGATTAAGTTACAAAATATAGTGTGTATTTTGCAGAACGTCGACGGCAAAGGATATTTGCAAAATCCAATGCTGACTAGGGAAGTCACTAGTAAACTTAGCCCTCACTTACGGTCACGTTGGTGCGATTATGCGGAGCACTACGGAAGTGCAGACGAACTGGATATCGTCACACTATCTCGGTTCATGATGAGAGAGGCTGACCGTGCGTTGAGTCATGCCTATACGTCCGTAGCGCCGACTAAGGAATCGCCCGTAAGACGAGAGGCGCCGCCGTCGAAAAGGATAGTGACACGCCGCGTAGAGGATAGGGCCCGCGACGTAAAGACGTTCACCGCCCAGGAGGACACCGGTAGTGCCTCATGTATGTGTTGCGGGGGTGAACACGTAATCGCCAAATGTAGGAAGTTAGCGCAAATGGGTGTGGACGACCGGTGGAATTGGGTAAAGGAAGAGGGGGTGTGTTTTCTGTGTTTAAATAGTAAACACCGACGGTTTAGATGTAAAGCCAAGAAATGCGGCGTCGACGGCTGCAACGCCCCCCACCATGCCCTCCTTCACACCCGCAAGACCCGCGCACCTGAGACATCGGCAAAACCGGATGAGACCGTGCTCGTCGCGTCTAACGTTAGTAGTAATGCGTCCGTATTATTGAAAGTGTGTCCCATTACGTTACGTGGACCACGTGGTAGGGAAATAGATACGTATGCGTTGCTTGACGAAGGCTCGACTATTTCGTTAATCGACGACGACTTAGCGCGAGAGTTAGGAGCGGAAGGACCGGTAAAGCCGCTGAATATTAGAGGCGTAAATAATAGTCAGCGCGAGGCCGATAGCAGGCTAGTTAACATAGCCATACGTGGCAAGACGAAAATATAACAATAGGACAATAGCAAATTTAAAGATAGGTTCGCAATCCGTAAGTAAGGAGTGTTTACGTTTAAAACACTTACGCGACCTACCGAGTTCGGTTTGTTACGACGACGCAAAACCGAGATTATTATTAGGCGCCGACAACTGGCATTTAATAATCACCCGTAATTTAAGGATAGGACGTCGAAGGCAGCCTATAGCTGCACGTACGTTATTAG
The DNA here is from genome assembly GCA_033319125.1 of Parnassius glacialis. NCBI lineage: Eukaryota > Metazoa > Arthropoda > Insecta > Lepidoptera > Papilionidae > Parnassius > Parnassius glacialis. The sequence continues at coordinate 8,201,406 of JAVANC010000015.1, read as the reverse complement.
GGTGGGTAATACAAGGAACCATGCCGCGATTCACGTGTAGGGAAGACGGTGAGACCGTATTACACGTCGAAAGCGTTAGCGGACGGTCAGATAGGGACATCCGAACGTTTGCCAGTCAGGACGAGGAGCTAACGGAACTCCTCAAACGGCAGTACGAGATAGATTCCATAGGTATCTCGCTAAAGAGTAGGCCGCGACGAGAAGAGGAACGCGCCGTCGAGATATTCCAGCGCACCGTCAAGAAGGTCGGCGAGCAATACCAAGTTGGACTGCCATGGAAGGACGACAACGTGCGGATGCCACCCAGCTACGAGATGGCCGCTCGAAGACTGCAGACGATCGAGAGAAAAATGGACAAGTCGCTGGAGTTTCGAGACGCCTACACAGCCCAGATAGACAACCTCCTGGCAAAAGGATACGCAAGGGAAGCCGAGGGGACAGAGAGAGAGGACCCCAAGAGCTGGTACCTGCCTCACTTCGCCGTACGGAATCCGAACAAGCCAGGAAAGACAAGAGTGGTTTTCGACGCGGTAGCGCGTGCGTTTGGTAGATGTCTTAACGATTATTTACTCGACGGCCCCGACTTGTTACGAAACCTACCGGGCATACTGTTTAGATTTAGGGAGAACAAAATAGCTGTGTCCGCGGATATTAGGGAGATGTTTTTACGTGTGAAGATCGACCGTCGCGACCAACCCGCGCAATTGTTTCTGTGGCGAGGTAACGAGCGATCCAGCCCACCGCGGGAGTACGTTATGACATCGATGATTTTTGAAAGTTGCCCCTATAAAGGCACAAAGCATACCGCGTTTAGAGTTGCAGGCGAACTTGATAGGCGCGCGACTCGCGGAACTCGTGCAAGGCGAGCACAGAGTAGTAGCCGATAAGGTAGTGTATTGGACAGACTCCACTACGGCGCTCCACTGGATACAGAACGATATGGCGCGTTACACTCCATACGTGGCTCATAGGTTAGGGGAGATAGCAGAGAAGACGTCACCCGAGCAATGGAGGTGGATACCGACCGCAGACAACATCGCGGATCAAGCGACGCGTGTGAATTATATGAATAAAGAAGAGAGCGGCAGATGGTTCACGGGACCGCCATTCCTGTACGAGGACGAAAACAGATGGCCTCGCCGTCAGGAAGAGAAGGCAGGCGATGATGATGAGGAACCGGAGGAAGTCGTGGAGCACCAGAGCGACACCAAGGACGCTCCACACCTGCCGGACATAGAGAGAATCTCTTCCTACGAGAGATTAATAAGGGCCACTGCACGGATACTACAGTTCGTCGATGCCATAAGAGGAAGGGCGCACGGACTGACATCGCAGCACATCCAGAGAGCAGAGCGGATGTGGATATAACGCAGTCAACAAGAAAGCTTCGCTGAAGACATCAGTCGACTGCAGCGAGGAAAGAACCAGGCAACCGGCAGTGCGTTGTGGAAGCTCGACCCCATATTGGAAGATGGCATATTACGAGCTAGAGGACGAATCGACGCAGCCGATGTGGACAGCCAAATGAAGAGGCCCATCATACTGAACGGACGCCACCAATTTGTAAAGCTGCTTGTGGAAAAGGCGCATCAGGAAACAAGCCACGCCAACAGGGAGAGGGTAGTAAACGACCTACGCACGAGATATCATATCCTTCGATTACGACCAACCGTAAGAGAAGTGGAGCGGAGATGTCTGCGGTGCAGGGTACGCAAGGCGACACCACGGCCAGCGGTTATCGGAGATCTACCACCTGAACGATTAGGGGCATTCGCGCGACCATTCACCTACACCGGAATCGATTATTTCGGGCCTATAACAGTAACTATAGGACGTCGGCATGAAAAACGGTGGATAGCGTTATTCACTTGTTTAACGACGCGCGCGGTGCATTTAGAATTAGTTTACTCCCTTACGACGGACTCGGCGATATCGGCATTGCGGCGCATGGCGGCTAGGCGTGGGTGGCCACGGGTCATCTACTCTGACAACGGAACAAATTTCCATGGGGCGGACACCAAACTACGACGGGCAATGGAAGAGTGGGCACCCCAGCTGAAGGACTACGCGTTGACTCGGCGGACAGAGTGGAAGTTCATCGCGCCGGGCTCGCCGAACCAGGGAGGCGCATGGGAGCGTCTCGTGCGCTCAGTGAAGACCACGGTCGAAGCCACTCTATACCAGAAGAGCCCGCGGGAGGAGACGTTGGCGACGCTCCTCACATAAGCAGAGAACACGGTGAACTCTCGACCGTTGACGCACGTACCGGTCGACATCGACGAGGAAGAGGCGCTGACACCCAACCACTTCCTGCTGCTGGGACCGTCGAGCCTGCCAGTGACCGCGCCGTGCACGCCCAGTGATCGTTGGGCGTGGAGGGCGGCGCAAGGACTTGCCGACGAGTACTGGAGGCGCTGGATGAGGGAGTACCTGCCGACGCTGGTTGCGCGCGGGGACTCACGGGATGTGCAGCAGCGACCGATACAAGAAGGGGACCTCGTCGTGGTGGCAGACAGTAGCATGCCAAGGAACGTGTGGCCGCGGGGAGTTGTAACACTGACCTTTCCCGGACCAGACGGCGTGGTGCGCAATGTGGAGGTGCGGACCAGGGGCGGATTGCTGCGGCGGCCGGTCAGGAAGATCGCCGTCCTCCCGAGAGAAGATTGGGCTCGCGAGCTACGCCGGGGGGAGGATGTTGAGGACAGCTAGAGACCCGCCGCCCCGTCACCCCTTCGTACCCCGTTCGCCCCGCACACCCCGCACACCGGAGCCGAGCGACGACCAATGGGCGTGCAGCATCGTCGCACGGCACTACTCACAGACTGAGACGCCTTCTTGCGAGATATAAGAAGGGCGTTTTGGTCTGTGAGTCGTTCATTTCACTTCGGAAGCGGCACTCGAGAAGACTGCAAAGAAGACTCAAGACAACAAATCAAGACTCCACAACTGAAGACCTCTCTCTGTACATATTAGATAGTTTAATTTAATAGTGCCGATTTTGTAAATAGTGTAATACAGTATAGTAAAAAGTACCATCTTTTCTTCGAGCAGTCCCCTAGTATAGCTAACCTCAGATCAGTCAGTCATTATTCAATCAGCATAAATAAATACAGTCCACTTACATCCATTATACGTGGTATACATAAAGCATTCACCACCTTCTCGCGTTATCAGGGTAGCGCTTTTCAATTGCTTCTGGGCACAAAAAAAAAGAGAAAGAAACTTTTTATTTTTTAAAGGATAAGGGTGACAAACGAGCACACTGTCCACCTGATGGTAAACGGTAGCTGTGGCCCATATACATCTGCATCTATCCTCGATTACGGATCAAAATGCAGATTCGTTGTTACCCCTGAAGACTAGGATGGAATGTACCGTTTTCAGTAAAAACGGGCTCCGGTTCCGCGTATACAAGGATTCCTGACTTAACCACAACATCAAAATTAAGACGACTCCGTGGCGCAGTGGCTTAGCAGTGTGTTGCGGCGCTGAGGGCCGTCGGTTCAAATCCCGTATGTATGGCCTACAAATATTGTTTCAGGTCTGGATGTTTTAACCTTGTGTAGTTTATATATGTAAACTGCCCCACGATACAGAAGTTGGAGTTACGTTTTTTAAACGAAAAAAATACCAATAATAATAAGTTTAAAAAAATGCCTTGACAGGTTACAGTGCACCTGAAGGTAAGTGACTACTACGGTCCATAGACAACTGCAGTCAACTTAATATATACATTACCTTATATATTATATAAGTTTCAAAATTAGCTACAAATTTTAAGTGTTATTCAAGAGAAAATTATATATTAAACGTTTTATACGTGATAGAGCCACGCTGCAAATATATTATAGTTGTAGCACGAATGGTTTGGCTCGACCGAGGAAGGACCACGCTCTCACAGAATACTAGCGTAAAATAGCAGCTTAAGGCCTGCAACATACATTCGGAATTCCGTTTCGGGATTACGTTTCGGCAATGTACAAAAAGACACGAGCGCAGCAAATCCATATAAAATCCTATCACACATGTACGGTAGTTTTCCTTTCGAAATTTTTCCGGAAAAACGTGATTCCGAATGTATGTGGCCCACCCGTTCAGAATTCTGAAATTGAATCCTGAAACGGAATTCCGTATGTATGTGGCCAGCCTAATACTGCTGTGATTCGTATGGAGAGTATCTTGACACTCCCTTTTTACTGAAAAGGAAGCATTCCATCTTAACCCTCAAGGGTGACAACGCATCAGTATTTTGATTCTTTATCAAAAATAAATAATAGTGGGTAGTGGTAGATGTGATGTGGATCCACATCAAGTAAACTGTGTGCTCGTTTTGCACCGTATTCTATAAAAAAATATCTGGTGGGAGATGTGATAGGATAAGTTTTAATGTTTGACATTATATATCGATGCATGGTGCAAATGCAAAATTGCTATTCACAAAGTTATTCGGGAATCGAACCCGAGTTGCTCGCGTACTGTGAAATTTACAGCGAGCGCTTAGTCCCTGACCTAACACGGTTTTTAAGGTAGTATTAAGCCAAATTAAGAGATTGCAGCTATACTTTGTACATTAAGGGTATTCCTCTCTCGCAATATTAGGGTGCGATCCATTTGCTTGCTAATTAGAGACAAGTGAAGGACTTTGTAGGCCTTCCCCTTTTACGAAATGAGTATTAAAGAGCATTATGCAAAAATTTGTGTTCTCTTTTGCTATACATGGGTTTGTATAAAGGTATAGTTACGGCCTACATGTGTCCCATTACGTGTTGACGGTCTTAGCATGTCTTTTTCAACCGACTTCAAAAAGGAGGAGGTTCTCAATTCATCGGAATCTTTTTTTATGTAAATTCACCGATTACTCAAAGACGCCTGAACGGATTTCGATGATTCTTTTTTTATTTGAAAGCTGGTGCTTCTCATGTGGTCCCATATAAATTTGGTCAAGGTTTGACCGGTAGTTTATGAGTTATACTTAATGATTTATATTGAAGTCGGTTGTCTAACATTTTTGTATTTTATCACTTATTTTACTTTCTCAGACATGCAGGTTTCCTCACGATGTTTTCCTTTATAGCTGAGCAAGTGGTGGCGCTGTCCGTGTGAACGTATAGTGGCGGTGAGGGAATATCCACTACCCCATATCGTCTAGTAGGCGTCGTAAGAGACAACAGACGGAAACAAACCAGGAGATTCCAAATGACAAATAGAAAATAAAAATTGCGGTTGCCAACCCGCCTGCCAAGCGTGGCAGCTGTGGCAAATATCCCCCTATAAACATGACTGTAAAAAGCTAAACCTGACGATTGTAAAACAGAATCAAGTTACCCGGTCGATGTCAAAGGGTAAGTTCGAAGTACCTAGAATAGAAAACTACTTTGGAGATAGAACATTTAAGAAACAAATACCGTTAGAGAGTTAATAGCAGAATATTCTGAATAGTCTGCCCAAAAATTTTCGACACGAGACGAAGAAAAATATATTTAAAAAGATGGTTTATAGGAACTTTTTATCATTATGTAATTAAGGAAAAAAAATTGTACTATAGCTATCCTTTAAGTATTATTGTGAGACTCTGGATTCCACAGACAAACTGTGTAAACAGTTTTGTGGGAATATGTTTTACTGTATGGTTGTGTTGATTTGCTTAATAAAAAAAAAGAAAAATAAGCAATCTATGTAAAATTAATTTTTGTTTGTTCGTATTTTATGCGCCGCCATACCGTTCGTCAGATTGCGGTAAAACATTGTGAACATATTGATTGCAATTGCGCGAAGCTTATAGGCATAGTACAATTAACTTACACAAGGTGGCGCGCGTGTCGTTCCGACAATTTATTTGAAAGTTATTTATCATTCAATTTCAATGAATGGTAATAACGAATATTATTCATCCATTGTATAAAAATAATTTAAATTGTTCTTAATTTAGCAATTTCTTTTTTATTTATGTTACATAAATTCACTGACTAGTATGTATCGACAAGGACCATCGTAATTCCTATTTTTTTTTAAAAAGAGCCACGTCCACTCTAAGTCTCCATTACTGCGACATTTAGGTTTGAAATTGAATCCGTTCTTGCGTATGATTCTGGAGTTTATTTTTGTCTTTTCGAATTGGGTCTTATGCGATTTAATTTCGTATTCATTTGTGAAGCCCCAATGTTGCAAAGTAAAAAAAAGGTTCTTGTTTGATGCCGATGCCAGATAAGGTGGTAAAATAAAAAATATGTGCAATCGACTTCAATATAAATTATTAAGGATAACTCAAAAACTGACTGTCAGATATGCATCAAATTTATATGAGATAACATGAAAAGCACCAGCTTTCAAATAAAAAGGGAATCATCAAAATCGGTTCACCCAGAAAAATGTTATAAGGTAACAAACTTAAAAAAATTGAATTGAGTACCTCCTCCCTTTTCAAGCCGGTTAACATAAGGAGATATTATAACAGTAAAGTGACAAAGGAGCTTACTTGTCTATCAGATACTAGGTAAATACTTTAGCTCAATGACCTCTGAAAATTTGTTCAAACATATATCCGCCACTAATACGTTGTCGACCCTGACGACTTGTACATGGTGCATGTGTACATGTCCTTTTATTATCCTAGAAGCCGGCACAATCTACACAACGGCAGTTGACAACAAATGAACCCATTTGGACCGTGTAGTAGCGGGGTGGGAATATCCACTACCCGATAATATGTCGTAACATGGGACAAAGGGAAATAAACCACGTGGTCGGCAACAGCATCTCCATAATAACAATTAAAAAATAAAAAAACTGCGGTGGCCAATCTACCTATCAAGCCTGGCAACTATATATATATATATATATATATATATATATATATATATATATATATACTACGCGTGGTAGAGCCATGCTGCAGCTATATTAGTAGTAAGGACCACGCTCTCACAGAATACCAGCGTAAAATAGCAGCTTAATGATCTTGTGTTCGTATGGTGAGTGTAGAAAACCGGAGACCCATTGTGTGGTGACAACTAATTTTCATTTTAGTTTTTAATCTAGAATAGATATAGATGTGTATGGGCCACAGTATCCACTTACCAGCAGGTGGACTGTGTGCTCATTTGTCACCCTATCCTATAAAACTATACCTAATATCTCCCTATGGAACAATCTATGGGGGAAGCCTATGTTCAGTAGTGGACTTTTATAGGCTGTAATGGATGGATGTATAGAAGATAATCTACCAGGAGCACATGACCCAGTGAGAGGTAAAATTATTAAATTAATAGTAACATTACAACTATGGCAAATATCCACTCTATGAGGCAATCTATGGAGGAGGTCTTTTTTGAATTTTTTGAGAATTAAAAAAGAAAAAAAACTTTTGAGAATTTTACGTGGTAGAGCCATGCTGCGGCTATATTAATAGTATAGTTGTAACACGAATGGGTCGGCTCGACCGGGGAAGGACCACGCTCTCACAGAACACCAGCGTCAAATAGCAGCTTAACACTGCTGTGTTTCATATGGTGGGTGTAGAGAACCGGAGACCCTTTTTACTGGCAAAGAGGTCCTCACGGGTGACAATGCTTCTGCACTTTGATTTTGCAATTTGATTTTTTGATCAGGTGGACTGTGTGCTCGTTTGTCACCCTATTCTATAAAAAAAGGGTCTATGTTCAGCTGTGGACTTTACTAAGCTGTAACGGTAACCACTTATTTAACTCTATTTAAATATTTCATAGTGCAAAGTGATTGTTGAATTTATAAACGAAATTTGATTTGCAATAACATTCACGAAAAAATAATTGATGCGATAAAAATAAAGATTTCAAAAGATAAACATAATCTCACGCGGCACTGATTTCAATCTATTGTTTCAGATGTGCTTACACGAATAGCTTAGTGTGGATAAGGCGACAGCTTCTTGCAACTAATGATTTCTTATATTTCCGCAAACGTTTAGTTTAACTTATTTTAATTACCATTATACATTTCGGGTGTTTTGCAATATCCGTGACGCATTGCCCCGTGACAATGAGTGGTGCAAAGCACCTAAAACGTCATTAATTAAGCATAAGTAAAATTAAACGAGAAAATCTGTGAAACTTATTTTAATGCTTGTAACTAAATATATTTTAAAATTATTTCCCTCCATTTTGATACCCTACTCGATAGGTTTGGTAAACTTTTTTATTAACTTATTAATATTTCGCGCCAAAAATTCACCATATTCTTTTCAAAGATCTATACGAGAAGACTTGAGTTTTTAAGATAAATATAACGATACCTTAACTGTCTAAATACATCCAGCCGTTGGGAGATACGAGGTAATGAAGTAATTTAAAAACAAAAATAAATTCACTTACCACTCAATGGGTTGACTGATAGCGAATGCCTTTATACGTACGTCATATTCTTTGTATATGGGAGTTCAATAAACATAGAAAATTAATAAATAAATAATTTGAAGGACAGGAAGATAGTTTAGGCGATTAGTATTGAGCTATTATGCTTAGGTAAGTACATATTACTTTAATGGTGGTTAGATGTTTTTTTTTATAAATACCATGTTCATTATAACCCCTTTTCAAAAGTCCATTGCTGAATATAGGTTTCCCCCATAGATTTCCCATAGGGATATTTGCAATCGTTTCCACGCATGACATACGGTATGGCAATCCCAGTTTCGTACGTTTCGAGTACTTTATAGTACCCATTGTCGGGGGGGGGGGGGGGGGGGGGGGGGGGGGGTCTGGACCAGCTTTCAAATAAAAAAATAAATTATAATAAAAAAAACTAAAAGTAATAACTTATCATACAGTCCCCCTCCCCGGGTATCATGCCAAGAACGCTGGCTGCGTTTCCTCGCTTAAAAGCTGTACGTAGACTTTGAGCGAGAACAGAACCAGTCCTTTTATCACCAGCAGCAACGGTCAGTCGCGGATAGAGTAAAAAAGAATCATCAAAATCGGTTCACTTAGATAAAAGTTATGAGGTACCACACAAAAAGTCATACTCGAACCTCCTCCTTTTTTTGGAGTCGGTAGAAAAAGAGTGGTTACCTCCCTGCTTGCCAAGGTGGAAACTGTGGCAAATAACACCCATATGAAGCAATCTGTAGGGGAAGACTATGTTTTCTGGCAGTGGACTTTTATAGGCTAATGTATGGATGAATAGAAGATAATCTACCAGGAGCTCATGATCGACTGTGAGGTGAAATTATTAAATTAAAAGTAACATTACATCTGTAGCAGATATCCCTGCTATGAGGCGGTCTATGGGAGGCCTATGTTCAGCAGTGGACTTTTATAGGTTGTAATGCATAGATGTATAGAAGATAATCTACCAGGAGCACATGACCCACTGAGAGGTGAAATTATTTTGTTTTTGTTTTTTTTTTTTCATTTTTCAAAAACGTTACCCCCACACTAGGATTTTCTCCTGTATCGTGGAGGCAGTTTACAAACACAAATTGCACAAGGACAAACATGCAGACTCGGAACAATGAGGGCTAATAATCTTCCACTCACCAGATGTCGCTAGTTGAGACTGAGGTAAAGTTTTTTGTTACACAGTGTCAGTTAATTCAGAAATTAGGTTTAAATAATAGTTTATCATTATCTAGAGTATTATATTAATACACAACACAATGCGTCAGTGGTTTGATTTTTAATTTTTTGCACATTATAAAAAAGTCGTCTTTTAGTTATATTTATATTTTGGTTTATTCATTTCTAATGTAATTAATATAAAATATAACTAATAATACAGAAAGAAACCTTAAAGATTACATTTTCCTAAGAAATTATCGTGCCCGCTATGAAATCTGTCAAATATTTTACCTCAGTCTATAGTGGCGCCGCCCTGGTGGCAGAAAAAGTCGTGGATGCCCTCATTATTTGTAGGCCATACAAATACTTGTTCCGTGCGGGATTCAAACCCGCGCCCCCCAGCGCAGCAACTCATTGTTAAGCCACTGCGCCACGGAGCCAGAGGTGAAATTATTAAATTAACAGTAACATTACAACAATGGCAAATATCCTCCCTATGAGGCAATCTATGGGAGGCCTATGTTCAGCAGTGGACTTTAATAGGCTGTAATGGATGGATGTATAGAATATAATCTACCAGGAGCACATGAACCACTGAGAGGTGAAATTATTAAATCAACAGTAACATTACAACTATGGCAAATATCCTCCCTATGAGGCATTCTATGGGAGGCCTATGTTCAGCAGTGGACTTTTATGGGCTGTAATTAATGGAGCGGTTATCAAGAATATTAGCAGTGCAGTATTATTAGCACTAACTACCTCGTTGGTCTAGTGGTTGTAGTACGACTGATGATCATGAGGTCCCAGGTTCGAATCCCGGGTCGGGCCAAAACAAAATCAGTTGTTAAGCTATTCCATCAAGAAATTCTCAAAAGCTGCCCGTGGTCAGGAAGTTGGCGGTGTTTCACCCCCGTACCACGGAAAGCACGTAAAACCGTTGGTCCTGCGCATGATCTCTCTCCGGTCGTGTCAATTTACCATCCCATCGGACTGTGAGAGTAGGTGAATAGAGAGAGCACCTGTGCTTGCGCATACATTTGGGCACTATAATCCTGTCCTGCGCCGAAGGCTGATCTCCGTTGAGGCTAGTCACCAGGACTCAAATTCGGTCTGGAGGACAATATTATTATAATTAGCACTGCTAGTATCACTGCTATTGATAGAATAGAAACGTCGCCAGCTTTCTGACCTCGAGCTGCTACTGGAAATTTCTTGATATAAAACCCCATAACATATTTTGACCCTACCCGGACTTCGAACCCGGGACCACATGATTATCAGGTACGCTTACGATCACTCGACTGACAAGGCAGTCACAGGACTATGTAAGTATAATATGCATCGTGTAATGTTTCTGTCTCTCTCACTCACCCCCTGTCGTCCTCTTAACGTTTAAGATGGCATTGATTAGTGACAAGAGCCCCCTTTGAATGCTTATTAGGGATCGTTGCCACATTTCATTAACTCTTCTTTGTTTATGTTAATAAATTTAAGGTAAATATCACGTTTAAGAGTTTAAATTATATTATATGAGAGTATTAAAACACGTATGTACGTGGTAGAGTCATAACCATGTTGCAGCTATATTACGGTTGTAGCACGAATGGGTCGACTCGACCGGGCAAGGATCACGCTCTCACAGAATACCAGCGTAAAATAGCAGCTTAACGCTGCTGTGTTTCGTATAGTGAGTGTAGAGAACCGGAGACCCTTTTTACTGGAAACGAGGCATTCGACCTAGTCCTCAGGGGTAACAGCGCATCTGCATTATGATTCTTTATTGAGGATAGATGAGGACAGAGGCATCCCCAATACGAGTATGGAAATTACTCTCTGGAGCGTCTCAAAACATATATAATTAATTTTTGAGAAAAAAAGTATTTATTATTACTATTATAGATATGTAGAAGACTATGGGTGACAGCAACAAAGACAAAAAATAAATAACAAAAGGCAAAGCAAAAGCTTTATCTTTTTTTTGTAGAATAAGGTTGACAAACGAGCACACAGTTCACCTGATGGTTAATGTCCTGATGTTTGACGGCTCCGTGGCACAGTGGCTTAGCTATTGAGTTGCAGCGCTAAGGGCCGCGGATTCGAATCCCGCACGGAACAAGTATTTGTATGGCCTACAAATAATTGTTCCGGGTCTGGATGTTTGTCCTTATGCAATTTATGTTTGTAAACTGCACCCACGATACAGGAGAAAAACCTAGTGTGGAGGTTACGTTTTTTAAAAAAAGAAAGAAAGAATAAAAAAGGTGTGGTTGCCGTGACCCATAGACATCTACATCTATCTTCGTTTGCGAATTAAAATGCAGATGAGTTGTCAGCCGTGAGAACTAAGATGGAATGCCTCATTTCCAGTAAAAAGGGTCTCCGTTTCTCTACATTTACCATACGAAACACAGCAGCATTAAGCTGCTATTTTACGCTGGTATTCTGTGAGAGTGTGGTCCTTCCCCGGTCGAACCGACCCATTCGTGCTACAAATACTATTACCGCGGCATGGCTCTACCATATATACCTTTTGTTATTTATTGATTAATGTTGTATTGCCTTGGTGAATGAACGGGGTACCCAGTAATACAAATTCCCAACTTAGTACAGGGGCCGTTGCGACTGGCTTAAAGTGTATCATTGTAAATCAATACATAATTTTTCATTTTCATACTTTTGTTTTTTTTTATTCAACGACTTAAGAAATCTGTGACTATCTGTCTATAAATTTAATTTATGTTCTGCGGCCTCGCAAGGGTTGCTTTTTAACCTTCAAGTCCCGTGGAAAGTGACTTACTGTTATCGCCGTTACGTGAGAGTAATGAAACCAGCGGTGATATGCAGAACTTGAAATTTTAACTGAAGAACTACGAGTATATCTGCTTACACGAATATAATATTAAAAAAAATGTTATTATAAAAAAGGGTTAAACTTTAAGTCTGCATTGCTGTATCACTTCTATAATATTCGCGATTGCTTCCGAGAATTTTTTGACAAAAAACTCAATTAATTATTATTCTGCCGACTTCAAAAAGGAGACGGTACTCAACTCGACTGTATGTTTTTTTTTATATGATAAGGGTGACTAACGAGCCGAGGACAAATAGTCCACCTGATGGTAAGTGGCTGCTGCGGCCCATAGACATCTACATCTATCCTCCATTACAATTCAAAATATAGATGCGTTGTCACCCGTGAGGACTAAGATTGAATGCTTTATTTCCAGTAAAAAGGGTCTCCGATTCTCTACACTCACCGTACGAAACACAACAGCGTTAAGGTGCTATTTTACGTTGATATTCATTTTTAATTTTTATTAGATTTAAATCTAGAATCATCATTATTATAGAATATGAACACGCAAAATTCTCGCTCAAACATCTGCTACCACACTCCATTCCCTCTTCGCAAATCGCGTTTTGACTATATTACCAATATTACATTTTTGTCAGCCACGTGCACTTTGTAATATTACATTTGACGGGTCCGTGGCGCAATTGCTTAGCAATGAGTTGGAACACTGTGGGCCGCAGGTTTGAATCCCGCAAATTTTGAGATGGTATAGTTTTTTATTTTATAAAGAATAAGGGTGACAATTACGCAGTCCACCCGATGGTAAGTTGATGCTGTGGTCCATACACATCTACATCTATCCGCGATATAGAATGGATATACATATGCTTTGTCACCCTTGAGGACTAAGATGGAATGCCTCGTCCTCAATAAAAACCTTTGTCATACCACAAGCATACAAACACAAACCACTTCAGCATTGAGTTGATTATTCACGCTGGTGTTCTGTGAGAACGTGGCCCTTTAACCGTGGCCTTTGATTGGCAGAATGAATGTTCTTTAATTTAGTAAAACATTTAAAAATGGTCGCAATTTAAAAAAGAACCTAACGAATGAAAATTTAAAACAATAGACCTCACTCATCAAGGGGTTTTGATTTTCCTGATTTAAAAGTCGAGCAAGGAATGAAAACGATTATTAAATTATGTCTCTACAAATAGATTTTTGTTCTTCAACATAAATCGTGATAATGTTGGTTGTGACAGCATTACTGGCTAGTAATAAAAAAGAAACGTTTTAAAAAATAATATGTAACATATTTTTTTTATTATTTGAGCACATTAGTACAATAAGATTTATTTGTGCTGGAAGACGATTATTAAATCGTGTCTTTACAAATTGATTTGTGTTCGTGAACATAAAAAGTGATAATTTCGCTTGTGACAACTTTACTGACTAGTAATAAAAAAGAGAAACGTTTTAAAAAAAGAGTACCTATGTAACATATTTTTTTAACTATTTCAGCACATTACTACAATATGATTTATCTGTGCTGTATAGTGTCATATTTTTGGTCTATTATAATTACACTTTATGATAATTAATTATTATTAATGTTAATACGTGTAACCTAACAATTAAAATGCATAATAAAAGTATAGTTATTTAGTATTAAATTGATAATTTCAATTAATAAGAGGACATTTATCTATATAATATTAATTAACTGCTTAATTTTTTAGCATATAAAATTACGTTGTGTACCAAACCTTTTTCCCGAAGTTTGTATTTTCGCCTTTCCATCTAGAAGAGTTCGTTTCACAGATAGCATGAAAGTCTCCCCTCACAATGCGTCTCGCTCGGCCACGGACGCCTGATTACAAATGGATAAAACATTGCTAGGGGTCTGCGGAAGTGACGTATGCTTTCTGACTTCTGTTAAGTGTGAACTTTACATCAACTACAACTAGTGAGGTTATTCAATATTTTTATGAAGTCTTATTAAGGTTTTTTTATAGGATAAGGGTGACAAACGAGCACACAGTCCACCTGATGGTAAGTGGTTGCAGCGGCCCATAGACATCTACATCTATCCTCGTTTGCGAATCAAAATGCAGATGCGTTGTCACCCGTGAGGACTAAGATGGAATGCCTCATTTCCAGTAAAAAGGGCCTCCGGCCACCTGCACTCACCAAACGATACGCAGAGGTAAACCTCTACTTCACGCTGGTATTCTGTGAGGTCGTGGTACCACCCCGGTTCGAGCCGGCCCATCCGTGCGACAGCAAAAACTGCCGCGTGGCTCTACCACTGTTGAAAATGTTGTATTTTTTTAATAAAAAGTTTGACAAATGAGCACATAGTCCGTGCAGGAATCGAACCCGCGGCCAGAGCATCGGAACTTAGTCACAGCTTAGCCACTGTGCCATTGTTTAGTCTAGTTTAGAATAAATAGTATACATAATATTATACGTCTTTCTATTTTTATTTTTTATCCGATTTTAAAATGGAAGAAGGAGGTTCTTTATTTGCTGGAATACTATTTATTTAAAAAAGTTAAATGTAACACTTTAAAGTTAAGAAAACTTCAACGTCAACCCTTGGTGTCAAAAAAAATTGTTGGCAATTGCGAAACATAATACTTACATACATAAAGTGTTTCTTGATTTAATGAGACATAGCAAAGTAATACTTTTATTCAAATCTGGTGGTACATTAGAACCGCCAATTTTAGACCTATTTCTTTACTACCAACACTTGTAAGATTTTTGAAAAAAATATTCTTCATCATGTTAAATTTCTTTAATATAAATAATTTACTTCATAAAATCAATTTGCTTCCACATGGTGTCGCTCGACAACTGATGCCGATGTTGAGCCAATTAAATATATCTTTAAGGCATTAGGGAATTCATAGGATGCTTTGGGTATATTCTATGAGCTGTCCATGGCCTTCGATTGTGTTCACCGTGAAACATTAATCAGGAAACTTCAATACTACGGTGTAAGAAGTGATGCTCTTAAATTAATTATTTCATATTTAAGTAACAGAAAGCAAAAAGTTGTCATTAATAGTGTGAGCTCTTCCGGGTCGATTGTACAAATGGACGTACCTCAAGGCTCAATTCTCGGCTCCTTTCTGTTTCCTGTTTACATTAATGACTTACCTTACATAGTAGGGGATAACCATGATATATTGTTATTTGCTGATGGCACTTCATTAATTTTCAAATTAAGAAGACAATTACTAAAATATAAATTCGGGGTAAATAATGCTATACCTAAATTAGTAAATTGGTTCAATGTTTGCATTTAAATGGCACTAAAACGAAATGTATGAAATTCATGACTTCAAATGTCAAATAAGTAAATACTAATGCAATTTTAAATGGGTAGGAACTGGGTCTTGTCGATACTACCAATTTTCTTGGAATCAACCTAGACGCGAAGCTTCAATGGAGCCCCCATATATCAAAACTAGCAAGCAGACTTAGTTCTGCAGCATATGCTGTAAAAAATATTAGGAATCTAATCAGTGTTGAAAGAGCTAGACTAGTTTACTTTAACTATTTCCATAGCATTATGTCGTATGGTATTTCGCTATGGGGACACGCGGATGACAATGAAATTATATTTCTTTTACAAAAGAGGGTCATAAGAGCAATTTATAATTTAAAGCCTAAAGAGTCGCTGCGACAAAATTTAAGTAAATTGATATATTAACTATGGCCTCTCAATACATTTATGAAATTTTAATGTATGTACACAAAAATAAAAGTAATTTTACAAAAATAAGTGATATTCATTCTGTAAATACTAGGAACAGACACAACCTAGTAGTACCAGTTACTCGACTCCACCGTAGTTCATTCATAGGGCGATGTATACGCTTTTACGACGAAATTCTAGAAACTGAACAAAATTTGACCTGCTCAAGAAGAAGATGAAAAACATTATTAAATTAAGTTTGAATAAAAAGTGAAAATGAAAATGACAATAACCCCTGGGAACTGGGAGAAGTAACAATTTTAGGAAAATCTTTACCATGTCAACCGAATGGTAATATTATTTTCTATTATGTATATCTTGTGTAGTAGATTTTACTTTTAACAGAATATAGTCATGCTGCAGCTATATTGTGGTTACAGACCGAATGGGTCGGCTCGACTGGTGTATGACCACGCTTGCACAGAATAACAGTGTAAAATAGCAGCTTAATGTTGCTGTGTTTCGTATGATGGGTATAGAGAACCGGAAACTTTTTTATTGGACACGAGGCATTCTATCTCAGTCGCATTTGCATTTTGATTCTTAACTCAGGATAATTGTAGATGTCATTGGGCTACAGCATCTATTTACCATCAAGTAGACTGTGTGCTCGTTTGTCACCCTTATTCTTTAAAAAAAACTTAATCAACACAAACAAAACGGCGGGAATATACTTTAGTATAATATAATATAATAATTTATTTAATAACCAAAAAAGGAATTTTGTTTCTTAAATACTTTATTCACACAAAGAATACTCATTGAACTCCCTGTTCAAGAGGACCTCTGCGTTATAAATTTAAGGCATCTGGTTTGAGAGGAGCAAAAAAATTACAAAGGGTCCGCTACCGGTCAATTAGTGATGTCTGCGAGGCTGCGACCCCACGTGCAATAGCAATAATGTTGAGTATTCATTCTTTATGTCTCACTTATAACACAGTAATATAAGGTAAAAAAAAGGAATATAAGTTAACGTTACCGTTACAGCCTATGAAAGTCCACTGCTGAACATAGGTCCCCCATAGATTGTCTCATAGGGGGGATGTTTGCCATAGCTGGCACGCTTGGCAAGCGACTTGGCAATTGCAGTTTTTTTTAGTTTTAGTCGTTATTAGGAAGACGCTACTCATCTCCTGATTTGTTTCTCTCTACCGCCTCTGCTTCTTACGACACCCACGGGATACTATGGGGTAGTAGATACTCATACACTGACACTACTCAGTAAGAAATGCATATTACACATGTAATGAAAGAGCTGTAAAGGTTTTAGTCTTGACATTTTTCTTTTAATTTAAACTAATATATTTTTATATTACATTATGAGTTTTTCGTGCATCGTGGAGGTATTTTAACAACATCGTCGGTCATGGAAAAACTTGATCCGTTAGGGATTCGAACTCTTGTCCCGACGTGCGCGGCGGTAGTCTTCTACTGCGCTGTAGAGAGGAAAGTTTGTTTTTGTTTTTCTTTTAAAAAACCTTACCCCAACACAAGGATTTTCTCGTGTGTCGTGGAGGCAGTTTACAAACATAAATTGCAGAAGGACAAACATCCAGACCCGGAACAATTATTTGTAGGCCATACAAATACTTGTTCCGTGCGGGATTCGAACCCGCGGTCCCCAGCGCTACAACTGATTGCTAAGCCACTGCGCCACGGAGCCGTCAAAAAGTTGTCTTTTCACTTTAAAAATATTCTTAAAGTTATCCTCGTGAGCCCGTAAATAGTTCACTACTATATTTCAGATTTTATTATTGTAGGGAAAGAGAACAGTAATCGCCACGTTTGGAAATCGGATTGAGAACCAAACATAACGCTCTTAGATGCTGTGCTTAATTAGTGATGTTTCCGAACCTGGGACCCCACATACGCTAGCAATACTGTATTTATTCCTTTTTATTTCACTTATATTACAGTAATATAAGCCGAATGGGGTAAAAAAGAATTAATCTAGGCATTTTTATGAAATTAAACTCAAGATTTTTGAAGTGAACACTTCTTTAGCAGCGTTGAGTGATTTCTGGTAGGAGAAAAACTTATGGGCACGCGTCACCGATGACCTCGACATGTCTATTGACGGCAGCAGCATGTAAACTACGCGTTGACGTTGCGCGCAATGCGTCACTAGCATGTCAAGGTCATCGGTGACGCGAACTAGCATGTAAGTCTAGCGACGCGTAGTATAGGGATCTGTGTACATGTATACACATATATCATTGAGTTTTCACTTCTGTCGGCAGTCCTTATATATAAACAATATAACCAGAAAAATAAAACTGCGGTTACCAACCCGCTAAAAATGTTTCGTTCTGCAGGGTAGAGGGTGAGAGTCAGTATCCACCATATGCCACCTTATACAAAGCCCTCTTCATAAATCGCCTTTGAATATATTACATTTTATCAACCATGCGCTTTTTGCAATAACTTATAACATTATGCCTTTAAGATATAACTCTGTGGCGATTTAATACCCATTACGTCATCAATGTTATTAGGTCGAACTCCATTTATTCTTAGTAGACAGTTCTTAATTTTTTTTAAATATAATAAGGATTACAAGTGAACACACAGCCCACCTGATGGTAAGTGGATGCTGTGGCCCTTGGACATCTACATCTATCCTCGATTAAAAATAAAAATGCAGATGAGTTGTCACCCTTCAGGACTAAGATGTAATGCCTCGTTTCCAGTAAAAAGGGTCTTCGGTTCTCGACATTCAACATACGAAATACAGCTGCAATTCTGTGAGAGCGTGGTCCTTCGCTAATCAAGCCGACCCATTCATGCTACAACCATAATATAGCTTCAACATGGCTCTACCACGTAAAGCTTTCTGGTCAGCTGGCTATGTCGCTTAGAATTGTTGTATCATGGATATCCTCGTTATTAGAAAATATTAATTTATTCGGTATCGGTATTAGGTGGTAAGATTTTTCCAGCTTCTTACCTATTTGTGCCGAGTAGTAGTGCATGCATTGTATTCCAGTCTGAAATGTATAGAGTCAGTGTAATTACAGGCTATGAGGCATTCCATCTTAGTCCTCAGACGTGACAATGCATCTGCAGCTAAATCTTTTAGGTTGGTTATAGACGTATGTAGGCATTAGTAGCTACTTACCAAGTGGACTGTTAATTTGTTTGTCATTTCTTTCATTTTATTTAAAAAAAAAAGACATTAAAATTCGACAGTCTTTTTAAACGAACCGTTCGACGTAAAAGTTCAAAACAATAGACCTCGTCAAGTAATGTTGATTTTCCTTATAATAAAGATCGTGCTAAGAATAAAAGGGACCATTGATCTTATCTCTACAAACTGATTCGAAATTATACTAACGTCGCAGACGAGAACATTATAACCAAGAACATTCTGTAAATTAATTTCAACGTTTAAGGTATTGATTAAAAGTTACGTCGGTATTTTTTTTGCTTCAGTGACAAGATAAATTTATATAATATCCCGCGACAATGATATCAGTTCCTTGCTTTGAAGTTTAATTATAATAGTAGCGATCCAGCCCTACTTCGCACGGGTGATTACTGGATCTCCACCACAGCTCCTACCGGGTCCAGTTGTAAATCTAAGCCATCTAGGGAGACACTCAAGCACACACAAAAAAAATTATCAGAATTGGTCGAGCCAGTTTCGAGATTTAGCGAGATTAACAGACAGCAATTGATTATTATATATAGAGATGATTATAATTTATGAAGTAACTGACGACAGATGGTTTTCGAACCTTTCTTCCCCATCCTCCGTGGAAGGGTCCGTGGCAGCCCTGTACCGGTAAGAAAACTGTACGGTGGCCCGCAACTAGATGAAGTGATGACTTGGTAAGACAAAAGAAAGTCGATGGATGCAGGTGACTAAGGACCCTACTATTCTGCATTTTCTTACTTTAAATTTTTAAATTTTGAGTGTAATTTTGTCTGCGGCCTTCCAAAAAGGAGACGGTACTCAATTCGAACGTATGTTTTTTTAAGTGTGTTACCTCATAACTTTGTACTGGGTGAACCGATTTCGATGATTCTTTTTTTATATGAAAGCTGATAGTTCTCGTGTGGTCCCATATGAATTTGATCAAGGTCAGACGAATAGCTTTGGAGTTAATCTTAACAACTCATATTGAAGTCGGCTGTACAAAATTTTTAATTTTTAATTATTTATTCTAGAAGATGCTTTGAATTTTAATAGCTGCATTCCTTAAATGTTTGATAAAGAATAAATAGTCAAAAAGATGACACCTGCAGAATTTATTACGCCGTTTGTTCACCGAACAGACGAAGCCCCTTTTTAACGGTAGGATATTAAACGAATGTAGACATTAGATTTGTTGCTATTTAGTGGCGGTGCCGTAAGAGGTGACAGAGGGGAACAAATAAAAAATGGACAACAACTCCTTCAATCAAAAAAGAACTAAAAAATTACAAACTGCGGTTGCCAACTCGGCTACCACGTGTGGTAATGGCAATCATTGTCGAGGTCTATGTTCAGTGGACGTTGATAAGAGGAACGGTAAAACATTTATTGTACGTGAACTTAGACCGCGTAGGCTCAAGTTTTCGGTTTCGTCGCTTCTTGTATGACTCTCACGTAAAAGCAATAACTATAACTCACCTCCTTTTGAGAGTATAAGGTTACAAAGCGATCTTTGCGACACCACAGCACATAAATAATATTTATCCGGTAAGATTTCTCTAGTGTTGAAAAAAATAACCGGCCAAGTGCGAGTAGGACTCGCGCACAAAGGGTTCCGTACCATCGTAATACAACGTGTATATCTAGTAGGGCAGCCCATTTTAATTTTTTATTTATTTCAATTTTAATTTTTTTATTTTATTTTTTTAACGTTACAATATGTTTTATTTATATACAATATTAAAAACTACAATAATAAGAAAAAACTAAAACTAGAAACTTAATTATCATTTAGTCCCACTCCCCGCGGTATCGTGCCAAGAACGCTGGCTGCGTTTCCCCGCTGAATGGCTAAACTTAGCCTTTGAGCGAGAAAAGAACCAGCCCTCTTATCACCAGCAGCAACGACCAGCCGCGGATGGAGTTCCTTTAGGAACTTCACCGCACGTGGACCCCATGAACCGATAGTCTCTACAGCAAATAGCACAAACATGTAGTCATCTCTCAGAGACTCATATTTTTGTTAATATAGCACAACAGAAATACACATTCTGTGAAAATTTCAACTGTTTACCTATTACGGATCAAGAGATACAGCCCGCTGACAGTCAGACGGGCGGACAGCGGAGGCTTAGTAATAAGATCCCGTTGGTTACCCTTTGGGTAAGGAACCCTTAAAACAAATAAAACAAGGTTTCAAAGAACCTTTTATAACAATTATGCATCCAAAATTGTCCATATTACTGTATTATTTATTACAACAGCATAGTGTTAATTGAAAGTGTATTTTTATGACTGTTTTATAATAAAAATATTTTATTTGTAATAAATTAATTTATAATGCTTTTCAGTTTAATAGGAATATCCACTTCCCCAGATCATCCCGTTTTAAGATAGTATTCTGTGAAACTTCCAAGATCAAGCTGACCAATCAGCTCATTCATTCTTTAGGCCTCCCCAAAAAACATCCCACAAAACAAGGTTCTAGGCAATCGATTCAGCTAACTTAGTTCTTCACTCAACCTTGTGGGAGACCTCGTGAAAATTCGTTTATTTTTCTACCGACTTCAAAAAGGAGACGGTTCTCAATTCGACTGTATGTTTTTTATGTGTATCATGAATTTTTACTGGGTGACCCGATTTGGTTGATTCTTTTTTATTTGAAAGCTGGTGCTTCTCATGTGATCCCATATAAATTTGATAAAGGTCTGACTAATAGTTTTTGAGTTATTTTATAATAATTTATATTGAAGTCGGTTGTACAAAATTTTTAATTTTAAAGTAATACTACTACACTAGGATTTTCTCCTATTCCATGGAGGCAGATTTCAATACATACATTTCATAAGGACACCCAGGCCCGCAACAGTTATTTGTAGGCCATACAAATACTTGTTCCTTGCGGGATTCGAACTCGCGGCACTCAGCTCTGCAACTGCGCACGATGCCGTCGTATTTAGATATAGGTACGTAGTACTATTATTTATTCTGTGATATAAGGTTATCCCACGAGAAACATTTTCCCCGTCGTTATCGGTTATTTGTTGCATATGGCCCTATTCATTTTTATTTACATGATTCAATTCCTTGGCCCTATTATAAGCATAAATAATTTTAGATTAGGTAAGGCAAACTTTTTTTTATATCTAATACTTTAGTAAAATTTATATTTTAATTCCAGGCCAAAAGAGATGAAGAAACTGTGAAAAAATTATGTAATAACTTTCCATAGTAATACCCCAAATGGCGTAGCAAAACAGCTACGCTACGGCGTAGCCGCATGTCATACCCAAGCTTATAATGTAAGAATAATCAACAAATATCTTCAAGGAATAAGATTATAAACTCCTTGAAATAAGAATATTAAAACAAAAATAAAAAAATAACTCTTTATAATAGAATAAGTTAACTGCCTTTGCGATAACTGAGTAAATCCTAATGTGGGAGTACCGTTTTAATGCATATTTACCAATAATTTAAATTCAATCATAGCACTAACATAACAGCATTGGCTTACCACTGTTAGACATAGGTTAAAATCACTACATAAGACAATACATGAAGATCACCAGCCGTAGGCACTCGTTTCAAACGAGTAATTCGAAGCTCTACTAAAAAGACGTTTTTTTTTTTATAGGATAAGGGTGACAAACGAGCACACAGTCCACCTGATGGTAAATGGTTGCTGCGGCCCATAGACATCTACATCTATCCTCTATTACAATTCAAAATGTAGATGCGTTGTCACCCGTGAGGACTAAGATGGATAAGAATGCCTCATTTCCAGTAAAAAGGGCCTCCGGCCACCTGCACTCACCAAGCGAAACGCAGAGGTGAACCTCTACTTCACGCTGGTTTTCTGTGAGGTCGCACAGATGAGCCGGCTGGAACCACCCCGTGCGACAGCAAAAGCTGCCGCGTGGCTCTACCACTGTTAAGAATAAATACACGTGATAACGACATGCGGCACTTTTAAGGTGATAGCACGAATGACATGAAAAAACGATTTTTATGGGCCACAGCAGCCAGCATCAGGTGAACTGTGTGCTTGGTGAGTCACCATTATCCAATAAAAAAATGCTTCATTTTCCTTTTGTCGCCTCTTATGAAACGTTCACACAGAATATCAGCATAGAAGTGAGTGTAGAGAACCGGAGACCCTCAAGGTGTGACAACACAACTGCGTTTCGATTCTTAATCGAGGTTATATGTCTATGGGCCATAGCATCCGTTTACCATCAGGTGAACTGTGTGCTCGTTTGCCACTCTTATTCTATTATAAACAGTTTAGATTTTTTTATTACTCTCATTTCAAAGAGTATATAATCACTACGTGTTATCTTATTTCTTGAAGATATTTGTTGATTATTCTTACATTACAAACTTGGGTATGACAAGCTTCTACGCCGTAGCGTAGCTGTTTTGTTACGCCATTTGGGTATTACTATGGAAATTTATTATTTAATTTCCCACAGTTTCTTCCACTCTTTTGGCCTGGAATTAAAATATAAATTTTAGTAAGCTATTCGATATAAAAAAGTATGCCTGACTTAATCTAAAATGATTTATTCTTATAATAGGGCTAAGGAATTGAATCATGAGCTTAGGAATTGATAAGCTGTAAATGAAAATGGATAGCAGGCTCTATGCAATAAACTTTTTACGTGGTAGAGCCATGCTGCAGCTATATTAGTAGTTTAGTTGTAGCGTGAATGGGTCGGCTCGACCGGAGAAGGACCATGTTCTCACAAAATACCAGCGTAAAATAGCAGCTTATCACTGCTGTGTTTCGTATTGTGAGTGTACAGAAACGGAGACCCTTTTTACTGAAAAAGAGGCATTCGATCTTAGTCCTCACGGGTGACAACGCATCTGCATTTTGATTCGCAAACGAGGATAAATGTAGATGTCTATGGGTCACAGCAACCACTTACCATCAGGTGGACTGTACCTATAAAAGAAACATAGTTGCCATGCTTGGCAGGATGATTGGCAACCACAGCATTTTATGTTATGAGTAAGATGACACTGTCTATCTGTTTCATTTTCTGCTTTATGTTTTCCTGTTACTCTTACGACTCCCTTAACTATGTAAAATATAATATATAAAAATAAATTTATGTTTGTTAGTTCGTATTTTATGCGCTGCCGTACCGTTCGTCAGATTGCGCTAAAACTTTGTCAACCTATTGCTTGCACTTCCACGAAGGTTATATCCATACTACAATTAACTTACAGTAGGTGGCGCGCGTGTAGTACAAACACAAATTAATTTGAAAGTTACATCACTCAAATTCAATGAATGTATTATCATTACTAATTAAACAATATAACTATTCCAAATTCAAAATTATTTTTCCACAATTATTTCTTCTGCAGCAGCAACGCGACGGGTACCAGCCAGTTACATAATATAAAAAGCAAAAATTTAAAAAATGAAAACGATTAGTTTATTATTAATAATAATAAAATAATAAGTTGTTATAAGTAAGAATATTAACATGCAAAATTCTTGTGCGAGCATCTGTCACCCCATTCAATTCTCCCTACATGTAAATTGCGCGTTGAATATTACTTCTTGCCGGGGGGCGCGTTTTATTTTATTTCTAATATTATACTTTTCTTTAAGGAATAATAGTCGGCTATAATATCGTCCTGGTCAATTTCAACCTCGGGGACAATATCCGATTACTATCAGCTGCTAAGGATAAAATGATTTACGTTGTACAAAGTCACGTGTGTCTATTTCATGATCATCATTACAGTTCACAAAATACATTTATTAATATATAACCATCATCATCATCATTTCAGCCCTTTACAAGTACACTGCTAAACAGAGGCCTCCCCCAACGAACGCCGTAAGGCACGGTTCTGAGCCACTAGCACTCTGATATGATCTGTCAGAATAGACATTAATATATATATATACATAAAAGTATAAAATTAGTATTAGTTTATATATGTTTTGAATATATACAATTATTATACTCTCCTCGGTATCGTGCCAAGAACGCTGGCTGCGTTCCCCGCTGAATGGTTATACTTAGCCTTTGAGCGAGAAAAGAGCCAGCCCTCTTATCACCAGCAGCAACGACCAGCCACGTATGGAGTTCCTTTAGGAACCTCACCGCACGTGGCCCCACGGACCAATCGTCTCTACAGCACATGCCACAAATATGTAGTCATCTCTCAGAGATTCATATTTGCGCCACTTACTTATACTATAGTTCAGCTGCCTCTGATGCGACGCCGGCTCTAAAATAGATACCCCTGAGATGAGAGGCTGCCAAAATGTCAACACAAATAGCATTCCAACCAGGGCTTTACCTCTCTTCCAAGGGACCACAGTCATACCGTTGGGGCTCTTGCCATCGTCTTTAAATATTCCACAAGTCTCTAAAACCGAGGGAACATTTATAGAGACAAGAACCCTTCAGATAACATCTTTCAATGAACCGTGACAGGAAAACCTACCAGAAATTTTGCTTACATGAAAGTTCTAGGGCTATACACCTACATTATATTGGGCCATATCTTTATATATAAAAATTACGTGCCACTGTTTGCCCGCGATTAATTCCTTAACTACTAAACTGATTGCAATGAAATTTTGCACACTGGGTGCAGTTTGGTCCAACTTGAGAGATAGGATAGTTTTTATCCCGATAAGTGACCCTGAATATTTTTTATTACGAATTTAAGAATTTTTATAGGA
Source organism: Parnassius glacialis (assembly GCA_033319125.1). Taxonomy (NCBI): domain Eukaryota; kingdom Metazoa; phylum Arthropoda; class Insecta; order Lepidoptera; family Papilionidae; genus Parnassius; species Parnassius glacialis. The sequence continues at coordinate 8,175,453 of JAVANC010000015.1, read as the reverse complement.
CACAGGGTCATCGGAGAGGGCAGAACTACGTCTGCCTGGTCAGCTAGTATTATATATGTAATTATCGTACACATTATTATAATTTATCGTATTATTTGTAATAATTAATTTAATATTTTGTATATTATTTTCATTAGTAATGTACACACTAAGATTGCCTTTTTAATATAATATTTTCCTTTAAGGTTCTACTGAAGGATATTTCAGTAAATTATGGAATAGGTAGAACCTTTGTACAAACTCACTGTATGATTGTTTCTGTCTTGTTGTGAGCATAAATAAATAAGGTATACTGCTATACGTAACCCTCCCTTAAGGAACTGCCTGCATATATCGATTTCCAGCATTCCTTACCACTTAACTCCATCTTTTAGGAGGCCGCCCTATCCTCCGCTTACCGGTGCAATGCGGTCTCAGAGCTATATTTCTGGCACATTGCTACTTCAGCTTATGAATCCTTTAGGCTACGCCGGATTCTCTAGTTCTACAAGGGATATCTTCATTACGAATTCTATTTCTCCAAGAAACTACGAATATAGGTAAGTTTCCTATTATTTACGGAAATTGATGGAAAACATCCCAAGTTTAAACGCGGTAGAGTCATGCTGCAGCTATATTTATTGTATAGTTGTACTACGAATGGGTCGGCTATACCGGGAAAGACCACGCTCTCACAGAATACTAGCGTAAATTCGTATGGTGAGTGTACAGAATCGGAGGCCCTTTTTACTGGAAAATACGTATTCCAGCTTAGTAATCACGGCTGACAACGTATATACATTTTGATTCGCTAACGTGGATAGCTGTAGATATCTATGAGCCACAGCAACCACTTCTGGTGGACTGTATGCTCGTTTGTCACCCTCATCCTATTAAAAAAGTTATTTTTTAAAACATACAGAAAGAAGAAGACAGATTTATAAATATCATTTTCTACTTCTTCTTCGGTCCGTGAAAATCTACTGTTAAATGAATGAAATAAAAATTAAAATGAAAAATATGTTTATTAGCACATCTGAAGGTGGTACAAATTATAACGTTTGTAAATTCAAATTGGATTTGAGTTGAGTTTGAATGTATACAAATACAAATACAATATATACAATACAAATGATACAAATACAAATATAAATAAAATTGATGTGTCTGTTTGTAATGTTAATATAACAGCTTTTTGCTATATGTATATGAAACTATATAGGATACTATACACTTAAAAGTGAGGTATAATATTTGACAGATTTCATTGCGGGGAAGTTAATTCGTTCGGAAAATGTAAAGAGTAATGTTTCTTTCTGTACTATTAGCTATATTTTATTATATTAAAATTAAAAATAAATAACACAAACCACAGATATTCATAAAAGTAGAAATATTTAGACAAAGTTATAAATGTGCAAAAAAATTAAGATCAAGCCACTGAGGCATTGTTTTGTGTATTAATTTAATACTCTAGAAACTAATAAACTTTTATTAAAACCAACTTCACAATTAAATTAGTGTAATTTAATTGTGAAGTTGGTTTTGTGTAACAAAAAACTTTACGTCAGTGTCAACTAGCGACATCTGGTGAGCAGAAAATTATTAGCCCTCATTGGCGTGGTAGAACCATGCTGCAGTTATATAGTTGCAGCACGAATGGGTCGGCTCGACCGGGGAAGGACCACGCTCTCACAGAATACCAGCGTGAAATAGCAGCTTAACACTGCTGTGTTTCATGTAGTGAGTGTAAAGAACCGGAGACCCAATTTTACTTTTACCTCTTAGTCCTCAGGGATGACAACGCATCTACATTTTTATTCTTAATCGAGAATAAATGTAGGTATCCATGGGCTACAGTATCCTCTTTCTATAAGATAAACCGTGTGCTCGTTTGTCACCCTTATTATATAAAAAAACTTATAGATTTAAAGCATTTTATTTTTTTATAAGAAACAGAGTTTCACTAATAATGAGAGATTGCTGATGCTTAAATTATAAGTTAACTAGCTGTTCCCCGCGACTTCGCCCGCGTGTAATTTAGGGTTTTAATTTTGTTGCGCGGAACCCTAAATATTTTTCTAAAATATAAGTAAAATACAAGTGAAATTCCCGTCAAAATCGGTCCAGCCGTTTTGGAGATCAGCCGGAACAAACAGACAGACAGACAGACAAAAATATTAAAAATTGGGTTTTTGTTATAAATACCGTATGTACTTTAAAATGCAATTAGTAAAAAGCTGTTATTCTGACATTAAAAACAGACACTTCAATTTTATTTATTTGGATAGATAGTAGAGAAAGTAAAGCCGAACGTCCACCGCGAACTAAACTATGCGAAATCTAGGCTCAGTGAACTAAGCCAAGCTAATCTGGAAAATCGTTGCACGTCCACCGAAAATTAAGCTAAAACAAACAACACTAGTCGAAAGGCGCAAGAGGGGTACGGTAAGGAGGTGAGATGCGTTTAGCTTAGTTAGTTTGACTTAGTTTGGCTAATATACCTAGCTTAGCAGTTATAGTTTGCGGTGGACGCACATGTATGAAAAACTGGCTCAGCTATGCGAGCTAAGATAAACTAAGTTAGTTTAGTTTCCCCCCAGAACGGGTTCCCGCCTTGTCTTGGCGGGGGGGCTTAGTAGCCGTGGCTTCGTCAACCGCGGTGAACAAAGAGGAACCCCTTGGCTGGCCCGTGGTGTAGGGCCGGCCCGAGGTGGCCACTCCAAGTGGGCTTGGGAAGTCCACTTCGGATGTGTGTCGGGTGGGCTGCGGTGGGAGGTGTGTCCGCTCCCTCTACCGCTGCAGCCGAGGTGGAGTCGCGGAGGAAGAGGCGTGTTGTTATGGCGATGCGCCACTCGCCCTATCCTCCGCGACTCAAACGGGGCCGCACCGTTGATGCGGTGGTGGTGGGGCTGCTGGGGGAGAGGAGTGTCGGTATTGCGAGGCGTCGCTCTCCCTACCCTCCGCAGCCGAATCTTGGTTGGCGGTGGAGCCATAGACCAGATCCACCGCTGGGGTCAGGAAGGCTGGTGCTTCTGAGTGCTACAGTGCTGTTTTGCCTGGCCCCATGGCCTTCGCGCAGCGGACACGGGGCCGTCCGTTGCGCATGTGAAATTGGAGGCCGAGGAGGAGGGCGCGCCATGTGTTCTGGTGCGCCTTACCTGAGAGGGAGATGAGGGAGGAGTAGTCCTCTCCCGAGGAGGAGCCGCCATGGGGTGGCCAGCGCAGTTGGGGCCGCGGAAGTGTGCGAAAGCGTTCCCGTGGCCCTGCCAATATGCGACGAGGGTGGAACACCATGGGGTTTTAATCGGTGCGAGTCCGACATAACCCGTCCTTGCCCGCGCGAGGCGGGTATGCGTAGGCATTTCCCCATGTAAAAAAAAAAAGTTAGTTTAGTTTGCGGTGGACGTTCGGCTTAATGTCACATTCTTTAATGTAATTTGTCAAGTTATACTATAGCTGCACTCATTCGTATAAAACGTGTTAGTAAGTAATTCAATTTATCTCTATGTTTAATAACATAATAATTTAAAATTTTGTACAGCCAATATAATTTATTAAGAATAACTCAAAAACTATTGGTCTGATCTTGATCAAATTTATATGAGACTGAAGTATCAGCTTTCAAATATAAAAAGAATCATCGAAATCGGTTCATCCAGTAAAAAGTTATGAGGTAACACACATAAAAAAACATACAGTCGAATACCGTCTCCTTTTTGGAAGTCGGCAGTAAATACCGCACGAGCCTAGACTAAAGTTTTTGAAAACCCGACGGTTTTCTTCGATGAGAAAATTTGCTAAGTTTATTTGTACAAGGTTTCACACTCGCGTAATGATTACCTAGGTTTACTAAGACTGATTAACTTCAATTTCAATTGCAGGTACATTAAAGTTGTAGCGCGAATCGGTTGACTTGCCAGAGAAAGGATCACGCTCTTACACGTCAATGCTGCTCCGTTTCTTTATACTATTCACACTACGCAGAGCGGAACAAAAATTAATAATTTTAATCTGGAGATAGCCACGATGAACTATGACATTGAGACGTCAAACACCTCAGGTTCCCCTTCCCCCGTGAACATGGGTGCTGTAAAGAGCCCGCATCTGCAGGAATACAAAATAATGATATTTATGCGAACACTAAACATTGAATAAAATTATTTTTTACGGATTTTATCGCGTTTAATTTACTATTTTAATAACCAACGTTTCGGGTGCTTTATAGCACAACCCATGGTCACGGGGGGGGGGGGGGGGACTGAGATGTTTGACGCTATATTCATATTAAAAACTGAAGCCGGGCTAACTGTGACATGGCAGTCCTCCCTGTGACTGTGATTAAAATAGTAAATTAAACGCGATAAAATCCGTAAAAAATGGTTTTATTCAATTTAAAATAAGTTAATATACGCGATAAAATCCGTAAAAATAGTTTTATTTCAATAAACAATGTCGACGAAAGGATACGCGTTGTATTTTCTGTTCTAATAAACCTCTGAGTCATAAATTCGCGGCATCTGGTCAAAAATGAACAAAAGTATTTCGAAGGGCCGTTGGCGGTCAATTAGCGATGTCTGCATTCCCGTGACCCTTTGCGAATCGACGCAATATTTTTACCGCTCTTTCCTTTTTAATTGTGTCATCAAAATCAGAAAAAAGGTTAATAAAATATTGATACACAAAATTACTAATGTTTTTTTTTTTATAAAACTGAATTGTTAATGATACGATAATGTAACGAACATACAGTTTACTTGAATACTCGTAGCCCAAACCTGTAACCGATTTCAAATAAGTAAGGTTACGAATAAGTTGTCACCTCTGAGTACAAAGATGGAATACTTCACAGCACAGTGGCAATGCATCTCCATTTTGATCCTCAATGGAGGGTAGATGTAGATGTCTATGGACCGTAGCATCATCATCATCAGGTGGATTGTTTACTCATTTGTCATCCTTATTATTTGTAAATAAAGATGTCTATAGGCCTCAATATCTAATTACCATTAGATGGACTTTGTGCTTGTTTTTCACTCTAAAGTAACTCTATCGAAAATTAGAGGAGGCCCGTACCTTGCATTGGGATATACACAGACTGAAATTTCCCTTTTATATATATTTTATATGTAAAGTTAAAAGTTAAAGTTAGAGCCTATACACGTCCCACTGCTGGGCACAGGCCTCCCCTCATTTTCGAGAGGGTTTTAGGGCAAGGAAATGTCCACCGCGCTGCCCCAATGCGTGTTGGCGAACTTCAATTGTCTTCGATTTTTTTCTTTTTTCTCAGACGTGCAGGTTTCCTCACGATGTTTTCCTTCACCGCCGAGCACGTGATAAATCAGCACTTAAAATCGTAATTTACTATTTCATTGGTGCCGGCGGGATCGGACTCGGATTTGCCGAGCGCTAACCATTTGCGCTACCACGGCATGGCATATATGTAAAGATTGTAGACGAATTGTGGAGCTTTACAGACAGCGCGCTTTACTATCTTCGGCTACATCACCACTTACCATTACTTGGTACAGTAGTCAAGCACTGACTTATAATGGGTAAAACAGATTTATGATAATAGCCTTTAAGTGAGGTTATAATAACACTGACTTACTTATAATGTATCATTAAAACTCCAACTGCCGTTTATTTTGCGCCGACAAGGAAACACCTGCGAGGCTTGAATTTAAGTTGCCTGATTATTCTAAAGTTTATTCTTGACAATTTTGCAAACAAATTTGAATTTACCTGATATTTTCCCTCTTTAAATATATATAGGTATATATATAAAATTACGTGTCACATTGATTGTCCGCGATGGACTCCTAAACTACCGAACTGATTTCAATGAAATTTCGCACACTGTGTGCAGTTTGGTCCAACTTGAGAGATATGATAGATTTTATCCCGATAAGTGACACAAAATTTTTTTAATTGCTGATTTCAGGAGTTTTTTTTAGGAAAGCAAATGGTCGTCGGAAAGGGCAGAACAACGTCTGACTGGTCAGCTAGTGTATATCTTTATATATAAAAATTATGTGTCACGTTGTTTGTCCGCGATGGACTCCTAAACTACTGAACTGATTTCAATGAAATTTTCCACATTGTGTGCATTTTGGTCCAACTTGAGTGATAGGATAGTTTTTATTCCGATAAATGACCCTCAATTTTTTTTATTGCGAATTTAAGGATTTTTATAGGAAGGGTCCTTAGAAAGGGCAGAACAACCTGTGCCTGGCGAGCTAGCATATATATATATATGTTACTATCACCATTTTATCATTATTTGACCGTATAGTTACGTAGTAACGTATACTTTCCCTACTTTTCACACTTCACAAGTCCACTGCTAAACACAGGTCTCGCCAAGGAATACCACAAAGCACGGTCCTGAGCCATGTTTCCATTGTGTCTTACCAGTTCGTCTCTCCATCGAATGGAATAATATTATGTAGTCGCGTCTATGGCGCAGTTACTTGGCGATGCAGTGATTTGCAGTGCTGACTGAAAGTCCGTGCGGTTGCGAACCCCGCACGGACTAAATATTTATATGACCTACAAATGAACGTTCCAAGTCTGAATGTTTGGCCTTGTCCAATTTATGTATGTAAACCGCGTCCACGATACAGGAGAATATTTTAGTTCCACACTAACTAAGGTAACGATTGTTATAAATATCTGGTAACTGTGATTGCAATCCGCCTCTCTAGCGTGGTAGTTAAGGCGAATACTGCAAACGGAAGAGGCCAGTAGTGGGTTTATATTGTTGTGTTACTGATGAATGAAAATAGAAATGAAATCTTTCATTAAAATTGCGCTACCTCCATCTAAAATGTATATACAAACTCTTTAAACTTACTAATAATATGCTGTGATACCCTATTTTACTCCCACAGGGTTTGAGTTTTTGGAACTAAGTTCCTTATCGGACGGTACGGGTATGGCGGATGGAAACTAGGCGACAAAAAGTGTAAGATTTTTTCGTCACTACCCCTTGTGTCATAGTGTTGACGGCCTTGGCGGCGAAATATGGAAGTGAGATGGAATAATATCCATCTCCCTCGCACTTGACATGAAAGAAATATTATTTTATTTCAAATGACGGTTCATTTTAATAGACGCTAGTAATTCATTTATTTGTATTTGTTAATCAATAATATAATACCTACGTTTATCAATAATAATATACTACGCAAGGAATTTCGTTCCACGATACTCATGCATTTTTTTTATGTATGTACGTGTTCGTACTTTTTTTTATAACCATTTCTTAATGGGTTTCTACGTCGAGAAAGGATTATCTATATATATATATATATATATATATATATATATATATATATATATATGCTAGATTTCAAGTCAATCGAGCGTATAGTTTTGGAGATTTTGTGAAGAGTGAGTCAGTGGTACTTTCCTTATATATATATACATATATAATTTCAGATTAAGGCTCGGCCATCAGCTACAACCAGCGTTTTCAGCGACAAGCAAGTCTACTTTCCCACAAGAAACTGCGACCCTCATCATTGCCGCACTGTTTTACATAACATAATAAACATAAACTCTCACACCTGATACGCAAACGGGTGGGCAGAAACTGCGGACTTCCATTTGACACAATCCTGACACATTCACATCCATATATCTACGCTGAGGGTACTCTGAATTTGGCCAATTTTCAATATATCGCTCATTCGATTGACAAACGTGTATCAAAAGCGTCCCTTGACGACTCCGCTCCACACTTCTGCAGCATAAAGGAGAAGGATACATCTCCATACATTTTTGGGCCCAGATGTTAACAAGATTAAAGTCGAACCATATGAAAGCTTATATATAAACAATTCATACCTGAAAATCTGGCTAGATTTGTCGATCTAGGAGCTGAGTTATTGAAGAATAAATAAAATTGATTTTCTCTATTACCTACACTGTAACAGGCGATTTTTCACTGTTATAACACTGTAACAGATTATTTTTCACTATAATTACTTAAAGATATAAAAGCCGGATCAGTGTAAAATCACCAAAGAAAAGCTGAAGTTATCTAGGAAACCAAATAGTGAAACGATTAACGAAAATTAAAACAGCAATAACTAATTGAAATGAATATTAGAAATATCGATCTGAGATCGATTACTTGAATTATTGTTGTTACTGTTATTTGTTGGCATGTTGATACTTTGTATTTTTTCATATTATTTTGTAGATATGTTTTTTATCTGCCTAGTTAACACAGATAAATAATTAAAAATAGATATTAAAATGCTGGATTTAATCGAGAATCGATTATTTTGCACTTGTTTCAAATGAAATCGAAAATTGGTCTTTTTCTTTTTTCTTTTAAATGAATAGTTTTGAAGTTTGAACTGTCAAACCAAACTAATTGAAATTACTAAAAATAAACTAATAGAAGGTAGTGTACAGAAAAGAGAATTTCACTAGTGTATTCTTTATGGTAATCGATTTATTTCCATAAAATATTTATTTCTTTTTTCCTTATGCAAATAATAATATACTTTATTTCCAAATGAATATATCATATCAATGTATCAGCCTTATCATTAAATTTTTTAGGATCCGAATAAATATAAAATCTATTGCATCAGTACAATCGATTTTCTAACTTATTTATTATTTTAATGTTTTTTCGAAATCTAGATTGTAAAATGAGCTAGTTTTTTGTATTTAACTTTAGAAAAATATAGCCAATTTTTTAAAGTATAAATCAATTAGTTAACTTCAGGCCCAAAAATCCCATTCTCCTTTGGTTTATCACTCTTTCTTCATCAATGAGGGCTAGTATATTTTCCGCTCACTAGATATCGTTAGTTGACACTGAGGTAAAGTTTTTTGTTACACTATGTAATTTAATTGAGAAATTAGTTTTAAATAAAAGTTTATCAGTTTCTAGAGTATTATATTAATATTTAATACACAAAGCAATGAGTTAGTGGGTTTCTCTTTAATTTTTTGCACATGTTTAACTTTTTTTTTAATTGTTCTACTTTAACGAATGTCTGTGTTTTGGTTTATTTATTTTTAATGTCATTAATATAAAATATAACTATGAAATCTTAACAGATTTATATATGAATATTATACCTCACTTTCTAGTGGCGCCGCCCTGGTGGCAGAAAAAGTCGTTGATGCCCTCATTCAGATAAGGGCTAAGTCTGACTCGCACTGACGAAACCCCATGATGTTCCACCTTCTGTGTGTACACAGCAATGTTATGGAAAAGCTTTCCGCACACATCCAGGACCCCAACAGCACTAGCTACCCTCGGCAACCTCTTCTCGGGGAGGACATCCTTCCTTCGAGTACCTGGTTTTTTCTAGCCCAAGTATTTTACACTTATTCGGTGCAGTTAACGGGAGAAATTTGTACATATCTATTGTAAATAGCAATCCTATTTTAAATTACCTAGGTATTATAGGAAGGTAGAATTCCGTTTTCCTAATTAGGAGATTTTCTGGGTAGGTTTCAGACATTCAGTGTGAACACAAGCTGTGGAGCACTCCATCTTAGTACTGAGAAGTGACAACGCACAAGAATTGCCGTGTATTGTAAATTAATTGTAAGTAAATGAATTGGTAAAGAACGACTACAGAATACCATATTTTTTGGAACGAAGTTCCTTATCGGATGGTACGGGTTTGGCGGATGGGAGCTAGGCGACAAAAAGTGTAAGATTTTTTCGTCACTATATTGTGTCATAGTGTAGACGGCTTTGGCGACGAAATAAGGAAGTGAGATGGAATGATATCCATCTCTCTCGCACTTTTTCTTATCTTGCCATGAAATAAATATTATTTTATTTTGTATGACGCTTCATTTTAATAGACGCTAGCAATTCATTTATTTGTATTTGTTAATCAATAATATAATACCTACGTTTATCAATAATAAAGAACTTCTTTCCAACCGAGTGTTCTTATTTCTACTTTATCGAGATTAATTTCAGATACTATTGAGTATTTACTTCAGGAGAGGAAAAGGAAGAGGCGAATACATAAACAATACGTTTATAGGATGAGGGTGTCAAACGAGCACACAGCCCACCTGATGGTAAGTGGATTCTGTAGCCCATTTAGACATTTACATCTATCCTCGATTACGATTCAAAATGCAGACGCGTTGTTATCCGTGAGGACTAAGATGGAATGCCTCTTTTCCAGCAAAAAGGGGTATCCGATTCTCTACACTCTTCATACGAAACAGAGCAGCGTTAAGCTGCTAGTTTACGCTGGTATTCTGTGAGAGCGTGGTCCTGCCCCGGTCGAGCCGGCCCATTCGTGCTACAACTATACTACTAATATAGCTGCAGCATGGCTCTACCTTTACATTCCTTGGGAGAGGCCTATGTTCAGCTGTGTACGTGTAAAGGGCTGTAATGATGATGATGAACAGGCTATAAACGGCCAACTGCTGGTTGTAGACTTACCGCGAAGTATTTGAAACAGATTCCACTGAAGAACCGCTCTCTGATGGAGAACTTCGCATAATCCCATAATATTACTTCGAATTTCTTAGCCATGTAGGTTAGGCAGGCAGACACGCACCGTTTGAAGCTTACTTGGCTTATATTTCTGAACAAAAAAAATATGGCGACTGCCAATTTTAGACATTAGCGATATATAATGTGTGCATATTTCTAACGAGGAAGTGCCTTAACATTATCCCGTCTAGACAGTGAAATTATTGAAACCATACGGCTGGGGGTGTGTCGTGAACCCGCCCCTATTCACGCCTCCGAACACCCTTCCAAGTTAGTTTCAGTCGCACACGAAAGGGAGAGGACGTTTCGCGGCATAAAATCAAATTTTCTGTGAATTTCATGGAAAATTTCAGTGATTTTTCTTAAACTAATTTAATAAATAAGTTTTAAATTACCAGAGAGAACGTTTTCGTGTTATTAACGGTGTGCTGACGGTGGTTTTTGATTTTCTGTTTGTTTATTGGAATGTTTGTTTACAAACTTGTTTACCAACAATAGCACGTGGTAGGGTCAAGGTCACGGTCACTGACTAGAGTTTGTGGCTGTGTAGGAACAGTGTAGAAATACTGAGATGATAGTAGCACCAATTTTGAAAGTCATTGAAATGTGAACACTACTCATACACACAATTATTCGATAAAATCCTTGAAAGTTTACTTTTTTGTGACTGTGCATGGAACAATGAATGAACTCAGTTTGTTTTTGTGAGTGTACTTTGGGATTGAATTTTTAAATTTATAAAGGCGATCGTAATCAGTCAAATTGGATTCGAAAAGACCGTCGGAGGCCTCCAGGCCTTCGCGAAATTTAAACACGAGCAACCGAAAAACTTTACTGGTGCAACCATTCTCACACAAAAACCATTCAAACTGTGGTAGTCAGTGTGTGAGTGAGACGAAAAAGCCTTATTTGTTAGAAACCCCTGTCGAATTAAAAAGAAAATTACCACTCTTAAAGACACCAGAAGATTGTAAGAGACCGAAACTGTACGAAAACGGTGATAGTGGCACAAGTTTGCTTATCGAGGAGAGCGTATCGAGTGAGACGACGTCAGTCGAGGACTCGTCGAGTGGACGTGGTAGTGAGTCCACTGGACCTTGTCATCACTGCTGTTGCAGCCGACGCGAACGTCCAGTTGAGGTGCAGGATAGCGCCGACAACTGCCACTGTAGTAAGCCAGTGCCAGTGGTATTCGCGCCAGTTATGATGCCCCCCACCTTTGGGACGATTGGTGTACCTTACGTCATCGGGCAACCAGTGAAATTGAATAAGAAGGTAAGTTCTTGTTTACTTATTATCTATATATTAATCAATATAGACTTCAGGTTCGTCTTTACTAGATTTTTAACTAGGTGACATTTTTTAAACTATTTTAAATGTTATTTCCTTTGAGATATAAATTTAAACAAAGAAAAATTATTGACGTGTGTGTGTAATGTCAAAATGACAGCTTTTTACTAAATGCATATGAATGTATATACGGTACTTATAACAAAAAACAATTCTTAAACATTTTTGTCTGTTTGTTCCGGCTAATCTCCAAAATGGCTGGACCGATTTTGACGGGACTTTTACTAGAAGATAGCTGATGTTATAAGGAGTGACTTAAGTTACTTTTATTTTAGAAAAATAATTAGGGTTCCGCACCAAAAAAATAAAACCCATGAAACTAAATTGTATTAAACTCCACGCAGACAAAGTCGGGGGAACAGCTAGTTTAAAATAAATTTAAGTCAAGCAAAGAGCATAATTTACTATTAATGGGTTTATGTATTGTGTAATTAATTTGCACAATGTTTTGATGTTTTGATATTGTGATCATATTAGTGAAAAATATATGACAGCTAAATTAATTATATGGAAATGTTTGATCACTTTATCATAATATGAAGAAAGTGAAAGAACTTTTTATACATTATACTTTCGTATTCTGTAAGAGTATGGTCAGTGGCGGATTATCCTTAAGGCGAACTAGGCACTTGCCTAGAGGCGCAAGGTTAAAAAGGGGCGCGCGCGAAAGTTTTTAAACGAAATAAATTCGTCTATTTGATCACTCCTACATTATCCTCACTCTCCCATCACATTTTTTTATTTACACCCACTGGTTAAGGGTACTTGTGTCCTAAATATTTTGCAATTACTAAACTTTAAAAAATATAATATATAATGGGGTTGTTATAAATTAATTTGCTCAATTCCGCGTAAAGAAAGAAAATGATGTGTCCTGCCCAGCTTTAAAGGGGGCCTCCCACCCTCCCTCAATCGCGCGCACTATACCCGTCGCCGTCAATCCCAGCACTACCATCCTCAGCACCACCACACTAGGCAGGACATGCGGAATTAAGCAAATTAATTTATAATAACCCCATTATAATGGATTCCCACAAAGTAACGCCTGATTCTATCAAATATAATATAGTTTATTTGCAAAATGAGAAATTATAATTTATAACTAGCTGTTCTCCGCGACTTCGCCCGCGTGTAATTTATTACGATTGGATTTGATGGGTTTTAATTTTCTACGCGGAACCAGAACTCTTATTTTTAAATTAAAGTAACCTTAGTTACTTCTTATAACATCAGTTATCTGCCAGTGAAAGTCCGGTCAAAATCGGTACAGCCGTTTCGGAGATTAGCCGGAACAAAAAGACAGACAGAAAGACAGACAAAAATTTAAAAAATCGTCTTTTTGTTATCAGTATTTACTTTCACATGGATATAGTAAAAAGCTGTTATTTCAACATTACAAACAGACCAATCTTGTCAGCCTCGAGCACGGGCACTCTGCGCCAGTCTCTCGGTATTCTATAGGATGCATCGGTGAGTGTGCGCAGGAATTACACACTTTAACTCCTCCCTCTCCTTTCCACCATCGGACAACCAGACAGTCGGCGGGTATTAATCCCTTTGTTGTCGATATTCCATGCATTAGAACCAAACGGTTTGCTTCGTCTTTTGTAATGCGTACAGCAAAGGAGTGGAATAATTTGCCGGCGTCCATCTTTCCGTCCAAATACAATCTGGGCGTCTTCAAGGCTGAAAAAAAGGTGAATAGGCTTTTGTTACGATAAGACAGTGCGATTTACTATCTAACGTTGCATCACCACTTACCACCAGGTGGGGTTATGTTCAAGCACTGGCTTATAATAAGTAAAACAAAGCAGACACTTCAATTTAATTTGACGGCTCCGTGGCGCAGTGGTTTAACAATGAGTTGCTGTGCTGGGGGGCGCGTGTTCGAATCCCGCACGGAACAAGTATTTGTATGGCCTACAAATAATTGTTCCGGGTCTGGATGTTTTGCGTCGTGCAATTTATGTTTGTAAACTACCTCCACGATACATGAGAAAATCCTAGTGAGGTGGTAACGTCTTTTTAAGAACAAAAAAAAGACAAAATTTAACTTAAACTAACCTAAAATCCATGGTTGAGTTAGTAAATTAAGATATGATGTATAAATCAGCGGGACGATTAGAAATAATTGTATTTATTTATTTGACACTTTCTTAGGCATTCATTTGACATTTATAATGTTTAATGTTTGACATTTTTATGTTTGTCCTTGTGCTATTTGTGTTTGTAAACTGCCTCCACAATACGGGAGAAAATCCTAGTGTGGGGGTAACGTTTAAAAAAAATATATAAATATATGGCCTCTAAATGGGCGATGATAAGGTGCTAACCTACAGCGCTGTCGACATTTAATCTGATACTGAGAATGGTGCTCACCAAACAATATGACTACCAGCGTAAAATAGCAGCTTAACGCTGCGGTGTTTCGTATGGTGAGTGTAGAGAACCGTAGGCGTATCTTGCAGAAGGCTAGTGATAGCGAAATTAGAACAATAATTGCTGATAAATCGCAGATACGTATTTTTCGACCAGCGATGACCAAGCCCTAGGTAACTAGCGGCCACAAAGTAGCGCTGTCGCTAGTTAGCTTGGTTATCGCTGATACATAATACGAATCTGCGACTTATCAGCAATTATTGTTCGAATTTCACTATCGCTAGCCTTCTGCAAGATACGTAATACGCCTACGGGAGACCCTTTTTACTGGCAACGAGGCATTCCATCTTAGTCCTCACGGGTGACAACGCATCTGCATTTTGATTCGCAAACGAGGATAAAAGTAGATGTCTTGGGCCACAGCAACCACTTAAAATCAGGTGGGCTGTGTGCTCGTTTGTCACCCTATTTCTATAAAAATAAAAACTAGCTAACCTATTCCTGTGACAGCTATAATAACTGTCATATAAATATATCCATATCATCTGTGAATGTCAGAAGAAGCGACTGAAAAAAACAGAAACCAATACATGGGCAGCGGCATCTTCCTGTAAATAACACACCTCTGTCCGTTCGTCACGTTAAAACCCGAACCTCGCTTGACCGATTCTGCTGAATTTTTTTGTGTATGATTGAGTGGGTCTCTGGCTGGTTTAGATTTACAATTGGATCCGGTAGGAGGTGTTGTAGAGATCCAGAAATAATCCGTGCGAAGTTTGGGGTGGATTGATAGTTAATCTATACAAATAAAAAAAATTTAAGTGTCTGTTTGTAATGTCGAAATAACAGTTTTTTACTATACGCATACGAAAAAAAGCTTTTTGTACGTGGGAGACCCATGCTGCAGCTATATTAGTAGTATAGTTGTAGCACGAATGGGTTGGCTTGACCGGGGAAGGACCACGCTCTCATAGAATACCAGCGTAAAATAGCAGCTTAACGCTGCTGTGTTTCGAATGGTGAGTGTAGAGAACCGGAGACCCTTTTTACTGGACAAGAGGCATTCCATCTTAGTGACACGGGTGACAACGCATCTGCATTTTGATTTGTAATAGAGGATAGATGTAGATGTCTATGGGTCACAGTAACCACTTACCACCAGGTGGACTGTGTGCTCGTTTGTCACCCTTATCCTATAAAAAAAACGAAAGTATAAACGATACTTATAACAGGATAATCTCCAAAACCACAAGACCGATTTTGACCGGCCCTTCACTGGCAGATAGCTATAGTTATGAGAAGTAGGTTAGGTTACTTTTATTTGAAAAAAAAATAATTAAGATTCCGCGCAAAAAATTAAAATCCATGAAATCCAATCGTAATAAATTACACGCGCGCGGGCGAAGTCGCGGGGAACAGCTAGTAAAAAATAAAACCCACCTGTCAAGTGTGGCAGCTATGCTACATATCCCCATATGACCATATAACGCAATTTGTGGGGGTGGCATATATAAGCAGTGGACTTTTGACGAGCTGGAATGATGCTTTGAACCTTCAATTTCTTAGATTACGTCTGTTTCCGAGTGGATGAAAATCTGGAAATTATGTGACATCAAAATAGTACTTACTAAATTAGTCACATAATTACTTTCATGACATTTTTGCCAAAACCAGTTCGTTGTCCGTAGCCGTAGTAAATTGAAGAGAAAAATGAGCCAGTTCGTAAAGAAGGTCATAGTTGTTCAGGCGTTAAAGTAAATCACAGTCAAATAAACGCCGTAGAGTCGCAGAAATCTTTATTAATACGAAAGAACACACGCAAAACCACATGAAAAATTGGATTAATCTGGAATACGTTTTACTACTTTTCTACGCGATAGAGCTACGCTGCAGCTATATTATGGTGGTAGCACGAATGGGTCGACTCGACCGGGGTAGAACCACGCTCTCACAGTATACCAGCGTTAAATAGCAGCGAGCGAAATCGGTACAGGTCGCTTTTTCACTCAATGTTTATTTATATATTACTTGGTATTTTACGTGGTAGAGCCATGCTGCAGCGATATTAGTAGTATAGTTGTAGCACGAAAGGGTCGGCTCGACCAGGGAAGGGCCACGCTCTCACAGAATACCAGCGTAAAATAGCAGCTTAACACTGTTGTGCTTTCTATGGTGAGTGTAGAGAACCGGAGAACCTTTTTCCTGGAAAAGAGACATTCTATCTTAGTCCTCACGGGTGACAACGCATCTGCATTTTGGTTCTTTATTGAGGATACTTGTGGATGTCTATGGGTCACAGCAACCACTTACCATCAGATGGGCTGTGTGGTCGTTTGTCACCCTATGCTATAAAAAAATACATCCACTCAACTATAACCGCCATTAACTGCGTAAAAACTTGACAATTAATATATAATAAGCGAGCCCTCTAGTGAGATAAAAATGTGACTAAGTATATATGTCTTGGATTCTATGGCATGTTTAGATTATCGGACAAACAACTTGCCGAATAACTTGCAGAGTTATTCGTGGACGAGTACTACGCGTTTACACATTCACCTGTATTCATTCAACGTAGATCTACCTATTACGGATCATGAGATACAGCCCGCTAACAGACAGACGGACGGACGGATGGACAGCGGAGGCATAGTAAGAGGGTCCCGAGGGTTAGCCTTTGAGTACGGAACCCTAAATAAGATGAAAAGATGGCAGTGGTAGAAATAGTTAGTAGTAGTAGCATTAAGTACATTATATAAATGTAGTTTCACTCTTGTGAAATATTTAATTTCCGATGAACCGAGTACATAATTATGTTTTTTTTTATATATTTTATTAAAGAAACAAGGATTCTTTTATATGTTCGTACTTGTACCTATTCAACTGTACTCGGCGATTATCTAAACGTTCCATTAGATAGAAGCACAAAATATATATGTTTATTTATTTATTATATTTAACAAACTACAGATAATACAGAGAATATATTATGGTACAACATAAGCCTAATGAAAATTGTAAATGTAATTTTGTTATTTTTGTAATGTTATAAATTGCGTGTCCCTGGTTACCAAAACGTAGTGGTTCTATACTCTTTGTTATTGGCATCTTACCAACGTCACGTGGAGTTTTGGCAGGGACTTGACCAGCGTCGGTTTGCTGCTCCTGTATTATAGTTTAAATAATGGTTTGAAGTGAACTTTGATATGTAAAAGTGGTGCGATTTTGTGTACTAAGTGTCTGCGCATGTGAACTATTATTGGAAACTATGAAACAAGTGCTCTGATGGTGATGAAATTCTCAAAATAAAGTGTCTGTCTGCTTAGGCGCCTTGAGATACCATCGCCAACCGTCAGCTGTCTGCTAGCTCAAGTTGCCGTCAAAATCTCAGAAGAGCTGCACAATGTGATGCATCAACATATTGTGAAGCCATATACTATGAAGGATAATTATAATTATTATAATATATTGTAACTTCAGGCTCAGAAGGTCTAGATCCCAGAGCCGTAAAGCCAGTTATTAAGAAGAAGAAGAAGACCAACGTCACGTACGGCACGTCAATGCACTGCCTGTGTTTTTTATTGATATAATAATATTTCTTTATATTATGGATATTTATTATGTTCCCAAACATTACATATATATTATTAAATAAAATATAACGCCGTTATGATTTTAAAACATTAAAGAAGTACTGACACTGTTTTCTTGTTTTTAAGAACATTTGCTTTATACTGTGCTTGAAAATAACCTTTCGAACTAACATTTTAAAGAGGTGGTAGAATTTTATTACGTCATTTCATTGCCAAATTACGAAAACTGCATCTAAACGTGTCCTGGAATAATCAACAAAAACTTGAAGCCATGTGTTTTATGAACATGATGTTTAATAGACCAGGTAAGCTTTTCATGGTAGATACTCGGATAATTTCGTCTTTTTAATTGAAATCACTAGCAGGCCAAATGTAATTTAAGCCTGGATATCAGATTCAGCATTTTTGATTTGTCAAGATACAATGAGACATGTTCCTTCGTTTTTCTTTTTATAAAACTGATGTGACAAACGAACTCACAATCCACCTGATAGTAAGCAGCAAATTCAAACTAAGAAGACCTCCTCTTCAATCCGGTTTCCGGTCGGGTCATAGTACGACTATAGCTCTGGTTAAAGTTACTGACGATATTTGACGAAGTATGGGTAATAAACAACTCAATGTGTTGGTACGCATTAGATTTAAGCAATGCCTTCAATACCGTTGATTTTGATATCTTGTTGAGTCTGTTACGTTCTATTAACATATCTTCATCAGTGGTTGGATGGTTTCAAAGTTATCTTAGGGGCCGACAGCAGCGTATTCGCATTGAAGATGAATTTTCATTTTGGTGTTAACTGTGAGCTGGAGTGCCTCAAGGTGGTGTGTTGTCTCCTTTACTCTTTGCTATGTTCATTAATTTGATCTGTAACAAAATCTTCTTCTTTCTATCACATGTATGCAGACGATCTTTAAATGTATACGCAGTCAACTCTTGAGAACCTATCTATTACTATTTCTGCCATCAATGCTGACCTCGTAGGTATTAGCGAATGAAGTAAGTTCTATGGGCTTGAGGTTAATCCTTGTAAGTCTCAGGCCACTATTGTTGGTAGTGCTGGCACGATTTCAAGAGTTGACTTGAATAACTTTCCCTCGGTGGTATTGAAATTGTAATTGGTGTTGTAATACCTTACAGTAGCATCGTTAAAAATCTTGGTATCCATTTCGATACTATTTTCTCGTGGTCTCATCAATTGAAAGAAGTTAGCAGAAAGATTGCGGCGTTTACGTTCTTTCCTTCCCATTCCTTCCAAGATTTTTTTATATAGAATAAGGGTGACAAACGAGCACACAGTCCACCTGATAGTAAGTGGTTGCTGAGGCCCATAGACATCTAAATTTATCCTCGATTACGAGTCAAAATGCAGATGCGTTGTCACCCGTGAGGACTAAGATGGAATGCCTCGTTTCCAGTGAAAAGGGTCTCCGGTTCTCTAAAAGATTGTATAAAGATTGTGTTAGCGCAATCTTTACTCCTCTCTATTCTCGATTATGCGGGTGCAAGCTATCTTGATTTAACTGAAAATCAACTAAACAAACTTGAGCGTATTCAAAATCTGGCTATTAGGTTCATATTTGGCTTACGCAAATATGACCATGTCTCGGAATTTCGTTTAAAGCTCAAGTGGTTAGCCATTCGCCTTCGCCGGAACCTACAAATTGTTTCTCTTTTGTACTGTGTATTATTTAATCCAATGGCTCCTAGCTATCTGAAGGAAAACTTTAAGTCTCTTGGTCATGACAGACCGGATAGATTTCTACGGTCAGCCGGAGAATTTATACTCGCGCCACATTCTTATCGAACTAAATAGTTTAGGAATTCCTTCACAGTCAAGGCCATCTGATTATGGAATGATCTTTCTCCGCAAATTCGTCGTGTGAAAACACTAGAAAAGTTTAAGACTAACATCAAAAATGACTACCTAACAGTGTAATAACTATAATAATAATAATATTAACAGGTTATTAAGACCAACAATTATCGGAGATACATCCTAAAGGATGGCACCGTCGACATCTGTCGAGCTTGTCGCCATCCCAGTGAGTCACTTAGGCATGTTATCTCCGGTTGTTCGGTGCTTTCTAACTCTGAGTATTTGCACAGACACAACCTAGTAGCCAGGATTCTACGCCAGGAGCTCGCTCTGAAATATGGTCTCGTGGATCAGAAACTGCCATATTATAAGTACTTGCCGGAAGCCGTGCTCGAAAATGACCACGCCAGGCTCTACTGGGACCGGGCCATCATCACAGATAGGACTACTCTTGCGAATAAGCCTGATATTGTGCTGATGGACCGGGCACAGTCAAGGATATTTTTGGTCGACATTACCATTCCTTATGACGAGAACCTCGTGAAAGCAGAAACAGATAAGCTGGCATAATATCTGGACCTGGCTCACGAGGTGACCGACATGTGGGGTGGTCTGCCGGCCGAAATTATTCCTGTGGTCGTTTCTGCGAACGCGTTAATTCTAGTTAGCCTCTCGGGTCATCTGAGGCGACTGAGACTCCGTGACGGACCGCTCCGAGCTCAAATGCAGAAGGCGGTGCTCCTCGATACCGCCCGCATCATCCGCCAGTTTCTTTCCCTTTCCCCCTAACCCTCGGTCGCTTGGTCTCCCCTGCCGAGGGCTTTGATCTGGTTGGGTTTTTATATATTTATGTAATTTTTATGTATTTATTCTATTTTATTGATATTTATGTATGTTTATTTATGTATGTTATATATTTCGTTTACACGTAAACAGCCCAACCAGATGAGAAAACTTTAAAGATAACCCCAATAATAATAATAATTCTTTATTGAACACAGATACAATATACAAGTCATTGGTGCTCTGTCTATATGTGTGTGTGTGTGTGTGTGTGTGTGTGTATGTGTGTGTGTGTGTGTGTGTGTGTGCGTGCGTGCGTGCGTGCGTGCGTGCGTGCGTGCGTGCGTGCGTGCGTGCGTGCGTGCGTGCGTGCGTGTGTGCGTGCGTGCGTGCGTGCGTGCGTGCGTGCGTGCGTGTGTGTGTGTGTGTGTGTGTGCCTCCGTTTTCATTAACATATATGTACATATCTTAAAGTAGGTTTTCACAATTTTCGTAGTCGTATTCTTTTAGCGAATTTAAAAAAAATGTTTTTTTTATGTATATTTGCCTATTTAATCTTATGTATGTCTATCATATTGTGAATGTATAACCAGTGAAACCTGGTTAAGTGGGACCTGGATACGTGAGAAACGTCTATTATTGAGAGTTGCAATGAGGTCCCGGTTCTTTTTCATTAAATTACCTCTGTTAATGGAACTTTTTGAACCTGGTTAAATGAGATTTGAATTCTAAGAATTTTTCAATGTTTACCTCTATAATTGAGTCTCTGTAGCTCAATTACTTGTATAAGTGAGACAAATTAATCTGGTTTTAACATGTTTTGACATGTTTGTTACACGTTTTGACACACATTTCGCGTGCTTCGCGCATGCTTTGTTTGTCGGCACGGAGTCTCTGTAAATGAGCCAACTATAATTTAAACCTGCTTAATTGGAAAACTGGATTATTGAAAACCCTCAATAATTGATACATATGTCTTGGTCCCTTGAGATCCCAATTAACCAGGTTTCCTGTATTAGTACATTAAATATTTTGTTATTATGTATCGGTTTAGTTTATTTAGGTATTAGTATGAAAGTTTACTATAATATACACCACCACCTACTGTCCAATAGTGCAATTTTCTCCTAGTCTTAAGGTTGTCGGGAAGAGATCGCTTATTAGCGATAAGACCGCCTTATCTGGGGGCACGGCAGTGCCCCCGCCAAGTTTTCTCGAAGCAGTTCAGGCCATTTCAGAAACCCTATAACTTCGTTATGAATAAAACTGGAAGCCTGAATTTTTACTAACCAAGTAGGCATTGTATAAACTCGGTATGTTTCAAATGTCATTTAATTTGAACTAGTAGTTTAAGAATTATAACTAGCCAAAGTTTCTTAATTTTGTCACTCACTGACTCATCAAAATTCTAAGGCACTTGTAGCAGACATACAAACTTCAAAATTGAAATACAGTTATTGTTTAATATATAAATCAAGTAAAAATTAAAATATTTTACAATTTCGGTCCAGTTTTCGAGATATACCAACTGCATAAATAACTTTGTAATCCCATATAAACATATAGTATTACAAAGTTACATTTGCAGCGAATGAATCAGTGTACCTATATAATTATGTATAATGGAATAATAGGTGTAAATAGCTAGCTAGATATAACTATCTACAAAAAGAAATGAGATGCCATCAAAAACATAACTTGTAAAAAAAGCCAAGTCTCGCAACTCAGTTCTTCTACCGTAAAAGGTTGTGAGATCCATGTAATACCAAGTCGGTTAATTTATTCAGTCCATAGATTGATACATAAATTGACTTGGCAATCGCATGAAAACATAATATATCTCACAAGTAATACATATTATATTAACAGTGGTAGAGCCACGCGGCAGCTTTTGCTGTCGCACGGATGGGCCGGCTCGAACCGGGGTGGTACCACAACCTCATAGAAAACCAGCGTGAAGTAGCGGTTTACCTCTGCGTTTCGCTTGGTGAGTGCAGGTGGCCGGAGGCCCTTTTTACTGGAAATGAGGCTTTCCATCTTAGTCCTCACGGGTGACAACGCATCTACATTTTTATTTGTAACAGAGGATAGATGTAGATGTCTATGGGCCGCAGCAACCACTTACCATCAGGTGGACTGTGTGCTCTTTTGTCACCCTTATCCTATAAAAAAAAAAAAAAATTAGATTGTTTAGTGCGATTGCCAATTCAATCTATGTATCAATCTATGGACTGAATAAATTAACCGACTTGGTATTACATGGATCTCACAACTTTTTACGGTAGAAGAACTGAGTTGCGAGACTTGGCTTTTTTTACAAGTTATGTTTTTGATGGCATTGTACTTACATCTTAAGTTTTACTCCTTGTAATTTGTTTTTTTTATCGTTTTCTGGTGTACAATATAGTAGGTATAAATAATAACAGTAAGAAAAAGAAGACTTAAGATGCGTTAGCACCTCTGAGGTATAAGATGGAATGCCTCCACAGCCTAAAATCATACTGGCTCTCTCTACCCTTTAGACTGTAACGAAGCAGAGCAAGCATTGGTGTTTAGCGGCACACATGGGAAAGAATGTGTTATCGTTACCGTTAAAGCCTACAGTCCACTGCTGAGTAAAGGTCTCCCCCATAGAGGGGATACTTGGAGAGTTGCGACGCTTGGCAAGCGGGTTGACAACCGCGGTTTTTAATTTTAGTCGTTATTAGGAAGACGCGGCTGCACATCTCCTGTTTCAGTTTCCCTCTGTCGCCTCTTACGACACCCAAAGGATGATATGGGGTAGTCGATATTCTTACAACGCCACTACACGGTACAAGAATGCGTTATTGGTCGGTATTTTAAAGCAATAGTGAACGTGGTAGAGCCATGCTGCAGCTATATCAGTAGTATAGTTGTAGCACGAATGGAATGGCTAGACCCAGGAAGGACCACGCTCTCACAGAATAACAGTGTAAAATAGCGGCTTAACACTGCTTGTTACTGGAAAGAGCATTGCATCTTAGTCCTCATGGGTGACAACGCATCTGCATTTTGATTCGCAAACGAGGATGGATTAACAGTGGTAGAGCCAGGCGGCAGCTTTTGCTGTCGCATGGATGGGCCGGCTCGAACCGGGGTGGTACCACGACCTCACAGAATACCAGCGTGAAGTAGAGCTTTACCTCTGCGTTTCGCTTGGTGAGCGCAGGTGGCCGGAGGCCCTTTTTACTGGAAATGAGGCATTCCATCCTAGTCCTCACGCGTGAAAACGCATCTGCATTTTGATCTGTAACAGAGGATAGATGTAGATGTCTATGGGCCGCAGCAACCACTTACCATCAGGTGGACTGTGTGCTCGTTTTTGACCCTTATCCTATAAAAAAAAATGTAGATGTCTATGGGCCACAGCAACCACTTACCATCAGGTGGACTGGGTGCTCGTTTGTTACCCTATCCTATAAAAAAACATGCATTTTGTACTAGCTGAAGAAGCTTTTATTTTTTAGACAGAAGACATTGGCCGTAGACTGTGATAAGGTTAGCACTTACACAGTCACATATATTTTGCTATGCCGTATAGTTGCGGTGTAATGGAATCCACCTCACTACCCCATGCAATCCTGTGGGTGCTGTATGAGGAGTACAGGAAAATGAAACAGGGGATGAACAGCAGCATATGCCTGATCATTGTCATTATCATCATTACAGGCCTTCACAAGTCCACTACTGAACATAGGCCTCCTTCAAGGAATGCAAAAAAGCACGGCCCTGAGCCACATGCATCCATCGACTTCGTACACGTCTTACCAGGTCGTCACTCCATCTAGCAGGGGCTCGCCCTACATTTCGCCTGCCGGTACGAGGCTGCCATTCGACAACCTTTTTTCCCGTCGGTTGTCGGTTCTTCGAGCTATATGGCCGGCCCATTGCCACTTCAACTTAATAATCCGTTGGTCTATGTCGGTCACCCTGGTTTTACTGTGGATATCCTCATTTCTAAGTTTGTGATATGCCTGATAATTAAGAATAATAAAAAATAGCGGTTGTTATGTCGCCTGCCAAGTGTGCAACTAATTCACCACCCTTTTTTTTTTTTTTTTTTTTGCGGATGGAAAATCATCAAATGACGCCTTTCGCTCTGGGTGGAGCGGAAGGGAGTGTCAGACTTTTACTGACTAAAAACCATCCGTGTTCCTTCAGTGCCCTTACGTTCCGGAGCCGCGGTATCTCTTTCGAACAGCCCGCAGCCCCGGCAGGCGTCGGCCCTTGCGGGCCCCTTCACGCTGCTGACAGCTCTTTGAGGCGCGCGTGGAACAAAACGCGCCGTCGACACGGCCTGTCGTCGTTAGACGGACGGACGGCGAGCTACCCATTGCTCGCCGTCCACAGGCCCGCGCCTACGGTGGCCGGGGGCCACGACGTAGCCCCCGACGCCCGGGGCGTCTCCCGCGGCGGCCGGGAAGGAAAGCTGTTGCTCTTTCCTTCTCCCGCTCCGCCACCTCCTTCGCTAGCATCACTGCTTCGCAGAAGGTGGTGACGGCATCCCATTCCGTCTCGCTCCGGACCATGGCTTCGACCAGGGCCGGACGCGAGAGGTCGCCGCCGCCTATCGCCGCTACGAGGACACGGCGGTGCTCCGCCCAAGCAGGGCACACCTCCACGGTGTGCTCCACCGTGTCCTCCGGTCGATCCTCACAGTGGGAGCACCCGGGCGTTTCCTCCCGCCCGATTCGGTGCAGGAACCTCCCGAACACACCGTGTCCGGTGAGGACCTGCGTCAGGCGGAAGGTGAGGACGCCGTGGCGTCTCTCAAGCCACTCCTCAAAGAGGGGTCTTATCGCCGCTATAGTGGCGTGCCCAGCACGGGGTTGCGACAGACGCTCTCTCCATGTCGCCATGAGATCACGCCGGAAGTCTGTCCGCTGCGCGACAACTTGCCGCGGCAGCGGGGTTTCCCCCCGGCATAGTGCCTCCGCGCGCCATTCGTGCAGGCGCGCGAGGACTATCGCCTCCAGATCCCATGGCGGCAATCCGGCAAGGAGGCTCGCCGCCTCGCGGGAGATCGTGCGGTAGCCGCGAACCATCTTTACGGCAACCACCCTTTGGGGCGCGTTTAGGTGGTGGACGGCAAGCCGCGCCAAACCACGCGCCCACACCGGGGCCCCGTAAAGGGCCATGGACCTCACGATCCCCGCGTAGAGCCTCCGGCAGGAGGCATTTGGCCCCCCCAGGTTCGGCAGGAGCCGCCTGAAGGCAGCCCCGGTCCGTTCCAGTTTGGGAGCCAAACGTCGGAAGTGCTCAACGAAGTTCCATCGGCCGTCGAGGACGAGTCCTAGGTACTTCAACGTCGACTCGACGCCGATGGATACCCCTCCTACCATCACTGAGGATCCCGGTGGTGGCCTGTTCCGAGGACCATGGAAGTGCATGGCCTCGGACTTGTGCAGAGCCACCTCGAGACCCAGTTGCCGGATCCTCTCCACGACTATCGCAACCCCGCGTGTCATAGTTTCCGCCGCCGCCTCGTACGACCCCCCTTGTGCCAGTACCAGCGTGTCGTCAGCGTAGCAAACTACGCTGACGCCGGTAGGGAGGTCGGCGCGCAGCACCCAGTCGTAACCGATGTTCCACAGGGGCGGCCCCAGAACCGAACCCTGTGGGACACCGCACGACGTCTCTCGCCGGTTCCACTCACCGTTGCGACCGGGGTAGATGACGGCCCTGTCCGTCAGATAGTCCCCGACTATACGACGGAGATAGGTCGGCACCCGGTGATACCGGAGTGCCTCCCTAATGCAGCTCCAGGGCATGGAGTTGAAGGCGTTGGCGATGTCGAGAGACACCGCCAAGACAACCCCCCCCCTGGCCACTGCATCCCCCGTCGTGAGGGCTCTCACGCGCATGATGGCGTCCACCGTAGAGCGCCTCTTGCGGAAACCAAACTGGTGTTCCGCAAGATCCGGCCCCGTCCCCGCAAGGTGCTCGGCGAGGCGGTTTGCAATTACTCTTTCAAAGAGCTTGCCCACCTCGTCGAGCAGCACCACGGGCCGGTATGCGGACGGAGAGTCCGCAGGGCGCCCCGGCTTCCGAATGAGGACCAGCTTCCCCGTCTTCCAACGAAGCGGGAATTGGCCTCTCTCCAAGCATGCGCTTAGGAGCCCCTCCAGTCGGGGCCCGAGAGCCTCCGAGGCCAGAACCCAGGCTTTGCCAGGCAAGCCATCGGGTCCTGGGGCGGTATTCCTGGCCTTGAGCCTACGTACCGCCACTCTCAGGTCTACCCCGGTCCCTTCCGGGATGTCGTCGTCGTCGTCCTGGTGGTCCGCTTCCGGCACCGCAGGTAGCGGAGCCATAGGCGGGGGCGGATGTTCCCCGCGCGCAGGGAACAGAGCGCTCACCACATCCTCCACGAGCTGAGGCCGGAGACTCTGCGTCAGCGGGGGGGCCCAGGTGCGGAGTTTATCCCGCACCATCTTGTAAGGGCGCCCCCACGGATCTCTATCGAGAGTCTCCAGCATCTCCTCACGGGCCCGATCCCGGGCCCGCAGGACAGCCTCCCGGAGGGCGGTCTTCGCCGCTCTGTATCCCTCGTACAGCTCCGCCTCAATGGCTGCCGCATTCGGTGGACGAATGCGGAGCCTGCGATGCCTGGCGTACAGGTGCCGCGCGGCGACACACGCCTCGCGCAGAGACGTCAGCTCACGCGACCACCAATACACCTGACGCCGGGCGCTTCCTGGCCGGACGCGGGGCATTGCCACGTCACATATCTCGGACATGGCCTCCTGGAACCACCCTGCCTCATCATTGACGTCGGCAGGCCTGTCCGGTGATGACACCCAGGCCTGCACGATCGAGGCTTCCAGGAGGAGCTCCCGGTCCAGCTGCTTCAGCGCCCAACGCGGACCACTCGGGGCCTGTAGGACTGGCGCGCTCGAAGGCTGGGTGGAGACGTCAAACCGGATGTACCGGTGGTCGGAGTAGGTCTCCACCCCCTCCATGACACGCCAGTCAATGGCACGCGGCGACAGAGCGGGGCTAGCGAACGAAATGTCCACCACCGACTCGCCCCGCATCCGCACACACGTGGGGACAGAACCCCGATTTAGGACGACCAGGCCTGTCTCCAGAGCCCAGTCTTCCACCATCCTACCCCGCACATCTGTACGACGAGAACCCCAAGCCAAGTTCTTGGCATTGAAGTCCCCGAGGACAAGTACGGGGAGGGGATAACTTCCGACGACGACTGCTCTCAGCTCTGCAAGAGAGTTGTGAAACTCGGCGAGAGATCGGTTCGGGGAGAAGTACACCCCCACAACGACGAACTCCCCGAACCGTGCTGCTACGCACCCCTGACCCCTCCTGACACCTTCAAGGGTCGGGGTACCGGCGGCGGCTGAAGAAATGATGGCCACTGAGCCGTTAAGGTCCGCCACCCAGTCCTCCCTAGGCCAGACAAAATACGGCTCAGCGACCACAGCGATGTTAATCGACCACTGCGCCATGCTCTGGAGCAACAGATCCTGAGCGCAGGCGCAGTGGTTGATATTCGCCTGGAGGAAGCTTAATGGGGCCGTTATAGGCATTCCATTTCAGCTTCCTCCACGGGGCGCCTCTCTGCGCGCGTCGGTGTCGCGGCGGCGGCGGCAGCGACAGTGACAGCGGCGGCGGCGGCAGTCGCGACTGCGGCGGTGGCCACAGAGGCGGTGGCGGCGGAGGGCCCTCCCCTACCCGCGGCCTTGACCTTGGCGGGTGGCACGCAGGCCTTGCTTCCGGCCCGGTGATCGGCTGGCTTGCCGGCCGCCGCGCATGCATCACAGTGCGGCGTGGCGCAGCAGGTCGCCGATATGTGTCCGGGCTGACAGCAGCGGAAGCAAAGGCCACTGCGGTCAACCTCCGAGGCGCATTTCACCGATACGTGGTGCCCCACGAGACAGCGGTAGCACCTCAGAGGTCTGGGCTCCAGCAGCTTAACCTGCGCTGAGACCCAGCCCACCAGAAGCCTTCGGCCCTCCACTATGGTTTTGGCCGCCGTAACAGGGCAGCACACCGTGGCGGCATGCATACCCTGTTGGTCCGGGCGTATGGCGCCTGACCTGACCTGGTCATTAGTGCACCCCCCGGACCTGGCGACGGCGGCCACCAACTCCTCCTCCGATACCGAGTCGTCCAGACCCATGATGCGCAGGTCTGCGCATCTGACGGGCCTGGACACTCGGGCCTCGTCCGCGTCCAGGGACGCTCTGAGCTTCGCAGCCAGAGCGTCCGCGGTCGCGCCACTGGATTCCCCGGGGATCTCCAGCATACGGGCCCCCGTCTGGGTGACTTTGAGCCGGAGGCCCCCGGTGATCCCGAGCTCCCCGAGATCGACCGCCTCTTTCGCCTTCGCGAGCAGATCGCGGTAGGTAACGCCCTTCTTTTCCGCGTCCGGCTGTAGTGTAATCACTACAGCTGCGGTCTTCGGGGCGCGGAGCCTAGCCGCGATCTTGCGCGCCCTGAACTGGCGCTGCCGCTCCTGCTCTTTGGCCTTTTTGGCTGCCTTCTTCCCCTTATTTTTGTCCCCGACCACCTGCCAACCGGCTTCAGCCGCGGGAGGTGTAGGGAGCTGAGGGGGCGGTGGCGGCGGCGGCAGCTGGCTTGCCGCTGGCGCTGGCACATTCGCCGCAGGCACTGGGACTGGCGCAGCCACCACCTGTGCTGCCGCTTTTCCCTTTTTTGCCTTCGCCTTGCCTCTCCTTCCCGTTGCCGGCTTAGCCGGAGCCGGTTCAGCCGGTACCGGTTTTGCCGGAGCCGGCTTTTCAGGGGGAGGAGGGGCAACTGCAGCCCCGCCCGAAGGCTGGCTGGACGGCCCCGGCCTGGATGCGGCAGCTGTGGCCGCCGCGTACGAGACCGTTGCCGGCCTCGCCGCCGTCTTGTTTGCCCCTAGGGGGGGGCGCAGGACGATACCCTCCAGCACGGAGAACCGGTGCTGGAAGGCAGCCAGCTCCTGCCGGACCAGGTTCAGAACCTGGTTCTCCACCGGCACGGGCCGGCTTGGGCGCTGCGTCTGGGGCGCCGCGCGAGAGGCAGGCTCACGTAGACTGGCCAGGTCTGCGCGGAGCTTCTCGTTCTCCTTCTGGAGAGTCTCCATGGCGGACGTCAGGCGGGCCACGTCCGCCCGCAGCTCCGCTACCTCGTTTGCATTAGGCTCGGCCCCAACAAAGTTGGCCTCCGCAGCCGCCATGATGGAGGCGGAGGCCGCGGGAATGGCCTTTAACTTTGAGGAGGCCTTTTGCTTGTGGGCCACGACCTTGATCGCGGCCTCCACCTCCTTTACGAATCTGGCCTTACGCTCCACATCGGAGCCGCCAGAATTCACCACCCTATGCGGCAATCTTATCTTCGATAGTTCCGTGGGACAGCGGCTTAGCAATGAGTTGCAACGCTGGGCGCTGCGGGTTCGAATCCCGCACGGAACAAGTATTTGTATAACCTACAAATAATTGTTCCGGGTCTTATGTTTGTTCTTGTGCAATTTATGTTTGTAAACTGCATTTACGATACAAGAGAAAATGCCAATGTTGGAGTGATTTTTATTAAAGAAGAAAGAAAGAATCTCAGGGGGAGGCCTATGATCGGCTGAGGACTTTTATAAGGCTGTAGTGCAGGAATTAATGTAACGTATATTGTATCTTTAAGTCGATAATAGCAAACATGCATAAATCTCCAAAACATAGCTCTCAAATTTTAGGACAAAGATTAGGAGCATCGTCAAATTTTGAATTGATTTACATTGTAAATTAACCTTATGCATAGAATTTTTATAGAATATCGGTGACAAACAAGCACATAGTCCACCTAATGATTACTTATATTTACGCGAAGACTACACATTAAATGAAACAAATTTTTACGAATTCTATCGCGTGTAATTAACTTTTTAATTCCCGACGTTTCGGGTGCTTTACAGCACCCATGGTAACGGGGGGGGGGGTGGGGGGGGGGGACTGAGGTGTTTGACGTCTCAATGTCATAGTTAGGCCGGCTACCTTCAGTTTTTGAATATTAATTTTTGGTCCGATCTACGCAGAATGAGCTTATATTATCTTGAAGTGTAGCGATAAAATCGTAAAAATTAGTTACACTTAATGCACAGTCCACCTGATGGTAGGTAAATACCGTGGCCTACAAGCATATACATCTATCCTCGATTAATTATGACAATGGACGAGTACAATACCTTGTCGTCCCTGAGGACTAAGATGGTATGCCTTGTTACCTATATAATTATAACCTTGAACAAAAACTAAAAACCGGTACTTTGAACTGCTAAAAAAGAAGTTATTTATTTGCTACTCCTAAGGATGGAATTTTTATCTACAAATTTATATGGGACCACCCCTGCAGTATAAACTATTTAATAAAAAAGAATAATTAAAATTGGTTCACAATCTGCAAAGATATCGTGTTTTTTTCTAAGATAGGGTGACAAACGAGCACACAGTCCACGTGATGGTAAGTGGTTGCTGTGACCCATAGACATCCACATCTATCCCCAATAAAGAATCAAAATGCAAATGCGTTGTCACCCGTGAGAACTAAGATAGAATGCCTCTTTCTCTACACTCACCATACGAAACACAGCAGCATTAAGCTGCTATTTCACGCTGGTATTCTGTGAGAGTGCAGTTCTTCCCCGGTCAAGCCGACCCATTCGTGCTACAACTATACAATTAATATAGCTACAGCATGGCTCTACCACGTATAAAACACACGCGAATTGAGAACCTCCTCCTTTTTGAAGCCGGTTAAAAGGAACTTCGTTTCTGTACGCTCAAACATCCGCTTGTATTCTGTGAGAGCGTGGTCTTCCCCCGGTGGACACAAACCAAAATAAAGCTGCAGTTTGGGTCTACCACGTTAAAGATAGATTAGGTTGATTGCACGCGTACTGGGCAAGATACCAACTACAACTTCTCTCATAGAAGAGGCTTTTTCACTAAACACAGCGTTCGGAATAGTGACTGCGGTACCAAATGTTTCAGTACTAATTAATAGACCTATTCGCTCTTAGGTTGCCTTGGTTAGAGGTGAAATACGTATCATCTTCTCGACGGTGGTGTGTCTTTCCTAATATAGTGGTGCTGGGATTAGTGGTGACTGCGAAAGTGCACGCTATTGAGGGAGGGCGGGAGGTGGTCTTCAAACTTGGTAAGGCACATCATTTCTTACGCGGATCTTAGTTAATTCATTTTTAAAAGGGAATATATAAAAAATTGGCTGAAAGAAGATGTAGTGACAAAAATTGAGAAAGGTATGCTGAGATGGTTGGGCCATGTCGAGAGAATGAATGATGAACGATTGACGAAAAAGGTGTATAAGGCGAGTGTGAATGAAAGTGTTGGAAGGGGTAGACCTAGGCGGACGTTTCAAGACCAAATCAAGGACGTCTTGAAAAAAGGCCAGGTCAAGAGTACCCTAAACCGAAGAGCATGTATGAAGGGAATAATGAAAATGGACGAAGCGAAACAAGTATGTAAGGATCGTAGCAAGTCGAAAGAAGTGGTCTCTGCCTACCCCTACGGGTAAGAGGCGTGATTATATGTACGTATGTGTATGTAATATATAAAATATTAAATAACTACAATAAAGAAAAACGAAAATTAAAGACCTAAATTATCATACAGTCCTACTCCCCGTGGTATCGTGCCAAGAACGCTGAATGACTATAATTTGCCTTTGAGTGAGAAAAAAGCCGTCCTATCACCAGTAGCAACGACTAGTCGCGGATACAGTTCCCGTAGGAACTTCACCACACGTGGACCCCGCGCACTGATAGCCTCTACAGCAAATGGCACAAATATGTAGTCATCTCCCAGAGACTCATATTTGCGCCACTTAATTCAGTTGCCTTTGATGCCGCCCCGGCTCTAAACTACGTACCCCTGAGATGAAAGGCTGCCAAAGTGTCTACCGAGTGTCTACCGAAATAGCATCCCAACCAGGGCTTTAACTCTCTCCCAAGGGAACAAAGTCAAATCGTGAGGGCTCTTGCTATCGTCTTTAAATATTTCACAAAGCTCTAAAACCGAGGGAACATTTATAGATTCAAGAGCTCTTTGGATGACATTGTTCAATGAACCATGACAGGAAAACCTACCAGAACTTTTCTTACACGAAAGTTCTGGGGTCCAAATTCAGCGACGCTGCTACCACAGGGGCACTGATGAAGTTGACAAATCGCCGCTTTCCCCATCAAGTAACGTGCCGCGATCACATGATGGTATAGCGTGTAACCTTTTGAGTACCGCGGGCATGAATTCATGTATCTATTACGTGACCGTTGAGTACCGAGGCCGTATATCATGCAGCTACACCGCACTGCTATTTTCGTCCTAATTAATATAGAAATATATACTTTTAATTAGAAACTATTTCATTTGATTCTAAACGAATGTTTCTTATAGCAAATCAAAATAACAAACTACGATTGCCATGTACGGCAGGCGAGTTGATGAGAAAATCCCCCTTGAATCAATTGGGGAGGCCAATGTTCAGCAGTGGATTTTGATTTTTTTGTTTTATAGGAGAGGGGGCTTGACCGGCGGCGGTTTGCTGCTCCTGTATTATTGTTTAAATAATGGTTTGAAATGGACTTTGATATGTAAAAGTGGTGCGATTTTGTGTATTGTCTGCGCATTTTGACTATTAGTGGAAACGTTGAAACTAGTGCTCTATTGGTGATGTGATTCTCAAGATAAGGTTGTCTGATTAGGCGCCTTAAGATACCATTGCCAACTGTCTGCTGGCTCAAGCCGCCGTCAAAATCTCCCAAGGACTTCACAATGTGACGCATCAACTGATTGTGAAGCAGTGTACTACGAAGGATAATTATACATTTGTACTACGAAAGATAATTATACATTGAAAAATGGAAGACATGGCTGACGCACAAACCGTGCAGGCCAAGAAATGGAAGACAAAAAAAATATTTAAAAATGTCACAATTTTTAAAAGCAACCTGGACTTTTGACAGGCTGTAATGTTAGGTAATGGTAACACTGTCAGCGAAAACATCAATAGCGCGGTCAAATCTCACTCACTTTCCGTAACCGATGCAACAGTTAAATCGATACGAGGTAGGGCCAATCCCTCAGGGATTACGGCTGAATGTCGGGCTTGAATAAATATTGATTTGGTTACTTACCCTTTCGCGTACAATTTAATGGGTGTTGCATCTTTAATAAACTTGAATACATTCTCTTTGAGGTAAGATACTGGCAGTTGATTGAAAGAAATCAAAAAAGGTAAATATTTTTTTTTTTGATTAAATATGACGAAAATCTTCGATTATATTTTTTCTATGAAGGTGTGTTGTCATCCATTTTATACGTGGTAGAGCCATGCTGCAGGTTTATTAATTGTATAGTTTTAACACGAATGGGTCGGCTCGACCGGGGAAGGACCACGCTCTCACAGAATACCAGCGTAAAATAGCAGCTTAATGCTGCTTTGTTTCATATGGTGAATGTAGAGAACCGAATACCCTTTTTACTGGAAAATATATTCCATCTTATTCCTCACATTTTGATTCTTTATTGAGGATACATGTAGATGTCTATGGGCCACAGGTTTGTCACCCTTATCCTATAAAAAATCCATGAGGTAACGAATATACATTTTGATTTTCACCCGATTACCTCAAAAGGAGGATAATATTTTTTTAAGTGAATGTTGGAGCTAAGTTCTGCAAGACCCGCCGCAGAAGAACACAAAAACTCTCCGATCACACTCTTAATCTCATGGCTGTTAGACGGGAGATGAAGCTACATTTTTTTACATTACATTTTACACAGTGGTAGAGCCCGGCGGCAGCTTTTGCTGTCGCATGGATGGGCCGGCTCGAACCGGGGTGGTACCACGACCTCACAGAATACCAGCGTGAAGTAGAGGTTTACCTCTGCGTTTCGCTTGGTGAGTGCAGGTGGCCGGAGGCCCTTTTTACTGGAAATGAGGCATTCCATCCTAGTCCTCACGGGTGAAAACGCATCTGCATTTTGATCTGTAACAGAGGATATAGATTTAGATGTCTATGGGCCGCTTACCATCAGGTGGACTGTGTGCTCGTTTTTCACGCTTATCCTATAAAAAAAATACATTCTTCAACAGACTTGACATTATACAGGCAACTGAACAGACAGATCTCCAAATGCATGCGGCGGGACTTACGCAACTTCAATACAGCTCGTATTGAAGAAGCGATCGAGCGGAACCAAGGCTCCAAAGTCTTTGACAGAGATCTGTCTGCCAGAAAGAGCCAACTGTCAAAGCTGAAGACAAGGTGTGGCAGCATCGTTTCCGGGACACCTGAGATTTTGAGTGAGATTGAGAGGTTCTATGAGCAGCTGTACACGTCATCGTTGGAGCCACACGAAAGTGTGAGTAACGATCCAAGAGCGAGTCTCATCCGACACTATTCCGAAGATATCCTGCACATCAGTCTGAGCGAGATTAGAATGGCTCTCCAGAACCTTAAAAACGGTAAGGCCCCAGGCGAGGATGGAATTACAGCGGAGCTTCTGAAAGCGGGTGGAAGACCGGTACTTGAAGTCGTTCAGAAGCTCTTTAATTCCGTCCTCCATGGTGGTATTACACCGGAGGCGTGGAGCAGAAGTGCGGTGGTCTTGTTCTTCAAAAAAAGTGACAACGCTCTCTACAATTTGCCACTATGTCTGGCGTTTGTGGACTATGAGAAAGCCTTTGATTCCGTCGAAATTTGGACGGTGCTGCAGTCCCTTCAGCGGTGCCAAGTTGACTGTCGGTATATCGAAGTGCTGAAGTGTTTGCACAGTAGAGCTACGATGGCTATCCGATTACAGAACCAGAGTACGAAACCTATCCAACTGCAGAGAGGTGTAAGACAGGGTGACGTCATATCCCCGAAACTCTTCACCGCTGCATTGGAAGACGTTTTCAAGCTTCTGGACTGGAAAGGACACGGTATCAACATCAATGGCAGGTACATCACTCACCTTCGATTTGCAAACGATATAGTCCTTATGGCAGAATCGCTGGAGGACCTAAGCAGTCAATGACCTCAATAGTGTCTCCCAACGGATAGGTCTTAAGATGAACATGGACAAAACAAAGATTATGTTTAATGTCCATGTCACAGCTATGCCGGTAGTTGTTGGGAGCACTAAGCTCGAAGTTGCTGACGAGTATGTTTACCTAGGACAAATAGTCCAACTAGGTAAGTCCAACTTCGACCGAGAGGTCAATCGACGGATTCAACTCGGCTGGGCAGCGTTCGGGAAGCTATGACACATCTTCTCGTCAGACATACCTCAAAACCTTAAAACGAAATTGTACAACCAGTGCGTGTTGCCAGTGATGACTTACGGAACTGAGACGTGGTCCTTCACAGCTGGCCGTATGAGGAAGCTCAAGGTCGCTCAGCGAGCTATGGAGAGGGCTATGCTCGGAGTTTCTTTGCGTGATAAACTTAGGAATGAGGATATCCGCAGTAGAACTAGAGTAACCGACATAGCTCAACGGATTAGTAGGCTGAAGTGGCAGTGGGCCGGCCATATAGCTCGAAGAACCGACAACCGATGGGGAAGAAAGGTTCTCGAGTGGCAGCCTCGTACCGGTAGGCGAAGTGTAGGGCGACCCCCCACGAGATGGAGTGACGACCTGGTAAGACATGCAGGAAGTCGATGTATGCAGGTGGCTCAGGACCGTGCTTTGTGGCATTCTTTGGGGGAGGCCTATGTTCACCAGTGTACTTGTGAAAGGCTGTAATGATGAAGTGAATGTTTGTATGTATGTCTATTTCTGTTACACGCTCTGTAACCTAAACAGCTTGCTGGATGTTAACTTATGGGACGTTGTTAGATTCGTCTTAGCTGTGGAAATGACATAGGTCATAAAATTATTAACTTTTCAGTAAACTTTTTTACGCAGTACGGTTATTTTTAAATTACTGTTCTAACTATTAGACTTGTTATCTCTATATATATATATATATATGTATATGACTAAGATATAATGCTTCGTTAACAGTTAAAGGAGTATCCAGTTTTCGTCATTCATCATATGAAATATAGCACGAGTAGCATTTTCTTTACATTTATAAAAAACGTTACCCCCACACTAGGATTTTCTCCTGTACCGTGAAGGCAGTTTTCAAACATAAAAATTGCACAAGGACAAACATCCAGACCGGAACAATTATTTGTAGGCTATACAAACACTTGTCACGTGCGGGATTCGAACCCAAGGCCCCCAGCGCTGCAACTCGTTGCCGAGTCACTGCGCCACGGAGCTATCAAATTCATTAAACTGCAATTTTTTATTTATTCATTGAAAGAAACTTACAGCTCTCTTATCACATTTGAATGTAATATGAATTTAAACAATACATTAGCCGGAACAGTTTTCAACGTTGAGAATTACGTTGCGGACACTTTAGAAATAATTCTATACGTGGTAGAGCCATGCTGCAGCTATATTAGTAGTATAGTTGTAGCACAAATGGGTCGGCTCGACCGGGGAAGGACCACGCTCCTACAGAATACCAGCGTAAAATAACAGCTTAATACTGCTGTGTTTTGTATGGTGAGTGTAGAGAACCGGAGACCCTTTTTACTGGATAAGAGGCATTCCAACTTAGTCCTCACGGGTGACAACGCATCTGCATTTTGATTCGCAAACGAGGATAGATGTAGATGTATATGGGTCACAGCAACCACTCTCCATCAGGTGTACTGTGTGCTCGTTTGTCACTCTATTCCTATTAAAAAAAAATTAAATGAAGTACATATTTGGGTTTTGCAAAAGAGAAAAACATAGTTAATGCATACCTAATAGCAATGTTAGTTAAGGTAAGTCTATATTCAGACAGAGAATAAGAAGTACACACACCGCCTATGCGTGATCAACTTGCTTAATAGATAATATAATATAATATTCCACAACAATAATTCACAAAAAGATGAAATATAACCGCTTAGTTTGCAATTAAATATATCAATATGGTTATATCGCTCATTATGTGTGTTGCAAATACGGTCCAGAAACTGAATTTTCGAATACTTAGTCTTACAAAAAAAGTAGAGAAAACTGCGTTGCAGCGAGTACTCAACCTAAGGCATCTAAATTAAATACGACATTTTTTTATAGGATAAGAGTGACAAACGAGCACACATACAGTCCACCTGATGGTAAGTGGTTGCTGTAGTCCATAGACATCTACATCTATCCTCGATTACAAATCAAAATTCATATGCGTCGTCACCCGTGAGGACTAAGATGGATTGCCTCAGTTCCAGTAAAAAGGGTCTTCGGTTTTCTACACTCACCATACGAAACACAGCAGCGTTAAGTTGCTATTTTACGCTGGTATTCTGTGAGAGCGTAGACCTTCCCCGGTCGAGGTGACCCTTTCGTGCTACAACTATACTACTAATATAGCTGCAGCATAGCTCTACCACGTATAGACTTAGAAGGAAGGAGGAATCTATATAGTTATGTAAAGGTTTGAACAAAAACACCTGATCACTATGTTCACGCCGTAATTCTAATGATTGATGTAGTGCGAGGTTGCGCTATTTTAAAGTGCGGTGTCACTTCTGGGGGAAAAGATGGTGTCCTTAACAGCCTACAGTTATACTGACTCTACTCTCTTCAGACGGGACCACAATGAGAGCATCCACAACTTTTTCTGCCACCAGGACGGCGCCACTTTACAGTGAGGTAAAATATTTGACAGATTTCATAGCGGGAACGATAATTTCTTAGATGTAATCTTTAAGGTATCTTTCCGTATTATTAGTTATATTTTATATTATTTACATTAGAAATGTATAAACCAAACTATAAATAAACTAAAAGCCGATCTTTTTTAAAAGAGTAATAAAGTGCAAAAATTAAAAAGCAAACCACTGACGCATTGTGTTGTGTATTAATATAATACTCTAGATAATGATAAACTATTATTTAAAACTAATTTCTCAATTAACTGATACTGAGTAACAAAAAACTTCACCTCAGTCACAACTAGCGACATCTGGTGAGTGGAAGATTATTAGCCATTTTTGGAGCAATGCATGCAATTAAAGGTTGGTACTATAAGTAGTACTGGGTAAACTCAGACGGATTCCTAAGCAGAATAATTAAAAAAAAATTAATTTCGTACAATCGACTTCAATATAAATTATTAAGAATAACTTTAAAGCTATTGGCCAGACCTTGATCAAATTATGGGGCCACATGTGAAGCACCAGCTTTCAAATAAAAAAGAATCATCAAAATTTTTCTTCACACGTTAAAAAAATACATTAAAATGGAGTACCTCCTCTTTTTGAAGACGGTTAAAAATAATTCAGTCCATAAGCTAGAAATAAAAATAATATAATGAAGCTTCGACGCCGCCTAATTCTCAAGCAGATGAATAAATAAACGCGTTCCCGGTTAGGGTTACCATATCTCATTATTTGTCCTGATAGTTCAGGATTTTTACTCTTCTCAGGATTGCGGCTGGATTTTGCAAATCTCATGAAATCTCAGGATTTTTAGAATTTTCAATACAATAAAGCATACATTTTAAAGATCTCTTTAATAAAAAAGTTAACAAGAAATAATCTTCCTTTGGTAATAATTGCACTAATAAAATCAAAACTTATCTTATATAGTTTTATCACACTTAATATATGAAGATACCTTTTTAAGTAAGGTTTTGTTTCTCAAACTTAAAAAAATTCAGGATTTTTAAATGGAAATCAGGCCTTTTCTCCGGACTTTTGATTTTTTCACATGGTAACCCTATGCCCGGTTCACCTGCGGCGTATTCGGCGAACAAAATCAACACTGACGCTACCCCTTTAGTAAATAGAATTATCATTTATAATAAAGGTTTAGATATACGCCAGTAGATTAACAAATGAAAAGTACTATATATTATTTTATTGTCTTTCGAAGGCGAAGACTTTCTATGTTGAGTTAAACCGTCGATTGACCTCTCGATCGAAGCTGGACTTACCTATCGGACTATTTGTTGCAGAAAAACATACTAGTACATAGTAGTGCTTCCAACAGCTACCGCCATAGATATAACATGGACTTTACACATGATCTTTATTTTGTCCATGTTCATCTTAAGACCTATCCATTGGGAGGCACTATTGAGGTAATTGAGCATAGTGCTTAGATCCTCCAGCAATACTGCCATAAGGATTATATCGCCGGCAGTTCGAAGGTGAGTGATGTACTGGGCATTGATGTTAATACCGTATCCTTTCCGGTCCAGTAGCTTGAAAACGTCTACATACAGCGGTGAAGAGTTTCGGGGATATAACGTAACCCTGTCGTACACCTCTCTACAGTTGGATAGGTTTCTTTAGCTGGTTCTGTACTCGGATAGCCATCGTAGCTCTACTGTACAAGCACTTCAGCACTTCGATATACCGACAGTCAACTTGGCACCGCTGAAGGGACTGCACCACCACCCAAATTTTGACAGAATCAAAGGCTTTCTCATAGTCCACATACGCAAGACACAGTGGCAAATTGTACTTCTCGGACTTCTGTACAATTTGCCGAAGGGTATGTATGTGGTCTATGTTGCTAAAGCCTTTTCGGAAATCGGAAACAAAAGTTCGGGAGTCTGCATGCGAGACGATTCGTAATGACTTTCGAAAACAACACGTAGACGCGGCTCAGAAGTGAAATCGGTATGTATTCTTCAAGAGAGCGATGTCGCCTTTCTTGAAGAACAAGACCATCGCACTTCTAATCCACGCTTCCGGAGTAGTGCCACTATAAAGGACGAAATCAAAGAACTTCAGAACGACCGCCAGTACTGGTTTGCCCACAGCGGTTGCGTTCAGAGGCTCTTCTGTAATTCCGGTTTGCTTGCGTACTATGAAAATGTACTGAGAGTGTTTAGCCTCTGAACTACCACGGCTTTCCGAATCACTCCCCTGCGAATCAGGGTGCGCCGTTAGTTACTTTTTGAAACTATTTGTTACTATTTAAATATTGATCTATAACAACCATGTCATATGTACAACAAATATATATTATTTTAATTATATGCATGCGTTTTTACCATCTTTAATAGAGTGGATTTTTGCAAAGTAACACCTGATTCTATTAATTAGTTTATTTTATATCTTGTGATATATTATTTAATTAGTTTATGGTTTATTTGTACGAGATCTATGTATAACCTACAAAAGAAGATTGGGATTTATGTGCCTGAAGTTAACTAATTGGTTTGCACTCTAAAATATCGGCCATATTTTTCCAAAGTAAAATAAAAAAATAGCTCTTTTTATAATCTAGAATTCGAAAAAAATCATAAAATAAGAAATAAGTTAGAAAATCGATTGTAGTGTATATATATGTTCTTTATGGCAATAAATCGATTACCATAAAGAATACACTAGTGAAATTCTCGTTTCTGAACATTATCTTCCAATAGAGGACTTCTCATTTTGAAACTTGACAGTTCAAACTTCAAACCATTTACTTAACTCTTCAAAGCTCGCCGAATCCCTATGGATTTCTTTGTTGACAGTAATATGATCCCCTCCAAAGAGTATATAATAAAGTAATTTAATTAATGGCCCCTTTAGAACAATAAAAAAAGAGTATTCAGAACTTAGAGTACGCAAGGTATAGAGCGTGCGTATCGCTCAATGCCCATTATGCCAAGCGTAAAATTGACGCCTATGTGTTATTATACTTAAGTTATTAATTTGATTATGTAAGTATTTGTAAATTTTAGGTAAGCGATAATTATAAGGTATGGTTTAGCTCAATAAAACATAGGTACGAATTTATGAAACGAGATGCGCAAAATAATGCGTTTTAAAGTGATATAATATGATATTACATTTCGTACCGAGGAATGTTACGTTATACTATGACTCCAAACATGACGCGAAATGACGATTTTGTTTGTTTTAATCTAATTATTAATTATTGCAAAAATACTTAATAAATTAATTGATGTATAACATTTCGAAATATTGTTGGTCTATTTATTTAAATGCGCACGATTAACAGCCCTTTCATGAATACTCTGACTGAGCCGGCGCAAACCGGTTTGTACCCCGACGGAGCGTCGGTGAACCTGTCGGTGAGAGCTCACGCACACATCGCTGCGCCATGTATGGGTGTACTCGCAGCGAGCCGTTTGTATGTAGCTTCCCCTCTGGACGGTTTCTTTACTCATGTGACATAACGGCATCATAAAAACATAAAATTGAATAGCGTTTGAATATTTGGGCAATAAAGTCATAAATAAAGTAATACGCGATGCATAATTAAAACATCACTAGGCGGTCCGCGCTGTTAAAAAACAGGAATATTCGACATACCGATTGGGAAAATACATGTTCAACTGTCGAATTTCGGTCGGAGGTTCATGAATATAAAGACTCGGCGGATAATAATCCAATTTCGGAGTTAGCTTCTTTGGCCGTATCTATATATATTTTTTGCCACACTCGAATGCTGAGATAGAATAGAATAGAATAGGATAATTTTTATTCAATATACATTACATATGTAATTCTTATTGAAAGTCATTTTTTACTTTACCACTGGTTCGAAAAAAAACCCTCTGTCCTGGGAAGAACCAGCAAGAAACCCAGCGGGACTTTTTTTAAATAAATTTTACAATATAAATGATTACGAACTATTTACAAAATTTATTTTAGAAACTGCTTGGAAGCGACCACCTCATTCCCGGGGGTTATTATCAACCATGTATTCATTTATACTATAATAACCCTTTTTATACAGTTTCAGCTTAATAAAACATTTAAACTTGGTAATAGAGAGAACTTGTACACTTTCCGGGACCTTGTTGTAATAGCGTATTCATTGCCCCAAGAATGAATTACTAACTCTGTGGAGTCGAGAAACTGTCATCACTAGCTTGTGTTTGTTCCTAGTGTTTACAGAATGTATATCACTTTTTTTTTACTAAAACTATCTTTGTTTTTGTGAACATACATTAAATTTTCGTAAATATACTGAGAGGCCAAAGTTAATATATTAATTTCTTTAAATTTATCTCTAAGAGACTCTCTCGGTTTTAGATTGTAAATAGCTCTAATGGCCCTCTTCTGTAAAAAAAAATAGTTTCTGAATCAGCCGCATTTCCCCATAGCAAAATCCCATAAGACATTATGCTATGGAAATAACTAAAATAAACTAATCTAGCTGTCTCGACACTAGTGAGACCTCTAATCTTTTTTACAGCATAAGCTGCAGAACTTAGTCTGCTTGCTAATTTGGATATATGGGGGCCCCACTGCAAAAAAGCTACATGAATATTGTAAAAACAAAATTAAGAAATCGTATGTCACTAAATACACTAAACTCGATCCTACACAGCAGATATGGCCTTAAAAGATCAGGAAAATGTTGTCATTCCTATAACGTTCCCGAACATGTTTTAAAACACATTAGAGGGATTAAAGAGTCGCTTGTGATGCCAATGACTATTGCTTTTGAAGATGGCCCTTCACAAGCACAAGCACAAGCACACGGCGAAGCTGATATTGATGATCTACAAATATTATTTGATTTATCTTGATGAATAAATTAACTTTAAAATAGCACTGCATTTTTAGTTACACTACCTACTTGCAATTTATTTTCATTTCTTATTACATTAAACAAGATTTAGCAGCTGACATTTTTTTTAGCATATTTAAGTGTGTTTTAGCACTTTTTTAGCATTATCACCGCCAAAGTTTAGCATTTTTTTTCATTTACAAAACGGCAACACTGACGCTACGCATAGTGCGACAATGAGGGCATCCACAAATTTTTCTACCACCAGGGCGGCGCCATTTTACAGTGAGGTAAAATATTTGACAGATTTCATAGCGGGGATGATAATTTCTTACGAAAATGTAATTTTTAAGGTTTCTTTCTGTATTATTAGTTATATTTTATATTAATTAAATTAGAAATGAATAAACCAAACTATAAAATATAACTAAAAGCCGATTTTTTTTAAAAAGCGTTATAAAGTGCAAAAAATTAAAAAGCAAACCACTGACGCATTGTGTTGTGTATTAATATAATATTCCAGATAATGATAAACTATTTTCATAAAACTAATTTCTCAATTAACTGACATTGTGTAACAAAAAACTTTACCTCAGTCGCAACTAGCGACATCTGGTGAGTGGAAGATTATTAGCCCTCATTGTTTTCTCCGTTAGTCTATGGCAAGAGCCAAAGGAGAGATCTATGGTCATTTCGGGTACATGTATTCTGTGATGCTACTAATGTCATTTCATTTATATTTACATACAATATTAAAAACAAAAGAAACTAAAACTAAAGACCTAAGATCAGAGTACTCACATGGTGATATGCGATTTATGAACGAATTTCTATATATAGATTTATAGATATATTGTATTATTTATGTAATATAAATATTCTTAAAGTATCTTATAATATAAAAAGTAACATACATATATCATTAGGATTTATCCTGCAAGATAATTAAATAAAATATTAAATTGAATCGTCTAATTTAATTAAATTATCTAATTAAATTATCTAATTAAATTAATAATAATTCTAATTAAATTATCTAATCTCGCTCTCTATTCTATCTATCTTATCTATTTTTATTTCTTGAATTATTAGAACACTGTTTAACTGCACAAGAAGTCATTCAGAGTCTTTTTTTATGGCAACTTTCTCTATTTCTGACATTTTGGTTTATATTATAGAACCGAAGTGCTGGTATGTAACTGTATCTGCAGCGTCCGTACAGCTAACGCCCTCTACGGAAACTCCATAGTACTAATTAATACATATCTCCGTTAACTCAATAGTTATTTAGTTATTGAAAAATCTAGCGATGTCTTTAAGCGTGGAAAGTGGTTTTGATGATTGAAAATAGATGTCGCTGTTATTGCGCAGACACGGGTGCAAAGAGTATAGTAATATATATGGAAGAAGAGAGACCTCTTGCGAGAAAAACTGGTGCTCTTTGGAAACAGCGCCACCTGATGATTGTTACGCCAACTATAATATTTACATGTGTGTGTGTATATACCAATACACTCACACGAGAGCATTCTGTGAATGTGTGTGCGTGTATATGTACAATGCTCTTTGCCTACACTCACATTCAATATTCTATATATTACTATTTCCATTCCAATTTTCTACGAATGTAGAAATTACATTCTACATGCGTAAAAAATTGAAATGGAAATAGTAATAAATGAATATAATAGGTACATATTGGAATTTATAAAAATTTAATAACGCAAAGCTTAAGAGTAAGATTAAATTAACAATT
Organism: Parnassius glacialis; assembly: GCA_033319125.1. Taxonomy (NCBI): domain Eukaryota; kingdom Metazoa; phylum Arthropoda; class Insecta; order Lepidoptera; family Papilionidae; genus Parnassius; species Parnassius glacialis. The sequence goes on along the minus strand of JAVANC010000015.1, from coordinate 8,130,744 downwards.
AGCTATGCATTCATACATAAGTAGAAAATTGGAATGGCACACGGTTAATTTGACCAAACAGAAATAAAACAATTATTTTCATAGAGATTTAAATATATTATTAACAGTTATTACATACACAGAAATAAACTTGGGCACTCAATTTTAGATGATAATGGAAGCATCTTAGAACACACCGTCTTCAGCAACCCATTATTATTCGTAAAACATTTTCATTAAGTAAAACGACTCTAATAAATCACCATAAACTAAATATTCACTGGCTAGTAACACCACACTTAGTACAACAAGTAATTATTGTTCTACGAAAGTACGAAATACGAAATTAACTAAATCGACATCAAACTTTTGAATTTGTCTTAGAAAAGTTAAACAAAACGAACTCGATTCACTTTGAAAATGGTTTGATACATTCCCGTTTAAAATAATATCTAATTAATGAAAAATTAACTTTGAAAAAAACTTTTAACAGGTACAGATACATTTATATTTTCGGCTACAGAGCTTGTAGTACAGACTAATCATTTGAATCGAACTTAAATATAATCGGAACGTATAATTTATATATACTTTATAAATCATGGATTAAACAACTTTTATTTGTCATGCATACATATGACAAAATATATAGTTTATAATTTATAAGATAAGTAAAAATAATTTTAATGGACAGGTGACAAAGATATTAAAGCCATCTAGTGAGTATTAAACTAACTAAACTGAGGAAATTATGACCCGTATAATAAACTTGATGGCGTTACTTTCTATGACCAAATGCATTACTATGGAACTGTACCCCCCCTGCACGGGTGTTGTTAAATGACAAAGCAAAAATAACTTTGTTGTTATAAGTTATAAACATGTGTCTTTTTTCACTAATAATATTGTATTATTACTATTATTTTTTATATTAATATTTATATTTGGATAAGAACTTAGTAGTGACTCTAAGTTATATTTACCTTCATTAAAAAAAAAATTCTTTGGCCTTATGTACTACATACTATGTACTATATACTATATACTCTTTGGCTTGACCTTAGGTCAGACTAATTTGTTTATTGAACTGTCAAGATCTCAAGTGGTTAAAAGAAAAAGACAGATTTTCGATTCGATTTGAAACGAGCGCAATATAATCGATTCTCGATTAAATTGAGCATTTTAATATCTATTTTCTATTATTTTTCTGTGTTGACTATTGAGTTAAAAAATAATTGCGTACGTATCTACATTAATAATAATAAAAAAAACATTCCAACAAGTAACAGATACAACAACAATTGAAGTAATCGATCTCAGATCTATATCCTTAATATACACTTCACTTACCACGTTTTTATTAGCTCGCTTACGTGTATGTCTGTTTGGGTAGAATTAGTATATATATAGAAATTGATTTTAAACCAACTTCCCAATCAGCCAGAGACTTGAAATATTTAAAACACATAGGCTGCACAAAAGTATCGGGAATGGAATATTTCCACTGTTCCTGTCATATTAAAATCTTTTTAATTGAAAACTCCTTGGTTTTAAAAATCGAATACCATTTATTTATTTAAAAAAAGCTTCTCGGTCTTGTTGTGTCTGGTCGTTGAGAAAATGGAATTGACTAGAGAAAATTCAAGAGCGATGATTTATTATGACTTTCGAAGTGGTTTAACACAAAAACAGTGTGTTGACCGGATGATTTCTGCATTTGGTGATGAAGCCCCATCCAAAACCACAATTTATCGCTGATTTGCTGAATTTCAACGTGGACGTGTCAAGCTCAGTGATGATCCCCGTCAAGGTCGTCCAAACACTGCAGTCACCCAAGAAAACGTTGATGCTGTGCATAAGCTGATTGAGGAAGATCGACATTTGACATATCGCGAAATTCAGGCAACTTTATCCATTGGAATGAGTCAAATACAAATAATCTGGCATGAACAATTAGGTGTAAAAAAGTTGTTTTCCCGATGGATACCGCATTCGCTCTGTGAAGAGCAAAAAGCGGCTCGCGTTACTTGGTGCGTAAGAACTCTCGAAAGATTCCACGCAGGATCCTCAAATGCTGTATACAACATCGTATCAGGTGACGATTCCTGGATATACGCGTACGAACCCGAAACAAAAAACCAGTCACGAGTTTGGGTGTTCGAAAATGAGTTAAAGCCAACAAAAATTTTTCGTTGACGGAGTGTTGCAAAAAAATTGATGGCCATGTTTGTCTCCAAAGCGGGCCATGTAACGACTATTCCTCTTGAGGGACAAAGAACGGTTAATGCAGAATGGTATGCTAGCATTTGTTTGCCACAGGTCGTTTCTGAACTCCGTAAAGAGAACTGCAACCGCCGCATCATCCTCCATCACGACAATGCCAGTTCTCACACCGCACACAGAACAAAAGAGTTTTTAGAGCAAGAAAACATAGAATTATTAGACTATCCGCCATACAGCCCCGACCTAAGCCCTAATGATTTCTATACTTTCCCTAAAATAAAGAATAAATTGCGTGGACAGAGATTTCCATCACCTGAAGAAGCTGTGGACGCCTACAAAACGGCCATTTTGGAGACCCCAACTTATATACAACTTATAGGGATATATTAAGAAAATAACCTCAATAATATTACGTTTCTATTTTATTTATTTATTTATTTCGATTTCATTGCACAAAAATGTCAAATGCGGACTTAACGCATTAAGGCGTTTCTTTCCAGTCAACCTATATGTAAGAAGATACCACTACTAAGTGCCGGGTGCGATTCCTGCAAAGAAAATTGCAAATTTAAGCGAAACCGTTGTGAATTTAAATGGGCAAAATTCATAAATGCGGTATATAGATGTAATTAGTTAGTATAAGCAATATCATGAATTCTTTTATGGCTTATCATCATCATCATCACAGTCCCTTACAAGTTCACTGATGAACATAGGCGTCCCCCAAGTAATACACAAAGCACTTCTACATATCTTACCAGATCGTCACTCCATCTAGTGGGGGGGGGGGGGGGGGGCGAGCTACACTTCGCTGGACCAGTACGAGGTTGCCATTCGAAAACATTTCTTCCCCATCGACTGTCGGTTCTTCGAGCTATATGGCGGGCCCACTGCCACTTCAACTTACTAACTATGTACTACTGTTAGGCTATGTCGGTTATTCTAGTTGTAATGCGGATGTCCTCCTTCTGTGGCGACGTGTGGGACGATCGGTATCGGTAAATTTACATCTAACGTGGACCTTGCAATCATTTCTATTAGTGATCTCAATTTATCTTAATTATATATCTGCATCAACTCAAGGTAGGCTGGTAGTGAATGCTTCAGGCACTATGTCCACCTATATACCATGTGTATGTAAAATTTTAAATTAATAAAACAAACTTTCAACAACAAAAACGTGCTCACAATGCACTTAGAACAACAAAGACAGATAGCCGGAGCGCCGCGTACATTTCAAGCGCAGCCTAAACCATGCTCAACTTCTTGAAAAGCAATCACTCATGCAATTTTCTTCTTTCTTTCTTATCATCCCGAAGTCTACTGCTGGATGTATACATGTGTACATAAACCATATTGTTGGTTGTAAATGATTTTAAATGCATTTGTGTGTAGACATAAAGCTCGAAGAACATACAACCGATAAGGCAAAGGTTCTTTAGTGGCAGCTTAGTGCCGGTAAGCGAACAGCTGCAGTGTGGCCTCCCATTAGATCGATGAATGCAGGTGGTTCAGGACCGTGCTTTGTGACATACCTTGGGGGAGACCTATGTTCAGCAGTGGGGATTACAGATAATGATGATGATGATGATGTGTATGCGAGTGCGTGTTCTTATTGTAAGTTGAGCACGGTTTTGGCTTGGTATTACCTCGCTTGTAAATGCACGCAGAGCTCTATCTTTTTTGAACTGAGATAATACATTGAATATTTATGAGTGAATTAATTACGTCGTTACTTTTGTTTTAAGTAAGCATCAATTTAAAACTGCTAAATCCTGCATGGTGTTAATTTTGTGTATTTTGGTGTGTTCATTTAAACAAAAACTATAGAAACAATTGTATTGTTTTGATTTTGAAATTGTTATTGCTTAAGCCTTACAATACACAACACCTACAATTTTACTAGCTGGCACGTTATTCGGCCATTTTCGGGAAGGTTCCAGTAAGTTTATCCTAAATTCATTCCGGACCTTTTCCGTTCCAGCCTATCAAATTTCCACCGTTGAACATATGTAGGTCTCCCCCGTAGATTGCCCCATAGCAGGCGGGTTGGCAACCGCAGTTTTTTTTTTAATTTTCAGTAGTTATTAATTAGATGCTGCTGTACATCTTCTGGTTTGTGTCCCACTATCATCTCTTACGACAACCACGGGACGAAACGAGTAAGTGGATATTCTTAAACAGCATTGGTTGACTGTTGTGTTTTTTAATGAGAAATCGTTTATATTTTGTGCTTACAGCGTAAAATTAACTAGTCTTTAGCTAGTAAAGATAGAAAACCTTTCGAATATGTAATATTTTTTTAGGATATTGTTGACATACTAGCACACAGTCCACATGGTAAGTGGTTTCTGTGGCCCATAGACATCTACATTTATCCTCAATTACGAATCAAAATGCAATGCGTTGTCAGTCGTGAGGACTAAAATAGATTGCCTCGTTTCCAGTAAAAAGGGTCTCCGCTTTTTTACACTCAACATACAAAACACAGAAGCGTTAAGCTGCTACTTTACGCTGGTATTCTGTGAGAGCGTGATCCTTCCCCGGTCGAGCCGATCCATTCGTGCTACAACTATACCAGTAATATGGGTGTAGCATGACTCTACTGCCTGCCTGCTCTTATATGTTGATGCGTCACATTGTGCAGCCCTTGGGAGATTTTGACGGCAACTTGAGACAGCAGACAGCTGGACGGCTGGCGATGGCATCTAAAGGCGCCTATGTAGACAAACAGCTTACCTTGAGAATCCATCACCATCAGAGCACTTGTTTTACAGTTTCCAATAATAGTTCACGTGCGCAGACACTTAATACATAAAATCGCACCACTTTTACATATCAAAATCCACTTCAAACTATTATTTAAACTATAATACAGGAGCAGAAAACTGCCGCCGGTCAAGTTCCCGCCAAAAACTCTTGTAGAAACAAAATCAAACACAAAGTTGACAGGTACATCTAGTCAGGTAGAGTTAAAATCCTCATCGCCAGAGGAAACAACACGTTCCAATTAGATAAAACAAACACTCCACGCCATTCTGCAAACCCGGGCGGAGACACGTGTACTTTATGAATATTATTGGAGCGTGTTCTAAACACACGGGGGAATTTAAATCGTAGGATGTATTGACTTGTAAGTAAAAATTCTCATGATTATTTTTTATCCAATAGGTTATACTTCAGAGATGGCTACATATAAATTTTCCCCAAAAAAAAAAATTTCAGTATTTTCGAGAGTGGTGTGTCGTGCCTAGTGTGGTGGTACTGGGGATGGTAGTGCTGGGATTGACGGCGACGGGTATAGTGCGCGCGATTGAGAGAGGGTGGGAGGTCCCATTAAAACAGGGCAGGACACATAATTTTCTTTCTTTACGCGGAATTAAACAAATTAGTTTATAAGAACCTCCATTATAATGGATTTTCGCAAAATTAACGCCTAATTATATTAATTATCGTAAAAATTATTAATTATTTTAGTACTATTATCTATATTTTATATTAGTAACATTAAAAATAAATACATTAAACCACTGATATTCATAAAAGTAGAGAAATTTAAAAAAAAAGTTAAAAATTTGCAAAAAATTAAAGAGTAAACCACTGACGCATTGTTTTGTATATTAACTAGAGCCCAATGACTTCGTCAATCCTACTTAGCGGTACCTGTCTCTGACGCCAGGCTATATATATATATATAGGTATTTATATTCAAGTGTGAGCCCCGATGATTACGGCATTTGGATTGTATATAGGATATAATACTGTTGCGCGCCACTATTAATGTCTTGTACATGGCAACACGCAAGCTCGTAACAATACTCTAGAAACTGATAAACTTTTATTAAAAAACAACTTCTCAATTAAATTACATTGTGTAACAAAAAAAACTTTACCTCAGTGTCAACTAGCGACATCTGGCGAGTAGAAAATTATTAGCCCTCATTGAGAACCTTCTCCCGTATTAATAAACTACTAAAACCACTACACTACTAATTAAAAGCTAAATGTCGTTAAAATTTCCTACGTATGGGTTCAATTTTTTATATATAAAAGGGGGCAAATGAGTATGCGGCTTACCTGATTCTAAGTAACTACCGCCGTCCATGAACAATTGCAAGACCAGAGGAATTGCAGGTGCGTTGCCGGTCTTATAAAAAAAATATTTTTGCTTTTTTCTTTAAAGTGTTTAAATTGTATAGGATTCTCAATTATGTATTTCGTAACATATAATTATGGTTTATAAAGGGATATTTTCATTAAAGTTTGAAGAGGAAAAATGCGTAGTTGAATTTTCGTACAAATAAGTTCAACGCCCCTATTAACGCTAAAGAAGGGCAGCTGAACGCAAAGCGACGATGAATTCCAATTAAGCAATATAAACAGTACTTCTAAACGTATAATTTAAGCGGGTCTACAAAGGACATAGATTTCAAATGTTAAAATGTTACAGAGATTACTTTGTAACATTTTGATTCTATAAAATGTTACAAGGTAAAGTAAGTAGTTATTTTCAACGTCCTAAATAATATTCTCAAGACCGAATTTCGGTCATGGCGACCAATCTAAACTAATATTAGACATCTGCGTCGGACAGGAGTGTGTGCGTAAGCACAAGTCTACTCTCTATTTTCTCATTCTCATAGGGTGGTTATCCTACACGACCCGAGAGAGATTAGGCGCGGAACCAACTGTTGCAGATATATTATGATTGTAACACGAATGGGTTGGCTCGACTGGGGAAGGCCCACACTATTACAGAATACCAGCGTAAAATAGCAGCTTACCTTAATAGTGTTTCGTATGATAAGTGTAGAGAATCGGAGACCCTTTTTACTCTAGGAATGCCTTGGTAGAACCAACGCATTCCATCTCAGTCCTCACGGGTGACGACGCATCTGCATTTTGATTCGTAATCGAAGATAGATGTAGAATGTCTATAGGCCACAGCAACCACTTACCATCAGGTGGACTGTGTGCTCGTTTGTTACCCTTATCTTATGAAAAAAATACTTTATATCTTCCTACCTAATGCAAATTTGTCTCTGTTTGCTTAGCTTAATAAACCTAGCAAGCTAACAGCATAGCAAAGTGGCGAAGCAATCAGCTTTGTAGCGGTTTCTAACGGTTGCCGTTGAGCAATTAGTTTCAAAATAGGAGGTTCAGATGCCTGGGTGATCAGTAATCGATTGCTGAAAACAGAATTTGAAAATTCGAAACCGTTCTCGAGATAATCGTGGGACAGACGAACAGACGGACAGACGGACAGACGGATAGACAGACAGACGGACAGACGGACAGACGGACAGACGGACAGATGGACAGACATCGTGAAATCAATAAGTGTCTTCGCAAGTTTCGCCACTTAATAAGTAATCTAATATATAAAAAACTAGCTGTTCCCCGCGACTTCGCCCGCGTGTTATTTGGGGTTTTAATTTTTTTGCGCGGAACCCAAATTCTTTTTCAACACAGCAGCGTTAAGCTGCTATTTTACGCTGGTATTCTGTGAGAGCGTGGTCCTTCCCCGGTCGAGCCGACCCATTCGTGCTACAACTATACCACTAATATAGCTGCAGCACGGCTCTACCACCCCAGGTTATGTTACTTACACTTCTTACACGTTATATTACACACACTTGACACCAACAACGTTGATTACATAAAAGGTATACACACACACACGTATAATATACTCGTAATTTTAAATAATATCGTGGGTTGCGTTATTATACATATAATCTAATGTAATTTAATAAAAAGTAATCAAATTTTTCTGACATAATTTTTTTAAATACTAGGACGGGTTGCCGAAATATCAGATTTGTTGTTTGAAGTTGGTTGTATGTCTATGATATTTTTTATAGGATAAGGGTGACAAACGAGCACTCAGTCCACCTGATGGTAAGTGGTTGCTGCGGCCCACAGACATCTACTATTCTATTACAAATTAAAATGTGGATCCGTTGTCAGTTGTCACCCGTGAGGACTAAGATGGAATGCCTCATTTCCAGTAAAAAGGGCCTCCGGCCACCTGCACTCACCAAGCGAAACGCAGAGGTAAGCCTCTACTTCACGCTGGTTTTCTGTGAGGTCGTTGTACCACCCCGGTTCGAGCCGGCCCATCCATGCGACAAAGCTGCCGCGTGGCTCTACCACTGTTCAATTGATTCAATTGATGGGTTGTCAATTCAATTTAAAAAAAGTTCCAATGGCTATAGAGTGAAATTTTTCCGTTAAACTTTTAAACCATACGGCCATTTCATTACGTAAAATTTAAAAATAATAAAAGACTTTAAGGCGATCCTTTTTGTTCTTAACTTTATTCGCAGCGAGATAACAGACAATGAAGACTCTAATGCCATGAATATTTATAAAGGAATGAATTTTAAATGTTGCTCGTCGTATCTGAGGGGTATAAAAGTTTTTTTTTTTTGCGTAAAATGTAAAAAAACGTGAAAGCCCCTGTTATGGTAACATGGAGAGTTAAATGAAACTAATTTTTACGGATTTTATAGCGTTTAATTTAACTTTTTAATTCCCGACGTTTCGGGTGCTTTACAGCACCCATTGTCACGGGGGGACTGAGATGTTTGATGTCCCGATGTCATAGTTAGCCCGGCTACCTTCAGTTTTTCAAATATTAATTTTTGGTCCGATCTACGCAGAATGATCTTACAGTATCTTGAAGCCTTGCAGCGGTATGCTTGGATTTATATTTAATTTTATTAATTATAGGACCCCATGCAGATGGCAGCACCCATCCATCTTCTCTATTAAAATTAGAATATTTTTTAATCTCAATAGCCTCGCGAATCATCCTTGGTAGGAGTCGGTGTTCTTTTGCGAGGATTTGTGGTCTCTCAAATATAATGTAATGGCGGGGACGATCTTGAACATGTTCACACACTGCAAACTTCCCGGAACGTCGGTGCTTGAAGTATATGAAGCTGTATGTTCTTTTTTGACAGAATCATCCTAATTTCAATATCATCCGCACACATAATGAAGCTGTGATTAAATTGAATTAATTTTATTTAGGATATAGTTTTTTGGTCTGTACATAACTATTTTAGTGTATAATATTCTTTTGTAACATTTGTGTTGGTGTTTGTTGTAATAAATATTTTTTCTTTCTTTCTTACTTTCAAGAAAGTCCTAGGTTTAAATCACAGTATGAATTAAGGTCAGGCTGGCCAAAATATCTTATTTTTTTGACACGATTTTGATGTTCGAGAATGGAAACTTCTTGAAATAGTATATGCTTGAAAAAATATGCGCATACTTGTAATGCTCAATGAAATTATTTTATTTATTTTTTGGAGATTTACTTTTGATTGAGATGATAAAATTATAAATTAATTGTCGGGAAAAAACTTACACGTTCGAGTTTTTGTTTTTTCTACTGACTTAAAAAAGGAGGAGGTACTCAAATAAAGGAGGAGGTACTCAATTCGACTGTATGTTCTATTTTTTTCTTTTTCTTTTAAGTGTGTTACCTCATAACTTTTTTTAAATAAACCGATTTCGATGATTCTATTTTATTTGAAAGCTAGTGCTTCACATGTGGTCCCATATAAATTTGATCAAGGTCTGAACAATAGTTTTTGAGTTATTCTTAATAATTTATATTCAAGTCGGTTGTACAAAATTTTTAATTTTAAATTATTACTTAAAATTACTCGAATCTGCAGTTATCTTTATTGGATGCCGAGCGCTCGTAGAGCAGAATTTCTTCAAACACCTAATTCTTTTGCTTCATATGTGAAGTATCAGCTTTCAAATAAAAAAAGAATCATCGAAATCGGTTCACCCAGTAAAAAGTTATGAGGTAACACACATTAAAAAAAACACACAGTCGAATTGAATACTGGCTCCTTTTTGAAGTAAAGGCATAATTCGAGGTTTGGCTCTCTACCATTTCCTCCTCCAATATTAGACCAATTTAAAAGATTGCAAACTGAATAAGAAGGATATACACTGTGTCCTTATGTTTATCTTTTTTCCTTTTAGCTTCTGTTGACAGCGGTTCTTAATAGGCAATTCTTTTGCATTTTGTAAGGGTTCTAGTGCTTATAAAAATAAGGTATCATCAAAAAGGAAAACACAGGGAAACAGAATAGGTTGATATTTATTTTACTGTAAATATTCCTTGATATAAGGTCAAAAAACCAGAAAGGAAACATGCGAGAGCGTTTGTATGGGTAAAAGACTCGCATCTCCTCTTAACATAACTTTTAATCATTTGCTAAAATAGTGGCGCCCTTTCAAATGCCGTCGCTTATTAAAGGTAGCCGTCTTTATAACAAAGGACGCCGCTACCGACCGACGTAAGAGATATTGTCACTTCATATCTATTCCCGTTACAGCCTATTAAAGTCCACTGCTGAACATAGGGTCGATATGTTCATAGTTAGCAATCGCAGTTTTATTGACCGACTTCAAAAAAGAGGAGCTTCCCAATTCGAGTGTATTTCCTTTTTTTTGTATGTACGTGATATCTTCGCAGATTGTGAACCGATTTGAATCTTTTTTAGAGTGAAGTTCCTTATCGCACGGTACAAATTTGTCGGATGGGGGCTAGGCGAGAAAAAGTGTAAAATTTTTCCTCAGGTGATGTAGACTCTACGGTGGCTGACCGTTAAGTGAGCGGTGAGCCAAAACAACTGCCTTTTATACAGACACATCTACATCACCTGAGGATGCCTCGTGTAGAGGCGAAACACGTGTCGTATTATTGTTAGTGGTGTGTCTTTCCTAGTGTAGTTGTGTTGGGAGTAGTGGTGCTGGGATTACTGGTGACGGGGATAGTGCACGCAATTGAGGGAGGGCGGGAGGTGCTCTTCATACTAGGTAAGACACATCATTTTGTTTTATAGCGCGGATATTTGCGAAGTAACTTTTTTAAAAGCTTTAATATAATGGATTTCCGCAAAGTAACGCCTGATTCTATTAATATTTTTTTTCTATTTTTTTCCCACCCATGCAGGTTTCCACACGATCTTTTCCTTCACAGCCAAGCACGTGGTAAATCAGCACTTAAAATTGCAATTAACGATTTCATTGGTGCTGACGGGGACTGAACGCGAGTTGCTCGGCTACTGTGAAATTTACAGAGATTACAGCCCCTGAGTTACCACGGCTTTACAGCTAATATAGGCTGTAAATTACTCAACTAAATGGAATTCAAAGTAACTAGATCCGTTCATAATTAAAAATTAAAAATTTTGTACAACCGGATTCAATATAAATTATTAAGAATAACTTATAAATATTGGTCAAACCTTGATCAAATTTGATTTGACTACAACAAGTGAAGCACCAGTTTTCAAATAAAAAGAGTATCGCCTTAATTGGTTATACCAGTAAGAAGCTATTAGGAAACACAGATAAAAGAAACGTACAGTCGAGTTGAGTACCGTCTCCTTTTTGAAGTCGGTAGAAAATACACCAAATATTAAAAATATTTCATTGACTTTGGAAACTGTTTATATAAAATGTATGAAACCCAATAGTAATGTAAAATTGAGGTCACTGTAGCACGAGCCTCCCTTTTTTATCAACGATTCCGACACGTTGCATCCACGCTATGAAACCTCTGTTCTGTCGCATGTCCGCCATCTTGCCCCCGACGCACCATGATAACGGTCGCAGATGCCACACTGAAATCATTTTTCAGGACGTTAAATAGAAGCATACGTTTCTATTTTTAATTAACTGACTTAAAATCACTAAAAGATTGAAAACATAAATAATATATTTACTAGAATATGTTTCATAAGGTTGTAAAGATAATCTACCCAATACTCCCATGATAGAAACATAATATGGGTCGGTTCGACCGACGAAGGACCACACTCTACTGATACTCTACACATTTAACTGGAAACGAGGCATTCCATCTCAGTCATCAGGGTTGTGATAACTGTAGATGCTTATGGTCTACAGCATCCACTTACCATCTGGCTATGTGATTGTTTGTCATCCTCATTCTATAAAAAAAGACAGGTAAGAGGCAGGCAGAATGAAGTCCAACCACCAATACAAGTGTAAAATGCAGCTGTGTTTCATATTGTGAGCGCAGTGTACTGGAGAGCGCTTTTCCTGGTATCGAGTAACCTAAGTAAACTGCATTTTAATTCTTAATTTTTGATACATAAAGGTGGCAAATTTTAAGTGCTGAATAACCTCATGCTCAGTGGTTTACAAAAACAGCGTAATATATTTCGAGGACATGCGAACTCCGCCAACACGCATTTCATCAGCGCGGTGGACTTATCGCTACGCAACCTCTCAGCATTAGGACGAGGCCCATTCTCAGAAACGAGAGGAGTAAGTTTTTCTTGTTATGTAAGATGCCCGTGTCCACCAGTGGAAATTTACGGCCCGTTAAAAAATCTGGGTGTTTTATTATGCACTATTTTATAACTATTAATAGTTAATGCCCGGCGTGTTGCTGCCGCTGAAGAAATGATTGCGGAAATATCGTTTTAAATTTGGAAGGATTATATTGTTTAATTTTGAAAGTTAATACGTACATTGACGTGGAATGATATATAAGATATAACTTTCAAATAAGTTTGTCGGTACAACGACAAGCGAGCACACAGTCCACCTGACGATAAGTGTTTGCTATGGCCCAGAGACACCTACGTCTATCCTCGTTTGCGAATCAAAATTGCAGATGCGTTGTCAGCCGTGAGGACTAAGATGGAATGCCTCTTTTCCAATAAAAAGGGTCTCTGGTACTTTACATTCACGATACGAAACACAGCAGCGTTAAGCTGCTATTTTGCGCACCGAGCCGACCCATTCGTAGCACTACTATATTCTAATGGATTTAAAAAACACATACATATACATACTACACCCACACATACACACACGTACAAAGTAACGCACTTCTATTCATTGGTCTTTTTTGGTCGGTATTGTTTGTGAAAGAACAATTCATTTTTGAGAGCGTCACGTACGAGCCAAAATAAACACGGCCATAGGAAAAGAAACAACCCTATCTCGCTGTAAGCGTTCTTTTGCTTCGGGCACTTATCGACCGCACAAAATAAAGAGAGAGCGCTCGTTTGTGAATGTGTTCCATTTTTAATAGGCTCTACAACGTTTCGTTTTTGTAGGGTTGACGATCATGTAAACTTTATGACGTCATTTAGTATGCTCAAGACCTCGTTACCTTTGCCTAGCAAAATAATGTGAGTTTTAAAAAAACGTAAACAACAGCACTGATCAAGAGCTGTTATGATCCTGATATTTTTTATATTATACTTGTGATCCTAATCAAAGTTCTTGGTTCGCAAACCAAGTACAAAGAGGCGGACTTAATGCGATAGGGCATTCTCTACCAGTTTACCTCCACGCTAAACAGCGAAGATATTGTAAGCGCAAGGTGCAAAAACTATGCATAAAAAAACCATAGAAAATACTAAGGTATCTACTACTTTACATGGTGGAGTCATACTGCGGCTGTATTAGTAGTATAGTTGCAGCAAGAATGGGTCGGCTCGACCGGGGAAGAACCAAACTCTCACAGAATACCAGCAAAAATAGCAGTTTAATGCTGTTGTGTTCCGTATGGTGGGTGTCTACATATATATATAAAGGAGACAAAAGGTAACCAAATGATAAAAAAACATTGACTATACTAACGTCTGGTGTCATCAAAAAGTATTCAAGTACCAATCTTTTAAAACCAGTCAGCAGTCATTAGGTGTTTCTGTAACGTTTTTGAGAAAGGAGTTCCAGAGAAGTGCAGCCTGAATGGTGAAGGATTTCAACGAAATTTGTGACATGTAGAGGACATATTTTAAACATAGTTACACAAAGATATAGATATACGTGCAATCACACGAAACAAGCAAAAAATAGTTAAAGAGTCTTCAGGATCATCATCATAATCATCATTACAGTCCTTAAATAAGTCCACTGCTAAACATAGGCCTCCCCCAAGGAATGCCACAAAGCACGGTCCTGAGCCACCTGCATCCATCGACTTCATGCATGTCTTACCAGGTCGTCACTCCATCCAGTGGGGGGTCGCCCTACACTTCGCCTATCGGTACTAGGCTGCCACTCGAGAACCTTTCTTACCCATCGGTTGTCGGTTCTTCGAGCTATATGGCCGGCCCACTGCCACTTCAGCTTACTAATCCGTTGGGCTATGTCGGTTACTCTGTTTCTACTGCGGATATCCTCATTCCTAAGTTTATCACGCAGAGAAACCCCGAGCATAGCTCTCTCCATAGCTCGCTGAGCGACCTTGAGCTTCCTCATACGGCCAGCAGTGAAGGACCACGTCTCAGAGCCATAATTCATCACTGGCAACACGCACTGGTTGTACAATTTCGTTCATATCTACCGGATGCCCTGTAAGAAACGGGATAGTAACTTAATTAACTTACCAACTCTGTAAAAGCAGGAATTGAAATCCAGTTTGCAATGGTTGAGGAAGACACGTTTCTGTCCAGTCGCGGAGACGCCGCACTGCGGGTCATAGTCGTCCGTGCAGCTCGTCGGACACGCGTGGGAGCACAACTGGCCATCAGCGCCCATACTCATTGACCTTGAAATTAAAGTGTGACAAGCTTACTCTACTCTGTACTCTTGTAGTAAGTTGTGTAGGTTAAAATAGTTACCAAAGCGAGTAGAATTTTAGAAACAAGTCCAATGGTGAAAAATGTTAAAAAAAAAGCCTACTGCGTATATAAGTTTACTTTTTTTTAAAGAAAAAGGGTGAAAACGAGCACACAGTCCACCTGATGGTAAGTGGATGCCGTGGTCTATAGACAGGTGCGTTGTCGTCCCTGGGGATTAAGATGGAATGCCCCATTTTCCACGGAATTCAGAAAGGAGACGGTACTCAATTCGACTGCATGTATTTTTTATGTGTGTTACCTCATAACTTTGTACTGGGTGAACCGATTTCGATGATTCTTTTTTTATTTGAAAGCTGGTGCTTCACATGTGATCCCGTATAAATTTGATCAAGGTGTAAATAATAGTTTTTGAGTTTTCTTAATACTTTATATTGAAGTCGGTTGTACAAAACTTTTAATTTTAAATTATTATCAGTAAAAATTACCTCTGGTTCTCTACACTCACCATTCGAAGCACAGCAGATTTAAGCTGCTATTTCACGCTGGTATTCTGTGAGAGCATCGTTCCCCAGTCGAGCCGACTCATTCGTGCTACAATCGTAATATAGCTGCAGCATTGCTCTACCACGTACATATATCTACTTCCAAAACTAAGACGGATCTTACCATACCGTCAAGCCTCAAAGACTTCAGAGCGTGACAAAGGAATAGCATTATATATACATACATACATACAGTCGACATGCATTACCCTCCTTTTGGGGCAGTCGGGTAAAACCGACGTACGTCTAACATTAAAAGATGTCTCGACAGGCACTGGGTCGCGAACGCTTGATCTTTTCGATTCTTATATACTTTTTCATAGGATAATAATAAAAACATATTTGTGTTATATAATATGTTGTATTTTTTATTTTTTATTGAGCGAATGAGTGAAGACCGAATGTTGAAGAAAATATATAGCGCGAAAGTTAATATTAAAAGGTGTCGAGGTAGACCGAGACTAACTTTCGAAGACCATGTGAGCAAATTGCTCGAAGAGGGGAGGGTCAAGAGTACTCGGATACCTAGACGTGCATGTATGAAGAAGATGTCAGTACAGTAGGAGTCCATAAGAGCAGACATAGGTTATATGATCTTTACCATGAAAGGTCATATAATCATAGCGTCGAATTTAGGGAATATGTAAAAAAATATTCAAAAATATTTAAAAGAGTGTACTCCACAGCCAAGTCTTTGCATTTGAGCAACAAAATTAAGACGGCTTCTAATAAAATTAAAATGACATGGAGTATAATTAATAGCGAAACTGGTAAGATTAACTCTCGCAATTCAAACTACCAGTTAAGTGTTAATAACAAATTAACCGAATCAGATCAGGACGTTGCAATGGTTTTTGAGAAATATTTTACTGATATTCCGATATTAACCACTAAGTCACTGAATTCTTCTCCTGCGGTCGCCGAATCATTACTTAAACAAAATGTAAATGCGTGTACAAAGAATTTTACATTTCATAAAGTATCATCAAAAGATATTGTAAAATATTTTAAAACTATTGATGTTAAGAAAACTGCGGATCTGTGGGGGATTTCCGTTAAAGTTATTGCGTCTATAATAGATACAATCGCGCCTCATTTAGCTACTATTTTTAATACTAGTATCGAATCTGGTGTGTTTCATGATTTAATGAAGTATAGTAAAGTAATACCTTTATTTAAATCTGGTAGTACATTAGACCCCGCTAATTTTAGACCTATTTCTGTACTACCAACACTTTTTTGGAAAAATTATTCTTCATCAAATGTTAAATTTCTTTAATATAAATAATTTACTTCATAAAAATCAATTTGGTTTCACAAGGGGTCGCTCGACAACTGATGCCGGTGTTGAGCTGATTAAATATATATTTAATGCATGGGAGAATTCACAGGATGCTTTGGGTATATTTTGTGACCTATCCAAAGCCTTCGATTGTGTTCACCATGAAACATTAATCAGGAAACTTAAACACTACGGTGTAAGAAGTGATGCTCTTAAATTAATTATTTCATATTTAAGTAAGAGAACGCAAAAAGTTGTCATTAACAGTATGAGTTCTTCCGGGTCGATGGTACAGATGGGCGTGCCTCAAGGCTCAATTCTAGGCCCCTTTCTGTTTCTTGTATACATTAATGACTTACCTTACATAGTAGGAGATAACCATGATATAGTATTATTTGCAGATGACACTTCTTTAATTTTCAAATTAAGTCGACAATTGCTAAAATATGACGAAGTAAATAATGCTATATCTAAATTAGTAAATTGGTTCAATGTTAATAATTTGCATTTAAATGGCACTAAAACGAAATGTATAAAATTTATGACTCCAAATGTCAAACAATTAAATACTAATGTAATTTTAAATGGGGAGAAACTGAGTCTTGTAGATACCACCATTTTTCTTGGAATCACACTAGACGCGAAGCTTCAATGGAGCCCCCATATATCAAAACTAGCAAGCAGACTTAGTTCTGCAGCATATGCCGTAAAAAAGATTAGAAGTCTAACGAGTGTTGAAACAGCTAGACTAGTTTACTTTAGCTATTTCCATAGCATAATGTCGTATGGTATTTTGCTATGGGGACACGCAGCTGACACTGAAATTATATTTGTTTTACAGAAGAGGGCCATAAGAGCAATTTATGATTTAAAGCCTAAAGAGTCGCTGCGACAAAAATTTAAGGAAATTAATATATTAACTTTGGCCTCTCAATACATTTATGAAAATGTAATGTACGTACACAAAAATAAAAGTAGTTTTACAAAAATAAGTGATATTCATTCTGTAAATACTAGGAACAGACACAAGCTAGTAGTACCGGTTACTCGACTCCATCGAGTCAGTAATTCATTCTTGGGGCGATGTATACGCTTTTACAACAAAATTCCAGAAAATATACAAAATTTGACCTGCTCAAAGTTCAAAAACTTTATTAAACTAAGTTTGTATAAAAAGGGTTATTATAGTATTAAAGAATTTATAGATGATAATAACCCCTGGAAATGAGGTGATCGCTACCAAGCTATTTCTAATTTGTTGTGTTGTTAATTTGTGTAACATACATGATTGTAAGCTGTTATTTTAAAAAAAAAAGTCCCGCTGGGTTTCTTGCTGGTTCTTCCCAGGACAGAGGTTTTTTTTCGAACCAGTGGTAATTATACAAAGGAGTGACTTTCAATAAGCATTATTTATAATCTATATTGAATAAAAAAGTTTCTGTTTCTGTCTGTTCTGATGATGAATCTGAAAGACGCGAAAGAGGTATGTAAGGATCGTGACACTTGGCGATCTGTTCTCTCTGGCTACCCCGTCAGGGATTGTGCGTGACGATAAGTAAGTAAGTATTTTTTATTTTATTTGTAGGCCATATTCCGTGCGGGATTCGAACCCGCGCCCCCCAGCGCAGCAACTCATTGTGTCACAGAGTCGTTTTTTGTTACGTTGTAGAGCCATGCTGCAGCTATATTAGTAGTATAGTTGTAGCACGAATGGGTCGGCTCGACCGGGGAAGGACCACGTTTTCACAGAATACCAGCGTAAAATAGCAGCTTAACACTGCTGTGTTTCGTATGGTGAGTGTAGAGAACGGGAGACCCATTTTACGGGAAAAGAGGCAGTCCATCTTAGTCTTCACGGGTGACAACGCATCTGCATTTTGATTCGAAAACGAGGATAGATGTAGATGTCTATGGGCCACAGCAACCACTTACCATCAGGTGAACTGTGGTGCTCGTTTGTCATCCTATCCTATAAAAAAATGTTCTCAGCATGACCTAAAATTATCTTATACCTTTTCGTTTGATATCAGTTTTATGCGGTTTCATTTTAGAATATCTGCAAGTTATACGATCAAATGAGCAGAGTAGAGCCGCTGTAGCTGAGATGGTTAGCGCTCGCTGTAAGTTTCACAGTACGCGTGCAACCCGGGTTCGTCCCCGCCGGTGCCAAAGAAATTATTAATTGCAATTTTAATTGCTGATTTACCACGTACCCGGCGGTGAGGGAATACATCGTGAGCAAAGTTAGTCTGAGAAATAAGAAAAAAAATTTTTTCGATGACATGTGTTCATGTGTAACAAGTTCGCCAACACGCATTGGGTCAGCGCGGCGGATATTTCATTGCCCTAAAACCCTCTTGGAAATGAGACAAGGCCCATGTCCAGCAGTGGGAGGTATATAGGCTGTAACTTTACTCTAGATTATACGTTCAAAATATTAAAGCCATCTTTTTTACGGCAGACATTATTATATCCAGACCGACAACAGACTGGTGCGTAAAAAGCCTGTAATTCTATCTATTTTATCTGCTATCGGGTACTGTGAAGTGTGAACAATCGTCAATCGGCCTACCAAGCGTAAAGGCCTGTTTTCACTTTGATTAGTGATTAGTGTAGGTGATTAGTGCAGGTGTTTAGTGTTTAGGAGTAAACACGTGTGGACAGCGATTGATTAGTGCAAGTGATTAATAACCTGTGTAGTCCTTAAGTCCTTGTAGGCCTTAAGGCCTGTTTTCACTTTGATTAGTGCGAGTGCAGGTGATTAGTAATTGCGGTTGATTAGTGCAGGTGTGTAGTGTAAGTAGTGTCCAATTCTGTTTAGTGGCTGTGTTTAGTAAATTCAGTTGTTGTCGACCAGGGAATATGGACATTTTTTTAGCAGAAGCGAGCGTGCGACGCTAAACGCTAAACACTTAGCACTGCTGTCAAAACGTGTTTAGTGGCAGGCATGCTACGAGTGAGGGGAAAGGAAGGGCGCGCGGGGCGTGACACTCGCAGTTCACTCGCAAAAAAAAGAACACGCTTCTAATCACTTTACTACACAGGCTATTAATCACTTGCACTAATCAATCTCTGTCCACACGTGTTTACTCCTATACACTAAGCACATGTACTAGTCACCTGCACTAATCACTAATCAAAGTGAAAACATGCCTTTAAGAATGAGCACTTTACAACAGGAGAGCAATATATATAGGAAGCCAGTATAATTAGAGGCTGTGACCATCGATCACCAATAAAAGACAAGATAATCCCATGCAAAAGTTCTCTCAAAACGGTCGTCGATTGTTTTGACGTAATTCTAGTTGAAATAAATATACATTAATGTAAATTCAATCTATATTGTAATGTCGTAAGTGAGACTGCTCATCATGTCAGACCAAAAAAAGTTATTCTTTATTGTAGTCCTAAAACAAAAGAATACAAAACGCGGACTTAGGACTGAGGCATTCTCTTCCAGTCAACCCATGGAGTGGTGAGAATTTGACGTAGGTGCGGCAACATAGAATAAAATACATTAGGTATTTATACATATGTACGTGGTAGAGCCATGCTGCAGCTATATTAATAGTATAGTTGTAGCACGAATGGGTCGGCTCGACCGGGGCAGGACCACGCTCTCACAGAATACCAGCGTAAAATGGCAGCTTGACGCTGCTGTGTTTCGTATGGTGAGTGTAGAGACCCGGAGACCCTTTTTACTGGAAAAGAGGCATTCCATCTTAGTCCTCACGGGTGACAACGCATCTGCATTTTGATTCGCAAATGAGGATAAATGTAGATGTATATGGGCCACAGCAACCACTTACCATCAGGTGTACTGTGTGCTCGTTTGTCACCCTATCCTATAAAAAAAAACCTTAAATACATTGCCTAAAGTTGTATTCACAAAACTACGTACAAATTAAAAGCGCACCCATATGTTCGAGTGGGCACTCATTCGGCAATGACATTTTCTGTCACTGATTGTGTATCTAGTTTTTTATTAGTAATCGATGGCTGTGAGACATTCTTCCTCAACGGTTACAACGCATCTGTATATCTCTTTATTTGAAGTAAATTGATTGCGGTAGCCACTTTCCAAACACAAGCATTACTTGCTTAAATGGAGACCCCAATCAACTATCTAATTAATTTAAGTTTTATGAAGAAACATAAATTATTTTATTTTATTTATTTTTATTTATTTATACGTGGTAGAGTTATATCTTGATTTTATGAATGGTTCAACTCCATCGGGAAAAGACCACGCTAAAAGGCCACGGCGTGGGAGAGCCGTGCTGCAGCTATATTAATAGTATAGTTGTAGCACGAATGGGTCGGCTCGACCGGGGGAGGACCACGCTCTCACAGAATACCAGCGTAAAATAGCAGTTTAAAACTGCTGTGTTTCGTATAGTGAATATAGAGAACCGGAGACCCTTTTTACTTGAAAAGAGGCATTGCATCTTAGTCTTCACGGATGACAACGCATCTGCATTTTGATTCGCAAGCGAGGATAGCTGTAGATGTCTATGGGCCACAGCAACCACTTACCATCAGGTGGACTGTGTGCTCGTTTGTCACCCTATCCTATAAAAAATACCAACTTAAAAAAGCTTATTACTGCTGGAAACGAGGCATTCCATCTTAATCCTCAGGGGTGACGAAGCATTTGCATTTTGATTCTTAATCGAGAATAGATGTCTAGATGTCTATGGGCCTCAGCATCCGCTCACCATTAGGTGGACAGAGTCCTCGTATGTCACACTTATTCTTTAAAAATAACTTACCATTAGATGGACTGTGAGTTCGTTTGTCACTTGAATTTTATTTAAAAAAAGCGACAGTAATCACTTTATTACTCCTGTGGAGCATGCCGTACTTCATACATTCTCAGTACATTTAAGTTTAACCTCTGTCGCCGAGCATATTATAAAGGTGCTTCAAATTGCAATGAACAATTTCTGAGTTATTGACAGGGGTGTTCACAGCCGGGTTTGGTCGTGTGCTTTGAAATTTAGAATTTAGGGCGAGTTACCGACCCCTCAAAACAACCCAATGTTTCTGAATATTTAATTTAAGACAAATTGAAGCAATGATACAAGAGCACATTACTACAAGAGATTTTTAACTAAAATTGATATGATTTCTAAGTTTTATGTTGTGATTAAGCAGTTGGCCTCGGCACTAAGGGCCGCGTAATTTTGATCTTTAAATATCGAATTGGCTAATAATTTTACTGCAGCGCCACCTATCGAACCCTAGCATAGCTACAAACCACTGTCTCGTATAAACAAATATGTTGTGTAAATATGATTTGAATAGATCAAACTGTTCAGAAGTTACACGATCAATGACAGGCGCACCAACGATTATACCTACAGGGTTATGTTTCAAAGCGCAGCCAAATTTTATATTTAAGTTCGAATAGATAAATAATGAAGCTTTATTTATTCCTAGTAAATAAGGATTCTACTATTATTGGAAACTATCCTAATTGAATGTAACCTAATTGAATGTGATTTATGGGCAATAACTACGCGTACGCGCGCTCCACTGTGTGCGATTCAATTCACAGTGTTTTAAATAAAACTAATTTTACGGATTTTATCGCGTATATTAACTTATTTTATATTCCCGACGTTTCGAGCACTTTACAGCACCCATGGTCACGGGGGGGACTGAGGTGTATGACGTCCCAATGTCATAGTTAACCACGGCTACCTCCAGATTAAAAATTATTAATTTTTGTTCCGATCCACGCAGTATGAACTTACAGTATCATGAAGTCTTGCAGTTGTATGCTTGGGTTGGGATTTAATTTTATTAATTATGGGATCCCAAGCAGATGGTAGCACCCAGCCATCTTCTCTATTGAAATTAGGATGTTTCTTGATTTCAATAGCCTCGCGAATCATCCTTGGAAGGAATCGGTGTTCTTTAGCGAGGATTTGTGGTCTATCAAATCTAATGTAGTGACGGGGGCGATCCTGTACGTGTTCACAGACTGCAGACTTTCCGGAGCGTCTATTCTTCACATCAGCTATGTGTTCTTTAACACGGGTTTTTATAGATCTTTTAGTTTGTCCTATATAAGAGAGACCACATTCACAATCAAGCTTGTACACTCCTGCATCTTGCAGAGGAATATTACACTTGACTGATGGTAAAAACTGACTAATCTTCTTCGGCGGCTTGAAATATGTTTTAATGGAAGCCCGCTTCAAGATGTAGCCAATCTTGTCAGTGACACCTCTGACATATGGCAGTACAGCAGGCACTCGCTCGACTGTGGCCGGCTTCACTCGTTCACTGTGACGTAGGCGCGGGACCCGAAGCTTATTGTCGTGCAAAACTTGCTTGACGTGTTGGAGCTCGGCGGCCAGGTGTTTACTGTCACAGATCCCTCGTGCTCTCTGAAACAAAGATTTACCCACGGTAGCTAACTGTGAAGGATGGTGGTGAGAATCACCGTTTAAATATCTATCTGTATGGGTCTTTTTTCTATACACAGTGTGGCTCAAGGTGTTATCAGGATTCCGAATTACTAACACATCTAGAAAAGCTAAAGAATTGTTTGCCTCTAACTCCATTGTGAAATGAATTTTAGAATTTAAGGAGTTAAGATGGTCTAGAAATGCAGTTACTTTATCTAAAGGGAGAATTGTGAAAGTGTCGTCTACGTACCGCTTGTAGAATCTTGGGTTTACGGGAGAAGTACGCAGGGCTTTCTCCTCAAAGTCCTCCATGAATATATCGGCAACAATGGGAGATACAGGTGAGCCCATCGCCACTCCATCTACTTGCTTGTAGAACTCCTCCTTCCACAATAGGTAGCCAGATGTAAGGCAGTGTCTAAGTAATACTGCATATTCTACGGGCATGTTGTTTTGCTCTAGCCTTCTAGTAACAATCGAGATGCAGTCTTCAACAGGTAAGCATGTGAACAGAAACTGCACATCAAAACTGACCATAGTTTCATTGTCTGCCAGATGTAGGTCTTTAATCTCGCTGACAAAATGGTAGGAATCCTTTGTGTGTGCTCTTGTATGTCCCCTGAGCGGTGAGAGTATATTCGCTAAGTGTTGAGCCAATTTGTAAGTTGGTGAATCGATTTGGCTCACTATAGGACGTAGTGGAGCATTGGGCTTGTGTATTTTTGGTAACCCATACAATTTCGGTGGTTTGGCACACGTAGGTATTATCGATTTTACGTCTAGATTTAATCTTTCGGAGTGTTTCTTTATGAGATCACTAGTTGTTTTGAGTGTGTTATTTGTTGGGTCATTTTTAACCTTTTTATAAGTACTTGCATCCGACAAAAGTTCTTGTATTTTAGAATTATAATCCGACGTATCCATGACTACCGTGGCGTTTCCTTTATCTGCGCGGAGAATCGTGAGTTCTCGTTTATTGCGTAGGTTATTCAACGCTTTAAATTCGTCTTTAGGTAGATTCGGTTTTGGTGTTGAGCTTCGACGTAACACCAAACGTTATGTTACGTCGAAGCTCAACACCAAAACCGAATCTACCTAAAGACGAATTTAAAGCGTTGAATAACCTACGCAATAAACGAGAACTCACGATTCTCCGCGCAGATAAAGGAAACGCCACGGTAGTCATGGATACGTCGGATTATAATTCTAAAATACAAGAACTTTTGTCGGATGCAAGTACTTATAAAAAGGTTAAAAATGACCCAACAAATAACACACTCAAAACAACTAGTGATCTCATAAAGAAACACTCCGAAAGATTAAATCTAGACGTAAAATCGATAATACCTACGTATGCCAAACCACCGAAATTGTATGGGTTACTAAAAATACACAAGCCCAATGCTCCACTACGTCCTATAGTGAGCCAAATCGATTCACCAACTTACAAATTGGCTCAACACTTAGCGAATATACTCTCACCGCTCAGGGGACATACAAGAGCACACACAAAGGATTCCTACCATTTTGTCAGCGAGATTAAAGACCTACATCTGGCAGACAATGAAACTATGGTCAGTTTTGATGTGCAGTCTCTGTTCACATGCTTACCTGTTGAAGACTGCATCTCGATTGTTACTAGAAGGCTAGAGCAAAACAACATGCCCGTAGAATATGCAGTATTACTTAGACACTGCCTTACATCTGGCTACCTATTGTGGAAGGAGGAGTTCTACAAGCAAGTAGATGGAGTGGCGATGGGCTCACCTGTATCTCCCATTGTTGCCGATATATTCATGGAGGACTTTGAGGAGAAAGCCCTGCGTACTTCTCCCGTAAACCCAAGATTCTACAAGCGGTACGTAGACGACACTTTCACAATTCTCCCTTTAGATAAAGTAACTGCATTTCTAGACCATCTTAACTCCTTAAATTCTAAAATTCAGTTCACAATGGAGTTAGAGGCAAACAATTCTTTAGCTTTTCTAGATGTGTTAGTAATTCGGAATCCTGATAACACCTTGAGCCACACTGTGTATAGAAAAAAGACCCATACAGATAGATATTTAAACGGTGATTCTCACCACCATCCTTCACAGTTAGCTACCGTGGGTAAATCTTTGTTTCAGAGAGCACGAGGGATCTGTGACAGTAAACACCTGGCCGCCGAGCTCCAACACGTCAAGCAAGTTTTGCACGACAATAAGCTTCGGGTCCCGCGCCTACGTCACAGTGAACGAGTGAAGCCGGCCACAGTCGAGCGAGTGCCTGCTGTACTGCCATATGTCAGAGGTGTCACTGACAAGATTGGCTACATCTTGAAGCGGGCTTCCATTAAAACATATTTCAAGCCGCCGAAGAAGATTAGTCAGTTTTTACCATCAGTCAAGTGTAATATTCCTCTGCAAGATGCAGGAGTGTACAAGCTTGATTGTGAATGTGGTCTCTCTTATATAGGACAAACTAAAAGATCTATAAAAACCCGTGTTAAAGAACACATAGCTGATGTGAAGAATAGACGCTCCGGGAAGTCTGCAGTCTGTGAACACGTACAGGATCGCCCCCGTCACTACATTAGATTTGATAGACCACAAATCCTCGCTAAAGAACACCGATTCCTTCCAAGGATGATTCGCGAGGCTATTGAAATCAAGAAACATCCTAATTTCAATAGAGAAGATGGCTGGGTGCTACCATCTGCTTGGGATCCCATAATTAATAAAATTAAATCCCAACCCAAGCATACAACTGCAAGACTTTATGATACTGTAAGTTCATACTGCGTGGATCGGAACAAAAATTAATAATTTTTAATCTGGAGGTAGCCGTGGTTAACTATGACATTGGGACGTCATACACCTCAGTCCCCCCCGTGACCATGGGTGCTGTAAAGTGCTCGAAACGTCGGGAATATAAAATAAGTTAATATACGCGATAAAATCCGTAAAATTAGTTTTATTTAAATGTGTAGTGTTCGCGTAAATATAAGAAATCATCACAGTGTTTTTAGTTTTTACCGACCGATCGACCCTTACTAATGTGTGCGTGCGTAGTAAAATAGTATGCGTCAGATTTTTATGAATGACGATCAGTTTAAATAATGCAATACCAGGCATTCTGAATTTAAAAGATAAAAAGGACTGCATGTTTGAGATTTTTTTTAATTATTTTCTTTTCACGATTCGCCTATAATACTTATACTGAACCTACTCTGGAAATTTGGCCGTGTATTACAAAATAACCCTTTATAATAAACCGGATGACTTAATACCGAAAGAAAAAATATAGGGTGTAGTAGGTAAAGAAAGTAGAAGCCTGTGGCATATTCATTTTTTAAATGTATTGTATTTTCATCGACATTTATTTTAATCAAATTGATAATTGAACCATTACTACTAATTTTAAAGCACAATTTTTACCTAGCGACCGGTTCAATTTCGAAGGCTTTACAAACTTATTAACAAGCCGCGCGTAAAGCACATGATATCAATTTCTTAATCAGTCTGTATTTTTTTCCAAAAACCATGTTTAATTATTTTTTTATAAATAATATTTTTAATTTTTACTGTATAGTAAATGAACTAATACTTTAAAATTGAAAATTTTGTACAGCCGACTTCAATATAAATTATTAAGAATAACTGAAATAACTCAAAAACTATTGGTCTGACCTTGATCATATTCATATGGGACCACACGAGAAGTATCAGCTTTCATATAAAAAAAGAATCATCGAAATCAGTGAACCCAGAAAAAAGATATGAGGTAACACATACAAAAAACACACAGTCCAATTGAGTACCGTCTCCTTTTTAAAGTCTGTAGAAAATAAGGCTAGTCTTCTATTATTATTATTATTTTATTACAGCCTATATTTTTCTTTCGTTGATAATATCATCCAGCTATATAATAAAGATAAAGATTCGAATTATAAATTTAGTGACAAAAGGGCTGGTTATTTTCTGCCTCAAAAGCTAAGTACCTATTACCATTCAGCGAGGGAACTTGGATAGTGGTCTTGGCATTACTCTTAGCTCTTAGCGACTCTATGATAAATTTATTATTTTAAAAAATAAACTAAATTATATATATTTTTCTGTCTGCTTTATTGTGGATTTTTTTTTATAAGATAAGGGTGACAAACGAGCAATCAGTCCACCTGATGGTAAGTGGTTGCTGTAGCCCATAGACATCTACATCTATCCTCGGTTACGAATCAAAATGCAGATGCGTTGTCACCCGTGAGAACTTAGATAGGACGCCTCGTTTCCAGTAAAAGGGTATCTGGTTCTCTACAGTCACCATACGAAACACAGCAGCCTTAAGCTACTATTTTACGCTGGTATTCTGTGAGAGCATGGTCCTTCCCCGGTCGAGCCGACCCATTCATGCTACAACTATACCAGTAATACAGCTGCAGCATGGTTCTACCACGTTTTGATATAAAATAATAAGCAAAAAGTCCAAAGTCCAAAAGTCGCATCTCAGCTACTCAGCTGTCATTGTCAATTATGTTTAGATAAATAAATGTATACAGAATTATGTCAAATATAATTTACCTCCGAGAAGAAAAACTCCTCCGTTCATTTCGCGCGATAGCAGGCTTAGGAGTTGGTAGAGGATGAGGTATGTACACGAAAGGTCTTTCGGAGTATTGTGCTCCGACATTATTGCATTTGTCTGCAGCTACTTGTTTATATCCTGTTAAACAAAAGTTAATAATATATTTTTATACCATTAAGATTAAAAAATCAGCACACAGTCTAGCTGATCGTAATTGGATGATAAGATGGTAAGCGGGGGCTTATAGATATAAATCTTAATCAAAAATATAAGTTCGAATACGAAATAAAATGCAGAAATGCATTTTGGTTTCTACTCGAGGAGACGGCTTTACATGCTTTCTAATGCACGGGGAAATACCATTTCTTTACTCAGGGTTGCTATTGAGCATTACTATTGACAGAAAAATCTAACAAATGATTTTGGTCCAACCAGATATTGTAACCCGAGACCACATCATGTTCAGTAGTCGCACATACACATTCGACTGCACCTATAAATATAGTTGCCATAAGCAAAACGCAACGAAGCCTAAATCACGCTATCAAAGTTTCGAAGTACTGCGCTATATATAGAACAGCTCTTATATGACCTAGTCAGACGGTTTCCGTAAAGAGGGTCGCTTCCGATTCGGCAGAAAGGCCACACAAACCAATGCCAGTCTCACAGGTGTTGTTTAGTGGGTAGGCACTTAGGTTTCGCAGTGAGTCCAATATAACCACGGCAGCCGGCTATCGTGGTATGCTTAGAGCATTCACCACCTCCCTCCCTCGCTTCCTGGAGGGTAGCCCTTTAATTTGCTTCGGGCCCAAAAAAAATATCTCTCCTTTTCCTTTCACGGCTAAGAGCTCAGTATGAAATATTGAAACGATAACGGTACAGTATAACATAATTTCAGAAACGCGGGACCTTACAAAAACTGCTCTTTTTTGGCCCACGATTTTTCTAAAACTCTACTTAGGGAATGCAAGAAAAGTAAAGATAGAAAAGTAAGATTCCATCTTAGTCCTCATAGGTGTGATGCATCTTTTTTTTAATACGTTACCCCCACACTAGGATTTTCTCCTGTGTCGTGAAGGCAGTTTACAAACATAAATTGCACAAGGAGAAACATCCAGACCCGGAACAATTATTTTTAGGCTATACAAAATACAAATTCAAATAACAAAATAATACTAAAGGCGGACTTCATGCCGTGAGGCATTCTCTTCCAGTCAGCCCATGGAGTGGTGAGAATTTGACGTAGGTACGGCAATATAGAATAAAATATATTAGGTTATATTAGGTTTTGGACAATCATAGATCTATAGGTACTCACGGTTTTCACGATATCTGAAAGCGCAATTTACTTTCCTAAAGAAGCACTCATTTAAAAATAGCCTATATTTCCATTTGTTCTGTTCTAGTTTTCCTCCACAAACAGGATCTTGTGTATTATTACAGTTAAGGTTCGAGCAGTTGATCTTTTTGAATGTCTCCTTCGTTTCTGGTACAATTCCAGGTTGTTCTTTCCTATGCTTCCTATCTTCTTTATTTGTGTTATCCTTTGCATCATATTCTTGGTTTTTGCCTGATATGAAAACAACATCCTTAGATGGAGCCTCTGAAATTTAAAAAAAACTGTGACTCTTATATACAATGTAAAATAAAAATCATCCCAATAATACCATTCTAATACCAGTAATAAATTCCAAATAAAATTTATTTTTTAGTAATATTTAAAAACAACTAAAACTAAAAATTTAAATTATCATACAGTCCTACTTCCGTGATATAGTGCTAAGGACTTTGGGTAAATTTCCTCACTATATAATTTGTTTATACTTAGAAAGAGTGTACATTATTTACTTTTTTAATTTTGCCAAACCGTAAGCCAGCTTATCGGCAACGAAGCAATTTATCGTTTCGCACACTACTTAATGATAATGTCTGGTACTTACATATAGTTTTTTTTAAATACTAGTAATGCTATTAAACATTACTAATATTCCCTTTAATCACTTCTGGTAAGCTTAAAATACTTGTGTTAGAAGTGGTTCATGACAGTAGTCGAATGGCGGATTGGAACCCACGACCTTTCGAATTCGCGGTCCGCGCTCTGCCATTAGGCTACTGACGCTTATAGTTAAATTAACACATAAATAGTTGAAGAAACATTCACCTCTATGGAATAATATTATTTTAATTACTTAAATTTAATTAAATTAAAATTACTTAATACTGATATTAACTAATATTAGTCTTCGAGTGAAAAAAGAACCAGCCCAAGAGGGCTGTTGACTGCCTGGAACTGTATCCGCGACACATCATCCACAAGAGTTCTTTATGAACATACAGTTCTTTTATGAACTTCAAACTAAGTCAACTTCAATTTACATTATATAAGTAGCCGTAGGGTAGAGGCTTAAGGGAATCTATAACCGTATTTCATCCCGTGGTTATCAGAAATAAGAATAGAATTTTTAAATTTAATACAGATATGTTTAATTTAACAATAGTTCTAAAAATAACTCTGTCCTAAGAAAAATCAGCTAGAAATTTATGGTGACATTTTTTTAACGAACAGTTTACAAACATGTTTTTTTTATAGAAGAGGGGGCGAACGAGCATGCGCCTCACCTGATGATAAGTGACTACCGCCGCCCATGAACAACCGCAACACCAGGGGAATTGCAGATGCGTTGCCGACCTTTTAGAAAGGTGTAAGCTCTTTTTTTGAAGGTCCCTAAGTGGTATCGGTCCGGAAAAATCGCCGGTGGTAAACAATTCCACAGAGAAGTTGTACGAGGAAGAAAACTCCTAGTTGAACGTACATTCGTGGACCGCCAAACATCCAGACGGTGAGGATGGTATCGTGTTACACAATGAGTTACACAAACCATACTAGCAATAGCCAGTTAGTAGTAACCATCTCATTCTCAGGGTTTAATATCATCCATAAATTTTTCCATTGTTATTGTCATCAATACATTTTGTGGTCTACTAAAATCTAGCAGCAAAGTAATGCTGCTGTGTGTGAGTGTAGAGAACCGGAGACTAAATGACCGATCTGGATGCAATACCCATTCTATTTTAGTCCTCACGGGTATTTATGGGCTATGTCATCTACTTACCATCAGGTTGACAATGGTCTCGTTTATCATCTTTATTAAAAGAATCCAAATTGTACCAAAATGTCTTAGCAGTAAATTAAGCAAGTATCACCAAAAATCATCAAGAATTGATTTTGGTCATGATAAACGAACTTACCGGTCTCCACACTAACTTTCTTGTCACTGAGAAGATCACTAACATGACTCGTTAACAAATCTTTCATTTTGACTTCTTCTCTATCATATAAGTAATCTTCATTTCGCTGCACCGGTTTTTCATTAGGTATGAAAACAACATCCTCTTTAGCTTCCAAATATCCTTCTGTTGTGTCCGTGACAATAGGTTTGGTGAGTTTGGGTTCAACTTTGAACATTTCATTACCAACACCTATTTCTGGCGTATCGTGCTTTGCAAGCGATATGGGTTTAGCGTCCTCCACTTCACTGTGTCCCTCATACGTGACTATTAAATCGGAACTATTTATTGGCGTGTGAGAAAGGACGCCTATTGTAGATAAAGAAGTCAAAAGTAACTTAAAATACATATCTACTTATAATTAATTATGTTTTAATAATTTGCTCTAATATGTATAGTTACATTTAGGCAACATTGAAAATAATAAAATTTGAGGAATTTCTTTTGATGAATAGCACGCTTTGTTTTTGAACTGAGTATGGAAGAGAACAATGAGTTTATTGCCCAACACACTTATGAAACAATTCATTGATTTATAACAATGGTGTTTACTTAACCGGCGCTTTTATACGTGGCAAGAGCTACGCCGTAGTTATACCATGGTTGTAGCACAAATGGGTTGGCTCGACCGGAGAAGGACCACGCTCTCACAGAATACCAGCTTAAAATAGCAGCTCAATGTTGCTGTTTTGTATGGTGAGTGAAGAGAACCGGTGATCCCTTTTACTCAAAATGAGGTATTTCATCTTAGTTCTCAGTGGTCAAAACGCATCTGCATTTTGATTATTATTCGATGATAGACATAGATATCAATAAGTCACAGCATCTACTTACATTCAGGGGAACTGTGTGCTCGTTTGTCACCCTTATTCTATAAAAAAAACAATGAAAACTTAACCCCCCTTCCCGCAATTGTCGAGTGTATTAATTAGTATCTATTCGAGGCGAATTTAAGAAAAAAATGTACGTCCAACATCAAAGATCTCTATATCTAAGTCTCAGTGGGCACTGGCCGGTGGGGCCGCAAGCGCATTAACCGTTAGATTTTGTATATTTTTTTAATAAGAAAAAAATAATACCAAATTTGGTTAATGTGGTCTCAACCTAACCTAAAAGATAGTTTGCCTTTTCATTTGATATAATATTTAAAGGGTCTCATTATGGAATCTCTACAAGGTACAAGGTAGATATTACTTACTTACTTACTTATCGTCACGCACAATCCCTGACGGGGTAGCCAGAGAGAACAGATCGCCAAGTGTCACGATCCTTACATACCTCTTTCGCTTCTTTCAGATTCATTATCTTCTTCATACATGCACGTCTAGGTATCCGAGTACTCTTGACCCTCCCCTCTTCGAGCAATTTGCTCACATGGTATTCGAAAGTTAGTCTCGGTCTACCTCGACACCTTTTAATATTAACTTTCGCGCTATATATTTTCTTCACCATTCGGTCTTCACTCATTCTCTCAACGTGCCCAAACCATCGAAGCACGCCCTTATCAATTTTTATGATAAGGTCATCTTTCAAACCTGCCATATTGCGAATCTCTTCGTTTCGCTTTCGGTCGGCCATGGTGACGCCGCACATTTTACGAAGAGATCGCATCTCCACTGCATTCAACTTGCTTTAATGCTTCTTCTGGCACACCCAGGTTTCGCTGCCATATAACAAAGTCGGTACTAACACTGCGTTATGTATTGCAAGGCGTGCACTCTTCACTACGCCTTGCCTTTTGACTAACGCAGTCAGGGCACCATTGACTTTGTTCCCGGCAGCGACACGCCTGTCCACATCTAAATCACATCTTCCATC
The DNA here is from genome assembly GCA_033319125.1 of Parnassius glacialis. Taxonomy (NCBI): domain Eukaryota; kingdom Metazoa; phylum Arthropoda; class Insecta; order Lepidoptera; family Papilionidae; genus Parnassius; species Parnassius glacialis. Next base: position 8,098,025 of record JAVANC010000015.1, on the reverse strand, counting down.
CCGGCTAAAAGCACTACAAGGTAGATATAACGCATAAATAGCGATTTAGTGTCATCTTTGTGACTTTTTATCGAGTCAATTATTATAATTCGCGTTTCTGTCTCAACCCTTGTTGTGTAATTACATTTAGGTAGATTTGCAGATGCTCAAAAAATTAAGTACAATTAATGCAATGTAGAGGTATGCTTCTAGTGTTTTAGCTTACAGGATGACGAATAGAATAGAATAGAATAGAATAATTTTTATTCAATATACCTTACATGTGTAATTGTTATTGAAAGTCATTTTTTACTTTACCACTGGTTCGAAAAAAAACCCTCTGTCCTGGGAAGAACCAGCAAGAAACCCAGCGGGACAATTTTTTTAAAATAAATTTTACAATATAAATGATTACGAACTATTTACAAAATTTATTTTAGAAACTGCTTGGAAGCGACCACCTCATTCCCAGGGGTTATTATCAACCATGTATTCATTTATACTATAATAACCCTTTTTATACAGTTTCAGCTTAATAAAACATTTAAACTTGGTAATAGAGAGAACCTGTACACTTTCCGGGACCTTGTTGTAATAGCGTATACATTGCCCCAAGAATGAATTACTGACTCTGTGGAGTCGAGAAACTGGCATCACTAGCTTGTGTTTGTTCCTAGTATTTACAGAATGTATATCACTTTTTTTACTAAAACTATCTTTGTTTTTGTGAACATACATTAAATTTTCGTAAATATACTGAGAGGCCAAAGTTAATATATTAATTTCTTTAAATTTATCTCTAAGAGACTCTCTCGGTTTTAGATTGTAAATAGCTCTAATGGCCCTCTTCTGTAAAACAAAAATAGTTTCTGAATCAGCCGCATTTCCCCATAGCAAAATCCCATAAGACATTATGCTATGGAAATAACTAAAATAAACTAATCTAGCTGTCTCGACACTAGTGAGACCTCTAATCTTTTTTACAGCATAGGCTGCAGAACTTAGTCTGCTTGCTAATTTGGATATATGGGGGCCCCACTGAAGCTTTGCGTCAAGAGTGATGCCAAGAAAAACAGTAGATACAACAGGGCTCAATTCCTCCCCATTTAAAAACACATTGGTATTCAGATTTTTAACATTCGTTGTTGTAAATTTAACACAATTAGTTTTATTTCCGTTCAAATGCAGATTATTAACGTTAAACCAATGCACTAATTTTGATATAGCATTATTCACTTCATGGTGATGATGATGAAAGAAAAGACAAAGTTACAGTTGAGTTTCGCGCCATCATAGATTGATTTTATATTTTTACCAAAATATGTTAAAAGTAAATTAATGTTTCTACTGTTTATTATTATTTAAAGAACTATTTATGGCACCTGCGACTTCGTCCACGTTACTTGATATGTTAACAAAGTTTTTTTATGTGTGAAGGAAAAATATCAAAAAGATCGCAAGCAAAAATATATTTTGCTTACAATGTTTTTTTGTAAACAGTGTTATTCGTTGCATGTAATGTTCACTGGACACGTAGTGCTTATAAAATCGTTGTTTCTTACTTTAATAACTTTATATTAAATGAAATTATCGCAATATTTTTTTTAGACAAGGGCCAAGTGTCTAAGTAATAAAACTTAGAAAACCTAATTGAAATCTATCCAGTAGTTTTTTCCGTGATACGGGCATAACTGCAAACCTCTATCATTTTATTTATATGGATTAGATAACAAAGCAGACAAGTGATGATAAGTGGTTGATGTGGCATATCGATACCTACATCTATCCTCAATTTAATTATTTAATGAGGAATAATTTAGATGCAATGTCATTCTTCAGGCCTAAGATAGAATGCCACGTTACCAGAAAAACGTGTCTCCGGGGTTCTCTTCATTCACCACACGAAATTAAGAAACAGCAGCATTAAGCTGCATTTCACGTTGGTATACTGTAATAAACACGCGGTATGTCGTGTACGTAGACCACGTGGTACACAAATGACTTGACCGGGGAAGGAACATGCACTCATAGAGCACCAGTCACGCTTTAGTATTGAAACTGTAGCACAAATTATTCGGTTAGATAAGCAAAGAGCAATGCTCCAATTAAAGAAGGAAAGTAAATAAAAAGCTAATATATTCTTTCTGAGACGGTTTTGAAGAAGAGTAAATTCGCCGCGCTGCCCCAAGTCCCAATATCTTTAGGCAAATATCACATGTCTTTGAAATATTTTTAAAAACAATTTTTTTAAATTTCTTAAACCTGGGATTGGGGTGAATATGATTGTATAGATTATATAGATGACAATTCACAATGTTTAAGTCTGAATTTCATTACACGGCTTCTCTTATGAACTATAATGCACTAAAAATGTAAAAATACCGGCGACGGTAAGACCATCAAAGGTGCGAGTCATCTGGTACTACGACTGCTATTGTACCTGCCAAGGTACTGATTACGGCAAATGTTTCTTGCAATGTTTGAGACCCTCCGGTGAATTGTTAATAACTATAGAAGGAAGTAATAAGTCAATGTACATAGATTTAGAGGTTGGACGTACGTTGTTAATTCTAAAATTCTCCCGTCTTTAAATCATTTCGCTTCGACAATGCAACGAGTGTACTTTTTCATACCTTCACACCGTACAACAAGACGGCCTGAAAGATATTCTGATAATGTCAAGTCAGTCATGGAAGACACCAGAATCATATATATAAGCCTGTCAGTTAATAAACAAGTTTAAAAGTTTATTAAAATAGAATAATTGTACAAAAAGGGTCATTATTATATCAAGGAATACATGAATGAAAATAAGTCCTGGGAATAAGGTGATCGCCACCATGCTGGCTCTATTAAAATACATTTGAAAATTGTACAAACAAAATTATTGTAAAGTGAGATATGTTTAAATAAAGTCCCGCGGAGTTTCTTGCTGGTTCCTTCCACGACCGAGGTATTTTCCGAACTAGTGGTAAATAAAAAATGACTTTCAATAAGTATTATGTAATAAGCAATATTAAATAAAAATAATTCTATTCTGTTCTATAATATAATAATTATATAGCGTAAGGCATTTTCTTATAGCTATCATAGGTGACAACTAGGCTTGCCAACCGTCTCGTATTTTCCAGGACGTCCCGCTTCGGGGTCAATTTTGGGCCGTCCTGCCGTGACCCCATGCGGGACTCCTTTTGTCCCGAAATCAGTGATTATATGATATAAGTTTCCATCTCGTACCAACTACATTTTTGTTACACATTATTTAAAAAAATCTAAGCAATTTGTATGTGGTGTATTGTGTCCCGCGTAATATATCCAATTCCCGGATATCGAGCTGGGTAATCCCGGAAATGCCTTTTTGGAGTTGGCAAGCCTAGTGACAATGGACATTTCTCTCTATGTCCAGCAATGTACAATGTTCATAGCATTGATAATCAATACTATTTTCAAAAATATTAACAAGTCCGCAACTGAACACTTCCCTCCCTCAAGGAATGCCACAAAGCACTGTCCAGAGTCGCCTACATCCATCGACTACCCCTATCTTATTAGTTGTGCATTCCAGCTAGTGGAGGACCGCTTTACATTTGATAAAATATCGATCTGAGACGTGACATGGCCGTATGATGAAACTTTAAGCTTAGCAAGCTATCATGAAGGCTATGCTAGAAGTTTTTCTTCGTGATAGAATACGCAATGAAGATACTTGCAATAGAACTAGGGTATGCGACATAGCCCAACGGGTCTGTCGGCTGAAATGGCTCCGTAACTCGAAAACCTGACAACCGATGACGAAGAAATATTTTCCTTCAGTGTAGCCTTATAATGCAAAAACATAAATAGAATTTATTATACTAGAGAAATAGCCATTCTGTCGACTACTCTATGGTGTCCCCCAAGGTTTTCTATCATGTCTTCTACTATTTATCTTATATAAGTTAAGCATGTATACAAAAAGAACAAATACTTACATTTTGCATGCATACTCGGGAAAAATATATTATTCATGTAAAGTACGGTAACCGTTCCAACCGAATGGCGGATTACGCTCCCCTTTTATAATGAGAGCAAGCATGTGCCCTGCAGCGAAATATAGGTAGGTTGTTATTGTTAAATTATATTACCCTGTTGTCGACCAAATTAACTATTTCCTTTGTATTTGACTACGAGAATAATAAATTTGATACAAAATAACATAACGAACGTAAATATCATAACATTTTTTTATATTATTATTATAAGTATTTTTAAAACGTTACCCTCACACTAGGATTTTCTCCTGTATCGTGGAGGCAGTTTACAAACATAAATTGCACAATGACAAACATCCTATGCTTTGGCATATGGTCTAACACAACTGGTTACTTCGCCTACGCGGATCCCAGATGTGGAAGACCATGTACCTTCCCTGTTGGACCTTCTGCTGACCTCTCATCCGGACGGATATCAGGTCTCCGTCGATGCCCCTCTGGGCTCTTCGGACCATTGTCTGTACCGGAGTACGGTGCCACTCACGCTCCAATCGCAGTTGCGATCTACAGCTTGCCGCCGTGTTTGGCACTATAGGTCAGCTGATTGGGACGGGATGCGGTCTTTTTTTGCATCCTACCCTTGGGGGCGGGTTTGCTTCTCGCCGGAAGATCCCAGCGTTGTTGCCGATTCTGTTGCTGATGTGGTACTTCAGGGTATGGAACTTTTTATTCCATCTTCTGTGGTGCCCATCGGAGGCAGATCCCAGCCATGGTTTGGTCGCTCCTGTAAAATAGCATCACGCTATAAGCAGAAGTGCTACCAGGCCTGGGCTGACGCATCAACGTCTCGGGATGTAAACACCAGCGCATTAAAAAAGAAGTATAATTCCGCCTCCAGGTCCTTCAAAAGCGTCATTGCCAAGGCAAGGTCTGAGCACATCGGCAGAATTGGCGAGAAGCTAGTTCGCCTTCCTTCGGGAACCCGTGCATTCTGGTCTCTCGCCAAGACTGTCCAAGGGAACTTCTGTCAGCCATCTCTTCCATCTCTGCACAGAGAGGACGACTCACTGGCCCATGCCGCAAAGGAGAAAGCCGATCTGTTGAGCTCTCTTTTTGCGTCCAACTCGACTCTAGATGACGGGGGGAACACACCGCCGACCATCCCGCGATGTGAGTGCTCCATGCCGGATGTGCGATTTACACAGCGCTCGGTCCGCAAAGCACTCTTCTCCCTGGACGTCAACAAGTCGAGTGGGCCCGATGGAGTCCCTCCCATTGTGCTGAAGACGTGTGCTCCGGAGTTGGCACCGGTTTTAACGCGTCTTTTCCGGTACTCCTACTCCCAAGGCGTAGTCCCGAACTCATGGAAGACAGCTTTGGTGCACCCGATCCCTAAAAAAGGCGACCGCTCAGACCCGTCCAACTACAGGCCTATCGCCATCACCTCCTTGTTCTCCAAAATAATGGAAGCCATTATAAACTGCCAGCTCATGAGGTACCTTGAGGATCACCAGCTGATTAGTGACCGCCAGTACGGTTTTCGTCGGGGTCGATCAGCTGGTGATCTTCTAGTCTACTTAACTCATAGATGGGCAGAGGCAGTAGAGTCCAAGGGGGAGGCATTAGCCGTTAGTTTGGACGTAGCGAAGGCCTTTGATCGGGTCTGGCACAAAGCGCTTCTTTCGAAGCTTCCTTCCTATGGGCTTCCCGAGAAATTGTGCAAATGGATCACCAGTTTCCTTGCTGATCGGAGCATCAAGGTCGTAGTAGACGGTGAATGCTCTGATTTCAAGCCTATCAACGCTGGTGTTCCACAAGGCTGCGTGCTATCACCAACGCTGTTTCTCCTGCATATCAATGATATGTTGCTAACTGGCAGCATTCATTGCTATGCGGACGACAGCACTGGTGATGCCTTATATACCGGCCGTGCCAATATTTCTCGGGAAAACGTCGCCGAGTACCGGGACAAACTTGTGTCTGAAGTCGAATCTTTGCTTAACAAAGTCTCGGATTGGGGGCGACTAAATCTAGTCCAGTTCAATCCCCAGAAGACACAAGTTTGCGCGTTTACCGCTAAAAAGAACCCCTTTGTCGTATCTCCTCAGTTTCAAGGCACTCCCCTTACTGCCTCAGCCAGTATCGGAATCCTTGGCGTCGACATATCGAATACTGTGCAGTTTCGTGGTCACTTGGAAGGGAAGGCCAAATTGGCCTCTTAAAAGCTTGGCGTGCTCAGCAGAGCGAGACAGTATTTCATGCCGGCACATCGCTTGCAACTTTACAAAGCGCAAGTTCGGCCCCACATGGAATACTGTTCTCATCTCTGGGCCGGGGCACCCCAGTGCCAGCTCCTTCCACTTGACCGCATCCAGCGCAGAGCGGTTCGAATCGTCGACGACCGAGTTATTTCTGATCGGCTCGATACACTGGCACTGCGTAGAGATGTTGCATCTCTTTGCGTATTTTATCGCATTTATCACGGGGAGTGCTCTGAGGAATTGTTTGGACTAATTCCAGCCGCTCAATTTCACCATCGCACATCGCGACAAAACTCGCGTTACCATCCATACCATCTGGATGATTGGCGGTCCACGACTGTGCGATTTAGAAGAAGTTTTCTCCCTCGCACGACTTCCTTGTGGAATCAATTACCACCAGCGAATTTTCCGGACCGATACGACTTAGGAACCTTCAAGAAAAGAGCTTACACCTTTCTAAAAGGTCGGCAACGCATCTGCAATTCCCCTGGTGTTGCGGTTGTTCATGGGCGGCGGTAGTCACTTACCATCAGGTGAGCCGCATGCTCGTTTGCCCCCTATTCTATAAAAAAAAATCCAGACCCGGAAAAATTATTTGTAGGCCATACAAATATTGGTTCCGTGCGGGTTTCCAACCCGCGGCCCCCAGCGCTGCAATTCATTGCTAAGCCACTGCGCCACGGAGCCGTCAATATTATGTTATGATATTTATGGTTATAGCACTATATATCTATTATAGTTGTAATACGAATGGGTCGACTCGACGAAAGTAGGACCACGCTCTTAATAATACCAGCTTAAAATAGCAGCTTAATGCTGGTGTGTTTCGTTTGATGATTGTAGGGAATGGGAGACCCTTTTTACTGGCATTCCATCTCAGTCCGTATGGGTGACCACTATTATTCTATAAAAAACACACATCTAAACTGTTTACTTTGAATTTGATATATCATAACATCTTTTAGTTGCTATCCTCTGTTTCCCTTCTCTTTATCGCAATTGGCGTTACTCGTGAGATGATTATGGGGTAGTGGATTCTCTTACTCTTACTATTGATCTTCAATATATTGCCGTCGATAAACTTCTATCTAGGGTGTCCCTAGCCAGTTCTTCTGCAGCATATATTTTCTCTGTCACTCTTTCTTTATTCATCCTTTCTACGTATCCAAACCACCGAAGTAATCAATTTCTTAGAACAAATTTTTTAGTCACAAAATTCTCAGATAATCTACACTTTTATTGTATAGCACAATTTCACATCCTATTCTCTTGAGTTATACCTAACATAGTTAATGACAGGTTTTTATATTCCACAAACGTCTCGTTCTCTGTAAAGATCCGTTTTATTTTGTACGAGGTGCATGTAGACCTACCAACGGCCAGGATTTGTCCTGATAAGTCAAGACTTTTGACTCTTTTCAGGATTACGATCGAATTTTAGAAATTTCAGGCTTTTTATAATACGTTAATAAAATACAGTAAATATTTTACGCGAGAGGGATGAAATTTGCGACATGAATTGATCGCGTGAGTAGAGATTCACAGTAGTAAATTATATTTGCAACAAAATATCAGGATTTTGCAATAAAAATCATGTTATTTGCCTGGACTTTTGAATTTTCTATCTGGTAACCCTAGGTGCATGCAAAACCAGTTTATATTACAAACAATTCATTCACTTGCATAAGATAATAGTTGAACTGGTGTTTTGTTTTAAAAAAGAGGTTTTAATGCTACTACATTTACTACATTAATACATACTACCTACATTAACTAAAAAAAACGGCTCGTAAAACAGAACGAATCGTTTTTAATATAGAAATACGACAGAACAGCATTGTGAATTACTATACGTGCGTTTTAAATTTTCCGCGATAGAATGTCCTTCTCAATTCTACTATCCACGTTAAGCCCACATCCTAAATACACAAACTGAACCAATGACTGCCAATAATCTTCCACTCACCAGATGTCGCTACTTGTAACTAAGGTAAAGTTCTGTTGCACAGTGTCACTTAATTGAGAAATTATTTTTAAATAATAGTTTATCAGTTTATAGAGTGTTATATTAATACACTACACAATGCGCCAGTGATTTGATCTTTAATTTTTTGTACTTTATACCCCTTTTTATTTATTTTTAGTTATATTTATAGTTTGGTTTATTTATTTTTAATCTCATTAATATTATATATAACTAATAATACAGAAAGACAAGTTAACGTTTACATTTTTCTAAGAATATATATTCCCCTCTATGAAATCTGTCAACTGATTAATCTTATTGTAAAGTAGCGCCGCCCTGGTGGCAGAAAAAGTCGTGGATGCCCTCCTTGCTCAACCACTTCCCATTCTCTTCTTATTAATAGGCGCAGGACCACTTTTTATAGGAGAGGTGGCAAACGAGCATGCGTCTCACCTGATGGTAAGTGACTACCGCCGCCCATGAACAACTGCAACACCAGGGGAACCACGGGAATTGCAGATGCGTTGCCGGCCTTTTAAAAAGTAGGCTCTTTTCTTGAAGGTCTTAGGGACTGTCGTACTTTTCTATATAGGAGTCTTTTTATAGTATAAGGGTGAAAAACGAGCACACAGTTCACCTGATGTTAAGTGGTTGCTAGACATTTACATGTATCCTCAATTACGAATCAAAACAGATGCGTCATCACCTGTGAGAACAAGATGGAATGCCTTGTTTCCAGTAAAAAGGGTATCCGGTTCTCTACACTCACCATACGCAACACAGCGACGTTCAGCTTCCATTTTACGCTGGTATTCTGTGAGGTCTGGTAAACCATTCTCTAACCTATTTCTGCCGCCAATCAGTAGTGACTGCACTGCTGTGTTCCGTCCAAAAGGATATAAGAGCCAGTATTTACAGGCTATGGGAGTGTCTATCTTATTCATCAGAGATAACGACGCTTCTGTAACCTAGTTTGTTTGAAGTTCGTGGACTAATATAAATTCGTTTGTCACTTCAGTTTTATTAAAAAAAAAACATATATCGTTTTGCTTTCTTCTCTTTTAAAAATTATCACTTTCGTCTTACTTTCGTTCACTTTCATTCCCCTTTCTTTGAATTAAAATATGATAAAGAACTTTAAAAAAGTAAAACGGCTCGGTTGCGCAATTTCCAAGCGATTTTCTGTGGTGCTTTAAACACGTAGGTATTTGTATGACATTGTCCCAGGTCTAGATGTTTTTCCACAATGTGCCACTTTTGAAAAATTTGAACTCTCTAATGAGGTCTAATAATTTTACGCTCACCAGATGTCGTTAGATGAGACTGAGGTAAAGTTATTTGTTATACAGTGTTAATAAAATTTAGAAGTTGCATTTTAAATAAAAGTTTATCGATTTCTACAGTATTTAAATACACTAAACAATGGTCTGGTCTCTATTTTTATTTTATGAAAATCCGTAGTTTGGTTTATTCATTTATTATCTAATAGATATATAATATTAGGTACACTAATATTTCAGAAAGAAAAATGAGGTATTTTCATTTTCAGAACAAATTAACTTCACCTGCTAAGAAATCTGTTAAATATTTCACCAAATTTCTTAGTGGCGCCGCCCTGTTGTTAGAAAAATTCGTGTAGTTCTTGTCGTTGTATCTTTTCAATAGGACATAATGTTTGTACTTCAGATTATTAAAACCCGTAACAGTGCCATCTGTTAGATGTTTCTTGAACTACTTAAAGGTTTTATATTTCAGTGACGCTAAGTAGAAAGAACCGTTTCAGTTTCTTTTCCAATGCACAGATGGCGCGTAAGAATAATGTACGTTATTGATTAACTGCATAGTTTTCAAGAGGGGTTAGATGTTTAAAAACATCATGTCGAATGTAAATTTTTTTTATTCATACTGCAAAATCCTAATTATTTTATTAATACGCATTATTCTTTTATTAAACAAGAAACTGACATAAAACCGTTGGCTCTATAGCGTAGTTCGAATAACGCACGGAACACGATGGCGGATTTAAATTATGAGCTATAACGATAAATAATTGTTCCAGATCTGGATGATTATGCAGGTGCAATTTACATAATATGTAAAACGGTAGAATTTATAATATTATGTTTATATTATATGTTACATGAAAACGTTTTAAAAATATAAAAATAGAGAAATGAAGTTAATTATAAACTTTATAGGATTTTCCCGTGTATCGTGGATGCAGTTTACAAACATAAATTGAACAAGGACAAACATCCAGACTCGGAACAATTATTTGTAGGCCATACACATACTTCAAACCGTCGTTAATAATTGTTATATCCTGGTTAGTGTTGCCCAAATGCAAAAACAAGACGAGACTTAGCCAGTCTTGGTCTTGGTCTCTGTCTTGCAGCAAGAGTCTCGCAAGTCTCGCAATTGCCTATTAGCCTATTGATATTTATTAAACGTTACTTTAGATCTTAGAACAACTTAACAGGGTAGGTGCATTTTGAGCTTGAATTAACATATATATATATATATATATATATATATATATATATATATATGTATATATATGTATATATATATATATATATATATATATATATATATGTATATATATGTATATATATATATATATATATATATATATATATATATATATATATATATATATATATATATATATATATATGTTGTGTGTAAAGACCAAACAAATAATTAAATGTCTAAATATTTAATGAGAAATTCGAAAAATGAACTGACACCGGATGAGGTTTGACTCACGACCTAGGCGATCCGTGTATTTTCATCATCATCAACATCATTACAGCCCTTCACAAGTCCACTGCTGAACATAGGCCTCCCCCAAGGAATGCCACAAAGCACGGTCCTGAGCCACCTGCATCCATCGACTTCCTGCATTTCTTACTAGGTCGTCACTCCATCTCGTGGGGGGTCGCCCTACACTTCGCCTACCGGTACGAGGCTGCCACTCAAGAACCTTTCTTCCCCATCGGTTGTCGGTTCTTCGAGCTATATGGCCGGCCCACTGCCACTTCAGCTTACTAATCCGTTGGGCTATGTCGGTTACTCTGGTTCTGCTGCGGATATACTCATTCCTAAGTTTATCACGCAGAGAAACTCCGAGCATAGCCCTCTCCATAGCTCGCTGAGCGACCTTGAGCTTCCTCATATGGCCAGCAGTGAAGGACCACGTCTCAGTTCCGTAAGTCATCACTGGCAACACGCACTGGTTGTACAATCTCCTTTTAAGGTTTTGAGGTATGTCTGACGAGAAGATGTGTCGTAGCTTCCCGAACGCTGCCCAGCCGAGTTGAATCCGTCGATTGACTCTCGGTCGAAGTTGGACTTACCTAGTCAGACTATTTGTCCCAGGTAAACATACTCGTCAACAACTTCGAGCTTAGTGCTCCCAACAACTACCGGCCTAGGTGTGACATGGACATTAAACATAATCTTTGTTTTGTCCATATTCATCTTAAGACCTATCTGTTGGGAGACACTATTGAGGTCATTGAGCATAGTGCTTAGGTCGTCCAGCGATTCTGCCCTAAGGACTATATCGTCGGCAAATCGAAGGTGAGTGATGTACTCGCCATTGATGATAATACCGTATCCTTTCCAGTTCAGAAACTTGGAAACGTCTTCCAATGCAGCGGTGAAGAGTTTCGGGGATATAACATCACCCTGTCTTACACCTCTCTGCAATTGGATAGGTTTCGTACTCTGGTTCTGTACTCGGATAGCCATCGTAGCTCTACTGTACAAACACTTCAGCACTTCGATATACCGACAGTCAACTTGGCACCGCTGAAGGGACTGCAGCACCGACCAAATTTCGACGGAATCAAAGGCTTTCTCATAGTCCACATACGCCAGACATAGTGGCAAATTGTACTCTTCGGACTTCTGTACAATTTTCCGAAGGGTATGTATGTGGTCTATGGTGCTAAAGCCCTTTCGGAATCATTATCTGTCTAGAAAGAGCTTGATAGACCCTCATCAATCAATCCTATATGAAATGGAATAACAGAGTTATACAATTTACTATTTATTTAAATAAAAAATTAAATACAATACAAATTAAATTACATTACAGTATACCTACAATAGCTTTGACATTACTGTTACTTTATACTACGTTAATTTAACTAAATTTGCCTAGGTACGTTACTTGCTGTATTTATCTAGGTACTTACTAACTACTAGAGTACGATAGAAGTTAATAAATCGACACTGCTAATCACTTTTTGGAAGTGTATGATTTTAAAACACAAATTGCGCGAATATGACTTCACTCATTCGAAATTCAAAATTTAAATATTTTTCATTCACGTAGGCATTATAAATACACTTTTGAATAGTCATATAATCACTGTTCTCCGCAATTTTTTCTTCTCCATGTTCAGGGGTGCTTTTTTTTTATAGGAGAGGGGGCAAACGAGCATGCGGCTCACCTGATGGTAAGTGACTACCGCCGCCCATGAACAACTGCAACACCAGGGAGGGATTTGCAGATGCGTTGCCGGCCTTTTAAAAAGGAGTACGCTCTTTTCTTGAAGGTCCCTAAGTCGTATCGGTCCGGAAAAATCGCTGATGGTAATCGATTCCACAAGGAAGTCGTGCGAGGAAGAAAACATCTTCTAAATCGCACAGTGGTGGACCGCCAATCATCCAGATGGTGTGGATGGTATCGGGAGTTCTGCCGCGATGTGCATTCGTGAAATTTGGCGGCTGGGATTAATCCGAACAATTCCTCAGAGCACTCCCCATGGTAGATGCGAAAGAAAATGCAAAGAGATGCAACATCTCTTCGCAGCGCCAATGAGTCGAGCCGATCGGAAAGGACTCGGTCGTCGACGATTCGAGCCGCTCTGCGCTGGATGCGGTCAAGTGGAAGGAGCTGGCACTGGGGAGCCCCTGCCCAGAGATGGGAACAGTATTCCATGTGAGGCCGATCCTGCGCCTTGTAAAGTTGCAGGCGGTGTGCCGGCATGAAATACTGTCCCGCTCTGCTGAGCACGCCAAGCTTTTTAGAGGCCAATTTGGCCTTCTCTTCCAAGTGACCACGAAACTGCACGTCACTCGATATGTCGACGCCGAGGATTCCGATACTGGCTGAGGCAACCAGGGGAGTGCCTTGAAACTGAGGAGATACGACAAAGGAGTTCTTTTTAGCGGTAAACGCGCAAACTTGTGTCTTCTGAGGATTAAACTGGACTAGATTTAGTCGCCCCCAGTTCGAGACTTTGTCCAGCAAAGACTCGACTTCAGACACAAGTTTGTTCCGGTACTCGGAGACGTTTTCCCGAGAAATATTAGCACGGCCGGTGTATAGAGCATCACCAGTGCTGTCATCCGCATAACAATGAATGTTACCAGTTAGCAACATATCATTGATATGCAGAAGAAACAGCGTTGGTGATAGCACACAGCCTTGTGGAACACCAGCGTTAATAGGCTTGTAGTCAGAACATGCACCGTCTACAACGACCTTGATGCTCCGATCTGCAAGGAAGCTGGTGATCTAATTGCACAATTTCTCGGGAAGCCCATAGGAAGGGAGCTTCGAAAGAAGCGCTTTGTGCCAAACCCGATCGAAGGCCTTCGCAATGTCCAGACTAACGGCCAACGCCTCCCCCTTGGACTCTACTGCCTCCGCCCATCTATGGGTCAGGTAGACCAGAAGATCACCAGCTGATCGACCCCGACGAAAACCGTATTGGCGGTCACTAATCAGCTGGTGATCCTCAAGGTACCGGATGAGCTGGCAGTTGATAATGGATTCCATTATTTTGGAGAACAAGGAGGTGATCGCGATAGGCCTATAGTTGGACGGGTCTGAGCGGTCGCTTTTTTTAGGAATCGGGTGGACAAAAGCTGTCTTCCATGAATTCGGGACTACGCCTTGGGAGTAGGAGTACCGGAAAAGACGCGTTAGGACCGGTGCCAACTCCGGAGCACACGTCCTCAGCACAATTGTGGGGATTCCGTCAGGCCCACTCGACTTCTGGATGTCTAGGGAGAGAAGTGCTTTGCGAACCGAGCGCTGTGAGAACAGCACATCCGGCATGGAGCACTCACACCGCGGGATGGTCGGCGGTGTTTTCCCCCCGTCATCAAGAGTCGAGTTGGACGCGAAAAGGGAGCCTAAAAGGTCGGCTTTGTCTTTTGCGTCATGGGCCAGTGAGTCGTCCTCCCTGTGCAGAGATGGTAGTGATGGCTTACAGAAATTCCCTTGGACAGCCTTGGCGAGAGACCAGAATGCACGGGTTCCCGAAGGAAGGCAAACTAGTTTCTCGCCAATTCTGCCTATGTGCTCTGACTTTGCCTTGGCAATAACTCTTTTGAAGGACCTGGAGGCGAAGTTATACTTCTTTTTAAGTATGCTGGTGTTTACAGCCCGAGTCGCCGAAGCCGCAGCCCAGGCTTGATAACACTCCTGCTTACTGCGTAATGCAGTTTTACAGGAGCGACCAAACCAAGGCTGAGATCTGCCTCCGATGGGTACCACAGATGATGGAATAAATAGTTCCATTCCCTGTAGCACCACATCAGTGACAGAGTCAGCAACAGCGCTGGGATCATCCGGCGAGAAGCAAACCCGCCCCCATGGGTAGGATGCAAAGAAAGACCGCATTCCGTCCCAATCCGCCGACCTGTAATGCCAAACACGGCGGCAACCTGCAGAACGCAACCGCGAAGGGAGCGTGAGTGGCACCATACTCCGGATCAGACAGTGGTCCGAAGAGCCGAGAGGGGCATTGACGGAAACCTGATATCCGTCCGGATGAGAGGTCAGCAGAAGGTCCAACAGGGAAGGTGTATGATCCTCTACATCTGGAATCCACGTAGGCGAAGTAACCAGTTGTGTCAGACCATATGCCAAGGCAAAGTCATAAACAGATCTCCCCGCATGATCGGTTAAACGTGAACCGAGCCATTCGGCATGGTGGGCGTTAAAATCGCCAAGGATCACGATCTCTGCGGATGGGACCTGTTGTAGCAAGGAATCTGTAGCCATTTGGACGTGGTCGATGAGTCGGTCTGTTTCGGCATTACCGCTATGGGACCTATAGAGGCACCCGTAGACGCGCGGATGGTCGTCGCTATCTACTCGTAGCCAAAGGAACCTTCAAGACTGCCGAGGCGTCGAGAACAGATGTCCTCTCTGACATACACGCAATCTCCAGCCCGAGGCACAAAGGAGTGCTCCAATTTGTACCCCGGGTAGGAGAGATACGAAATATCAGCCGGAGAGGAAACCTGCGTCTCGGTCAGGAAGAGCAAGGCCGGCTTCGCCGTCTCGAGATGGTAGTGGACGGCGTTTAGGTTAGAGTGAAGTCCCCTGATATTGCAGAAATTCACGGATAGCGTGTCAGAGGTCGCCTTGGTATTGTTGCTCAGTTTGCCCCGAGCAGTTATGTTTTTGAGCGGAATTTTGCCCCCCCCAGAATACGCGGGGCAGCCTGAGCACCCACGCTCAGGATTGGAATAACATGGTCGTGGATGCTCAGCGAGGGATTCTCCAGGGGTACTGGTACCCTCCTGGGGTAGTCTAATGTGTAATTCCGCTACCATGTTGATTGAGGGGGGGGGGGGGGGTTGCGCCTCCGGCCACCTGCGCTCGCCAGACGAAACGCAGAAGCAGGGCTTCTACTTCACGCCGGTATTCTGTGAGGTCGTGGTACCAACCCGGCTCGAGCCGGCCCATACGTGCAACAGCAAAAACTGCTGTGTGGCTCTACCACCGTTAATGCTGCACCGTGCTGATTCTTCTGAGAAGAATCATGGAAAAAAAGTAAGAAACTGAGTAGTTGTTCTTTTGAAAATATTTTTACAATAGTACTATAATTATGTAAAGCGATAAGTCAAACATAAAATATCAAATATATATATATATATATATATATATATAGATATATATATAGATATAGATACCAAATCGGTATACAAATTTCTAGTTAGTCCTGTGTAGTACGATAGGTCAGTTCCAAGCATTTTATCATTAAGATAATCATTTACAGAACAATATGCTTTTTTGGCTAAACAAGCTTTAATGCGCGACTTAAATTGAAAAGGTGAAAGATCTAATATTTCTTTTGGAATCTTGTTATAAAAAGCGTATACCGCTACCCAAGAATGAACATATACTTTGTGTAATTTTAATTTTATTTCTATTTGAATACCAGCGTAAAATAGCAGCTTAATGCTGTACTTCGTATGGTGAGTGTAGAGAACCGGAGACCCTTTTTACTGGAAAAGAGGCATTCTATCTTAGTCCTCACGGCTGACAACGCATCTGCATTTTAATTCGCAAACGAAGGTAGATGTAGATGTCTATGGGCCACAGCAACCACTTACCATTAGGTGGACTGTGTGCTCATTTGTGTCCCTATTCTATAAAAAAAAACTATTAAAGTTGTGCAAATCACTATTCGTTACATGTAAGTGAATGTTTTGTAATACATACGTGATATTTTGCAAAAATATATTGTGATTGCAACAGTCAAGATATCAATATCTTTAAACAGTTCTCTCAGATATACTCGGCTCCTAAGCAGTACATAGATCTTATTGCACGCTTTTTATTTTATATCATCATTTTATCATCATCATTACAGCCCTTCACAAGTCCACTGCTGAACAAAGGCCTCCTACAAAAGAATGCCACAAAGCACTGTCCTGAGCCACCTGCATCCATCGACTTCCTGCATGTCTTACCAGGTCGTCACTCCATCTCGTGGGGGGACGACCTACACTTCGCCTACCGGTACGAGGCTGCCACTCGAGAACCTTTCTTCCCCATCGGTTGTCGGTTCTTCGAGCTATATGGCCGGCCCACTGCCACTTCAGCTTACTAATCCGTTGGGCTATGTCGGTTACTCTGGTTCTACTGCGGATATCCTTATTCCTAAGTTGATCACGCAGAGAAACTCTGAGCATAGCCCCCTCCATAGCTCGCTGAGTGACCTTGAGCTTCCTCATACGGCCAGTAGTGAAGGACCACGTCTCAGTTCCGTTAGTCATCACTGGCAACACGCACTGGTTGTACAATTTCGTTTTAAGGTTTTGAGGTATGTCTGACGAGAAGATGTGTCGTAGCTTCCCGAACGCTGCCCAGCCGAGTTGAATCCGTCGATTGACCTCTCGATCGAAGTTGGACTTACCTAGTCGGACTATTTGTCCCAGGTAAACATACTCGTCAACAACTTCGAGCTTAGTGCTCCCAACAACTACCGGCATAGGTGTGACATGGACATTAAACATAATCTTTGTTTTGTCCATGTTCATCTTAAGACCTATCAGTTGGGAGACACTATTGAGGTCATTGAGCATAGTGCTTAGGTCCTCCAGCGATTCTGCCATAAGGACTATATCGTCGGCAAATCAAAGATGAGTGATGTACTCACCCTTGATGTTAATACCGTATCCTTTCCAGTCCAGAAGCTTGAAAACGTCTTCCAATGCAGCGGTGAAGAGTTTCGGGGATATGACGTCACCCTGTCTTACACGTCTCTGCAATTGGATAGGTTTCGTACTCTGGTTCTGTACTCGGATAGCCATCGTAGCTCTACTGTACAAACACTTCGGAAACCGGCTTGTTTGGGAGGCTGGAAGTCGTCAAGTCTGCGCGCGAGACGATTCGTAATGACTCTCGAAAACAGCACGTAGACGCGGCTCAGAAGGGAAATCGGTCTGTAGTCCTTCAAGAGAGCGTTGTCACCTGTCTTGAAGAACAAGACAACCGCATTTCTGCTCCACGCCTCCGGTGTAATGCCACCATGGAGGACGCAATTAAAGAGCTTCTGAAGGACTTCAAATACTGGTCTTCCACCGGCTTTCAGAAGCTCCGCTGTAATTCCATCCTCGCCTGGGGCCTGCCGTTTTTAAGGTGCTGGAGAGCCATTCTAATCTCGCTCAGACTGACGTCCGGGATATCTTCGGAATAGTGTCGGATAAGACTCGCTCTTGGATCGTTACTCACACTTGCGTGTGGCTCCAACGATGACGTGTACAGCTTCCCATAGAATCTCTCAATCTCACTCAAAATCTCAGGTGCCCCGGAAACGATGCTGCCACATTCGGTCTTCAGCTTTGACAGTTGGCTCTTTCTGGCAGACAGATCTCTGGCAAAGACTTTGGAGCCTTGGTTCCGCTCGATCGCTTCTTCAATACGAGCTGTATTGAAGTTGCGTAAGTCCCGCCGCATGCATTTGGAGATCTGTCTGTTCAGTTGCCTGTATGCTGTCAAATCTGTTGAAGAATGTGGCCTCATCTCCCGTCTAACACCCACGAGATTAAGAGTGTGATCGGAGAGTTTTTGTGTTCTTCTGCGGCGGGTCTTGCAGAACTTAGCTCCGACCGCATGGACAGTTTCCACGAGCTTGTCATTCATATCGTCCACTTCATTGCAGTCTTCTAGGCACTGAAAACGGTTTTGTAACTCGAGCTGAAAGGTTTCGGGACTTTGGATTAGAGCACGAGGGGGACGGAGCGTTGAATTCATCAGACGAGACCTCTCCAACGTAACATTTAGGTTCAGTGTGCCTCTAATCATTCGGTGATCGCTGCCGGTTTTCACCCTCGCGATCACTGAGACATCACTGAACAGTTGTCGTCTGGTCGTCATAATGAAGTCAATCTCAGTTTTTGTCGAACCGTCGGGGCTCGACCAGGTCCACTTCCTGTGGGGCCGCTTCTTGAAGAAAGAGTTCATCATAAAGAGTCCCTCTTTCTCTCTGAAGTCGTCCAGCTGCTGACCCCTTGGTTTCCGTTGCCCTATTCCAAATTTCCCTACTTTCAGCTCACCGTTCTCTCTTGTGCCTAGTTTTGCATTGAAGTCTCCCATTAACACCGTATATTGGGTTTTGGAGGAATGCATGGCTCTAGAGATATCCTCATACATTTCCTCCACCTCCTCATCGGGGTGTGCCGAGGTTGGTGCGTAAACCTGTATGACCTTCAGCGAATACCGTTTGGTGATTCTGTGTATAAGGTACGCAACCCTCGTCGACACACTCCCGATCTTTACAACGTTGTTAACGAGAGACTTGTGGACGATAAATCCGACACCTCCTTGGGACAGATGGTCGCCCTCCCGGTGATAGAGCGAGTTGCCGGATTGGAGGATTACCGTGTCCTCCCCCTCTTTTCGGACTTCGGATAATCCTATAATATGCCAGCGCAACTTGTCTATCTCTTCTTCCAGTTCCACTATCTTCTCGTCAGTCCTCAGGGTGCGTGCGTTGTACGTTGCCAGGTCGAGTCGTCGTAGGTGGCAACCGAACCTCCACCGGAGATTCTTAGCTCCCCCTGCCCCGCCGTTACCATGGTCGCCACCGTAGCCAGGAATAGCGGGGCCGCCGGGGACTGGGGGCCGTCTCTTTGTTACTCTCGTCATTTTATATGCACACATGTTTATTTTATATGCACACTTTTTATATTATATGATTAGAATTGTAGAAAATTTTTACACGTTTCAAGTGTGTTAAAAGTGTCTACAATATTTATCAAATGGGTGACGTTCGAGCACTTTGTGTTTTAAAAACACAAATTTCCAAAAATCGAGATTCGCTGTGAACTTATTGAACATGTTTATCTATTAGTTAATAATAAAAATAATAGTAAGTATTTTATTTTTATTTTATTTTATTAAGAAAACCAACAGCTTTACAAATTATATATCTTATAACTATGTGTAATGTAGTATTTCCAATAACAGGTTTTTCTTAAATTAACAAATGGCACTGTAACAATCAAACTTTGTTACTGCTAAAATTAACTCTATAAATATATTAAGGAATTCAAGGATGACATCCGCTTAAACCTATCAATATTATAGACAGTTAAGTAGACACTAAACTAAACTGTACACCACACAAAACAAATCAGGTAGAGAAATATATTATACATGTTTGCGAAAGTAATATATAAGTACCACCCATTATAGACGTAGACAGAGATAATGACAGAAGGAAAAGACAAAGAAGAAAAGTAAAAATTAAAGTACAACTTTTGTTTACAGCAGTTAAAATTTGTGAGAGTTTGTGATGATGTCTGTCACCTTTTTAACAGTGGTAGAGCCACGCGGCAGCTTTTGCTGTCGCACGGATGGGCCGGCTCGAACCGGGGTGGTACCACGATCTCATAGAAAACCAGCGTGAAGTAGAGATTTACCTCTGCGTTTCGCTTGGTGAGTGCAGGTGGCCGGAGGCCCTTTTTACTGGAAATGAGGCATTCCATCTTAGTCCTCACGGGTGACAACGCATCTACATTTTGATTTGTAATAGAGGATAGATGTAGATGTCTATGGGTCGCAGCAACCACTTACCATCAGATGGACTGTGTGCTCGTTTGTCACCCTTATCCTATAAAAAAAAACCTTTTTGAAAGTTAACTTGCTTGAGCGAAATAAGTCAACCTGGCTAAACTTTGCATTATATGTTCGGGGTAACCTAACCATGACAGTATTCGAACCGTAGTTAGTGCGACGTTGAGGCACATTGAATAGCGGTGTGTGACGTGTTCGACGCCTAGGAGCGCAAAATGCTAATTTATGTAACAGTCCTGAACAGTCTACTCTGTCCCGGACAATATCAAATAGGAAGCAGACATCTAGTGTATCACGTCTTTCTTCCAAAGTTAATATATTATTTTCGGGACAGGCTCGAGTAGGTATATGATTCGTGCGACCGACGACACTGGTACGAGATGTGTCTTAAAAATATTTTTGTATGCGCTCGAGGCGTTCTTTATAGACCTTGTATTGAGGGGACCAAATCTGACTAGCGTATTCTAGCAGACTACGTACATATGCATAGTATACAACCTTCAGTGAGCCTATATTCTTAAATGTCTTGCAGGCTCGCAAGACAAATCCCAAGTTTTTATATGACTATTGTGTGACTAAGTCGATAGGATCAGTAAATGACGTTTTGCTATCGAGGTAAACTCCTAGGTTACGAACCAAATTGACTCTTTCAATGTGAACACCATTAAAATTATATGTGTATAAGATGGGGTTTGCTATGCGAGTGAAAGATATGCACTGACATTTTTTTGCATTCACTTTTATATTATTAGTCATGTAATAACTATACAATACGTCCAGTCCGCCTGTATCTTTAAAAATCATTGACGCCATTTTTTCTAAAAAATTTTTTTTTTGTCGTCACATCAGATGTTTAGAGTGCATGAGACAATTAGGCAAGTCGTAAATGTACGCATTGTAGAAGACAGGTCTCAAGTGCGAGCCTTGGGGGATACCGGAGGGTATTTTTGTGTAATCTGATCTGAATCCACCCACCACAACCGCCTAGGAACGTTTACTTGGGTAAGATTCTATCCATCTTAGAACATCCCTGTGTATGCCAAGTTTCCCTAGTTTGTTTAAGAGTATGGAGTGATCTACCCGGTCAAACTCCTTCTCAAAGTCCGTGTAGATCACATCCACCTGCCGACCATTTTCCATATTGGTAATTGTTCAATTAGGGAACATGAATAAAATAGGCGACTCACACGATAGGCAAATTGTATATATATATATATATATATATATATATATATATATATATATATATATATATATATATATGTATATATACACAAATAGAATTTTTAGGAATAGTGGGACACGAAGAGGTAAAGTAATAGGAACGGGCTCACTTTTAGCTGGCAAAACCGCTGCTGTGGCGCGTAGACTCCGCTGGACCTCAGCTTGGCCGGTTCTCGATAGCTGCCCTCTTGTCTTCTCTCCGCTCCAAATGAATCCTTCTTGACTGCTTCGTTGTTCTTAGCAATCGGGATGTGGCTTCCTTTGTACTCGTAGCCCGTAGTACTTGCGTTCGCGACGTTGTAAACGCGGGGTAAGTGCTACGAACTTTGGACCGTGTTACGCGGCGGAATCGGAATTTTGTTTTAATTTATCACGGTCGCCACTATGTTCAATTAGGGAACATGAATAAAATAGGCGACTCACACGATAGGCAAATTGTATATTTAAAAGGAATAAAAAATACAAAATATTTGGTGGCGATCGGGTCGCGAGCTAGCGGCGAGTGCCGGTCTTAGGCGCGGTGGTGAGAAACCCCCACGCACTTCACATACTCCCCGCAAACACCGTCGGTGCTGTCGTAACGGCGCCGACAGTAATCACGTATTCTGAGAAACAAGCCAAGTTAGTGACAGTCGATCGCTTTTTAAGGAAACCGTGTTGATTCTCGGGTATTTGTTGTGATATTATGGTTACTATTGGTATATTGCTATAAATCATTTCTTCAAAAACCTTACTTAACCCATATACATAAACCCATATAGTTAATATTATAATAATTACTTACTAGAATAAATTATTATGATATCTACCTATCATTACTACTATCTAATTACAATATTCCTTGCGAGATCAGCATAATGTATTCATGTTCATTCTGAGCACCCGGAAACTTATTTTAATCTTTTAAACATGTACACTGTGGCGGCAATCAAACAGTCTCAAATGTTGTACGTGCGGCATGGCGGCGCCGATTGTATGCGATATCAATAGAAGCCGCCGGCGCGTGTATCTTGGCCTTGTACTTCCGAATAGCTGCAAAATTTCTTTGACAGCTCAGTATCCGAACTTTGATGATGCCGAAAACAAGATGCCGCGCACTTCGCTATGTATGTTTATGGTATTGTTCGTAATGCGCATAAGTCCAATTTTCCAAATATTTTAAATATATTTTTTTGCGTCTCATAGAGTCCCTAAGAGTATACCCGAACTCCTATACTCCCTGAAACGACACTTATTCCAAACAGCAAGACGCAAGAGTCTCGCAGGCTTAGTCTTGTTCTTGCTCAAATCTTGCTGGGTCAGTCTTGGTCTTGGTCTTACTAAAGTTAGGCGGTCTTGGTCTTGCAAAAATGCAAGAACAAGACCAAGATTGCAAGACTAAGAATCATGTTGGGTAACACTAATCCTGGTGGAATGCCATAGTTTATTTGATAGGATGATTAAAGAAGTGTGTAAATATTAGCATGTGTTACATTCTCTC
Organism: Parnassius glacialis; assembly: GCA_033319125.1. Lineage (NCBI taxonomy): Eukaryota > Metazoa > Arthropoda > Insecta > Lepidoptera > Papilionidae > Parnassius > Parnassius glacialis. Next base: position 8,074,804 of record JAVANC010000015.1, on the reverse strand, counting down.
TTCCCATAAAATAAAAGCATTGCATTTCCTTATACAAATCTCAAACATAATATGGCAATTATTACTCAATAATTGGCCTCATGCTACTGGGCACGTGCCACCTCTAATATCTGTGACAGTTACAGAGGGGTTTTCCCCGTACTTCACTTTTTTATTGCTTTTATAATTCTTTAACTATTGTATATTCTTTACGTTATTTAATTTACTTCATCGCCTAGCACGTGGTTAATCAGCACTTAAAAATTTAATTTACAATTTCATTGATGCTGGCTCAAATCGACTCAATTTGCTCGAGTACTATCAATCGGTCTTATTATTGAGTTTTTAAATTAAATAAATTTGCAACGCTATTCAAATTTTTTCACTGTATACCTACCTATTTTGTGTGTTCTTTGTCTAGGTTTGGTACTTTTGACGCTACTTCCTATCTACTCTTAGAATATTAAATTTCATACCTGATGTAAACGAGATAGTTATACCGCGTATGAAAACCGTAAGATCATTTTCTCTAAAGCCGGCAATACATGTTGGCCAAGCCTTTTTTTACATGGGGAAATGCCTACGCATACCCGCCTCGCGGGGGCAAGGACGGGTTATGTCGGACTCGCACTGACTAAAACCCCATGGTTTTCTACCCTCGTCGCATATTGGCAGGGCCACGGGAACGCTTTCGCACACTTCCGCAACCCCACCTGCGCTGGCGGCCCCATGGCGGCCCCTCCTCGGGAGAGGACTACTCCTCCCATCTCCCTCTCAGGTAAGGCGCACCAGAACACATGGTGCACCCTCCTCCTCGGCCTCCAATTTCACATGCGCAACAGACGCCCCCGTGTCCGATGCGCGAAGGCCATGGGGCCAGGAAAAACTAGCACTCAGAAGCACCAACCTTCCTGACCCCAGCGGCGGATCTGGTCTATGGCTCCACCGCCAACCAAGATTCAGCTGCGGAGGGTAGGGAGAGCGGCCGACACCGACACTCCTCTCCCCCCGCAGCCCCACCACCACCGCATCATTTAACGGTGCGGCCCCGTCTGAGTCGCGGAGGATAGGGCGAGTGGCACATCGCTATACCAGCACGCCTCCTCCTCCGCGACTCCACCTCGGCTGCAGCGATAGAGGGAGCGGACACCCCTCTCACCGCAGCCCACCAACACACATCCGAAGTGGGATCGTCAAGCCCACTCGGAGTGGCCACCTTGGGCCGGCCCTACACCTCGGGCCAGCCAAGGGGTTCCTCTTTGTTCACCGCGGTTGACCAAGCCACGGCTACTAAGCCCCCCCCCCCCCCCCGCCACGACAAGGCGGGAACCCGTTCGGGGGGGATGTTGGCCAAGCCTTTTTTTTTTTTTCGTGGGGAAATCCTCATGGATACCTCCGGCTGTGGGGGCAACCGGAAGGTTATGCCGGACTCCTACCGGCTAAAACCCCACGGTACTTCCTCGCACGTGTGCGCGGGGCCGCGGGAATCCAAATTCTTCCGCAGCCCCGCACTAGTGCTGGCCCGGTCTGTCCGGGCCTCGTCTCCTGCACGGGGTAGCGAGGTGTTCAGCTACCCCCCTCCTAAGCCTCCAATTCCACCTGCGTATCGGACCCCCCGAGTCCGATACGCGGAGGCCATGGGGACAGGAAAATCGAGCGCTTTGTAGCGTCCGCTTTCCCGCCCCTAGCGGCGGATCTGGTCTCGGGCTCCGCCGCCAACCAAGTTTCGGCCGCGAAGGGTAGGGAGAGCGGCGCCTCGCAATACCGACACTCCTCTCCCTCCGCGGCCCCACCACCACCGCATCAACGGTGCGGCCCCGTCTGAATCGCGGAGGATAGGGCGAGTGGCGCATCGCCATACCAGCACTCCTCTTCCTCCGCGACTCCACCTCGGCTGCAGCGGCAGAGGGAGCGGACTCCCCTCTCACCGCAGCCCCCCGACACACATCCGAAGTGGGCTTCCCAAGCCCACTCGGAGTGGCCACCTCGGGCCGGCCCTACACCTCGGGCCAGCCAAGGGGTTCCTCTTCGTTCACCGCGGTTGACCAAGCCGCGGCTACTAAGCCCCCCCGCCACGAAAAGGCGGGAACCCGTTCGGGGGGGATGTTGGCCAAGCCTAAGCCAACCCGAGTGAAGGCAAATTGATACAAGGCGAGTGTTACAGTCTACATGTTGACCAAGTTTGAATGAGTAAACATACTGACATGGTCGACTAACATGTGGACGCGACTTACCGAGTGCAGGCGAGTGCTTTTGATTTGTGCAAAAAAACCGAACTTTTCCGAAGTGAGTCGAGGCGTGGCGAGCGATCCTAAGTGGTGGCAAGGCGCGCCAAAGGAACCGTATACACGTTGCCGCTCTCCTGCACTCGTCCAGCTAGGCTAGCGATAACGAGCAATGACGAGGCTAGACAAATGTTATGTCTAGCCTTGGTGAAGCGCACTGACTTAACAAAAGCCTATTCACTCTTTTCTTGAAGACACCCACACTGTAATCGGATGGAAAGACAGATGCTGGCAACTTATTCCACTTCTTTGCTGTACGCATAATGAACGACGTGGCGAACCGTTTGGTTCGAATGCGTGCGAAGTCAACAACGAAAGGGTGGAGACTGGCCGAACGTTTGGTTTTCCGATGGTGGAAGGGAGAGGGAGGAATCAAATTATGCAATTCCTGCGCACACTCTCCGAAATGCATCCTGTAGAAAACCGAAAGGCTGGCTACTTTACGTCTGTGTTCGAGGCTGGTAGCTGGGGTCACCAATAAGCCTCTTAGCACGCCTTTCCATTGAGTCTAAAGCTGCTAGGTGGCATTTTGCAGCACCAGCTCTTATAAGGCAGCAATACTTCATGCACGACCGGACTTGCGCTTTATATAAAGTAAGCAGCTGTCCCAGCGTGAAGTATCATCGCACAGGTATCTCTCAACAACTGTGCTATCGTCTGCATAACCATAGATGCCGGGCATAAGCAGATCATTAATATGCAGTAGGAAGAGAATTGCGGAGAGAACGGACCCCTGAGGAACACCGGCGTTAGCGTCATAGGATCGGATAAGCAGCCATCGACGACGACCCGGAGAGACCGTGCACTCAGAAAGTCCTTTACTCATTCAATCAGACCAGGGGATAAACCGTACGCTGGAAGCTTACCCAAAAGGCTAGTGTGCTCTATCAAAGGCCTTCGAGACATCAAGGGAAACATCAAGTGCTTCTCTACTGTTCTCGAATACCTCGCCCCATACGTGTGTGGCATACGCTAGAAGATCCCCAGCTGACCGATTTCGGCGAAACCCATAGTGCCGGTCACTCAGGAGGTCATTCTGTTCTAGGTATGCCATTAAGCGGGCATACAATATATGCTCCATAATCTTGCAGAGTATGGAGGTAATTGAGATTGGCCAATAATTGCGAGGGTCGGCACGGCTGCTTTTTTTTGGAACAAGCTGCACGTAGGTCAGCCCCAGGATTTTGGTACTAATCCAGTGCTAAATGAGAGGCGGAACAAGCGTGTCAACACAGGAGACAACTCAGGTGCACAAGCCTTTAGAACATAACATAAACATAAACATAAACACTCACGCCTGTCACCCAGAGGGGTAGGCAGAGACTATGGAATTCCATTTGGCACGATCCTGACACACCTCTTTCGCTTCCTCCACATCCATATACCTACGCATACACGCTCGTCGGTTAAAGGTACACTTAATTTGGCCCATTTTCAATATTTCGCCAATTTGGTCGATAAACTTTCGCCTAGGGCGACCCTTTCCGACTCTGCCATTCACCTCTGCAACATAAATTTGCTTTGTCACTCTTTCCTCATTCATTCTTTCTACATGACCAAACCACCGAAGCATTCCTTTCTTAATCCTAGTCACAACATCATCTTGCAAACCACACATTTCTCTTATCACTTAATTTCTCACCCTGTCATTCAGATTCAGCCCTTGCATACTAGCCTTTAGGACTATCGCTGATATACCATCTGGTCCACTAGCTTTATTCACGTCTAGACATCGCAAGGTTTTAAGAACCTCCTTATTTGTTATACGAATCTCCGACATAGAGGTCCCGCAGTGAGATAATTTTGGTGGAACATTGTTACCATTGTCCAGACGTGAATTATAGGCAAAGAGAGACGCGAACAAGTCCGCTTTCTCCTTAGCCGTATACGCCAGTGTGCCATCCGGTTTTACCAACGGAGGCAGTGTAGGCCGACAGAAGTTTGACTCGACCGCTTTGGCGAGACACCAAAAAGTTATAGTGTCGGATGGTCTGGCAAAGAGTTTTGCGCCAATATGTTTAATGCGATCGAGACTAGCTTTCCGTAATGCTTTTTTTGTAGGACTTGGCGGTCTGGTTGAAAGTTCTCTTCTTTGAGCTAATATCCGGAGCTTTGCGGTTTCGAGCGTCAACCCAAGATAGGTGTGATGTCGGCAGGTGTTAATGAAAGAGAAGACGTGTTGCTGAGACTAATTCTTTAATTATACTGTCCCATGCTTAACTTAACTCTAATATATATATATATATATATATATATATATATATATATATATATATATATATATATATATATATATAGTCGTGGGGGCTATACCACACTACACCTCCCACCGACGAAAAAAATAATAAAAAGTAAATGAATACATTTGTTTTTTTTTAACTTATAAAAATAGATATAAAATATGTTTATTATTAATATAAATTACAAAAATACAATGTAATTATATATTAAATGACCTAAATATAAAATACAAAAACAAAATATATGTATATTCTATGGGTAGTTTGGGTGGCCACATCCCTCTACCCCATAGTAATTTCAAGGTCACAATAGAATTGGTATGATGTATCATGCATACATACGACATACTTATTTGACATAATTAGGTAATTCGCGAAGTTCTAGAATAGTTGTACATTCATTTATATTTTAAAATACTTATTTATTTATTCATACTTTTTCATCTCCTTCCTTATTTTCGAGTTAGGCCTTTTTAATATCTTTTTTTTCATAATTCTTGTACACGTACTTTTTTTTCTTGATATTTTTGATCTTTATTATTTTTATTTCTCTCCATTCACTTATATATTTATTTATTTATTATTCAGATACCGGGAATCGGAGTATTAATTCATTTCGTTTATATTTTATTTCGTGATATTTATCACGCGGGTACTGTATAAATATGGGCCCCCCATTTACTTGGGTATTATATTACTTTTTATAACATTCATTTCAATTTATATGGTACATAAACTTTTTTTGTATCATACTATATCAAGGTAAAACTGTACCTTGGGTTGTGCGCACAACCTTGAGGTCAACGTTTAAGTCATTTTAAAAGAACTCAATTGTCACGGAGGAAAACTAAGTTCACACTATGATCCAACGAAGGATGTGACCTCTATGTACCATTATTAAGGGTAACAAATTTAAGACTTCTCTGGTCCCCAACAGTACTAATATGAGTAAACTCGTTCGCATCTCACTTGTACTAAAGGTATTGTTCCCTAGTACCCGTTACTCCCGATTTTATCATCCAATCATGGAAACATACCCTGCTCGAGGACTATAGGCTTTACCAGTGATGGACGTTTCCGTATCTCCCCATTATTTATTTGTCAAGGTCAAGTTTTGTTTTATTTTTATTTATTTCTTTACATTTATAGTAACATACATTTGTAGTGTTTTCTTTAGTAAAAACAATACTTAGTTACATAAACAATAAACAATTGACAACAGGATTATTCTTTGACCTCTCAAAGGCCTTTGATTTCGTTCCACATGATATATTATTGCAAAAATTAGAAACAATTGGGATCAGAGGACTAGTACTTCAGTGGTTATCGTCATATTTAAATGGTAGACAACAATGTGTTATAATTGATAAAATAGATAAAAACAATAACTTGACAACTTATTCATCTGGATTTAAATATAATAAATTCGGTGTTCCGCAAGGAAGTATATTAGGACCGATTCTTTTCCTATTATATATTAATGATATTATTGACATTACGAATCATAAATGTATTCTATACGCTGATGATATTTCAATTATTGTGACATGTAATAAAAATAATAATACAATTAGAAATCATGAAGATGACATTAATAATACAATTGACACACTAATAAAATGGCTTGACATAAATAATTTGAAAATTAATCTAGATAAATCCCATTATATACAATTTAATAAATCTATCAATTCCAATCAAAATATGAAATTTAATATACCAAAATTAAAAGAAGCTACATGTACAAAATTTCTGGGAATAACGTTAGATGCAGATATAAACTGGAAAGAACAAATAGATAACGTATGCAGTAGAATTAATAAGTTTGTTTATGTCCTTAAACAAATCAAAAACATTGTAAATATTAAAACGGCAATTACAACCTACCATGCATACGTAGAGTCTATTTTACGCTATGGACTTATAATATGCGGGAATGGTACTGACCGAAATAGAGCATTCGTTGCCCAAAAAACATGTATTCGTGCAATATGCGGGATATCGCTAGGAGAATCCTGTAAACCACTATTTAAAAGACTTGGTATATTACCCCTCCCGTCACTATACATTTATGAAGCTGGCTTGTTTGTTTTTAAAAATAAGTCATTATTTGTTAAAGCAAGTGATATATATCCTCGAAACCGACGTGACCCAGACAAACTTGTCCTAGATGTTATTCCTAGGCTCGTTAAATATAACAAAAGCTGCCTAAATATGTGTGTAAAAATATACAATAAAATACCTAATGTCTTTCGCTTAATAATTGAAATGAATTTAAATTATTAAGCGAAAGACTATATAAGAAACATTTGTATGATTGGTTAAAAATTGAATGCTTTTATGACTTAAAAGATTTTTTAGATTTAAATAATTATTGATATTGCCTAAACTTTTTAAAATTATAATTTGCATGCTATTATTAGCGAAACACGACTGCACTATATAAATTGTAATATCTTTTTATACCGTGTTTCTTGCAAATAAAGATTTATGATTTATGATTTATTTATTTACCAGTTTTTAATTGAACCATAATTTTCACGTACACGGCTCGCATACATGATTAAAATTATGGATAATATTCTTATACAATTCAAAATAAATTCTCATTTACCTTATTAACAATACATTAAAACTTATTCCGTATTTAATAGTGTCAGAACCCCTTAAAAATTAATCGCTTATTAGGTTTTCCAAACTCTCAGCTGATCAAGCTGATTGTATGTGGATATGCTAACCTCCGATAATTTTTCTTTACCTTACTCTCACACTTAGGTACACACTATTAATATTTTTTATTCATTATTACGTATTCCGTAACTTAGCCAAACATTTACTCACATCTTTTACAAATTTATATCATAAAATAGTCTCGTATAATATTTAGTTACATCATTGTCAGTTAGGGATTGAGGCTCACAATATGGGTACAATAAAATTTAAATTAATTAATTATATACATAATATAAAGAGTTTCAAAATTGAATTAAACGAAGTTATTATTGTCGTAATCCACGCAAATAAGCTAGATATTCCAACAGTTATCCCAGAAAATAATGAATTATAATAGTTAAAACCTTATGATATGTAAGTTTAATCAATATTAAATCAAAAATAAATAATTGCATTTCATACAAAGAAGCAAAGCAACGTAATAGTTTTCAATAACAATAACATCATCGCATAACGACAGACAGATCAAAATACAAATTGTAATTCCACTCTTAGCAGTGCAAGCGATTTGAGACACCTTTGTTTTAATTAACAAAGTACGTATATGGCAATGTTTTCGATTACAATGTATTATGATTGCCTACCTAATTTAAAAGTAACTTATACAATGTTATTATTACATACATAATATGTGGATACAAGTAAAATTATAGTTTTGAATTCCTTATTTACACAGAATTTTAGACACATTACTTTTGCTTAGATCGAAAAAGATTTCTAGAAGTATGGTATTTACTATATCGTTTACAGAAAATAATTTAATAATCACTGTAACACATATCAACTTTACACAACAAAACATTAATTTATTTAAGCATTCAAAAGACCAATTTTAATTTTTAAGTAGGTTTATATGTATAAGTATAACTTTAAGGTTCACTGCCTTTATAAAAGAAAAGAAAAAACGAATACTTATTAACAATACTGAATTGTTTTTAAATAAAATTTACTACAGAAAAAAAAAACTACGAAATATATCATATTTAACAATATATCAGTATTATTTTAATTATACGAAAAATTAATTTATAATAAAATAAACAGTGGTAGAGCCACGCGGCAGCTTTTGCTGTCGCACGGATGGGCTGGCTCGAACCGGGGTGGTACCACGACCTCACAGAAAACCAGCGTGAAGTATAGGTTTACCTCTGTGTTTCGCTTGGTGAGTGCAGGTGGCCGGAGGCCCTTATTACTGGAAATGAGGCATTCCATCTTGGTCCTCACGGGTGACAACGCATCTACATTTTGATTTGTAATAGAGGATAGATGTAGATGTCTATGGGCTGCAGCAACCACTTACCATCAGGTGGACTGTGTGCTCGTTTATCACCCTTATCTTATAAAAAAAAATTAAGTACGTAAAAATGTACTATATTATTTCATTCGTTTTTGTATTGTGTCCTGCACAGTAATAAAAATAATATAAAAGAATAAACAATAACTAAATAAAATTTAATATAAATTGTCTTGTGCCTTAATGCAAATGCCATAAGTGCCTAAAATGTAATGTGCTTAATTTATAATATTTTATTATGATTGCATTTTTTTATATATAAATAGTGATAAAATATTGAAAAATCAATTGTATCGTGAATTATCTGATAAATAATTTCAATTTAAACATACGTGTATTAAATATAGAATATTTAATACTTAACTTCAACAAATATTATAGAAAAAAAATATAAAAAAAATCTCAAATTGATAAATAAAGTTTTAAATGGAATTAAAATCACACAGGTGCGAAGTTACCTCTTAAGTTCTTCTTTGTTCTTTTCGGCTCAATTTTCACATTCTTCTGGACGAAGCTTGCAAAAGAATAACTGTTTCTTTCCTTTTTAAATAACCTGCCGTTTCTTGAATTTTATTCTTTGGTAATTATATTTTTAAAAAAATCCACTTTTTATTTTCCTCATTATTTCTTAGTTGCTTTCATAGTAGGTACTATTATACATTTAAATTATATTACTTCATGTTCATTATACTTTTTATATTTCAGTCAGCTTCTGTAAAATTATTGTTGTGGCCTCTTCTTGTATTCATATTCATTTATTTTTCGTCACATCCGGTATTGCGTCCATTCTGTTATAATATAATTTAATTTTTAAATGGTTAATCCATGATGATTTCCATTTTTTTTGTAATTTTTTTTTCTCTTTATGTAGGCCCGGCGGTACGCGTGCAATGTAGCAGCGCACCGCCTGGCAGGGTCGCCATGTGATGTCGGCAGGTGTTAATGAAAGAGAAGACGTGTTGCTGAGACTAATTCTTTAATTATACTGTCCCATGCTTAACTTAACTCTAATATATATATATATAGTCGTGGGGGCTATACCACACTACATAGGTAAGCTAAATGCTTGCGCTTTTCAGCTTGGGCGCATTCAGCGTTCAACCATGTGCGAGCTTTGCTACCGGTGGGAGCGTCAGAGAAAGGAATAAAATACGCCATAGCTTGACGCAGCACATCCGTAATCGCAACCGCGCAGCTCGACGGATCCGCAAAAGAGAAACAGACCTCCCAGATAAGATGCAAAACAGTGTCGCATCTCATCCCATTTAGCTGACTTATACCGCCATATTCGTCGAACATCTTGGGACTCGTAATCAGGTGGAGAATTTGACGATACAGATTTCACCAGACAGTGGTCAGATGTACCCAAAGGGGAAGTAACCTGTACTTCATATCTGTCTGATTCGGTAGTCAGCAGAAGGTCCAAGCAATTTGCTGTGTGACCGTCTACATCGGGTACCCTAGTCGCCACCTTTACCATCTGAGAAAGACCTAGCGTCAAAGAAAAATTCCACGCTTCTCTTCCAGCATGGTCGGTACCTAAAGGTATGGGAACAGTCAATCTTGGTGACAAGCGTTAAAGTTCACCAGAAAGACCAACTGTGCAGTAGGATACCGATTTAGGACCACGTCAGCAGTCTCACTAAGGTGATCAAATAATCGTGTTGTCTCCTGGTCACCGCTGTGCGGTCGATAAACACAGGCATAAAGGATTGATTAAATATCAGTACCTGTATCTACCATTACCCAGACTGTCAAAAAAGTGGGGTCTTCAAGGTGACAGAGACGCTGGAAGCAGATGTCATTGTGAACGTACACACATATTCCGGCACGTGGATGGAATTTGTGTTCCAGGGAGAATCCAGGATAGTCAAGGTACGCCGCACTCAATTGACATCCAATTTGCGTTCTATCAAGAAAATTAGGTTAGGTTTATCAGTCTCAAGATGGTGATGGACTGCCCTAACATTAGATTGCAATCCTCGAATATAAGTGAGGTGCACTTTTAGTGAGAGGATGTGCAACCGCTGTATAACAGTGGTAGAGCTAAGCGGTGGCTTTTGCTGTCGCACGGATGGGCCAGCTCGAACCGGGGTGGTACCACGACCTCACAGAATACCAGCGTGAAGTAGAGGTTTACCTCTGCGTTGCGCTTGGTGAGTGCAGGTGGCCGGAGGCCTAATTCCCCCCCCCCCCCCCCCCCCATCAACATGGTAGTGGAATTAAATAAAAGACTACCCCAGGAGGGTACCAGCACCCCTGGAGAATCCCTCGCTGAGCATCCACGACCAAACTACTCCACTGCTGGGCGTGGGTGCTCAGGCTGCTCCGCGTATTCTGGGGGGGGCGAAATTCCGCTCAAGACGAAACCTGCTCGGGGCAAGCGGAGCAAGAAGACAAAGGCAACCCCTGCCACGCTTACCGTGGATTTCTGCAATATCAGGGGACTTCATTCAAACCTTAACGCCGTCCACTACCATCTGGAGATAGCTAAGCCGGCCTTGCTCTTTCTTACCGAGACACAGGTGTCCTCTCCGGCTGATACTTCGTATCTCTCCTACCCGGGGTACAAATTAGAACACTCGTTTGTGCCCCGGGCTGGAGTTTGCGTGTATGTCAGAGAGGATATCTGTTTTCGACGCCTCGGCAGCCTTGAAGGTACGGACCTGTCCATCCTATGGCTGCGCGTAGACAGCGACGACCATCCCCGCGTCTACGGGTGCCTCTATAGGTCCCATAGCGGTAATGCCGACACAGACCGACTCATAGACCACGTCCAAATGGCTGCAGACTCCGTGCTACAACAGGTCCCATCCGCAGAGATCGTGATACTCGGTGATTTCAACGCCCACCACGCTGAATGGCTTGGTTCTCGTTTAACCGATCATGCGGGTAGATCTGTCTATGACTTTGCTTTGGCATATGGTCTAACACAACTGGTTACTTCGCCTACGCGGATCCCAGATGTGGAAGACCATGTACCTTCCCTGTTGGACCTTCTGCTGACCTCTCATCCGGACGGATATCAGGTCTCCGTCGATGCCCCTCTGGGCTCTTCGGACCATTGTCTGATCCGGAGTACGGTGCCACTCACGCTCCAATCGCAGTTGCGATCTACAGCTTGCCGCCGTGTTTGGCACTATAGGTCAGCTGATTGGGACGGGATGCGGTCTTTTTTTGCATCCTACCCTTGGGGGCGGGTTTGCTTCTCGCCGGAAGATCCCAGCGTTGTTGCCGATTCTGTTGCTGATGTGGTACTTCAGGGTATGGAACTTTTTATTCCATCCTCTGTGGTGCCCATCGGAGGCAGATCCCAGCCATGGTTTGGTCGCTCCTGTAAAATAGCATCACGCTATAAGCAGGAGTGCTACCAGGCCTGGGCTGACGCATCAACGTCTCGGGATGTAAACACCAGCGCACTTAAAAAGAAGTATAATTCCGCCTCCAGGTCCTTCAAAAGCGTCATTGCCAAGGCAAGGTCTGAGCACATCGGCAGAATTGGCGAGAAGCTAGTTCGCCTTCCTTCGGGAACCCGTGCATTCTGGTCTCTCGCCAAGGCTGTCCAAGGGAACTTCTGTCAGCCATCTCTTCCATCTCTGCACAAAGAGGACGACTCACTGGCCCATGCCGCAGAGGAGAAAGCCGATCTGTTGAGCTCTCTTTTTGCGTCCAACTCGACTCTAGATGACGGGGGGAACACACCGCCGACCATCCCGCGATGTGAGTGCTCCATGCCGGATGTGCGATTTACACAGCGCTCGGTCCGCAAAGCACTCTTCTCCCTGGACGTCAACAAGTCGAGTGGGCCCGATGGAGTCCCTCCCATTGTGCTGAAGACGTGTGCTCCGGAGTTGGCACCGGTTTTAACGCGTCTTTTCCGGTACTCCTACTCCCAAGGCGTAGTCCCGAACTCATGGAAGACAGCTTTGGTGCACCCGATCCCTAAAAAAGGCGACCGCTCAGACCCGTCCAACTACAGGCCTATCGCCATCACCTCCTTGTTCTCCAAAATAATGGAAGCCATTATAAACTGCCAGCTCATGAGGTACCTTGAGGATCACCAGCTGATTAGTGACCGCCAGTACGGTTTTCGTCGGGGTCGATCAGCTGGTGATCTTCTAGTCTACTTAACTCATAGATGGGCGGAGGCAGTAGAGTCCAAGGGGGAGGCATTAGCCGTTAGTTTGGACGTAGCGAAGGCCTTTGATCGGGTCTGGCACAAAGCGCTTCTTTCGAAGCTTCCTTCCTATGGGCTTCCCGAGAAATTGTGCAAATGGATCACCAGTTTCCTTGCTGATCGGAGCATCAAGGTCGTAGTAGACGGTGAATGCTCTGATCTCAAGCCTATCAACGCTGGTGTTCCACAAGGCTGCGTGCTATCACCAACGCTGTTTCTCCTGCATATCAATGATATGTTGCTAACTGGTAGCATTCATTGCTATGCGGACGACAGCACTGGTGATGCCTTATATACCGGCCGTGCCAAAATTTCTCGGGAAAACGTCGCACAGTACCGGGACAAACTTGTGTCTGAAGTCGAGTCTTTGCTTAACAAAGTCTCGGATTGGGGGCGACTAAATCTAGTCCAGTTCAATCCCCAGAAGACACAAGTTTGCGCGTTTACCGCTAAAAAGAACCCCTTTGTCGTATCTCCTCAGTTTCAAGGCACTCCCCTTACTGCCTCAGCCAGTATCGGAATCCTTGGCGTCGACATATCGAATAGTGTGCAGTTTCGTGGTCACTTGGAAGGGAAGGCCAAATTGGCCTCTAAAAAGCTTGGCGTGCTCAGCAGAGCGAGACAGTATTTCATGCCGGCACATCGCTTGCAACTTTACAAAGCGCAAGTTCGGCCCCACATGGAATACTGTTCTCATCTCTGGGCCGGGGCACCCCAGTGCCAGCTCCTTCCACTTGACCGCATCCATCGCAGAGCGGTTCGAATCGTCGACGACCGAGTTCTTTCTGATCGGCTCGATACACTGGCACTGCGTAGAGATGTTGCATCTCTTTGCGTATTTTATCGCATTTATCACGGGGAGTGCTCTGAGGAATTGTTCGGACTAATTCCAGCCGCTCAATTTCACCATCGCACATCGCGACAAAACTCGCGTTACCATCCATACCATCTGGATGATTGGCGGTCCACGACTGTGCGATTTAGAAGAAGTTTTCTCCCTCGCACGACTTCCTTGTGGAATCAATTACCACCAGCGAATTTTCCGGACCGATACGACTTAGGAACCTTCAAGAAAAGAGCTTACACCTTTCTAAAAGGTCGGCAACGCATCTGCAATTCCCCTGGTGTTGCGGTTGTTCATGGGCGGCGGTAGTCACTTACCATCAGGTGAGCCGCATGCTCGTTTGCCCCCTCTCCTATAAAAAAAAATTAAGTCTAATAGTACCAATAAAACATAATACAATAATATAATTGATAGAGATCGTCTAATTTTCGATCGCGAATTTTCGATTTTTGATCGCGGCGTGTGCGTGTGCGTGTGCGTGTGCGTGTGCGTGTGCGTGTGCGTGTGCGTGTGCGTGTGAGTGTTCGTGTGCGTGTGCGTGCGCGTGCGCGTGTGCGTGCGCGTGCGCGTGCGCGTGCGCGTGCGCGTGCGTGTGTGTGTGTGCGTGCGTGCATGCGTGCGTGCGTGCGAGCGTGCGTGCGGGCGTGCGTGCGGGAGTGCGTGCATGCGTGCGTGCGTGCGCGCGTGCGTGCCTGCGTGCGTGCGTACGTGCGTGCGTGCGTGCTTGCTTGCGTGCGTGCGTGCGTGCGTGCGTTCGTGCATGCGTGCGTGTGTGTATGTGTGTGTGTTTAAGTTGATTAGAGAATAGTTTAGATTCACAATTGGAGCCGGTAGTTGGCGTTGTTGTCTTAATCCAGAAAACAACCGTGCGAAGCGAAGTAATTTTAAGTAATCGTTAACTTTAATTGAATGTAATATTAAATATTACTATATGATCTTTGTGGGACAAAATGAATAAATAAATGATTTTGTTTTAGGGTCAAATATATTTTATGGCCAAAATATACGATGTTTTATCTTTCTTCCCGATAAATAACATAAATAAATAACATTCGCTTATTAGAAATATTTTTTAGTAAAGTCACAAATAATAACGCAAGACAAAATGACTTTAACGGTGGTAGACCCACGCAGCAGTTTTTGCTATTGCGCGTATGGGCCGGCTCGAGCCGGGTTGGTACCCACGACCTCACAGAATACCGGCGTGAAGTAGAAGCTCTGCTTCTGCGTTTCGTCTGGTGAGTGCAGGTGGCCGGAGGCCCAATCCCCCCCCCCCCCCCATCAACATGGTAGCGGAATTACACATTAGACTACCCCAGGAGGGTACCAGTACCCCGGGAGAATCCCTCGCTGAGCATCCACGACCATGTTATTCCAATCCTGAGCGTGGGTGCTCAGGCTGCCCCGCGTATTCTGAGGGGGGTGGGGCAAAATTCCGCGGACCACTGTCTGATCCGGAGTGTGGTGCCAGTCACGCTCCCCTCGCGGTTGCGTTCTGTAGGTTGCCGCCGTGTTTGGCATTACAGGTCGGCGGATTGGGACGGAATGCGGTCTTTCTTTGCATCCTACCCATGGGGGCGGGTTTGATCGGGCGGGTGTTATCAAGCCTGGGCTACGGCTACGGCGACTCGAGATGTAAACACCAGCACTCTTAAAAACAAGTATAACTTCGCCTCCAGGTCCTTCAAAAGGCATCCGCAAGGCATCTCCAAGGCAAAGTCAGAGCACACAGGCAGAATTGGCAAGAAATTAGTTCGCCTTCCTTCGGAAACCCGTGCATTCTGGTCTGTCGCCAAGGCTGTCCAAGGGAATTTCTGTAAGCCATCACTACCATTTCTGCACAGGGAAGACGACTCAATGGCCCAAGCCGCAAAAGACAAAGCCGACCTTTTAGGCTCCCTTTTTGCGTCCAACTCGACTCTTGATGACGGGGGGAAAACACCGCCGACCATCCCGCGGTGTGAGTGCACCATGCCGGATGTGCTGTTCTCACAGCGCTCGGTTCGCAAAGCACTCCTCTCCCTGGACATCCAGAAGTCCAGTGGGCCTGACGGAATCCTCCCAACTGTGCTGAGGAGTTGGCACCGGTCCTAACGCGTCTTTTCCGGTACTCCTACTCCCAAGGCGTAGTCTCGAATTAATGGAAGACAACTTTTGTCCACCCGATCCCTAAAAAAGGCGACCGCTCAGACCCGTCCAACTATAGGCCTATCGCGATCACCTCCTTGTTCTCCAAAATAATGGAATCCATTATTAACTGCCAGCTCATGCGGTACCTTGAGGATTACCAGCTGATTAGTGACCGCC
Organism: Parnassius glacialis; assembly: GCA_033319125.1. Lineage (NCBI taxonomy): Eukaryota > Metazoa > Arthropoda > Insecta > Lepidoptera > Papilionidae > Parnassius > Parnassius glacialis. The sequence continues at coordinate 8,058,945 of JAVANC010000015.1, read as the reverse complement.
AATACGGTTTTCGTCGGGGTCGATCAGCTGGTGATACGACTTAGGGAGCTTCAAGAAAAGAGCGTACTACTTTTTAAAAGGCCGGCAACGCATCTACAATTCCCTCCCTCGTGTTGCAGTTGTTCATGGGCGGCGGTAGTCACTTACAATCAGGTTAGCCGCATGCTCGTTTGCCCCCTCTCCAATAAAAAAAAAGAATCACCAAACGGTATTCGCTGAAAGTCATACAGGTTCAAGCACCAACCTCGACACATCCCGATGAGGAGGTGGAAGAAATGTATGAGGATATCTCTAGAGACTTCAACGCAAAACTAAGCACAAGAGAGAACGGTGAGCTGAACGTAGGGGAATTCGGAATAGGGTAACGGAACTCAAGGGGCCAGTAGATGGCCGACCTCATGGAGAAAGAGAGACCCTTTATGATGACTCTTTCTTCCACTAGCAGCTCCACAGAAAGTGGACCTAGTTGAGTCCCGACGGTTCGACAAAAAATGAGATGGATTCATTATGACGACTAGACAGCAACTGCCCCGTGATGTCACAGTGATCGCGAGGGTGAAAACTGGTAGCGATCACCGAATGGTTAGAGGCACACTAAACGTTATCTTTAATTTGGAGAGGTGTCATCTATTGAAGTCAACGCTCCGTTCCCCTCGTGCTCTAATTCAAAGTCCCGAAACCTTTCAGCTCGAGTTAAAAAACATCTACAGCGCCTAGAAGATTGAAGTGCAGGGGACGATATAAATGACAAGCTGGTGGAAACTGTCCATGCGGTCGGATCTAAGTTTTACAAGATCCACCGCAGAAGAACACAAAAACTCTCTGAACACTCTCTTACTCTCATGGCTGTTAGGCGGGAAATGAAGCTGTAGTTTTCAGTGGATTTGATAGCATACAGGCAACTGAACAGACAGATCTCCAAATTCATGCGGCGGAACTTACACAACTTTAATACTACTCGTATTGAAGAAGCGATCGGGCGGAACCAGAGCTTCAAAATCATTGCTAGAGATCTGTCTGCTAGAAAGAGCCAACTGTCAAAGCTGAAGACCAAGTGTGAAGCATCGTTTCCGGGGCACCTGAGATTTTGAGTGAGATTGAGAGGTTCTATGGGTAGCTGTACACGTCATCGTTGGAGCCACACGCAAGTGTGAGTAACAATCCAAGAGCAAGTTTTACATAACACTATACCGACGATATTCCGGACGTCAGTCTGAGCGAGATTAGAATGGCTCACTGGCACTTTAAAAACGGCAAGTCCCCGGGCGAGGATGGAATTACAGCGGAGCTTCTGAAAGCGGGTGGAAAACCGGTACTTAAAGTCCTTCAGAGGCTCTTTAATTCTGTCCTCCATGGTGACACTTCTCCGGAGGTGTGGAACAGAAGTGCGGTGGTGTTGTTCTTCAAGAAAGGCGACAACGCTCTCTTAAAGAACTACAGACCGATTTTGAGCCGTGTCTTAGTTTTTTTTTTAAGTCATTACGAATCGTCTCTTATTCAGACTCGTCGAATTCCAGCCTCTCGAACACGCCGGAACTTACCTTTCGGTAAATTATACAGAAGCCTGAGGAGTACAATTTGCCACTTTGTCTTGCGTATGTGGACTATGAGAAAGCCTTTGATCTCGTCGAAATTCGAGCGATGCTACAGTCCCTCCAGCGGTGCCAAGTGGACTGTCGGCATATCGAAGTGCTGATGTTTTTGTACAGTAAGGTTACGATGGCTATCCGAGTACGGAACTAGAGTACGGAACCAATCCAACTGCAGAGAGGTGTAAGATCACTCACCTTCGATTTGCCGACGATATAGTTCCTATGGCAGAATCAATGGAGGACTTACGTACTATGCTCATTGACCTTAATAGTGTCTCCCAACGGAGAGGTCTTAAGATGAACATGGACAAAACAAAGATCATGTTTTACGCCTATGTCACCTAAATTAAGTAAAAAAAAACGATTTTTTTTATAGGATAAGGGTGACAAACGAGCACACAGTCCACCTGATGGTAAGTGGTTGCTGCGGCCCATAGTCATCTACATCTATCCTCGTTTGCGAATCAAAATGCAGATGCGTTGTCACCTGTGAGGACTAAGATGGAATGCCTCATTTCCAGTAAAAAGGGCCTCCGGCCACCTGCACTCACCAAGCGAAACGCAGAGGTAAACCTCTACTTCACGCTGGTATTCTGTGAGGTCGTGGTACCACCCCGGTTCGAGCCGGCCCATCCGTGCGACAGCAAAAGCTGCCGCGTGGCTCTACCACTGTTAAGTAACAAAACGATGATGCTGCTAAGATAGAATGAGCAAAGAATACACGGATTACAACCGAATTTTCAGTCCAATCTCTTATTTGTATATTTTAACTACACGTTGTTGTCTAAAGACGATGTATTCATAAAGTACGCGTGACAAAACAGCACACAGTCCACCTGCTGGTAAGTGAATGTTGTGACCCATAAACATCTACATCTACTCTAATTAAGAATCAAAACGCAGACGGATTTTCACCCCTGAAAACTTAGACTGAACACCTCTTTACTAGTAGAAAGGGTCTCCGGTTCTCTGTATTCACCATTAGTTTAGTTTAGTTTAGTTTACGACGGGCTGTTTTCCGCAACTCCACGTCTATGCGCGTATTTTGCGTGTGGGCAGGAATAATGTGATTATTCGAGCCATGAGATCTCTCCGAAGAAGCTCAACAGGCCCTTGATGTTGCATGCAACTTCGGGGAGTGATCCCGGCGTGCCGAGATG